>OX638101.1:5068130-7568130 GCA_951804965.1 Horisme vitalbata
TGCTGCACGTTACATAACAGAGATCTTACAAGATCACATGATGCCTTTTGCGGGTTATATCGGAGAACACTTCCAGTTAATGCAAGACAACGCACGGCCACACGTAGCGCGCATCGTGACTCAGTACCTGGAAGAGGTCGGTATACAGGTTATGTAGTGGCCAGCAAGGAGTCCTGACCTCAACCCTATAGAGCACATTTGGGACACCCTAAAACAAAAGGTTAGAGCTCGAAATCCCGCCCCTACCACCTTAGGAGAACTGGAAACCGCCATCAAAGAAGAATGGGAGCGAGTACATCAAAGAGCCATTGCGGTTTTGATAAGGTCTTTAAAAAGGAGAATGCAGGCTACAATTAAAGCAAGAGGAGGAAATACCAAATATTGATTTCAAGGATTCATCGGCTTAAGTGCAAAGGGTGTAAAATTACAGCTTGTTCAATATAAACCTAAAAGTTGGGTAAAATTAAACATTTTCAATTTTTCCTCATAATGTGCAAGTTCTCCAAAATGTATACATAATTTTCAGTTCAAAATGTTAAAAATAAACAATTTTACATAAAAAATATTATTCCAAAACAACTTGTTTAATTCAAAATTTAATAAAACGAATTTTCCAGCAAAAGTACAGGTGGGCCGATTTTTATGATGACCAGTGTATATATACCGGCTGTCAACTTGGTGACGGGTTCATAATTACATTACGGGGTAGGTAATGTAGTAATATGTAGGAACTTTCTATTCCATTCATATTTAGGGTTCCGTGTCAAATCACCAGGCTTGGGATACATTTCACATGAAAGGACATACATAAAGAAAGAGTATAAACGCAAACGAAGTTGCGAGCAGGTCAGCTAGTAAAGTATATTATATAAATTGTACACTTTATGAAGATTGAAGCAAAAATAAACGAACTCCAAAACCTACTATTCAAGTGATGAATAAGTTTTCATCGATTAAATAAAATACGTTTAAACCTACCGTGTTATACGTGGTGGTACACACAACGGCACGAACGTAGAAATGCACAAGCAATTACGTAGAGTTGTTAGCAGTGTCAACAAAATTCAATTATATTCACGAGAGAATGCTGTTTGTGTTTTAGACTCTGTGCGTGTGTTGATGCAAATTAATATAATGTAGGTAGTGGTAAGTTAATTAATATTTCAGGAAATGGAACATTGTTTTCATACGCTCATATATCCAAAACAAACCCAAAATTAATAAAAAATATTCTTTACTCAATGAGATTAAAAGTTCAACATTATGCTACAATATGAACGATTTTTTTGTAATCACAAAATATTCAGAAACATCGTCGATATTGAGTTATAAGAATTCCAGAAGTCTAAAAACAACGACACCATATTTGGCCATCACCTCATATAAATAAGGAATGAAGTTATAAGAAGTGAACAACTAGATCAGTTCTAAATATATTCAACAGTCGCCTTTACTTCTAAGAAAAAGAACTAGCTCATACGAAGAAGGAAGAAAGTTATAGGAAGTGAACAACTAGATCAGTTCTAGATGTGGACTGCTTATAGATTCAGCAGTCGTCTTCACTTTTACAAAAGAACAATAATAACCCAACCTGTTTATCCCTATCTTTAGAGACAAAAATGGTACCAAAAAAGGTAACATAAAACTAAGATCTAGATTGTTATCCGTTTTTATTTTACCTTCAACAAATTATTTTGTCCCCAACCCGCATTAATACTTCAACAGTTCATTATCTTAAGCTTAGCGTATTCAACGCAAATAAGTTCTCAAATCTGAGATTACAGTAGCTCTATGCCTTAAAGCCTGGCTTGGTGCCTAATAGCCGGCCAACCATTAAGGCTTCGAGGGATCATGCAGGCTCGCACCCGTCTGGGCTTACACTTGTCCGTTAGTATATTCTCGAGAAAGGTGAGGGTTAGCTCAATTTTATGATGCCATTAAATAGTATTAGGTAAGGTGTATAAATTGGTTAGCTCTAAATGCTCTGGTACAAAATTATACATGTCAGGATGTAGTAGGAAGCAGTTTTACCAGTGAATATACTCAATATCAAGAGTTGGTGTGCACATTTGTCCTGCGTATGCAACGCATCAGGCGTTTTTGTAATTAGGTGCATATCTAGAACACGTTCTATTCGTGTCTGATGCGCCGAGAACGTAGGTTCTAGAAACGCAGTGGTAATCCTCCTCCTTGCGTCGTTTCCACAGTGCTGGGGGTCGTGACCCATCACGGAAGTATCTACTCCCGTACGATGTTGAGCCATTTGTTTCGGTTTTCAGTAGCATGCACAGTTTCCGGCATGTTGAGGTAGAGTGTGCTGCGGATCTGGTCTGACCAACGCATCGGGCTCCTGCCTCTTGGCCGTTTTCCCTCGACTTCACACGTGACGATGAGCTTCTGAAGATTGTCTACGGGTTTACGGACTATATGGCCAAAGAACTCGAGAATCCTGCGAAGGCACACAGATGGCAGGCGTGGCTTTTTGTCCAACTTGAGTTCCTTGAGCACCGATTGGTTGGTGCTGGTGCAGTGGTAACACGCGTGGGCATTCCATCCACCTTCCCATGCCACGATGCCGATCTGGACATCGCAGGTCGACGTTGCGTAGGAGGCGTGTGATTGCGTTGCAGACGATAAGTGGGTTTCAATAGCTTAGTTTGAACAAAAGTTGCAAGTTAAAATTTAGTAATAGCAACTAAAAACCACTAAAGTTTGTACTTGCTATCAATATATGAGCTTAAACAACATCTACAGAAATCTAAGGCGTAGGCCTCACCTGTATGACCTGGCGCGGACATGGCGCGGGCGCTTTCCTATTCCATTGAAGTTTAATACAAAATGCACGGAAATAAAGCACAATTTAGCTCGACGACTTCGCGTCATAAGCACGTCCGATCAACGACATACCGTGAGTCCTAAATTGTGCTTTATTTCCATGCATTTTGTATGAAATTTGAATGGAATAAGAAACCGCCAGTGCCTTGTCTGCGTCCGACGAGGTCACATTCATCGGGCACGGACATGGCGCAGACATGGCACAGGCGGTTTCCTATTCCATTCAAATTTCATACAAAATGCATGGAAATAAAGCACAATTTAGGACACACGGTATGTCGTTGATCGGACGTATGACGCGTCATTTCGGCGCCCGCGCCCGATCGCCGCCAGATGGGCGTCAGATGGCCGCCAGTTCGTAGTATGTACTTGCTTGCGACATATGTCCGTTAGTGATGTAAAAATGCATGACGAATGACGATATCGAATTTAATATTGAATTTTTTGAATTGATTGTAAAATATGCAACGCTTTATGATCATTGTCGTTCCAATTATTGTAACTGAAATGTTCAAGATAAATTGTGGCTGGAAATCGGAGAGAGATTAAACCGGTACTAAGATTTTTTTATGTAATACCCATGGTAATACTAGCTGATCCTTGTGCAAATTCGTTTGCGCGTATTTTCTTCAACTGTATCAGGGCCCGATTTGGTAACCCGATGAAGAGGTTTTCGGCAGGGTTTTTCCAAAAGTTTAGTTAACCCTCTCCGTATGGTTTACACTATTATTTGATAGGTTAAACAATTCAAAACCCTTTTGATTAGGTTATCTGATTATGAGGGTTATCAATAGTATTATTCCAAAACCCATTCCTTAGGGTTACCCTTTTTATCATTGTAACACGGGTTATAAGTGGGTTATAGGAGATAATGGAGAAAAGAATTTCGGTCAAAAGATTAAAAATAATTGCGGTAATTGTGTTCTAAGCATTAAGGGTGGAAATGCAGACTACTAATTGTTTATTTTACGCAATAATAATTATATTATAATAAAATTGGAATAAATTTTCAATGACAGCTGTCAAACTTAAATCGACCATATCTCGAGAACTACTTATCTTAGACTTGCTTTTACTAGCTCAAATGATAGCTATTGACAAGACCTTAATTTTCGATGACAGCTGTCAAACTTAAATCGACTATATCTCGAGAACTACTTATCATAGACTTGCCTTTACTAGCTCAAATGATTGCTATTGACATGAACTTAATTTTCGATGACAGCTGTCAAACTTAAATCGACCATATCTCGAGAACTACTTATCTTAGACTTGCTTTTACTAGCTCAAATGATAGCTATTGACAAGACCTTAATTTTCGATGACAGCTGTCAAACTTAAATCGACCATATCTCGAGAACTACTCATCTTAGACTTGCCTTTACTAGCTCAAATGATAGCTATTGACAAGACCTTAATTTTCGATGACAGCTGTCAAACTTAAATCGACCATATCTCGATAACTACTCATCTTAGACTTGCCTTTAGTAGCTCAAATGATAGCTATTGACAAGACCTTAATTTTCGATTACAGCTGTCAAACTTAAATCGACCATATCTCGAGAACTACTCATCCTAGACTTGCTTTTACTAGCTCAAATGATAGCTATTGACAAGACCTTAATTTTCAATGACAGCTGTCAAACTTAAATCGACCATATCTCGAGAACTACTCATCTTAGACTTGCCTTTACTAGCTCAAATGATAGCTATTGACAAGACCTTAATTTTCGATGACAGCTGTCAAACTTAAATCGACCATATCTCGATAACTACTCATCTTAGACTTGCCTTTAGTAGCTCAAATGATAGCTATTGACAAGACCTTAATTTTCGATGACAGCTGTCAAACTTAAATCGACCATATCTCGAGAACTACTCATCCTAGACTTGCTTTTACTAGCTCAAATGATAGCTATTGACAAGACCTTAATTTTCAATGACAGCTGTCAAACTTAAATCAACCATATCTCGAGAACTACTCATCCTAGACTTGCTTTTACTAGCTCAAATGATTGCTATTGACATGAACTTAATTTTCGATGACAGCTGTCAAACTTAAATCGACCATATCTCGAGAACTACTTATCTTAGACTTGCTTTTACTAGCTCAAATGATAGCTATTGACAAGACCTTAATTTTCGATGACAGCTGTCAAACTTAAATCAACCATATCTCGATAACTACTCATCTTAGACTTGCCTTTAGTAGCTCAAATGATAGCTATTGACAAGACCTTAAGTTTCAATGACAGCTGTCAAACTTAAATCGACCATATCTCGATAACTACTCATCTTAGACTTGCCTTTAGTAGCTCAAATGATAGCTATTGACAAGACCTTAATTTTCGATGACAGCTGTCAAACTTAAATCGACCATATCTCGAGAACTACTCATCCTTTACTTGCGTTCCGTTATCCGTTACTAGCTTACATGACAGTTTTTAGTTTCTTATTTTAAGATCTTTAATGCAGTGACGCTCTTCCTTCAACCAAATAAAGCGATCCGAACTTATACCTAATGATTGACGACATAAATCAAGAGTCAAAATCTAAATTCCCCCACCCAGTGTCAGGCGTAATGATAACCATTGTGTAACATTCAAAAAAAACCTATCAAGAGGTAACTCCATTCATTCGTTTAACCTCATAACAGGTTACCCTGTTATGAGGTTGACTCACTGAAACTCAAACTGACTGAAAACCAAAAGGAACGGGTTACACTTTCGCTTGTGTTAGGAGGAGAATACCCAAACGAACTGTATAACCCAATGAAGGGGTTTCACTTTCGAAGCAACTAACTCGAAATCGGGGTTGTACGGGCCCTGATCTGATATTAATTTATTGTATGCACGAGAGCAAGAGCATCTTCGTCTTCTGAGGATGACATGCTGACACATCGATATCGGACAACAGACTGCACTACACATGTGCCTCTGTCACGTCATTTCTGCGTCATGTCCGAGCCATGTCCGCGCCATGCCCGTGCCATGTCCTCGCCACGTCCGTGCCACGTCCGCGCCATGTCCGCGCCATGTCCGCGCCCGATATGTGTGACCTACGCCTAAAAAGTTATTTTTTAGCTTACACCTAATATTTTTAGGAGTTAGGTTGCCGCGTAAATCATGGGGCAAACTGTTAATAAGCCACAATAATACCAGTTCTACGTCCTCCATACGCATTTTTTGCACGCTGGGTACAAAGCTGATTGTTAGAAATAGCCCGGGTGTATACAGGGTGTTCTATTTCTTTTTTTAAGGAATCATTAAAGTACTGTTCTTTAGGTAATAGAAAATAAAAAATAAAAAAGATATCGTAATGCGTTGCATACGTTGCGTACGTGGGATCAGTTTGTCTCTAGCTTAAGTTTTTGAGACTTGGGAGGGTTCTATCATACATTAAGATGCATTAAAAAGGGAGTTCCTAAAATGCAGCTCCTGAAGAGGTGAAATATTGCGTTGCATACGTTGCGTAAGTGGGATCAGTTTGTCTCTAGCTTAAGTTCTCGAAAATTAGTGGGGTTCTATCATACCTTATGATGCACTTAGAAGGGAGTTCCTAAAATTCAGCTTCTGAAGGGGTGAAGTGGGGTAAAGCTTATATGCGGACGAAATCGCGTGGCGCCCACTAGCCTATAACATACCACTGCTGAACTTAAATACTATTAATTATTCTGTGACATTGGTAAAGCGTAAAGCTCCATATTAAACGCCTATACCTAGCAGGAAATAGAAGAAAGTAAGGTAGGTATACTACGAAAATATAGACTCGAAAACTACTCTAGAAATTAATAAACAGAGCAATTGGAATAATTTTATCAGGGTTTTCCAAAGTGCAAAGTGCACTCAGTGGCGAACGGAGTCTTTGTATGGTAATAGCTCGTGTTTTAATGTTAATAGGGCTGTCTCATTTGTAGAAATAATGTGGGACTGCGGACGAAGTTCTTTGTTTTAGAAAATATTTTTGATTGGTAGATGAGGTAGATCCGGTAGTTTTAGAGCAGCATCAATATTATACGTTTCGTTTTATTAAATGCTATGTTAGATATATAAGCAAGTAGACACATAAAAATGTTCTTGTCCGTTTTTCTTATTTATTTTAAAGTTTACGTTTTGTGTTTAGTGGCATTTAGATCTGAGCGGTTCCATGCTTCTGTTGATCCGGCGAATTTAGGGCGGCCTTAAAACTCCAAAACTAGAGTTGGGCTCATTCGAAGAAGGAAGGATTTATTTTAAAATACAAAATGTAACGTTAGGGGAAGCTTTAGGTATGCTGCTTCCAAATGTTGGAATAATTTGCCTCCGCCTATAAGAAATTCAACTAGTCTTAAAAACTTTAGGCTAAAACTAAAGCGGTTTCTTATAGACGGACAAATTAGGCAAGGCAACATTAATGTGGACATTTCGCTTATATAAAAAGGGATAACCCAGAAAAGAAAAGAATTCCAGAGACGATCTCTTTTTTATAAAACTTATAAACTTTACTTCATTTAACATTTGTATAGAATACCTTCCACTTGGACTACTTACTTATTATTGTATGTACATACCTAAGCTTAATAATTTTTGTTTATTTAATTTTTTTTATGTAATGTATATGTTTTTAGTATATATCTGTTTATAATTTTATTATTTGTCGCTGCTGCACTACCTTCCACACATTTTATGGCTACAGCTGAAAACCAGCGTTGGGTGGCGATAACGCATCCAACACATGCATTTGTTTGTTTTGTGTGAATTCTTATACAAACCTTTACTTTTTTTTATGAGTGCAACATTGTATTTTTAAACTTTTCGATGTACTTACCTACTCCCCCATTTTTTGTTATTTTGTACCAAATAAACGTTTATTCATTCATTCATTCATTCATTCATTCATAACGTAATCTTTTTTGGAATGGTAACATAGTTAAATAGTGCATTTTTATTTTTATTCTCAGAGCTTTATTAAGAATTAGTAACGCAAATACCTAAAATAATAAAAGTGCTGGTTTGAATCTCGGATTTTGATTTGTATTACTTACCTCGTCTACGTAAATCTATAAGAATAATATATAATAAAATATGAAAATGCATGTTTCGTACTTTTAATATATCTGTCAATATTGTACTGTTATATTTAATTATTGTAATTGGGTACTACCCGTTCTAATTAAAGTAAATAAATAATAATGGAAGTTTATAGGTTAAACCAGCATAATAAAAATAATATTAAAATGTTGATTGAACATACACTGAGACCTTGCGTTTACGATTAACTTTTTAAAACTTCAAAACTCGAGTCGGTAAAAATACAATTAAATAACATACTCACTTTTGTATTACCTATTCTGGGGGGCAATGAAATATTTCACTGATAAGTAAACAACAGCCTAAACTGATATCAGAACACAATCTTAAAAGCTAAAACCGCAGTGAATTTTGGTTTGCACAAGAATGATTGGTCACTTGAGTGATTTTGAATTCGAATTGATCTCGAACTCTAGAGATATCGAATAACCGAATTCTATTTCAGGCAAGCCCAGACACGTACCTAATCAAATTAATCACGTGGTTTGATAGTGTTATATGTGATTTAAAGGGTCATACAGACGGACGTGAGCAGAATGGATCGCAATTAGAGTTTAAATTCGCTGCCAGTTCACGTAGAAGATGTATGGTGGGAATTGAAGATGCGAAGTGGCTGATACATGGCTGGCTTCAAGATTTGTAGGCTGCATCCAGAATCATTTGAGGAGCTTACGAAGTAGGTTCACTAAAATTTGGTACAGTCAGCATCAAAAGTAGATGATGAGTTTCAGAATGTCAATACTGCTGATAGAAATTTACGTCATAATTAGATAGCACTGAAATGTTCCATAAATAGGTGATTGAACATCAAATGTTGATAGAAATATAAATAGGTGATTGCTATGATAGATAGTCAGTTATTTTTGAACCTATGTATTTATTTCCAAAATATTGCAAAGTAATGTAATTCATATATTTATAAAAATACTTTTGACATCTGTTACTTTTGAGCCTTTAAGTCATCAGGTACATGTGGTGGTTAGTGTCATCAGCTTAATTGTGGTATATTTTTTAATCACCTATTTATGAACATTTTAGTGCTATCTACTTCTGACGCCAATTTCTATCAGCAGTATTGACATTCTGAAACACATCATCTACTTTTGATGCTGACTGTACCTACCTCATCATCATTACCTATCTCAATTGAATTGTAATTCTAATTTAATACTTTGATTGGACATGAACATTTGTTGAGTCGAGTGGACTTTGATACCTTTGTATACCGTAAATCTAAATGTTACATGCTGTAAAGCTGTTCATGGCTGACATTTGTTAAATGTATATTGTATTGTCACCTTTTTTACGCATGTTACGCAAAATAAATGAATTGATTTGAATTGAATTGAAAACAAAGGTCAACCGGCCAAACAAAAGGCTAGTAAAACGATTTCCTACGCCGGTAAGACGGTGGTGCAAAAAATTGTTATGTAATTAGATTGCTTACTTATGATACCTCAACTTCTTCTTCTTTTTGGCCACTTTCAATCCCAAAGCTGTAGGTGTCCTTCATACAATGCCATTTTTTACGGTCCAGTGCAATCTCCATCCATTTAACTCCAGTTGTTCCTTTGATATCATTTTGCCGACGTACCTACATACCTACGTATATTCATAATTATGTTAAGTGTAAGTACCCACACAAACTCAGATAAAATATACCTACAAGTAAAGTGTTATTTATGATGTATTTATTGATAATAATAAAAAAGTATTAGAAAATCTGTAAAGAAGTTTATAAGGTTGTGTAGTCAGCACGTGGTTTCTCAGCGGGCATCTGCTATTACTGAATGACTGCCATTCATAATAAGTAGGTCAATCACAAGGCAGTTTGTTAGTATGTTTTTTTTTGTCGATAGATTGAAAATCGAATAGAATTTGTTCCGAATTTACCTGTCTTATTGTCTTTCACTTGATAATGTTCAGCATTATTTTTAAAGTTGTGAAGTCAGCACGTGGTTTGTCAGCGGAAATCTGCGCTTATTGATTGCCGGTGACATTCAAAAGTCAACTAATTTGGAAATTCTTGTCGATAGCTTGAAAATCGAATAGAATTCGTTCCGCAGTTACAAGAAAAGCACAGCATAAATGTGCACCGCCATTCAAAGCTCCACCAATTTGCTGGCAGATTGATTCAATTGATTCCCGATATTTCCATCTTGCACACAACCGGATAATACTTCAAACGACTCTTCAGTTCCATCGCCAGAATAAGATGACATCCCCTGTGCCAAAACTTTCCTAGTCCCACAACTGAGGCTGAAATAGCCACGTTAATTTGTAAGGGTCTGGTTTAATTGGTCACTGTGATGTCTCCTGACATTTGAGGAAGCGAGAATCGCCTAACGTCCCCTTTTTAGGGCGTGAAATTGAATCTTGTTGCGGGTGGAGGGTGCAGTGAAAACTTTAAATATTTAACGGGTACCCGGCAATTCAGAGGTGGGGTATTAATTTTACGAGTAGCCATTGTACCCCTAAGGGCGGATCCACATTTGTGATGTTTGGATTCACCGAACACCGAATACGATAGCCAAACTCTACAGGAACAGTCAAATCTATTCTTGTTATAGTAAGACGACTAGACTAGATCACGTTTTATTAAAGGCACTTTACGCACCACAATCTACGTAAATGACTGAAAACTGATATACCTATTCAGGTAAATCAGTTTTCTGTCATTTACGTAGTACATCGTTGTGTATATGATAGGTGGATTACCGACTTGATTTATGACAAGTTTTACGTGAGTACTCTAGAAGTAAACTTTTATTGCAAAAGTCATGCATGACGCTCATAGTTCCACCACCACTACCACAAGCATATTATAACACTACTGCTAGTCATAGGCATCGATCCCTCAAAAGGGGATATATAATCCCCACGCTGGGCATGTGGGTTTATCACTATCAATACATAGTATAAATCAAAGTTCCTTACCGTCTGTCCATATGTATGAGATATTAGATGTTTCAAACTACACAACAGATTAAACTATGTGATTAATATATCTGTAAATAAATTCAAAAATGTTGTTAAACGTAATCTCTGTAATAAAGCTTATTATAAAATATCTGATTATTTAGATGACAAAAAAGCTTGGGATGAAACTGCCTCCAACTCCATCAAAAACATTGTAATAGTTATTAAGAACAATGACGTTAAAAAAATATAAGCCAAGCAGAGTTTCTTGCCAATTTTTCTCTGTTTGGTCCTATACAGTGTATCCTATCCTACTGAATAAATGAATTTTGAGATCTTGATGAGGTTTTTTTTAATTAATAGAGTGATTCAAGAGGAAGGTTTATATAATAATATGTATAATTTGCACCCGTGCAAAGCGGTTCACTAGTAAATATATATATACCACGTAGTTAAATGCGTTAATATCTCCCAAATGTGAAGTACTCGTACCATAAGGGGATAATATGTAGCCGTTAACTTGTGAGCTTCTGTTCAGAGGCAGGTTGAGATGAGACTCGTGTTGTGCAGTTTGTATTAATTAAAATTAGCAGCGCGTATCCCCTCGTGTTGAGGTTGTGTGGTCGTAAAAAGTTATATCAGATTTGGTTATTAGTTGGGAAAGTTTCGCTTTTACTGTGAAGGTTTTATAGTAAAACTCGTAAAGTTTTGAGATAGTGGATTGTATAGATCGTGGAGATAGTGGGTGTGAATTTTATTTTGACGCATTAGCTGCTTTTATTGGGCTCAACACCTTTGAACTAGAATGAACTGTTTTGTTTATTTTCACTTTAAGTTATTGGCAGAGAATTGGTGACAGGAATAGGGGAACACAAAACTACCTATATAATTAATTATTTTAATCCAGTAATAGTAAATAGTAATTTGTAGTATTTTCTGTCACTGTTTTAATCTTATTCAAATAACCGCGTACTATTTTCAAAACTTGTATGTGAAATCTGTGGGTTGAAATTTTTTAATGTGTCTTTCACGAGGGTTAATAATTTTTGATGTGTTGGTCACGTTACGAATTGGTGTAAATTAAATTTAAAAAAATAATTCGAAAGTGTATTCGAAGTGATTCAAAGTGTACTGTAATGTGCGTACTGAATAAAGAAATTATCACTTTCACTTTCACTCTTAATACGCAAAAAGAAGAAGCGCCATCATAACGCAACTTAAAATTTCATCTTCCAATTCTCTTCATCAAATATTTGACGAGGCCCGTATCATGTTCCCTTTGTCACTGTCTATTAAACTCATTAATAATCTTGAGACTTGAAAATTTTCAGTGGAAACTCGTTAATTTGATACAGTATCGATACCTTTGTTTCCAAGTTAGGAACAATGTGACCGCAAGTTTGGGGTCACACTCAGAAGTAGCTGAGCAAACTTAATTTAGTACACCATAAAGTTTGGCTAAGTAAACTGTTACATATTTTGATTTATTGTGTTATTAAATAAAAGTATCTACGGCACACCTGATTGAGAAGCTGAGGACAGGATGTAATAGCACACAATAGGGGAGGCATATGTCCAACAGTGGACTGCTATAGTCTGACGATGATGATGATGACGATGACACCTGTATTTGAAAACTTTGGCATTTGTTCGAATATAAACACACCAGACAAACTATTAAAGTTTGTGAAAACAAGTCCGGTGCACAATATTTGAGTTGGCAACTAAGATAGCAAGGCTCTGAAACAATTTTGATGCCAGTATGACCATCACAAATATTTGAACATGACGCATGACGTAGCGAAACATTTTGGCCAATAACAAAGCGTTATTTAGCGAATGAGAAAGTAACCCAATGAGAGAGCTATTTAATGCTTTCTCATTGGCAAAATTTTTCGTCAACGACACGAATACTTTTTCGCTAGATAAAGATACGAGTTATAAAATTATATCGTATAAAAAATTCTTAATGCCCTAAAAAGCGAGAAATAAACTTAATAAGATATGTAATTCAATGAAGAAAATATAATACTAATATAGGAGCTAGGTACGTACGTACTATATTTCTATTTTTAGTGCACTACTGTGCTAGGACCATGGGCAGACCAACTAAAGGTGCGGCCCGCATGATTAATGAATCAGGGCAAAAATTACAAGAGAGGATGTGGTTTTTTTTAGTTTTGCGGGAAAAGTACTAATCCCTCGGGAATAAAATTTATATGGGACCTCATATGAAGTAAGAACCTATATTCTTTCAAACAAAAAAAAATATTTGAAAATCTGTCAAAAATTGACCGAACCATAGGTGAACATACATAAAAAATAAGATTCTGATGAATTGAGAACATTAAAAAAAAAAAAGACAGTAAAAGGATTTATATACGCATATGTTAATGTACCTACACATGAGAGATCGGTGTGTAGTAGTAACATACCTAGATAAAGTTGCTCAACTCCTTTTGACTTCAACTGTACGTCGGTACTGAGGCGAGGGGTTCCGGGCCTCGAGGGAAGTCAATTTCATTAATACTGTGGTTCCTGGAACGCCCTCTTTACGTCCAGAAGAATCTCTAATAAGGCGTGCCTGTTTCGAGGCGGTCGTGATAAAACAGTGACTACAATCTTAATGTTAAAGTATGACATAAATATAGCAATATATTCAAAAGTCACATAAATACCCATCCTAGACTTATACTATGTTAAAATAAAAGTTATCGATAAAAATTAGTTTTTTTTTCATAGGTCACATACATGTATATGTACAGTATATATATAGGTGTACATGTATATGTACAGTATATATATATATATATACATATATATACTGTACTGTACTTTACAATATTGTTTTAGCATCAAACTTGAAATTATTATTAACACATTAGCTGTCAGATAAAGAGAACGGTCGTCATATAGCGGCAACCACTTTTTAAAGAACAGTGGCTTTGGCTGAGAGTACTATATTTTTTTAAATGTATTAACCGTAATAGAATACTTTCTGTTTTTCCGCAGTGAATTGAGATTAAGATGTCTGGGGTATGCACTCTGGTAATTTGTTTCTCTTTAGGGAGATCTATTTTCGGTGTAAATTAGCGTTTTAATGCGGCTGCATACCTTAATTTATAATATTCGGTTGAACATATTTCATTCGTAATGTTTTTTATTTCTTTTTTTTCGATATTATACATGCGTATTGATTGTTTATATTGGCTATTTCATTAATTATACTAGTTCAGTCACTTTTAATTGAAATCAATTGAATTATCTGTGATATTAAAATTAAATCTAGCCACGTCAATCGTGATAAAAATCACATTTCACTATCGATAACAAATAGATAGATGGTCCAAGGTATGAAATTAGAACGTACAAAAATTTTATGAAAGTTGTTAAATATAATAAGTATATTCAAACAATTTATAAAACTGATGTGAGAATCAAAATATCATCGAAAAAATACAGCTAGATTTATAGCTGAAGATAGGACAAATAATTCTACGGTCTCCACTGTGTGGTAAAAATTGTACAATAAATTTATTCTACCCCAAAGTCATAGAGATCCTTAATGTATTTCTTGTCAGAAAAGTTAATAAGTTTCGGTGTTTTAATTCTAGCAAGTAGCACGAGCCCCAACCGCTAAAACACATTTTTCGCATAAAGAAAATATGAAAGCTTAAAGAGTTTCAGTTTTTTGTGATGTAATCCTAAGAGATTACCTTGAAACACTTTTAAAAGGGGAGAGGGCCGTGGAGGAAAAAACGAAATTGTTTTTAAAGAACAACAAAACTTGCATGGTAACAAATGTTCGAGTTATACAGAACCTATCGCATTATAGGGGAGGCTTATGTCCAGCAGTGGACTGATAAGGCTGATGATGATAATGATGATCGAAATAGTTTTAATAATCATTCTCAAATACGTACTTTTTAATCTATTTCAAGACGTGATACTGGTAGTTTCCTACGCATCCTTAAATATGCAGTTCGGCGATAATAGGTTTACTTTCTTCTACAAAATTGGAAATCTTGTACCTATGACTTTTCCCGACAAAAGCATATGGGCCACTAATGTAGATTCTTTTGGCAGTTTATGGTAAATTTCTTAATTATTAACACGACACATTGGATAGTGTGACAAGTCTCTTAGATTAGTTTTTCAATAACATTAGCTGCGATAGAAATCTCATTCTTATCTGATTGGTAATACATTAATTACACACAATATTTAAGAGAAACCGACGGGGAAAATTGCTCAGTGTGTTTCTTACATAATGGCTGCTAGGTACTTAATTGTCATTGCTGCGTGCCTTTTCCTAGCTCTCCAGGTCAATGGATTGCAAACCGTCAATGGGAAAATCAAGGTGACTGTTCAAACCACTGCTGGGTGTGGCGACACGGTGAGGTTCATCCGAGACGTTCTCGCTCCAACATATGATCTGTATAAAGAATACTTAATTGTTGAATTCGTGCCATGGGGTCGTGCCAGAAGGGCGGCAGATGGCACCCTGACGTGCCAGTTTGGAGCCAGAGATTGCTGGGCAAACCGTCTTAACAGATGCACTCTGAATGTGCTCAAAGATAAACAAGATGACCAAGTTAAGTACATGGCTTGCGAGTTTACTTCTCCATTCCCAGCATACAATTCAGGAAGCTTCCAGTGCGTAAATACCGTTGGCCTCAGCCAGAAGGATGTTGAAGACTGCGTTGCTACTCCCGGGGACCAACTTGAACTTGAAGCTGAAATCAGGGGCACCGTATATACCCAGGCGCTCAACTTCATACCTTCAATCATCTTCAACGACACTATCGATAAGAAATTGCACGATCAGGCCCTTCGCAACTTCAAGAATATGGTATGCTCTGCACTGGCTGCAGATCCCACGACGGGAGTGACGAGCTGTTAGGACAAATTTACATAACCTTACCAAAGACCATTATGAGGTTAGAGCACGTTCGATACACCGATTCCATGCATAGTCACTTGAAATTACAAATTCTAGGAGATAAGACTCTGTAATTTAAAACGGTAGTATACGAAATCAGCATTTTTTTTAAATAAAATGTATGTCATCTGAGAGTTTCAATTATTTACTGTCCTCGTTAGATAGACTTATTATTAGGGTAGGTGAAGAAAAAAGAAACGAATATTTTTTTTTATGTTACAACGAAACTTGCTTACTCAAGAAAGATTAACTTGGTGAGCGATTATATTAATCCTTTCCAAATCTGATTCATGATAATCCGATTTGATCAAATACGTCAAACATGTATATTCATTAGTTTGTTTTATACGCAGCTAGCGATCAGACATGGCTAGATACTTATTTATCGTAGCTATATGCTACTTCCTGGCACTCCAAGTCAACGGGCTGCAAACTGTCAATGGACGAATCAAGGTTACCATCCAAACAACATCTGGCTGCATCCACACAATGAGGTTCATAGAAAACAACCTTGCTCCAACATACGCTTTGTACAAAGACTTCATGGATGTTGAGTTTGTGCCATGGGGCCGCGCTAGGAGGGAAAACGGCGCCATCATCTGCCAATTTGGAGTAAACGATTGCTGGGCGAACAGACTTCACAGATGCGCGTTGAATTTACTCAAAGGTAATCAGGATGCCCAGGTTCATTACATGACTTGCGAGTATAGTGCTCCATACCCGTCATACAACGAAGGAAGCTACCAGTGCGCGAATGCAGTTGGCCTCAGCTTGGTGGATGTTGACAACTGTGTCACCAACCCTGGAGATGAGCTTGATCTTGCAGCTGAAGTGAAGGGCAATGAACTCACTCTGGCACTTAATGGGATACCTTCAATTGTTTTCAATGACCAGATTGATCTAAGTCTGCATACTCAGGCGATCCAGAGCTTTCAGAACATGATCTGCACAGCCCTCGCCGCAGATCCCACGACGGGAGTGAAAGACTGCGAAGCTTAGACTCTGTGGTGCTCCTTGACCTTTGATTGATTTCTTTTAAAATTCAAATCAAAATTTAAACAAATCAAAAACATTAGGTACTTGGTACTTGATGATTTCAGTTCAATCAAACTTCGGAAGTTATGACTTCAAATAGCTACAGTATTTTGTTAAATGTACTGAATAAAATATTTTGAATCGAATTGAGTTTGTGAAATGATTTTTTCTTTGAATTTTATCCACCACATTACAGCTACTATCTTTTGTACTCCAGATTAATAATGAAACTATTTAGATGATAACAGTGACATAATCTTTGTGTGTTATCTAATCTACTATGTCGATAAATTACAGTTTCTGTCCAGTCCTTGAAGATACATTTTGAAATGTTTAATTTTGCAAATAAGTGTTTATAAATTGCTAAATTTAGTCAATTATTTCCGTTGATTATCTACCAAAGTTCTCATACTCTTTTTCGTTCTGCCCCTCTTTCCATTTCAAGTAAGCGCCCCAGGCCCAGGACGCTTTGTTCTGGTTTGTCGTAGATCCAATTATTTTACAATCTTCTTGACATTGGACCACCTCATAGTGTGTGGTTTACCTAGAGGTTTTGTTGGAATATGGAGATTTTTTTTTACTAAGTAGCCTTATTTTCGCTGCATTATATGGCCAAACCATCGGAGCCAATTTTCTGATTATTATTTAAGATCACTTGACTTTTTTGCCACCGTGGCTACTTTGAACGATCCCCTGAATTACTCATTGCTAGTTTTGTCTAGAAATATCACTAGGCCATGTGAAGTATTTTTTACGTGATTTTTAAAAGCTGTTGAGTACTCTGACCCACTACTTAATTTTATAATCGATCAAGCGACCTTCACGTCCAAGACAAATTATTTAGTCTTAAGATCTCTTTTATCTGATTATTGTAATAATTTATCATGTCACGGTACCTACCTTTTGATTTTTATAATGTAAAATTACTCAGTAGTATTTGTACGACTCTACCGATTGGACGTCATGTCTGCTTACTGGTTTACCGTATTTACTTGCCTTTTCTTTGCTGTCAACGTCTCCGGATTACAAACCATCAATGGAAGAATCAAGGTCACCATCCAAACCACTTCAGGCTGCGGTGACACGGTGAGGTTCATCCAAAACGACCTTGCTCCAACGTACGATCTTTACAAAAACTTCTTAGATATCGAATTTGTGCCTTGGGGACGCGCCAGAAGGGCAGAAGATGGTTCCATAATTTGCCAGTTTGGAGTAAACGATTGCTGGGCAAACCGTCTACATAGATGTGTGTTGAACTTGCTCAAGGGCAACCAAGATGCTCAGGTGCACTATATGATTTGCGAGTACACTGACCCCCGCCCATCATACAACCAAGGAAGCTACCAGTGCGCGAATGCCGTCGGCCTCAGCCTGGTAGATGTTGACAACTGCGTCACTAAGTCTGGAGATGAGCTAGACCTTGAAGCTGAAGTGAAAGGCAATGAACTCACTCAAGAACTTGATTTCATACCGTCGATAGCCTTTAACGATCAGAACGACTTGGCTCTGCACAATCAGGCGCTACAACGTTTCCTGAGCATGATCTGCTTCGCTCTTGCTGCAGATTCAACGACGGGGGTCATAGACTGTGAGGTTTAATCGCTAAAGTAATCTATGAAACGAGTCCAAGGCGTTCATTTGCAAAGTTTTATCTTAGTTGGCTTGCGATGAGGGGTGCAGGATTTGAGCTTAACGTTCGATTTGTCGAAGAACTTTGGAATTGGACATCTCCTCTTGGAAATTATGGATAATGGTTCTGTTAGTTTCGATTAGATTTTGTATGGTAGATCGTTCTTGTTTCTTTGATTACATGTACTATCTAAACAGGGCTCAATCGTTTTGTTTTTATCTGTTCTATGCCCCTGTAAAGTTTCTATTCTTCTAGCTATTACCTACACTGAGAAAATACGATTTAAAGAACACTGTATTCACTAAATCTATAGGGTTGAAATTCCAATTTGCCCGTTTTCTCAAACGCACTTTTTTTCACTTACAGTGTATTGGTTTAACACGGTAATAGCTACCGTGTTAAACCAATACATTGTATGCAGTTTAATTTTTAATATAAAATAATTATTTTTTAGTTTTTTTTACGTGTGATTATTTTAGTGATATGACATGTACAGTGTACTAACTAAGTGTACTAAATGAAAACCTGTATACTAATTATGAGTACATGTCAAAATAAAATTATTACGCAATATAATCGCAAAATGAAAGCATTCAACACTGCAAAACCAGTCAACAAACATAGTATTACAAATTTTAGTGTGATCTGCATAATTTGGTACTTATTTTGTTTGCAGCTATTGCAAATGATTATAAAATGACCATTCCAAATACCAGTACTATGTTGTTGTGTGTGTTTTGTAAAATGGAATTTTAGCTGGGTGACCATGAATATGTACAAACTATCATATTAATAATAATTGCATTTATAGGATTAAGGATTACATAGGCGTACATTATAAAACACAGCTTTTCAAAATTATCGTTTTAGAATAAAATTTGACTCATATTAGGAGGGGTGTAAGAGGTATTAACTGCAACCTTCGGAACTCAAGCCAACCTAACCTGCTCGTGGTGTACCCTGGTAACTGACAAATGCAGCCTAACTCCAGCACAGCTAAACTCCCTGCCGACGGGCAGCAGCATCGGCTGTGCGAAAACCTGTACCCTACGATCTACAACCCGCATGCTCAGCGTGGGGATTATGGGCATATAACCCTTCTGATACAGGCTGGTGTTTGTGTTGTTGTTGTTATATTAGAAAGGTGAAAGTTTGGGGTGTACCATCTTATGACATATTTATTCCTCTTTAACGGCAGCCCAATTAAGGTGATATTTTGCACATTTATAGATCCAAACCCGGAATAGCATCTAAGATACTTTTGTCCGGTTACAACGAAAGCCACGAATGGAAGCTAGTAATATTATATTTAGACGAATAGGAAAAAAATATCCTATTAATAGGCAGTGGATCCGGCTGGCACAAGATTGCCAGAAATAGAAGAGGCCTTAACTCAGCAGTGAGCGGACCGGCTGAATAGATAGATAGAAATAAAGTTCAAGTATAATGAAAGTTTTTAAAGGAATTCATAATTTTCGGATTTCGGAAACACTCGATTTTTCTACATAAACGAATCCGTTTATGAAGGAAAATCGAGTGTTTGCTAAATTAGGTAGGGATTAGATATGCAGGGTTATCGTATTTATACCATGAAATAGATAATGATGTCTATTTCATACATTTACATTTTTGTTCAAAAATGCCGTCATAATCCTACGATAATGACGATCAGGAATCTTAATTATCTATGGACTTATGTGCTTAGATAATAATACACCACTGGTTTAATTTATCAATAAATTCGATTATTATTAACAATTAGTATCAACGTTGCTAAGCCTAAGTAGATTAGTCTGGCAGAGAAATTTAGTTAAATCTATAAAAAAAAAGGAATAAATTAATAAATAACACTGTCTGTATGTATTTACCATTGAACCATCACATTAACAAAGTCACACGGACTTGACAAAAGACACGGAACACCCTACGTGTATGAAATTTTTAAGCTATTGCATAGCTTCTATCGAGGGCCTTGAGCGCGGGGACCGAATCCAGAAATTTCGTAACGAAAAAAAACCTCACGCTCCCCACTCCGACGGGCACGAAGGTGTGGCTTGAAGGCCGTGCATTGTCTAACGTCGTTTCTTTTCGGCAGTCTTCACCACGGTGTTTGTGTGCGTGCAACTAGACGTATTGTACGACTCTACGAAGCTCGTTTATTTAATAAAAGAAAAAAAAATGTTTTCTTATCGGTCACCACGCTCAAAAAGTGTAACTTGAATTAATATCAAAGAAAAAGAAATACTGCATAAATAAAATAAATAAATAATTATAATTGCATAAGTTGATACAAAATGCTATGCAATAGCTTTACCGCGGCAGTCCCCGAGTGCCACACGTCTTTTTTTTCTTGATCCTATAGGTACCTATCTAATTTAGTAAAAATAATTGTAAATAAGGCAGCTAACAAATGTGATGTAGCCAAAATTTAATATGTAAAAGGCTAAGTAAAACCAGTATGACAAAGGGCACCAATTTTTCAGGACTATCCCGCGTGCATTTAAATTTATGGTATCCCTAAGACATTATTCCGTTATGGACGGGCTCATGAGCCAATAATGTTGGACCGTTTGCGATTGAAAAATGTCACAGGCCACTTTGCAACGCCAATGCGCTACATTAAGCACGGCTGAGCCACAGATCATGCGCTGTTAGAACTGAAACTTTTAACACTTTTACTTACACAAAATGAGAATAAAGAATTCCTATTATTCCGTGTTCAAAATATATATCTTTTAGAAAAAAGTGGAAAGTGTTCCAACCCTTTCGGAACCCAAGCCAACCCCACCTGCACGTGGTGCACCCTGCTAAACAACGAACGGGGCTCTGGCGGCCGGTTGATTACGGCATAGCACAGCCTACATAGGCTGGTGTGGTGTGTGTGGTGGTGGGCAAGTTTAAGTGGTCAACAGTGGATATTTTTAACCGACTTCAAAAAGGAGGAGGTTCTCAATTCGTCGGAACCTTTTTTTTATGTATGTTCACTGATAACTCCGTCAATTGTGGACCGATTTTCAAAATTCTTTTTTTGTTTAAAAGAGGTTTCACAGGTGGTTTCATATAAATTTTATTCCTGAAGGATTGGTACTTTTCCCGGAAAACTCAAAAAACCTCATCCTCACTTGTAATTTTCGCCCTATGATCACCAATATCTCCGTCAATTGTGAACCGATTTTCAAAATTTTTTAGCGCAAGAAGTAAGAAGTGATTTATTTGAAGTCGGTTCATTTTTTTTTAAAAGCCCTACTTGTAATTATTGAATTAGTGAAAAAAGAATCAAGAGTTTTTTGCATTTAACATTCATCTTAAAATTTCTGAAAATACATTCAAATGAATATCTGAATATCTCCACAGATATCTGAATATTTTTTGCTATGGCCCTTCTCAGGCGGAAGGCGCAGAAGTTTGCGGGTTCGATTCACGCTGCGGAACAAACGTTTGCATATTCTACAAATATTTGTCTCGGAGTTTATCAGTCATATGGTTACCATAATACAATCTCTGCTTAGTTTAGGGCTACATGATTCTGTGAAATAGTGTCCTGCATTATTTATTTATTTATAGTTTGGGACAAGATGATATTGTGTGATTATGTCAATCAACCATTATTTATTTGACTTTTATGTATGTGTCTCAAAAGTTACTGCTGAATTTGAATTCATCCGTCAATTGACAATGTCAGGTCATTAACATTATCGATGGGCTGCATGCACTCGTGAATTACAATTCTACTTTCTATGCATTCTATGGATCGAGAATGGGAGCATACAATATTGAAACCGCTGAATTATTATGATGCAAGCGTTTTAGAGGGAAATTTGGTTATTTTCTAAGTTTCTGAACGGTTTCTGAAGCCAGAAAATACATCAAGTCACTTTCTTCCAACCAAATGACATTTACATATATGGGTACTTTTTACTTGTAGTTTCATTTATTGAATGTATTCGTAAGTACATATCAGATTAGTAATTTATGGCCAATTTAAAAGATACTTTGCAAAACCAGCCTAATCAGTCCACTGCTGGACAAAGGCCTCCCATAATAAAATAGGGGATATGCCCATAACCACCACGCTGGGCATGAGGGTTGACTACCACAGAACACAGCTCCTCGCATCGCTAACGCTGCTACTCGTCGGAGGCCCTGTGCTGGTGTAAGGCTGGGGTATGTCACATTCAACCGGCTGCCTGAGCCCCGTTTGTTATACAGCAGGGTGCATCATGGATTGTTGAGCGTAAAAACATCTTTAAGAAACTGAAAACTATTACTACTAACTAACCTATTTAACTATATTAACATCTGTGGGTCGATAAAGGTTGAAAACTATTATATTTTATAATTTTTACATCACACTAGGAATTATCATTTTTCTCAACTAACCGTCATATTAAAAAATACTTTTTCACTTCTCTTGCTCAAAAAGTGTATCATAATAGTGTAGCTTAGCGGGCCTAAAACTCGAGTTTAATACCTAGGGCTAAAAAGTATTTTTTCTTTTTAATTTTTGTCTAAAATCATCAGCCCGTACAAAGCATTCGTTCTCTTATATAAAAACTCGACTTCTTGGTGCTCCGTCAATCTTTTTTTTTGAAAATAGAACCGTCTTGGTGATGTTTTATGAAGGTTGATTCTTCCCTTCACGGTAGAATGCGAACTGTTTCGTTGAGGGTTATTGAAGGTATAGAGATTTAAAAAAAAAGATGGTATTGGCGCTAAATCTCTAGAATTTTCTTCATTCCAAATCACAAACTTTTACGTTTAACTTCCTGACTTTAACTTTCAAATTGTGAACGTGAAAAATGTCATCAAGTGATAGTGAAGATGCTAATATGCAAATGGAAGAAAAGGGCAAAGAAATAATTATGAATCTGTTGCCGACAAAATCACGTGAAATATATTTAAAGAGTTACGAAAATTTTATGAAATGGAGAGATGAGAAACGTGTGGATTCTTTTACAGAAGGGGTTTTTCTCACTTATTTTGATGAATTATCGAAAAAATTCAAATCGTCGACTCTTTGGAGCACATATTCAATGTTAAGAATGACCTTAAAAACAAGACACGACGTCGATATTAAAAAATATGTAAATTTAACGGCTTTACTGAAGAAATTGTCCACTGGATACAAGGCAAAAAAATCTATAGTCTTGACGACACAAGAAATCGAAACATTTTTAAATAACGCTCCAAATAAACAATACTTGGCAACAAAGGTAACCTACTTATGTACTCTACTCAAACTAAATAAATAGATACCTACCTACATACCTAAATTATGTACCTAGGTTATTACGATTATTAACACACTTATTTTTTTGTTCAACAGGTTGCTTTAATTTATGGAATCAGCGGTGCATGCAGAGGAATAGAGCTTGCCAATATAACGCTAGAAGACGTAGAAACGGATACAAACCTACAAGCTGTGAGTCTGCCGAACACGAAAACAAACAAAGAGCGTAAATTTGTCATCAGTGGAGAATACCTTAATATAGTTAAAGCCTATCAGGAGTTACGTCCCACTAATGTTTCAACGAGAAGATTTTTTCTAAATTATCAAAATGGTAAATGCACAAGGCAAGTCATAGGCAAAAATAAATTTGGTAACATGCCTAAAGATATTGCCACTTATCTAAATTTACCAAATCCGGAACTCTACACGGGCCATTGTTTCCGCAGAACATCCGCGACTCTGTTGGCGGACTCTGGTGCGAATATAACGACATTTAAACGCCACGGTGGATGGAGGTCCGATCAAGTGGCTGAAGGTTATATAGAGGACTCTATACAAAACAAGTATCACGTCACGCAGCGGATTATGGAAGGAATCAATATTCTACCAAACATTACAGAACCCCAAGCATCTACATCGCGGGATTGGATGAATATGTGAACTCAGCTGAAGCCGCGCAGGAAACTCAAGCATGTTTCGAGTCTCTCCAACTTTTACTCCACAACAATCAACTCAAAATATTATCACATCCCAATCACAGAGAAACGAAATAAAATTGCCCGGGAAAAACATATCACTAAACATTAAAAATTGCTCTAACTGCACATTTAATTTTTAATAAAATTTCTGAAAATTGACTAATTTGGAATTGTTTTATTTTCTCGCAATCGAAGTGAAAAGTAGAGTGTTTTACTCGGGCCAAAACCACCCATTATAACTCGGTCTTGTCATCCTCCCTCGCTAAGCTCGGGAGTATAACAACCTCGTATATAATGGGATGGTTTAGTCCCTTGTAAAACAATCTACTATTGATTACTTCCAAAGAACAACGAAAAAGGTTTTACTACAACAGTGCACCACGTGCAGGTAAGGTTCACTTGGATTCAGAAAATAGAGGTTAGAACCCTATTTAAGTATGAATATAGTATGGTTAATGTTTGGTACAGTACTAAAAGTAGCAGATACATACATAGATAGATAGATAATATTTTATTGATCACCAACTTGAAGGTAACACAATTAGCGGCCTTATCGCTTAAAGCGATCTCTTCAAGGCAACCATGGTACGGAGTAAACCTTTTGAGGATGGTGGTGCATTAATGAAGTGCAGGATATGTACGAGGACATATCCAAAGCCTTGCATAACACCTCGAAGGCCCACTTCAACGTTGTTATGGGGGACTTTAACGGCAAAGTGGGAGACCGAGTTGGCGACGAATCCAGAGTGGGCCTGCATGGTCATGGAATTAGGAATCACAGGGGGCAAATGCTCGTCAACTTCCTAGAGAAGGAGGGGCTATTCTTGATGAATTCGTTCTTTAAGAAGAAGCCCCACAGGAAGTGGACGTGGCGAAGCCCTGACGCTGTGACCAAAAATGAGAACGACTTCATCATGACGGATAAAAAGCACATATTCAGAGACGTCTCTGTGTTCAACAGGTTCAATAGCGGATCTGATCACAGACTTGTCCGAGGCTCTCTGAATATCAATCTCAAGCTTGAAAGAAACCGTCTGATGAAGTCCACGCTCCGACCCAATCTACTCCAGATCATGGCGGACACTGAGAAGTTTCAAAAGCTTCTTAGTGATTTATTTGTCGCCGTGGAACCCACCCATGACGTTGATGAGGCCCTACAAAACGTGGATGCAATGGCGCTCATTAGGGGAGGCCTATGTCCAGCAGTGGACTGCTCTAGGCTGATGATGATGATGGTGCATTAATACAAGATTATACATATTACAATTAAATACAATGAAGAAGGAATTAGTAACTAGACAGAGTGTACCACGGTCTGGTGGGGTTCCTAAGATGGAATTGAAACCACATAACTCCGTTAAGAATTAAAGACGACCTGTTATTATTTTATTAGGTTTTTTTTAGATAGGTGAGAACTAAGTGCTTAGATCAACCTAACATAGGCTTTAAGGCACTATTAACCAAATAATTTATATCAACTTTTATTGAATAAATGAGAATCCAATGTATTAACAAAGCGTCGTTTTACATACTAAAGTGTAAAATAAATATAATTTAGTTTTTGGGAGGCCTTCGGCGACATCAGAGTTGGTCAATAGCTCATACGAAGAAGAAGAAGATTTAGTTTTTAGTACAGATTTAAAAGTAAGTTAAATGCTTTGATAACTATGCTAAAAACTAACCCCCTTGTTCATAATATAACCAAATAACATTTTATAACGCTCTCGATAAAGTAAGATTTCCCTGTCATTTACATGTAAATATAACAAGTAGGACTTTTTAAAAAAACTAAACAAACTTCAAATAAATCACTTCTTACTTCTTGCCCTAAAGAATTTTGAAAATCGGTTCACAATTAACGGAGATATTGGAATCATAGGGCGAAAATTACAAATGAGGATGAGGTTTTTTTGAGTTTTCCGGGAAAAGTACCAATCCCTCAGGAATAAACCAGGACCATCTGTGAAGTATACTCTTTTAAACAAAAAAATAATTTTGAAAATCCGTCCACAATTGACGGAGTTATCGGTGAACATACATAAAAAAAAGGTTCCGGCGAATTGAGAACCTCCTCCTTTTTGAAGTCGGTTAAAAATGAGTTGACATGATATCTTACGCCATTTTATCTATCTGAGGTTTATAGAACGTTTATGACGGACGGTTAGTTAATTATAACAATAACCAAAAACTAATTCGCTGATTACAGTCGCCATTAGCACCTGGATTTGTATTTGAAACCCAATTATTGCAAATTCCCTCGCAACACAAATAATTCAACTTTATGCATTATCGTAAATAAAAAGCCTTTGTGTATCCTATTGGCAGCCTATTGGATAGTATTGTAACACTACGTAAGCACAGGGTATTAACATGACATTATATAGAGACTAAATTGTATCTATCACATTGGCTTATGCGAGAAGCCCCTACTTGGTGTTCTCGAAGCTATCTAAAAGCGAGTCCTATATATAGTAATATGATTATGATTTCATATTGAAAAAACGGGAATATTCACGTACCGTTTCACTCACCCTGATGAAGACTCTCTTAACGAGTCGAAGCGCCGTCGGTGCCTTCACCGATGTAACGTATGTATGTATGTATGTATGTATGTATGTATGTGTGTGTGTGTATGTGTTCGTGCGTGCGTGCGTGCGTGAGTATGTTTGTTACCAATTATCACATAGTGGCTGCAAGGATTTGGAAGAACTTGGAAAAACGTTCCGGAAAATAAGAACCTCCACCTTTTTGAACTCGGTTACTATCCTCTGCTTCGTTTGGATTGATATGATGTTGTGTCAAAGCGTCCAGCATTTTTTTTTAAATATATACTTTTTTCATGACCTGTTTCTTGACCAAGATTTGTATGAGTGATTTGTCTTATACACTAGCACGTTGACTGCTCGCCCAGCTGCCGCACCACCGTTTTGTTTTTCAACAAAAAAAGCTCAAAGCTTTATGAGTTTTCCAAACGCTTTAGTAGAATTTTAGCTTAACAAGTACGTTCTCGTTTTATAGTACTTACTGCAGCATGTACAGCGGGTGGCTGAAACGTTTATTGACCAATAGTAGCACCTTCATATGCAGTTGCCAGCTTGTTATTGGCTAATGTTATAGGTAGCAGGTTGTGTCGGTTTACGGATGGGATATGGTAACGATGCTGTGATAAGATTGGGTCCTACTCAACTATGCAGACTGTTAATAGTTCTACTCTCATAATTCTGTATCACCTGGTGTTAAGTGGTAACCACTACCTATAACAAAGTGTTGCATTATATGTCACGCCTGACAGAAATGTGCCCTACGATACAAAGCTCTGCCTCCATCAACTTGAGGCCATGATAAGTTTCATGAGCCTGTAAATTCCCTTCGAATCCAAACACAAGTGGTTTCTCGGCAGAAATAGGCATAGTGCTAAAACTCTCCCGGACGAGCTCTTCTCAATGATTATAATTATAATAAGCTCATACAAAGATAATAATATAATATCATCAATCATCATCAGCCTATAGCAGTCCACTGCTGGACATAGGCCTCCCCTAATGAGCGAAGTTGCGCCCTGTCCTGAGCTCGACGCATCCAGCTTCTACCAGCAGCCTATCGCAAATCATCACTTCACCTGGCCGGAAGGCGTCCGTACACTACGTTTGCCAAACAACGGTCTCCACTCAAGAACTCGTTTACCCCAACGGTTATCGGTTCTTCGGCACATATGGCTAGCCAACTGCCACTTCAGCTTGTTACGTTACGGATTTTATCCTTCAGAGAAACTCCGAGAATAGCTCGTTCCATAGTTCGCTGAGCGACTTTAAACTGGAGGACTAGCCGTACTTGAGTGTCCACGTTTCAGCTCCGTATGTCATGACGGGTAGGACGCACTGATTAAAAACATTCGTTTTCAAACATTGTGGTACGTAATATGCTCATACAAAAAGAAACATCCAAGTTTTATTCTGAAGGTAGGTAGGTTGTACCTGACTGGCAGTGCATATCAGAATAGGTGAATATTTCGTACCAAAAAATGAGAGGGAATTCTCAGGTGAGCAGAATGTAACGGTCATTTCCCAAGTTATAAGCGAACAGAGAATGAAGATTGTATCCACGTAGTGCCGTTTTCTTCATCATCATTATTTCAGACATTTTGGGATCACTGCTGGGCCTCTCTTTGATTGATCCCTTCGTTTAACGCGTTGACTGCGGGCCTCGGACATGAATCTACATGCCATGTTTGATGACGAGAGCAGGCGTCTGCTTTCTCTGTTGTTTTTTTTAGCATTCAAAGCGTTAAGGTTACGATACATGTCAAAACCTCGCTCTCCCTCTCGCTCGCACTATTAAACAATTTTGAAGTAAAAAAAAATCACTGAATGTAGTTATGCAAAATAGCAAACCTTCACATTCTAGAGAAAAACAATACAAAGGTTCAGCAATAATACACATTTACGATACATGTCAAACCCTCGGTGGTTTGACATGTATCGTCACCTTAACGCTTTGAAGTTTTGCTATTTTGCCTATATTCAGCGATTTTTTATCTTCAAAAATGTTCAATAGTGCAAACGAGAGGGAGGTTTGACATGTATCGTCGCCTTAAGTACTGGATGTTTTTCATTTTGTATTGTACTGCCTAATAGTAAATCTATTTCTTCTTCTTTAGGTATGATAACCCATTGAATGGATTCTATTATAATGAATTTGTAGTTGTATATCTAATTTTGGTTCAGTTTAAGACTAACCGCTAGAAAAACCGAAAATAAGCCGTAGGAATCTAAATTCTTTTAGGCCTGATGATCCATTTATTCTAGTACTGTCTACTAAGAATAGCACAATGGATATGATTTAAGCCACAAAAAAATATTAGACTGCATCTGAGACGCAGAAGGTTGCGGGTTCGAATCCCGTCGCGAGACAAATGTTACCAACATTTGTCTCCGATCTCTCTGATCTGAAAATATTAGTGTTGTGCCTGGGTGTTTTCTATTAAGTATGTATTTACATTTACAAAAAATATATAACTACTTAGTATTTATCAGTCATGTGGTTCCCATAATACAAGCTCTTCATAATTTGGGGCTAATGATGCTGTATTATAGTGTCCAGCAATATTTTATTTTTAGTTCTATCCATTATATCCATATATTGTACTCTAACTCCGCAACAAACTCGCGAATCGCGTAGAGTTCGTGAATAGTTGACGAAGTATGGTCCCTGGCGGCGTCGTTGTCCGATCGATACTCCCGAAACCCGACGTACAATAAACATCCGATGCACTTCGGAATAGATCCTTGGTCCATTAACAGTAGGTACTACACATGTTTTGAAAAACGTAACCGTTAGGGAAAACGAATTCTTGAGTGGAAACTAAAACTCGGCAAACCTAATGAGTGAGTGGAGTGATCTGCAAAAGGCTGCTGATAGAATCTGCAAGAAGGAAGGCCTTTATCCAGCAGTAGATTGATTTAGGCTGATGATAATGATGATATCCCCCGTCTTATTTACCCTATATTTGACTGATATAGGTTGGTTGGTATTGTTGTTGTCGTTTTGGAAATATTTAATAGTAGATAAGTAGCCAAGGGCTGTAAGGCATCAATTGCAGCCCGAGATATTTAGTATATAGTATTTATAGTTCGAAGGTGCAATTGGTGCTTACACCCGAGCTAACTATTCCGCTTTACATCTCGATTGTGAGGTAAGTAGAAAAAAACGGGCATTACAAGAATAAAACTTTATTTTTTTTTTCAAAAACGAAATTGAGCTTCGCCGTTCGATATTTAAAATTGATGATTGACTGAATAGCAAAGTGACTTTTCTGGTCATTGGGCTGAATGCATGATGTCTATTGCCAGTATGATGGTTAGATGTATGCGAACTTTTTGAAAGAAAGAAGTATTTTATTTAATTACTTACCGCCCTAGGGCTTTTCTAGCTACATTATTACCCTAGAGCGCTAATTAGTCACCTACAAGCCCCGTTTGGAGGTAATAAGAACCTACTTACCGAACATGAGAGATGTAAAAGATTTTTTATATTGTTTTCAGGCATCATATTGGAGCTGATGTGGAGAAAATTTGGATCTGAACAAATGAGTGTTGAAAAAAAAAAGCTGAACGTGGCATAAGAACCAGGCAAGGTCGTCCTTGATGTATCCTCGCTATTTAAAATCAGTGGAATATTTTAGGGCGAAGATATCTCTGACGTATACTGTCTATTTAGGTTCTAAAAATGTCCTACAAAAAGGTCACTAATTATTTATAATGTAACTCAAAAGAGATTAAAGAATTTATCACTGATTAAATATTTTTATGTGCATATACATAAATAAAATGACAATATTGAGGTTCATTCATACTAAAGTTCGCCCTCTAAGACAGACTACGCCTAATTAAATTTCTGTTTGAAGTAATAAAGCGCTCACCACGTGGCATTTTATTGCCAAATTTCGGGACTTATTACAATTTATAGTCGACTGTGAATTATCAAAAACGGTTAAATTAAAAATCTTGAATGGCTTTATTGGCTTTTTAATAAGAGAAAAGGTTGCAAACCAACTGCACGACACGTATACGTTTGTGAAGCAACATGAACAATAATAGCAGCCACTAGAATCAGTCGGGTTTTTATAGATAGAAGGTTATTTACCACTATCGTACACGTACGTTAGGTAAATAACAAAAAATACTTATAATTACCTAACTATGCTATTAAACTAATCCGTGGTTGTTCAATGGACGGCTATATCGCTAAAAGCGATCTCTTGCTGACATCATCCTCAGCCTATATATAGCATTCCACTGCTGGACATAGGCTTGCTTATAAGCGCCATTGCGCCTTGTCCTGAGCTCAACGCATTCAGGTTCAACCAGCAGCCTTTCGCAGATCGTCACTCCACTTGGCCGTTTTTCGTCCATAAGTTCCGTATGTTTTGTTGTCTATAATCAAAAACCATTCAGTAACCAAACCAAAAATTCTAATATAATAGCCTTCATTTGTTAATCGAATTCCGTATTCTTTGAAAGACATTCTATAAATTCAGTCATTATTTAATTTTCATTTCGACTTTCGTATTAATATTTGTCCAAGTGCTCTAAGAAATAATTTTATTTAGAAGCCACTACTAGTTATTACTGCTACGTACAGTTAGTCATTTAACTAGTTACGTACAAGTATATAGGTTATAAAAGTTCGTGAAAATGCGGAAAGGCTCTACTAGAGACAATGGCCGTTCTACTTTTAAGAGACCATCAAAACCCCCTGAAATACTGCAACGCCTTATAATTCCGGGATACGCCCGAACGAGCCCGACCGCCGTAACTGCGCACTTATAGTTTCCAATAAGCTATATCTTCCAAATGAGAGAACGTTGGCTTCCACCGTTTATTTATTTTAAGAGCAAACAGAAAGGTAAGCGTATGGGTGGTGAAATTGGCGGTTAGCTAATATAGATGCCACTAAAATCGTGTCTCGTCATTTACGTGCGATTATATTGGTTAATTTTACTCTTGTTTGCACTTCGTCATTTGTATATTATATTTGGTACTAGCTTCCACCCGCGGTTTAGCTCGCGTGGTACCGGGATAAAAATTAGCCTATGTGTTAATCCAAGTCACAAACTATGTATATTCCAAGTTTCATCTAAAACCGTTCAGTAGTTTTTGCGTAAGAGTAACAAACATTAATCCATTCATTCATTTCCCTGCCCTTATCCCACTCTAGGTGGGGTCGGCACTACATGTTCTCTTTCTCCATTCGCTCCTATCGGCTGTCAACTCAGGGGGGTCTACTACAATTCACCGAAGTACGAAATTTCGTGTTTCGTGTCGTACGATTGGTCGTATTTCATACTGTCAATTCCAATATTGCAGTCGTATGTTTTGTGAAATAGAGTAGGATTCGCAACGTTCGGACTGTTACATTACAAACTTCGTGGCGAAATTTCGGTTTTCGCTTGATTATGGGTACCAATCGCAAGAAACGAAACACGTAATTACGTACTTCGGTGAATTGTAGTAGACCCCCTGTACTCACTTCTTTCACTCTCATATCCTCTTTCACACAATCCATTTATCCATCCACATATCCATACATCCATACTCACAAACTTTTGCATTTATAATATTAGTAGAAAGTAGGATAGGAAGGATATTATTTCAAAATAAGTAGGCATTTTACGCTAAATGATAATAAATACCTAAATGAATAGACAATAATAATAAAGTTGAGTATGAAGAAAGTGCCCGTTATTTAATTATGTACCAATTAAATTCTGCGAGAAATTATGAGAATAAACAAATTGAAAGAAGTAGTGATGATCAAAGACAGAAAGGAGAATCATCTGGAAAACAGAAGTAACTTAATATATGTACTTCAACTGTAGAGCAGACTTCAACTGTAGATAATATATGTACTTCAACTGTAGAGCTAAATACATTTGATATAACTTTACTCATCTCCCCAAGAAAAGCCAAAGTTATTTCATAAACTGTAGCAGTTTCAAACAAACAAAACTCCGTGTAAAGTATTGTTAAGATTTTCCATAGTTCGTGAAAACTTCCGTCCCGTTCAAGTATTCATAGCGAGTCGAAGATTATAGAAGTAAGTTTAAATCGAGCGAAGCCACGCACTATCCTAGTTTATTATTCTCAGAAGTTTATTACAGCTCTAATATTTATACTTGACCTGGTAAATGTAAGACGATGAACACCTTTGAATTAACTTGTAAAAGTAGGTCGAATGTAATGAAGGGTTCTTGTAACTTTGGCAATTAGATGGTTGGATCGTTAGCAGTCAAGGACTGGCTGCTTTCAACTGTCGCTTTATAACCTCAAGCACTTTCTATCATCTTTCTTTATAAGGCTTGTGTACGACTCCCACAGTCTCCACGGCTAATATTTTACGTAAAAATTCAATTGCCCGAAATCTCAATTTAGTTCCTACTCCTTACTTTAATTTACTTTCTTCGACGCTACAACCCTTTGTGGGCCGAGTGGTCAAGAGGTCACTTCCAGGATGGACTGCCACTCATTTCGTTCCTTGAGCCTTTGTCCTTATTCCTTAGCTGAAGTCGTTGCTTATTAGGCGCTCCGGTATTATTCTTTGTAGAAGACGTAACCAGGGTTTTCTACCATGCTGGGTGGTTAGCCCCACGACGAACCCTCCTCTTTTATTCGGGCTTGGGACCGGCAGTATAGCGAGATTCCCCCCAACACTGGCAGAGTTTTGGTACCTACTCCATGGGATGTTTAGCCTGTGATGCTATCATTTTGTTTTGTAGTTTTGTCAAAGAAGAATGTGTACATTGCAATATTATCGTGGTGTGGCGCAGATCGAACCGATTTCGTGAATCAAAACCATGCCACGATTTTCCCTCAATTTTCCATGCCAATAAGCCTCGGATCCACCGGTGTTCCACAACGTATTAACAATGTCTTCCGCATGGTTGGCTCCTCGGGATCTGCTAATTAGGGACGTGGAAACCGATCAAAAGAGAGCCTTTGATGTGGAGCTGGAAGGTGACTGAGTCAGTGGAGCGTGTTGGCGGTATTTTGTTCAATTTATATCGATATTGGGCGCATGAAGGCCATAAGGGTTGTGAAGATTGATTAGCAGGTACTGGGTTTTGTAATATTGCTCAATGGAACAGCCAACACTCATCTTCTACGTTTCTTACAAGGTATTGGCCTAGATGTATCCCGACTTCCAATCCATATCAAAATGAATCCGAATTCAATTGAATTTTTTTAAACAATATAATTGGACTAATAAAGCATACCTAGTACTTAAAAGTTGTGTGGACAAAAATTTGCTTTATTTATTTTTGCAATAGGTAGCTGTCTCAGTTAATTTTTCGACGATTCTGCTTGCAATCGAGAATAAATCGAAATAATATTTTTCATTTACCACCGCATCTATGCAAACATTCCTTAAATCGGATGCATAGCGATAATACGTGACGGCAATGCTGAATAGTGCAGTGAAAAATGTTGGACACGAGTCGATTTCAATAAACGATAAGTTCTGCATGGCCGCGCGAGGTGGCGCTGCGGACGTCAGTGATCGAAGCTAGGATGTGGCTCACATTTTTATCTATATAGTGCTAGGTCATTTGAATGTAAAGAATTTGGTGACTGACTTGTGAATGATTTGTTTCTTTCTCTATCTTATATTTTTTAAACACTGCCGGTGTTTAAGAAAGTACAAATACTTACTGAAAGTACAAATATCTGCTCACGTGGCTCAGATTCGACGATTTACGATTAACCAATAGAATAGAAGACACAGGACCTAACAGAAACAAACAAAAAAAATGTAGGGATTACTAAGAATAAAAACTTTTTTCGTATTTTATTTGATTATTTCTAACCTTTATTTGGAGATGGAGCAAGAAATAGTAAAAGAGACGCAGATGTAATTTTTCTATTTAATTTTTAAACGCTTTATTCTAATAAAATAAACCTCCCCAGAACGATAAATCTTTTAAAACATAAGCTTCTTGTTTAACTCAAAAATAATTTGCTATCCAGAAAAAATATGAAAGCCACCCCTTGGAATGCATAAGTAAGAAAAATAATGGAGCTCTCCCGTAAGCAAATTACGAAGTTTACCAGGCAGGGGTACAAACGCGTAACTTGAAGTAGAATACATTGTCGATGGCTGTAATCCCACACAGACCACAGCCAAGCTGACTTAATTCAGTAGGTATAATGTGGTCTCTACTAACTTTTTGTTAACAAGTATATCATAGCCACCTTATAACAATTGTATGTGCCAAAGTTCTGAGCCATCAATCAATCAATGAATCTAATTATTCCTAAGCTTCAAATTTCGTTACAATAAATAAATTAATAATATTTGTTAATAATATAATTATATAAATTAATAGTACATACATACATAAGGTCACGCCTTTTTCCTGAGTGGTAGGCAGTGACCACGGATCTCTACTTGCTTCGATCCTGGCATACCTCTTTTGCTTCATTTACTCATCACATTCTTCATACATGCTCATCGGTTTAGGGTACTCCTGACCTTGCCTTTTTCCAGGACGTCTCCAATTTGATCGCAGAACGTAACGTCGAGGTCTTCCCCTTCCAATTGTCCCATTCACACTCGCCTCATATACGTTTTTCGTCAATATTCTGTCATACATCCTTTCGACATGCCTAAACCACCTCAGCATACCTTTCTCAATCTTTGTCACAATATATTCATTCACTCCACATTTTACTCTTATCACGTGCTTATCACACTATTCCGCACTCTATACCCACACATACTTCCCAGAGCTAATTATTTATTATCAGAGCAGTAATTAATAATATAAATAAATAAATAAATTTATTAATAAATAAATAATGTTTCTGCCATACCATACTATTTTGACATGTAAACCAATTGCAAATCATCAAATGTGAATTATGTGTTGGTGTGTTTGTGAGTATATTTGTTCCAACTCAACTCCGTTATTCGTAACAACGGCTAAACGGTTTTGATTAAACTTGAAATACTAGGTTACTAATAGGTAAAAGCTAATAACGTATATTATTAGAAACCTGGAATAACATGGACTACTTTTTATCTGAGTGCACGAGCAAAGCTGCTGGCAGTTGCAGTAAGATATAATCGTATTGCAAATTTACCTAGTAAATAGTTTTATTAGAAACAATTTATTTTTTTAATAAAACGATGCGGCCTTGTAGGATGAACCCCGATTTAAGATCTGGAGGTCGTGGGTTCGAATCCCAGACATGCATCAATGGATTTTTCGTTGCCAAAAATTTATGTGCGCATTACCACGAGCTCGTAACGGTGAAGGTAAACCTCGAGAGGAAACCGGCATGCCCTCGAACTAAAATGTTCGAAAGGTATGTGCTAGGTTAATGTTGCAATAAAAAAAGCGGTGATGGGCTTGCAACCTTTCACGTGGAATGCTAGCTGCTTACAAAATGTGGGCATGTATCGAACGTAATGTTTGGACTTGCCTTTGACATTTAGGGTATCCTCAATAGATTTGCGTACTGAGCAATAAATATCTGAAGATATCCATAGTTGGGAAAAAGTCGTGAAGATGTATTTGTACATAATTAAAATTTATAAAAAATATACTATTTTTAAATTTGTTTCATAATCATCATCATCATCATCAGCCTATTGTAGTCCAATGCTGGACATAGGCCTCCCCTTATTCAAATTTGTTTAGACTGTTTATGGAGGCGCAGAGTAAAGCTGTTATTAGTTACGATCCACTACCAGTATAATGATATGCGTATTTAATCGAGTCCTTTAAATGATATGTTTTCTTGAAATAAATAATAAATAAATAATGCGGGACGTAATCACACAGCATCACGTAGCCCCAAACTAAGCAGATCTTGTATTATGGGAACCACATGATTGTTAAACTACACATATATTTTTTTTTGTAAATACATACATTATCATACATAGAAAACACCCAGACCCGAGACAAATATCTACAGTACATGCAAACATTTGTCCCGCAGCGGGAATCGAACCCGCAACCTTCTGCGTCTCAGGCGGACCTTCGCCCACTGCGCCACAGAAGCCGTCAATAAATAGTGTTCAATTAATAATGTTTATATGCTAGTGAAAAAAGCGCAGTAAGACAAGTATAGCACTTTACGAGTATAATCCTATTTGCGGTCGATTTCACATCATGATACTTTTCAAAAGGAAAGACATCGTAACAGAAATTCATATTTTATACTTTTGACAGATGTGCCTCCCCTAAAAGATTTATAGCAAGGGAAATATGAAGTAACGTGTTTCCTCGCGACGATTCCACGTTGTTTTCCACGAAAGAGATAATATTAAAATGCTTTTCTCGTGTTATGTTAGTCGGAAAACGTTGAATGTATAAATCAAAGTGGAATCTAGAAAGCAAGTGATATAAATAGCGTTATAATATACGAAATAAGACTAGGGAAAATGTCAGGGATAAGCAAGATTGTGTCTTCGAGATATTTAACATGGTTTATTTTAAGGCGGTTTTTCCTTCTTCGTATGAGCCAGCTCTGATTTGGTGTTTTTTATAAGCTTATAAAGCTGGACACTATTACACCGCATCATGTAGCCCCAAACTAAGCAGAGCTTGTATTATGGGAACCACATGACTGATATGTATTTTTGTGAATACATAGAAAACATCCAGACCCGAGCCAACTATTAACAGGACATAGAAACATTTGTCTCGAGGTAGGAATCGAACTCACAATCTTTTGCATCTCAGGCGGGTCTTGGACCACTGCGTCACATTGGTTATCAAAATATCTTAGATATTATATTATAAAAAGCCGGGACCAAATTCTTAACGTGCCTTCCAAGGCACGAGAGCACTCAGATCAATCAAAAATGATAAACGGTCACCTATCCATTTGGAGTGTTGCCCCCGATGATCTGCTAGAACACACTAGAACACCAAAGAAAGCACGCCACCAAGGCTTTGAGGTTCATTCTAGGCAAACACATCGAACACATTGTTGACCGAATCATCACTTACCAACAGGTGAGATGAATAACCGACTTCAAAAAAGGAGCAGGTTCTTAATTCAGTTGTATTTTTTTTGCCTAATACAGATACCTTTTCTTTTGTAGTTAGAAATTTTTGTTCTGAGGAAACTATAGGTTTATTTTGAAGGAAAAAATAATGGCTTTTTTGAATTTTTTAAAATATATACAGTCAGTAAAGAAAATGACATTTGTAAAAAAAATTACATTATCAAAAAATACTAGTTGGTCTTAATAGACTCTATTTCTCAACAGGAACATTTTCTCCAAAGTAACGATACAGACTTACCAAATCAAATTGTAAGATTTCGCGAAAATTCAAAATAGTTTTCCATACAATTTCTATGAAGCACCATTCGCCACTACATTGAGTTGATGTATGCCATTCGAACACTTGCCAAATACATTGCCAAAGACTTGCCAAATACATTGCCAAAGACTTGCCAAATACATTGCCAAAGACTTGCCAAATACTCTGTTCTTATTTTAAATTGACCTTTCATAATGTTTGGCAGAATGAAGATACCCCCGATTACCACTATGCGTCGAACTGAAAGCATGACATGAACTCAATGTTATGTCGAATGAGGTTTCATAGAAATTGTTGGAAAACGTTTATTTATACCTAGGGAAAAGTGATCCTGTTGGTAAATAGAGTGAATTAAGACCCACTTTTTTTGACAAATGACATTTTCTAGGCCGACTGTAAATATTTTCATCTCAGGATTTTCTCATCCACAATGTACCTGCTGAAGCTTCAATATAATCTTCTCATCTTCAAAGATGGGAAACAGAGTTAACTGATTAAAATCCTTGGAAAGAAAGAAAACGTTTAAATAACGTTAACTCTCAACGGTCTAACTTTGCTCGTCCGTGCATAGTTTTCTAGTGAAAAGTATTTATTATCTACGGGAAAGTTCTTTTCCGCCATCTTTCAAAACTCCATCGACCGTTAAAGATCTATCTTCTAAGTTTCAAACTAGAGAAAGAGTCAGTGATTGAATTCTAAAGCGTTGTACAGAATTTAACCAGTTTTGGTAAATGACGAACATGAATTAGGTTTAATTATGATATTTTCCATTATAATTCAAGGAACTTGAGGAAAGTTTCTAAGTTAGTCCAGTACTTTAGTTAGATAAGTATGTCTAGTTTCTCTAAACTTACTCTGTTAACAAGTTTCGGGAAAGCCTTATAATAATATAAGTTAATAAAAATGATATTTTAAATTTAATTTCCTACCTCCCTTGCTTGTAAAAGTTTTGCAATAAAATCAAGTTGGTAAGTTCTATATCTTTTGTATTCACAAAATTTTTAAGATTATTCTAGTTAAAATGAAAGAAGAAGTATGTGAAAAAGATTTTGAGTCAACTTTAAATAACATGCGATTAAGGTGATCATGATATTATGATATTTATTTAATTATCGTCACACCAACAACAAAATCATAATTACACTTAATAAAATGGAGTTAACGGAAATTCTAAAGACCTGTCACTTAAAGGTTGGCTTAGAAGTATGTAGTACTAGCTTTCGCCCGCGGCTTCGCTCGCGTGGTACCGCGATAAAAAGTAGCTTATGTGTTAATCCAGGTAGGTCACAAACTGTGTACCTATATTCCAAGTTTTATCCAAATCCGTTCAATAGTATTTGCATGAAAGAGTAACAAACATTCATCTATTCATCCATCCATACATCTATACTAACAAACTTTTCAATTTTTTATAGTAATAGGATGTAGTGTATGCTAATGATGAAAGCAAATGATGATTGTGAAATGACATCTGTCTCTCAGACTACATAGTTTCCTCACTGGTGCCAGGCATTTTGTTCAGAAATAATGTTTTGTTGTGATGCAAAATAACGCTGGTAAGTAACTTCATACTGTTGAAGAGCCCGGCTTAGGGGTCTTGATGTAGTTGAAGTATCGATGTGATTGGCTTTGGGAAAAATATAAGGCTTAGAATGTGATGTAATGTTATTTTTTAAATTACGTAAACAGTGAATTATTGAAAAGAGATGTTTGTTATGGCGATATTTCTGAATAAAACGGCAAAAGTAAAAAATAATTGCTTATTTTTTTATTCTACAAACAATCAACATTTTTTTTACTATCAATCTATTCCGTATGATCTATGCGTACCACATAGGTAGATCTAGATTTCTGGTCTACCTGTTATTTTTGGAGTCGAAAAAAAACATACACCCGAATTGAGAAACTCTTCCTTTATTGAAGTCGGTTATAAATGTAGTGTCAATATTTTAAGGCGACTATAAAGGTCAAACCTCCCTCTCGCTCGCACTATTCAACATTTTAGAAGATATAAAGTCACTGAATGTAGTTATGCAAAATAGCAAACCTTCACGGCCTAGAAAATAACAATACAAAGGTTCAGCAATAATATCATTCTGATTCTATCACATTTTCTTACCAAAAAACTTGCACCAATGTCATCAATTTCGGTGTCAATTTTTTGGTAGGAAAACGTGTTGGGTTCAACATGATATTCTTGTATTGTTATTTTCTAGGCCGTGAAGGTTTGTTTTTTTACATAACTACATTAAGTGATTTTATATCTTCAAAAATGTTGAATAGTGCGAGCGAGAGGGAGGTTTGGCCCTCATAGTCGCCTTACACATTTTGGGTATTAAATGAGGTGATGAGCATATTTTGCTCGCCGTAACACAGTTTTCCACTCCACAACCACATAGTGCCTGCGCAATGATTGCCTTATTAAGCTGGGTACAGATGGCGCGTTCCTGTATAAGCGTAGTCGGGGTTCGCTGTTCACGCGTACATTGTATACGCGTACAGTTAATGTGGACCGCCGCGAACCTGAACGCGAGGTCAATCGATCCATAGCGCTACGCGAGCCGAAACCGACTGACCACGGCTCGCGCGGCACGCGTTCCCCAAAGTGTATACGTAGCTGCTAGTGCAGACAGGGCGTTCCAAGACACGCGTAACCCGACTAAGCGTACCAATGTACGCGCTATCCGTACCCAGCTTTATAGATAACGTTGCTTAAGTAGCTTTTAGAAATAGCACAATAGTAGAAGTAAGTACTAACTGTAATAAGTTATTGTGTAAAATAATCTTTATCTTTATCTTGTATGATACCCGAAGATGGAACTAGCATAAGACTCACCTGATAAGTGGTAAACAATACTTATAGCAAAGTCTTGTTTGGTAGGTTACACATGTTTGGAATGTGGCCTACGATGCAACGCCCTCCGTTTGTCATCTTGAGACATGAAGGTGTTAAACTTCATGTGCTTATAAAGACACTCAAACCCTTCAGACCAAAACATAGAAATGCTGCTTCATGGAAGAATAAGGAACAGTGGTAGTAGTACCCGGGATGAGCCGTTCTAAAATAAAATGTGATTGGTCAGGAACCTTGTAAACTTCTTCTTTTTCGTATGAGTCAGTGGGCAACTCTGGTGTTGGAGTTTTTAGGCCGCCTGAAGGCCTCCATAGCTTAACGACTGGAAATGCCGGACAAAACATCTTAACGTGCATTCCGAAGCATGGAAGCGCTCAGATCTAAATGCCACTAAACGGTCACCCATCCAAGTAGTGACCAGGCGGAGGGTTGCTTAACCAAGATGATCTGTTAAGAACACAGCAGTAAACCACGCCACAAGCGTTTCAACCTTGTACCAAACCGAGAACTTATAGATAGATAGATGATAGATAAACTCTTTATTGCACACAACACCAATTAAAAACCAACAATTTACAAAAAAAGAGAAATTTAATAGTAATGTACTGATAGTATGTGTAGGTTATATGTAGGCACTTAATAAAATTTCATCATTATCGTATCTCACAATAATGGTCTAGTAAAACTGCCTGCTATCGTTTCGCTAACATTATTCATCCTAAAACAACAACAGCCTATTCAGTCCACTGCTGGACATAGGCCTCCCCTATAAGAAGGGGGATATGCCCATAATCCCCACGCTGGGCATGCGGGTTGGGGATCGCAGGGTACAGCTTCTCGCACCGCCGACGCTGCTGCCCGTCGGTGGCCAAGGGATTTAGCTGTGCCGGTGTTAGGCTGCGCTATGCCGCAATCAGCCGGCCGCCAGAGCCCCGTTTGTTAGTTAGCAGGGTGTACCACGTGCAGGTGAGGTTGGCTTGGGTTCCGGAGATGGGGGTTGGAACCCCTTACACCCCATTCATCCTACGCTATATCAAATAGACACCGACCACCAGCGAAAGCTTGGTATTTAGTTCGTCTCAAAAAGCGAAACTTAATCGTTTTTAATTACGATTGAATGGCTGGACATATAAACCGTACTACGTTGCCTCATATTATCATACTTCCATTGAATCATCATAATTATCGGCATAGAGCAGTCCACTGCTGGCCATAGGCCTCCCGTAATAAGCGCCATTGCGCCCTGTCCTATATAAAGCAATAATCGATGGGGATTATACCATCTGAAGCTGAAATTAAGGTTAGACATATGATCAAGAAGATGCTTGAGACAACAATAAGTAAAATGCCCACTACAGTGTCCCAGACGGCTGGTATAACTAATAGGAAAAGTTCCTTACGAACATTAGTAATTTAGCAGAGGCCATAGTAAGTTTTGTAACAAAATTAAATTTTTGTTGCGAACCGTACGTAGCGAACTTTCCGCTATTTCAGTTTTTTGCCGACCCTCCAGATAGTTTCCTGTTTAATTTACGAAAAAGGTTAATTTACTCTGCTGGGAAATTCGTTCGAGAAGACTCTCTTTGAGTGCCATTGATTGAGCTGGTACCTATAAATTGAGTTAGTTTATTAAACTTCACATCTTTCAAAAATTGCTCTTGTTGTAGAAAAACCTTAGTGAGAATAAAAATTAGAATTTATGATAGCATAGCACCTGCTTCAAATTTTAATATAGTGAGTTTTTTCTGTATATTAAATTTAATTTATTTGTGCAAGTCACATCGATCAAACTGTCGTATGAAAATTTTATGCAAGACGAAGTACACTTTAACTAATTAAAAGTTTTTTTATTCTACACCTATCACACTAAGCATTCTACATATATAAAAAAGTAAATGTTGTATGACTCAACAATAGGATTGGGAAAACAATTGGAAGAAGACAGTTCATAGTCACGATCAAGTCTTCTAGCTTCCGCCCGCGGTTTCGCTCGCGTGATACTGGGATTAAAAGTAGCTTATGTGTTAATTCAAGTCAAAAACTATGTATATTCCAAGTTTCATACAAATCCGTTCAATAGTTTTTGCATGAAAGAGTAACAAACATGCATCGATTCATCCATCCCTACATCCATACTCACAAACTTTCGCATTTATAATATTAGTAGGAAAGAAGGATAGTAGGATTATAATTCCTGTACTAATTATAATACAGTTCTTGTTGTTGAGTCCTTGTAAAAAAGAACTGGCATTGCCTAATGTGAACTAGGGCGCAAATAGGCGCGGTCTGCAGGGTGCAGTGGCGGTGGCAGCCTGGGCCATAGGTTCAAAATTATGGCAACCTGTATTACAGGTCGCGACTGCCCCGCAATTACAGGATGCACCTGAGTGAAGTTTTCTTTGTACAAGCAATCACACCTGAACTGTGGGAGGGACATTTAATGTGGAACTAATCATCTACGCCAATTGAAAAATGGTTAACTCTCCTGTCAGGCATTGCAGCACCCCAAATATGAAGGTTTTCTTCCCCAGGCAAACCCGCAGCTAAAACATATACATATATAAAAAATTCAGAAACAAAATAGAGAGCAAAATGCTTTCAAAATAATGAAAAACAAATGTATATTGGAGGTATTCTTTACGAATCTTGCGGCGAACCTTAATAGTGTAGATATACAAATGCACATATTTTAGGGTAGAATTGGCAACCCCTGTCACCTGGACCTTCATGAATTATACACGACGATTTGTTGGCGCTATTATAAGGAATTTGTCCGTATATAGACAGGTAGGCCGGAATAGTATCTACCTATGTCCAATTTGTTACGGTTAATGTTTTCATGAAACGTTTCAATGGGTATAATCTAAAGGAAAAAAAAATGTGGACATGTTACTTCATCATCTTTAGAAGATAATTGATTATTTTAACGAACGAACGAATTTAATTGACGAACCGACAACCGTTGGACCAAACGAGTATTGGGTTGGAGACCCCGTTTGGGCAGGCGTAGTATAAGACGTCCACTGGCTAGATGGAGTGATGAGAAGAGCCGAGAATCGGGCTTAGTGGCGAACCTTGGGAGAGACCTACGTCCAGCAGTGGACTGTGATAGGTTGATGACGATGATGATGATTATTATTTTACTTAATATGATTATTCTTAAATATTGTGATTTATAGCAAGCTAGTATTTGAGCAATTATTGAAAATTTTAAATATTTTATGCTTTTTGCTGTTGGTACTGACAAATAATAAATGTCCTTGTCTCATAGATGTTGTAATTTAAAATTCCAGGGTAGGAACGATCTTCGAGCTATGAACAGCATGACACACTAAAACGTTTAGTACTAAAAAAGTAAGTAGGTACCTGAAAAACCAACCAATCAAAGTACCAAGAAAACGATGATAGGTAGTAATAATTTATTTTTCACTTCTATTGCTCAAAAAGTGTATCATAATAGTGTAGCTTAGCGGGCCTAAAACTCGAGTTTAATACCTCGGGCTAAAAAGTATTTTTTCTTTTTAATTTTTGTCTAAAATCATCAGCCCGTACAAAGCATTCGTTCTCTTACATAAAAACTCGACTTCATGGTGCTCCGTCAATCTTTTTTTTTTGAAAATAGAACCGTCTTGGTGATGTTTTATGAAGGTTGATTAATTTTTAATAAAATTTCTGAAAATTGTCTAATTTTGAATGGTTTTATTTTCTCGCAATCGAAGTGAAAAGTAGAGTGTTTTACTCGGGCCAAAACCACCCATTATAACTCGGTCTTGTCATCCTCTCTCGCTACGCTCGGGAGTATAACAACCTCGTATATAATAGGATGGTTTAGTCCCTTGTAAAACAATCTACTATTTACCCACTTCATAAAAAAAGAAGGTTATCAATTCGATACGTATGTATGCAATATTACTGGAATTGAAAAATATTCACACATGGGAATCTATTAAGGCTTCCAAACAAATATACGAAATTTTATAGATGTATGTATGTTTGTCTACGCATATCTTCGAAATTACTTACCCGATTTTGACCATTTTGTTCCACCCTAAAGGCTGGCACAGACCTCAAAAAACATTGGTTGGCCCCTAATTTGTTTCATTTCACTACTTTAGATTTCGTTTTTGTTGTTTAATTTCATGTACCTAGAATACAAAATATTATTTCTTAATTTTGAGTTCATTTCTTTTTGAAGTCGTTTAAATTTTTTTTAATTTATGGTCGGTAAATAAACATGTATTGCATGCTGAAAAAGAAGGTTGAAAATGATTGAGAGAAATATGGTTAAAGATTCAATTACATTGAAAGGTTCTTACGCTTAAAGTGTACTATGAATTCAAATAGGTTTTCCATAATATTTCCTGATAAAGTAATGTTATCGAAATAACCGATATTTATATTCATTTATTATAATATTTGGATAACAATAAAATTTTGCAACCAAAGCCACAGAGTATTATCAGTTACGCTTTATCATCATCATGATCAGCCTATAGTACTCCTCCTCCTAAGTCGGTCTCCTCAGTGCTGAGGGTGGTGACCCCCTCCATGAATTACTTTTGCTTTTATGAGACTGCGCCACCTTGATCTGTTATGGGCTGTATGAATGGCTTCGTGAAACGACTCGGTGTGGTGCGGATCTGATCCAACCAGCGCAACGGACTTCGGCCTCAAGGTCTGCTGGTAAGTACTGTTGGATATAGGCCTACACTATTGAGTGCCATTGCCCTTCGTCCTCAGCTGAACGCATCTACCAACAGCTTTGCGCTGATTACTACGCTTTTTAGTTTAACCAAAATCCTTTTTAAACTTTTTTATATAATTGTTGTTGTTCAGCGTATATACCGTTATTCATCATCATTTAAATTACCTATTAAGTATAATTATTTTGTTTGTCTCTATGTATATTTGTGTTTATTACTAGTCGAATAAAAAAACTTTCTTTCTTTATTTACATGGTTTTCAGGGTGGTTTATTCACATGATTTACTAATTGTGTTATTTGTACTGTGTTTCTTTGTCCTCGGAGTTTATTCTTCTTATGTAATTCGTTTTAAAATAGAGTACCTACACAATAATTCCATGGATTTAAATATTTTACGTAGTGACCTACGTAGTGCCTGCCTACCGGCCATGTGGTGACGTTCTGCGAAAGGCTGCTGGTATATACGCTGGATGCGTCGAGCTGAGACAAGGCGCAATGGCGCTTATTTGGAGGCCTATGTCCAGCAGTGGACTGCTATAATAGGCTCATGATGATGAGTTATTATTTATGAACATTTCCATTTTGTATTTCGATGATACTTCATATTTGCCAAAGAACAAATGTTTTTCACTGTAGCTTACTTAAATACCTACATGTGTTTGTCAAGTAATTTCCTGCCAGTTGTTCGTGTTCTCATAACGCATAACTGTTTGATATAAACGTAGATACCTATTATTGGCCATAAATTAAATCATCAACATCATCAACATCAACAGCCTATATCAGTCTACTGCTGGACATAGGCCTCCCCTAATAACAAGGGAGATATGCCCATAATCCCTACGCTGGGCATGCGGGTTGGGGATCGCAGGGCACAGCTTCTAGCACCGCCGAAATTGCTGCCCATCGGCAGCCAGGGAATGTAGCTGTGCCGGTGTTTTAGGCTGCGCTATGCCGCAATCAGCCGGCCGCCAGAGCCTCGTTTGTTAGTTAGCAGGGAGCACCACGTGCAGGTGAGGTAGGCTTGGGTTCCGCTTAGATGGAGGATGGAACCACTTACACCCCAAAAATAAATTAAATGAATGTTCATAATTTTAACACACATACATCCTGTATCGCTGTTGGTTTCTCAATTAAATAAATTAAAAAAAAAAAAGTTTTTCGTCTATTTTATTGCTAGTATTGAGTATGGTCATCAATTTCTCTGAAACGACCATAAAATTCATTGTATTCTTTTCACTGAACTTCAAAGATATAATTTTACTTTGATCAGAGAAGTGCATGAGAAAACGAACAATAGAAGGTATCAGAGTATCTATTCTTTTATTATCTAAGGTCGAATGTCTTTTGATATCTGCCCTTATTGTATTGTATATTTTCAAAGACGTAAAGCCTTGATTGGGACTAATGGTGCGCACTGAAGATTTTAGGTGGCACACAAATGGGTCGTTAAAATTATTAAAATATTTTAATTTTTAATTTTAAAATTAATTAATTAATTTCCGCTGCGGGACAAATGTTTGCATGTTCTGCAAATATTTGTCTCGGGTCTGGGTGTTTTCTATGTATGATATGTATGTATTTACAAAAAAAATGTATCTATGTAGTATATCAATCATGTGGTTCCCATAATACAAGCTCTGCTTAGTTTGGGGCTACGTGATGCTGTGTGATAGGGTCCAGGATTATTTATTTATTTTATTTTTATTTATTTTAATTATGACAATAGTTTACTTTTTCGTCTTCGTGTTGATGATTGTTCTTCTTTGTGTCAATAAATAAAAGAACAAAATGCACAGATAGGTATCACATTTTTTACAAAGGAATATTTTTTTATACAACGGTCATCGTATATTTTAATAAAAATCTTTTCAAAACAAAAAGAAAACAAACTTTTACAAATAAAGTTTTTTCTTCTTATAAAGGGGACGCGTCAGCTGCTTATGAACGATGAAAGCTTTAGGCGATTACAAGACTTCCTTCAAGTTTAATATAAAAATAAAAAGATAACGTCGTTTTGAGTGTATGTACTTTGACTAAAACTTTTTGCGTGTGTTGGTATTATAGGGATGCCCAATTCTATATTTTCTAGTAGGCGATTTTGTCTCCTCTGCCGCGTTTAAAGGCCAGAATTTCAGCATAATCTTTAAAAGTATAGTGCACCTTTAGACTTTGAAGGAAACCTACCCTTGAAATTTCAAGTCTCTAGGACTTACGGATTAGTCTTTATCAGCCAGTTTAATTAAGTTTGCAAAATTCATAACAGACTAATTTTATAACTTTAGTCGAGTAGTTTAATAAAAATTTGGTGACTGCAAACATACATCCTGAATTCAGAAAATATACTAATGTCAAAGTCAAAGTAAAAAACTGCAAAACTGTACAATTATCAATGATATTATATATGATAAAGGAAATTTTGTTTTTTACTGGCCAAAATAAACAAAAAGTCCGACAACCCTAGCAGTGTAACAGTTGGCACTTGACAAGCATGCAAGGGGAATGCAACTTGCTAAGTAAAAGTTAATATTTACTCAGTTCTTTATATACCAAGAATACCCTAAAAAGAGCACGCGTCAAATACATTCGCGCTTTGATTTGGAAGTTGAATCGAAGGAAACTTTACGTGTTCGTAAAATATTAAAATTTCTTACTAGAAATGTTTGGTTTTACTCGTGTAAACTTTACAACCCCTATCTCATAATCCGCCTACCCTCTTAGGGGTGTCAATGTTTAGAATGGTACTAAAAAATGCTATTATTTTGTCATATTTATTTCTTCTTCTTCTTCTCGCAGTGTCCACGTCTCTGCAGCTTAATAGAAATATGGGGAATAGAAGAGTTCGCACGAGCCGGATCTTAGTAGCTTTGATTATGTTACGTTTCTAAGCAGTATATGCCTACGCACCTGTTAGTAAGTCACTTAATTTTATTCTCCGTCTCTTCATTGTTTCTTAAAATCATCATCATCTTCATCATCAGCCTATAGCAGTCCACTGCTGGACATAGGCCTCCCCTGATGAGCGCCACTGCGCCCTGTCCTGAGCTCGACGCATCCAGCTTTTACCAGCAGCCTTTCGCAGATCGTCACCCCACCTGGCCGAAGGGCGTCCTACACTACGTTTGCCGAGCCGCGGTCTCCACTCAAGTTTTTTAAATTACTCAATACAAATTTATTTTTCAAACCTATAACTGTTTATTCATTGTACCTACATCACCTTACTTATAACTCCGACGTGAAGTTTTCAGTGATCGAAAATAAAATTGCCATTTAGAAGCATGAACAAAATAATGGAATTCTTTGAATACCATTTCTATAATTTAATTTTCCACTTGAAAGCATAATGTTGTTCACTTATGTAAACAAGTTTTCTCACTCAGAACACACGCTGCTATTGAGATGAACAACGATTAAATATTCATAGATTTATTACATTAACTCAAATACATCATATTATTATGTATAAAGAAGTCAAACCGTATTAATTTTAAATGATACGTTATAGCTCCAAATTAACTTTATAGGTCAAATTACCAAAAAAAACTGGAGTCTTTTGGTAATTTTAAATGGAATGTTTTTCGAGAGTTTTGAAAATTCTGAAAATATCGTGAACTGAGTCGGAAAGGTCGTTGTCAAAAACTGGAGAAATGGCGACCAACGGCATTTCTCCAATATGGCGGCGTGAGTGGCAAAAATACGTGGTTGGCATAGTAGAAATTCGGAAAGAATACAACGAAATCTATAAAATTACCAATTTTCATAACTCCCGGAAAACTTTTCCAGTATCCCCGTTTTTTCGACCAAATGAATGTACCTACTATATAATGGATTAACTGTATAACGTACATGGTACGGGTTTTAAACCGCTTAAAGCGTTTTTTTACCGGCGATAATTAATATTGCTTTCATTGAAAACCTTCAAATGTTAATCTTTAATTTACTTACCTTTAATGCCAAACTTAATACAACCAGTAAACTGTTGTTAGAATATTTATTGTACTACGTTATATAGGAATAACGCATTCGATTTTCTCTATGTAATAAACTAATACAACGCTGTTAGCTAAACCAACGTTTTCTTTCACCATTGCTGCTAAAATTAACCCCCTGCTATTCAAAGAAGTTAACTTCAAAAGGGTAAAATATATGGTATATAATATGCGTGATACACTCCTAATGTAATCGTTCCGTGTAATTTATGCGCTTCCGAAAGCTCACGGTTCGAATAACCTGTTAATAACCCGAAAACGATAGCAACTTTTAATTGTCGAAGCACAAGGGGTACTCTAAGTTTTATGAGCTTGTGGCCGTGGTGCAGGAGTGAGCTAACTGAAGGATTCTGAGATTTTAATGGCAATTAAGAGTAGGCTTGACATAAATTATCAATCGTATATTTGACTGTTACTATAGAAAATCAAGAAATCATCATGCGATGCATTCTATTTTGACCAATGGATGTTAGCCTCATATTAAAAAACAACACCAGCCTATTTAGTCAGTATAAGAAGGGATATGCCCATAATCTCCACGCTGGATATGCGGGTTGGGGGTCGCAGGACACAGGCTCTCGCACCGCCGACGCTGCTGCCCGATGGCAGTCAGGGGTTTTGTTAGGCTGCGCTATGTCGCAGTAAGCCGGCCGCCAAATCCCGTTTTTTAGCAGGTTATACCACGGACAGGTGAGGTTGGCCTGGGATCCAAAGATTTAGGTTTTCCCTTACATCACATGCCTCATTTCATTCATGATGGTATATCCCAAGACCGTTTTAGTGGAATTTTTTAGTTTCTACTATCAACAGTGGATGCCCTCTAGAGAAGACTGGCTCAACAGCCAGCTCCCCTGCGAGGCCGGGTGCCTTAACTGGTACACGGATGGTTTCAAAATTGGGTTGGATGTAGGATGCGGGGTCTATGGAGAGCGACCAAAGTTTCGCGCAAGCATTAACTTGGGTAAACACGCCTCCGTCTTCCAAGCGGAAGTGTACGCCATTCTCGAATGTGCATACATTAATCTGCAGAAACGCTACTCCAACCAAACAATATACATAAATTCTGACAGTCAAGCAGCTCTTCTAGCCCTGGATTCGAAGGTCATCACGTCCAAGCTAGTAGAGGACTGTCTGACACGTTTGAACACTCTGAGCCTAAAAAACAGGGTGGTTCTAAGATGGGTTCCAGGTCATGCTGGAGTTCACGGTAATGAGTGTGCCGATGAACTTGCAAGGGCCGGATCGAACGGTACACAGCTGGGTCCTGAACCGTTCTGTGGCATACCGAAAAGTCTGGCCAAAAGAACCCTAACAGATTCCTGCTTCGAAGAGTCAACCAGATACTGGTATAACTCTCCGGGCATGAACCATTCGAAACTGTTAATTAGAGCCTTTGACAAACGGTATACCAACCAAGTCTTAGCGCTAAGCAGAAACAACCTACGCATTATGGTCAGAACCTTAACTGGACATTGTCGCCTTAACAAGCACATGTTTAAGTTGAGGCTTTGCGACACTCCAACCTGCAGGTTCTGCAAAGAGGCGGATGAATCGCCCCTTCATCTGTTAGGAGAGTGTGGGCCACTAATGCACAAACGTAGCGCTATTCTGGGCAAATTCACTTTAAGCCCAGAGGAGCTAAGAGAATTCACACCCAAAAAGGTCCTACGGTTTCTGTCAGCAGTAGGGCTTAGTTGTGAACTATAAGCGCCCCGCTTCAAGGGGCGACTTGAATAGAAGTGGCGATCACAATAGGTCTTCATGGCCGCAGTGATATGCAAGCCACGCAATCAATAATAATAATAATAATCAACAGTGGACTTTTATAGGTTGTTTTTGATGATGATCTATTAAATGGAAATTCTTGGTTCCTTTTATTAACAATCAGCAGTTGAATTCTATAGGTTGTTTTTAATGATGTATGATTAAATGGAAATTCTTGAATCCAATTATTATCAATCTGCAGTGGAATTCTATAGGTCGTTTTTGATGATGCATCACATGGAAATTATTGGTTCCTATAATTATCAATTAGCAGTCGACTTCTATAGGTTGTTTTTGATCATTATGTATCAAATAAGACAGTGTACACTCAAAATCATGAATCCGACAATCGAGGACAAGCTCATAATATTGCCCTATTAAAACTCTACATCTCGCCTTACTGAGTTATAAGATCTATACGTATTTACACAACATTATCACCAAGACCTGTGTCACAGAACCTGCTTATTTCGCGTATAAACCAGCATACATGTCGTGGTGCGGTTGCATTCCGGAGTTTTCCATATCGTGGCGTTATCGCGATCGCCCCCCGTCGCTCTCGATGATCCATCTTCGAGGGAGCTTGAGGTTTTGCATACGAGCGTTTTTAAAAACGCGTAATTCCTAATAGTAACATGTAAAAATTAGACCTTTTCTAGTTCGATAAGATCCTAACTATAAAGGTAATAATACTAGCTTTTGTTCGCGGCTTCACTCACATTAAAAGTTATTTTTAGATATTCTATAAGACAAGATATTTAGTACAAATTCCGCTAACTTTCTCTGACAAGTTCCACAAAATGCATACGCATGCACCGCCCTCCCGCCCGCAGATTCACATGCAAATCAGAGAAAGAACAAGCAAACATGCAATAATTAATAAATGCAACCGTCTACTTACTCTTCCACCAATAAAAACAACACGTTAACCTGTAATTAGCTTGGAGAAACTACACACACATAAATACACAAGAAACTCAACAGAAATTCGACAATGTTTCGCCTTCCCCATAAGGCATCCTCAGGAATGATCGACTCGCTGTCCACCAACGTCGACTTTGCTAAAAAACAACAACGACGCAGAACTCCGCAGACGTGTTGCTTCGCCGAGCGCTAAACAGAAAGTGAGTCAACCGCGTGACATTCCCACTTATATAGTATCGGGTCGAACTCCCCGCCCTCCTAGTGGCGCGATTGCGTCATCAACGTTGTTTTGCGTTGAAAAAATGCGCAATAACGGGGATCTCGGCAGAATATTGGTCTCGTTCAACAATGTAAATGTATTTAAATTATGTTTTATGATTTCTAAATTTTCCAAAACTGACATCCTGAAACCTTTGACACATGAATAAATTACAATTACAGGTTAACGTGTTGTTTTTATTGGTGGAAGAGTAAGTAGACGGTTGCATTTATTAATGATTGCATGTTTGCTTGTTCTTTCTCTGATTTGCATGTGAATCTGCGGGCGGGAGGGCGGTGCATGCGTATGCATTTTGTGGAACTTGTCAGAGAAAGTTAGCGGAATTTGTACTAAATATCTTGTCTTATAGAATATCTTGTAATGGATTTCCGCAAAGTCACGCCTGAGTCAATTAATTAAGTTATTTTTAGTTATTTTTCTATACCTCGGGAACATTATTTTCTTTTTGTATGAAACGTACGGTACCTTTCATCCAGAAAGAAAATAATTGTTATAAGTAGTTGAAATATAAAATAATGTAGTTTTCTGTACACTCCAAAGTTCTCGAGCGATATAAAAAAAATACTTTGGCGTGGGCTTATACAACACCGAGTGGCTGACTGAACGGGATGCTGAAGGGCCTGGAACAGTGTTAGATGTGTTGAATGAATGTATCCGAATGTGCATTCAGTATCCGAATTTGTGTCGCGCTCTACGCGCCCCCTGGTGTCGAGAAGCGTGTGTTTTTGTATGAATAAAAATGGAGTTTTACGAGCACAATGTGTTTCAATTATATTCATTAAATCCAGCCTAACAAGATGATAGTAGGCTAGCCAAGCTCCTATGTGCCTTCTCTGCCTAGTCGTCCTTATCCAAAGGAAATGTATTTTCAATGCATTCAGGCGCTTGTTGACTGCTTTACAACAACAACAACACAAGCTAATGTCAGTCCTCCGCTAGACATACATATTTCCCAGGATAAGGGGAATATGCAAATAATTCCCACGCTGGGCATTTAGGTTGGCATGGCAGGGCACAGTTTCTCGTACCACCGACGCTGCTGCCCGTCGGAGGCCAAGAGATGTGCCAGTGTTAGGCTGCGCTATACCAAATCAGCCGGCCGTTTGTTCGTTAGCAGCATAAACCACGGGCGTGAGGTTGGCTTGGGTTAAATCATTTAACTGATCAATATCTAAAATCTTTCAATATTATACTCATAATTATTAATCATTAATAGTGTTTCAGATATTTTCTATACCTGCTAACCTTTATCTTAATTTTAGTAATGATAGGGTAAGCTCATAACAGATTCAAGATATTTATTTGCATATAAGTGTAAGTAACTGTAGGTAAAAAGACTAGTTAGTAAGTATTCACCCTTTTCCGGTATTTAGATTGGGTAAAAAAATGTACCACTTAGCAGCTTCAAAGATGTATTTATACAAATGTACGTGTATACAAAAATATATATGTGCAGTGCACATCAGTGCATCCTACCCGTCATGACATACGAAGCCGAAACGTGGACACTCACAGTACGGCTAGTCCACCAGTTTAAAGTCGCTAAGCGAGCTATGGAACGAGCCATGCTTGGAGTTTTTCTGAAGGATAGAATCTGCAACGAGACTATCCGACATAGAACTAAAGTTGTCGACATAGCTCAGAGAATTAGCAAGCTGAAGTGGTAGTGGGCTGGCCATATCTGCCGAAGAACCGATAACCGTTGGGGTAAACGAGTTCTTGAGTGGAGACCGCGGCTCAGCAAACGTAGTTTACGACGCCCTCCGGCCAGGTGGAGTGACGATCTGCGAAAGGCTACTGGTAGAAGCTGGATGCGTCGAGCTCAGGACAGGGCGCAATGGCGCTCATTAGGGGAGGCCTATGTCCAGCAGTGGACTGCTATAGGCTGATGATGATGATGATGATATATGTAGTATATCAATCATGTGGTTCCCTTATTACAAGTTCTGCTTTGTTTGGGGCTACATGATGCTGTGTGATTACGTCCCGCATGATTTATTTATTTATTTATAACTTTATTTTTGAAAGTATGGGCTTACATGACTCCCACGACGGAATACCAACAATAGCTAATAACAGCGTTTAATATTCGTATTTTCCGCTCGTTTTTAGCCCGCGAGTCTGCTCGCCCTATTGTCGCGCGCCAATGATCTATCTTGCGCGACGCGTGCTTCCAACAAAGCGGAGGGTATTGTGAAATATTTATTTTTTCCCCTTTGCACGCGCACGAAGTTTTCGAGTTGGGCGACAAATGGTGGCAATGTCCGGTGTGTGACATGTTTGGCTAAAGGGATTAGTTTGTTTTGTTGGTGTTAAAAAATACTTTTACGAAAATATAATTGTCACCTATTTTTTTAATGGCTGGTGGTCAAGTCAACGGCGATTTGATGGTTCATGGTCGCCGCGGTTGTTAAGTCCGTAATGTGGAAGGATGGAATTTTAAAGCGTAATTTCAAGGACACTATTCACCATTCATCACATCTATCACGCTTCCAAAATCTGTGATTGAAGACAAATCTGACTAACCAGTATTTTTTTTTTGTGTTTTTGCAAAATCATGACGATAAATCACCCAAATACCAGTCCAACAGAGGCATATTTAAAGAACCATTACGATTTCCTGAAAACTACCATTCAATCCATTCATCAATGTTGTTATTTTGACATGTGTAACGAAGGCGAAAAGCAGTCGGAACGAAGGGTGCGGCAGTGGCTCTTGCACACGACTGTGTCAGATTGTCGGCACGTCGTTGAACAGTACAAGGTAAAGGCGTACAAATCCGCTATCGGCCGAAGTATGCAAGGGCGTCGACGACTAAATTCGTCCGATCGAAAAAAAACTTTTACATAAAAAAGACGGAGATATGAAGTAACAAACATAAAAAAAATACAACCGAAATAAGAACCCGTTTTAGTCGGTTAAAACTGAATGAGAGCGCATACACACTGTTCTACCGCCATCATCCGAATTTCGAGTCATCTGGCATAGGCCGTTGATGTCCAATCATGCTTGGGCCGATCATGGATTGTTACGCGTACTGTAAAGGCGTACCTACACCAAATCCGCTATCAGCCGTATGAGCATCATCAGCCAAATTCGGTCGATCGAAACAAACGTATTTAAAGTGAGAGCGCGTACACTACTTAGTAACCGACATTGTCTCATTTTCGAGTCTTCCATCGGCCGTTGACGTCCGATCATTCTTCGTCCGATGACGGATTTGGTCTAACCGAAGCGTTCAGGTAGAGGAGATTGGCATCTATCTGTAGGGCAATCACGAATATTTCAACCTGTATTATCTATAACTGAATAAAAAGTAGCATAATATGTATTAATTGAGGTTACAATCTATGTATTTTCCAAGTTTCATCTCAATCCGTTTAGTAGTTTTTGCGTGAAAGAGTACCTAACAAAAATCCATCAATACATCCATTCTCACCAACTTTTATAAGAGTAGGTAGTAGCCAATGAGATAGCATAGAACTACATATCTCATTGGCCAGAATTTCATATCTACGCAACGAATACTTTTTCACTAGTCTTCGTGATCGAGTCTCAGTACACTACTCATCATCATCATCATCATCATCATCATCATCATCATCATCATCATCATCATCAGCCTATATCAGTCCACTGCTGGACATAGGCCTCCTCAATGAGTGCCATGGTACCCTGTCCTCAGCTCAGTACACTACTGCTATTAATAAACTACCTGCCAAGTAAAATAATGAGCTTTATTGCGAACAAACTCATAACAAAAGGTCAAAGTCCTGCAGTAAATTTTTGTAGGCTGAGGAAGGAACGCCGTGTGTAAACACACAAGGGTCGTAAGTGAGACGTCAGGGGTCGATGAAAATTGATTTTCCACCATCAGTCATAACTTTGTGTACGTACACACAATGGCCACCTTTGTAGCCGCGGGTGACTTTTCACCGTTATTTTAGACAATAGATTTTGTAAAATTGCTGCATGTCCCAGTAACGAACCAGATTGAATGGAACACTTCACGTGGAATGGATGAAGATTGAATAAAAACGGCTTTGTTTTTGTAGTTCTGTGCCGCGTGAATATTGTTTTTGGAATTTCTAAAATAAATTCTCGCTTTGTTTTGACAAAGGCCGTAGAATAAAATGTAAATCGAAAAACGAAAAAAAAGAAGGCATCAAAACTTACAATGAACATCATCAACATCATCATCAGCCTATAGCAGTCCACTGTTAGACATAGGCCTCCCCTAATGAGCGCCATTGCGCCCTGTCCTGAGCTCGACGCATCCAGCTTCTACCAGCAGCCTTTCGCAGATCGTCACTCCACAATTCTGGAGGGCGTCCTACACTACAAAAAATACTTATGAGAAAAAAATTACTTTACTTACTTATATATTCTTATTCTTATTCTAAACGTGAAATTAAAATAAGTAAAACAAAAAAAACATTACACTGAACAGTAAAATTCTGTCAAATAACAAATCACTACCTAAATTATGTACCTACCTCTATGATTCTAGTAAACATTTCGTAGAATCAGGAACTAAATTGCTAATAGTTGAAAATGGTAAAGTAAACGCTAGATCCATAATATCCGGAACAACTAAAATGTTTCGCATAAATTACCCACTGAAACTTCTTCAAAGACTGCCTAACATTCAAGTTAGCAGGTTCTCAAACATAGTTATCAACCCCCTGTTAGCCATGGAGTGTCTAAGTTAGGACGTGCACTATGCTACAGGAGTGTACTTGGATTTAGAATTTTGGAGCTCGTGTAATAAGTCAGTTGCATAGTGCTAGTCGCTAGTGGCATAGGTTACTTCGCCAACAGTCTGCCTGGTCTCTACTTGGATGGGTAAATATAGGAATTTACATCTGAGCGCATTCATGCTTCAAAAGCGCCCTGCACACGTAAAGTTTGGACCGCGGGAAACAGCACGCGCCATTCCAACCCGCATTCCGAAACGTACGTGTAGCTGACAGTCCGATGCGCGGGGTTGACATGCCGATCAGGCATGTCTCACAGTTTTAACCGCGCATCACGTCAGTGATCAGTCCCAGATACGCGGTCTGATCTTTACGCGCCATTAGCACGACAGTTTGAACCGCAGTCCAAACCGTACAGATCGGACTGCTGTTTGGAACGCAGTCCTGATGCGCGGTCCGATCTTTACGTGTGCAGGGCGCTAATGGCACACGTTGATTTTTTTCAGTCGTTATGCCACGTCAAAGGCTTTCGCGCGGCCTTAAAACTCTGAAGCCAGAGTTGGTCACTGGCTCATAAATACGAAGAAAAATAATAAAAATGTACGGAAAATAATAGAAAAATTAACGGGCCTTCCGAAGGACGGAAGCGCTCAGATCTAAATTCCACTAAACGGTCACCCATCCATGTAGTGACCGGGTAGTGTTGCTAAGCCGATATGATCTATTCTAAAAATTGAATTAAGCTACGGCACGAGCGTAATTTTTTTTATTATTTTTGGAAAATACATAAAAATTACAATTTAACTTTTTCTCGCGCGTGAGTCTACGTAAAAATGAATAATAGCATGGAAGTAAAAATATTGTGGAAACCCTGAAATAACTCTCAGTCATATTATTCAGGCCCATTCCAATTGAATGGATCACTTCAGCTTTTCACTGGTATATTGGATATTGGTTCCCTCTCAGTGAAGATACGTCCTAGGTCCGCCCTGCTGCAGCTATGGAAGCCACGCTAATGGCTGAGCACACAAAGTAATAGGCTATCCAATTGATTTATGATTTCAATGCGTGCTGCAAACTCGGCGATCGGAACGATCCGCTTTGATTACGTCGACTATTTTGCCAGGCTTGCTTCACTCAAATGTACTTCGAAAGTGATTTGAGCTTTTATTTGTGTTTGCTTAAGATTCAATATGAAAGATCATCCTTGTGGAATAAGCAGCGGAGTTATGGTCTATTTATACCTATTAGTAACATGGTTTACAAGTAATTAATAATGCGGGACGTAATCACACATCATCATGTAGCCCCAAACTAAGCAGAGCTTGTATTATGGGAACCACATAACTGATATACTACTCATACACATATTTAAAGTAAAAACATATATATTTATACATAGAATTAAATAGCACGTACGTATTGCTGTCCCATGGGCATAGGTACTGCCTGCCTCGATTGAGTGGTGAGAGAACAGTTTTGACGTGCAGGACTTGTTTAAAACTCAAAAAGAATGCGTACGGATCTTGTCTAACATAAAAGTGCCAGATAGCTGAAGCCAAACTTTGGTAAATTAAGAATCTTGACAATGACCTCAATAGGAAATTTTAGAAATCGGCAAATTCATGAGGTGTTTTAAATTTTCCTAAAAAACATCGACCAACCTCTTCGTTTTAAATGTTGGTATAAACACAACCTTTGTTATGACTAAAAATACAATTGTACCCGAGAGCTATGTATGTAAAAACACATAGCTCTCGGGTCCAATTGTATTTTTTTACAAATAATCAAGAAAAATTCTCAAGAAAAGGATGAAGTTTTTGCGTTTTGAATTTTAAATATTTAGGTAAAATTCCGCTAGCTTTCTCTGACAAGTTCCACAAAACGCATACGCGTGCACAGTCCTTTCCGCCCGCAGATGTAAATCAAAGAAAGAACAATCAAACAAGCAATAATTAATAAATGCAACCGTCTACTTATTCTTCCACCAAATAAAAACAACACGTTAACCTGTAATTAGCCTTGAGAAACGACACACACATAAATAAATAAGAAAAAACTCAACAGATATTCGACAATTTCGCCTTCCCCATAAGGCCTTCCATTAACACTAAAATTGTCGAATTTCAACAAATATAATACAAATATAACAAATATATTAATGCAAACCTACAATGGAAAAGCACAAAAATTACATTCTTTAGTTATTTTAATTTTATAATATTACTAGTTTCACCCGCGGCGTCGCTCGCAAAATACCCGGATAAAAAGTTACCCGTGTGTTAATTCAGGTCAAAATCAATGTATATTCTAAGTTTCAACTGAATCCGTTCTGCCGTTCTGGCATGATTGAGTAACAAACATTCATTCATCCTTCCAGCCATTCTCACACACTTTCACATTTAAGATACTAGCTTCCGTCCGCGGCTTCGGCCGCGTGGTAGGTACCGGAATAATAAGTAGCCTATGTGTTAATCCAGATCACAAGCTGTGTATATTTTAAAGTTTCATCCAAATCAGTTCAGTAATTTTTGCATGAAAGAGTAACAAACATTCATCCATACGTCATTTCTCACACACTTTCGCATTTGTAATATTAAGTAGGATTAAGTAGGAAGTAGGATCAATGTCAAAGATGGGAAGACAAACTAAATCTCACAACAGGTCCAAAATGGAGTAAAGTAAGCAAAATATATTAATAATAAAAACAATGCTGGACACTATCACACAGCATCATGTAGCCCCAAACTAAGCAGAGCTTGTATTATAAGAACTACATGATACATTTTTAAGCTATTGCATAGCTTCTATCGAGGGCCTTGAGCGCGGGGACAGAATCCAGAAATTCCGTAACGAAAAAAAACCTCACGCTCCCCACTCCGACGGGCACGGAGGTGTGGCTTGAAGGCCGTGCATTGTCTAACGTCGTTTCTTTTCGGCAGTCTTCGACTAGGTGTTTGTGTGCGTGCAACTAGACGTATTGTACGACTCTACGAAGCTCGTTTATTTAATAAAAGAAAAAAAAAATGTTTTAAGCTATTGCATAGCTTCTATCGAGGGCCTTGAGCGCGGGGACCGAATCCAGAAATTCCGTAAGGAAAAAAATCCTCACGCTCCCCACTCCGACGGGCACGGAGGTGTGGCTTGAAGGCCGTGCATTGTCTAACGTCGTTTCTTTTCGGCAGTCTTCGACACGGTGTTTGTATGCGTGCAACTAGACGTAATTTTATTTTATAAAAGAAAAAAAAATGTTTTCTTATCGGTCACCACGCTCAAAAAGTGTAACTTGAATTAATATCAAAGAAAAAGAAATACTGCATAAATAAAATAAATAAATAATTATAATTGCATAAGTTGATACAAAATGCTATGCAATAGCTTTACCGCGGCAGTCCCCGAGTGCCACACGTCTTTTTCTTATCGGTCACCACGCTCAAAAAGTGTAACTTGAATTAATATCAAAGAAAAAGAAATACTGCATAAATAAAATAAATAAATAATTATAATTGCATAAGTTGATACAAAATGCTATGCAATAGCTTTACCGCGGCAGTCCCCGAGTGCCACACGTCTTTTTCTTATCGGTCACCACGCTCAAAAAGTGTAACTTGAATTAATATCAAAGAAAAAGAAATACTGCATAAATAAAATAAATAAATAATTATAATTGCATAAGTTGATACAAAATGCTATGCAATAGCTTTACCGCGGCAGTCCCCGAGTGCCACACGTCTTTTTCTTATCGGTCACCACGCTCAAAAAGTGTAACTTGAATTAATATCAAAGAAAAAGAAATACTGCATAAATAAAATAAATAAATAATTATAATTGCATAAGTTGATACAAAATGCTATGCAATAGCTTTACCGCGGCAGTCCCCGAGTGCCACACGTCTTTTTCTTATCGGTCACCACGCTCAAAAAGTGTAACTTGAATTAATATCAAAGAAAAGGAAATACTGCATAAATAAAATAAATAAATAATTATAATTGCATAAGTTGATACAAAATGCTATGCAATAGCTTTACCGCGGCAGTCCCGAGTGCCACACGTCTTTTTTTTTGTAAATACATGCTTATTATACATAGAAAACACCCAGACCCAAAACAAATACTTGCAGAATGTATAAACATTTGTCTCGCGGCGGGAATCGAACCCGCAACCTTCTGCGTCTCAGGCGGGCCTTCGCCGTCTGCGCCACAGAGGCCGTCAAACATAGAAAGCAATTGATAGCTTTAGAGAAGGCCTTTGCCAAGAGACACTGTATTCCTACTATTCCTACTAGCTACTATATTTTTATTACAAATGCGAAATACAAATACAAATACAAATACAAATCATTTATTTGTTCGAAACATGGGTTAAATTATTACAAAGGTCATATATATTATTCAGATCAGCCATGTTTCGCCGTACAGGCATACAAATGTCACAAATATAATTTACCTAAAAAATAAATAAAAAGAAATTACATATTAATAAAATTAATGTTGGGTAGTGATGCATGGTAATATTAGGTAGGTATGTGTCAAAATTAATCAGTCATAAACTCCTGTATACTGTAATAGGCTTTAGATGTCAGCATTTTCGTTAGCTTATTTTTAAACATATTAATATTGTCCAGTTCCTTTATGTCTTGAGGTAGGTTGTTATATATTATCCTCGGTGCCATACAAAAAACACATTTGTCAAAAAGGGCAGTCTTATGTGGTGGAATGCATAGTTTATTAAGTCGCTTACTTTTTATCATGTCGAATTTATTTTTATTCCGAAAGTTTGTGAGTATGGATGTATGAATGGATGAATGGATGAATTTTTGTTACTGTTTCACGTAAAAACTACTGAACGAATTTAAATGAAACTTGGAATATGCATAGTGTTTGACTTGGATTGACACATAGGTTACTTTTAATCCAAGTCCCATACGAGTGGATCCGCGGGTGGAAGCTAGTATACACATCCTCGTAATCTGTGCTAGTATACTATAACTCAGTAAGGAAAACTATAAAACATTTGTTAGCATAATAAAGGTTTTCCAGGATAAAAGGGCTATTCTATTTTATTTATATGAATAAAAAAAAAAAAAAAAAATGATATTTATGTATTTACAAGAAAATGTATTCAAAATTCAAAATTTAAAATTAATTTATTCAGTAAGAACTGTATAGCACACTTTGAAACGTCATTTTTTTAATTTACCACCAATTCGTAACGTGACCAAACAGAGAAGAATTGGCAAGAAATATATCAATCATGTGGTTCCCATAACATAAGCTCTGCTTAGTTTTGGGCTACATGATGGTATGTGATAGTCCACCATTATATTTTTATTTATTTATTGATTTAGTGAATGGAGTGAAACTTCTGCAAGTTCGAACTACTACACCTTCTAGGTTCGAGTGTTTTACATTGAATTAACGTTGTTGCTGAATAAATATTTGTTTTCATTTCCATTTTCAGAATGCTCAACTGCATTGAAATTGATATGGATGGGCTTGTTTGTTTTAAACTTTATCACGGGGCGGTAGGTGTCAGTATGTTTGAATATCATTTTTAAAGCTTTGATAATCCAATAAAAGTGTGATTAAGCTGTAACATAAATAATATTGTTGCAAATCATCATCATCATTATTCAGCCTATAGAAGATAGTTAAATAAATAAATATAAAAATAATGCTGGACAGCATCATGCAACTCCAAACTTGCTAGCTATAAGGAACTAAATGACAGATATACTACTTAAAAATACTTTTTTGTAAAAACATGTATTACACATAGAAAACACCCAGACCGAGACAAATATCTGCAAATAATGCAAACTTTTACCCCGTGGCGAGAATTGAATCCGCAACCTTCTGCGTCTCAGGCGGACCATCGCCCATTGCGCCACTGAGGCTGTCAATTAATAGATATTTATTTAACACTTAATGGTACAAAAACAAAAGAATTGTACGAAAAGAGGACTTAATGCTAAAGCATTTTCTGCCAGTCAATCTTTTCTGGTAGAAAACAAGGTTGGCATGCTATCTAAACTAGGTACATACTTAACGTTTATAATGAACTAGCGGCCTGTCCCGGCTTCGCACGGGTTAGCGCACTTTTTTTACACCTTAGGTTACGTTACTTAAGTTTAAGTAAGGATCCCTAATCTTCTCTAGCAATAAATATAGCCTATGTTACTTATGGTGTAGCTTTCCAATGGTGAAAGAATGTTTGAAATCGGCACAGTAGTTTTTGAGTTTATTAAAAAATTACAAACATACACACACAAAAATAAAAAAATCCTCTTTATAATATTAAAAGTGTAGATGTAGATGTAGAGAAAAGGGAAAAAAATATATATCTATATCGTTGCAAATCATCATCATCATAAACTTGTAGAAGATAATCACTTGACTCGGGCGTGACTGCGTAAATCCATTCAAACATATTCAATAGACAAAGTAGAAATTCCTCTAATAAAAACCCAACCGAAATTCGACAATGTTTTGCCTTGCCCATAAGCTATCTAAGTAATGTTTACAAAATATTGATATTTTAGCATTAGGGTTTATCAGTTGGTTTGAATGACAGCTGTTTATTTACGACGAGGCTAAAAGTGACCTAAATGTAAAGCAAACAGTTTAGTTTTTGATTGAAAAATATGTGCTCATTTTTTAGATTAGTTTTTTTTAGATTGGCTTTTTACAATATTGAAGCCTTCGTCTTCTGGTGGCTCTCCACTACTGGAGGTGAGCCGTCAGCTCTGTGTTTTTTTCTCTATCTTGAGCCAAGCGCTTTCGCTTCATGTCTTTACATGTTCGAAGCTGGCTATCTTCGTCCGATCCCGGATGTTACGCAACCACGACTTTTTCCTTCTTGCAACGTGTCGTTTACCCCTTACCATTATAATGAGTTGGAGCAGTTGGTATTTTTCATTTCTTAATACATGACTAAGATACACTATTGAAGCCTGAAAACCATTTTTGTCTAGTTCAGAAATGAATTTAAAGTAAACTTATTTTTGGGAACATCATTTTTCTTCTCGGCTATGATTAACTTCGTAAAATTAATGAATCAGGCGTGACTTTGCGGAAATCCATTACAAGATATTTAAGAGATTAAATGTTTAGTACAAATTCCGCCAACTCTCTCTGACGAGTTTCATTAAAAACTCAACAGAAATTTGACAAGGTTTCGCCTTCCCCATAAGGCATCATCAGGAAACGATAGACTCGCTGTCCGTCTTCGGCACTCCGCAGAACTTCTCAGACGAGGGAGTGATAGTCTGCAAAAGGCTGCTGGTAGTAGTTGGAAGCGTATAGAAAACAGAGGAGGCTTATGTTCAGTGTAGGCTGCTGATGATGATGATAGTTCTAAACTAGGAATAACTAGGCAAAGCGGGCTTATGCTACTTTTATAATAGCGCAAATTTATGTTATTACTGTTAATTGTTGTTAAATTAATTGTTGATAGGTATTTGAATATGTTTAAATGAGGTAGGTATAGGTAAAAATTTTGTTATTTCGCATTATTTTATAGGTATTCTCACAATATAGTATTTTTGCACTGATGTCGCCCAGGGCCTTTCTGAAAACCAGCGCTGCCCACGTCATTATTGGTGTGGCGCAGCATTAAGCTGAGAGAGGTCCTATTTGACCCACACAGTATCTGCGGAGGTGGCTTATTGGTGCATTAGCAACTGGCGGCGGGTGGGTTGGTAGGTTTCTGTTCCGCATAGGTACCTACGTGCCAATTTTTTATTATTTTATTTCAGTTTCGTGCCTACCTGCCTACATGCCTTAGTTGTTAGTTGTTTGTCTTATGTTATCGTTTTTCTATTTTATTTTATGTTTTTATGTTATTGTAAGCTGTGCATTTATGTTTTATGTTTACCTGTGCTTCTGTGTGTGTTATATAAAGATTTATTCTATTCTCCTATTCTATTCTATTACTAGCGGCCCATCCCGGCTACGCACGGGTGGACTTTTTTTACACCTTGGGTTACGTTAAGTTTTAGTAAGGATCTATAATCTTCTCTAGCAATAAATGTAACCTTTGTTACTCAGGGTGCATGTAGCTTTCCAATGGTGAATTTTTGAAATCGGCACAGTAGTTTTTGAGTTTATTCATTACAAACACACTCACACAAAAATACAAAATTTTCCTCTTTGTAATATTATAAGTGTAGATTTACTTCGTACGTTGGAAAATTCATTTGTTTGTTTTAGGTAGGTAGGCTTCATAGGTAGGTGCGTTAACCATCTTTTTGTACCATTTTTGTACCCATAGTTTTACCAAACAGACTTTTTACAGCAAGGGCCGGACAAAAGCGGCGGTTCGTGCTAATAGCCGCAATGCAAAGTGAATGCAGTTTCATTGATTTACGATTGAAAAGCACGCTCCTCTTCTAGGCTATGTGACTACAAACCGAGCTTCAGTGTAAACAGAGATGTATTGCTTTAATTTTAGAATTAATTTTAGTTAATTAGTACATAATTTGGATGAATTATCACGTGAATTGCTAACCAGATAATATTATGTAACAAGTGTATTAATATTGATTGGATTGGATGTAGACCGGCAATGAATTCCAATCCTTGGCACTTCGCATGGTAAACAAGGTTTAGTGCAAATAGGTGGTATATTGTCCCTGTGGCGTAGTGGGCGAATGCCTGCCTGAGACGCAGAAGGTTGCGGGTTCGATTCCCGCCGGGAGATAAATGTTTGTATCGTTTACAAATATTTGTCTAGGGTAATATTAAAAATAACTATGTATTTACAAAACAATAAATATAACTAGATATAAGTCATATGGTTCCCATAATACAAAATCTGCTTAATTTAGAGCTACATGATGCTGTGTGATATCGTCCAGCATTATTTATAAATTTATTGACTAACCTACGATAGTATTGAGCCGTGCCGTTTCTGAGAGCACTCTCCAAAATGCAGCCTATAAAATATCGATAGGAGAGCAACCTTACAGCGGTGTTCGAGACTTTGAATCTTCGTCTTCGATAGGTACCGCTTGCCAATGAACTGAAAGCTCGTTCGGTCGAGTCCCAAAGCTATAAGCTGGTATTTAGCCGGGACGTGGCAATCCTGCAAGTGCTCGTAATTGAGAGGTGAGAATAAAATCAGTCAGCACCATTTGATAGCAGAGGAAGCAAACTGTACAATCCAATTACCGGTTCTGCGAAGTATGCCACCGTATCGTGAACTGGTGAGTGATGCAGCTTTGTTCAGTACTTGATGGCCCATGATCTGGCGTTTCATTTTGGATAAACATTTTATAACTCTATGCAGATAATAACATCCGAAAAATTTCCGGCAAAAAAATTAAAGTAGTTAGTAATTATTGTTCATATATTTCCCCATGACCACATGACTGATATAATTTACTTAATATTTTTTATAAGTACATAGAAAATACTAGTCGCGACTACCAAGACCCGAGACAAATAATTACAGAATATTTTGCAAACATTTGTCCCGCAGCAGAAATAGAACCCACGTGTCAGGCAGACCTTCATCCACTGTGCTACAGAGGTCATCAATTTTATCAGGTGAATGCTGATTAAAACGCTAATATTTGCCTATTTAAATAATATGCCTGCTCACCATCATTTTTACCTGTTAGCAGTCCACTGCTGCACGTAGACCTCTCTCAGAATACGCTACTGAGCCGATCCTCGGCTTATCTTATCTTCTGTGAGCTACAGGTCATCATTTCATCAGGCCAGGGGGCATCCTACGCTACGTTCTACCTAAATAACAGCAAGTATATGTAAATATATTCACATAGGTACAATACAATTATCGAAATACAGATATTAAATATTTAGCGATTAGTAGACGAAATCTATTAAAACAGAATAAGAAAAGTGTTTGGCCACTATAAACGATATGACTTCTTTATAGGCAACATCATAGAGGAAAAAGAGGTAGGGGAAGACCAAGGATATGAGCCACATGCAAAGGTAGCTATCATGTCGTAAACAGTAAAAGAGGCTGCCTTGTAAAGAGGCAGATGGAAGGAGCTACATGAGTTGTGCCGATCTTACATGATAATGATGAGACAAAATCTTCCTTTATAAAAGTTGAAGTGCTGTTTCACAAGAATGACGGTCAATGGCGTGTGGTATCCGACCGAGACACCGACAGAAGCTTTACAACTCCCGTTTAATCTCTGCCGGCTATAAAACTGTAATAAATCGATTCCGCCAGGTTAAAGAATTAAATGGATCGTAAAAAATTAATAGGGTCTGTCGCGGGGCATACAGTACTTTGGTTATTAGAGGCGCTATGAATTTCAGTGATTTAATAGGGTTAATTCAACCTTAATGTGTTATGAAGTTCGAAAATTGGGGTGAAAAGGTTACCTATAGTTATTTTTTATAATACATTGATGCTAGTTGTGGCACAGAAAATAGTAAAAATAAGATAAAAATATACCTTAGAACCTTATTTTGTTAAAAATGTTTTTTTCAAGAAAGCGATGGCGGCACGAACTCGAATCTTTAGAGAGAGGCTAGTGGGCTATCTCAAAGGACAAAGATGGAACTTGTCGAAGTTTAGAGATCTTCTCCCAGTAGTGAGACGATGCAGGTATATTTAAAAAAATATGATAAGTACATATTTATATAATGCCATTATCACTTTCACGTCTTCATTGAACGGTTTCATTCTACATGAAATCACATTATTGGTGAACCAAAGCAAATATACAGATGCATCTAAAATAAAGTACTTATCAGTTCTGCGAATAAGGTTCAAATTAATTCAAGCTACCAACGCTTTAGAAATAAAAGGAAAACACATCAGAGTCGACCTTTGTAGTGTGCACTCAACCAACCTTCCGCGGAGTTCTGCATGCCTGGTAAAATTGAAATGGCGAATGAAATGTTTTTAATATTCAAAACGCGGGAAAATTTAAAACTCTGTATTTATTCACGGAAATATTCTAAAGCGAATGCTCTTTGTTGCGGCAGTGAGAAATTCTTTGAAAAATCTCGGTGTCTTCACGCTCCGGAAACCGAAGTTTCTTGAAGAATCTGTTGCACTTTGTGAAGCGCAAATATAACTTTGCTACTATGTGCGAAATGTAGCCGCTGAACTTTAGGATACGACCGCTTATAGGTATTACTGTAAATACTCTACGACTTGTATAAGTAAACCAAGGAGGTTTTGTTAGTGCAATTTGAATTATTATCTTGCACTTACAACGCCTCCTTGGTTATGAACGGGATGTAAGGGATTCCAACCGCCACCCTGTTTGGTGCACCCTGCTAACAAACAAACACGGCTCGGCATAGCTTAGCCTTATACCACCGACGGAGCAGCATCCGCGATGCGAGATACTAGGCTCTGCGATCCCCAACCCGCATTCCCAGCGTGGGAATTATGAGCATATCCCCCTTCTTATGGGAGGGGATTCAAGCGGAGGCCTTTGTCCAGCAGTGGACTGATATAGGCTGGTGTTCTGTTTGTTGAAATGTGATAATTAATGTTGCAGCTAACTGGTTGAAATAGCTGTTCAGTTGGAAGGCTAGCCTTTCACTGAATAACGCCATTCAACTACATAATCTAGTTTTGTAGTTTAATTATTATGTTTAAAACGTTCAACTAACGGCTGATTGAAAGCAGGCGTATCATTGAATTAGTTGTGGAATTATTAGGCGGCTAAATGTCGTTTAGCCACTCGGCTAATCAATATTTAGCCATTTGGTTGAATGGCGTTTTTCAATTAAAAAGCTAGCCGTCAAAACAAACTTTCATAATAAGTAATTGAATCAAGCGTGACTATAGGGATATTTGTTTCAAGGTATACGTAATTTAACACGACAAAACATTTTACCAATTCAAACAATCCTCTTCTCTGACCAATTCAACAATATTTTGTTCTGTGTAACTATTAAACCGGATATTTTATGTAACACCGCTTCCCATACAAATGTAGCGCTTACAGTTCGGTGTCAAGACCTATCCCAAAATGGTGACCACGAGAGGAGGCGTGCACGGGGGCAAAGCCGCCGTCGGCTGTCCCATAAAGCAGTGTGTGGTACGGAACGAATGGTCGCGCAGTCACGATATTAACCTTGCCAGACCGTATAAAATGATGGTTTTGTTTATGATGTTCAAAGTACTGTTTGGCTCACTTTTTATACTACATCTGTGACATTAGAAAGTTACCCTTTTAGTTAATTCTGTTTTTATCATTCACAAATAAAAAAGGCGCACGGTGGCGGTAAAAGTGAAGACAATTTTTTTCGGCTCATTTCCATACAATAGATTAACTTAACAATCTACTTAAGATTTTTATAAATCCTAAAAATTTCGACTCAGTTAGGATTTGAACCCGCAACCTTTCCATCAATAATCAGGTTGCTGGTTCAAATTCCGATTAAGATTTTTATATTGGGACTTATAAAAATCTTAGATTTTCCCCGAAGTGTGGGCTAACACTTAGAATACAAAAAATATCTACTCACTCTTTATGAGTTTTTTGTTTGTTTGTCACGTGTTCATGCTCTAAATACTCAACTAATCATCATGAAATTTTGCATAAACGTTATCCGGGGTACAGAAAAGGATAAAGGTAACTAAAAAGTACTGTTCCCATGGTATAGCAAAATATTTTTTAACGCGAAGCCGCGGGCAAAAGCTAGTAAATTCATTAAACCTTTTCACAATTTTAAGCCCCAAAGTAAGGCTGCTTTTCCACTAATGATGTGCTATGCTACGTTATGAATGATGTTATGATGAATTTTTATATGGAAGTTTGCGTGCTATGACTGTGTGCTATGGATGCGTGCTATGGATATGTGCTATGGACGCGTGCTATGGATCCGAGCTATGGACGCCGCTTCCCTACTATCGATGCATCGCATAGCTTGAGCTGCGCATCTTCCTCGCTCAGCTCCTCTCCTCTGACGGCCTCTGTGGCGCAGTGGGCGAAGGTCCGCCTAAGACGCAGAGGGTTGCGGATTCGATTCCCGCCGCGGGACAAATGTTTGCATGTTCTGTAGATATTTGTCTCGGGTCTGGGTGTTTCTATGTATGATATGTATGTATTTACAAAAAAAAATTATATGTGTAGTATATCAATCATGTGGTTCCCATAATACAAGCTCTGCTTAGTCTGGGGCTACATGATGCTGTGTGATTACGTCCCGCATTATTTATTTATTTATTTATTTATTAGCTACTTTGCGGCGGCGCGCATCTTCATAGCACGTCTTACTCGCACCGCTACATAGCTTAGCATCAGTGGAAACGGTCACAGAGTTTCGTTAGCTTTTACATTCTCGCAGCATAGCTGCATAGCACATCTCTGGTAGAAAGGCACCCTAAGAGACCTAATGTAATACATATTTTTTGTAAATACATAAGTACACATCATAAATTAGAACCCAGTTCCGAGGCAAAAATTTGCAGATCAATCACATTCTGCGTCTCAGAAAAGCATACTTGTTTATTCCTAGGTACTAGGCACATATATATTTATTCTGTGGCTAAACCTAAGTAAATAAGTAAGGAATAGTACCTCGGTAAATAATAAAGTCCACTTAAAAACTATAACCATTTTCCAACGTCCGCTTTTGTATTGAGGTTAGTTCCAGCTGTAATTATACAAAACGACGATAATTCCATACAATTACAGCTAAATCACACGTTTTCGCTTAGAACAGCGATAAATATAAGTTTTGTTTGACGTGGGTATAAAGTGAAATTGATTATTCATCATCATCATCATCATCGGCCTATAGCAGTCCACTGCTGGACAAAGGTCTCCCCTATTGAGCGCCATTGCACCCTGTCCTGAGCTCGACACATCCAGCTGCTACCAGCAGCCTTTGGCAAATCGTCACTCCAGCCGGCCGGAGGGCGTCCTACACTACGTTTGCTGATCCGCGGTCTCTACTCAAGAACTCTTTTGCCCCAGCGGTTATTTGTTCTTCGACAGATATGGCCAGCCCACTGCCACTTCAGCTTGCTAATTCTCTGAGCTATGTCGACGACTTTCGTTCGCAGTCGGATAGTTTCGTTACGGGTTTTATCCGTCAGAGACACTCCGATCATAGCTCGAAAACATACATAGCTAAAATTGATTATTAGGACGTCTAAAGTCTAAAACAAGATCTCTACCTCGGTTTCTATTCTCCGTATGATCTACTCTGTTGTCGGACCTTTTACCGACATGGTATAACGACTGAAGAAGCCATGGTCAATATCTTAACGTGCCTTACGAAGCACGGAAACGCTCTGGTGCCTCATTTACTAACTTAGCACACTAAAATGATCGGCACCCGACCTTTATTTACAAACTTTGACATGCATTTGTTGAAATTCAAAGAACGTCAATTTGACAAACTGTCAAAATTTGTAAAAACAGTACCGGTGCTTAACATTTCAGTGTGCAACTGAGTTACTAAAACACCGAAGTAAGCCACGCCATGAGCACTCAGTGACGTAACCAGATGAAAGATAAATGTAATGTCATAGCTTAGATTCCCAACCATAGCACCAGCTCATAACAGTCCTCTGCTTAGGCATATGACTTCCGTTATAAGAAGGACCTTCATTAAAACACGGTGTCAGATTCTTACGACATAGCTGAAAATTTTATCTGTAGATATGGTATATATTTGGGAGTGTTAATAATAAATCTATACATTGCCGATCTATAGTATTAAGAAGTATTATTTAAGATTATTCCTCTACATAATCGATGACATAAGCGGGACGAGGTCGAGGCCTTCGAGATAGAATAGGGGGATAAAGGATAGAGATGGTTGGTGGAATTTGGGGAAGACCTTTGTCCAGCAGTGGGACGATGGGTTGTATAAAACAAATTAACGACCCCATAAATAAAGCGTAAATAATAAAGCGTACAAAAATATGCTATAACATAAAAAACACAGTATCGTTTTCTATTATTCTATCTAGTCTTTAATATTCCACTGAGAAATTCGTCTTTCTAGAAGGTAAGCCGAAAGTCTGGTATCTATTTAGGAGTTAATAAATAGAAAATCTATACTTTTCCGATTTTAAGTATTGAGAAGTAATTTTTAATATCTTCTACATAATCGATGACATAAGCGGGACGAGCTCGAGGCCTCCGAGAGAGAATAGTGGGATATCTCAAAGGATATTGATCGTTGGCGGGATTCGGGGGAAACCTTTGCCCAGGGGTGGGACGATGCAGGTTGAACATAAAAAAGGTACACTGCCCACGGAACGTACAAAATTAAATGCTTAAACATAAAAAAATGTTTTCAAAGTTTTGGATTCTACTAGTTTATTCTTTAATAATCAACTGAAAAATTCGTCTCTATAGAAGGTACCTACTCTTTCTAATCTTCATTCAACATTGTCCAACATCCTAACTTGAGCCGACCTCTTTAAATAATTCCTTCATTTATGTTTAAGTCAGGCAATGGCGGTAAAAAAGTAGAAGCAAAGGCCTTCGGATGAACAGCGTTTGAATAATTTACACTTAAAGACGTCGAAAATACTCCTTATCTTTACATTCCTGCATTTGACCAACAAGTCCTTTAACCCTTATATCTATAGTTTGAAGATCTATTTTGCAAGGGTTTCTAGTCTTTTTGAGTGTTGTTTTTGTATGTTTGTATCTTTGGTAGGCTGTCACAGTATCCATGTCTCTGTCAGTTTTTGTTTGTTGTGCCGTTTGCCGTTTTGATAAATATCTTTTTATTATGTCTTATTAGTTTATGGGTGTTCCGATTATGTGGACAGGCGTAGGTGAATTCAGTCAAGTTATTAATAAGGAATTTAATATCATTGGACATAATGTTTATTGCAAATAAATGCACGGTCAAAACATTTTTTTTGTATGACAACCTCTGTGGCGCAGTGGGCGAAGCACCCGCCTGTGAGGCAGAAGGTTGCGGGTTCGATTCCCGCTGCGGGTCAAATGTTTGCATGTTCTGCAGGTGTTGGTCTCGGATCTGGGTGTTTTCTATGTAAGTTATGTAAGTATTTACAAAAAAAAATGTATCTATGTAGTATATCAATCATGTGGTTCCCATAATACAAGCTCTGCTTAGTTTGGGGCTACATGATACTGTGTGATGACGTCCAGGATTATTTTTTCTTTTTTTGTATACCATTTTGTTATTATCTATTCAATTTAGATATAAGCGCTCATGTCGTGGCTGACTTTGGTGTTCTGTACCGGATCAATACTTGGATGGGTGACCGTTTAGTGTTATTTAGATCTGATTGCTTCCGTGCTTCATGAGTCACGTTAAAATTCAGTCCTGGCTTTTTCAGTCGCTAAGCCATGTCGCAGGCCTTCGGGCGGCAAAAAACTCATAGTAGTAGGTATACTAAAGATGGCCAATAGCTTATACGAAGAAGGAGGGAATTAGTATGTTTGACATTTAAGAAGTAATTACCAAAAAGCTCTAGTTTTAAGTGTGAGTGTAGTTATTAATATGTTATCTGTATAATCTAAAAAAACAGTTTGCAAGCATTACGATTTTTTATCGTGCTATTATTTTGTCACCGAATTGCAACAGACAAATATTTGCAGAATAAGTGACCACGGAGTGGTGCCCTGACACAGGGCGACGACGTCGCGGCAGACCACGAACAAGATGGAGGGACGAGCTCGCTAAATTCCGTGCCAACTGGACCATTTTAGCACAGGAGAGGGATGAATGGAGAGAGTGGGGGGAGGCCTTTGCCCAGCAGTGGGGTGTACGGGGTTCCAACCCCCATCTTCGGAACCCAAGCCAACCTCACCTGCACGTGGTGCACCCTGCTAAACAACGAACGGGGCTCTGGCGGCCGGCTGGATGCGGCATAGCGCAGCTTACATCGGCACATCTAAATCCCCTGGCCACCGACGGGCAGCAGCGTCGGTGGTGCGAGAAGCTGTGCCCTGCGATCCCCAACCCGCATGCCCAGCGTGGGGATTATGGGTATATCTCCCTTTTATTAGGGGAGGCCTATGTCCAGCAGTGGACTGATATAGGCTGGTGTGGTGTGGGTGGGGATATTGAGGGCTCATAATAATAATAATAATAAAGTACAAACATTGCGCCCTGTCCACTATCGCGCTCATTATGATGACGGTGATGATGATGAATTTAATACATTAGTCTCGTGGCTAGAATCGAACCAGCAACCTTTCGCACCTCAGGCGGACCCACTGCGCCAAGGAGGTCGTTGAATTTGGCTATAGATAACACCTCAAGCCTCATCACCGTAAACAAAACTCCTTGATTCATCTACTAAACGCCAACCTTGTAAGTAATTACCGGAGCCAATGTTGATGCGGGCGTAAAATTTCATTACTGTCAACTTTTATGCTCTACACAGTTCGATACCGTAGTCTGGTCCATGGATCTTTCGTTTACTGTTTTACTGGCACAGTTGCTGATACTACATTAATAGATAGAAAGTAGTTTTTGCTACTCATAAGCATCCATCTGCGACTTCGTTTGCCTGGTAACAACATAGATATATTAGTTCTAGCATAGATATATTAATCCTGGTCTAGAACCACAAACGTTTTAATTCTGTTCAGTAGTTTTGGTGTGAAGTAGGAACAAACATTAAATTTCAGGTTTCTTATTTCTTTCGGATATTTAATGTTGATAGGAAAGGATATATGAATCCACCTTTCCATCTAATTATATTTCACTTACTACAGCGTCCACACCAGTTAGGTTAGACACCTGTTAGTCATTCTTAAGGGCCTCTGACCATCGGCTAAATTGTGCACTGACAAACTAACCAATGGTGAGACGTTTAGAGCTAGTACATATGGATCGAATTGCGCCGACCCGCGTAGCCAAAGCAACCCTAGCTCATAGCTTAAAATTTTGGCAGCATGTTTCATCTTGAACAATGTTTTGTATTTGTATTTGTATTTGTATTTATTTTTTTAACCATTCGTTATATAACATAACATTGGCAAGTTTGCAATATGAATTCTTACGATAATCTAAATTATTTCTACATATGCAAATCAGAAAATGAGCAACTCATGAATTCATTAATATGGTAAAATTGATGGGATTCAAAAACAATTTTTGCTTAAATTGGTTTTATCTTGAACCGTCCGTTTTATGGCTCGTTCCTCTTCCGTGCACATGTGAATATGGTGTCGAGCTACGGCACCTGCTTGTCTGTATTCCAATAACACTATCCATCATTTTAAGATGACTGATGACTTGTTGAAGCCTGTTTGTTAAACATTGGTATTTTTCGATTGTGATCTTTGACGGTTTGAATCCGACCATTATTTCAAACAGGTGTCTGGTACGTGTAACACCCGTAACGCCACACACGATGATTTTACACTTAATATGATTACTAGCTTCCGCTAGCGACTTCGCTAGCTTTAAAGTAATATTTTAATCGTTTGGGAACTTTTTCTGGATATAAGGGGTACCTTATATCCAGTTGTGTAGTGTAGTGTGTGTCCAGTTGTGTTGTGTAGTTGTGTAGTGTGTGCGAAACATGATGATCGGTTGAGTTTCTTTCATCATCATCATCATCATCCACAGCCCGCCTTCACCCATGCTGGGTATCAGGCTCCCTTTGTATGAGCCGATCCCTACAGTTCAAAGCTCGTCCGCGAGACCGGGGGGTAGTTGCCCCGGTGTGTTGCCTGTGTAAATAAATAAATAAATAAATAAAAACATTTTATTTCAAGCTATAAGCTCATAAAACCAGTCAAAACCAATTAATTAATCAATCAAAATTATAATACACAAAACCACATGATAACTAAAATTAAAATATGATAATTAAAATTAAAAATCTGCCATGGAGCCATGAGCCATGGAGCGCAGTGTATAAGGGGTGAAGAGGATAGATAGGATCCGCAACACAACGCTGCGATTAAGAACTGGTATAGCGAATATAGGCGACAAAAGTTCTAGACTGAAGTGGAATTGGGCGGGTCACGTGAGCCGTATGCACCCTGATAGATGGGCATCGATCGTCACCCAATGGTTACCTGCAGATGGGCGAAGGCGCCGGGGCAGGCCTCGGAAGCGCTGGCGTGACGACTTCGATGCGAACGATTTCTGGTGGGAGGCAGAAAGCGATCATAAGTTTTGAAAGGAGATGGGGGAGACCTTTGCCCAGCAGTGGGACAGTATAGGTTAATTAAAAAAAAATATGATTTAATATTAAAATTACAAAACAACTACATAAAAAGACATGATGACAAGAAAAAACCCAAGATGGGAATTAGAAGACCACGGAATCGAATCAAAAAAAGCTCGGCTCATCCAGTTTCGGCTCACGATGGATGCAATATCGTCCGGCCATCTTGCTACTGGACGACTGACGTTCCTGTACCCGGTTCTTGGACGCCATTTAGTTATCACCCTAGTCCATCTGTCAACCCTTAGTTTATTTATATTATTTGGTACATAGTAGATTAATCATCATCATCAGCCTATAGCAGTCCACTGCTGGACATAGGCCTCCCCTAATGAGCGCCTTTGCGCCCTGTCCTGAGCTCGATGCATCCAGCCTCTACTAGCAGCCTTTCGCAGATCGTCACTCCACCTGGCCGGAGGGCGTCCTACATTACGTTTGCCGAGCCGCGGTCTCCACTCAAGAACTCATTTACCCCAACGGTTATCGATTCTTCGGCAGATATGGCCAGCCCACTGCCACTTCAGCTTGCTAATTCTCTGAGGTATGTCGACAACTTTAGTTAATTAATAATGATTGATCGATTAATAATGTTTTAACTTTATAGTGAAAAATGTATTTTTATGAGTTTTAAGATGAATGAAGAGGAATAATAATAAATAATGCTGGAGACTATCACACAGTATCCCCAAGCTAAGCAGAGCTTGCATTATGGTTAATATACTACTTATATATTTTTATTATATAAGTATAAATAATATACTTATAATATGTAATATACTTATAACTACATGATTGATATACTACTTATATATTTTTTGTAAATACATACACAAACACATGTTAGGTTTTTTGTATTTTTACAAATTTAGTAATAATTTATTTATTATACTGGCAGTCCGAAGGCATTGCTGTGAAGTTGTCGCCAAAACTTCCTAGCGATGACGTCATAGCAATGTCGCGAGCGTCCACCCACTTGGTTAACGGCTGGCATCGAGTAAAGACGTTCTAAAATAGGAGAAAGTGCAAGTACAGTCTGTAAAGTACTATTGTGGATGGAAATATAAGTATTCAAGGTGTTTGTCATTTATTTTATAATACTCTACCCCCTTGCTGTGGCTGACAGCTTACACACATATAAAATACATAATCTTAAGATATTATCTTGTTAATCTAAAGTTTAGTCAAATAAAGTTCAGAGATCATTTGCTAACCCCTAGTTAGTTAACCGCTAGTTAGTCCCTATATCGTTTACTATAATTTTACTTTAAATTATCTTCAAAGCCTGTTTAACATATAAATGGGTCGTTACGAGTTGGTTAGCCTCATACAATTGCAGTTGTTTTAACTCCATACGGATTACAATGAGAGCCAATGATGATGCCGAGAGATACATGAACATAGAACTGAAATTCATAACAAAAAAAGTAACGTATAAAAGTGGCATTTAGCTGTACATAATATTTAACACGCTACACGAGTTGATTATTTCCGAACTTACACATTTATAATTATCACATCTTCTATAATTCTAATTTATTCAGTGAATACGTTTTTTTTTTGGATTAGAGTAAATAATACGAAGAGTTAATATGAACAAAGATCTGATATTTTTAAAAATCTGTCAAAAGATACCCAATTCTTAAAATATTCCGATACCTATCTTACTTTTGGGTAATAAAATAACAAACAGTGACCTAACTAAGAAATGGTTATATTTAGGTAGCGTTTATAAGTATGGGCCCGTGGTTAGGTATGTTTTTTCTAGAACTGGTTATGCGGGCCCAGACCCACATTACGAGATCCAAATGATTCTTTAGCCATAAAACTGAGTTTCACATCTCTATTTAACTATTTCTGTAGTTCATTATCATAATGAAATTATGTGTGATTGTTGGTTAATTTTATTGTTATTAAATTATCGAAATTGGAATTCAGATGATAATTTACCTAGAGTATTGATATGCAAAACGAGGATTTGATTATTTGTTTTATTACATATTACCTAAAATATCGATTGCAGCATAGAATATACAAAGAACGTTTGATTTCGTATGTCATGCCACAAAGGAGTAACAACCTTACCACAACAACACACCAGCCTATGTCAGTCCACAGCTGAACATAGGCCTACAATAATAAAGGGGGATATGCCCATAATCCCCATGCTGGGCGTATGCGTATGCCCATGCTGGGCGTAGGCGTAAGCCCGTATGGGCTTAGGCTGATGATGATGATGATGATGGACATGCGTGTTGGGGATTGCAGGGCACCTCGAACCGCCGACGCTACTGCTAGTCGGCGGCCAGGGAATTTAGCTGCGCGAGGTTGAAGGAGCCTGCCGCCAGAGCCTCGTTTGTTAGTTAGCAGGGTACACCACGTGCAGGTGAGGTTGACGAAAATGAGGGTTGGAATCTTTTACAGCCCAGGTCGTAACCCAAAAAGTGGTTAATCTACTCCCAATAGTAAATAACATTCATTCAAAGACTTTTCGAATTTTGTAAATTTCCATTGAAAAAATAGCTTGTAAAGCACACAAAAACCTGTGGTAGCCCTAGAGTAGCTGATTTTGTTAATTTTGTTCCAGCCCTAAGCTGCTGTTGTTGTTACTTTTACTGTACAAAACTTAGGTAGGTACCTAACTTAGGTAACTTAACTTAGTTAGGTTGGAAACTTTTAAGGTTCCATCATCCATCTCCAGAACCCAAGTTGTTTCAGTCGTTAAGCCATGTCGACGGCATTGGAGCGGCCTAAAAACTCCGACACCAGAATTAGCTAGTATTCAAAGAAGTACAAACTTAGGTATAAAGGGTTCTAACCTTCATCTTCGGAACCCAAACAAATTCCACCGACTCGTGATGCCACCCTGCTAACTAACAAACGGCGCCCTGACTGGCTACTGGAGGCTATGTTTACCGTGGACTGAAATAGGCTGGTATTGTTGCTACAAAAAAGGGGTGTAAGAAGTTTTTACCCCCATCTTCAGAACCCAAGCCAACCTCACCGACTCGTGATGCACCTTGCTAACTAACAAACGGAGACCTGGCTACCTTCTTATTTCGGCATAGCCTGACACCGATACAGGTAAATGCCCTGAGCAAAGATAGATGGCAGCCTTGATGCGTGAAATTATGCCTTTCAATTCCCAACTCGTGTACCCAGCGTTAGGATTATAAATGCATGGGGCCCCCTTTTTAATAAATGAGGTCTATGTCCAGCAGTGGACTGAATAGGCTGTTGTTGTTATTTTTTTACTATACAGAACAAAGGTTCCAATCTCCATCTTCGGACCCCAAGCAAACCTCACCGACTCATGGTGCACACTGCTTACCCGCAAACGGGGCTGGCTGCCTACTGCTATGTCTAGCAGTAGACTGAAATAGGCTGGTATTGTTGTTACAAAGAAATGTGTGTAAGGGGTTCTAACCTCCACCTTGCAAACCCTTTTTTTTAACGTGGGAAAATCCTCATGGATACCAGTCCATTACAGGGTAACAGAATGATTATGCTGGACTCCTACGGGCCAAAACCACCACGATGTTCCGTCCTAGTGCGTCCGTATCTGTGGACTCCTCCACAGATTGAACAACCCACCTTGAAACCCAAGCCAACCTCACCTGCACATGATGAACCCTGCTAGCTAACAAACGGGGCTCTGACGGCCGGCTGATTGCGACAGAGCGCAGCCTAACACCGGCAAAACTAAATCACCTGATCACTGACGGGCAGCAGCGTTGGCGGTGCGAGAAGTTGTGCCCTGCGATCCCCACGTATGCCCAGCGTGGGGATTATAGACATATCCCCCTTTATTAGAGGAGGCATATGGCCATCAGTGGACTGAAGTAGACTGGTATTGCTGCTACAAAACTAACTACGGTTCTAATTTCACCCGCTACATTGCAATACATCATGCAGGCTGCACTCGCAGCAAACAATTCGGCCGGAAAGTGATAACAGAACGTTATTTACTGCTTTCGTTTATTCGCTTTGTATTTTTAGGGTAAAATAAACATTTTAATGGAGATCTAGTAGTGGGCGGCATAAGACACATGTTTTACTAATTCTAGTTGGGGTGAATCATGTTTTTGTCTGGAGTTTAAAAAGCTTTATTCGTTTTGCTAAATTCCGCTTCCGAATTCGTGCGTATAGTACCTACACGGATGCCTAAAATGTTGTTTTATGTCTTGTACAAAATTTGTGCTAAACTGGTCAATCTGTTTGTAGAGTTGTCGTAAAGAAGGTGAATTTAACATCTTTATATTTCATACACTTTCGTTTTTATGATAATAGGCATTTTAAGGGTTTTTCGTACGCTTTTCAGAATTATTCAGTCGTTGCACCATGCCAGAAACGTTTGGCCTTTAAATAATTTTTTTCAACACCAAATCATAAATTTGACTTTTATCGACCCTAAATTTTATTATCTATAAATAATTTTAAAAAACCCTTTTTAGAATAAAAAATAACCTACAATCATTCAGAATTTCAACAAAACGTTGATTGAACTGTCAAACAAGCATTATGTACATACCAAAACAATAAATATTTCGCTATAACATTTATTCAGTTATAGGGTATTAAATATTCACATACTATCAACACGGGCTGTTTTTAAACATTAAAATGTGACGTCTCCTACGATCCCAATTATTAAAATTAGTAAGATTATACTCAAAATCATTAGGTATGGATCGCTTCCAAGTCATCTCATACCTACCTAAACCAATTTTAAAAATTCTGTTGTAAAGTTTACTTCCAACTGTAAATACCTATTTCGTCATTGGTTGTTTCATTTCAAACGGAAAACACTTTGAAAACTAAATGAATGAAATACCTTTTCCGGCGTACGTTATCAAAAGCGCGGGAGGGCAAGCTGTTCGTTTTTCAAATGAAAATAGTGCTCCAGACGCGCTTATAATTTGGGAGAGCTGTTTCAGAAAATTGCGGCCATTTTCTTTTTATGAAAGCGTAGACTGTACTGGAGATTCTGGATTGAATTTTATTTTAAAGTATATTATTATTATTAACTTAGGTTCAAAAATTTACATAGAATCAATTTAACCTTATCTAGTTTATGGTTTAGAATATTGGAAAAATACGGCATATTAAAAAATATTTGGTAGATAAATAGGTTCAAACTGTTAAAAGTAATCTAAATAAATAAAATAAAATAAGTGTAAATTTACAAAATATAAAAACTTAATTAAATATTTAGTTAAAATAATCTCAATAATACTACAAAGTAAAGAAATTTAAGCAATAGCGGAGTTTCGTGCCAATTCCTCTCTTTGCCGCGTTACGAATAATTGGTGTGAATTAAAAAAAATATACGATTTTAATATTCCATATATATTATAAATAAGAGTTTTGTGAAATAAATTATAAACGAAATCATCCCAATTGCATGTAAATAACGTTCTCTGTCATAATGTTCTGCCAACTAAAATAACAACTAAAATGTTGCGGATCAACGAACGACATACATTCAAAAATTAAATATACAATTTTAATAGTTATCTACATCAATCTCACGTTAACATAGTAGCAAAATGTACCTAAATTAGGTAACAATTATATTTATGTATAGTGATTTAAAGGCTGCATACATTTAGATCGGTGAGTATGGGAAAGTCTGAAAATATAAGACATACGAAGATCTGTTCTTATGATCAATATCATCCATTTAGTAACATGGATACCGGAATTCATACTTTTAAAAATTAACTTGTACTCAGCTTGGGAATCGAACCCGGTAGTTTTGAAAAATTGATTGATTGTTACTGTATGAATGATAATATGAAAAGATAAGTAAGCAATTACCATTATAAAAAATATCTATAAATTTTAAATAAACTGTTAAAAAGAGTAACTGCTTGGATGAAATCCGTTGTATAAGTCACAAAGCGTAGTACAAGCGTATGATCAGGACCACAGGTATTGCTCAGTATGCAAATATACTGTGACACCATATTGAGAATGAGCAAGTATTATCATCACTACATTCGGTACAACTAAAAGCCCAACAATTAGGTAATCCTACCTTAAACAACCACTCTCATACGGATCTTCAAATGCAATTGAAATCCAGCCTACCGTAGGTACATGAGTTTATTTATTGACTTTTTGTGTAGTAAGCTGTGGTTTTTACTGCATTAGGGTTTTTTCTGTCTTTGAAAAAGCGTAGTTTTATCGCTCACTGCCGCGTCACGGCGCATCCATCAATAACAGCTCGTCTCTCATATTGTCGGGAAAATTCAATAAAATTTTATCATCCGATTCATAGTTCCTATTTGCGTGTTAAACTTTATCAATTTATTTTTTGGTTATTAATCTGATAAGTACTTAATAGCTTGCGGTCGCGGTTTCGCTCGCATGATATCGATAGAAAAAGTCGCCGTTATAGAGATAAGTGGGAATATTTATACATGAAACACACACAAAATTCCTATTTATAATATTACTAGCTTCCGCCCACGGCTATGCTCGGGTGGTACCAGTATAAAATATGTTAATCCAGGTTCTAAACTATGTCTATACCAAGTTTCATCAAATCCGTTCAGCCGTTAACAAACATATATAATGTATATGTTTGTTCCACTCAACTCCGTAGTTTGATGTAGTCTAATACACCGTTGATTATATTTTGAAAATATTGTAAAAATATACCAATCCTTTGCTTTATTTTACAACATAATCTGTGTACCGATACTAGAAATTTGCATAATAATGTACCTAGGTATCCTAATTGTAACTAAAAGATGTAAACTCGTGATTAAACCTTAGAGGTTCTTAGATGCTATTCAAAACAAATAATATTGTAAAAAATAGTTTAAAATAAAAATATATAAACGACTTACACAAACTACTTTCGCATTTATAAAATGAGTATGATTTCTTAATGAAAAATTATCATGAACCTAATTGTCTACAATATACATGTTGTAATTATTTTATTTATTTTGTAGTTATTGTGTACCGATTCCGGTCTAAGTCTGATATAATACTAGTTTAATATTATATTACCTTCTACAACTTAAGTTTTATTGACAAATCAATGTATTTTACTAGCATTGTTTTACGAGACACGATTCATCCTAAGATATTTAAAAGATAAAATATTTAGTACAAATTCCGCAGACGTGTTGCTTCGCCGAGCGCCAACACTGTTTCTTTCTTTCTGCTTGGCGATCGGCGAAGCAACACGTCTGCGAATTTTTGCGGAGTGCCAAAGGCGGACAGCGAGTCTATCGTTTCCTGATGATGCCTTATGGGGAAGGCGAAACATTGTCGAATTTCTGTTGAGTTTTTATGGAACTCGTCAGAGAGAGTTGGCGGAATTTGTACTAAATATTTTATCTTTTAAATACTTGTAATGGATTTCCGCAAAGTCACGCCTTATTCAATTCATTAGATTCATCCTTGTTAAGGCACAGTGTATTCAATACCTATTTGCTGATCTTCAAGTAATTAATTACCTAAAGATTTATTTCATCATCATCATCATCATCCACAGCCCGAATTCACCCACTGCTGGGTATAGGCCTCCCTGAACTTGTGCCACCACGATCCTGCTCTAGTCTAACCCACATACGGCCGCGACTTTGACAATGTCGTCTGCCCATCTTGCAGCCGGACATACCATACTCCTAAAGCCTCCTTTAAAAAAAATAAGTACAGTAAGGTTGAAAATATGACTTCTTCAGCACAATATCGTTTCCATTTCAAAACCACTTCAGTAAAATTTTATCGAGCGTAAAAACCATAATTTTAACGGTAAATTAAAGGTGCAAAAGAATTGAACTAAAAAAATCGGTATTCTTAAGGGAATGCAGCCCTCAATAAAGTAATATTTTTTACAAGCGTTAAGCTCGTGACTTTGTTTGCGTGCACGTTTAATAATTAAAATATAAAAACTTTACTATAGTTTTTGTCCGTTTTGACAGAAAAAACTGATTACTTATTTTATTATATAAAAAATACGTTTTAAGAATCCGGTTGCTCGCAACTTCAATTTGAGGCGCGTGCAAAAATTCACAGAAATATATCTAGATAGAAGAAGAGAGTTCAGCAATTTGTAGCAAAACCGAGCGTTAGATTTATTTTGATTTCGATAAGTATCTAAAATAAGAACAAATATTTTAATTTAAAACTTTCCTAATAAAAATGTTACATGCATACAATATTATAAAATATATAAAAATCGGATAATAATATTTTAGCTTTAATGCATAACGGACAGTCAGTAACAAAGTTTTAAATTATAAAATCTTCAACTCGAGGGAGTCTTACAAATAAAGGGAGAAACTCCATATTGTATAGAACCTTCCAAACCAGACGTCCTAATCGACCCTTTTGAAATTCCAACTAACGGAAAACTCGAATTTCCATAACAATAAAAATGTGATCCGAACATCTAGAAATGCCTGCGCGATATTCACGGATCATAAAATCTCGTTCGGTCTTTGAATAAAGCACGACTGATTTAATTTGACCCCCCGAAGCCTGAGCGCACAATGTTATTTACACCTATTAGTGAAGGGTATGGGGTGTCTAAGTTGCTTGGTTTTTGCTGTGAAGTGGCCGTTTTCACTCACGTTTGCTTGATGCTGTTTTGCGGGTGGTTTTGATGTGTTTAGATGTCTAGAGATAATGCTGTTACTTCTGGTCGTTTAATTTTATGACTTTGAAGCGTTTTTTACAGTCTGTTGCAGAAGAAAAAGTTAAATTTTCTGTACTTAAAATAAATAAATAAATAAATAATCCTGGACGTTATCACACAGCATCATGTAGCCCCAAACTAAGCAGAGCTTGTATTATGGGAACCACATGATTGATATACTACATAGATACATTTTTTTTGTAAATATATACATACCATACATAGAAAACACCCAGACCCGAGACAAATATCTGCAGAACATGCAAACATTTGTCCCGCAGCGGGAATCGAACCCGCAACCTTCTGCGTCACAGGCGGACCTTCACCCACTGCGCCACAGAGGTCGTCAAACCCTTTTGTATGTAGTTTTTGAAGCGTACGAACATTATTAATATTTCAATGCACAAAAAAGCTCTCGGCAACAGTTGTGTAAGGTGCCCTCCGGCAAGGTGGAGTGACGATCTGCGAAAGGCTGAAGCAGGATGCGTCTTAGGGGCCTATGTCCAGCAGTGGACTGCTATAGGCAGATGATGATGCACAAAAAAGGAGCACTCCAATGCATTATCCCTGTTGAGTTGCCTCATTGATTGGAATTTCATATTAAACTTTATTTATTTATTAGGAATTAACAAATAACGTAAGTGACTGTATTTGATAAAGTAAAGAATGCAAATAATATCTTAAGATACCTAACAGATAATTTTCACTGTACAATAATGCATTTTTAATAATATCAAATAACAGTCCTTCACGAAAATAAAAACTGATAAATCAACAAATACTTTTAAGGAATTAGTACCAAACTAAAATCATAGTCTTCCAAACGCTAACAGATCTTTAATGAAAACATAATTTACGTTGATTTTAATGAATTATTTACGAAATATTTTGTAAATACAGTCAACCCTAAAAACCTTCGGAACAGGCTCACTTTTCGCTCTAGGGAGCCATCAACAAAGACTATCGGAGCCCAAAAGACCAATTAGTTTCCTAGTTATAAACTTTCCATGTGTCAGATTTATACATTCACATGAGGGAGTTTACTGGAAACATTATTTAATACTTACAGTCTTTTGCGTTGGGGCTTTACCTTTTATATTGATTATTCCTTGTAGCTGAAAAGTTTGAATTATTTTTTACTAGGTTTCGCCCGTGGCTTCGTTTGCGTGGTACCGGAAAAAAAGTAGCTAATTTAATACTGGTCACAAACTGTGTATATTCCAAGTTTCATCCAAATCCGTTCTGTAGTTTTTGCGTGAAAGAGTAACAAACATTCATCCATTCATCCATACATACATCTATACTCACAAACTTTCGCATTTATAATATATGTAGGATGACGGATTTTAATACATACAAACACACACCAGCCTAAACCAGTCCATTTAAGATCAGGAGGTTTTGGAAGCAAAATGTCCTTTGGTGCAAATCGACTGTAATGTAAAATGCTCTGAGAGCAAAACGCCCGCAATATTAAATGACTGCTAGTTTTCAGAGCAAAAAGTTCTTATTACATAATTTTCGCAATGTAAAACGTCATCAGAGTAAAATGTCTGCAATTTGAAATGTACCTATGCCAGATATATTTTAAAATCCTGTCTGCCTGAATCCTCTTTTGAGAATACGTGATACTGAAGCTATGAAAAAGATTCAATACATAGTTTCTACCTGTAAATAAAAAACAAAACAAAATAAAATAAATACTTTCTGAAATTGAGTAGGACGACTTTTTCTTTGGTCGTTTTTCCGCAATGGTGAAATTGATTCAAAGACATTATGACTAGAAGACTAACTATAGGAAAGGCCATTATGCTTCCAAAACCATTTTAAATTGAGGACGTTTTGCTCTTAGAGAATTTTACATTACAGTCGATGTGCACCCAAGGACATTTTGCTTCCAAAACCTCCTGATCCTAAATGTACCAGTCCACTGCTGGACATAGACCTCCTCTAATAAGAGGGGATTTGCCCATAATCCCCACGCTGGGCATGTGGGTTATGGATTTGAGGCCACAGCTTCTCGCTCCACCGACGCTGTTGCCCGTCAGCGGTCAGGGAATATCGCTGTGTAAGGGGAACCCAAGCCAACCTCACCTGTCCGTGGTGCACCCTGCTGGTATAACAAATGGGGGTTTTTAACACTTGGATATATTTCTCTAAATACCACCACAACACGCAATCACTGCGTGCACTCATAGTGCACTTTATCAAACAAAATCGGTCAAATCTCTGGGTGTTTCACGTTAATTCGCTTTGAGTACCAAAAGTACCATAATTATCATCCACAGCCCGACTTGACCCACTGCTGAGTACCTACAGGCCTTCATTTACTCTTGCCACTTACCACGGTCTTCCGTTAGCCTGATCCACTTTTTCCTTTCATTTTTATAATATTCTCCTCCTTTTCTAATGGGTTTCATCCTACTATTTTTTTTTCACTTTTTATTATTTTTAAAGGCTTCTACCCTGGTCTATGGTGGCCCACAGCACTGACTAGATAGTCCACGGGTTGACGAGATCATCAACCTATCGGGCAACCAACGCTTCACTTCCCAGTCCTCGGTCACTTAAAGGCAATTAATAAATCAACCTAATTGTCAGTAAGTCGATAACAATTTCAATATTTAAAGAAAACCATGATCATTTTGAATTTTATCAGTTGTGTCCGGAGACTGAATTTCCCATGATTTCTTCCATATTCGGACTTCGTCTCGGAAGCCACTGTCTGGCGATACGCCAAACTTGAAAAGAGTGGCTCTTTTTATATTTTAGTTCTTTAGTTTGATGTAGTGGACCAACTTATAGGGTTGGCTAGATCACAAGTTTATTTCAATAAGAGTTGAATTTTCCTACGACTTGTATTAGTAGCGGACGTGGAACGAACCTTTTATTACGATTATTTTCTTTGGTAACAGATTGGTAATTGAAAATTTTCAAATTGAAAGCTTTTAAACATCTATTTAAACAGATTTTTATACATCCCAAAAATTTTGACACAGGCGGGATTTTAACCCGCGACCGAGTACCGGGACGGTCGCGGGTTCAAATCCCGCATATTCAAAATTTTTGGGATGTATCATAAATCACACAACCGAACCAATCAAGAACCGATTACCGTTGGGGTAAACGAGTTCTTAATTGGAGACTGCGGCTCGGCAAACGTAGTGTAGGACGCCCTTCGGCCAGGTGGGGTGACGATCTGCGAAAGGCTGCTGGTAGAAGCTGGATGCGTCGAGCTCAGGACAGGGCGCAATAGCGCTCATTAGGGGAGGAGGCCTACGTCCAGCAGTGGACTGCTATAGGCTGATGATGATGATGATGATGAAACGAGTACTTGAGTGGAGACCGCGGCTCGGCAAAGGTAGTGTAGGACGCCCTACAGCGAGGTAGAGTGACGATCTGCGAAAGGCTGCTGGTAGAAGCTGGATGCGTCGAGCTCAGGACAGGGCGCAATGGCGCTCATTAGGGGAGGCCTACGTCCAGCAATGGACTGGTATAGGCTGATGATGATGATGATGATGAAACGAGTACTTGAGTGGAGACCGCGGCTCGGCAAACGTATTGTAGGACGCCCTCCAGCGAGGTAGAGTGACGATCTGCGAAAGGCTGCTGGTAGAAGCTAGATGCGTCGAGCTCAGGACAGGGCGCAATGGCGCTCATTAGGGGAGGCCTATGTCCAGCAGTAGACTGCTGTGCAGTGATCTAGGCTGACGATGATAATGATGATAATAATAATTAGATTTTCCCTGACGTGTGGGTTAACGCTTACAATACAAAAATAATCTATTTAAACAATGATGATGATAATCTATTTAATTAGACTATAGTTCATCCAGTATTCAGTATACATCCTTCTAGACACATCATCATTTGCCTCATACTACTCTAGGTGGGGTCGGCAAAATATGTTTTATTTTTACATACATTCCTATCAGCCGTCAACTCTGTTTTTCCACTCATTATTCTCACATCCTCTTTCACACAATCCATTCATTTCTTCTTTGGTTTCCCGCTACTCATTTAGCCAGTCACAATCGTAAAAATAAAGCTAAAAGTACAAAGTTCACGTCCAAAAGATTTTCCACAAAATGAAAACCAAGTCAAATTAGCCCATTTTAAATTCTACATACTCTCATTTGCATAGCTAACACACTTTTCTTTGAGGGAACAATAATAAAACTTTTTAATTTTTATCTCGTATAATGTAACTCAAAGGCATGTTGGGTAAATGGTTAAATAGCATTATTTCAACACTAGCAGACAGGGATGTAGTCAGGAATGGATTTTTTAAAAGGTTCATTCATTCATTAATTTCTTATTTAGTGACATCTGTAATAATATTACTTTTTCAACAATTTCGCCAAAATCACGTATATTATTCATAATATTATGAGCCATAGTCGAAGTAGTTCATACGACCAGTCTTCAGTTTAAGTCTCAAAGGCAAGAACATAATTTTTGATATCTAACAAATGAATATCTATTAGAAAATCTACGCACGAGCCAATATTGTCAGATGAAGAGTCAAGTTGCTTGAATTTGAATCTTTATAATATACCTTGGAATTTGATTTTCTTCACATATTTACAGTTTGTTATCAAGCCTTCTTTAAGATGGATGGACAAAGATATTTGACAAGAGCTATATTTATGCAATCAAAAACATTTTAAACACTTGACCACCATTTACTTTATTTCGTTACTGAAATAAAAATAATACGATCTGAGCACAACTTTGACGTTTGACAAAATGTACAAGACAATCTTAATATTATGCGTCAAATGATGTGTGAAGAGCGACATGTGGGAGTGGCAATCATGGCGGTTATTCTAATGGCGTAGAAATAATTTAGAAAACGCGGTACAGCTGTTGCGAAGAATACTGAAGCATCCTGAAAAAGTACTTGGAATATATTATTATGAAATTTTAATAAATAAATATTTTGTGACATATATTCAACAAACATAGCGAGTATAGTAATCAAATGATATATTTTATAAAGTACCTAAATAAACAATTAAAATATTATGTGACACATCAAAGTAGGCATAGGCACATAAGTAAGTAGATTACCACAGTGTTAATAGTTATATTTTGAAACTAATACAATATATAATGCTGGACATCACACCATTACAAAGCATATGGCCATAAACTAAGCAGAGCTTGTATTAACCACATAACTAATGTACTATTAAAACCATTTTTAGATTTTTATTTTTTTGAAATCTGCTGCCATCGTCTGTTTTTCCATTGACTTACGACCCAAACGGCTTCAAAAAGAGAATTAATAGGCATCTTCTGGGAAAGCTCACCCCATCGTCGACCCCATCCTTGCCTATGCAAGCCTAGAGGTCAAGAGCTGGCCCATATTAAATAAAAAAACTCTTTTTTTGTAAATTTATAATTATTATAGAAAACACCCAGACCCAAAACCAAAATTTTGTAGTATGCAAACATTTGTTTGTGATGGGAATCAAATACAACGATGTTAATTTTCAGTGTAAACGCAACGTCTTTTTTTTATTGGACGTACTATTAATTACCATTAAAATTAAAGTACATTTATTTCATACTAGTGTCAAGTATTAATTACACTGTGGTATCGCAACGAAGTACCTTTTTTGTCTCAGGCGGACCTTCATCGACTGCGCCATAAAGTCGTAAAATACTTATTTTTTAAAATAAATGAAATCTTTATTAGGAACCTAAACACAATATGTGGCAGAAATAATTAAAAAGTCGGTTACATCTGCAAAAGTGTAATACTTTGTCGCAGACATCAACAAGTTCCATCTCATACATTTTTTAAATAGTTTTTATGCTTACGTTTGACCGCCATCAGGTGAGATGGCAGTTGGTAAATGAAGATGCGGTCGACGATGTAACACGCTTTCTTAGAATGTACCTATGTTCTCTTCGCTTGAAGAACTCTAAGTCATAGCGATCGGGAAACATTGACGCTGGAAGAGCATTCCGTAGCATACATACTGCTAACAAGCTGTTCATATAGTTAAGTAGCTTTCCCAGTAAGTAAACTTAGCTTAGCCCCCACAAAAATCCTAACTCCAAACAAGCACCGGACGCCCAAGTTTTTATTATGCCCACGTCGTTTGTCACTATGAGACAGAGGGAAGCGTTAATTTGACAAGGGATCTCCTGAGTGACCCACTTGCCTGGATTACGTTATTTTACGTTACCTTGTCGTACTCGTTATAAATTGTGCTGGAGTGTCGTTCCTGTCAGTTTCAGTGCTATGTGATTTGAGATGTCCTAATTATGATGCTGTCTGTTAGAGCTTTAACAAACGGGATTGGAAAATAGCGTACCGGCACAGCTAAATCCCCTGACCGCCGATGCGATAAGCTGTATATACCTACCCAGCGATCCTCAAGTTCCACCATTTTGTCATTTCAAAAGTTTTTTTTAAAAAGTAATGTACTTTCCTTTATACCTTTCATTTGGTCTCGCGGATAATGAAAATGATAAATTATCTTTGAAAAATTTGCTTCATCATTTCTTTATACGGCAGAAGTCTGATCATTATCGCTTGTTACATTTCGTTTCTCTACTTCCTACTGTGTATTTTTAAATGGTAGACCAGTTGGAATTTTATCATTTTCTCAAAAATTTGACGCAGGCTGGAATTAAACCTGTGATTGTTCCCTTTTTGGGATATTTTAAAAAATCTCAGAAATTGCCATAGCTGCATGACAGAGGAAAGTACAGGGAGAGCACATAAATATTGTATCAACCACAGATAACGTGCGATTAAGATGATGCAAGAAGATGATAATATCTGTGATTTAAAAACCTAACAGTTTATGAAACAGAATCGCTAAAATGAATTCAAGATTCAACGTAAATATACTCCAATTGCTCGTATGCATATTGCACGCTTCTTAACATTATCGCAAGAGCAATCTAGCTCGAAGCCAACCTAAATAAGGTACCGAGAAATCCGTTTCCTTGCTCTTGCCTCGGATGGAGGGAAATAAAACTGTCGTTTCATAGCGGAACGGGGTCCAACATGTTACTGCACCGGGTGGTATGCGACCCCGGGGCCTAGGTGACCCCACAGGGGGAGGCTTCCTTGAACGTCAAGCGTGACTCCCAGTGAAATCACGCTAGTAAAGCACGCGACTCTATACAACGAACCATTGTTACCAATTAGTAGACCGATTTTTATCTTTAAACGATATTCATTGCTCGCTAAACTCGAACTGCTTTAACAAAGACAAAGTTCTAGAAGCAATGGTGATTGAGTAAGGTTAGTTCGTCGAGTTGATTTGTTCTTAGCAAGGTGGAAAGCTCGAAATGTCAATAACTCTGTTTATTTTCTAGCAAACGCCTCTGTAACTAATAAAAAATACCATTGAAATAACTCCACCGCAAACGGAACGAGGCACGCCACATTCCTCGTACCGCTGAAAATGCGTACACACATACTTTTATAACAACTGCTTTGCATTCTTATTACAATGGCACAGGGTTTACATTTCAATTTTTTTGGTTTAATAGCTGTGAAGGTTTTTTTGATGAGAGTAATCCTTAAGCACAGCGCAGAAAGCCTTGAAATATTGATGGTATGAACAAAATATTAGCATAATCATAAGAACGAATGTGTATGTTGCTATGTAAAAAAGAGCATACAATTTGAGCATTTAGGCATTTGAACACAAGTTTTTCCTTAACATTGTTTGGTTCACCTCTGATCTGATTTTAGAAGAACAACATCAGCCTATATCACGTCCACTGCTGGACATAGGCCTCCTGTCAAAAGAAGAGGGAAATGCCCATTATCCCCACGCTGGGCATGCAGGTTGGGGATCGCAGGGCACAGCTTCTCGCACCACTGACGGTGCAGCCCGTCGGCCAGGGGATGTAGCTGTACCGGTGTTAGGCTGCGCTATGTCGCAATCAGCCGGCCGCCAGAGCCTCGGTTGTTAGTTAGCAGGGTGAACCACGTGCACGTGAGTTTGGCTAAGGTTCCGAAGATAGGGGTTGGAATCCCTTACACACCAAACAAATTTAGTAAACATTGTATTTTAATTACTTATTAGGATAGTTGCGATGGTAGACTAAACCGTAAACATATACCTTAACGTTTGAAAAGGAGTAAGAACATCGTGTAAGCTTTTACATAGTAGCTTGCTCGCATCTCTCTTTAGTTCTGCCACTTCTTTCATGTACAAAGCGAGTTGTTTTCACAATATTTGAAGTCGTAGGAATGCAAGGTATTTACAATAGGCTCGTTTTCCTGGAGGTCGTTGAGTCGTCGCGTGACATTTGAGGCGAATGATAGTGTGAAAGTCACCTTACAAATTCTAGTTTTATATAGCGTTGTTAAACTAGCGATTTGCAAGTGTGTTCGAGCGAAGCGACCAACAAACATGGCGGCTGCTTTTGCGAAGCGAGGTTGCGAGTTTTTGTGTGTATATAAAACTCTATCAAGTTTGGTTATTAGCTTTTAGGCGGAAAATTTGCGTATCTAGGTACCAATGTTTGTAGATTACTTTTCAACTATTATTTTTTTCTATTTAAAAAGATTACTGCTAAAGTAACACTTATAAGGTACTAAGGTTTAGACAAGTACTACAAACGAATGTAGATAAGTACATCAAACAACATAAAGGAGTACTTTTATACTTTTTTTTAAATAAATAATATATTTTTTACTTGATATCAACTAATTTTCATAATGTCTTTAAATTTCTCACATAAGGCCTAGATTGGCCGTCTGGACCACCGAACTAATGTCACCGGGGATAGTTGCATCATAAACGTTTTCAAATCGCCAGTGTAATAGCACACTAAATTCTCAATTAGTGAAAGTAATTGTTAAATTATTGAATCAAATGGTTGGATCTAAAAGGTCAAGGTCTATATAATGGGATTCATTTAGTTTATATAAATTTTGATAGTTTTATGGAAGTTATATATAGCTTAGGTGACTTAGTAATTAAAAAAGTCATAAATAATATCTTCACGTGTCTTGAAAACTTCGGTTTACTTCGGTGTTCTAATCAAATCACCTTGGTTAAGCAACACTCCACCCGGTCACTATATGGGTGGGTTACCGTTCAGTGGTAGTTAGATCTGGTGCTTATGTGCTTCGGAAAGAAAATCATGATAAATATTCACGGTTGAGATTCAAATCCTCGGCATCCAAATTGAAATTTGGGTTATATCCTACAAGGCCACTTTTGGCGATATAAAAATGAATAAAACTGAACGCAACGCTACAATGGTATAAAAAAAGGCTTCCTAGGAGGGTGCCCTGAATAGATTAATAGCCAATAGACCGCGCAAAACGCAAGGCAATTTTTATGAATTTCACCTATTTACGCATTCCGCCCACTGTCACATTATGGGCGGGCGGCGATTTAAAACAATAAGCGCGCTTTCGTTCGTACCAGTGCTTTATGCTCGGCAAGCACGCGAACCTATTACGTAGCCTTTCTTGCAAATAGTTAGGGAGTTGGGTCAGGTTTTCTAACATTATACAATCAAGTCGATGCAGCGTGTCAGCATTGCCACTAGTGTCCATTGGCAGTATGTGAGGACTTGATATGAGTGAAATGATAGTTTTGAAATTGTAAAGCTAGGCTAGAAATATTGTAAGTTATGTAGGTTTGACTTATTAGTACCAGAATTAAAAATGGACAAAGACTTTGTTCAAGATTTGAATATGCCTGGTATGTCCTACTTTTTCATAGTCATACGTGATGTAGAATAAATGTTATTCCTTTTTGTTTAATGCTGTGCACATTGTATTCGTTAGGAGATTAACTTTTTTTTTTAGTTTCAAAATAGTTATTTACTTAAATTTAAGATTGTTAACTGTTTGAATATGTACCTAAAATAAAATAAATAAGTAACTGCATTTACTAAATTAAGTTGATTAAATGTGAGTATACTGCGAAAGGCTGCTGGTAGAAGTTGGATGCGTCGAGCTCAGGACAGGGCGCAATGGCGCTCATTAGGGGAGGCCTATGTCCAGCAGTGGACTGGTATAGACTGATGATGATGATGATGATGATTAAATGTGAGTATATCAAAACAATTAAATTTTAGAGAAGTGAGCCACCCTTCGCGGTGTCATTAATTGGATGACGTATCGTTTAGTGTCATTTAGATCCAAGCGATTTCGTGCTTCGAAAGGCACGTACCAGCATTTTCAACCGCTTAGCCACTCGGAAGCCTGCTATTGGCTTATGCTATACACCAGATTGGGCGTGTACAAAGAAGATGCTGTTGGAAAACAAGCGCAGGTTCCTTCGTCTATAATATCACGTAGCATTTCTTACAAAGCCTGTACGAGCTAGAAAACGTGCTTTTAACGGTCTGCTAAGTTCTTGAAGTATGTTTTTTATTGAGAGCTGACGTTATGAGCTGAGTTTTTTAAGGTCTGTTATTCTAAATGTTGATGTTACATTATCATCATCACCAGCCTATAGCAGTCCACTGCTAGACATACTCAATACTCAATATTTTTATTGTTTCCATAAGTAAGTAGGTAAACAGGTGGTAACGTATGAAGGTAAGTTGTTATGGACCCTGATGGGCACTACAATAGTTAGAATAGTTAGAGAGAGAACTTAAATATTTCACATAAACTTAAATTATTACTTAATTCTATGTAGGTATATACACTATGTAGGTATATATAAAATTTATAAACTTTAAAGGGTTTATAAGCATAGCTTCCTAATGAGCGCCATTGCGCCCTGTTCTCAGCTCGACGCATCCAGCTTCTACTAGCAGCCTTTTACAGATGATCACTCCACATTAATTGCTGCATTTGCAATTTGCAATTGCTGCATTAATTGCTTAATGGCTGCTGGCCTCGCACATGACGCTCCGCGCCATGCACGAGGAGGATGACGACGTGCAGAATCACATTTGTGTTTTCAGCACTCAAAGCGTTAAGTTTTATTTTTATTTTAACCGTTTGTAACTTTAATTGCGCACAGAACTTCCTGTGTAAATGGAACACAAACATCCAAACATAATCAGTACGATATGATTATATATATTTATTAGAGCCTTATCGGTACATATTGTACAAAATTATTGTTTAAAAAAATTAAGCCGACTTCAAAACTAAAAATAAATTAATATAAATATTGTAAACGCTACCCACTCATCTATTTGTAGTCGGTGCCATATGCCAGCCAAGTCGAATAGGTAGTAAATAGATACTATGTATGTAGTAAGTAGGTAGATACATGTAGGTCAACGAAACAAAAAAAAGAATCATCAAAATCGATTCATTATTGGCAGAGTTATCGCGGAATATACATACAAAAAATAATATAAAAAAAGGAATATACAGTCGAATTAAGTACCTCCTCCTTTTTGAAGACGGTTAAAAATTAAATTTCGTTTTTATATGATTTTAACATCATTATATAAAACTTATAATATAAGCTGGCTGACTCACTGGAGATTCGGAGAGGATGCTCCTTCATCCAGGAGTGCACAAAGATTTCCAGAAACTCAACCACTAAAGGGTTTCAGTTGGGGTGGTAATTTAAAAAGTTCTACGCGCACAAAATCGCTTTCCATCCACAAAGAACATAATATAAGTTCATAAAAAACGTGACAGACCAGACAGTAACAGACAACTTTTTATAAAATAAAAACTATTTGCAGTAATATCTTTGTGAACCCAACTTAAGGATACAACATCAAAGAATTTAACCAAATTGAAAAGTCTAGAGCAACACTGTGAAAGATCGTAAAAGGAAATACCGTCGACAGGGTGTGTAGTCTAGCCCTTATCAGTTCAACGTCAGGCGAGAACGTTCTAGACGTGAAGGCTAGATTTGTCTACGAGACACTACGGTATATCGCTGCCTTAAAATTGTTTCAAAATAACTTGTATACAGATTTATATTTTTGCTATTTTCACAAATGATTGTCCATTTTGTGACCCAGTTGTTCAACTATTGCAGATATTATCGTTTTAATTTGTACTTTTATGCCACTGCTATATTGTTCCTTATTAATTATTTTATATTTTGTATTTTTATCCGACTTCATTATCCGACTACAAAAAAAGAATGAGGTTCTATATTCTATCTTGCAAAACTCAAAAAACCTCATCGTCACTTGTTATTTTAGTCGGTTTTTATCTTCTGTCACTGGTTTTTATTTATTATTTTATAATATTCCAAATATGAGGTACCTGGGACTTGAACCAGCATACTTTTACTACGAGCGTTACCAATTGCAAGGGTTCAAGGAGTAAGTGGGGTGTAAGCGGTTACAATCTCAGTCTTTGGAACCCAAGCCATTCTGCTGTATAACTAACAGGGCTCGCCTGTAGTTGCGGTATAGCACAGCCTAACACCGGTACAGTGAAATCCCCTGGCCGCTGACAAATAGAGTTGACGAGTGAGTTTCTGTGCCCTGCGATCCCCAACCCAGCCCAGAGTGGGGATTATGAACAGCTCCTTAACAGTCCAGCAGTGGACTGAATAGTCTGGTGTTGTTGGTAACAACTTGTTACCGGTTTACCGGTGTAGAGCCTGAATCTAAGCCAACACCACAACATAACCCCTCCATATCCTGAAAAAATACCAAGTTCCTCTAAGTGCTTACCTTTGAAATTGGCGTTGTGTATGGAGAATTTCGAGAAAATTGATTTCTCCATACATACATTTTCGTATTTTTTTCTGGAACTACTAATCCTATTCTCCTAAAATTATGTGTGTATGATTGGACAACATTGTGAAATGTATGCGTAGTCTTATTTAAAAAAGAAAACTAACCTATAAAAAATATTACGAATTTAAGCATTTAAAGTGACAACACGTGAAATGACTTGTTTTTATTAAGTTTTATTTTTTGCGGATGAACTTTATCAAAAATAGTATTTCATTGATTTTTCAATCTTTGCAATAATGTTCTAAGTTCAGAAAATAAATTTATTTTGTATATGACTGTTGGATTAAATAAAATATTTGCAAAATGAATAAGAGAGAAAAAAGGCCAATTTCATAGGTAAGGACCATAATACGGCACATGTGTCACCGCCCTTACAGTGTTTGGTTTTAATTTCAACTTGGTGTCAAGGTCTTCATTTTCTATTTTCACAGCTAAACTTCCAACATTATTTCTTATGAAAATAAATTGAAGTTTTTTTCTTAAAGAATAAAATATAACTTGAGAATGTTCAAGGTTACAAAATTTCGCTTTCAGATTATTCAGGAGCTGTCTTTAACATTTTCAGACTCCAAATTATCTGTGCCCTGCATTTCATTTCACAAATTCTAATAAGCTCGAACGTTACAAAGTACATAATACGAGTACATAACATCTCGAACTTTTATGACTTCATCGTAAACTGGGGGTAAACGCAGGGCTATCACGGACCCTAAACTTTGGAAGGCTTTTAAAGATTAAAGACATTAAATTTTTATGAAGACCCCTGTCAGAAGCTCACGATAAGACCTGACTAGAGGATTCTAGTTACTCAAACTTAGATAGCGTTAGTGTGCTATAATAAAATGAATCCTAATGGTTCGTGATAAGAGTTACAGTTTCCACTTCATGTGTTGGATCTGAAATTGCTGGCGCGTGGCGTTGTATGGACATTAAAGTTTTATGTAGGTTCAAATGTAAAGAAAATGAGTGAGTTAAAAAATTGAAAAACTTTTTTTGTTTTATCTTTTCCATTTTAGAAATAAGTGGATTTACTTATGAACATCTTTTAAACTATTACCATCTCTATCCGTTGGATAATGATGAACAGTGACAGGGCTAACTTTGAGTAGCGTTTATAAGTAAGGGTCAAGATATCTACTTGGTCATAATATTGATATATTTTTGTAACAGACCTGACTGTTTTGTCTTTAACCCCGTACGCAAAAAGAGTGGTGTTATCAATGATAGTTTTAGAAGGGGAAGATATGATTCACACTAATTTCGCAAGCAAAAAACTTAAGCCGCATTCAGACTACGCTATAATATAATAGCATATAGTATATAGCTCATAGCACAAAAATATCGGGCACCATACATTGTTATGTACACGTTCTCACTGATATACTATTGGCTTACTATCGACTATTACTAAACTGCATGCAAATAAGGAACTTAACTGCTATGTGGATGTTTCAATTTTCTCTAGCATGTTTTAAAATGCACTTCGATGCCCTGCGACGGGCGCTGGTAGTGAGAATCGTGCAATTGGTTACATATCAATGGGTAATTATAATTAGTACACAAGCATTTTACACTATAGAATAAAATACAACATCCACAAAATACAACATTTACCTACATCACTTAAAATTAACAGCAATAATAACATACAGTTTATCATTTGTAATTAAATTGAAAAATAAATAAATTGAAACGTATAAAACTCAAATCTTTGAGTTGTTAGTTTATCTCTCTCCATACAAAAAAATCTACTTAAATTTTGTAGATAGCACTAAAAAATACCACACTCAGACGTTTTGTGGACACGAAACCCTAAAAAACTACAAACTAACAACAAGATAAGAAAAAATAACGAAACTCGGGTAACCCTCTCAAACGGGTGCTTATAAAACGTCTCAAAATTTGTCCCCAAGGCGCAGTCCCGACAAAAGACTCTTTTCAGCTTTTTCGAAGAGCTGGATACAAAGAATCTCCTTTAAAACTATTTCTTCTATTTTGGTACAATCTCGTTATAGATGATTATGCGGGCTGGAACCAAGTTGTAAGTCTTTGTAAGATTTGCAAGATTCTTGGCCACAATGGATTTGAATTCGAAACCTTTCTTTGAATTTTCACTTCAAATTCTTTGCATGGATTGAAGTGGTTGCATTCTTAAAGATATTAACTATCCAATTTTTTTTTTCTCTTAAAATTAGTCCTATTATGATACCATAGTGGAGTGAGTGGAGACTGCGGCTCGACCAACGTAGTGTAGGACGCTCTACGGCCTGGTAGTGTTTCTTTGCATGGATTGAAGTGGTTTGCATTCTTAAAGATATTAACTATCCAGCTTTTTAAAAAAAATTGTCCTATTATAGTACCAAAGTGGAGTGAGTGGAGACCGCGGCTCTACCAACGTAGTGTAAGGACGTTCTACGGCCAGTTAGCGTGACGAACTGCGAAAGGCTGCTGGTAGAAGCTGGATGCGTCGAAATCAGGACCAGGCGCAATGGCGCTAATTAGGGGAGGCCTATGTCCAGTGGACTGGCTATAGGCTGATGATGATGATGATGATATTAGCAAACGCTTTGAGTGCTAAAAGCTAAAAACGCACTTGTTTTAGAGCGCATGCTGTTTTTTAACCGTTTATAGGCTTACCTTTGACCGCCATCTCACCTGTTGGTAAGTGATGATGCCGTCGAAGATGATCAGGAAAAACTGATGCTGGAAGAGCATTCCATTCCTTAGCTGTTCTAAGGATGATAGTTGCAGCGAAACGCTTCGTGCGGGCAAGAGGAATGAGGTTGATGAGGTTTCATCCTTATGCATGGCACAGTGCGATAAGTGAGAGGCCAGCTAGTCAACGTATTAAATTGGATGACCTCTGCGGTGCAGTGGGGGAAGGTCCACCTGAAACGCAGAAGGTTGAGGGTTAGACTTTCGGTTCTAGCACCCTCTAAAAGCGGCATAGCGCAGCCTAAGCCCGGCTCAGCTAAATTTCTTGACCGCCGCCGACGAACAACAGTGTCGTGCCCAGTTCTCAGCGATCCCTGTGATAACCAACTTGCCCAGTCTGGAGATTAGGGGCTTATACCTCCTCGTATTTGGGGTGGCCAGCAGTGGTTTTATATGGGCCTGGTGTAGATAGTTTTTAGCGTGTAGGTATAGAAAAAAGTGACTAACAGACATTGAGATAAATGACGTAACAGTATATATCAATGCGATCAGGGGGGTGATCGGCTAACTCTGTTGCAAACAAAAATGATTGACACCGATCCTGTTTTTACAAACTTTGACATTTCATCCGTCGAAATTCAATGAACGTCAATTGACATACTGTCACAGTTTGTTAAAACAGGATCGGTGTCAATCATTTCTGTTTGCAACAGAGATAGCCGATCACCCCGCTGATGTAGGTAATGTTTGAAATCCTCTACGTTTAATTCGAAACGAACTACTCCAACATTGAAAATCCAAACTATTTATTAGTAAACTTTGCAGTTCGCAAACGAAATGAACTACCTATTCGGGAACTGGGTCGTTCAATCACTGGATTGCTTTCGATTTGAGGGGAATATGCATTCGATTTATCTATTTGGACGTAGATTTTATCAATTACATTGATGAAATCGGTTCGATATCGTGTATCTAAACGAATGGGTTTGAATAGTTACTTACATTTTGACCCATATTTTCTGTATTTGTTTTGTATACCAACAATTATTTATTATTATATTATAATAATATATTTTATTTATTAATTCATTTTGGTTTAGGAAAGCTTTGAATCATTGACTGCAACATTACTAAATTTTTGCTTCATCATCATTATCATCGGCCTATAGTAGTCCACTGCTGGACAGAGGCCTCCCTAATGAGCGCCATTGCGTGCAGTTCTGAGCTCGACGTATCCAGTTTCTACCAGCAGCCTTTCGCAAATCGTCACTCGACCTTGCCGGAGGGCGTCCTACACTACGTTTGCCGAGTCGCAGTCTCCACTCAAGAACTTGCTTAACCCAACGGTTATTGGTTCTTCAGCAGATATGGCCAGCCCACTGCCATTTCAGCTTGATTATTTTCTGAGCTATATCGACCACTTCAGTTCTATGTCGGAATTCTACTTGTTGCGGATTCTATTATTTTTTCTTATATTGACTTAATTTTGAACTTTAAAAAACTGCGGGCCAGGCCAGGCCTGCAGTCAACGTGTTAATATGGCCGTGTTATACGCCAAGCCAGCTGCTTAATTTATTTTATGATAAAATAAAATATAAAATATGAATAAATAAATAAATAATGCTGGACACTATCACACAGCATCATGTAGCCCCAAACTAAGCAGAGCTTGTATTATGGGAACCACATGATTGATATATTACATATATACATTTTTTTTGTAAATAAATACATATCATACATAGAAAACACCCAGACCCGAGACAAATATCTGCGAACATGCAAACATTTGTCCCGCGGCGGGAATTGAACCCGCAACCTTCTGCGTCTCAGGCGGACCTACGCCCAATGAATATGATTTGTGCAATCAAATGTTAAGCGATTTGATACAATGGAGCACCATAGTCCACCATAGTCGAATGACTGTCCTAATACACTAGTTTACACTGTATCACAGCAGGACGTTGTTGCTCTTCCACACATATATATATTCCACTATGGACCTTCGATACTGCTTGTAATATTTATTAATCCTGTGCGTAAAAGTTATAGATAAGAACGATAAAGTCGATTTACGCTGATGAGAATCATGGCCTTGCATATTAAAAGGTAGAAGAGTCTGTGTTTTGTTGGTAGGAAGTTTTAAATTTGGATTGATAGCTTTCACGCGCTCCTGTATAAGTATTCAAATTTCAAGTATCAATACTCAATATCGAAGTGTGTATTCATATTCATAAAATTCAAATTAAGATCTTTATTGCAATAATTACATAAGTTACAATGTAAGGTGTTTTAAAAGTTAGATATTACATAATTATCTAACTTGGCCATATTTTATCATTTGGGTAGGTAGCTATGTATACCCCTTTTATCCCTCCAGCCTTAGATTTACCCCCTTACTAATGTACCCTACTCAAAGTTAACCAATACTCAAAGTTAGCCCTGTCACTGTTTGTAATTATCCAACGGTAGATAGAATATAGATAGAATATTCTTTATTGCACAGAAATAAATGTACATAGGCGAACTTAATGCTAGGAAGCATTCTCTACCAGCTAACCTTTGTGTAGTGTGGATTTAAAATAAGTATGTGGTGGCAATAAATACATCAAGGAAATTTTAAAATACCTCAAGATCACAGAATTTTAGTTTTAACATATTATACTAAAAATATTAATAATGAATATAAACATAAAAATATATATATATACATACATACAACATGCATATTATATATGTATATATATTATATGGTAGATGTATACATATATACCTATTTATAAATATATAAAACAAAATAAATAGTCACATAGAGAATTAACGTTTTAAGATACCGCTCATTTTATAAGAGTTGATCATAAGAGTTAAATAGTGATTATACACTCTAGATCTGAAAGCACCAATGGAGGATACATTCCGAACATTATCGGGGATGCTATTCCAAAGACGAATCGCAGTAACCGGTAAGAGATGCCAATAGCCAAAGCATCATTTATCTTTTGAAAGATGTTATAAGTAAGGCCAATTAGTCTATAACATTGTTTTGGCTTCCATTGGAACATACAATCCTAGCTAAAATAGAGCAATGCTGATGCAGGCATCGGTATGTCGTCTAACTGGATCCGTAGCCTAAGTACTAATAGCGTCAATATTATATCTGTATGGTTAAAATCACTTAGTTTTATTTAGAACATAAATAATTTAAGCAGCTCTATAAAACCCGTTGCCACGTTTCCTTTAATAAACATCTTTTGGGAAAGCTCGCCCTATCATCGACCTCATCCTTGTCCACGCAAGCTTCGAGGTCAAGAGCTGGCCTTTAACAAAATAAAAAAAATCGAGGGTCGAGCTGAGTACAGGGTGCAATGGTGCTCAGCTGATAATAATGATGATGAGGATGAATAAAGTTACATTCATTTTACCAATTTATACTTACCGTTAATAACTATAAACCCATTTTATAAAAAGACCAAAAGGTGCCAAGAATCCATTCTATAAAATAAAACATACCTCACCCATTGACGTGTGACAAGGGCAGCGATAAAGCAAAAGTTATAGCCTTCTCTTGAAGATTTAAAAGATCTCAAAAGATAGCAGTGAGTAACGAGATGTAACGAGCCGAGATACGATTTTAATGATATTGAAAGAATTACTTTGATATAGGTATTCAGTCACAAAGAAGGCAATTGGCTGTTGGAATCGCTGAGTTTGACTTCAGCGACTTTGAGGTGTCGATAGTGTCATCGATAAACCTATAATGTTACTAGTATTCAATGTGTCTATTTGTGACGAAAACCCGATAGACGTTGGGGTAACCGAGTTCTTGAGTGGAGATCGTGGCTCGGCAAACGAAGTGTAGGGCATCCTCTGGCCTGGTGGAGTGACGATCTGCGAAAGGCTGCTGGTAGGAGCTGGATGTTTCGAGCTGAGGATAGGGCGCAATGCTGCTCATTGACGGAGGCTTATGTTCAGCAGGGGACTGCTACAGGCTGATGATGATGATGATGTCCAGTAAAAAATGTTCACAAGTAACATTTCGCAGGGAGAGACTTTTGCCCAACTGTGAGACGATAATGATTAAAAACATTCTAAATAGACATGGCAGGTATAGTGCTAAGTTATTTTGATATTTATTTAATTATTTTATTTTATATTTATTGAAAAGACCAACAGCTACAGGATCAGTTGACCGTATGTGTTATTTTTTTTATCAACAGATCATGATCCATAAAGTTTTAAAAATTATCAGTTAATCCTCTCTCACGCGGAACGAAAGTGAATGCCTATTAATCGGGCTCTTAATTAAAACATCGATAATATGAATGTTGAACGATGATCCCCGATACGATTTATTTAGTAAGTTACGCACCTACTAAATAATGGGCCTATCTTCCGTCTTATTAGGGGATGTTCAGCAGTGGACTGATTATGGTTGTTGGTGGTACTAAATTAAAGTCGTTGTCAATAGAATTTGTCTGTAAAAAATGGACTGTCAAACCATGTTGACTTCAAAATAAGTACTTTGAAATTATGTTACCTAAAGGTGGGTGAATGCTACTTTGATGTGTTTTTTATGGTACTTGAAGATTGAACAAGCACATGGTCCACCTGATGTTAAGAGGTAACCATTATCTATCACAAAGCATTGCATTATAGATCACGTTTTTTTGGAACATGCTATACGATGCAATGCCCTCTGTCCATCAACTTGAGGCATGAAGATGATAAGCCTGTTTTGCCAGTAATTTCACCGGCACCCACACCCTTCAAACCGAAGCACAGCACAGCTCCACAAAGAACTGTACTACTACTAAAACATGTTACATAGCATGTTACGTTACAACAGTCTGTTGTAACGTAACCCGCCTCTTTACTTAATGTGCACTTTTGTACAAAAACTACCTACTCATGATTGATCAATTTGCACTACATAATAAATAATTCACTTTAAATTGAGCATTTACTAATATCGATAATTTCTGAAAATTGGAACGATCATAATTGAGCCTGTAAGGAAACTTGTCATCCAATGTGCCTTAATTAAGGACGTCGGGTTGTCCAGCTGGCGACCCATATTAAATAAATATCAGATTAATAACTCCTAGAGACTTTACTTATTAAAAATTTGGGACTTATTGTTTTTTAGTAGTAGCTTTAGTTGGTTTTAGTAAATTACGGCATAATTTTAAAATAGAAAATGTTTATGTTTTCCTGACTGAGTATAGTGACCTGATTTTTGAAATTGTAACCTTTGCCTGCAGTCTTGAAGATATACGCCCATATTTCAAAAAAATCCCAAAATCGGTCGGTAACTTTTTTAGATTTTCCAAAACGACAAACAACTTTTTTTTCGCTGATTTGGATCGGGAATTTCTCTATAACTGTTTTTGAGCTCGTTATTCAAGAAGCGGAAAAAGTAATATCTTGGCATTGAATTATGCTACAGTTTGAGCTTTCTGAAGAGGCGGGCGGACAAAAACTGTAGGCAGTAGTGAGTCCCTTACGCGCGAATTCAGTTTGCGATCCGTTCACTTTATCGTCAAATTTTATCGTATGCTTTAATGAATTGAATCAGGCGTGACTTTGCGGAAATCCATTACAAGATATTTAAAAGATAAAATATTTAGTACAAATTCTGCTAACTCTCTCGGACGAGTTTCATAAAAACTCAACAGAAATTCGACAATGTTTCGCCTTCCCCATAAGGCATCATCAGGAAATGATATACTCGCTGTCGCGGAATTTGTACTAAATATTTTATTTTATAAATATCGTATGCTTTATTTCTAAATTACATTTTGCAATGCCTTTGATAGTTGCTCGTAGTGTGAGATCTGTAGATTTATTAAGAGGTTACTTTCATACAAGTTGATCCTAACTAATGGGACAGAAATAATAAATGAACATTAATTAAAACTAAATAACTTTGGTATTAGTAATTACTTACTTGATATGTTTTTTACATCGTCATCATCATCAGTCTATAGCAGTTTACTGCTTAACCAACTAAGATAAGATAAGATAAGATAAGATACTCATTTATTTTTGACATACACACACGAACGAAAACAAAAATAAAAAATAAAATGAGTTAAACTAAAAATAAAATAAAAAATAAAAAACTTAATGTTAACTAATTGTTCAACTACTTCATTAGACAAAGAGCAAATCGTTAAAGTATTTTTTGAAAGTCAAAGGATTAAAGTAATTCAATGACCGCAACAATTGGATGATCTAGCTAAGGCTGTGCCTTAGTCAATTAAAAATAAAAATTCAATTACTTTATTCAAATTTGATGCTTTTATATAATATTTTATTAAAAACCTCTAATTCTATCAAAAGTATTTAACCACTGCGGTTTTATCTCAAAGCTACGATAAGAGGTCCTTCAAAAGGCGGATGTTTCATCAGCTTAAGGGTCGCCAGCGCATCAGTATCACCTCCAGTGTTGCAGGTGTTCATGGACGGTGGTACTGTTATGGGACACTTGTCATTCGTTGTTTTAAAAAAAGGATGCAGGATAACTAGGATATATATGTATATTTAAAACAAAGGAAGTTACAAAATGACAATACCCGGACAGAACCGTTTCGAGTGAAGGCTGAATCAAGACTGAAGCTTAAGTGAGACTAGCACTTGACCGTTTTATCAAAAGGGGCAAGTAAGCAAAAGGCTAGCATTATACTGTACATAGTAGGTATATAACACCTCCCCCTTTAAGAGGAGACTTTGGGGTTGAAAGGTTCGAAGTCTCCGTATTAATATTATACTTGGCTTCTAATTGGGGCAATATTGCTTAGTTCCAAATCAGAGTCTGTTTGTCTGTCTGTTGGTGTCAATGGAGAAATTGGACGAGATGGGTTAACATTTAATTTTACTTTAAACCGAGAAAGGGTGCTGCCAGGTTTACAAAAGTATTTAAAAACTAAAAAACACAAGCTTAATATTATTACAATAAAAATGAAAATAATCAGGCTAGAATAATGTGTTCCATATTTCACAATATGAGGAGTATTGTCAATTTTTTCCAAATTATCCAACAAGGATTTCAATATGACCTTATTATTCGAATTTAATTCGTCCAAATCTATGTTTTGTAAGAGAATAGGGGACACATCATTTATGACACTATTTAGTTTTACGATGTTACAACAAGTATCATTAATTAGATTAAAGTCTGGTATATTATTGACAGGCGATGTAATATTCAGAGTATTACGTTTTGGAATTAAAGTGGTGCTTTTACAATAACCAATACAGTCGTTAGGTATGGTAAGTATACCTGTAGCTTGAATGGTCTTTTCATAAAGTTTCGAATTAATACAGTCTATTGAGATTTGATTTGGTTCCGATTGAACGAAAATCCACTTATTATTCTCTAATGATTTCCAAATGTCTAGTTTACCGAATATGAATTTCGTCTCGCACTGTTTAGGTTTCTCACTGATCACTTTGCTTAATAGTTCACTTTCACAGGAAGGTTTTGCGTCAGTCGCATAGACATTCGTGACGTCACATATGAAGTTCCCTGGGCTAACGATCTCGCAGTTACTTAAATCATCTAGGTTACAATAGTGGGATTTGTCTTTGGTCATTGCAACATATTTACTACTAGGGATAATTAAACCAAATTTGTTAGGTTCTTTGTAGTTGTACGGGGTAGGCAGAGCAATGTTATGGAATAAATTGTATTTTTTAATACCGACTAATGGCACTTGTAAAACAAATATTATCTTATAATCTAAATAATAACAAACTAACTTAGAGATACCTAAAATACGATATACAGTGTTTATGTCTAAGGTCACAGGTAATTCTAAATCGCTGGGTAAATGTCTGAAGTTATCGGCAAGCTCTTGGTATATTTGTCGTGGAGTTATAATCGACGGATGCAGAATGTTTTGACTACTAAACAGAATAGCGTTGATAACGTCTTCCAGCTGGAATGACAAGGTGAGTATTGACGTTTCAAGGCTGTTGAGAATTTCATTTACATGGGAAAGTACGAGTAATCCGTTGGTTGTTTCGGAAATAGTTCGTAAATTTAATGAGAGTTTATCAATAGCTTTATTTAAATTGTCTTCATTTATTTTAATTTTATTTAGAGTTTTATTAAAAGATGTTACTAAAGAAGTGGTGACCAAAATGTTTTCTTTCAATAATGATACTGTTTGCTTTTCATTGTTTTGAATAGATTCTATTGCATCATTATATTTCAGAGCATCATTCTCGTCTAAAGTACCAAAAATTTGTTTTAATATAGTTCCAATACCTCCTATCCAAGCGCGTTTAATTCGGTTATCTATCAAATGTGAGATTGACTCGAATTCCCTTCTTACGTCTTGATATCTTACTGTTAAAGGTTGTAACACATTATGACACGTAGCGACAATTTCGACGACCCGAGTTTGTTTACACAAATACCTAGTCGTTTCTAGAGCAGCCTCGATATTCCGTATGTGCGGATCAAAATGTGAAATATCCAATGGTATTAGAATCTTCAGATAGCCATTATTAATTTTTAATGTACCTAAATAATCAAAATAAAGGCCAGAACTTGAAGTAACCGGGTGTATATAACTGTAATCCTGAGATTGGCCCTGGCTTGAAGCCCTGTAAACAACAATTACCGTTAGGAGTAAATAAAGTAAGTACCTATCTAATTTTATCTGTCTTAAAATATTTTGCTTATGCTATTGTTATACCTATTTCTAGTATCTATTTATCTTATGTACCTAATACTTATGTTATAAGTAAGTATCTATCTAATTTTATCTGTCTTAAAATATCTTGCTTATGCTACTGTTATACCTATTCCTAATATCTATCTTATGTACCTATGTTTTAATTTTATTTTACAGGTGGTTCCCGGTATCAGCCAGTTTTACTTGGTCATAATGATGAGTAATATGACGCCGATTGATAAGTAAGGTAAGTGTGTTATTTCCATTTATTTTCACTACCTTGTAGGGACCTTTCCAGACAGGAGAGAGGGCTTTACGTAGCCTCAAATGGTTTTTTAGATAAACATAGTCCCCGACTTTGTACTTAACTGGACGAGTATGAGTATCGTAATAGGTTTTAGAGGATTCCTTAGATCTTCTTATGAAGTCAATTGCTTTATCTCGTGAATGTTTCAGTCGATTTTGTAGCATACGGACATAGTCTGGGTATGTAGCTCCAGGGGATTCTTCGTAGATGGAGTTAGGTATGAATGGCTTACTACCGAACATCAATTCGTAAGGTGTGAAATGTGTCGTCGAATGGACCGATGTATTGTAAGCGAGCATGGCTGTATATACATAACGAGGCCAGTCAGTTTGTCCTTCGTTAGTATAAGACTTGAGATATTCTTTTAGGGTGGAATGACTCCGTTCCAAAGCTCCCTGGGTTTGCGGATGGTAGGGAGAAGACCATAGGTTTTTGATTTTGAGGAATGCGCATGTCTTTTTGAACAAGTCTGATGTAAAATTGGGACCTTGATCGGTAACAATTATTTTAGGGATACCGAATATAGATATATAGTGTAGAAGACACTCGCTTGTTTCCTCCGCAGTTGTACTACGAATAGGGTATGCAGAGGAGAATTTGGTAAGATCATCTTGGATTGTTAGGATAAATTTTAACTTTGCAGGACCTGCTTCAGGAAGAGGACCGACTACATCGATGGATACACGCTGACAAGGTTCAGTTGAGGTGCTGGTAATCTGCATGGGTGCACGATTAACCTTCCTCAATGCTTTATTCTCCTGACAGGATTTACATTGCTTTACATAAGATTCTATATCGCTTCGCATTCCTTTCCAATAGTATGTTTGCTTAATCCTATTGTACATGCGAGCTGAGCCTAAATGACCTGCTATGGGGATATCATGATTGTCATGTAATATTTTCTTGATTTCAGTTGGAGCTGGATATATGATGTTATTATGATAAATGTTGACTTTCACTTTCGTATCATGGAAGAGGTAAGTCAGGATGTTATAAATTTTAATAAACGAATGTTTCTCGAAAGGATTCTTCAAGTCATGTATGCCGATTTCATTTATACCTAACAATACTAATTCATTCCTTATTCTTTTCAGGGTTTCGAAGATTTCGGGATAAGATGCTTGATCAAAATGATGGACCTTATAGAACAAAAGGTAATACGTTTTGTTATTATGATTAATCTTTTTAAACAAGAAAAGTTCCTTTTCAGAATCACACATGCTGGCATTAACTTCAGGATCGCTAAGGATTTCTGAGATATATGGATTCGACTCATCTAAATCGATGGCGGTAGGTACAAGGATAACCTTCGCAGGGCATTTCATGAGGCTTTCATTATGTTCGTTGATTTCCGTGTTAAACAATTTATCTTTCTCTGACATTACTTTCAGGAACGTAGGATAATCATCGACAGGTGCATCTGGATTAGCACTTGTGGATGGCATCGGGTCAAGATGGGGCTGAGGATCAGGTAAGTATTCTACTTCCGGAACAGGTTCAGGTAAGTTGTCCTCATTTTCAATTTGGTCCCGGACAACGTCAGGGATATTATCAGGTAAGTTTAATTCAGGTAAAGGAAGGATATCTTCGTAAGGATCTAAGTAATCAGGATTCTGTGGAATCTCTTCGTCGGGATTGAATGAAGGTGGAGATATAAGGAGGTCCATGAGATCTCCGTCCAATTCTCGATTGGGTTCCGGTTCAGGAGGATTCGATATTACAGGTTCCTCAGGTTGGATAGGGTTGACTGGAAACCGGGATAGAGCATCAGCGTTAGTATTGATTCTTCCCTTTTTGTGTAGGATATCATATTCGAACTCCTCGAGTTTCAAACGCCATCTAACAAGTCTTGAACCCGGATCTTTACAATTAAACAGCCATTGCAATGGCCTGTGGTCCGAAAGGATTATAATCTTATGGCCATACAGATAGGGCCGGAATACCTTGGTTCCGAAGACAATGGCGAGACATTCTTTCTCCGTGACGCTATAATTGCACTCGGCCTTATTTAGAGTGCGGGACGCGTATGCGATGGGACGGTCTTGACCTACGGGGCCTTGGGATAGTATGGCGGATATGGCATAGTTTGATGCGTCACATGTAAGATTAAATGGTTGTGTAAAATCAGGATATGCCAGGATTGGTGCAGACACGAGCTTCTTTTTCAGGGTTTCAAATGCAAGTTGTTGTTCGTTTTGCCAGACAAAAGGAACATCTTTCTTTAATAGGGACGTTAAAGGTTTCGCTAGTTTTGCGAAATCAGGTATAAATCGCCTATAGTAGGATACTAGGCCTAGGAACGATTTAATATCTTTCGGAGATCCGGGAACAGGAAATTCTGTTACTGCTTTCGTTTTATCAGGGTTTAATTTAACGCCGTCTTCACCTATGATATGCCCTAAATATGCAACCTCTTTTCGAAGGAACTCACATTTCTCAGGTTGTAATTTTAAGTGGAAATTGCGGAGCCTATCGAAGACAGCTTGCAGGTTGTCAATGTGCAAGGGCAGATCATATGAGTAAACAACTATGTCATCTAGATATACGAAACATCTGGTACCCTGGAGTCCGGTAAGACATGTGTTCATCAGCTTCTGAAAGGTAGAAGGCGCATTTTTAAGCCCGAATGGCATTCTAGTGAACTGGTAATGGCCTTGTGGCACTGAGAAGGCAGTTTTCGGCGCGTCTTCTGGGGAGATGAGGATCTGGTGGAACCCAGAAGCTAGGTCTAGGGTAGTGAAGTATTTACTATTCCCCAGTTGGTCAAGGATTTCGGATATTTGTGGGATAGGATATGTTTCCCCGATGGTGATGTCGTTAAGTTTACGGTAGTCAATGACGATACGCCATTTTCGTTGACCCTGTGAGTCTGCTTTCTTGGGAACTATCCAAATTGGAGAGCTCCAAGGAGAAGATGATGGTTGTATGATGTTATCGTCGAGCATTTTGTTTATTTGCGTCTCTACTTCTTTCTTGTGGCATTCAGGGAATCTATATGATTTTGTATGAACGGGGGTATCACTACTCGTCTTAATTTGATGATCCAGGGCGGAAGTATACGATAATTGATCGTCAGGTAAGTGGAATATGTCTGAATATTGGGAGCAGAGTTCTAACAGAGCGTCTGACTCCTCTTGGTTAAGGTGTTCGATTCTTAAAGACTTAATGACCTCTGCAGTGCGGTCAGATGTGTTTCTTAAATCGGTGTTAAGTTGGATGGCACACGAATTCAACGGTTCAAGCCTGAGATTTAAGTTTGAGTTGAAGTTTACAGCGGTCTCGGATGTATTGACGATAGTCAGATTGACTCGCTTGTTCTTCTTAACTTTTACGATACAATTGGACACTAAAAGGTTATTGGATATATGTTGATTCAAGATGACACCTTCACCCATATTTGGGTTCACTACTGAGCATTCAACAACGGCCTCCGTTCGAGGTGGAATTTCATAAAATGGATTGAAAAAGTGTAATTTAATATTGAATTTACCTATTTTCAGGACGTCAGTCGTGTAATCAATTTTGCAGCCGAAAGCTGTCAGGAAGTCTGACCCTAAAATTCCATCATAAGGTAAGTTTATGTTTTTTATAACGTGAAATTTGTAGGATACTGATTTACTATTAGCTAGTTTAAGTTTAAGTTGTAAATGACCTTCAGTTGAAGTAGGTTCATCGCCAGGGTCTATGCCCTTGAGTTTAATAGAATCTCTGATCAATTTTTGATTAGTTTGGATACAGGATTGTTTTATCAAACATATAGCAGAACCAGAGTCTACTAACAATGTCAAGGGGATATCGGATACCTGTGAATTCAACAGTGTATGCGGTAACATCCTTTTGGATGTATCCAGATTGATTTCATAAACCTTAGTTGGAGATTCGTCAGATGGTCGGCTTTCGGTTTGGGGCTGGTTACCCTGTCGGTTAGCCTGGATAGTAGATGGTTGGCTGTCGGTTTGGGGCTGATTACCCTGTCGGTTAGCCTGGATATTGGATGGTCGGCTGTCGGTTTGGGGCTGGTTACCCTGTCGGTTAGCCTGGATATTGAATGGTCGGCTGTCGGTTTGGGGCTGGTTACCCTGTTGGTTAGCCTGGATAGTAGATGGTCGGCTGTCGGTTTGGGGCTGATTACCCTGTCGGTTAGCCTGGATATTGGATTTTGTTATAGTGTCGGCTTTTGTATTTTGTCTCGGGCGACACCTTAGCGAGACCTTTGTTAGTTTAAATTATCGGGCGAGAGGTCGACCTCATCATGCCCAACCTCCTCCTCCTCATCAGGTTCCTCGAGTACGTGATTTACCCTATGACTGCGGGAATTATTTGTCTGTTGATAATTCGACCTAGATGGATATTTACTGTTGTAAAACTCGCGTTTCTTGCAATCTCTGATTTCATGACCGGTGCTCTTACAGTAACGACAAAACAGGGTGCTATCGCCGGTCTTGTTCTGAGAAGTAAATTGCGTATTTGGCCTATAGGGGCTCGGATCGCCGACCTTGTTCTGATACGTGTTACCCGAAGGAAATTGCGTATTTGGTCTAGAGGGGCCTGGCTTAGGCTTTGTATTAAATTTTGTCTCCGTCGATGAACGCTTATACAAGCTCTGTTGGATACGCTCTTCTGAAATTGCCATGTTGATGGCCTCATTTAAAGTTTTCGGACCCCTGCATCTCACAATGTTGGATATTCGGGGGTATAAACCCATAAGGAAGTGGTGGAGAGCAAGGTCCTCCATTGCTGCACTTCGACCAGGCAGTTCCTTAGCCTTTGTATTGGACAATGTAATTTCAGTGAGCAATTGTGAGAGGCAGGTTTCCACACGCAGTGAAAATTGACTGACATTGTCTAGCGGGCCTTGCTTGCTTTCCTGTAAATCAGTAAGGAGGTGGGCGTAATGTTTACGCTCACAGAACTGAGTCTTTAGAAACTCCTTAAGTTGTTCCCAGGATGAAAACTCCTTGATCGAGCAAGCAACCTCCGCCTTACCATGCAATTGACTGAGGATATATTTAAACAGTATGGGCCTCTGAAATTCCGAAGCAAGTTCGTATGCATTGTTGCAGTTGATGATGAATGAATTTACGGTTTCACGACTGCCATCATATGATTTGATGAATTTGAACAACGTATTTAAGTCAAGTTCCGCCATGACCACAGCTGCAGCAGCAGCAGCGGATCTCGTGAGTCGCGGAGAACCAAGTGGTGACTTTTCTACGTTGGTGGGAGAGGGTTCTGCCTCTGGGATGTTAATTGTTAGCTTACTATCTTCTCCCTTAGGCACTTTTGGCATATTAAAATATTTACGGAAAATAGATGGACTTATTTTACCAGAAATAAGAAAAAGCTGTTATAAGTTTAATGACTTGGATATACTATAATATCGTCAACTTAAATCAATACATTAATTAGAAACGGATTTACTTTGCTTCATACGGAACTCTAAAATTATAAGCAATGACCAAAGACTTACAGAATGAATAACGCGTAGGCGACGACGACGGTAACCGATTCCGCGAACTGCATTCCGGAGCGATAAGGCGTAACCGGGCGAGACGATGGGATGATTCTTGACTCGACGAACAAGTTAAATAATTTGGAGTACTTATTTAACCGGGAATCTCGATGCAGGATGTCACGTTGCAGGATGCTCGATACGGATGACGATGACTACGAAGTAGGTATCTCCAGGAGTCACCAGATGCTGTAGCAGATCGACGCGCCAGTAGCTTAGGTAAGTAGTTTCAGTCCAGGATCTTCGAGACGGTGCAGGACAGGGTGACCAGGTAAGTCCGCACACGGATGCAGGTAGGTACACAGGTAAGTAACTTCAGTCCAGGATGTTAGAATGTAAAATCCGTGTTAGTATACGTAGTATTCACTATAAGGATAAGATCGAGTCCTTGTTCAATATGCACTTCACTGTGTTCTCCTTAGTTAAGGATTAAAGACACTGGGGATTTTCGTATCCCACCGCTGCCACCAAAATGTTATGGGACACTTGTCATTCGTTGTTTTAAAAAAAGGATGCAGGATAACTAGGATATATATGTATATTTAAAACAAAGGAAGTTACAAAATGACAATACCCGGACAGAACCGTTTCGAGTGAAGGCTGAATCAAGACTGAAGCTTAAGTGAGACTAGCACTTGACCGTTTTATCAAAAGGGGCAAGTAAGCAAAAGGCTAGCATTATACTGTACATAGTAGGTATATAACAGTACCACTTTCCATCAGGTCGCCCTGTCCGTATGCCAGCTTTCTCATAAAAAAAACTCGTTTTGTTGTATGGGAGCCCCACTTAAATATTTATTTTATTCTGTTTTTAGGTTTTATTTGTTGTTACAGTGCAGCGGCAACAGAAATACATCATCTGTGAAAAATTCAACTGTCTGGCTATCACAGTTCATAAGATACAGCTTGGTGACCACAGATATAATTTCTTTGTTGGTGACAGATAGAGGGACTGTGGAATCTTAGTAATAGGGTCCTGTTTTGTTACCCTTTGGGTACGGAAACTAAAAAGGTTTCAAAATTTCATGTCTTTCTGCTTTCCTTGAAAAGTTTATAGGTTTTTAGACTGAACATGTTATACATCAAACAACATACTCGACAAGCATATAAATAGTCCACAGGAAACATTCTGCTCTCGAAACCTTGTTCGCAATTTTTCATCCAAATAAAATTAATGACAAAATGTGACGGACACGAAAAAATAATTACGGCTGCATGCAAAGGGCTGGTTCTAAATACTGCTATGTATTCTGTGGTTCAGACAAAGTGCAATGAAGTATTAAACTATAGATATGCCAGCATTTAATGTTTGGCAGTTTGCATAGATAATAATACTGTTATTAGTACCTAGGTACAATGAGTTGTGTAATGACGTAATTTAGAGTATGCTGGTCGATGAATTTATGATAATGTAGTATCTAGGTCTGTCATGTTTGATAAAATTATACAAAATAGAAATAACATATTAAGGAAAGTGGGTTGACTACACAGTTGATTACTTTGACAATATGTCTTTTCTAATTTGTATTTATAATTACCTTTAATTAGGTACTGTAATTGGTCTATCACCGTTGTAGTTGAAGTAAAAAAATAATAATTAATGAATAAATGAAAATATTCAAATAGTGAGGAATGAAACTTATGAAGATATCTTCTCTTATTGGTCTATCCAGAGATTTTCATTTGATTTGTCATTAGGTATTTTGAATATCTAGTTCAATGGTAAGAAAATTGTTCAAACACAAATCAGTAAAGCAAAAATGACTGTGGTTTTCTAAACAATATACCTTGTTTTCTCTGAACTAAATCCAAGTTACCTATTAGTTATTAAATATCTACGGCACCAGAGGCATAATAAAATAATCCACCATCACACCACACCAGCCTATAACAGTCCACTGCTGGACATAGGCCTCCCCTAATAAAGGGGGACATGCCAATAATCCCCACGCTGAGCATGCGGGTTATGGATCGCAGGGCACAACTTCTCGAACCAACGCTGCTGCCCATTGGAGGCCAGGGGATTTAGCTGTGCCGGTGTCCGGCTCTGCTATGCTGCAATCAGCCGGCCGTCAGAGCCCCGTTTGTAATTTAGCAGGTGCACCACGAGCAGGTGTGGTTGGCTTGGGTTCCGAAGATGAGGGTAAGAACCCCTTACACCCCTTGGGACCCCTTACACACCTAAATATGTGTAGCACTTTTTAAATCTCATTTTAAGAGAACGTTTATCTTTGTATGAGAATAAATGTCTTTGAACCTAACCATTTTGCAAACATCAATGTTCTCATGATACATCTATAAAATTAAACATCAGTGGAAGTGGAACGAAAAGGGCTGGTCCCGGCAAGCGGGTATAAATTGCGATACAGGGCGTGTTGTCTCGTCATTCAATGTCCTTGCGCCATCTTTAATTAACTTTTTGCAATCTTGTGCACACAGCTTATAAAATAACGAGCTCTGGTTAAGTTAAAATTTCTTAGTAAATAAAATTTTATTACACATTTCTCTTTATTGTTTAATCTAGTTTATTAATATTTGCTGCTAGAAACGGCAGAGGGTTGTAGATTATAGTAATATTTATCGACACTTTTTATACTTAGTAAGTAATAATATTTAATGAACATTGTGCGATTATATCTTTTGTTTTGATGGACAACCACTTTGGTTATTTGAGTACTGTTAATTTTTGATATTTTTTTTTACTGATATAAGTAGGTTACTACGTAATGCTAAGTAGTTACTGGAAAAAAAAGAACTCATTGAAATATTTTTTTAAGTCGAAGTTTGAACAAAATGTCTAAAGTAAGAGAAAAATGTCATCTTGGTTGACGTATATGGCGTAGTGGGCGATGGCTCGCCGCAAACGTTCCGGGTTCGTTTCCCGCTTTGAGACAAATTTTTGTATGATATGCAAATATTTGTCTCGGGTCAATAATGTTTAATCGGGTGTTTTTTGACCTAATGTTACCTGTACATAATTATGCAAGTAAATATCTTGTATCTTTCTATGTATATTAAGATAGATGTGCATGTATGTAAATAAAATAAAAAATAATAATAAGTATTCGTATTGAAAAACGGGAATTTTCACGTACCGTTACATCGATGAAGTCAGCGACGGCGTTTCGACTCGTTAAGAGAGTCTTCTTCAAGGTGAGTGAACGCGACGCTCTCCCTCCGCGTCCCGTCTTGCATTCGTCGTCTTGGTGCCTTCACCGATGTAACGGTACGTGAAAATTCCCGTTTTTCAATATGAATGAGTTAATTCACGTTAGTTTCATGAGTAAAATAATGAGTATGTTTTTAAAAACAAATATTATTTAAGTAGTATATTATTCATGTGGTTCCCATAATACAAGCTCTGCTTAGTTTGGGGCTACATGACGCTGGGTGATAATGTCTGGCATTATTTTATTTATTCTTTAATTCATTAATTCTTTATTGTACACGAAAACATAATACAGGAATAATTTTACTTATATGCTATATACACAGGCGAGCTTAACCCTGAAAGAGTTTTCTTACAGCAAATTTGATTTATTTATTTAGAATGAACAACCAATGACTTCATCACTACTTATTACTTATATAAGACTGTCTATCAGGTGGATACGTCTATTTGATTCTTTGCCTAGTAAAAGGAGTGATTGAGCTGTTATCACTTACCTGTACCTACCTTGTTCTGATGTGTTGGATGTAAATCATGGCAGCCGATCACAACTCATCTCGAAGTTTCATGTTAATTTAAATTAGATCATACTCTTTCAAGTACCAGTTATAATTAACTTTTCCTTGATTGAACCTACGTATAATATTTTACATTTAGGTTAAGTAATATTTTTTTGTTATGTACAGTCAGCATCAAAAGTAGATGATGAGTTTCAGAATTTAAAAACAGCTGATAGAAATTTGCGTCAGAATTAGATAGTACTAAAGTGTTCCATAAATAGGTGATTGAAAAATATGCCAACAATAAGCTGATGACACTACATGTACCTGATGACTTTATGGTTCAAAAGTATCTGATGTAAAATAGTTTTATAAATATATGAATTATGTTACTTTGCAATATTTTGGCAATAAAGTTAGAGGTTCAAAAATAACTGACTATCTATCATAGCAAAAATAACTGACTATCTATTTTAAGTGGCCTTTTAGCTCTGTTGATAGTAATTCTTAATGTTGATAGTAATTTTTTATTTTTATTTTTATTTTAATTTTTATATTTATTTTTATTTTTATTTTTATTTTTATTTTTATTTTTATTTTTATTTTTATTTTTATTTTTATTTTTATTTTTATTTTTATTTTTATTTTTATTTTTATTTTTATTTTTATTTTTATTTTTATTTTTATTTTTATTTTTATTTTTATTTTTATTTTTATTTTTATTTTTATTTTTATTTTTATTTTTATTTTTATTTTTATTTTTATTTTTATTTTTATTTTTATTTTTATTTTTATTTTTATTTTTATTTTTATTTTTATTTTTATTTTTATTTTTATTTTTATTTTTATTTTTATTTTTATTTTTATTTTTATTTTTATTTTTATTTTTATTTTTATTTTTATTTTTATTTTTATTTTTATTTTTATTTTTATTTTTATTTTTATTTTTATTTTTATTTTTATTTTTATTTTTATTTTTATTTTTATTTTTGTTACCACGTATCTCCGTAACCACTAAACACATTTAGATGAAATTTTGTGCTTAGATAGTTTCGGTGCCAGAATAACATATAGGATAATCAAATTTTGAAAAAAAAAACAGCCTCAAAAGTGTTAAACGGGGATGGCAAAGTTTGTATGGGGAACAAAAAAAAACTTTACTAATCAACCTGAAATTTTGCAAAGAGACTGTCTACTAAAAATAAACTGAATACGTGTTTCAGGATTTTTCGAAATTCAATCCCTAAGACGATTAACGGGTTTGTACGGGGAACAAAAGTTTGTGTGAATGTTTGTTAGTTTAGCTTAGTGAATAATACAAAATCTAATTTTGAAAAAAAATTCTTTAAAGTTGTAAACGGGGTGGCAAACTTTGTATGGGGAACAAAAAAATACCAATCGACTTGAAATATTGCACAGAATCTCTCCTCTAGAAATAAATGACATGTTTCAGGATTTTTCGCACTTCAACCCATAAGGCGGTTAAAGGTAATCAAATTTTATTAAAGAACTTTGAATAAAATTGATTCCTAAAAAGTACATTAAGAAAATAAAACTTGAACAGGGTATGATAGGGGATGAAAGTTTGTATGGGGAACCAATCATTTCTCAAGTTAGGTTAAAAATTTATTATACTTAACCGGCTGTTGAATTGGTGATCAACGTGAACAGGAGCGGGAACGTGAACGAAAAAGGGAGTGAGAGTGGGAACGAGAACGGAACGTGTACGGTTATGCATTAATAATATGTTAGTACTTTTTATTCCGCGCAAAACGTGGTAAAAATAAACCTTTATGTAAATAATGAAACACATTTTGACACATACATTTCCACGCGGGCGAAGCCGCGGGGTGCATGTAGTATATTTATAAAACTATTTTACATCAGATACTTTTGAACCTTAAAGTCATCAGGTACATGTGGTGGTTAGTGTCATCAGCTTATTGTTGGTATATTTTTCAATCACCTATTTATGGAACACTTTATTGCTATCTAATTCTGAAGCAAATTTCTATCAGCTGTATTGACATTCTGAAACTCGTCATCTACTTTTGATGCTGACTGTACAATGCTTAAAAAAATGAAAAATGTGATATATCTGTTCCCCATACATGCTACAATTAAAGAACGGATTTAGCTGAAATTATACCCTTATTTATTTATTTATTTCTAAGGGGTAGAAAACAGACATAAGATGACGTTGCATCGTGGGGTATTTCCAAACATGCGTGACTTTGGAAGCCATACTTTGCTATGGGTAATGGTTACCACTTAACATCAGGTGGATCATGTGCTTGTTCCATCTTCAGATATTATAAAAAAAAGTAAAGCTACAGCAATTTAACACAGACATAACACATAAACAATACAAAAACTAAAATTATATCCTTATCTGGATAATTGCGGAGTATTGTAAAGTGTCTACCACGACACGATTTACAACTCTCTTATAAAGTCACACATAGATTATCTAATCCAAGTATGGGGATCCGCGGCAAAAACGAACTCAATTCCATTACAACGAGCTCAAAGACAAACTTGTCAAAATATTATTCAACTATGATTTTCTTACATCCACGCAAAAAAATTATGAGGAAACAAAAATAATGAATATAACACAAACATATACATATTACACCTGCTAACTAATAAGAAAAATATTGGGTAAAAATGTACATACCCAAATAACTTTTACAAAAAAATTAAAACCCGAAACTGTGTCAACAAGGCGAGCAAATGATATAAAATTACTTACACCAAGAAGAAATTACGGTAAAAACAATATAATGTATGAAGGTGCCCCAAATTTATAACAAGTTACCCAATTACTACTAATATTTTTAAAACAACTATTAAAATTTCACATAACGTCCAATACTAGACCCATAGTTTTCCTCCCGTGCCACTTCCAGCAGTCGCTAATCAGTGTAACGCATATTGCACACACAACAACTAATCCGTGTTCTAAGTTGTGTTAAATTTGCCATGACTACACTATAATTAAAAAAAAATTGTGTTATCCAGTGCGCTTATTTACGGACGTAGTATTTAAGTTTTGTTCTCATGTAAGTAAATGTAACATTTTTTTATGAGAAATAAATATCTTTAACCAGAAAAGTAAATACAGGGCATCAAAACACATGGATCTTATGCAAAAAGACAACAGGGGGTCTGATTCTCACGATAAATACCAATGTCACGTTAGATTTATCTCGCGAGAACTGTCAATTTTCAATACAGTTTTCACAGTTCACGCGATATTAAATAAAATAAAATAAATAATGCGGGACTTAATCACACAGCATCAAGTAGCCCCAAACTAAGCAGAGCTTGTATTATGGGAACCACATGATTGATATACTACACATATATTTTTTTTTGTTGTAAATATACATATCATACATAGAAACACCCAGACCCGAGACAAATATCTACAGAACATGCAAACATTTGTCCCGCAGCGGGAATCGAACCCGCAACCCTCTGCGTCTCAGGCGGACCTTCGCCCACTGCGCCACAGAGGCCGTCGGTCAATACAGTTTTCACAGTTCACGCGATATTATATCTAATGTGATAAATAAATCGAATTACGAGAATCAGGGCCAGAACAGCTACCATAAAAAATGAATGAATGAATGAACACTTTATTGCATGAAACACATAACAAAATACAATGACATTTAAAATAATGATACAATGGGCGGCCTTATCGCTGAAAGCGATTTCTTCCAGGCAACCTTTGGATGGAGAAAGCTATGAAAACTAAAAATAAAAAAAAAATCACAAGGGATGGCAGCACAGTTTAAAATCAAACTAATACATGCCTGCAACAAAACAATAGAGTAATCAAATTAAATCAATACCAATACACACATAATAATAACAATAGACTAATATATACTTTAATAAATACTACATAGTTAAGGTTTGGAGAATGAGGTAATTTATAAAGAGGATGTTAAATAGTGAAGCTTAAGTTTGAGTTTAAAAGTATTGAGTGAAGGAGCTCGTCTTATCTCGACAGATAAGGCATTCCACAATTATACAGATTGAACCGTAAAAGAGTTGCCGTAAAAAGAACTACTGTGTATAGGAAATCTGAGCGACAGGTTTTCTGATGACCTAAGATTCAAGGAGTCATACTTAGTTTGACAATGATTTAGACTAGTGCAGGATCTTGATGGATGGCAAAAGTTGAAAGAACCCTATACCCAGCAATGGGTGAAATCATTGATGGATGATGGTGATGATAATACTTAGGTCTATACGTAATTATGAGGTTCTTTTATTCCTGTTACCACCCGAGCAAAGCCGTGCATTGAAGCTAGTAACAAGTAATTCGGCCTTTCCAAGCTTCCTATTTCCCACAACATACAAGTTGAAAATGTCTCTTCAAAAAGACGAAAAAAGCAGGAAAACTTCGTCTTAGCTAGTAGACCTGGAGCTAGGAAAAAATTTGATTCGACGAGCCTGCGAAACTTTAATAAATAATTCACTACATCGAAATTGGAGTCTAAGAACGTCCGTGTGTATGTAGCAAGTCTGCAAACTTACATTGCTTATCACAGTATAGTTAGATGAAAACGGTATCTAAGTAGGTACCATATTGGAGTCATGAACCCTGAAGGTTCGTTGTGTCATAGATATTCAACAAGTCCTTTTACAGATATTCAAGCAATAATTAAAACAGGTTAGGTATGTTTATATCTATCATAGAGCGCCATTGCGTCTTTTCCTAATATACAGGGCGTAATGCAATGCAACGCAGAGTTCACAACGTGGCAACAAATTCAAGCTACAGTGAGGCAATTAGCAAGCTGGAGTGGCAGCGGGCTGGCCATATACGTCGAAGAACCGATAAGGGGCATACGAGTTCTTGGGCGGAGACCGCGGATCGGAAAGCGGTAGGACGCCCTCCGGCCAGGTGTAGTGACGATTTGCGAAAGGCTGTTGGTAGAAGCTGGATGCGTCGAGCTCAGAATAGGGTGAAATGGCGCTCATTAGGGAAGGCATTTGTCCAGCAATGGACTGCTTTAGGCTGGCTGGTGCCATACGGTAAGTATTTGTCGAGTAATTTCCTAACTTTTGTTAATGTTCCCATCACGCATAACTGGTTGATACAAACGTTGAAAGCTAATATTGGCCATAAATTAAACTGAGGATCATAATTTTAAAATAATCATATTTATTACTAGCAACCTGCCTCGGCTTTGCACGGGTGCATGTTATACATAATAAACCTTCCTCTTGAATCACTCTATCTATTAAAAAATTACATCAAAATCCTTTGCGTAGTTTTAAAGATCAAGCAAGAACCATACATAGGGACATAGAGACAGCGGAATGCGACTTTGTTTTATACTACTATGTACTGATTGTATCTCTGTTGGTTTTTCAATTATATAAACATTTAAAAAAAAAATACCAAGTATTCCTTCTGCATTTCGTCTATCCTGTGTGAAGCTCAGCGGGGGATACAGAAAGTTTACCCTGCCAATGTAGCCAATTTCCCGTATTTGTGACATAGATATGCACCCTTGGGACCTTTCTAATACCCGATACAATGTATTTGACAGACTAGAACTTTTATAAGCACCTTCCAGAACAATGATAAGTAGTTTTTGAAAACTTCAAAGGTCTCAGAGGGAATTTCAGTTTTTTATTTTTTATGGGGACAGGTAGGGGTTTTGTTTTCGTGCAGTGAAAATAAATAAATAATTATGGGATATCTCACATATAGTGCTAAGGGCTTCCAACCTCCGTCTTCAGAACCCAAGCCAATCTGCCCGTGGTGAACCCAGCTAGCTAATAAACGGGTCTCTAGCAGCCGGCTGATTGCAGCATAGCGCAGCCTAACACCGGCTTAGCTACATCCCCTGGCCGTCAACGGGCAGCAGCGTCGCTGTAGATGCTGTGCTCTGCGATCTCTAGCCCGTGTGACTAGCGTAGATATTATAGGCATATCCCCCTCCTTATTAAGGGAGGCTTATGTCCAGCAGTAGACTGCTTTAGGCTGATGATGATGACAATAAAAGCCGCGAACGGAAACTAGAATCAAAAATCATTTACAAATACAATTGGATGATTCAGTCAATGATTTTCAAACCGGACCTTATTAATTTACGACGCCTTGTCACCACTCACCATAAATTTAATTTTGTTATCTCTTTAATACCTTAGTGACTAATATATGGGTAGAATGTAGGCATAAAACTCGTAAAATTGTGGTAACGATAAATCTCGTTTAAGGCTTTTAAGGTCTAGTTCTTAGTCATAATTGCTTTTCTAGAAAACTGTTAAATCAGCAAAATTTATTGAGGATAGTCAATGTGAATTTGTGACTCAGATTTTTACGATAGCAAGTAAAAGTTTTACTATTGTTAGGTATGGGCTGGTCACGTCGCCAGAAACCAAGGCTTGTAGCGCAAAGAACTGACCCAGGGAAGACCTTGAGAGGGGAAGCGTCCACAAGGAATTTGTATTTTTCAAATTTACGGTCTGCTATTCTAATGTTAGTGCTTCTTCTCTCAAGGTCTCCACTCATTCAGCGTTTGAACAACGAGCCCTGTTTTCTAATGACTAAAAGTATTACATAATATAATATGTTAGTACGAAGATATACAGAAATCAGCTGGCGTGAATGGATGGAGATCGCACAATACCGTTAAAATGGTAATATATGAATGAGACCTAAACCCGGCTCGTGGTGCAAAACGTTGACCGAGTGGTATCATTGGGAAGGAAAAAGCCCACATGGAGGAGCACAAATGCGCTGGTACGATGATATCAAGAAAACTGCTTCAGTGTAATGTATGGAGATCTCATAAGACCGTGAAAAATGCGTTAGATAAACCCTTACTGTCTTATTACAAAACGAAGACGAAAGATAGTCTAGGTTTGAAACTGGTATTTTGTATACAAAACTCAGATTTAAACTCAGACTATCTTTAGTCTTCGTTTTGGAATAAGACAGAGTTGAATGTGCTTAGGAAGAAGGTGCTAGGCACACGCTTGGCAAAACTCAACCAACAAACATAGCTTTGACATCCACCCAATGAAGTAAGTACTCTACAAAAAATATTTTCATTCTAAGGTTGTTTGGAAGAAATAGCTTCAAACGATAAGACCGCCGATTGTACATACAACTGTTCTTGTTATTTTTATTGGTATTGTGTGCAATAAAGAGTTTATCTATCTATTTATCTATCTATGAGTCAGGTACCCACATGTACCCACCACAATACCCAATGGAAAAAATTGAGATCTCAACATTTATTCCGCACCGGGAATCGAACCCGCAACCTCTTTCAATTGTTTTTCAATAGCTTTTTTATATGATGGCTAGTGACCACAACAACCGCTCGTATCGTGGTTTATTACGGTTGTTTTAGAAGATCATCTTTGTTAAGTATTTATTCACCCAGCACTACATAGATGGGTACCGGGGGTGGGGTGACCGGTTAGTAGCATTTAATCTGACCGCTTGCTTAGGAAGGCACCTTTGTTTGATGCGTTCGGGCGGCCTAAAAACTCCAGCTTATATGAAGAAGGAAGGAAGAAAGAAGAAAAAGAAAAAATACATACTCAATGAAAATAAACAGGAAAATTACAAAGCTATGCTAATGCGTACGGTAAAAATAGGTCCCTGTCAAAGAAGTGACCTTAACGAAAATCCGTGAAAAAAAAGAATAATTTCTAGAAAAATGTTACAGAATCCCACTTTGAGTAATTACAGACGATCACTTGCAGAGACCATTTACTGACAATGCTATAATTTTATCCAGTACAACGCAAAATGAAAACAAACAGGAAAATTACATGGCTATGCTAATGCGTATGGTAAAAATACCTCCCTGTCCAAGGAAGTGACAATAACAAAAATCCGTGAACAAAAGAATAATTTCCAGAAAAATGTTACAGAATCCCTCGATTTCAGTAATTACAGACGATCAGTCGCAGAAACCATTTACTGACAATGCTATAATAATCGATTTCATTAACGCTTTCTGTTGCAGGGAGGACAGCGGTCAGTTTCCACAAAAACTGGGAAAGTCTGTTTTACGCAGATTATGAGTCAAATGGATAGGCGGGACCAAAGATTTCCTTACAGTTGTGAAAATCAGCTTGTTTTACAGATGATTTATTGAGGTAATTTTTTTGGGTAACAATAGAGAGATCTTTAAATCTACACGTTTTACAGATGATTTATTGAGATGAGATTTAGTTTTTGGTTATTATAAAAGTTGACCCCGAGTAACGGGAAAGAACGAGGCCAAAGAAGAAGAACATTTCCTTATAATATTTGTATTTTTTTTGGGTAACAATAGAGAAATCTTTAAATCTACACGTTTTACAGATGATTTATAGAGATGAGATTTAGTTTTTGGTTATTAGAAAAGCTGACCCCGAGTAACGGGAAAGAACGAGGCCAAGGAAAAAGAATATGTGCTTATAATATTTGTAATTTTTTGGGTAACAATAGAGAGATCTCTCGAAAGCTTTTATAATAAACCAGTTATTCCGCTGTTTTAATGTCATCTTTTGTAAGGCCAAGGATTTTCATGTCCATAAGGACATTCGCCATCCATGTGGTCTGAGGTATTACTCTTCCTCTTTTATTCTACTGGTCTACTGGTCTAACTGGTCTTCGCATAACTATTTAAAGTAACTTCTTAAACTATAAAACTAATAAACGGTTGTACAATGGCCTTATTGCTAAAAATTATCGCTTCCCGGCGACTTGTTATGTTACTGACGGCATGTTTACTGATGTCGTGGTTCTGATATAATTAACAGCATAGGATGCGTGGCCGTGCTAGTCTTTCGGCAGCTCGAAAATTTCTCATGGAGTGACAATCACTTAGATAAAGGGTCCTGTTTGGACTACTATAATACTGACAATTCTAATTATTATTTCAGGTTCATGTAAGAATCCTCAGCGTAGGTTTATCTTTATCATGCCTCCCCAAAGATCACCACGAACGTTCTTGAGCCTTTTCTATTCACAAACTTTCCGGAATTTCAATTATAATGAACACTACAAAAGGAAAATGATTTTTTTTTTGCAGCAAAAACTAAAAGCTATATCATGTCCATAATCCTACTATCCTATCCTACTAATATTATAAATGCGAAAGTTTGTGATTATGGATTTATGGATGGATGAATGGATAAATGTTTGATACTCTTTCACGAAAAACTACTGAACGGATTTGGATGAAACTTGAAATATACATAGTTTGTGACCCAGATTAACACATAGGTTACTTTTTATCCCGGTAACATGCGAGCAAAGCCGCGGGCGGAAGCTAATACCTAATAAATATGAGCACAGATGCATTGGATAACTTAATAAATAGTACAGAATAACTACCTAGTTACTGACTACAATAGGACATAGTAACATTATCAGAACCGACTTTGAACACATTCAAAAGTCCTATTTTCCCTGCCTTTCCAAATATTTGACCGATCCAGTATTTCCCGCTGTTCCACCAGTTTCCTATAATGAACGTAGAGGCGAGGGTGATTGCGGTCGGACGCAGTTAGTGGTCATGGAGCACGCCTGCCAGTGTTTACTGGTCGGTTGGTGTGAATCTGTTAATGTAATATACACCGTCCCGTCTTTAGTACACGGTTCACTTCTGCATATCAATTCAGATGATCGAATTCAATCGTGCAAAAGTAAAATGAATTATTTAATACGATTGGAGCATATTTACACATGTCCACCTGTTCTTAATCATGTAAACTTAATTGTTCTTTTTCGTATTCTGTATCAAAGTCAAGCTCAAGGTCGTGCCCATCCTGAAAGCCTTATGAGGTATTGAGATAATACTCTTGTGATTTCATTTTATTATTCTGAAGTTCTTGTTATCAAACTAAAAATGAATCGGAAATATTTTATTATATCTAACGTTGCGCCATTATAATTCATGGCTGTGGCAAATAGTCTTTTTACTAGAACTTTGACGATTTAAAAAGAAAAACTCGTTCGCCAGTGCAAAATGAACACGCATTTCTAGTCATTTAGACCTTATACCACGCAGGTCCTCAAAAATGTTTAAATATAAATTGTCTTACTCTAAGAAAATTCTTATAAAAAAAAACTCATGTCATGGTATTTGTGGTCGCATTCCTCCAAAACGGCTCGACCGATTTTTATGATTTTTTTTATATATTATGGTAGGTATGAGAATAGGTTGTAAAATCTATTCCACATCGCTAGATGATTAGGGCATCTCTATCCAGAGATTTTTTTCATATTATATAGCTGATTACCTAGAATAACACATATTTTTTTCCTGGTCAGGTACTCAATTCTTCTGGTACTTCAATAAAATTTACTAGTGAAATCAAAGACAGGCAGAGTGATCGTATCGAGTCATTTTCTCGTCGATTCAACTGAACGAACAGAGGCATGTGATTGTGAGCGAGCACTGAGCGGGTGTGAAGTAAATCATAACATGGGATTCGACTGCTGTCTAGCCTATTTTTTCCAGCCATATCTTTCACTAGGGTTGTCAGTTTTTAAATTTTTAGCCTGTATATTCCTTCTTCGTATATGTTAGTGGTCAACTCTGGTGTCGGAGTTTTTAGGCTGCCCAAAGTAATCCGGCATATGGACTGAAAAAGCCGGGACCAACATCTTAACGTGCCTTCCGAAGCACGAAAACGCGCTCAGATCTAAATACCATCAAACAGTTATCCATCCAAGTAGTGACCGGGCGAAATGTTGCTTTACCAAGTTGATCTGTTAAGAACAAAGAAGAAAGCCACACTACGAGCGCAGATTTACATATTTTTTTACAATGGGCTCCAAAATATCCATCTTTCAATTATCGATTGTGGAAAACTAGGCGATATTATTTTCAAAACATAATAATTACATTTATAATAAGTGTAGTGGTTGATTTTCCAACCGTAATTTTAAACCGTAATAAGACTCTTGTGCTGACCTGAATTTATCAAGCATTTTGGATGACAAATGACATGAAAACTTCTGTCAAAAAGAACTGGTTTTTCTAAACAGTTGTTTAAACAACCGCTATTTTGTTAATGCACATGGGTTATATAAAGGGGCATGGGGTGACTAAGTAGCTGGCGCTTTTCTTGCGTCGCTTTAGGTATCTCAATGTTTAGGCACCTTTGGAGCCTGGAGCCAAAGTGTTTTGACAGCCCTATTGCCGTTTCTTACATCCGAAACCTCTAAGGGCAGACAACTCAATCATCTCCGTTCTCTTCGGAACGTTAAGGAAAATTGGAATTTTGTCACCCTTTATACTGACTGATCTTTCTAAGCTTCACACAATTTGCCAACCATCTTTGATTGGAGTGCGTAACCGGATATCCGGTCACCATTTTCCCTCTTTCGCGGTAAACGAATTTGTGTTCGGTTGGTATTGGTGTGATTTATTTATAGAAAAATAGGCACTTTGCCGTAAAGGCGACAAAAAATGCGTGATAGGAAATACATTTGGGAGCTAAATCTGCTCTGCTCTGCTCTATAAGCTGTGTTATTTGCGTCTAACGTACGCTTAGCGACATATTTTTATTCCTTGAAATTGTGATATTTATTTTGAATCTAATTTTAGGGTGAACGCGCTACGGGCTATGGCGTGGCTTTATTGACAATTCTATTTGGCCACACTCAGAGCATAAACTCCGGAAACGTTCATATCACCTAATTCGCGGTGGCATTCAATTTACTTAATTACGAGAACGTTGTAGGAACCCTGATTTTATTACGAGTTAGCACTGAGTGGAAAGTTCACTATATTAGTTTTTATATATATTTATAGATTTTTTAAAGTACTTATCTACCTACCTATATTGCGAGCAGATAGATTATTGACTATGTATTATTTATCTGGCATAAGTGTCAATAATACTATAATTTTTAGCCATGAAGGGGACCTTCGGGCTGCCTAAAATCTCCGACACCAGCGTTGGCCACTAACTCATACGAAGAAGAAAAAGGCCATATTTTTCAAAATATATTTTTTAATTTTCTACTTTTTTATTTTCTTAAAAGGTACTGCCCGTTACTTTGATTGTGTGGTACCCGAATAAAAAGTAGCATTCTAGAACTACATAGTGTGCAATTTTAGCTCAATTCGTTCGGTAGTTTTAGTGCAAAGGAGGGACAAACATTTTCATGCACGACGTCTGTCGTAACGGCTAGTCGCCAACGCAACCGACAGCTCCGCGTCTAGTCGCGGCGACAAGACGCCAGAAGTAAACGACAAAGCCGCGTCTTGTCACGGCAACTAGACGTGGCAACAAGTTACCCAGTTTGCGTTGGCTTTAAGCCAGCTAAGGTACGAAAATGCTACATAAAAAAACAAAATTATTACGTTTAAATTTTTCGGTTTTCATAATCAAGGTAAACAAAACAAATAAACATTTAAATCGCTCAAAGCCGTTTACAATCTTTTGCGAGACAATAAGACACACTTATGGCAATTGATTTTTATTTTGCTCCCACTAAATATAAAGCTTTTTATGGCGGTTCCAATAAAGTAGGTACTTACTTCACCAACGATAAATCCATTTTCTTGGTAATAACTCCCTTTCAAGTGAATTTTTGACGATTGCTAAATAAAGTCTTTGACGCTTCAATACATGTAATCAAAAACACATTTTTGCCGTAAAATTTCAAAGGGTTAGTAATTGTTCCCAACATAGAAAATTTTCCAAATGTCACATTTTATTAAATATATAATGAGTTTTGGATTAATTCATATTACTTCCGCTCCCGTGCCTCAGACGGCACTTTAAGATCTTGGCCCCGGCTTATTCAGTCGTTAAGCCATTTTGACATCAGAGTTGGCCACTAACTCATACGATGCAGAAGGAGAAATCCGTGGACCTTTAAATGGTTGAGGAACGATTGTCTTACAATAACCATGTAAGCTCCTTGTAGGTTGCAATGTTTTTCCGCCAATCCGGTCAGGTATATGCCGCAAAAGTAACTTTAAAATTTAGCTTGATATCAAGGGGTCTCCCTGTAGACCTAGAGGCACCGAGTAACTACATGACTCGCGACTGTAGCATTACACTCGGACTCGCAATATTTGCAGATTTTGCAAATATTTTCAATCTCAGCTGGCTATTGCCCGTTACGTCATTATTATCATCAGTCCATCATACTATAGCAGTTCACTTCTGATCATTGACCTCCGCACCAATGCGCCCTGTCCTTAGCTTGAACTCAGCCTGAGTACCGTCATGTACCTGATTAGAATAAAATAAAATAAAAACAAAAACCATATTTAAAAAATAGTCATCAAAAATTCGAATGGTTAGCTTATCAATTATCATAGAAGTTATGGAACGTTAGCTATCTAGATTTAAACGTAGTGGAGCCAGTTGGAGTGACGATCTGCAATTTTTGACGACTAATTTTTAAATATGGTTTTTGTTTTTATTTATTTTATTCTAATCAGGTTTATAGTATTTCTAGGTCATATGGGATATATATTAACAAGTCACACACACACACACACACACAAAATGGAAATTTTTCAACTATTGCAGTAGTTTTTTGTCATACGTCTTTTCACAAACGAACACAAACGCATTTTCTTATAATTTTTCAGGAATGTAGGTATAAAACATTCATAAAGACATTCAGAACCAGACTGCACAGTAATTCTACCATGACCTTCCACGTTTCTCCAGGTTCAAACCCATCTTTGATTTTGTCCTACGAGATATTGTTGGTATTTAAAGTCGAGGTTTTAGCCATGGTTCAGCAAGTTGTTCACACAATTGCCTCATATATATTCTCAGTGACAGGGGCCTACCTCTAACCACCATGGCATTGGTAATAGATGATTTAGGTAAGAGTTGATAAGTATGTCATAGAATATGCAAATGAGCCACCGATTGGTCTTACAGTTACAGGACCTTTACTTTTGAACCCATAGGGGCCTTCCTAGCTCCTCTTCAATGCTCAAAGGTGATTTTCTATTCTACGTATTCAATCTTCAATCAACAGCCATCATACTTCTCATTATCAGGGTTACACTTCATTTGGGTTGTCAAAATCCTCATCATCTAACGCAAGAACTATTTTGTCGTCTTTTACAATTGACCTCACAGCCATTCTTCACTATCTAACACTTCTAATGTAATCACAATTTAAAACAAAGCTAAGTACAGGTGTAAAGGTTACACAAAAGCTACTCATTCGTCAAAATGACGAGTTTATATTATATATCTCAAAAACCACATTAGATAACGAATAATCGTGACCACCATGTGCAGACGCATTCTAGGGGTCAATAAGTTGGTGCGAAACCACGACTGTGTAGGTAAAACAATTAAAAAGGGAGAGGGAGATTTATTGGATGTTCGTCTTTAACGAACGTTAGCTTTCTAAGCATTAACAAAATTGACAAATAATTTTTCTATAGAAATAGGTGTGTCAGTTTAGTAAAGTAAAACATTGCAACATTTTTTGTGACTACAAATATAATACAAAAAAAACAAAATTACTAACGTTCCCGTCATAGCCGAACCCCTGCCAGTTTCCTGGGGTGTGTCACGGGTGACATGTTGGCACTGATTGGTTATTTTGAAATAATAGCCAGCTGCAAACTATATTACATCATGCTATAAGTACTAACTTCTATAGCTTCACATGTTTGGTATTCCAGACTATATTGCTTTCTGCCATACTTTTTTTTTATAACTACTGATTCGCGGGTGTGGTACGTCCAATGCTGTATGTATTTTACAATGCCAAATTAACTTTAGTCTACAGGTTCATGTTTTTAGTATTTTAGCGTGCGTAGTACTCGATACTGACTTCTGTCTACAGCTGGTACGTGTGTTTTATAAGTTACCTAAAGATGAAACAAGCATGTGGCCCACGTGATGTTAAGTGGTAACCATTAGTACCTATCACAAATCATTGCATCATAGTAGGTCGCGCTTGTTAGGAAAGTGCACTACGATACAACGCCTTTCGTCCATCAATTTGAGGCATGAAGTTGATGGAAACTCTCTGATAAAGAAAATTGTGCGCCCATCGTTTTTTGTTATAGTCACTATTGCTATAACAGAAAACAGGACCTGACTGAAGACTGGACGACTGGACTTATAAACCGTACTACATTGCCTCATATTATTATGAACAATTATACTTGATACTGGCGAAATTGTGGAAACTATAACAGAAGCCATTTAATAAAGACGTGAAGTGAAGGTGACAAGCCTTGTGTGCCTGTAATTTCACCGGCACCCACACCCTTCAAACCGAAACACAGTACAGCTGCTTCACGGCAGAAATAGGTTTGATGGTAGTAGGTACTTCCCCGGACGAGCCCTTCACAACAAGCTCTACTAGTTACTTCTAGGTACTCAGTGTGTGGCAGCTACCCTGGTATCAGTAACTCTTTTTTTCCAGACTAAGGTACAATTACAGACACAGTAAGTTGCATCGTAGAGCACGATCCAAGAAAACGTGCTTTGTTTTTTACCTATCGGTAATAGTTACCACTAACATAAGGTAGGCCGTTTGCTTGTTAAATCTTCAAGTGGCATAAAAAACAACACATATCACATACAATGTAAATAAAACAAACATAAAAATTAGGAAAAAACAGGTAAGACTAAATTAAAAAAACAGGTACAATTTCTTACGCTAACAATCATCCAACAGTACTTCAGACGTTATTCGCACACTTCAGTCCATCGGTTTGCAAGCAGATCACGCTGTGATTCTGAGATGCCAAAAGCGCATTTAATATCTTTTTCATTGACTATTTTGTATATCAAACAGGTATCATGACTTCGCCGACGGTGGTAAAAACCACTATGGACATCTTCAGATATTACTCAGTACGCAAATCTATTGAGGATACCATTCGTGGACAGTCAGAGGCAAGTCCAGACACATTTCATGAATACCTATTTTTACAAGTAGTTGGTTTTGAAAGGCCATCGCTGATGTGATGCTGATTTCCTAAGCATTAATTTTTATATTGCTACAATTCAATGCAAATATTTTGTTTTGTTAGCTGGTATTTGGGAACTCCCTTCAACATTCAAGCTGGGGTGTAATCACTTTGCTGTTTTATATTTTTCCAATAAATTGGGCAGATTTTTGGCACGGGGAACCGATCTCGTTAAAAATAATGAGGTTGGTTTTGGTGATAAATAATAGGTTTCGGTCGCTTTTGTCGTTTTTAGGTGTTTTCAATAATGTAATAGTGCGTTTGATTTACGGGGTGTCGAGCTTAATTGCAATTGATGGGTTGAAATAATCAGCGAAAAATATTAATAGATTCTTTTTGCGTGTGAGTTTGAAAAGTAGGAGTTAAAAAAAGGAAGGATGTTTTTCCTCACAAACTCTTTGGTTTATAGTTTATGTATGGGATTTGTGAAAGCAAGCCTAAAATATGTAAGCATCATGTTCATCATAATAATTATCATCGTTATCAGCTGTTTTCGATCCACTGCTGGGCATAGCTTGGCATGGGCTACTGGTTTCGATCTTGCGCTAGACATCATGTTATTTAACAATACAAAATAATTGATCATTATCATTAAATTTATACTTTTAAATCTAACTTATTTTTCAAGCATATCTGATTACAATTCCATCTAACTATCTATTCCACTGGTAGCACCCACTGCTGACTAATGGCCTCTACTCTATCACGTCTCTTCTTGAGCCAATCTTGAGCCAATCTTGAGCCAGCCGGATTCACATACTGCCCTCACAATATCAGCCAGGTGGCCTGCCTCGAGGCCGCCGCACATCTCTCATTCGGTAACTGCTTTGTCCCATCGTTGGTCAACCCGTCGAGTGAGATCTCTTGCCCATGTCCACTTCAGTCTCGCAATCCGTATAAGATCCTCGACCTTAGTTCAGTGTGGAATGTCGATGTTTGGTAAACTTTTTACGTGGTGGATATGGAAACCTACCACGGCCCGCTCCGTGGCTCTTTGAGCGATAACAATTACGAAAAGCAATTTCGAATCAAATAAACTTCTTTTAGTCAAGAGTATCTGCTAAAGCAAGGCTCAAGAGCTTGAGCCATCGTCGCCAGGTTGCGTGTTTGTCGGTCTTTTATAGATTGTACTTCGGAGTGTGCGCAGGAGCTACATGACCTTATTCCGCCTTGACCTTTCTTCCATAAGAGTTTCAGATGCACTGCTAACTACCATTTGCATCAAATTGATATTCCAGTTAACAGGACTAATCGCTTCCAAATATCATTTATATGCGCACTGCTAAAATATGGAATCAGCTGCCACCGTCTGTTTTTCCATTGTCTTATGATCCCAACGGCTAAAAAAAGGGGGTAAATAGGCATCTTCTGGGAAAGCTCGTCCCATCGTCGACCTCATCCTTGCCCACGCAAGCCTCGAGTTCAAGAGTTGGCCCATACTAAATAAAAAGTATTAAAAAAAAACTTCATAGATTAAGAAGTTTACATAATAACCATTTCGCTGCTATATTTACATCACCGCTGCTAGATTTGAAATCTCATACATTAAATAAAAATAATATAAATAGGCAAAATAAAACAGTAAAAATATTTCTAATACCCAAGAATGAAATAAAATAAAAAGCCGGCGAACCCCATAAATCACAAGAAACACGCTTACCCTTCAAATAAACGGTATAGGTTCTCAAATAATTTGCCATAAGAACAATTTACGATCACGCGAAAGCAATTTCGATACTATAAGTTAACGCGCATGTCGTTTTGTTGCCCTTTAGAAAGCCAGTGCGGGGCAAGGGGCAGTTGCCCCCAATAACGCCCTGTATAGGTACTTGCCTCGCAAAAATACTAATCCTAATTGTTTCTTCTTATTTCGTATTTTTTAGGCCGCCCAAAGGCCTCCGAAACTTAACTATTGAAAAGCCGGGATCAACATCGGAACGTACCATTTATAGCATGGAAGCGCTCCAGTCTAAACGGAAACCCATCCAAATAGTGATCTGATGATGTGTAGCTTAACCAAAATGATCTATTCAGAATACCGAAGTAAACCACACCACGAGCGCTTCGTGTCTCTTAACTGATAAATATAATGTACTTATATGAAATTAAGTTTGTACTTCTTCAGATTAGAGTAGAGTTCTTTGTGAAGAACTCAGCTGGGAAACTACTACCTCCTTGCCTATTTTTGCCGTGAAGCAGCATTGCTGTGTTTCGGTTTGAAGGGTGTGGGTGCCGGTGGAATTACAGGCATATGAGGGTTAACACCTTCATGCCTCGGGTTGATGGACGCAGGATGTTGCATCGTAAGGTACGTTCCAAACATGTGTGACCTACAAAGCAATACTTTGTTATAGGTAATGGTTACCACTTAACATCAGGTAGGCCATGTGCTAGTTCCCTCAATAGGTGTCATAAACAAGTATTTATTTAAAAAAAACCCGACTGGTTACTCAGGAAGTTTTCAGTACTAGTCAGTTTAGTAGTCATTTAAAACTCAACATGGCTTCTTACACTCGCCATATTGGATTTTTTGTAATTTCATAATTAGCCTTTAACACCCTTGTGATCTGGACTAATCCAAAATCACTTCATTAGTCAAAATCCATCAAGCCGTTTGAGCTACAGCGATCGACAAATAATTTTACAAACAAACATACACCCTTAAAGCATAACCTGTCTGAAAAGGACTTCAGTTGGGTAAAAAAAGGATACTTATTGCTCAAATTGCTTTTTGAGGACTTGGGGTTACAATTACAATACCCATAAGTTACAATTTCCACTATGACTTCTAGGATAAATGTCATGTTGCTTTGCCCCACCAAACAAAATTCTTGCTCCACCCTTAAGGGTTGCCCTTTAAGGAAGCAAGGGAGACATTTAACGGTCAAATACCAAACGATTGTTGTATTGACTGTGAATTCGAAATGCGTTGGAATGCCAAATTTTGATAGGTCAGACGTTGTCACATAAAACAAAAAAATAAAACTAACAACATTTACAAATATTTCGCCTTACCTAAGAACATCTTTCAAAAGATAAACGATGGTTAGACTATTGCTACCGTTGGATAATGACAAACCGTGACAGGGCTTACTTTGATCATTGGTTAACGTTGAGTAGCATTCAGAGGTCAATCTTTGTAATTTTTAATATTTATTGGTCCTTTTCTACTAGCTATTGACCACGGCTTCACTCATGTGGTACCTAGATAAAAGTAGCCTATATGGTAATACAGGCTTAAAACTACAATTATAACAATAGCCTTTAAGGTTCACTGCTGGACTCTGGCCTCTACTGCCTATGCATAACCCCCTATACATGCAGGGGGACTTTTAGGCTGCTTTTCCACCAGAGATGTGCTATGCTACGTTGCTATGAATACGTTTGATATCCAGCAATCCTATTCATTGGTGCACATAGCTTAGCACTGGTGGAAACGGATTCAACTAAGATATGTTTTTATATGGAAGGATGCGTGCTATGGGTGCGTGCTATGGATGCATGCTATGAATCACTGCGCCCTCGTCGCTTCCCTACTATCGATACATCTCATAGCTCGACCTGGGCATCTTCCTCGCGCGGCTACTTTGCGGCCGCGCATCTTAATAGCACATCTTACTCGCACACATAGCTTAGCATCAGTGGAAACGGTCACAAAGTTTCGTAGCTTAGCTTTTACATTCTCGCAGCATAGCTGTATAGCACCTCTCTGGTGGAAAGGCGTGGAGATTATGGAATCTACATGCTAGGCATGCGGGTTGGTGATCGCAGGGCACAGCTTCTTCTTGTCACAGCTTCGCACCACCGACGTGGCCAGGGGATTTAGCTGTGCCGCCGGTTTTAGGGTTCTCTGTGCCGCCATTAGCCAGCCAACACTAATAAGCCTTTCTTTTCTACTAGGAAAGGTTGACTGGCAGAAAATGCTTTAGCATGACCTCCTTTTTTACATTTCTTTTGTTTTTATGCAATAAAGTGGTAAATAAATAAATAAATATATAAGTCTTAATTTAATCAATTATGTTTAAGTAATTATTTATTTTTTAGTAAAGTTGTAAAGTAAAAGAGGAAGTCTGATGTACTGTGTTTACTGAAGACGAAGGAAAGTAAATTAGACAATTTACCAAAATAAATATGTAAATCAATTTAGACAATAGTTTTACAATTGTGTAAGTTCAAGAATTGAAAATTCAAAATACCTACTGTCACTGTCAGTCAAATCACATAAATAAACCGAAGGTAGGTGACTTGTGTACCGATCTCTACCAATCCCATGAATTTTAATTATGAAATTGTCACAAATCAAGCGATCTATTTTCATCAGCGCTTTCAACCCAATTTGTCTCACATTTCCTAACAGATATTCATCAATTATTTTCGTCTACAATTTCGTAATTTCACTGCGAAGTTTGTTTACTTGAAACTGGATCGTTACTCGTATATTGGAGGGTAAGGTTTAATAAGCACCGATTATAAAGTGGGGGCAAACTCAACATAGTCCAGACGACTCTGCGAGTCGGAGACACACAGATTCATATTTTGAAGTACCTGGCTGAAGAACTCTAAAGTTATCGGACATGCCCATGAATTGACCTCATTCTTGCCTATGCAAGCCTCAAGATCAAGAGCTGGCCCATATTAAGTAAAAAAAAACGCGGCTGACGTACAGGCTGACGATAGAGCGAACCCGCAACACTATGTTGCGTCGACGCATACCAAAAATGATGTCGCACCGAAATACGACGCGTTAAATGCAACGCAGAAATCTCATCGCTTACTGGGTATACTTCTGTCTTCGAGGCGACGCATCTGCATCGTGAAAATTTTGGATAATATCAGGCATCCGAGCGTCACAAGGTGATTTCCGTGGACGGTGTCAAAGATAAACAGATCATCAGACATTGGACGTCATATAATCTGGAGATACTTTTTTAGTTGCAGCTGTTACCTATTTTATGTGTAATTTTTTTTTGTCGTGAATTTGTCGCCAGATAATAATCCCATCGCAGTGAGTTGTAGAAGTACCTACTACCTACAGTAGGTAAATTAATGGCTACCGACTGTGTTATAGGTGTAATATTATTTTATTGTGCCTAGAATCTTAGTATTTCATAGCCATTACGTTTTACAAAAAAAAAATTGCACACTTCTCCTTTTTTATGCGTATCTACTACGCATGAAGATTTCAAAAGTGAACCATTTTTTAAAGGCACTTCCCGCAATTTTAGTCGTATATTATTTAATGAGATTTAGATCACGCTAAAAGTTCTCAAGCAGGTACTAGTAACTCAGTTAGTTTAGTTAGCAATACGGCAGAGTTTCTACCCCTATGTTTCCTCCCTATACTTTGGTTATTCAGTTTGCAATATCTTTGTTTAAACTCGAGACAGGCCCCGGATTAGGTTAGATTAATTTTGATGGACTGTAAGGAATTGTTTAGTTGACAGCCGGCTTTCGAGGGCAAAATTATTTCGTAATTTTCAAGTCATAATTTTGAATTGTTTTAATTAAAGTTTCGAATTAATAATAGGGGTAAATGGAAATCGGTCCGTTGACGAGGGATTTTGTGAAAATACTAGATTACGTTGTTATAATTTTATTGGAATATGATTTAGTTTAATATTTTAATTATTAATTTCAATTGAAATTGTAAGAAAAATCAATATGTTGTGTTGTCATCTGCCGGCGAGTAGCGGCACTAATTTGTACAAAAAATATTCGTTAGATGGCGCTGTATGTTACATCTGCGCATGAGTTGAACGTTCCTCTGGTCATGTTTTTCCACGACAAAATAAAGTAAAATGGATTATTTCTGTGATTATTATAATATCTTGATTTTAAATGTAAACTTCTTATTTTTTTATCAAAAACAATTAAAGATTAGTACGATCAACATCAAAACTTTTAAGATATTTTTTTTAAATATCTCTTATGAATTGAAGTGATAAAATAAAAAGTAAAAGTAATTTATCTCACAAAATATACATAGCACTCAATATTAATTTAAAAAATTCTTGAGTGGTTCCGAATCTGTCGTTTCAGCTTGACATCAAAAAATCGTTTCGCAAAAGCCAATTATTCACGTGTCGGTAATTAAATGATTACTTGCACCTGTATTTTATTCGACATCCGTTACACATGCCATTCTCGAGCGCAGATTCCGTACGATTTTAAAAGTCAATTGTCGTGTTTGTTTTTTTCGGTAACTCTCAGTTCCACTGTAATTGGATCCAAGCGGCTGCGAGCTCCGTGAAATCACTAATCCGACTAATTTTGACAGCCATATGTCACTCCGTAACGACTGCGTCGGCGGCGACCTTAATCTGACTGATTCCTTCATATTTCAAGAAATTTTTGCCCGAAACAAAGGTGCTCAGAGCAACAAAAAAATTATAATTCTGAATCTTATTTCTTTAACATAAAAGCTTTGTGATGTAGACGACTTGTTCTCAAGATTGATACTGCCTGCTTGAGTGACAGCCGTGAAATAAATAAATGCTGTGTGATTTTGATATCATCTTCACGCTGGAAAGGTTTACTGAATCTTTGTGACTAATATAGTTCCAAGTAATAAATACAAATATTTAAGACCAACCATTGAGTAGAATTACTAAAAAAATATCTTCAAACAAAAAGTTTATTAATAAATCGAAGAAATCATATTTCAGAAGCTTTTGAAACACACTCAGATATCCAAATAGCCTTTGATTAAACTCGATCTGCTTAAAACTTTCCGAGAATCGCTTTTGAAGGAGCTTAACTAATGTAAATAAGAGTTGGAGGAGCCCACGCAATGGCGATAACTCAAAGTATAACTTGAATAAAAAGTGCAGGAAAAAAATATGTCACGGGTCGTCGCCTCGCATATTTCGACGGGGATTTGAACACGTGTCAGAGACGGTAGCATATTTCAAAGTGCAGGAAAGGCCTGAATTTACCGACCAGTGATGTGGAGTTCAAAAAATCGGATCGTTTACGATTCGTTGTATTCTTGCAAAGATCACAGAATGTTAAACAGGATTTATGGAAAAAAAATCAGATCCTATTAAGAGTCAAAGTATTCTTGCAGGATCACATAATATTAAACAGGATTTATATGAAATGAATTTCTTTAACCAGATCCTTTCTTCTAAACACCAGGCCAGGTCAGGGTGACGGCCTACGAGAGCATAGTTGTGTTTTTAGCACTCAAAATACCAGCTAAGATTTTTTATCGATAGATGTGATCACATGATAGATCAGAGTTTTAATAGGTTATTTCAGTTTATTTGTATAAGTTATTTAAAACTTTTTTTTTCAATTATCAGATAATTATTATTAGTAAAATACACTGCGGTTGCAAATAAGGGATGGCGCAGCATTAATTTGTACTGAAAACATAAAGACATTTCAGGTTTGTTTAAAATCTATGTCAACTGCTCTTTCTATTCAGTATAATTTATATAACAATAGAATCATAAACAACCGTTATATATTTAATAGAGATTTAAAAACTCACACGCTGCTATCGTTAGTACATCACTAGTTACGTTGTGTAAGGATAGACATATGCCGCATTAGAGAGGATTATCTTAAATAGGACCACCTGTTTTGGAGTCAAAGCTTTGCAGGAAACATTCGTTTCAAAGTTATCTGTTTCAGGTAATGCTCAAATTTATGTATAAAGGATGTGGCGCTTAGACATTGCAGTTTTGTCATATACTTATAGCCTTTTGAATATATCTTACGAAATTTATATGACTTGTGGATTATGTGTACTGAATTAAGTTGATTTCCACTTATGCTTTTGATGTGTCATCAAGACATCGTTAAACCTGTCTTGCTGTATCTTTGCTTCTAACTTTTAAGTAAGAAATGTTGGAATGTTCTCATTACTAGATAGAGTTTTTTTTATTAAATTTGCCATATTCAAGAGCCATTCTATCCCTGAGGTAATCTACGCTGAGCTTTGTATTGAACATTGTCAAACATCTCCCACCTGATGTTAAGTGGCAACCATTAACTATCACAAAGCATTGCATCGTAGATCACCTCATGATGCACCTTATGTGCCTTATGATGCAATGCCCTGCGTCTGTCAACTTGAAGCATGAAGATGATAAACCTCTGGTGCCTGTAATTTTACTGGCACCCACACCCTTCAAACCGAAACATAGCTCAGCTGCTTTACGGTAGAAATAGGCATGGTGGCAGTACTTCCCCGGACAAGCCCTCCACAAAGAACTCTACTACTACTAAAAGTCTGTGTTTAGACAAGCACTTACATTACCTTGTACAGTACCTTAGGCTATAGACTCTTTGCAACGAAACATATCCAATTGCAAAGATGTCTAAAATTTCTTCAGAACTACAAGATTCAATCAATAGATTTTCATATTGACTACATTTCTGCAGAAATAACGTTGCCAGACTTTTAATAGATTCATTTTTTAAAATAATTAAGTATACATATTACAAAATCTTTTACTATACCTAATACTCGCAATCTTATTTAATATTAATTTCATATTGTGTTGTGTTGACAGAAAAATATTAAATTAATAATGTTGATTATCATTTATTTCTATATCATCACATTTTGTAGAGGTAACGTTGCCAGACTTTGGCTAGATCCTTTATTTTGTTTTTTTCTTCTAAAGAATTAAGTATACCTATTAGGGAATATTTTACTACAATAACCACATTCTAATTCTCTTTAATTACATCTTTTATTTTCAACAATCATATAATACATAAATTCTTGGCTATTTTTAAAATAAATTTGGAATCATTTTGAAACTTAGTACCAAATCGTTATCTATAATAGTTGCAATTTTCTAATATCATCTTTTATTCTCAACACATTAAATAATTGAATTCCATCTGCTATTTTTAAAATTATTTTCAGAATTATTTCTGGTACTCAGAGGAAGTTTACGGCATGAGCAATGCAGCCCCATTTAAGTACTCTCAAAACTAAAATTAATGCGATTATACCAGGATGGGTGAACACGAACTTTAACTAATCTCCCCCTTGTTTCCTGAGCCACTTAAAATGGAAGTGCTATTAATGAGACTAAAACGATTACAGAGAAAGACAAAAAACTAAAGGATGTATTTAATGTGCACATTCACATCATAGGCATGACGGTAACAACGTGTCATACATATCCTGTCATCCGTAATGGTTCCAAAGAGGTTTATTAGATGCAATTATAATATTGTTACTATACCAAAAAGTTGCAGTGGCAGTGGCAGTGGACAGGCCCATAGCCCATAGCCTATAGCCCCTAAACTGTTGGGGAATAAGGTTCTCGAATTGCGACCACGATCTGGAAGACGAAGTGTAGAGTGACCCTCCGCCAAATGGACCGAAGATATCGTCAAGATTGCAGGTAATCGATGGATGGAGAGGGCTTCAAGAACGTACTTCGTGGAGTTCCGTGGTGAAGATCTTTGTTTAGCCTTGTTCAGCAATCTAAAAGTGATTTTTAATTTGCGTTTTATAATTTATAATTAGATTAAATTAAATTGATTTACTTGGCTCGCATAATACCCAAACTAAGGCTGACTAGCACCACAGAACTAATATAAAACTCAAGAGGCTTTGGTTTAAATGATTAGACTAGAACAAAAACTAGACCAGCTCTCATTCCCCAATAGCCAAATTAAATGTCAGTCTCTCCAAAAATGCTAGCTTTAAAACTCAGTCAGTCGAAACTCCAAAAATCCATTTAGAAATGTCGCATACACGTTTAAAAAGATGTGCTGTTAATTTTCACACGCGTTTTATCTATCCCCCGAGGCAGCTACATGATTGAAAACGATTGCTGCGAATACCACGTTTTAGAAAATAAAAAGCTCCATTAGTTTTTTTGCCCTCAAAACGTAAACATGTTTTGGAATAAAAAACGTGGTGTGAAATGTGAATGTTAAGAAGTCGCCGATATTTATAGGTGCTACCAAAAAAGTGTTTAAAAATAATAAGGTTTAGTTTAATGCATATTTTTAACTAAAAACCTACTATTTTTATCTACTGATAAGATAATCAGTACCTACTTATACTAATAGTAAGGCTGTAAAATAAATTATAGGTACACTAATATGTTTGCAAGCAACTGGAACTATTTAGCGCGCAATAAAAGGCTAGACGACTGAAAAATTTAATAAGTCCGTTATTTACATATCCAAAAAATATTGGATACGTATTATTTCTTTTGTTAATTAGACAAATAAATATCTTTGTTATTTTTAAGTAGTGCGTTAAAGATATAGTACATTTTTTTCTAGGCGTGATGAGCCCCCACTCCCGAAATTTCACGTCCTTTATCTCTGTCAATTTCTATTGATTCTATAAATAAAAAAATATGTATCCATTATTTTTTGTTGACTTAACTGACGGACTAATTAGATTTTTTTTTTACCCAGTCTTCATCCCTATTGTGTCAAAATGCTGATAATACAGTGAGCATATTTTTGGAAAAAGTAATTGTTCTTGGATAATCGTAAAGGAGAATGCCGAGAATCCGTACCAAACGTATCCCATAAAGTTTAATATATTTTATAAATGTCTAACATTTTCTTTAGTCTTACGCACCGACGCGACGGTACGTAAAAAAATATTTTGTTGATCTGGTTTCCGCCGCACGCCACCATTAGACTGCAACAACTATTAATATATACTGTTACCATGGCAACAACTCTCATTTTTTATTATTTAGACAGTAGAATAGACTAAAAACCTATTGGAATTTTTTTCACGTTTGTATTGACGCACTCACTTTAGTCTTGGTACCGAGCGCCATACATCAGACGGCGTTGTCCTTTAATAGTTTGATAGATATATACTTATTTATTGGGTTAACTGATAATAAACTCTGGTAAAAAAGTCTTGAAAACTATGTTTGATTTGTCTAGACATGTACTCTATTGTATTTACCCAAGTAATAATAATTTTAATAAAGTATAAATAACTGGATAAGGACATCGTAAATTGGGATCAAATGCGCGCCAAGAGAGACATGCCTCTCAAATTTTTGAATCTGAAATTATAATAAAACATTTTAATAATAATGGCACTCATTAGGAGATGCCTATGGATACCTAGTGGACAGCTATAGACACTGATGATGATCATCATCATCAGCCTGTAGCTCTCCACTGCTGGACATAGGCCTCCCCTAATGACACTGATGATGATGATGATGAATTATTTTAAATAATTTATCCTCCCGCCCGAGGCTTTGGTCTCGTGATACCCAAATAAAAGTAACTTACTAAAACTACATTATTTGCAAAGGTCAGCTCAATCGGTTTGGTAGTTTTGGCATGAAGAGGGGACACGTGGGATTAAAAACATTATTTTTTGTCTCTGTTTCTTAATATAATAGAATAGTATTATTTCCTTAATCAGGTAAAGTAGGTAAATGTAGCTAAGGACACTCGCTGGCTAGATAGAGTGACGATCTGCGTAATATAGCTGGCAGACTGGGTGAAAAGAGCCGAGGATCCGGCTCTGTGGCGAACCTTGGGAGAGACCAATGTCCATTTGTCGAACAGTGGACTGCTATATAGGTTGATGATGATGCTTCATTCCTTAGTTTAATCTATAGGTAGATATTATGTTCCGCAAGGCGTCTGGCAGTAACTAACTGGATAAGGACATCGTAAATTGGGATCAAATGCGCGCCAAGAGAGGGCTGCGTCCAGCTGGAATGTTTAATTCAAATGTTTATTTTTGTTTATTTCCATGTAAGAGAACACAATATTTTTGTATATTGTGCATTTTGAGCGTCACAACTAGACACTAGATATTAATATTTTAAATTTAAAAAGTATCCCGAGAGCGTTGGTATCTTCGAAACAGTTTAATACTTTTGCAGGTATCATCGTTTTTCAATGTTTACTATTAAAACTCCAATAAATAAATGATTAATTGAAGATTGATTGACTCAAATATATGTTCAGGCACCATATATTTCTTATAGATTCTTTATTGAGTAACCTACCAACAACTATGATAATGTTTTTTACAAGAAATATACGGAACCAAAGATCAAACCCTCTCCTCATACGATTGCTTTGGCTAGTACTCAGTGCCACTGAGGTCATCTACTAACACACCTGCTGGTACTAGGAATCTATTTGAAGTGTGTTCTACCTGTTGCTATATATCAATCAATTTATTGATTCTTTCACATACGTTACCAAAAACTTATTTAGATCTTAATTGGTCCTTTCATTGCGTGATACTTTTTGCTACGACCCGAGGATGCTACAAAAACGGACCACGTCCTACTTAAAAGCACTTGAAACCAATTATACTTTTAACTAAGCTGGTCCAGCCCAAAATAAATTATTGTGAGCTTGAGCTCGGAACATATTAGGTGTTTTTTTCGCCCTTTCGAGGTCCCTTTTGTTGGAATTCGGAATTAATTGTAAACAAATTAGCCTGTTCTGTGTAAGCATGAATTTTGGGATTTGGTGAGGGTTCCAAAGGTGAGAGTGATGGCTATATAATTATCGTAAAATGTTTGGAAATTTTGAACTGTAAATACGATTTGCCAAACATTTCTTAGGCTCCGTTTTTATTTCTTGGGTTAACATGATTCAATATTCTGAGTAATGATACCATACTACATCAAATATTTTGATTTATAACAAAAGTTTTAACTCGGGTGGAATTTGAATGTGCAACATTTGATTTTTCCATCAGTATATATACGGGACATCTTACAAACGGTCAACTGATCCAAAACTACTATGAGTACCAGAGACTGATAAACATTACACACTTTTATGACATCCAGACACAGAACAAACATCCTTCACCACACAAATATTTGTTAGGCGGAAATCGAACCCGCGTCATGCAACTCAGAAGGCAGAGCTACTACCAAAGCTAAGCTGTAAGGCCAGTTAGAATGGGTTAACTCTAACAGACCTCGCAAACACGACGCTTTGTCATCGCACTTAGTCGCGAGCGCTTTTCATATCTTGCTGTCGCGATTGTCGCCGTGTGTGCGGACCTTTGAACAAAATGTATGAAAATTGTCCCCCGCAGCTTGTCGTAGCGTCTAATCGCTGACGTTTATCGTCCAATGTGCGCAGGCTGTAAAAAACAAAATAAATTAAGCAAAGTAGCTTCATTTTGTAATTATGAAGCAATTCTGTGTAATTATCAATAAAAGTACTATATAAAATGATCGTATTTTTTTATGTTTTTTCCATAAATATCTTAGCCAAAATATGTTTTGATGGTTATGTAAATGATAAAACTGTAGTCACAGTAGGTACACAGCCGCATAACTCAATCAACATCAATCCGACCTGGACGGGGATTTAACAAGTAACGTCAGTGCGCACACATTTGTTGCCCATGCAAGTTGTAGTAATGCTAGCTACTAGCTCATAAACATACCAGTAGCTGAGCCAGTGATTAAATAATTTACAGATATAAGCCGCATTTGCAGCGTATTTGTGCTACGCGATAATTTGCTCATTGAGGCCGATATTAAAACAGTTTTAGCATAAGATTTTTTTATATATCCCAAAAATTTCGACTCAGGCTGGATTTGAACCCGCGATTAAACCCGATCATAGATTTTCCCTGAAGTGTGGGTAAACACTTAAAATACAAAAAATCACAGTTTTAGCATACCTTACATAAAGCTATAAATTGGTAGGATACAGGTTTTTTGAACTAAGATTGTTACAGACATAAATAATAATCATAATATAAATGCGAAAGTGAGTTTATTTTTGTTTACCCGTCATCATACAGTTTCTTAAACACGTTGTCGGTACAAAAAAGGGCAAAAAGGGTACCTTTCATCCTTAGAAAAGAATCTGGAACAGTCACAGGGATAGAAAAAATACTTTTTTTAAAAACATTTAACGCGAGCGAAGCAGACTAGTTTAAAAAAAGGCGAAATTCCGCTTAGGCTCGGTAACATTTTGGTTACCACTAGAGAGGTAGAGATTCGACACTAGTTCACAGTCAATATGAATAATGCTTATGTCATCCCAATCTAGTTTTAATTTTAGTAACTCGTAGCTAGCATACTATTAATCTACTTGAACGTACAAACGCTGCTTGCCACCAGGCGTCCCGTCCAATGTTTGCGTATTCCCTATCCGCGTAACTTAATTCGGAAAGCGAGTTGTGTGCCACGGCCCTCGTCCGAACAAGCTTGTCACTACAATGAATGTGCCCCACAAATCACCAGTTCGGCTGCACCATTTTTTGTCGTTTCGTTCATTTCGCAGTGAAATTGAGTTTCGACGAAAATTTGAGCCTTTCGTCCTGTCTGGGTGTAGAAGAGTTGTAAACAAAATATTGGCTGGTGATATATCATGGCACGGAGAGGGAGTCAGATTTCTGTATTGTTTTTTGGTGTTTGGTCGAGATGGACCGTTTTTTGTAGAGGACACATGTTTCAATGAAAACGGTACCTATTTTGACGAGATGGACCGACTTTGGTAGAGGACATATGTATCAATGTAAATTGGTCTATAAGAACGCCAGGTCATTCAGTCTTCTGCTGGACATAGACTTCCTACTAAGTATAAGAACAGGAGATTTGCTCATTATCCTCACTCTGGGCACCTGCGTTGCGAATCGCAAGTACAGCTTCAAGCACCGTCAGTGGCCAGGGAATTTAGTTGTGCCAGTGTTAGGCTACGCTATGCCGTAATCAACGGACAAACTGGTCTGCCTACATGTGCAGTTTAAATCATGAAGTTTGTTCGATTGGCTGCCTGGAATGCCTGGTTCTGCCTCATTGTGACTTGAAACGACTATCCGATCCCACAATTGAGTATTGACTTCAAAAGAATCGTTAAGTTTTACGATTTACCGAGATGCAAAGAACAATTCTGTTTTACGGTCCATCAATATTATACACACGTCAAAAAGGTACCATATTACGTTTTTTGACACTCGAAAACCTTTCGAAGAGCAAGCTTATAACCTCTAATTTATTGCTCTGGCCCGGTAATTTTACTTGCACGTTATTATATTTCAAAGTTATGTCGTAAATCAAGATGGATTTAATTTTTATGTGACATGGTGTGCTTTTCGTGTGTCTTAAAAAAGTCGTCATAATTTTATTGCTGTCTGGACATCGCTTGAGTTTCAAAGATTTAAAATCGCATAATGTTGAGGTCAAGTCGACATGACATAGGAATTCAGCATTGGGTCTTGTCGTTTTCATATTCATAGTTCCTTTAATTAAAGGGGTTATTAATTTCTGCTTCGGTAAAAAGAGGAAACAGAGCAACGATAAGAATATTTTGTTTACTATAAATATTTTATTTCAAAAGGTCATTAAAAATTAGTTTTTTGAAAAAACAAGTCCATACCACAATGTTTGAAACGAAAGTTTTTAATCAGTGCGTCTAACCCGTCATGACATACGGTGCTGAAACGTGGACACTCACAGTACGGCTAGTCCACCATTTTAAAGTCGCTCAGTGCGAAAATGCTTGGCGTTTCTCTGAAGGATAGAATCTGCAACGATAATCTCGTTACAGATTCTATCCTACTGTATGACAAATGCGAAAGCTTGTGAATATAATATTGGGAAGATGCATCTGTTTTTGTTGGCCCTTCACACCAAAATCAAATTTAAGAATTCGATTGAAATTCTGCCAGACATGTCGTGTACAAACTAGGAATAAAATAATTTTATGATGTCACTTTTTATCCGGGTTTTTACCACGCTCGCAAAACCATGAGTGAACCTGGCGTTTTATAAGATTGCAAAAAGTTAAAAAAAGATCTATGGTATTATCTTGAAAGTAATTTACCCAGCAGCAAACCCATTCTCAAATAACCACCAAAAATAAAGTCTTCTTAAATGCGCGCATAAATAAAGAATTCAAATTTTATTTAAAACAATAAATCATAACACGTGGAACTTCTAATTAAGCGAAAGCCAATTTTAGATTAACTTTAGGGTCAAAAATGATTAATGACTATTTCAAAGAACAATATCGGATGGCCAGTTTAAAAACCAATATATTATGACTAGAGGTTGGGTGGTGCGCGAGCTGCACGCAGCTCGCGGTTTTGGTGTTGCATTAAGAAGCAATAAAGAGGATATCAAAGTAGAAAAAGCAATCGTTGAGGATTTAGAAGTAGAAGAAGCAATCAAAAAGGTTATCGATATTAAAGAAACAATCCAAGAGGATATCCAAGAGAATAATGGTATAACAGAGGATATTGATGTAAGAGAAGCAATCAAGGACGATATTGAAGAGGAAGAAGCAATCAAAGAGGATATCGAAGAGGAAGAAGAAATCAAACAGGATATCGTTGGTGAAAACAAAATCGAAATCGGAATCGGAATCGGAATCGGAATCGAAATCGAAATCGAAATCGAAATCGAAATCGAAATCGAAAACGAAAACGAAAACGAAAACGAAAACCAACACCTACCCTACCCTACACCTACTCTACACCAACCCTACACCTACTCTACCCCTACCCTACACCTACTCTACACCTACCCTACATCTACTCTACAACTACCCTACAACTACCCTACAACTACCCTACACCTACCCTACAACTACCCTACAACTACCCTACAACTACCCTACAACTACTCTACACCTACCCTACACCTACCCTACACCTACCCTACAACTACCCTACAACTACCCTACAACTACCCTACACCTACCCTACAACTACCCTACAACTACCCTACAACTACCCTACAACTACCCTACACCTACCCTACAACTACCCTACAACTACCCTACACCTACCCTACAACTACCCTACAACTACCCTACACCTACCCTACAACTACCCTACAACTACCCTACAACTACTCTACACCTACCCTACACCTACCCTACACCTACCCTACAACTACCCTACACCTACCCTACAACTACCCTACAACTACCCTACAACTACCCTACACCTACACCTTCACCTAACCTACACTAAATATCTATACGATTCCACCAAACATCGACACATGCCATTAAAGTAAAGAAAAAAAAATTGTATGAAGGGGTGAAAATTTTGTATGGGATAATTTTTTTTTTGTATGGAACCCAAATTTTTTTTTTCGGATCCTTATAATAAAATGAACCCTGAGCAACATTAGTATGAGCGCGAACCCTCTACGACCTATAGTTTCCGAGATACATGGGGGGTGGGGGTGAAAGGGGGTGAAAAAGGGAAAAGTCGGATTTTTCCTGAGGTCGCCCCCACGCCCTCTACACGAATCCACCAAACATTTTAACCCTACGAGGTGGCATCTAGGAGAACAATCATGTCAATCAGTCAGTCAGTGAGTGAGTGAATCAGTGGTAATCGAGCTATATATATTATAATGATAATAATGATAATGAATTATCATTACGTAATCGCTAGGAATTATTATGAAAATGCATTATGTGTGGGAAGAATCCATAAAGATAGCTATTTAATGTAATCAAAAGGTGTATTTCGTTTCGAATTATTTCATCTCAGTAAAATAGCTATGCCTTATTAGCTATAGACTTTAAATTTATTTATTTAGGGCTTCCAATGAGTAAAAGGTAGCCACAGCTAAAATAAGTATAATACGCTACAAGACAGTAATGAAATTAATTTGTAGTACAGAAATATTTTTACAAAGTTATTTCCAAGACAAACGTGTTTAGTCATGGAAGTCAACCTCAGCTGCTCGGCGCACCCTGCTAACTACCATACTTGCGCTTATTGCAGCACAGGAAAATTCCCTGGCCACTGACAGTCAGCAGCGTCATTGGCGCGAAATGTGCTCTACGATCTTCAAATCGCATGCCCAACCTGAGAACTAGGGGCATATCCCCTTTCTTATAGGGTAGGCTTATCTCCAGCTGTTGTGGACTAAATAATCTGATGTTTTTGGTGTTGTTGTTCTAAAGGTCAATTATTATAATCTTAACCTTCATCATCATCAGCCTATAGTAGTCCACTGCTGGACGTAGGCCTTTCCTAATGAGCGCTATCACTCCCTGTCCTCAACTCGACGCATTCAGCATCAACCAGCAGCCTTTCGCAAAACATCACTCCACACTACGTTTAGGGCATCCTACACTACGTTTGCCGAGCTGCGGACTCCACTCAAAAACTCTCATACCCCAACGGTTATAAGTTCTTCAGCAGATATGGCGAGCTCACTGCCAATTCAGATTTCTAATACTTTTAGCTATGTTAACAACTTTAGTTCTATATCGGATAGTCTCATTGCCTCCTTACGGTAGGTATATTAATAAACTTATCAATTATGTTTTGGGAATATTATATTAATAAAATCAATGCAGCCAGGTTTACAGATTTAAATAAATCCAGTATTTAAATTATTGATTAGCAGGTAAATAATTTGTAATTAACCACAAACCATTCATTTAGCTTCAGGCGGTCCGCCAAACAATATGTTTGCTAACAAATTAGCAAGCCCGCAAACTCGGAGCACATCTCAGTCAATTTAGGTAGTCCTTATTGAATTACAGGCCGACACGTTACCCTGCCTAGCCTGCCCTTCAACATTACACTCAAAACTGAACTTTACACCGTTCATTTCTAACACTATTATCTCTTGGCAGGTTTCCCTGGCGGAGATGAAACTATCTTTCAAAATTGAATCAAACGCGTTCGATGATAAAGTTGGTTTTATTAGTTTGGTTGATTTAAGGGCTACGTGAGGTAAAAGGGGCATGGGTGATGGGACGTAGCCTCTGACTTCGTCAGGCGATTGGCGTGGAAGTCTACTCTGTAAAATTATTTCGATATACAGGAGTGGTCCAAAACAATAGTACAGGGAAGAAAAGTACCATAAATATTGAAGCTACAAGAGTGAAATGTAGGGTAGGTACCTAAATTAAAGTCGGTTTCATTCCTGGCTAAGGTAAGTCAATTTACAATTTTTATGGGAATGAATTCTATGGCCATATCACAATCTTAAAGACAGATAGAATATTCTTTATTGCACAGAAATAAATTACATAGGCGAACTTAATGCCAGGAAGCATTCTCTACCAGCTAACCTATCATATATGCAAATACGTGTACTTGTTATTCCACTACCACGCGAACGAAGCCGCGGGCGGAAGTTAGCCAAATATACAATATGTTTCTTTGTATGAAATCGTTCCTCCAAACTCATTGGTTTTGTGTATAATTATTTGGGACGAAACGACAGTACCTACTCTAATTTATTAGAGTATTTATTGATGGGAAGGTAGCGGGTTAAATCCCGCCTGAGTTGAATTTTTTTGGGATATATAAAAATCTTAGATTTATCTCTGAAGTGTGGGCAAACACTTATAAAACAAAAAAATCAGTTCAGTTTACCATCTCCATCTGGTTAATATTTGACTAATCAGGACTATGCGCTTCTAAACATCCTATCCTCTCCTATTTAAATTATACATGTGAAAGAATGGATGGATGGATGTATGGATGTATGTTTGTTACTCTTTCACGCAAAAAGTACTGAACGGATTTGAATGAAATTTGGAATAAACAGTTTATGACCTGGTTTAACACATATATTACTTTTTATCTAGGTACCATGCGAGCGAAGCCGCGGGTGGAATCTAGTGCGGACATAATTATGAAACGTGAAATCTATTGCACAGCTGAGATTAGAATCAAACTGTTGTTCTGCCTGCGTTTGATTTTAGCTCATTTCATTCAGTAGTAATGGCGTGAAGAAGGTACAAGCATTTCACATCTTTTTTACTTAGTTTAGCTTTTATAAGTAAGGATTCTTGGTCGTAAGGAATTAAGGAGGATCTGGCATAACATAATTAATTTTACTTTTATCTAGAGGTTAAGTTCAAGTACGAAGAGTAAATAAGTACGTTCTAGGCAAGCGTGCTACATCATCACTTCCCAAGAGTTGAGATGGCGGGCAAGCCTATAAACTAAAAAAACAGTGTGTACGTAGTGAAATTAAATCATAGTACTTTAGCTACCAACCACCATATTTTTGTTTTTAGATTAAAATTATGTTAAAACATCTCAAAAACCAGTTTATTTTAATTTACATGGCCTGTTTTACATGCTGTAATAACAAGCAAAGTTTTTTCAACAAACCTCGCTAGAATAATTTTATGTACATTTATGAAAACTTGCGAAATACGCTCGTGATTTCGCCTGCGTAGGTAAAAAAAAAAACTTTGTATGATGTGAAAAATAACGAGTTAGAAATGAGTCAGTGTTGAGATGACGAGTTCACCACACCAAACCAGCCTGTCCACTGCTGGACATAAGCCTCCCCTGTAAAGAGGGATATGCCCATAATCCCAACGTTGGGCATGCGGGTTGGGGATCGCAAGGCACAACTTCTCGCACCGCCGACGTTGCTGCCCGTCGGTGGCCAGGGGGTTTTACTGTGCCGGTGATAGGCTGCGCTATGCCGCAATCAGCCGGCCGCCAGAGCCCCATTCGCTAGTTAGCAGGGTAGACCAGGTAGCAGGTGAGGTTGGCTTGGGTTCTGAAGATGGGGGTTGGAACCCCTTACAGCCCTGAACTGACGAGGAACAGAGGGAAATGGAGGAAGACCAAATGTGTGATCCCTCATAACGTAAGCGAAGGATAGAATAATGATGATGACTTTCCCCCCAACATCGAATGTGGAGATTATTAAATAAATTTCTATAAACGAAGACATTTTTCGTTATAAAAATAAAATGTGCCTATTACACACATGATGAAGGGAAACTCAAGGCTTACTCAGCTTCTTAATACGTTGACCGTATCTTTTATGTGAGTAAGGCCGACTACGCTAAAGTGAAGGTACAAGATGGGCAAACTACTCCGTCTAACCATGTCCCAGGCTACTAATAAAAGCCTCTTTATTATCAAACTTTCAAATAGGTTCGATGTCGATCCAATAGTTATTATTCGATTCTATTTTTATTCCATCGCATTCTAGAATATCAAAAGCTTATGATGAAGAATACCGAAGAACGCTACGACACGATAGCGTGTCAAAGCACGACACACCTAATAATAAATCTGTCACTGTCGGATTCGACTCGGAATCGTATCGGTACTTGAAAGTTCCCTCTTAACACTGTATAAATCATCTACTTAGATTAGATGCAAAAGCCTACATTTTTGTACGACACAAAACCTCTCATCGAGCGAACAACAATATCATTCTCAAGTAAATGCCTCAATTTACATATTATTTCTTTCAGCCCACCAAATTCTCAAAATACTAAAGAGCCATTGTTTTAGTATGTAAATTCACTTTGGATCAGTTGACAATAGAATTGAATATTACCCCTTTCTGTGGAACAGTCATTATGAATGTAACTTGTTTATTATAGTCAGAGAGCCTGTACGTTTTGAGCAAATTATAAAAATATCCGCTTCGACTCGCGTCTTCGCTCGTCTGGTACCTGGATAAAAAAACAGCTTATGTAGGTATTAATTCAGGTCATAGCTATGTATATTCCAAGTTTCATCTAAATTCATTCAGTAATTTTTGCGTGAAAAAGAGAAGCATCCATCTTCACAAACCTTCACATTTATAACATTAAAAAGTAAGTTTAAATCTTACTATCCCACTGTAGAATTTGACTTAGTTTCAATCTAAAACTTACTTGATAATTTGAGGCAGGTTTCTCTAGTCTAGATTTATCTTCCAGACTCGCATCAGGGCAGTTCTGCTCAGTAAAAATCTACTTATTTCAAATGTTAGCTTCTACTCACTAACAGGGACGCTGTATTGCCTGGGATATGGTTAGATGGAGAAGGCTTGCCCAGCACCTATACCATTCTCTCAGCCTAATTAGCCTTACCCACGGGAAAGGCATGGTCCGTACTGTGGATCTCGCTAACCTGCGGGGTTCCTCATACAATGCTTTCGTTTATCATCATTTTATCATCAGCCTATATGCCTGCTGGATATAGGTCTCTGCTAGTAATACCCACTGAACCTGATTTTCAGCTCTCCGTATCTACCATATGCCAGTCACCTTCCGCAGGTCATCGCTATACATGTGCTTGAGCAGAAGGTAATACGAACATTACAGATGTCACGGAACCGATGGTCTTAGGCTCATGTACAGTGTGCACCGGCACAAATAAGAAAAAAATAGATTATCAAACAATGAATGCTGAACATTTCAATCAAAGACGGGTTTAGTACAACAACGCCTTCAGGATACTGTCGGGGCTGCCACGCTATTGTAGCTCATCGGGGGTATTTGCCAATGCGGGCATAGACGACTTTTATGCCATGCGGAAACGCACTGATGGTGGAGCAGAGATAACTTGCCACAAAAGTCTGTTGGTGTTCACCAGGGCTCACCAGGTAGGCCGCTTGCGTAGGAGCACCAACAGACTTTTGGGGCAAGATATGTCTGCTCCACCATCATGCGGCTGGTCGGCTGGTCTCCAGCCTAGTGTGGAAATGATGATTCAGTGTTATTAAGTTTTCATAATTACGTATTTTAATTTATTTTTCATATATTTTTTTGTGGTTGTATATATTTTTTTGTATTGTGTTTTTATATGGATCCACGGTGGACGGTGGTTGATAATTATTTTTTAAAGAGAGCTACATAGTTAAGATGAACAACCCGTTCGTGATTTTGTGCATATAGGCCTTAGACCTTAAAAGTCTCCTGGGCTACAAAGTTCGTGAAACTCAGTCTGTTATGATGGGGAATCTTGAATAACCCCATGCTAGGTGCTAACCAAAGGTTAAGTGCTAAGTGATTTCGCCAACGGTCCCGCTCAAGTGAATCATGATCGGATACAATTTTGCGCCTGATAATTTGATCGGGAACGACCATAGGGTTAAACTTTGCATGAATTTAATATATATTTTTTAATAAATAATGGTTTGCACAATGCACAAGCAACTTCAAGTTCCACCTGTAATTTGGGACAGTTTAAGCAAATTAGATGGGATGACAAGTAGGACTTTAAAAAAAAATAAACCGACTTCAAATAAATCACTTCTTACTTCTTGCCTTAAAGAATTTTGAAAATCGGTTCACAATACAATAGACAGATATATCGGTGATCATAGGGCGAAAATTACAAGTGAGGATGAGGTTTTTTGAGTTTTCCGGGAAAAGTACCAATCCCTCAGAAGTAAATTTATATGGGACCACCTGTGAAGTATACTTTTTTAAACAAAATAAGTATTTTGAAAATCGGCCCACAATTGACGGAGTTATCGATGAACATACTTAAAAAAAAGTCGAATATAAAGTTCCGGCCTCCTCCTTTTTGAAGTCAGTTATAAATGGTACTAAAAATACTTAATTTCTAAAAATAAATTGAGAATCATTTAACCTGTAGCTTCCTCTCTAGGCGTAACCTGTAGATCAGTTGATGATAGAGTTAGGATGGATTAGATTACATTGACGACCTCTGTGGTGAAATGGGCGAAAGCACGCCTAGATTAGATTTCAGCCACGGGACAAATGTTTGTATGGTCTACAAATATTTGGATTATTTCGCGTCTGGATTTTTCTATGTATAAAATATAGTATTAGTAGTGTGTTTACAAAAAAAAAACAAGTTTATGTGGGGTACCACACAACACAAATTTTGCTCACTTTTTGGCTTGGTGTTGTGTGAAATTGACCACCTTTTATTTATTAACCTATTACTGCCTTTTCATAAAATGCTTGACAAACGGTTTTATATCGCCATTCAATTTTCGTAACCGTTACCATACCAAAGCTAATAATAATATACAGGATGGGGCAAAATTTTACCTCATTGAGGTTGAATTGCTTTTTTTTTTGAATTTTCACGAAAACTTACGATTTTATTTGGTAAGCTTCTTTGGGAAAAGTGTTCCTGTAAAGTGTTCTTTCCTGTTGGGAAATAGAGTCGATGGAGACCAACTTGTTTTTTTTTGACAAATGGCATTTTTTGGGCTGACTGTACATTTTTCAAAAATCAAAAAATGCCATTATTTTTTCCTTCAAAATAAACCTATAGTTTTCTCAGAACAAAACCTTCTAACTTCAAAAGAAAAGGTAGCTTAGCTGCCCTAAATGAGAAACATTTTGCCTCATCCTGTGGAATCAAGTTTTAACCTATTATGAAGTAGATATCTTTTTTTCTTTAACTAATGTGTTTTTTGCCATTATTTTTTATATCACTTTGGATTGGAACCATTAAGAACTGGCATAAAGCCTTGTTTTCTAGTAATTTGCCAATTAGTCTTGGAGTTTCACAGCAGGAGTTAACCATGAATTATTTATGAGTTAGGTATATTGAGAGGTTTATTAAAAATTACTATTTTAACCAATAAAATTACTATTTGAACACAACGATCCCAGTAGAAAAACAACGTCTACTGATAACGCAGTGGGCAAAATGCTATCATGATGAATCATCGTCATGATGATTTTATCATGATGATGATGACGATCATCAGATGACGATGATGATGATTTTGTGGTATATATTTTATTTTATGGCTCAAAGTAGGTACCTATTCAGTCTTTGTAATATTGGTTCTTGATTGGTCCTATGATTTCTTACATACCTTTATGCAAATTAAGAGCACGCTCCGGCTCTCTATAATAATTAAAATGATAATTCATTGTAATACATCATCAGGGAAATGAATTGATTGGGCTATTAATGACAAAAATTAAATTACATTGTCAAAAATGATTACGTCTAATATTTAGTGTGGAAGTGTTCTTATATTAATTTGGGGTACCAGCACACGGACTTCATGGATGCTAGCAAACGAAACACTGCATACTCGACTGCATATTGTTTGTTGAACGGTGAGTAGTATAAAAAAAACCAGTGCAGCAGTCGAGCTTTTAATGCTGTTTAAGAAGAAGCTTGGGTCTTCATCACATATTATAAAGTTTTGTTTTATTTATTATTATTTTTTATTAATTCGTTAAAGAATTAAATAATTACAAGTATTATTTAAAATGATTTTATTTACAAAATACTGTATTAGTTAATTTGTTCAGATCTTTATTCAGCAGTAAAATTACGTTTTAATAAATGACATTATACTTTCTTATATTATTTCATAAATAAAAAATACTTTTCTTTCATTGTGAACCAACTAGACTGCAAACATGCAGTCAGTCTGATCACTCCATTAATTTTGTTAGCTCACGATAGAGACATTAATTTAAGCCGTCACACTTCGACACAAACTAATGTTATTCTACTAATTTGAGAACCAGTATCGATAGAAAATAGTACAAAAAACTAATAAATTAAATGATTTAACTGTCTATTTGTAGTAACGATCCGTAAAAGTGCTTATAAATTATAATTTATGCTAATCTCTTGTAGATTTTACGCCTACGACATGCGGTTGGCTTAATGACACAGCTAAACTAATTTTTGTAGCCTGGACACTATTATTGGCGGCCGGCTGATTGCGGCATAGCACAGCCTACATCGGCACAGCTAAATCCTCTGGCCACCGACGGGCAGCAGCGTCGGTGGTGCGAGAAGCTGTGCCCTGCGATCCCCAACCCGCATGCCCAGCGTGGGGATTATGGGCATTTCCCCCTTATTAGGGGAGGCCTATGTCCAGCAGTGGACTGATATAGGCTGGTGTGGTGTGGTGGTGGGACACTATTAAAAAATAGTGCGAAAATTATATGTTCAATCTCAATCAAGTACATTAGTCACACACAGCATTACTACAACCATCAACATAAATCAGTTCACTGCTGGACATAGGCCTCCCCTGATAAGAAAGGGGATATGATTGTGGATCGCAGGGCATAGCTTCTTGTACCAGGTAATTTTATTCAGGTCAGGTAATTTAGCTGTGCTGGTATTAGGCTGCGCTAAGTCACAATCAGCCGACCTTCAGAGCCTTGTTTGTTGATTAGCAGCCTGCATCATGTGCTGATGAAAGCTTGGGCTTGGGTTCCGAAGATGAAGGTCGGAATCCTTTACACCCAAAAACAAAACAAATTATATTTTATTGGCTTATAAAGTTTGGTATAATGCAAACAGCATTATGAAGTATGTATGTATTTATAACAGAAATTAAAAATAAACTTAATATTTTAGTACAAATATAATATAATACACCATGGAGTTGGGCAGGACACCTGGCAAGGCGAGGTGATGACAGGTGGAGTAAGGCGATAACTGAATGGCGTCCAAGAACCAGATACAGATACTTCGGTCGTCCAGCAGCGAGATGAGCAGACGATATTGCATCAATCGTGGGCCAAAACTGGATGAGACGAGCTTTGAACCGTGGGGATTAGCACATACATAGGGAGGCCTATACCCAGCAGTAAGGGAAGTCAGGCTGTGGATCATGATGATGATAATACATCCTCATTTTGCACTCTAAAGTGAAATCAAAATGTCCTTTGTCCTACAAATACTTACAAATCTCTTATATCAGAATTTCAAAAAACTATCGAAATGAACTAGCTTATTACCAGTAGACTGTTTTAATAACTCAACGGACGCACACTTTCAAAAAAATTATATTTCCCATGTTATTGGCACCTGGAATTGAGTAGAAGCTATCAAAATATCACGTTTCTTAATCAAATCTAACATATTTGTGGTTTTCTCTTTTCTGTGAATCAGTAAACAAGATAATTTGGATACACTAAAGAAATTAACTATTTACATAAATTAAGGTAAAAAAATATAATTACATACATAAGGTCACGCTCATTGCTTCATTCACTCTCATCACATTCTTCATAGTCGATGATCACATTAGTCATCAGTTTAGGGTACCTACTCCTGACCTGGCCTTTTATTATTATTATAACATCTGGCACACAAAACAGAACGCAATCAGTAAACAAATAATAATACATAAAAACAGGCTATGAGCTAGATAGTATTCTAAAGCATGTGTACACATTAAAATCAATAATTAATTTAAGCAGAAAATCGTACTTAGTAGTATTATTTAACATATAAATAAATTTGAATATTAGACAAAGTGCAATTACTCTTTTGCAAGAGCGGCTAAAAATTCTCTTTTAAATCTATCTAAATTGTTATTGAGTACATCGATTGAGTCACTGTGATTAAGTAACAAATCATTGTATTGACGACACATTCTTACTATGGGGTTAAAGAAAGATGTATTATTTGTAAAATCGAAGAGGTGCTGGGACATTTTCCCAGCACCTCTTCGATTTAATCGTAGAACGTACTGTTAGCTGAAATAGCTGAAATTAAGCAAAGGTGGCACCTCGTGCCTCACTCACACATTGAGTATTTACGTCAAAGCATTTCAGCAAGTTTGCATTAATATTCCTTTATAAACCCAAAATTCTAATGATTCTTTTCAGTCAGTTCTTGGAAGGTTACTCTGTCTCTCCCCAGCTACGGACCTGGTTTTTAGCCCGCCGGCTGCATCAGAGTACAGATAGCCCAAAGAGAAGTCCCACTCGCGACTTTATAAAACCCGTTGATCCACCAGAGATCCTTTATTTAAAGTTGGAAGTTGTAAATTAAATTTAAAATCGTTAATAAATCTGTGTTTCCATAAATCTTGTTTTTTTTAAGACAAGTCGGAAAGACAGTCTAAAAGTACGTCGAGGTGTTTTCCTTCCGACTGTCCCATTCACACTCACCTCATTTACTTTTTTCGTAAATATGAAATGAGTTTAAACATAATAATGTGATTTGACTACCTATTGAATTTGTAATTACTGACATTATTTTTATTGAATTTTGACTATGAATAAGATGAACCGATTAATTGGTGCAATCCGTTCTAGTTATTAAGTCAATAAACAATATATATATAAACAATAAAGGTGTCTTTTGTTATTTAGCAGGATACATCACGGGTGGGAGAAGTTGGCTATTGTTCCAATGATGAAGGTTAACATGATCTTTTTTTAACATAACAGTCAAGCGTTTGACGACTAGCTGAGACATGTGAAAATGTACCGATTCACTCTGTATTTGAAGACTCCGAGATTGTACTGATCCGAGAAAACAGATGCCTGGAGCAAGTTCCACTCCATACTAGTAGTAACAATAAACGTGGAAGTGAATCGTTTGGTGGGACAAGGCGGGATGTCGACCAGGTATGGGTGGTACTTTTCAGTACGCCTGCTTGTCCGGTGATAAAAGAGGGAAGGTGGGCTCAGGTTGTCGAACTTGTAGAAAACCGACAGTCTACAAACTCGACGTCTGTATTCGAGGCGTCATCAACTATGAAGGAATCGCTGAGGAAGAGGCATACACAGGTTTTTACAAAACTCACAATCGTAATCCAGTAATCCAATAAGTTGTTTGGGATGCGTCGAGTTGTGAATGTGCATCTCAAGTCGAGATAAAGGGCCGGACACAGCACGTGGCCGACGCGTGTCGTGATTTGGGGGACATACAGAAACATGTTTCTAAACTGTTCTAAATTGGGGTACTGCGATATTGATTTGCAGTAAGCGAGGGTCTGGATTTAATATGAAGTAGGTAGACTAAAAAAAATCTTTAAGTTTCAATGAACAGGAAGTTGGAACTCATTTTTTGTCATCAACGTCATCATCATCATCTGCCTATAGCAGTCCACTGCTGGACATATGCCTACAATAATGAGAGCCAGTGCGCCCTGTCCTAAGCTCGACGCATCCAGCTTCTACCAGCAGCTTTTTCCAAATTGTCCCTCCACCTGGCCGGAGGGCATCCTACAATACATTTGCCGAGCCGCGGTCTCCACTAAAGAACTCGTTTACTCCAACGGTCCAATGGTTGTCGGTTCTTCGGCAGATATGGCCAGATTGGCCAGCCCACTACCAATTCAGCATGCGGATTCTCTGAGCTATGTCAACATATTTGTTAATAAACCTAAATAACATTCTTGAGATATATCAACTTAACAGAGACGCTAACTAAGCACATTACATGCTCGTACATTTGGAATGGGCGAGTAATGAAAAACATTCTATTATTCAAGTTACACGCATAAATTAATAACCATCCTCTAAAATAACGAAGAAGAAGAAGAATTCATTATTTATTTACTTAAATAATGAATAATGCTGGACGTTATCACACAGCATTATGTAGCCCCAAACCAAATAGAGTTTGTATTATGCGAACCACATGATTGATAAACTGCTCATAAACATATATTTTTTTCTAAATACATACTTATCATACATAGAAAACACCCAGACCCGAAACAAATATCTGCAGAACATGCAAGCATTTGTCCCGCAGCGAGAATCGAACCCTAAACCTTATGCGTCTCTGGCGGGCCGTTCGCCCACTACGCCACAGAGGCCGTCATGCGCAAGTGGTGGCAAGCTTACGAAGAAGTAACATCTGTATTTTCCCTTAATCTTCATAAGATAAGGGTCACTAAAACTACTGTAGACCAATAAAGCCTAAAAATAAACACATTACAAACGATATTTACCCAAATCCGTGCGCGTGCCATCCCCTAACACAAAACTAAAAATAAACCCCCTATTAGAGTTAATGCGTTAACAATGTTTGATACAGGGTTCCATGCTGATCCTCCAAGCCTAGTATGTACTTAATGATTCCCGTCGTTTGGAAGCAGATGCATAATGCAACGGTAAAAGTAGCAAAAAAAATGTGAAAAAGCGATTTGAAATTGGTTCAAGTTAAAATCATCACTTTCAATCATTATCAACAGCCTATAGAAGTCCACTGCTGAACATAGGTCTCCCCCAAGTATTTCCACGAAAATACTCTAAAATAGTCTTGAGCCCTCTCCATCCACCAAGGTTACCTGCAATTTTGACGATGTCGTCGGTCCCTACACTTCGTCTTCCAAATCGCTGTCGCCATTTGAGAACCTTTATTCTCCAATGCTTTGATAACCATTGGGGAATAAAGGTTCTCAAATGGACCCAACCGTTGATCTGATGCTCTACGGGCTATAATGGACTGCCCATAGCCACTACAATTTGCTTTGCACTTAAAGTTCAAGTTTGAGAGCTAAGTTTTAAGTTTTACAAAAATTCAGTGGTGAAATCATGGCCCTAGGACATACAGCCCCTTTGAAGATAAGTTAAATGGCAGTGATGAGCTTTAAATTTTATAGTAATAAAATAGTGAAAAATCATTCAAACAGGCGTCACGTCGACGCCTCTCGACCTCCCTTCTGGCCTCCAAAACTCCATTAAAAGTGCCGCAAACTTCGACCAGCAATCAAAACCGTCAACAATCAGACTCGGCCATCAAAAGCGCATATTCAAGTCGTTAAAACGACCGTGTCAACATATCCTCCCGTACATAATTGAGACATTTTACAAGAAAGGATGTGATTATGAGCGAACATAAAACTGTATTTCTGTTTGGGGCATGACGGCCGCATTGACATAGAAATCATATTACAGCCGCCGTTTTGCTTGTTGAAACTGAATTGTAAACATACCACACAAGCAAATGTAGTGCAAACATGAATTTATTAAGTAGGTAACTATTATCCGAGAACTATTATTATTATTATTTGGTTTTACGTTTTGTTTTCCTCGGCAAGCCGGACGGGATTGATGGCACGGGCCTAAGCCAAGTGTTCATCAATTGGGTTAGAAGTGGACGACGCAGTAGGTCGTATGATAGATGGGGGTGTATTTGTGTGGATGTTTTGGAGCGGGGTATCGGAATCAAATTGCAAGAACTTTCTTACTAGTCTGCATGTGTTTAATATCACTGCTTTTTGCAGTAGTTGGTAAGTGCTTGGGGGTAGGTTTAAAGAATTAAGGGATTGATGAAGTTGTTTGGGTATTACTCCAGTTGTTGATAATACTATCGGGACTATTGTAACCTTTTGTAGATGCCACAGTCGAGTTATTTCGTCTTTTAATTCAATATATTTAGATAATTTTTCTGCTATTGTAGTCTGTAAGTTATGTGTATTTGGTACGGCTATGTCTATAAGATATCCTGGTTTATTTATTTTATTTATAATTGTGATGTCTGGCCTATTGAAATGAATTGTTCGATCGGTGAGAATGGCACGATCAAAATACAATTTCGTGGTCGCGTTTTCCAACACCGTTTCAGGGTTGTATTTGTAGTATGGCACTACAGATTCTATTAGTTTGAATTGGTGAGCTAGTTTTTGGTGAATGATATTTGCAACTTGATCGTGCCGATGTTTATAGTCTATCTGGGCTATTGACTTACACGCGCCTGTAATGTGTTGGATCGTTTCTGGAGAACTATTGCATTTTCTACAAGAGTCAGTGATTAAATTCTTAATTATATGCTTTCTGTAATTTTTGGTTTCAATTACTTGATCCTGTATTGCAAGCATGAAGCCCTCCGTCTCTGGGAAAAGTTCGCCTCGATTAAGCCACGCGTTCGACGCTTCTTTATCGACATTAATTTGGCATAAATCTTGGCAATGTCTTCCATGTAGAGACTTCTGGGTCCATTCTAGGATTTTGGTTTTGTCATCAATCACCTTTTCATTCTTTTGTTCATTTTTATCTTTTAAATTAAGAGGTGTAAAATTTTGGTCGTTTTGTGCTATTAATTTATGTAGCATGGAAGATGTAGATTTGGTAAAGAAGTATTGTCTAAGACTTTTGATCTGTCTGTTGTGTAAGTTTAAAATATCAATAAGACCCCTGCCTCCTTGTTTCCTTGGTAGAGTCAACCTTTGCAGGCACGATCTTGGGTGGTGTTTGCGGAATTTAGTCATTGTAGTGTTAATTTTACGTTGTAGGGATTTTAGGTCTGTTTTGGTCCAGTTGATTACACCGAAAGAATAAGTGAGTACTGGTATAGCAAAGGTGTTTATTGCTTTTATTGTATTTCGTGAATAGAGTTGTGTTTTTAGTATTGTATTTAACCGATGTTGAAATTTTTGTTTAAGTTCTTGTTTGGTTTCTTTAGAGTGTATCTGACGTGATTGTGCGTACCCTAGGTATTTATAAGTTTCTTGTTCATCTAATGGTTCTATGTGTTCTCCTGTCTCTAAGGTGTATTGGTGTTTATAGTTCTGTCCTGCTCTAACTGAAATTATTTTGCATTTATCTATACCGAATTCCATTTTTATGTTGTTTGTGAATTGTTCAGTCAGGTTAGATAATTCGTCAAGTTGAGACTCAGTTTTTGCATATAACTTAATATCGTCCATATACAGCAGATGATTTAAAATGCATTTTTGTGTATCAGTTGGTTCGTCATCAGTAGTTGTACTTGTTGCTTTTAAAGGAATTCCTAATGAAGTTGCATTTAAAATGTTGGAAAGGGGATTTAGAGCGAGACAGAACCATAGTGGACTAAGTGCGTCTCCTTGGAAGATTCCTCTCTGTATTTTGATTGGGCTGGTATCTACTGTTTTGGTTGGAGTAGTCAGTCTAAGTACAGTGGTCCAGGTGCTCATCATGCCCTTTAGGAAAGTAATTAATGTTGGGTGTATTTTGTAAATTTCTAAGACTTTTACAAGCCATGAATGGGGTACAGAATCATACGCTTTTTTGTAATCGATATAAATAAATAAATAAATAAATAAATAAATAGCTAAAATGTTATTGGCATCAATGTGTTGATATATCAATTCAGATATACAGGATGTTATGATCTTGTATAAGGTCTGCAGGCAGGTGATAGGCCTATATTTTGCTGGGTTAGCAAGGTCATTGTGGTCTTTCGGTATCATGAAAGTTGTACCTGATGTTATGATGGATGGTATTGTTTCGGGGTTTTGAATGAAACTATTGATGTAATTATGTAGATATCCATGTATTGCTGTGAATTTTTTGTACCAATAGCTATGAATATGATCTGATCTAGGTGCTTTCCAGTTATGTAGTCGAGAAAGTACTTTATGAAATATCTGTGGGGATATGTATTCGAATGTCATTGCTTGAACGTTCTTGTTGTTGTGTGTCAGTTCTGTTTGTATCCAATCAGCCTGATTATTATGTTCTATTGGTTGTTCCCATATATTTGCCCAGAAATTATGTAATATGTTTGGTTCCGGTGTGAGATGATCGCGATCATTTGAGTGGTTTTCCTGGACATTCGTCGTTGCCTGTCTAATATTGCGATAGAATAGTTTTTCATTGTGGGTGAATTGAGTGTTTTGTTGTTTTCTTTGGGTGCATGCTTTATATCTTTGAAGTCGACCTGTTACGACTGAAAGTTTTTGTTTCAGTGTTAGACACACATATGTGTGTTGCTTGTGTATTTGGTTCTTCGTGTATAGTATGAATTTTGTATTGTTCCATGATACGATTTACATGTTTGATTACTTTTTTACTTCTGTTGCCGTTGATGAACTGTGTCATTCTACCTATTTTTGATCGTAAATTTATTATTAAAAAACTGTCAAAACTATCGAAATTTGACGGCTCTTACGATGTGTTTAATGTAATACAAGAATAATTCCATGGTTTAATGTGACAGTCAGGGCCTGATTGTAAGGAATAGAAATATTATCATCATAACTAGCAATGGGGCACAAAATACAAATCCTATTTTGCAAGAGGATAATTTTGTAGCAGAAATAATTGTAGCGTAGCTACATTTTTAGCACAACTTTTTCACTTTCGCACTGGTTTTTCAGCATTTTTGATGATTATTTACTTCACTAAACTGAAATCCACTAAATTCATTGTTTTGTTTTGTTTACATTTGTTTCGAAACTTTTGCAATTGTTCGACATAACTTCATGTTTGAGGTTGACGTTGACAGATACGCTATATTGTCATCAGTCGTTTGCTAGATCGATAGGTCGATTGTTTTATCAAAGTTTGTTCTCTGGTTTGACAAGAACGAAACGTAATTTTTATTAGCTTTGTGAATTTTCTGTTTATTTTGTTTGAGAAGTCAAGTTCAAGGAATACGTATTTGTGAAACTTGGTGATAACGAAACGCAATGCTTTCTCTGTGATTGATTCGGTCATTTTTGACGTTCTTCTTTCCGATGGTGATCGATGTGAAGATGGCTTCTTTTTGGAGAAAATATACAAGGCGGAGCATCTCCTATCCTCGTCCATATTCCGTGGCAGGATATTTTAAAGCCCGTAAAAAGGTTAGTTCGCAGTGATTATCTTCCTGATAATTGTGGCTGCTTAGCGGCATTTATATTTTATATGATTTCGAACGAGCGCGTTGTCGTGTTGGCGGCACGCGATCGTAACCTCATTTGTTTCATTTTCTAAAGTCACCGTTGTATCTTTACAGTGGGCTTTTTTGGTTACGGATGGTTAAATGAGAAGCGATGAAAATTTAGCGGCGTACAACCCGACCCCAACCTGACCTTGACGCGCGGAGCGTGTGTAACGCAACACCAGCCAAGCACACCTGGACCAGCTTCCATTTGGGTATCCTCGCTCGGGACTCCACGGTATCGTGATCACAATCTCATTTACTTCAAATGTGACCCGAATGCTTGTCCTCATAAGACGGTAAACTGAATGTGCTTCGGTCACACACAAGAAACTTTATTTTGTCTATTGTCACGACGGTAAATTGAACCTAGTTTCTCCACTACATTTGGAGAAGTTTGTCCTGAGGACGGTAAACGCGTACATCATTCGGTGCAAGTGATAACCTCCGCCAGTTTACACAAGGAATTTGTATACTATTTAAATTGATAAGTAATTGTTTAAATTGGTAGATAGTTAGAGTAAGGGAGTCGTTGCCTAGCTAACAACGTACTACCCCGGACGATTTAGTCAAACAATCGTCCCGTCTTCTCGCTATATTATAGTACTGTAACTTTAACATAAGTTTTAAGTTTAAGTGTACGACTTAAATGTCAGTGTTACTCCAATAGCTCTTAAGAAGTGTTTTCTACAGGGTCAGAGGGTTCTTTTTGTTTACAATATAAGTCTAACTTTCATATAACTAACTTTGTTTAATTTTACCACCGCACATTCCCTCACGGACAGCTAGGCTGCTGGAACGGTCCTTGATCTAAAGGTTCACTGTTCTGAAGACTTTGCTTATCCAGGTAATTTAATTATTTTGTGTGAAGCATGAAATGAGTCTGCTGGGTTACCAGTTCAGTTTCTTGTGTAGGCTTGCTTCATCGCTTCATCTAACCTAGACAAATACAGTGTAACGTACAATTACATCAAACTCTGGAGAGTAACCCAACTTATTATAACTTTGTCTTTGGGGTTACCTCCAAACCTTTTATTAGAAAAACAGTTTTTTTTCTTTTTTTAATTTTTTATTACGTTACATAATATTATGCTGTTTGTTGAGCGCCGTTGTTTTCAAGATTTTATTTCACTCGAAACAAACAAACATAAATATTTCCCATTACAAATGTCCACTATTTTGCATTTTGACACATGCATGACAAACACTCTTATTTGCCGCATAGATAAGTCAGTAAGTGAAGTGCAAAAAGAGCGTTTTGAGCGGTTTTGTTCTGAAATTTAAAGCATTGAGTGCTGAAAACACACTGTCGCACCGATTATCCTTCGTCGCATTCCTCGGGCATGGTGCGTAGCGTCATATCAGAGGCTCGCAGTTTACGTGTTAGTGCATATAGCTAGGAACAGGCCCTGTGCCTTGGCTATACCTTTTCAAACAGTTTTCTATGTAAATGTGGCGGAACGGATCTTTAAAAATAGTAAGTAGGGGATTTTCGCTGGATATGCTTGAACACGTTGCTTCAATAAAATTACTCGGAAGTACTTATAATATGAACAGAATAACCATTTCAGATTTGTTAAAATAATTCAATATTGTTTATATCATATCCTCCTGCTTATTATAAATGTGAGGATGGGTGTATGAATGATGGTTTTTCTTTGGATTAATATATAGTCTTTCTATCCAGGTACCTACCATGCAAGCAAAGCCGCAGGTGGAGACTAGTACACAAAATATTCTATTTTTATTGCGAAAGGCTGCTAGTAGAAGTCGTGCATCGAGCTGAGGAATGCCTTTATCCAGCAGTGGTGTTATTAGCTTAATGATGATGATGATGAATGACGCATTGATACCATTTTAATAGAAAATAATGTCACAATTTCCACCTATAATAAACAAACGGCTAAAAATTGTGTAATTAACTCGCTGAAAGCTAAATAAATGTCATTTAAAGTCATCATTCAAAGTCACCATCAGTCTGAAGTGTCCACTGTTGGACCTCTTTCAAAGACAAAGAACGGTCTTGAGCCTTTAAATGTTATTATGGTTAATTTACTAGTTTTATGTCCCTATTACTTAACCCATTACTTGGAAGACAATCGAATGTTCACTTAACCCGATGATTGCATCTCAGCTAATTTAGTAGGCTCGTGATAAATGTGGGATAGATTTTTGAATTATTGTACGGTAGAAATATCGATAGCATTGTTTTATTGATTTAGTACTGGTTTTTATTTTGAGGGCACCAAACAGCCACAAAAGCCATTTTTTAATGATTAAAACATAATGATAAGTATTAACTAATGGAAAGTTTGCAACCAGTGCCTCTTACCCACCATGTCATGACATATGAAGCCGAAACGTGGATATTCACAGTACGGCTACTCCACAGCTCAAAGTCGCTCAGTGAAATATGGAACACAGGGCGCAATGGCACAGGCTTCCCATAATGAGACCATTGCGCCCTGGAAATAGTTCTAGCGGGCTGGTATCATAATGACTGGATCCAGTGGACGTCAATAGACTGATGATGATGACGATGATAATGATACATAGAGAATTGTTATCCATCATTTCATTTTGACGTGTATGCTACGTTTTATTATTGGAACCTTTTTTGTATTTGGTGACTTTAATTTAATTAAAGTTTTAATATTTCTGTATGTTTGCCGAATAAAATAAGTCTTGGCCTACTATGCAGTTTTTGAAAGTTTGTTTTTAATATTTAAAAAGTATTTTAAAATAGCCTATGCTCCAATATTCTCAAGCACACTACATAAAAACTTAATCATATTAAAATGTCTTCTTTAATCCAAAGCCGAGAATCATACCAAACGTCTTGACAAGCCTCCTTGAAATGATCAAAGACGATCCGACGGCGAGGTACCATCCTAATTTACACCGAAGAGGCTTAAGTACCTTTGTAACGTGATATACCAAGTTTAATGAGAAACTATTTGTGAAACGGGAGCCATTCCCACTTTTTATTTTTAATTAAACGTTTAAGTCTCAGCGCTGTTGGTTACTTTCACATAAAATAAATTAATTCTTTAATTCTTTATCGTACACAGAAAAATAAAATACCAAACTCTGTGGCACAGTGAACGAAAGCCCGCCAGAGACAGATAATGTTGCGGGTTCTATTTCCGCTGCGAGATAAATATTTGTATGGTCTGCAAATATTTGTCTTGGGTCTGGGTGTTTTATGATAATGAAGGTAACATTATTCATAGAATACACAAAAAACTAGTGTGTTAATGAAGTCAGAAACAGAGTATTATGAGAACATGACAAATAGTCATGTTCTCATAATACTCTGTTTAGTCATTCCATAATATATTTTAACGCTTTGAATGCTGAAAATACAACTCTAGCTATAGACTGCTCTGCCTCGTCCATAGCGTGAAACTTCATGTCGAAGACTCGCAGTCAATGTGTGAAATGGTATTACTGTCTGCCCCCGTTTAGTAGAAAATGGTATTACTTTATGTTATATGCCACTAGGAGATGTTTTACAATAATTCAAATATTTCACCGTACCTACGCAAAGACCAAGCATTGCTATTACGATGGCAATGCCACGAATATTTTGACTTGTCTTATCAATTTTGTAAAATTTTGGCAAATGACAACGCGTTTCGAATCTACGCCTTTACATTGGTCAATCACAAGATTTGCTGTCGATACTACATGTCAAAATATGCTTGCTTCTACTTAACTTCGTACCGTAAAACGGGGTAAATAGGAATGGCGGGGTAAATAGGGAAAAAAATCTGCTTTTCTAAACCGTTCTGTCACTGTCTTTCTATTTATGAGAGACCAACACTTTTTTATTTTTAACGAACTTATATTTTTTGCTACTGGCTACACTGAGTTTTTAAACCGGCCAATCAGGTTTCACTTAAAAAAGATGCGTTGTAAGTGAGGTCGCCGTGGACACGTGAATGTTGTCTGTTTTAACTTTAAGTTTTTGATGAGATATGTTGAGAAAAAGTGTTGAAATCGATGTAATCTTGATCATTATTGTGGACTGTGGTTTAAAGAAACGAGAAGGTAAGTAAATAATTGCGTAATTTCATTGGAAATCTTAGTTTTAGTCGAACACTCGTTTTGAGGTTATTTTGGAGATAATAGGAACGCGAAGGGGGTAAATTGGCACATAAACTGGTATAATTGGAACAACGCGGGGGTTATTTCTTTCGATTAAGGGGTAAATTGGAATTCCTAAATAGGGTTGTCAAAAACCAAAACCAATGTAAAGAAATTAAAGTTAAATAAATAAATTACTTAATTAATTTCGGTATTTTATCAATAATGTAATTTACTCTTTTATATACACTGTAAAATATCTTCTTTTATAGTCTATATATTATATTATTTTATGTAGGTTGATTGTTAAAAGAAACCTTTTTTGTATCAAACCAGGCAATAAAAACTGTATTGTTTTATTTGCGACATAGAACATTAGTTAGGTAGGTACTTCTACATTTACCTCAAGCACGAATCTGAATTTGCGGTCAATTATATTTTATTGCTTACATTTTTTAAATTTTTCTTCATTTAAGATATTGCAACGATTTTTGATCAAAATTCAATAAACGATTCAATATTTTTCAGAATGCCTCGCAACTACGTGGCCAAACCAGGTGCTAAACGGTACAAAAAGTACGACAGTATTTTAATACAAATAGCTGTGAACGAGAAAGCTTCGAAAAATGTTAGCTTATGTGCTGTTGCTAAAAAGTATAACATACCAAAATCAGTTCTATGCCGCCATAACAACAGAAAAATGAAACCTCATGGTAGGCCAACTGCATTATCCCAAGAAGAAGAGCTATATTTAGTGGAAAATTTAAATATATGTGGTGATTGGGGCTACCCGTTAGATACAACTGACCTTAGATATATAATAAAAATGTATCTCGACTCAATGAATATCAAGCACAAAATATTCAAAAATAACTTTCCCGGTATAGACTATGTTAATGGGTTTTTGAACAGACATGCAGATAAAATATCACAAAGAATATGTCAGAACATTAAGAGATCTAGAGCGGCAGTGTGTTCAGACACAATAAAAGAATATTTCTGTGAATTGGGAAAGTCTGTGGAGAACATCCCAAACCAAAATATAATTAATTATGATGAGACGAACTTGACTGACGATCCTGGTCGCAAGAAGGTGATAGTAAGACGAGGATGCAAGTACTCAGAACGTATAGTCAATCACTCAAAAGGGTCAATATCTTTGATGATCTCAGCCACAGCAGATGGTGATTTTCTACCGCCTTATGTCGTCTACAAAGCGCTTCATTTATATGATTCATGGACGATGAGGGGGCCGCATAATGCGAGGTATAACAGGTCTTTATCTGGTTGGTTTGATGGTGGTACTTTCGAGGATTGGGTTAAAACAATAGTTATACCTTTTTTGGAAAAGAAAGAAGGTAAGAAAATTTTGATAGGAGACAATTTGTCCTCACATTTGTCTATTGATGTCATAAAACTATGTCAGGAAAAGGATATCCACTTTGTTTTTCTGCCCGCAAATTCGACACACCTTACCCAGCCCTTAGATGTGGCAGTTTTTAGACCAATGAAGATGATTTGGCGTCACTTATTGGATAAATGGAAAAAAGCGACGATGGGAGAACACAATCATGTGTTCCAAAGGGGTGCTTTCCACGGCTGTTAAAATTGCTAATGGACGAGTTAAGTGTGAATGCTGAAAAAAATATTAGAGCGGGATTTAGAAAATGTGGAATTGTCCCATTAGATGCTAACCAAGTTCTAGCAAGGCTTCCTTTACAAGAAGAGGACGTAGAGACAAAAACTACAGCTGTGAATGATAGCTTTTTGAAATTTTTAAAAGAAATGCGCTATGGTTCCATGAATATTAGAGAGCCCAAAAAAAAGAAAAAGCTAGAAGTAGTAGCTGGAAGAAGTGTAAGTGCTGAGGAAGTAGAACAGAATGAAGATCAGGAACCTGTGATACCAAAAAAGAAAAGAACAGCAAAGCAAACAAATGAATCAGAGCCCAAAAAAAAGAGAAAGCTAGAAGAAGTGGCAGGAAGAAGTGAAAGTGCTGAGGAAGTAGAACAGAATGAAGATCAGGAACCTGTGATACCAAAAAAGAAAAGAACAGCAAAGCAAACAATTCCAAAACTTTCGTCTTTAAAAGGGAAGGGTATCGGCAAAACAACAAAACCTAAATTTGACACATTACAGATAGACGACAACGATGAAAACAAAAATTCCGATATAAAAATATGCGATCTAAGCAAAGAGATACAAGACTATAGTGAAATTGAGGTGCCTGGTGGATCAAACGATCCTGATGTACTAGGGATCCCGGAACCCGTTTATTTTTCCATTGAAGACATGCCAATTATTTTTGCTGAAAATGTAAAAGGGAAGGGTATCGGCAAAACAACAAAACCTAAAATTGACAAATTACAGATAGACGACAACAGTGAAAACAAAAATTCCGATACTAAAATATGCGGTCAAAGAGAAGAGATAAATGACTATAGTATAATTGAGGTGCCTGTTGGAGCAAAAGATGTAGTGATTCCGGAACCCGTTTATTTTTCCATTGAAGACATGCTATTTTTTCTGAAAATTTTGATTGCCCAGAAAGTATTATGAGAACTGATGATAAAGACCTGGCGAACCAAAACCAGAGTAAAAAAGACCATGAGAAACAAAATGAAAATCTTCAAATAAAAAACATACAGAAGTCACAAGTTAAAATCATAACAGATATAAAACTTAAATTGCCATTGCCTTTGAAGAAGATAAATAGGAATTCTAACTTACACGATAGCGAAAGAAATAACTCAACCCGTCCAAAGAGAGAAAGAAGTCTAAAGAATTTTTACGACAACACGGAGCAAATTATCAAAATGTTAGAAGAAGAATAATTATGTTTCTACCTAATTAAAGAAACTAAAACTAATTTTTTTGTTGATTTGAAAGAAGAATATTTAAGTTTCAATATTTAGTTCCTATCATCTTCACCATGATAATAGATACTAAAATTATTTTTTTGTTGATTCGAAAGAAGATTAGTTAAGTTTTATTATTTTTTCAAATATTTAATAACTATTAAGCTAAACATTTAAAAGTTAATTTAAGTTAATCCAAAATGTGCCATAAATAAATACGAATAGACTGATTATAGAGTTGTTTAAGATAAATGCGATATTAGTGTTATTAGGTTACTTACAATTAAAATATGATCTCACAAAGTATTTTATAATAAACATATAAGTACCTACAATACTAAAGGTTTTTTTCTTCGAATTAGTAGGTACCTACCTAGGTATCTACTTAATTTGTATAGATATGAGTGATAGCCCTAGATAAAATTCCGATTAACCTCTCTTTCGGACCTATTATCCCCGTCAGGGGTAAATTGGAATCCAATAGGGTTTTTGTAGAATTTCTCGAAATACGACAATAATTTGGGAATATAGAGCTACATAAAAACTAAAAGAGTTAACCATCCATACTTGGGTATGCATTGAAATACCCTATGTGTTACGGAAGAAGGTTTAAATTGCAATTGAAAGTGAAGATTGGACCAATTTACCCCGTTTTACGGTACCTTCTTACTTAACTGTCCACTTTTTCCACACAAGCATATTGACAACACGCGAAATTTCAACGCACTACGCACTACATCTTTGTAATTTTTTGTTTAATTGTCAAAAGAAAAAATACGTGTCTAATATTTTTTGATAATGTAAATGACGGACTAATTAGAATTTTTCAGTCGTCATCACTAACGTATAAATAAGTATTTTAACTTCTATTTCTGTATGTTCGTTTCCAATCACATAAAGCTTCGAGAGTAGGTCACACAGCATCCCTTTGCAATTCAATTCGTTCGCATTCAAGTATCGAACTTTTTTAACGTCCGCTGCAATCCGGACGTAGCCGCAGAGTGAACAGCAAAGAACCACAGTTTTCACGTTCATTTAGTTGAAGCTTCAATGCCGAAATTACGCCCTGAAGATATTTGTATTTATGTTGTTATCCCAATTGATAAGATTCACCAAGGTCGACAAAAAAAAAACATACAAATTTCATGTTTTTGTTGTTTTGTATCAAGTAAAAATATTTATTCTTCTCTGTTTGTTCACGTTACAAATAGGGGCAAATAAAAAATACGATTCAAAGAGCACTGTAATTTTCGTACTGAATAAAGAAATTTTCACTTTTCACTTTCACTTTGATACCGAAATTATACTCATATTCGTAAATTCGTACGTATCTAATGCCAAGAAGGTATCTATTTTAAAGCTCAGAGACGGACACTTTACTTGTCCTGCCGTTCGCCGATTAGCGCTGGCACTTAAAGGTTCAAAAATCACATTTACTAAAATATAGTTTTTGTATGATAATTAGCATAACATGTCACAAATTGCATATTGTAGCATAAATAAATGTTATAAAGTTGCCACTCTCTGTCTGAGTATTTTTCACAAACCAGCGCCTATAGTACTGCAAAAAGGGCAAAACTTCGAATGCCTTGCAGGCATGCAGGACAATATCATGCCCACCGCGTCGATTGAAGAGTTCCAATTGAAACCCTGATGTACACTTACTGTCCTATACCAAGTTTAGTTATGTTTTCAGTACTATACCAAGTATTGTGTGAATAATTTATTGATTTATTGACTTAATAAAAAACACGGCTTGCAGCAATGACTCTAATTATAAAAATTGGGTTGAATCTTAGATAAATTGTCAGAATTAATTGTTAGATATTTAGTACATAGTTAAAATTTAATAATAATGTCAGTAATTATAAATTCAATAGGTTCATAAAGTTAAATCGCATGTCAAACAAAAATAGACAAATAGAAAGAAATAAAGCATAATAGAAAGGGCAAAAAAACCGGCTAGGACGCAAGAGGCGTATCTCATAGAGGTTTGATTCTCTTTGCAGGTTAAAATGGATATTTGCTTCTTTGCTTGGAACTGTAGCTTCCTCGCTATTCTTTAAAAAGGTGGATGTGTCTATAAAAACAGGAATATGCCCCATTCTTATAGGGAAGTGTATTATAAATAGATATGTATACTGAGCATATCTGAAAACACTTGGCTAATTGGTTGATTATATACAAAAAAACAGAAAAGTATCAAATCTACTATCTACTACTAAAAAGGGCATCAAGCGTCGCGGAGCGCTGCCACCATTAAGAGCGTTCGCTCATACTTTCATACGTTCATACTTTTCATTTTTGCCAATGAGTTTTTAAGTGCGTGAGTGAACATTGTATAGAATTAGGGAAAGCAATCCAGCGGCATTTTCAATCCAGTTGGATTTTTGCTGCATTGAAGAAAATCGATGGATCCAGCGCCGATCCAGCAGTAATCGATTTTCTAAAGTCATGAATGTTTTTTTATAAATTTTAAATCGTACGTAGATTTAAAATGTATAAAAAAAGCATTCATTATCATTTATAATACCACATTATGAGCTTCTAGTTGACGTTTTGAACATTTTTTTTGTAACAAAAAATGTAATATTACCTGTATTATAAAATATTAATGGAAACAAAGCTTTTGCCCGCGTATAAGCGGTTGGTCACCATTAAATGTTTGGTTTGTTTCCTCCTTTTTTCTGTCTTTTTCTGTACCCCTGACACCATTTATGTAAAACAGATTTTTAATATTTTCCTCAAAGCAATATATTCAGAAACAAATGTTACTCCCAGCCTACTTCTTCAAGAACTGCATATTATAACTGTATGGCTGCGGAAAAGGCTCTCTGCCAATTCCCTGTCAACGTAGTTTTGTAGAGTTTTTGGAGCGAAAAGAAAATTAGATCTTCCTCCTAAAGAGATCATTGCGGATCCGCACCGCTGGATCCAGCGCCAGATGCTGACCCAGCAAACCCAAAAATGGTGCTGGTTCCAGCTGAATTGCTGGATTGCGGATCCAGCATTGCAATCCCTATAAAGAATCTCTGTATTTATGTGCAAACCAAGAGCAGCCCCAGGTTGCGCGTGAAAAAACTAAAACATAGATTTGTGGAATTAATGTGTGATGGAGAGGTATAAACAAACCGGCGACAGCGGTTCTGATACAAATTCTCATACATTTCCCTTCTATTGAGTAGTAATAATAGCAGCTTTACTTTTCTGTGACGAGAAACATTGTGACGTATATTTGGAGAACAACCAATAAACCTACAAGGCTAAAGCCGACTTTTGACTATGGTATGTTATTTATATTACATCTTTACACGTGATCATTTGACACTTCACAACTCAGGGCGAGGCAGGGGGAGGTGCGGTGCCCGGGGAGGTGTGTCGTTCAAAATGTATTCATTGTGTGTGTATGTTTATCCCATAGTCAAAAACCGCCTTGAAACAATACTCAGCATGCGAACACTAAATAATGTAGGTCCGGAGAAAAGACTGCAAAAAGACAAATGCTTCCAAAACGAAACGACAAAATGACACTGTTAAAAATGAAGCGTGATGCCCTGCGCAAACTGATTGGTGTTAGCACAGGCCATTGTACTCTGAACCACCACCTAGTAAAGTCTGGAGCTACGGACAGCGGCACCTGTCGCGGCTGCTTTCAACATGAAGAATCAGTGGAGAACGTCATCTTACACTGCACTGCCACAAACGAAGCCAGAACTAAATCTGGGTTACAAAAGCTGCTTGATCAAACTCACAGGCACAGGCAGTATCGAGAGTTCTAGAGCAATGTTGCCATCAACCCAGAGTCCGTCTCCGTTACTTTAGGGGGCTGGTTGGGGTCGGGTTGTAAACCCAATGCGGGTAATCAGTGCAAAACTTTCCCCCCACCTCAAATTAGAAGTAAAATTACACCTACAAAAGTCTTATTTTCCCATAAGCAAAATACAGCATGACTTTCTGAACGACAAGAGTTCATTTACCCATAACAATGTCATATCGCCCCCACAACGATCTCTATCCGTAATCTATCGACACCTACAGACTCATTGTTCCAATAATCGTATAATTCGAATGAATCGATGATTCAAATGATTCGAAAGATGCGATTGCATTCGAAATTGGAACAGGAAATGAAAATAGCATCGATTTAAAACCGAACGTTTTTACGGATAAGTCAAGCGGTAAATAGTTTGTTTTTACTAACGAGATGCTAGTTGGAAGTTTTTTTATTTAGTTAATAGAAATGGGTTTCGATTTAAAAACAAATGGGATTCGTTTTATTCCTATTTATTGAATAACTTACTCTTGAAATCATTACGTCTTATTTAGTTGATCATGGTAAACGTTTTCAAGTTGTGGGTACCATAATAAATTAATGTGGACTTTTTATCTGATAAAAAATATTTAAAAAGTCATTGCAAATAAATATTTTTATGATTTAGATACAAGCCGAGATAAACAGTATTTCTTTCAATGCGAAAAACTGATGAATATTTTATTAATTACTAAGATGTCATTATTTTCTTTTTCTTCTTCTTCTATTAAAATTGTACGTGCCATTTCATCCAAGTAGGTACAAAAATTATCTACTTGACACTATAGCAACCTACTAATGAATACTAATTCTTTCTAATTTCTTACTAATTCTATAGTATAATTTATTTACAAACGTTACCTAATTTGCACTAAATCTAGTAAAAACATAATCATGTAATTCATAAAATCAGCCGCCATTTTCACAATTTTCCATTTAAATAAATAATCCCACTTTCCCCCGGCGAAACGGAAACAAAGCAAAAAGAAAAATCCCTGCCTTCCGCTCCAAAGAGCTCTGCAGTGCAGGGGGCTAAGTTTTACACGAGACCTACACTCTAGTGCACCGGTGACTCATTACCGACCCCGCTATGGAGGGGCCTGAGAGGCCCCAGTCACAGATGAAATGCTAGTACCCATATTACCTATGCTAGAAATCCTCATATTTTAATAGCGTTTGAAACTGAAGATCTAAAGATAAATGTTTGCTGCCAACTGTGAATAAAAAAAAATCGTACTGACGTTTTGCGGACCGTCTGCGGCTGCCCTATGTAAAAAGTAAAATAAAATAAACCACCCTTTTATTTATCATGATAACAAAGAAAGAAAAAAAAGACTTAAATTAACAAATAACAGGTAGACTAGGCACACAAAAAAGCTTGCAGAACAACACAAGGCAAGAGCTACAACCTACCCACCCAATAATGTATTGTATGTAGACTAGGAATAAAAAAAATAAGTATTTTATTATATAAATATATATAAAGTATATCTTTCATCAAATTATCAGATAAGCAAAGTTGCGGTTGAAAGTTGTATCATGTTTAGTAATTAGAATCAGTGCACTTTCAACTGTCAGATAAGCAACTGCTGAACTTACGCTATTCTCTCTTTATAAGTATCTTATACTACCTAATAATAGAGTTGATTTTACATTGATAGCTGGATACAGTGAGACATTAGGTACCAGCCCCTAGCAAAGGGGTTCCTCAGCTCTCAAGTGTCATCTTTGAGCTCACGCACACATCAAGACAGCTTAGTAGATCTGTTTGCAAGCTTTATTTGTGTTCATGTTTACCTTATAAGGTATTTCTGTCCTATTTTTGAACGCTCTTGTGGCTTGGCAAGGTGACACATGAACTAAGAACTCTTCTTGAACCTTATGTCCTTCCCTTTTCTTGTCGTATAATCTACCAACAGTTAAAACTCAAAACTCTATTCAGTGCGAATGTACTCTGTGAATCGTATTTTTTTTAGTTCCTTTTTTTTTGCTTGGCTTCAGCCAAACGTTTTTAACACGAAGATGACGTAATTTTAACGTATTGGTTATCAAAGGGCTATCATACAGAAGAAGCATCACCATCGGCAGACCAACTGCAGCAGAATGCCGCGTCAGTGGCTAAAGTCGACGCGTCGACAGCTGCCGTCGACCGCCGTCAACTTCTGCAGTCGTCGCGTCGACAGCGATCTGCCGTTGGCGGCATCTCGCTCATGTATGAGCCCTATGTGGTTCTAGTAAATCCTTGACGTCTCCTCCTCCTTTTTGGCGCCCGGAGGCCTCCGGCATGGCTTAACCACTAAAAATGCCGGGACCTATATCATAAGTTAATCTATAACACGCCGTCCGAAGCACCGAAACTATAAGTTAACTAGCCTAACGAACATTTACTTTCATCCATAAAGGAATGCCAAAGCTAACACCAAAACTTTTCAAACTTTGTCTATTCGTTTCATTTTTAAAACAATAGTAGTATAAATTCATCATCTAGTCTTGGTCGAGGTCTACGAAAATTTACTGTCGACTTAAGTAAATTTTTGTACTTGTAGGTAGACCTCGGCTTTAACATAGTAAGGCCAACACGGCTAAGAAGATTGTTTATGTACTGGGCAAACCATCAAACAATTTCCCAGGCACTGCGTTCAGGTCAGTAAGTAAAAGTTACTTGACGCTAAGTAAATCATCTATATTAAATATAAAAGTCAAAGTAATAGACCTCTATCATCATCATCAGCCTATAGCACTGCTGGACATAGGCCTTTACTAATGAGCGCCGTTGCACCCTGTCCTGAACTCGACGCATCCTGCTTCTACCAGCAGTCTTTCGCAAATCAACACGGCCAAAGGGCATCTTACACTAGGTATATTTGCCGAGCCACAGTCTCCACTCAAGAACTCATTTACCCCAACGGTTATAGGTTCTTCGGCAGATATGGCCAGCCCACTGCCATTTCAACTTTCTAATTATCTGAGCTATGTCGACAACTTTAGTTCTATGTCATATAGTCTCGTTGCGGATTCTATTTTTCAGAGAAGCTCCAAGCATGGCTCGTTCCATAGCTCGCTGAGTGACTTTCAATTGGTGGAAACGTTAATCTATATTAAATGCAAAAGTCTTAGACCTTTATGATAGTGTGAATTCTGTAGGTAGATACTCGCCATGTTAGCTCAAGCACCAGAATGCTTGAGTACTGCGAACATACATCTGACTTAGCAGTCTCTGTTAATTTCAAATTGTCTTAATTTATTTTGTCGGGAAGGCACATTTGTTCCACGGCCTCTAGAGTGTTCGTACACTGAACGACATAACTTCTGTTGTCTTACGTGCTAAGGGTGCTTGCAAACGGACTTCACGACAAATCCACGCTTATGGTTTTTTTGCATAGTACCTGGCCCGTGATTCTCGTATTTTGATATATTTATCACATTCGATATTATCGGGTGAACTGTCATTTGTATGTAATTTTGACAGATCTCGCGGTATATCTATTGAGATAATTATGTCTATTCTCGAATCTAGCTAAATAATCAAAATCTGATTAAAAGTCACTACGATGGAACAACCTTAAATAAGCTACAAACATGATAGACTGCTAAAAACATAACGATTCCTTTTGGGTTTAGTAGTACAGTAGTCGGGTACAAGTCAATCATCAGTGTATTTAGTGTTACTCACTATTCGTCAATCGAATACATAAATAATTTGCTGATTTTAAAGAGTAACAATAATGGTTCAGTAATTCAACAGGCAAAGTATTTTTTTACTGGAAAGATGCAGTGCGTTGTGTTTGTGAAGTGCGTCTGTTGACAACCTTACTGGTTTATAGGATGGTTCAATTAAAATTTATAGGGCTTCTTTAGTTACAATGTTTATGCATAAGTCTGCGTGTGGTTAGATTGTGTTTGGCACATTAGAATGTCACAGTTGAATTGGAAATTATTGTATGAGCTTTTTAGAATAACTGTGGCGCTCCAAGTTCAGATAAGCTCTATTTATGGTGGACTCGCTTCCGCCCGCATCTTTGTTTTCATGATATCTGAATATAAATAAAATAAATAAATAAATTTCGTTTATTGCAGGCAGACAAATAGACCCATATCACATGATAATATATAATATAAAAATAAATAAAATTAAAAATTATAAAAGAAAATAGCACAGAGCTAAAAGCAGCAGCGAAGTCATTTCTTGTTTCCGTCCAAATGGACGGAAATCCAATGGCGGAAGATCGGATTCCTATAAACCTGGTCAGAGACAGCCCTCAGAATAATATTGCTGGAGCGACTCAACCTACTCCAGAAGGACGCTACGCGAGTTCGGATGATGGCAAAGAAGTCGGGGACCCCCGCCTCGGAGAACATGCTCGACGCACTGCAATATCTCGGCAACCTCATGAGGATCCTGTAAGCATCATTGTACTGGACCCTTATGGTGTTGCTGGCCTTTGTGTTGGGAATATAAAGCCTTTGTGTTAATCCAAGCCACAATCTATGTTTGTTCCAAGTTTCATCCGAATCTGTTCAGCCGTTCCAGCTTGATTTTGTAACAAACATTCATCCATCTAAACTTTCGCATTTAACATATTAGTGTGACGGTTTTGAGTTTTGAGTCATTGCTTTTATACTGACTATGAAGCTACAAAAGTTAGGGTTGATATAAAAACTTTATTAATTACCACATTCATACATAAAAAAGTATAAGTAACTTAGTGTAAGCTTCTTCTTTGCGTGTCAGTGATTCATCTGTCTTTTTTTATGTATATTAAGTATTTATTTACATAAAAAAGTATAAATTATGTAGTTTATCAGTCGGGTGGTTCCCATAATACAAGCTTTGCTTAGTTTGGAGCTTCATTATGATGTGTGGTAATATCCTAGCCACCTCCACGGCTAAGTCGGTCGCTTTATTAAGGTCCTCCTACGTGCCGGTGGTCAAGTGCCGCATGCAGCAGACATTGACAGGGTGTAATATCGCTCACTGGGGGAGGCCAATGTCCAGCAGTGGACTGCTATATGTTAATGAAAATGATGGTTATAATGATACCAACTTTTTTTTTAAACTAAATTGGCCTACAACTCCCCACATTTCTGTTGCTATTATTTTGCAACAACATTTTATTCAATAATATTACATAATCATTATCTAGTAGATAAATAACAACTTGCATTTTGTATAATATTACATAAAAAAATAAGAATAATTAGTTAAAATAAAAGTTAAGAAATTGAAGTTATGAGCCATATATACATAAATATAACTTGTTATGGTTAAAAACTTCACTTCCTTCCTATCGCAGCTAATGTTATAATATACCTAACATATCACTTATAATTACTACAAAATTATTAAAATATATAAAAACTTATTAATAAAATGAATTATCTTATAAATATAACTTTTTGTTACTACCATTACAATTACTGCAAATTTTTTAATCGTATTATTAAAATATATTGTACAAAATAAATTAATATACCAACAATATACAAACAAGAACCGCAATGACAGCCAAATCTCGTCTCAAGCTTTAATAAGCTTGTATTTTATTTTATTTTTATTGTATTTTAAAATACAATAATAGTAATGATACCTACTACAATCTCCTGCGTATATAACAACCTCTGTGGTGCAGTGGGCAAGACAAATATTTGTATGATTTGCAAATTTTCGTCACGGGTCTGGGGGTTTTCTCTGTGTATAGTATATTGTATGAATTTACAAAAAAAAAATTATAAGTAGTGTGTAGTAGGTTTATCAGTAATTTGGTTACCATACAAGCTAGATGATTTTTTGTAATAATGTCCAGCATTATTTTTCCGGCCAGGTGAAGTCATCTGCGAAAGGCTGGTAGAAGTTGGATGCGTCAAACTGAAGACACGGTGCAATAGTCTAGCAGTGGACTGCTATAGGCTAATGATCATAATTTTTATTCATTTATTATTATTTATTTACACCTCTGTGTGTAACTACCTCTACCTCTGTGGCGCAGTGCGCGAAGGCCCGCCTGTGACGCAGAAGGTTGCGGGTTCGATTCCCGCTGCGGGACAAATGTTTGCATGTTTTGCAGATATGTCTCGGGTCTGGGTGTTTTCTATGTATGATATATATGTATTTACAAAAAAAAATGTATCTATGTAGTATATCAATCATGTTGTTCCCATAATACAAGCTCTGCTTACTTTGGGGCTACATGATGCTGTATGATGACGTCCAGGATTATTTATTTATTTTATTATTTAGCGTAAAAAGTAATATTTTTTGCTATTTTACGATTCATGGTGTACCAAAATGGCAAGGCCACTGATAGAGAGACATAAACAATCCCTTCCAATACCACCCTACCCTGCCTGTCGTTAGCTAAACCTCAGACAAATCTACTCGGATCGATCGCGTCCATCACTCTTCATAATGAAGGATCATGATTTAGATTGATAAGCAACCCTAGTTTGGTATGTAGAGTTTCATTGGAATAGACGCGGCAACTTTATTTCCTTCTTCGTATGAGTAAGTGGTCAACTCTGTTGACGGAGTTCTAAGGCCACCTGAAGGCCTTGAAGTGGTTCAACGACTGAAAAAGCTGGGACCAATGCCAGACCAATGCCTTCCAAAGTATATCATTATGTATTTTATTTGGTGTGGTGTATGATATACCATATTATTTTATAGTATATTAAATTATAATTTATAATTTTATGTTAACATCATATATGTAATCATAGAACTGTGAGATGAATGCCCATATTTATTAATTGACGATTCAAAGTGTACTGTAATGTTCGTACTGAATAAAGAAATTTTTACTAACATGAAAGTGATAAGGGCCAATCCTTCCCTGAAAACTGTCAAATTAGTATTTGATACACGATCACTTTTGAGTTCAGTTCTTGAGTCACCTAAAAAGTGATCGTCGCTCGAAGTGCGTGAAAGAAAACTCTACACCTATCTTCACTGAAATTTATGAATTATATTTCTGTTCAGCAGTGGGTTTATTTGCATGAACTTCTTTCTAAAGATTTTTGATATAGGTACCTATCAAAAAGAGAGTTAATAGGCAACTTCTGGGATAACTCGTCCCATCGTCGACCTCATCCTTGCTCACGGCAGTCTGGAGGTCAAGAGCAGGCCCATTCTAATTAAAATTTAAAAAACACATACCATTTTTTGTGACAGATCTAGATTTAATTAGTTCTACTCTCTGTACCTTCTCATTACTTAAAAGGCTTAGAATTTTATCCCGTCAGAGGGCCCCACTATCTGCTGAGTCTGCGATGTATCCCTGACTTTGAGCCTCTAATGATTGATGGGTTTGCTAAAATCTTGTGTATCTGTGATCAGAATAAAATTTCACCTAGTATAGGATTTAGCGTCGAGCTGAGGAATGGACGCAATGGCGCTCATTAGGGAGGCCCATGTCTAACAGTGGACTGCTACAGGTTGATGATGATGATGTTTTAAGCTGATTATAATTTTTAGCTGATCAAGTAATTTTGTTATTTTGGGTTATTTTGGGACTTAATCTTGAAGAGGAGGCGTGACGTTATCAAAATCTTTTTTCAATGTTTAGAAACTGCCAGAGAGTTTTCAACATTATTGCACAGCTATTATATTATATGCTTACAGATTCACACAGGTTTATAAATGAAAATGTTTGTATGTATGTGAATATGTTTGTTCTTACTATTCTTAACATCATCATCATCCTCATTAGCCTATAGAAGTCCACTGCTGGACATAGGCCACCCCTAATGAGCGCCATTGCGCCGTGTCCTGAGCTCGACGCGTCAGCTTCTACTAGCAGCGTTTTGCAGATCGTCACTCCACCTGGAGGAGCACCCGTAGGGCGTCCTACACTATGTTTGCCGAGCCGCGGCCTCCTAAACTCGTTTACCCTAACCGTTATCAGTTCTTCGGCAGATATGACCCGCCCACTGCCACTTCAGCTTGCTAATTTTTTTGAGCTAGGTCAACAACTTCAGTTATATGCCGGATATACTCGTTGCGGATTCATAAAGAATAAACAGATTTGGATGTAACTTGGAATATAAATAAATAATACTGGATACATAATCTATCACATAACATCATGTAGCCCGAACTAAGTGGAGCTGTTATGGGAACCACGTGACTGATATACTACTTATATTTTTTTGTCAAATTACACATAGAAAACACCCAGACCTGAGATAAATATTTGCAGAACATACTTACAATTGCTTCGCGTCGGGAATCGAACCCGCAGCCTTCTGCGTCTCAGGCAGGTCGAGTTGTTCAATATTTCTTTATTTTTTATTATTAACCTTTGTACATAGTGAATAGATAAACACTTGGGTGTACGCGGTTCCAACATCCATCTTTGTTGCCCACGCCATCCTTACCTGAACGTGGTGCACCCTGCTAAATCACGTACGGAGCTCTGGCAGCCGGCTGATCGCGGCATGGTGCAGGCTTCATTGACACAGCTAAATCCCCTGGTCACCGATGGGCAGCAGCTTCGGTGGTACGAGAACCGATCCTTAAACCGCATGCGTAGCGTGGGGAGCCACCAATAGGCAGCAGCATTGGTGGTGCGAGAAGCTGTGCCCTGCGATCCCCAACCCGCATGCCTAGAGTGAAGATTATGGGCATGTCCCCCTTTATTAGAGGAGGTTTTGTTCAGCAGTGGACTGATATTATGCTGGTGTGATAGATTGGTGGGATGAACTTATTTTTATCCGGGTATCGCGCGAGTGAAGCCGTAGGCGGAAGCGAGTATAGAAAACTCAACATGTCCTCAAGTAAAAGCTGACTATAAATATAATTGAACTAACCAATAGTGATGTCAAAAATAGACTAAGACTTCTTAAGACTTTTCCTCATCATAGCAATTCTTATATTTTTGCAAATATATTTAGGAACCATGTAGGAGGATCAAGACTACCTATTTCTTAGTAATATTTTTACTCCTACTCAAAATAATAATGATGAATGAAATGTTCTTCTTTGTATGTAGGTACTTCAAAAAGGTTTCGTAAATACATCGTTAGAGGACACGTGTCTGCGAAAAGAATTAGATGTTCGTTATAGGTGGGATTTTCACTTGAGTTATTTATTCGTAGGAGAGCCCGTACCAGAATATTTATAATGGGTACCGCTACCGAATAAACGACTTTCATTAAAATTTATTTACAACCGACTTAAAAAAATCTTTAACTGACTCCAAAAATTGAGGTCCTCCGTTTGTCTGTAATTTTAACAAGAAAAAAAATAAAAGGAGGTTTTCAATTGGGTTGTATTTTTTATGTTTGTTATCTTATTCTCCGTCATTTATGTAATTACTCAGAGTTATTTCCTATCCATTATTATTGTTCATTTCAACACTCTTTCATACAAACAAACATAGAAGCTAAACTATTATTGGCTATAAAATAACTAAAGGTCATAATTTTAGCATAATCATATTAGGTACGTTCAAAAAATAAATAAATTTTATATATGACAAATGAAATAGAGAGAAAAATCGCCAATTTCATAGGTAAGCAACTAATATTATTTATTTTGTATCGCTGTCGGTTTTTTAACTAAATAATTTGTTAACGCATGTCACCTCATAGCTTCGCCAAGATACCTACGATACATAATATATTCTTAGTGTGAGCTCAAGGCTTTATGTGAATAGGTCCACTCAATACCATACACTTAAGAAAGAAAGTAAGAAAGAAAAACATCACAACAAGGAAACTTATATAAAGGAAAGAAAAACATACTTACACTTAAATTAAGTTAAAAACCATACCTACAACTATATATAAATAAACATTAAAGTTTGTCTCTCGGACCTTAACATACGCCAAAAATGTCGTCACAAAAAGGCATCCAACTCAGCATTTGTTGTGTCATGCATGTCAACACAACGCTGATCTTCCGTTGGAACCAAAAAAGTAAAAAGAAATCACGGATGCCTGCCTGTCATACTAACATACCTGTTTAATTGATAGAATTTGGTCAAAAATTTTAATAAAATAAAAGGTACCTAGTTAGGTAGGTAGGAACTGAGTCCTCAAATACTCGATCCAAATAAAATTAAGTACACCTAATGTGGTAGCCATTTATTTAAATATTTTTACAAAAACTGTAAAGAAAACTACTAGACTTGTATGTATTCAAAGCACGTAAACGCTTCCGAAATTATAAAAAGACATGCCTATAAAATAACGGGGTTTAACAAAATTAATATTTTCGTCCCAAACATAAACGATATACCATCGTTTACGATCCAAAAGGTTGTTTGTTAAAAACTGTGATCAAGTAAACGTTTGGAAACGATTCATTGGGTTAAAAACTGCTTATTTCCTCAGAGAGAGAAGGAGCTAGCCATAGAACGCGTGTGCGTAGCTGAGGCTATTATTCAGTTGGTTCATAGTCAAACTAACTCGATGCCTTTTCACAGATTTTTACATGTTATCGAATATGCCTGTTTTGAGATTCTCGCTACGAGTACATTGGAAAAATATTATTTTTGATACGGGAATTCAAATAATCAATTGTCACCACGATGTGGATCCAAAGAATTTGAAGTGGAAGTGGATCCAATCACATAATAATAGTGAGATGCTAATTGACCCGATAAAAATGAACACTAAACAAATAAATGTGAAAATAAGTGCTATCTACCACTATCCTTAGAAACTGAATGCCTGTAATTTTTACACACAATTCAATAATAATGTTATACTTCCCTAACGAAATCTTAGAATATTATAGAAAAAAATACCTAAAAATTATGATTAATTTATGTGCAAAATATTTTTTTTAATTTTTTTCTCGAGTAGCCATGAGCAGGTCCACCCGCCGGTGCCGGCTTATCGTTGAATTTTGAGACATGATTAACTGCAGCAAAAAACATTTTTAAAAACATCTTATCAGTTTCAAAAATTTTTTTTGCTTTATTGTATTTCTTTACTCTTTATAAACAGCTAATTATGTTACTCATTTCAATTCTTAGGACAAAATTCCATTATGTCCAGGCATAGACACCATAATTACATCTGTGAGACCAGAGATGGATAAATTTATGTAAATTGACCCAAATTAGGTATCGAGATAAGTATACTAAACTTATTGAATTTCATATACGAGTAAATTCCAGTGTTGTCATTTATATAAAGGCTCAAAATGGATACCTTTGATAAACATATATGATTAAATATGTTAATAAAACTTTGCTTACTTTAGGCCTACAAGTTTCTTATATTTATTTTCACTGTCACATGGTTTTAGTTTTTGTATATGCTATATTTTTATATCTTGGTTTACACTGCCTTAATTATTATATCCTTCTAGACTAGAATTAACGAGAAGAGGTTTTTACTCAGCAGTGGGTGTTACCGGCTGAATAGATAGAGATGGATAAATATTAAAATACTCATTAAAACAGCCTTTGAGTTGCGAGAGATGAGATGCATTATCTATAACTAGCCCACGGCTTCGTTCGCGTGGTACCTGAATAAAAAGTAGCCTATCTGATAATCCAGGTTTAGAACTACGTGGTTGCAAGATTTCAGCGTGAAGTAAGGACAAACATTTCACTTTTCACGAACTTTGGTAGACAATTTTTATTACATATTAAGTGTCAAACATAATAAAAAAACCATTAACCATACATAGATCATCATCATCATCATCATCAGCCTATAGCAGTCCACTGCTGGACATAGGCCTCCCCTAATGAGCGCCATTGCGCCCTGTCTTGAGCTCGACGCATCCAGCTTCTACCAGCAGCCTTTCGCAGATTGTCACCCCACCTGGCCGGAGGGCGTCCTACACTACGTTTGCTGAGCCGCGGTCTCCACTCAAGAACTCGTTTACCCCAACGGTTATCGGTTCTTCGGCAGATATGGCCAGCCCACTGCCACTTCAGCTTGCTAATTCTCTGAGCTATGTCGACAACTTTAGGTCTATGTCGGATAAACTCATTGCGGATTTTATCCTTCAGAGAAACCACGAGCATAGCTAGAATAGATAAATAAATAAATAAATAAATAAATAAATAATGCGGGACGTAATCACACAGCATCATGTAGCACCAAACTAAGCAAAGCTTGTATTATGGGAACCACATGATTGATATAATACACATATAATTTTTTATTAGATATATTTAGATAGATAGCATACATAGATAGAATATTTTTTATTGCACAGAAATAAATGTACATAGGCGAACTTAATCCTAGGAAGCATTCTCTACCAGTTAACCTTTGTGTAGTGTGGATTTAAAATATATAATAGACGACCTCTGTGGCGCAGTGGGCGAAGGCCCGCCTGTGACGCAGAAGGTTGCGGGTTCGATTCCCGCTGCGGGACAAATGTTTGCATGATCTGCAGATATTTGTCTCGGGTCTGGGTGTTTTCTATGTATGATATGTATGTATTTACAAAAAAAATGTATCTATGTAGTATATCAATCATGTTGTTCCCATAACACAAGCTCTGCTTAGTTTGGGGCTACATGATACTGTGTGATGACGTCCAGGATTATAAAAAAAAAAAAAAAAAAAATGAGTATGTGGTGGCAATAAATACATCAAGGAAATTTTAAAATACCTCAAGATGTCCGAGTTTTAGTTTTTAAGTAAAGTAGATACGACATGGTATATTGAAGATATACTGATACTATACTTGTTACACCATAAAATTATTAATGAGATAATTAATTTTGTATAGTAAGTAGTTATTAGTATGTAGGTATTTAGATGTTGTCTATTGTACTTTTAAATTTAATTTGGACTAGGCACATCACCGTTTCTGTTTGTTTTGAAAGTATCTCTCCATTTAAAGTTTGCCTGGAAGAGATCGCTCCAAGCGATAAGGTCGCCTATAGTACAATAATTTTATTGCCTTTTTCATTATGTTGTAATTCTTTGTATAGTGTGCAATAAAGTTATATCTGTCTATCTAATTTCAGTGTTTGTAACTAACGAGTAGGATACAATATCGATTCGAAAGTAAACCATAGTAATAATTTAAACTCTGCAATATGTCTTGCTATAAATGTTCCCACTACTGACCTAGTATTTCCATTGACTGAATTGGCTGCTTCCGACGAATCATAAACACAATACAATAACTCAATGTTGCTACGCTGAATAAAAAGAGTTGATAATCTTTGATTGGTGGATTCTTAATTTGTTGCTTTGAGATCTGAAAACACCACTTTTAATGCTAAAATGGTGTACCTAGTTCCCAAATTTTTTCTTCTCACCTATACCGCAATGTTTGAAAAGGAATGTTTTTAATCAGTATGTCCTACCCGTCATAACATACAGAGCTGAAACGTGGACACTCACAGTACGGCTAGTCCACCAGTTTAAATGTAATAAAAAACTATGGAACTTGCTATGCTTGGAGTTTCTCTGAAGGATAAAAACCGTAACGAATATATCCGACATACAACTAAAGTTGTTGACATCGCTCAGAGAATAAGCAAGCTGAGTGGCAGTGGGCTGGCCATATTTGTAGATGAACCGATAACCGTTGGGGTAAACGAGTTTTTGACTGGAAACCGCGTCACACGTGGTGTAGGACGCCCTCCAGCCACGTGGAATGACGATCTGCGAAAGGCTGCTGGAAGAAGCTGGATGCGTCCAGCTCAGGACAGGGCGCAATGGCGCTAATTAGGGGAGGCCTATGTCCAGCAGTGGACTGCTATAGGCTGATGATGATGATGATGAGTTCCCAAATATTCTATAGAACATGACATAATCGAACCATGACACATTTTCTTCCCTATTTTTTAACCGACTTCAAAAAGGAGGAGGTTCTCAATTCGACTGTATTTTTTTTATGTATGTTCCGCGATAACTCCGCCAATAATTAATCGATTTTAATTTTTATGTTTTTGTTTCGTAGATCATACTTCGGAGGTGGTCCCATATAAATTTTATTCCTGAGGGTTTGATACTATTCCCGCAAAACTCAAAAAACCTCATCCTCACTTGTAATTTTCACCGGTAGGCACCATAGGTACTTATCTCATCATCATCATCAGCCTATAGCAGTGCACTGCTGGACATAGGCTTCCCCTTATAAGCAGCATTGCACCCTGTCCTAATGTCAACAACTTTAGTTCTATATCGGATAGTCTCATAGCTCGTTAGTAGTTCCATAGCTCGCTGAGCGACTTTGACCTAGTGGACTAACCGTATTTTGAGTGTCCACGTTTCGGCTCCATATGTCATGATGGGTAGGACGCACTGATTGAAAACTTTGGATTTCAAAATATTTTTTCAAATGCTGCCATAAAGGTAAAATATTCCCAAGGTGGTCCCATTATCATCAAGTCAGAATCTGAGTCAAGATGGAATCTCAAGGAAAATCGAGGAAAAACTAACTAACAATGAAATAAAATCTTAGAAGTCAATTTTGATCCATTTCCCGGTTTTCGATTGAGTTGAAATTTTGCATACTAAGTAAGTTTAGTAACAATGCAATAATCTGGTACTATTTATTAGTACTGGTGGATAGTGGAACTCCTCAACGGCGAACAGCAAAGACACAAAATTTTGTACATGGATATAACTATAATATAGCCTGTTCTAAACTCCATCATGAAATGGCTGCTGCACCCAGGGTTGACTTTCGGCGAGGAAACTCCTCAACGGTGAAGAGTACAGACACAGCAATTTGTAAATGGATATAACCATAATAACCATGTTCTAAATTCCATCATGACTTGGCTGGTATATGGCACCAACTTCAAATAAATGAGTGGGTAGCGCTTACAATAAATAAATAAATTTATTTTTCGCTTTTGAGTGCTTGGTTTTGAAGTCGGTTTAATTATTTTTTTAAATAATTTATTTTTCCATAGAACTACATACTGACTTTTCACCCGTGTTTCAAGCCATAGAACAAAATGGCAATCAGATGTGTGAATCTTCCATGAGTAGGTAAATGATACTGTTATAAACATTTGTTATACCCAATGGTATGTTTATATTTATATTTCAACATACATTTCTCGAAAAAAAAATTTGGTTCCAACAAGTGAAAGCCGATGTAACAATACACAAAAAATGTAATTTTGTTTCAACATTATCCCCCTTACTTATATAATTCCTAGTTAAATTTAACCATTGCTTATAGTTAACCCTGTAACTGTTTTTTCATTATCGACAAGTAAGAGATGGCAATAATTTAAGTAACGTTTATCTTTTAACAGATTTTTATAACTGATGCCATTGAGGTACAACACCCAATCAAATCTACGAAAGTGTTTAACGTCCCCTTACCAACCAATAGGTAATTAAACTGGCAAATACTAGGACCTGCCAACAGTAGGTCTTGCTGCCGAGATGCAAAGTGCACCCCGGTACTCAGGTGATTACCGGGTACTATTAGGTATTTGGTATTTCGTAGGCCATTGAGGTAGAGTACCAGTAGGAATATTGTTGTATAAAAAGTTAAACATTAAATATATACAAAACTTTGCCTAATTCTTCTCCTTCGAATGCCTGACTCTGGTGTTGGTGTTTTTAGACCGCCTGAAGGACCCCGACATGGCTTAGTGACTGAAAAAGCTGGGACCAACATGATTATGCTTAAATAAGTCAATTTTTTTACTAAATTACTTGTACAGTTTTGATGTAAAAAGTGCTGCACATGATTATGCTGGAATTGAGACCTGAAGCACACACCCAACTCTAAATAGCTACATCAAATTCATCCCTAACCTTTAAGCTGGTAACTCGTCTTACAATAACCGGTCGCAACAGTTTCAGAGCTCCTAATTAGGAACGTCGCATGCACCCAGCAGTTAGTAGTTTTCAATAGGAAACTTTTAGTTGGAGCCCGGATTATTGTAAACTGGCCTTCACTGGAATATCAAAAGCATTTGTATGTTCTCTACGAATTTGGGATACGGAGGTGGGTTTCGTGGAATCCTTCTTATGAAAATCTGGGTTGAATTAAGTAGTATTTGCGGGTAGATGTCAATAAAATTTTGTAAGTGTAAGTGGGGAATGCTAGAGCTCCTAATTAGGAACGTCGCATGCAGTTAGTAGTTTTCAATAGGAAACTTTTAGTTGGAGCCCGGATTTTTGTAAGCTGGCCTTACACTGGAATATCAAAAGCATTTGTATGTTCTCTACGAATTTGGGATACGGAGGTGAGTTTCGTGGAATCCTTCTTACGAAAACCTGGGTTGAATTATGTAGTATTTGCGGGTAGATGTAAATACAATTTTGTAAGTTTAAGTGGGGAATGCTAGACCAGTCACGTGCGCAATGTGACTGTGGTCACACCTACTATTTATGTCACATCTACTCGATTGCCCCACTTGCTCCTGTACTTGTGCAAGTGCCAACTTTAACATAGCTTAGGATGCCGCTAAAGCGGTGGCAACTTTTAGTTATTTTGAAAAAACCTTGACTCGAAAGAATAAGAAGTTAAGGTCTTAGTCTCATCATGATCAGTATGCAAGCAGTCCACTGCTGGACATAGGTTTTCCTTAATGAGCGCCATTGGCTTCAGCTTGACGCATCCAGCTTCTACCAGCAGTTTATCGCAGATCGTCACTCCATCTAGCTGGAAGGCGTACTACACTACGTTTACCGAGACGCGGTTTCCACTCAAGAACTCGTTTACCTCAATGGTAGTCAATTCTGCGGCTGATAAGGCCAGCCAACTGCGACTTCAGCTTACTAATTCTCAGATCTATGTCGAAACTTTAGTTCTCTGTAGGATAGATTTTACCCTTCAGAGAAACTCCAAGCATAGCTCGCTAAGCGACTTTAAACTCGTGGACTAGCCGTACTGTGAGGGTTCACGTTTCGGCTTCGTATATATATGATAGCGTCTCTGTCTATTTCTCATATATTGAGCCGAAGTAGCCACTATCATGCAAATAACAACTGTCTGCTGTCAAGACTCCCAGGCAAGATCACATTTTGATGACTGTGTCGTAAGACGTATCATTTTATTACAAGTCAAGAAAGCAACAATTAATTACGCATTAATGAACGAGACGGTAATTTGTATCGAAGTTCCAAAGTAGTTTTTAATTGGTGAATCAGCCGTATAGTTTATGATACTGTGTTGTTTGAGTCACACGCAATTGAAATGAATGTAGGGCAGGTCTATAGTTTAGGCTAATGATCTTGATTATTTGCATGCTTTTATATTCAAATTACAAATAAATTATACTCTGAGGATTTTTATAACTGTTAATTTTGTACATAAACTAAGTAGTGATAAAATATAATAATTTAATCCTTTATTGGACTCAAAAATCGTATAAATTGTGGCCTTATGGCCAAAAAACAGTATATTCTGCCAGTCAATAATACCAAGTATTTTATCTTAAGGAATATATATTTTTATTAAGGATTTATATTTTAAGGCATCTCGAAAATCCTTGACTAAATGAACTACTTGGTCGTAATAAGGGAAAAACTTGAATTAAATTCATTCATTAAAATAATTAAACAACAATAAGTACTCGTCGCGTAGTTTACTTTGGTGTTTTAAGTAGATTACCTTGGTAAAGCACCCGGACGCTAGTTACATAGATGACCGTTTAGTGGCATTTAGATCTGAGCGTTTTCGTGCTTTCGGAAGTTACGTTAGCCCCGGCTCTTTCAGTCATTAAACCATGTCAGAGGCCTTCGGGCAGTCTAAAAACTCCGACAGTAAATTTGACTACTAACTCATACAAAGAAGAAGAAGAAGAACAACACACATGAGAATTAATTAAAAGTTGTTGTTTTATTGCTTTCTCTTAATGAAAATCGTCTACAACAATGTCGCATTTCCCTTTTTGTTTTTTGTCCCTGTAATTTTCCACACAATGCAATACCCTAAACCCTTTCGTTTACCTCAAACCGCACACGCTAATAAGTCGCAAGCATCCTGCACCATAAAGTGCTTCGCAGACATCACTGGCAACGTCCTTTAGTACCATTCAAATTGCTATTTAACTATCAACTTTAACTGTTAGAATATAAGATTACTTTTCAGTAGTGAGATGGGCAACTTCGCCGCACATACGTTGTGTCAGCTGGAGGCGTGATTGACTGCACATTTCTCGGTAATTGGAAACACCAAGTTATTACCGAAGTGACTCGTTTGAAGTATGAAGAACAGGAGATGGATGAACATCGGTCAGGTCGGGAGCTTATTAGAGAGTTCTAAGGTAATTTTGACGGTTATAAACTTGGTGTGCATTAGTTTGGCTCTTATGAGCTTTATGCAGTTGGGGATATTATATTATGCAATAATGTTTTCATTGATATGAGAATGGAATGAGTAATGAGCAGAACTTTATAACCTTATATACTATCGATTGACTGAAGTGGAATTGGGGGGGTTATGAGCCCCGTATGCACCCTGATAGATTGGAATCTATCGTCACCCAATGGTTACCTGCAGATGGGTGAAGGCGCCGGGGCAGGCCTCGGAAGCGTTGGCGTGACGACATCGATGCCTATCGTGCTTAGTGGGAGGCAGCAAGCGATCGTTATTCTTGGAAGGAGAAAAGAAATAAAATTATTAAAATTAAATTAAATTATTAGAAAATTAAAAATCGATAGTGGGAGCTTGAAAACAAAGACATCCAATTTTTGACTAGCTCATGAAAGGCCTTATCATATTTGGTCGACTGATCGCAAACTAGACAGCACCTGGGCTATGGGTACCAGAGACTGATAAACATATATAAATGTTTGTCCTGGGTAGAAAACAAAATCGCGACCTGCAGCTCAGAAGGTGAAGTTTCTACCAACTGAGCTATGAGGCCATAAAACTATTTCGGAACAAGTTGAATGGACGAAGATAAACTGGTGGTGCCAAATATTTAAAGAGTAAATGAATATCTTATATATATTTTTTTCAATAAAAAAACAGCCAGTTGTTTTAGTCTGCGTGGTCGGTTAAATCACATCGGCCCTTTTTGGAGTAATTGAAGAATTTTTGGGCAAAAACGAACTGATCCAGTCACAAAATTTACAGTTCTCAGGCATTCCAATCGAATACGTAAGCGTCTGTGCGAAATGTTCTCTATAAGTGTATTCTGCCATCTCTTGTCTAGACTTCAAAGCCAATCGTCTGGCTGTCCGCAAAACACTCCAAGATTCGCAAAGTTATCAAGTGGTCTATATTGTTTATCAGTCTGGAGTCTAAAAACTCGCGTTGAAGAGATTTCAAGCTTAGTGAAGGGCTCTAGTCTTATAAAAATGTTTTTGATGCTAATTGCATCCTATCACATAACCTTTCAATTAATCATTATCATTATTATCATATTTATGTAGTTACCTGGAATGATTGTGGCCAAGCGCAGCCTAGCACCGGCACAAATAAATGCCCTGGACGCAAAAAAATTGTGCCCTGCTATCCCCAACCCGCATGCCCAGCGTTGGGGTTTGGGGCCTATTCCCCTTTATTAGGGGAGCTCTTAGACCAGCAGTGGATTGATACCTAGAGGCCGGTGTGGTGGTTACCTGGAATAGCATATTATTCCAGGTATCCACCACACCAGCCTATACCATGCTGTTTTTTATCCGAGTACCACTTTAGCCAAACGAGTTCTTGAGTGGAGACCGCGGATCGGCAAAGGTAGTGTAGGATGCCCTCAGGCCAGGTGGAGTGACGATTTGCGTAAGGCTGCTGGTAGAAGCTGGATGCGTCGAGCTCAGAACAGGGCGTTCATTAGGGGAGGTCTATGTCCAGCAGTGGACTGCCATAATTTCTCCAATACCCTTATTTCCCGTTTTTACTAAGGTTGGCATTGCATGATTTCTTCTTTAATTTCCTTCTATCAATATATTCAAGTCAATACTAAACTCAACTCAACAAATTACACAACAAATAAGTTCCTATTTATGAATACTAAGTATATAAAAATAATGTTGACAATTTCACAGAAATCGCGTAGCCTCAAAGCTAGACAAACCACATGACTGCTGCCACCCATAATTTTTCACAAAAAAAAAGATTATAGAAATATACCTACCATTATGTTGGCTGTGGACTTCTATATGTTATTGTTGTTGATGATGATGATGATACATGGAAAACACCCTGAGTTTGAGTGTTTGCTTCAAGACTAATATTCGCAGAATTTATCTAGCGGGAATTGAAACCGCAACCTTCTGTGTCTCAGAAGGCCCTTCACTCAATGCGCCATGAGGTTATTGATCAACTTCAATGTTTTGTTTAATTCCTCTACATGGGAATTGTGTGTTTTCATACCGCCTCTGTTTATTTATTTCTCTTCTGCCTGGTTCTGGTTTTGCTCACGTACCTGGATCCTGGTACCTGTGTAAAGTAGCTTTAGTGTTAATCCTGATCACAAACGATGTATATTTCTCTCATTCAAATCAGTTTACCCGTTATGGAGTAGAGTGGGGGACAAACATACTGACACTCACACAGACTTTTGCATTTATAAGTATGATTGGGGTATGGCAAAATGTAATATCCCCAACATCGAGATAATTATAAAAAGTTCTATAGTGTTACAGCCTTCAAGTAAAAACTGTCAAAAATCGTCCAAGCGTATTTGACATAAAAATAATCAAAATGCCACATTTGCACTAATTTAGGCCATATGTTGCTTGAAAAGTGTTCAAAGACGCGCAATTGACAGCATGCGCAGAGTTTTGGTGCAGACACTATTTTCCAGGTTTTCCACTCCAGAGTATAAATACCTCGATGATCCCCAAGGTTTTCTTTAAAAAAATCACATAATAATTTAAAGTTTGCCTTAGTTTTATTATAACTACGTGTGTTTATTGCCTTGAAGATTTATTCTCAAATTTCAATTTTGAGAGAGTTTTTTTATAAAAAAAAACATAATAATTTAAAGGTTGCCTTAGCTTTTTTATAACTACGTGTGTTTATTCCCTTGAAGATTTATTCACACATTTCAATTTTAAGAGTCGGTTATAGGTTACATAAACACATCCAGACCCTCGCCTTGAATGGAGAGCATCGTATGACGTCATAAATTTGCAAAAGCATTCCATACAGCAATGTCACCTAATATAATAAATTCTCTGATCCATCTCATTACTGCGGACCGTCTATAAACTGGCTTATTTGCAATTTTTACGACAACCTTTTGTTGGACGGTTCTAACGAGATATGGGACCCTTTTCTGATAAAAGCCAATACTTCAATTTTATAGTTCATAGTTCATACACGATCGAGCGAAGGTCTAAGTTATTGAATGATTTACAGTGGTCATAATATCTGGATAATCGGTGGTTAGCACTTAAAGCTGCTTCAATGAGTTGTGTGAAGCTTTGTGGTAAGAAATTTATACACAGAAATTTCAGATAGATTTTTGAAATTTTCGGTTTATTCTCATCCAAAGCTTACTACTAAGCTTACTTCGTGCAATATTTTTAAATGTATAAAATTTAATTTCCGTACGTCTACCAATAACTTTAAAATGGCTCGACAGATTAGATTTTTCTTAATTTGTTATATTATTATGAATTAGGAGAAGAAATTAACGGCCGAAAAACCAAAAGTTGTTTTGTGTAGCTACTACGAATTTCAAAGTGTCTAGGTTGTCTACATCTACACTAATAATATTATAAAGAGGAACAATTTGTATTTTTGTGTGTGTGTAATGAATAAGCTCAAAAACTACAGGGACAATTTCAAAAAAATTTTCACCATTGGAAAGCTACATTCACCCTGAGTAACATAGGCTATATTTATTGCTAGAAAAGAACCTCTTTACTAAAACTTAAGAACGTAAGGTGTAAAAAAGTGCCAAAACGCGTGCGAAGCCGGGACGGGTGTTTGATAAAACGAAATTTATTTCTGTAAGATTGATGATCTGATTTAAGGCTTCTGATTTATAAATACATCAACGTCAGCATATTATATCAGTCCACTGCTGGGCATAGGTCTCCTCTGATAATAATGGGGATTAGCCCATAATACCCACGCAGCGCATGCAGCTGACTGCTGACGCTGAACGACGCTGGTGCCCGTCGTTAGAGGAATTCAGCTTTGCCTGTGTTAGACTACGCTATATCACAATCTGCCAGCTAGAGCCTTAATGATAGTAAACCACAGACCGGTGAGGTTGGTTTTGGTTCCAACGAAGAAAATGGAACTACATCGCATACTGATAATACCAATGAAACTTAAAAAGGAAAATCAAGAAAAACTGTTGAAAACAAGTCAAAACTTATGCGATTTTATTTTAATAAAAAAAAAAACTTTTAAATAAGACTACTGCATACCTCAAGACTTTTCTTATTTTATAACCATATTTATTAGCAAGAGAAACTTTTTGTCGTGTGTACATATAAGTACTTACCTAGCTAACTTTATAAAGGATTTAAAATATAGCAGTTCCTTTTTGTTGCTAGCACCAAAGATGAATCCATTTTGGGTTCAAAATATCAAAGCTTGTGTTATAATTTTGTTGCAATGCTAATATTGTTTTTTGAAGTTAAACTGTCTTATTCATAACAGTTATAAATCTGAGTTAATAATAGTTAAAATGGCGTTAAAATATCATGAACCTCTATTTATTTTCATTTAAGCTAACTTTATCGAATCGTTATAAAATGACATTTGTATTAATCAATAAATCAACATTTTAAATTATTGCTAAAGAATCAAAAATTAAAAAAAAAATGTTATTAACATGTGTTATGCTACTTTCTTACAACTTAATCTATATAAATAATTATACATACGAGTTTATAGAGTAGATTTATGTACTTACTTTTTAGATAACAATAGCAAAGCTCATCCGGGGAAATATTATTGTAGTGCATATTTCTGCCGTGAAGCAGCAATGCTGTGTTGCGGTTTGAAATTACAGGCATATGAGGCACAACTTGATGGGCGTAGAGTATTGCATCGTAAGGCACTTTAAAAACATGCGTGACCTACGAAGCAATCTTTGTTATAAGTAATGGTTACCACTTAACATCAGGTGGGCCATGTGCTAGCCATCTTTAGGTTCATAAAAATATATACTTATGAATCGAAATTCATCCTGTTTAGCTATTCATTTTCCGATTCCGTGTTTAAAATTGACTCGGCACAAAACCACTATTCACGATAAACAAAATTAGTCATAGCTACGAGCGATCTCATTTCGAACACCCTCATTATAATGTTGTTAGTAACATGTTGTATGAAACGTAATTTTGTATTAGCATTTAATTTAACGGACGGTCGATCGTTGATGTTCAAAACTCTCAAAAATTACCTTTGTTCGGATGTTGATGATTTGCCTATTTGAACTTTGGAGAGGTCATGCCTTGTAGATTGTAATCGATTTTGAGTAAATTAGTATGTAGAGATAATTGAGTCTTTGGCGTAAATTTTGGGATCTCCGGACTGTAGCAGATTTTTTTGCTTTCGTTTTTCATTGTGAATCATCAACGACATCGTGAACAGTATTTATGTAGTTTGAGAAATAAATATCTTTAACCACATCGTCAAATGAACCAAACGCTGTATTACTCAGCTGGTATTTTAATATTAATATCTAAGTACAACATTCTTTTTTTTTTCGAAAAAGTTGTTTTCAATATTTCACTAAATAACACATAGTCTATAAAACAGTATAGCGGAAAAACTTACTAAGTACGTATAATTGAAAAATGAGGTAACTAGAATGTGAAGGTATCCTCCAATAGTACTTTCCTCAACAGGTGTAATTCCAAATCATCTTTCTCAGTCCTTTTCACTCCAAGACCTACCCAAGCACGTTCGCTCTTCTGCAAAATACAGTATGTATTCTAAATACCTCTTGACTTGTTCGCAAATTTTTGCATACGGGCGCCACTACCTAATTGTAAATCAGCTATTGTGAACACCATACACTAACCTCTGGCGTGCTTGGCCTAGGCCCTTGTACACCAGTAAATTCCCAGTTCTGATTAGAGCAGACCTGAAGAAATTCTTTACCACCATAATAATACTAAGACTACTTCTTGGTGTAAATTTTTACATAATTAAGTTAAATTCAATATTTCCATACTACATCGATCAATTCACATAGCAACTCTTAAATATAATTACAACCTTCGAGTGACTTTAACTTGATGATTTTGTTCGGATCAGTTTCCGAAAAGTTCGCCTCATAGTATCTCCAGGCGTACGTCTCAATTAAATTTCGCTTAGCCAAGATAACCCGACCATTCTTGGAAATAATCTGTGACTCTGTACATCGATCAATTCACATAGCAACCCTTAAAAATGAATACAACCTTCGAGTGACTTTAACTTGATGATTTTGTTCGGATCAGTTTCCGAAAAGTTCGCCTAATGATATCTCCAGACGTCTCAATTAAATTTCGCTTAGCCAAGATAACCCAACCATTCTTGGAAATAATCTGTGGCTCTGTAGTTGAAAACATTGTGAATACTCTGTGGCAGTTTAAAGATTGTTAAACGCTTATTACGGATAATCGCGAGGGTGTAAGCAACCATGACCGGCCCATTATAAAAAGATACTTAATTTATATAATAAAGAATTTAGATTCATAAAACGGTTGATGACATAATGGGAGAAGTAATTTTGGGTTGGTGCAATCCATCGCATGTGAAGATCGGCACTCATGAATAAATAATATGGAATCACAATTTGGACTGCCATTAAGCAATTATTATCATTATGTTTTTGAAAATGCTTTTATTTTTTTATTAGATCAAATTATCGTGGGGCAGCCAAGGTGTCCGGCCGATGCCAATATAAACGGCCTGCGTTTAAATATCAATCAGTATGGGAAGTTTTTCTTGTTCCTGATCCTTGGTATTTGGGCTATTAATTTGTTTGGTTCGTGTTTATATAGCTCGTTACGATTACGACGTTGCCGGCGATAGCCGAGGTCAATCATTTGTAAATCATCAATATGTTGTTTTAGTACTTTTGATTTCTTTACACTATTTTGAGGCTTTATAAATATGCGCCTATGATTTAGTGTTACAGACGTTCATAGACTACGGGAGAATATAGATGATTTTGTTAGTTACAAAGTACTTACTCAAATTACTTATCTTTTTTTAACAAAATTTCTACTAAAGCATTTTACACTACAAGGTTTCTTCATTAGGTCCCTCTTAATATTTGCAGCGAACATTCTCGACTCTCTTTGTTCCTCCCTATCTGCTTTGACCAAAATCAAGCAAAGAACCTTTTCTAACGTAAATGGCGACCGCAGGTCAGACAGACCATTCACGAGAATCCCTTCTATTGCACTCTACAAATAAGTCTGTAACACTAATTAGTACATTCGGTTTCACCCGCCAAACACACGCCGGACAAAAGGGTAAAGTTTGCGATTGCGACACTATTGCAGTAGGTAATAGAAAATAGCTGGTTTAAAACACAAAATATAAACCGAAAAATCTCTAAAACAACTTGTGATCAGAAAACGTAAATTGTGCAGAAGGTATATTTTTATAATACACTAGTTTCTGCCCTCGGCTTCACTCGCATGGTTCCCGGATAAAAAGTAGCCTATCTATCTATCCAGGTCCATATACTATGTATATTCCAAGCTTCTTCCAAATCAGTTTAACCGTACCTAAAATGATGGTGTTAAGTAATTTTTTACTGGCACAGACCCTTACGACCTGCGCACATTGGACGACAAACGTCAGCGATTAGACCCTACGACAAGCTGCGGGGGACAATTTTCATACATTTTGTTCAAAGCTCCGCACACACGGCGACAATCGCAACAGCAAGATATGACAGACGCTCGCGACTAAGCGCGACGACAAAGCGTCGTGTTTGCGAGGTCTGATATAGTGCTTGTGGTGTTATATTAAGGGAATGTGAGGGGTTCTAACTGCCACCTTCGCAACCCAAGCCCACCTTATCTATCCGTGTTACACCCAGCTAACTAACAAACGGGATTCTGGCAGCTGGCTGATTGCGGCATAGCGCAGCCTAACTCCGGCATAGCTAAATTCTCTGACCGCTGACGGGCAGCAGTATTGGCGGTACTAGAAGCTGTGCCTTTCGATCCTCAAACCATATGCCCAACGTGGGGATCATGGGCATATCCCTCTTATTAGGGGAGGCCTTTGTCCGACAGTGGACTGACATATGCTGGTGTTGTTGATGGTTGTTGTTGGTTTTATATTCCATAGTTGCCTATTCCATTAAATAATAATAACATTAATGGGATTCTTAATAATACTTACTTACGAATACTTAGTTTAAGAACAGTTTTAGAAGGCCTATGTTTTTCCAAAGTCTAATGTACGATTCACACCTAGCGGCACGCATCGGAGAGCATCGAAGTGCATTTTAAAATATGCTAGAGGAATATGAAACATCCACAAAGCTGTTAAGTTCCTTATTTACATGCAATTTACGCAGCTTTGAGCTTTATCAAGCACTGTCATAAATAGATCCGTATGTAGATATTGCATGCAAATAAGGAACTTAACAGCTTTGTGGATGTTTCAATTTTATTTAGCATGTTATAAAATGCTCTCCGATGCTCTACGACGTGCGCCGGTAAATGTAAATCGTATATTAGATGTTGTCTTCAAGCGGTCTAAGGAAGCGTTTTCCAACGTTCGAAGTCAAATTCGACAATAACGATTAGCCTTGTGTCATTGGGATGTATCGTTTAGTGACGCGCCATCATGGTCTAGCGTTCTTTAGAATCTCAATTCTAAAACTACAAGATCTCTATCAGAATCTCCGGAGATCCTATAAATCCGTCAGAATCAAAATATATTCGATAAAAAAACTGACGGATTCTACTCGTAAAACTTTCGAACATTTAAAGACTAGCTTCTACCCGCGACTTTGCTCGTGTGTTACCGGGATAAAATGTAGCCTATGTGTTTATCCAGGTAGCAATCTATGTATAGGTATTCTAAGTTTCATCGAGTCCATTCGGCCGTTTCGGAGTTAAGTGGGGACAAACATACATACTCACATACACAAAATTTCACGTGATAATAAATCATAGGCCTAGTTAAAGTACATAGGTTGGTATTTCTAGGAATTTTTAGTAATTTGTTTTATGTTCATGATTTAACGGTTTTGATTGAGCTAGCCTTTACTAGGTATAACAAGCAATGCTTTGTGTTCAATTGTTGCAGCTTCAGCGGAACTGCGGCTTTTTAAAGTTGATAATTATTGGTGTTCTCTGCAAGTTTCTTTAATTGGCGCCGTTTGTAATGGCGTCGCGGTATCTGATTGCAGTTTTTATAAAGCTTTGCAGTTCTTTGTTTTAATTTGTACTCTTTTCCTGCTTTGCGTGGGTAAAACCATTTAAAAATAAACTATATACCTTAATTAACTTGAATGCCTACATTTTTACTTTTATACCACTGAAGATAAAATTAGATGGTCCACCGGATGTTTTTTTAAAAAGGTCCTTCACATACTTCAAAACATCTCTATCCTGAGCTACCTCACCACGCATTGATGTTAATTAAGTATATTAAATTTATATCGATGACCCATCATTGAACATAATTCCCATTATACTATTATTATTGCTTACGTTTATGTCAATAAAAGGAGAAGGTATACTTCACCATTCCATACTGTTTTATTTGCTATAGTGACCAAAACTTATGCGTGTCATTACTATGTCTAAGTAAGCCACTACTTGCAGGAGTAACGGCTTCACAAAATAATTAAAGGTATCGATTTGATCGGAAGCTTGCGTGCCAGCTCACCTCACCTATTTTCACAAACGACTAAAATTAAAACAACAAAAACCACAATAATTTCACAGCTGTTCCACTCACCGGTTTCCTATGGGAGCTGCACGGTAACGGTGTCGGGTATCAACTAATTAGTGCAAGCGTTGACGCGTACTGACTGACACGTAAGGGTGCTGGTTTTGACAAACGAGAGTCCTACAAGTTTCGGCAGTTTCGGCATTCCTAGTATTTTGAGAAATTGTAATTGAATTTTAAATTCTCGTTACGTTTTAGTTTTCAATTTAATTTTTAGTAATAATCTATCGTAGTTGCAATTCTTTGCAGATTTGTAGACTTTTTATAAGAATAACAATGACATTTTGGTTTTCAGTGAAATCTTAATTTCAAGTTACGTTCAAAATACATAGATTCTGATAAAAGGAGCATTTTATTTGAAACATTCATCATCATCATCATCATCCACAGTCCAACTTCACCCAAAGTTGGGTATAGGCCACACGGTTCAAAGCTCGTCTTATCCAGTATAAAACATATAATGGGTTTTAATAAATGTAATAATTAAACCAACCACGTGCTTTAAAATTAGCTCTATAATGATCAGAAGGTTACCATTAGCAACGCATCCGCAAAGGGTGGCACAATAGATACGCGAATCACTCTCGAAATGTCACTAAAGCATGGATAATTCCAGCCCCGAACACATGTTAAGTTCACAAAGTAATAATAGCAAACGAAATCGACACAGATAAGATAGATAATAATACAGGAGTTCACAGTGACCCTTTTATAGACAAGCCATTTTAACAGCTAAAAAACATGAACTATGGTTCGAAAGAGATTTTATTAGAAGTGCTTCTATGTACACTAATAAATTCAGTTTCTTCAATCAATTCTACAGCGTCTGTTCAAAAGTCCTCCAAAATTTTGGAATTTGAAAGATTATTTATAGAAAAGCCAGATATTTTTTAAATCTTTGATTTGATATAGGTACTTCAATCTATATTCTCATAGTATAATTTTTGTATTACTGGCCTTATAGCTCAGTTGTAGTTGTATTGTAGAAGCAAGTCGTGGTTCGATATCCACCCAAAAACTTTGTGTGGAGAACATGGATGGTTGTTCTGTGTCTTGGTGTTAGAAGATGTATGTTTATCACTTGTCACAGTGTCTAGTTCCCATAGAATGATAAACATACATGTTATATCAGGTAGAGTCTAGTCTTATGTGTGAGAAGTCCCGTATATTTATCAATTAATTTTCTTTGGTTACTTCAAAACAGTAACAATCAAAGCTGCCATCAAAAGTAGTGTGGTTTAAAGAGGGTCCCACTATACTCATTGAATTAGGGTAAAAGGGTCAATAGTGGGCCAGCGTAAAGATGGGCTGCAACAAATTGTGCCCTGTCCTTTTGTTAACGGTCCCCGCTGTATTTAATTGTGCTTTTGTTCGCTTATACTGAGATTGGTCATCTGACATTATTTCGTCTTTGAAATAACATGTCTGGAAATGATAGCTGTCATTAACCCTTTGTTCTTATTGTATTGCACATTCAGAATAGGACTTAGTGTAAGGACGGCTGGACGGCCTATGTCCAGCAGTAGATTGATGTAGGCTGGTGTGGTTGTGGTGGTGGTGGTGATGGTGTGGTTAGAATGGACTATATCTGTATCATAAAGTGACTGTTATATAGCAATGAATAGGAATGAAATTTGGAATCTCATCTTGATTCCAACACGTAAGTACAAAATATCTATTGTATACTAAGTATGTACCTAGTTAGATCATATATATATATATATATATATATATATATATATAGTGTCCTTTTATTTGCGAGTCCTGAAGATTAGTCGTTTCACTATTCATAAAGTTTTCAGCCTTGAGTGACCTTCGTATTCTTAACATGGCGTTTGTCATTTTTCTTTCTTCTCTGCTCTTTGTATACTAAAATACAAAATTAAGTTAATAGTATTACGCGGCTTTTATTAGTAAAGGTATATGACCCAATAATATGACCAACACGTGCACGCATTACAACTTCCGAACCCTTTTTGCATACGATTTCATATCGCGTTAATATCTCAATCAATTCTGCTAAGGGCGGTTATGGAGCACATAAAATGACCACCTTTGAGTGTTATCAGAGCGTATCATTCAGCACTTTACAGTACATTGTGGCTAGCGGACAATCGCATTAGTGCACGCCTCAAAAACGGGCTTTCACCGCGAATCGCCATCCTAAATAAACAATAACAGGAGGGGACGCTGCTTTTAAACGATCTCCAGCGGCTCAGCTGACAGATTAGCTCCTGCTATTAACAAATTTAATATTCCACAACCACTCATCAACCATCAACACCTATTCCAGAACATTAAGACTCAAATTCCTAGATCAAAACCGCAGATGGTACATGTGTATGCTGATGGGTTTGTCTGATAGGTGCTTATGGAGTTTTTAGGAAAGGGGCCAGATTCAACCACGTGCCAATGTGCCCTGAGGACTATGCTTTTATGATAATAATAGTTGCTGTACGTCCCGTTTAGTCCGCATTTGCATAATGAGTTTGATTGTGTTAAACCAACAAAGTTCGGGGTGGAAATGGTAAGGTTATACTACTTTATAACTACGTGTCAATAAAATTACAGCATATAACAGACCTCGCAAACACGACGCTTTGGCGTCGCGCTTAGTCGCAGGCGTCTGTCATATCTTGCTGTCGCGATTGTCGCCGTGTGTGCGGAGCTTTGTACAAAATGTATGGATATTGACCCCCGCTGCTTGTCGTAGCGTCTAATCGCTGACGTTAGTCGTCCAATGTGCGCAGGCTGTAAGTGTATGTTTAGTCCACAGATAGGCTAGCCAAGAATTTCGACCATGACTTCACACGAACCTATAGCACAATACCTATTGACTTTTGGTAGAGATAGTTAATTTGACTTTGCGGAAATCCAGAAAAATATTTCAAAACTCCGCAGCTTTTCTAATATGGCGCTCAGCGAAGCAACACGTCTGCGGAATTCTGCAAAGTGCTAAAGGTGGACAGCAAGTTACTTACTTACTTACTTACGTTAAACTAAACTAACTTACTTACATACGTTGAACAAAATAACTTACTTACTTACGTTAAACTAAACTAACTTCTAATATTTCAAGCTAGACAACCACAATGTTCATATTAATTAGGTATTTTTTCATAACTATGTAGTCCTATTTTAGCCATATTTTAAGTTTTAAGTTTATAAGCATGTTTTATTTCTTAAAACGTTGTTGGATTACCAATAAAGAAAAAAAAATGACGAATTTCTGTTGGGTATTTGTAAAACTCGTCCGAAAAGATTAGCGACTGAATACGTTGCAAAATATTTTGTCTTTCTAATATATTTTTGGCATAAATGTTTTTTTCCTCTCCCTTTATATTATTACCTCTTATACTTGAACAAATCCTAATGGAATAAATAAAGGTTCTGTCACTAAAGTTTTGTTTTTCCAACTCCAAATCGCGGTTGTTTGAAGCTTTACAGCCGCAAGCCACAGGGGATACAATAATCAACACATAAGTTCTAAAGAGGTATATTCCGAAATCCATCAGTGAAAAGCGTTACCCGTTAACTCGCAAGATCCTCGTGGGAGTAGCAGCATATGCGCCCGTTATAATTAGCGTACAATGTTTGGCTTTAGCAAATCCCTTTGGGGCGTAAATTAAGAGATTCTTGCAGGATTAGTTGGTCGGGCATGGCCGGCCTTTGTGATATTTGACCGGATTATTTGAATCTCAAAGTTGTGTCTCATGTTCTCTGGTTTACATAGTTTTTAAATACAAAATTCTGTAAAAGATTTAAAAAAACAATTCAAGGAAACGTAGTTGATCAGAAATAAGATCATCATCATTATCATTTTCGCCTGAAATGATCTGCTGTTTATTTTATGTACCATGTTAAATTCTTGAATATTTTTATTTATTTATTTATTATTTATTATTGGCCTATAGTAGTCCACTGCTGAACATAGGCCTCCTCTAATGAACTCCATTGCGCCCTATTCCTGAGCTCGACGCATCCAGCTTCTACCAGCAGCCTTTCGCAAATCGTCACTGCACCTGGAGCACTACGTTTGCCGGTCCGCAGTCTCCACTCAAGAACTCATTTGCCCAAACGGTTGTTTGTTCTTCGGCAGATATGGCCAGCCACTGCCACTTCAGCTTGCTAATTTTCTGTGCTATGTCGACGTATTTCATTCTGTATCGGATAGTCTCGTTACTAATAAATAAGATAGAGACTACTTTATATCCGGGAGCTACACAAGCGAAGTCCTCAGCTAAAGCAAGTAATTAATAAATAAAACAATAACGACAAGACGCTTAATTTCGCACTACATAAAAATTATTATAATGATTATGTATTATATATCTATTTTTGATTGGTCAATTCAAGAGCAAGGCAAGAGGTGCTTTATCAGTGGCAGAGGCTATAGGCTGATGATTTTAAAAATATACTTTTTGTACCTAGTCCAGTAGTTTATAATTACATAAAGTACCATCTTATTTCAATACTTTATTGAATTATTTTAATTCATGATTTTTTTAAATTCTGAAACGTTTTGTTTTCATTTAGCTTTCATGTTTTACTATCATTTCAATGTAGGAATTAATAAAAAAATAGGTAAACAATAGATAGGGTTCCCTCCGTTGCACGTCTTCGCTGCAGGGCTGTCCACCGGATAACAATATAAAACTCTGTCAAAAAAAGTTCCCACCACCCCCTGACGAACGTCTTCCACCAGGATCCGATCAACCTTACGCAATCTGGAAATCATTGAACAGATTGCGAGCACAAGTGGGAAGATGTAAATACAATATGTGTAAGTGGGGAATTCTAGACCCGTCCCATGCAAAATGTGACTGTGGTGCTTCGTCCCAAACAATGTCACATCTATTGGATTGCCCCACTTGCCCCAGTACCTGTACAAGAGCCGACCTCAATATCGCTTTGGACGCCGCTATAGCGGTGGCAACTTTCTGGTCGAAACAAATCTAACTAATATTTTGAAAGAACATTGACTCGAAAGAAGAAGAAGAATAAACAAATAGATTTTTTTTATCGTGACCGTCTTTTATATTATTCAGTACCAACCCTATTTTCAGCTGGGCCGGCTTTCGTATACATTTGCGTTAAAGCTTGGACTCATATCACCTATTTGTACTTGTTCGTATTTGCTTGCCCTTGTTACTAATCCCCAACTAATTTATGAGAGGTCTTGCTGTTCTAGATGTTTTTAGATTTGGCCAAGCTTTAATTCTTAGGATTTAAGTACAAAAATTACCCCTTCCCTGTACACCAATTAAATTAACTTGATGATAATGATATTTTTTATTATCATTATTATAATTTAAGAATCTAGCTCTTGTTCCAAGTTTTTTAAGGTACTTTAAGATAGAACAAGCACATGGCGCGGTTATGAGATACTAGCTTCCGCCTACGGCTTTGCTCGCGTGGTACCCGGATAAAAAGTAGCCTATGTGTTAATCAAGGTCATAAACTATGTATATTCCAAGTTTCATCCAAATCCGTTCTGTAGCTTTCGCGTGAAAGAGTAACAAACATTCATCCATACATCCATACTTACTCACAAACTTTCGCATTTATAATATTATAGTGTGATTTATTTCAGAATAAGCTAAATTAATTTTTCGATAATTATATTTGTTTAGTATCATTAATATAATTTTAAGAACCAAGCTTTTGTAAGTGTAGGTATGCAATTTTATTTTAAGGTACTTGAAGATGGAACATGCACATGGCCCACCTGATGTTAAGTGGTAACCATTACCTATCACAAAGTAGAACATCGTAGATCAATTTTTTTTGAAACTTGCTCTACCATGCAATGCCCTGCGTCCATCAACTTGAGGCATCTACTTATCATCTAGAGTCGTGTGCCTGTAATTTCACCGGCACCCACACCCTTCAAATCTAAATACAGCAATGCTGCTTCACAGCATAAATGGGCGAGGTGGTAGTAGGGAAGTATCCCTGGACGAGACCTCCATAAAGAACTCTACTACTACTAAAAATGTGATTGTTTCTATTGCGGTCTCTTTTACAACGACATGTCGACGACCTTCTCTTTATCTGGCTCATGTAGCTTATTCTTGGTATTCCTCTTCCACGTTTTCCCTCATCTTTCTCTCGATGATGTCTCTATTATATTATATCTGTTTAAAAAGTGCAATACGGCAAAGTTACGGTGTCACTTACGAAATTGCTTAGGGTTGTCACTTTTTTTGCCAGGGCCTACCTATTCTATCAATATTTAAATAGGTCCAATACGAATCCGAATATTTGATTTTGGAACAAAACACGCCACAACGCAATGCCAAACACCATTATACGAATTTTCATTCACAAGCTATCTGACGGAACACGTGTTGATTTTGCGAACGGGGATTCTGCAAGCGACAATAATAGAAATATGCAAATATACGGACTGAGATGTTCAAACAAGATTACTTGTGTAAATGTTGAGATACGTAATTTTGAGGTTCATAAATCTATTGATAGAATGATCATGTGTGTGAAGAATTCAGTCGGAATGAGTTCAATTGTCTAATGAGTTATCTGAAGTGAAGTTATGTTAGAAAGAAATTTATTTGAAGCTTTATAGAATCAGCATTCAATTTGAGCTGCCAGAGATTTTCATCATGTTATTTTAATTACCAATTGGTCTACTCATAATTTCTAAATGTAGGTTATAAATATATAGTCATCATAGGTTGCTGGTAGGACCAGTATATAGTCATATCCAGCTCGAAGGACCAAATATACTCACTCAGGGACTTGCCACACTTATGATATGATAATGATAATGATTAATAAAAATAGACGGAAACGAAGTAAATGAAACAACCAAACCGTCTGAGCGGCTTGTCGGCACTGATTTAATGCTGTCATGTTAATATAATAAAAGTGCTGAAATAAAACCTAAATAAATAATTACGCTAAGTCGTACAGGTTAGAACCCTGTGTTTATTGATTTAGTTTTTATTAATAATTGAAAAGACGAGCTGGTTCCTGTACAAAAAGTCATTATGCATATTCTACTAGTTTGTTCCGCGGAAAAGACATACCCTTTTAATTCTTCCGTTTTTAAAGATAACCACTTTTTTGCTCAAAATAATACTTGCAACTCTTAATTAAAAGTTCAGGCCATTACGCGGTCTCACGCAAACTTTCTAGGAACGAGCAGGTAACTTATTATTACAGCCATGTTCATATTTAACCCACATTTTAATTTATTGCATTTTACCCTAACATAATGCAAAAAAGTTTATAAGAAAAATTGTTTATGCTAAGGTAAGTCTGGTGGTAAAACTTGGGTAAACTATAGGTAGTTTATCTGTGTCTTTATTAAAGGTTTTGTCCAATTCAACACTTTGAGTGCTGAAAACGCGGATGTGATTCTGCATGGCGACGCCCTCCTCCAGTAAACGTGTTAAAAATGCCTTCCTAAGCTTATATTGTTATATATCCTCTAGGCCAAATATGGTAAGACACTTCTTGTTGGAAACATTTAACACGTTAAATGCAGGCCTTGGACATGATGCTACGCGCCATACCTGAGGGGCATCAGCCCGGCTAGAGCAAGTGTGTTTTCAAACTCCTTCTTTAAGTTCTTGATTATAGTAAATATATTTGGCTAATAGAAAGAAACGTATTTAATCTAATTCGACGCCCTCTGTGGATCGCTTGGCAGAAGGTTGCGGATTCAATTCTCGCCGAGAGACAAATGTTCGTATGATCTGACAATATTTGTCTCGGGTGGTCTGGGTGCTTTCTATGCATAATATGTATGTATTAACCAAAAAAAAGTACTATCAGTTATGTAGTTCCCATTCATAGTTAGCTTTTTATACAAAGAACTCACGGGTCTGGACCCGAGACAAATATTTGCACATCATAAAAACATTTATCTCGCAGCGAGAATAGAAAATGCAACCTCCTGCGTCTCAGGAGGGCCTTTGCCCACTACGCCACAGAGGTCATTCTTTTACATAAGTTTCTTCCGATCGACTGAATTTGGCCGACAACGCCCGAGCATACTTTGGCAAAACGGATCTATGTCCCAGACGATTCGACCAATCCTAGTACAATCCGACATAAATATAGGAAACCACTTCGCTACTGCAGCCTTCAGAGGGACATAGAACCTTGTGCTTAATGTACACACAGCGTCACGATCTGGTATACCCCTTTCAAGTATAAATTTAAACTGCTGCCGTGGAGGCTACCATATTCGAATGGCCAAAATCTTACACAAAAATATTTATACTTGGCTGGGGGATCGAACCAGTAACTCATTCACACCAGTTTATGAATCAGACGCTCTAACCAACTGAGCTATCGTAGCGGTTGGCGATAATGACGAAATTATAAGTTACAATATACGTTTATTATTTTGTCTAGGTATTCATGGATGCGTCAGCTAGTAACTTCTTTATTTGTTTAACACGGTAGTGCGCAACTACTTATAATTATTTTGTGCAGCACTGGACTATTGAGGGTAGTTGTGTATTAAATGACAGTTCAGAACAAAAGGTTACTTGTTTCGTCTTGGGTGTGTGTCGTGGGTCATTGAATTTGTATATGAAAAATGTTGCATATAAAAAAGCCAGTCCGAAAAATTTAGCTAAAGAGTGCGTTTTGCAAAATAAAACTTTTGGAACGCTACAACCCATCAAATAATCAATGTCAATGTTAATCAATGTATGGAATTGGAAATGGCAGAATAACATTAGGTAAGTGGTATGAGAATTATTAGTAGGATTATCATAAACAATGTTCTTAGTAGACCTATTCCATTTTATATTATATAAACACATCTTATGCTTATAATATTATGTTTTTATTTTCAGGTTATTGGCGATGGATGTCATCAATGAGCAAAGTTTTGCAAAAAATAATGCAGTCAACAGTGCAAGTTGCTTATCCAGAAGGAACGGTGTATTTAGTTTATGATAACTGCGCGGTTCATCATTCGCGAATTCTGACCAATTGGCTCGCTTCTCAGACGGGCATTATCACCATATCATGGTCATCTAAAAGTCACGATTTAAATATGTGGAGAATGTGTGAGCATATGTGGGGTCAAATTGTCCTAACTGGGACACGAGTGAAGTTTTGTGCACCTGTAACAGGAGATCATGAGAACCTAGGAACTGATGCGTCGTAGTGGTTTTGGTTGGACTTTGATTACCCAAGTGAAAAGAAGGCTTCAACAAATAATTTAAAGTTTTGGACATCCATCCCATTCGGTATTAAAAAATATTTAAATACTATAAAATGTTTTCAATTATAGATAAAATACCAGACTAAGTATTTGCGAGTGATCTAAATTGTTTATTGGATTTTATACGGCAAGTATAACCTGTTCCAATGTTAACATGTTTGTTCACTCGTTAATCTTATATGGGTAAATAAGTATTAATCTATCATTTAAAACATTATTGAAAATTCAAAAAAATAAGTTACTATCTATATTCTATTATGTTAAATGTGGTGTTTTAATAAATTTGTTATAACTTTTGAACATTTTTTTTATTTTTTAAGCTTAATTTAAATAATTAGGTAACTTACTACACTTACCGCGTAACGTAACCCATTGTTAGTAACAAAAATTAAAAAAAAAAACATATTCGTAATGAGGGATTTGAACCCAGTACTCTTGTAACGTTTCGATTGATGTCGAGTGTTGTAACCGCCACTCCATTGTGTCGTATAGTAATATGATTGAAATTAAATATTCGTAGACAAGGAGGAGAAGTTTTATAAAACACATTTGTGCAAAAAGTTGAGATACACGAATGCCGCCGCGACGGTTTGAACCTACTAACATTAACTAGGGGGGTTACCAGACTCTGACGCTGTCTGTACACGCGTACCATTATGGCGGGTACAGACTTACGAAATGTAACATGCAATGTAACAGAACTACAGAACAGTGTGTCCACACTATGGATGTTGTTGTTCTGTGGCGTCAGCCTTGCACGTGTGGCGATTCGGTCATTTCCCACAATCGATCAGGCACATCACTAGTATACGTTCTGGGGTCCCATCACTACACGAACTGTGCAAACTACGCATGCGAACAGAGCATTTCTGCATACATGCTCGGTTCGTGCGTGCGCTGTGTCCACACTTATGAAATGCTCCTTTCATGTAACATTGTTACGCGCATTGAAGCGCTCGTGGCGTGGTTAACTTCGGTGTTTTGAGCAGATCACCTTGGTTAAGCAACACTCCGCCCGGTCATTACTTGGATGGGTGACCGTTTAGTGACATTTAGATTTGAGCGCTTCCGTGCTTCGGAAGGCACGTTAAGATGTTGGTCCCGGCTTTTCCGTCGTTAAGCCATGTCGGAGGCCTTCGGGTGGCCTAAAAACTCCGACACCAGAGTTGGTCACTAGCTCATACGAAGAAGAAGAAGAAGAAGAAGAAGAATTTTTACGTTACAGCAGTCTGTACCTACCTTTAGTCAGAAAGCAATATGTCTTGAAATAGCGCGGCGGTAGTTCCAGATGCAAAGCTTCAGGGATGCGACAACAATTAAAATATCTGGCTAATGGACCGACAGGAATTTGAAACACGTTAATGAACATATTACCTACATGTTCTTTTTGTTACGGCTATTAATCATATCGACAGTTTTGTCCGATACGCTTATTTGATTTGGGCAGGAAGTTATTTTAATAAGGTCCCTATTTGCCTGGTTTTTTTTTTTTGTTGAAGTTTTTTTTTTCTTATTTATGTAAGCTTTTTATATGGTTGTATGTTATGTTTGTTTGACGCTTGGTGTAGCCTGTAATATTTCTATTACTGTTGTGATCTAACTGAATGAAAGTCTTATTTTTAGATCACTTATAATTTTTTAAAGAAGACGCGGATCTTTTTAAAATTTTTCATTGTCATAGACATTTCAAAAGTGTTGCCATATCCAACATATAATAAAGTGTTGCAACCGTATTTTATTCATATTCTACCATTATTTTGTATCTGTAATAGATAACTTTGTAGGTTTTTCTATTATGAAAAATATAAGTAATATACAATTGGTGTTACCAGTTGGACCGAGGACATCGTCACGATTGCAGGTAATCGGTGGATGGAGCGGTCTTAAGACCGTTCTTCGTGGAATTCCTTGGGGGAGACCTTTGTTCAGCGGTGGACTTCTATAGGTTGTTGATGATGATGATTATACAATTATTATGAAGCCTCACTGTTAAACGGAATAAAATGTAAGTAATCCTTAGAGAAATTTACAATTATAAAAATGAAAATAATACCACAAAAATATCCTAGCAGTGAAGTTTATACAAAATCTTTTTTGATATCATAACAGCATCAAATTCCAAAATCATTGAAACGCCTGTTATCAAACATGAAAGCTATAATTCAATTTTTATCTAATCAAACCTTACCCTCAACAATTTCACAGCAATTGTCTGCACCCCGGATTCGAACCCCATGTATCATATTCAAATGATAATTCAATAGCAGAGTGATTTCTGACCCGGCCTTTGCTACGATAAAATAATATATGCCGAATAATAAAATTATTTCTATAAGGTGCCCCAGAATTATGTATTTTTCAAAGGGGTAGCTTTGGATGTGCCAGTTATTTCTTATACTAATTTAAATAATAATGATTGTGAGCTACTCTTGTACTTTACGCCAAAACCTACTGCATGGATAGATTTGAAATCAGCACATGACATACAAAATTCCGGACCAAGAATAAGTAAGAGGATACTTTTTACCATGCAAGCGAAGCCTTGGATGGTTAGATATTAATTAGCTAATAATTTATAAAAAAAATATTGTAAATTTGTGTATGAAAAATAAGTCTATATTACCTACGTTACAAAGATTTTTATATAGCTGTTTATTTATTTTGTTTTCATGTTAAGCGCTTACTAAAATCATATAACATTTTTCCATTTAAAATATTTTAATTACATTTGTATATTAAATTTATTTATTCATCAAAACTTAAAACTATTTTCAACAATGTACACTGTAAAAACCCCTATAGTTTGTCTCTGTGCCCACAGTTACAACGTAAATCATCGCACAAACCATTACATAAAACATATTACTTAAATAAAAGGTACATACATATACATAGGTCAAATCAATTGTGTCTTTTGGTATACAATTATTTTGCACCTTGTACTATAATCCGAATAAGCATAAAATTATTTGTATGGCTCATACGGGACAGTTTATTTCCAACTTATAATTTATTCAGTAGATAAACAACGATAAGATTAGCGGCTTGAATCTAATAGAGAATTGAATTTATGCGGTTTGCTTATCACTAATACGGCTAGCCGCGTGGCGAGAAGAACAGGCTTTTTAAATTTGATTAAAGGATATTAAGAAAATAAATGGAATGATTTACTAGCGAAAAATATACACCCTTAGTTCTCATTTCTATTTAATCAAATTAAAATATTATTCGATCTTAACTTGTCTATTTGTTAAGGTACTTATTTAAACTTACACTTATTTTCTAAGAAAATTTAATTTGATAAATAGTTATACGGGTAGAGCTTAATTCAAATAAGTAATAAGTCATATTCTTTTGGTGGTTTAAAAATTCCCACATTGAGAAGAATTATTACAAAAAAATCATGGATATTTCGTTATTGCTCCTAACGTTTATTATATGAAAATTAAACTTATAGAATCAACAATTTCATTCATTAGCTTACTAAAACTGTAATGAGAATTATAATTTGAATATAGAATATTTGATCGTATCTACTATTACTAATATTGGAAACTGGGACCTGATTCTGAGGAATAGATATTTATCTATTCCTAAGTCTATTTCGAATTGATATCATATCGCTTCGTAAGTCTACGATCATATCGAACACACACCAAAATGCGTATTCTGAGGCACAATAGATAATCAGATTAGTAGACATGTCAATAAGTATGTTCATTCAATCAATTTACACAGACTATATCATCTTGTTTTTGCCAAGATACGTTCCGTTTTATGTCGGATTTCTCGATTTTATCTAATCTACATAATTTCACGTAAAAAGACTACTTTCTTGCTAATACTTCTTGTGAAACGGAACGTTAGTGACATTGTTGACAAACATGGAAAAAAATCAAATACGGTTGAAAATGTGCGACAATTTAGTAAAAAAGCGAAAGGCTTACCCGAGCACAGCTCAAAGAGCTCGACTTGTAAGCCTTTTAGAAGCAGATAAGGAATTGCGAGCGGGGAAGTTTTCGGCTTCGTTCACAACAAAAGAGGCCTCCGCGCGTTGGAGCAACATCGGGGAGGAGTTAAACTCCATCCCCGGTGCAAATGAAAAGTGGCAAGATTGGCGCAAAGTAAGTTGACTTATGATTTGTTTATTTACCTATCGCTATTAAGGTCATAGCCCACATACACGGCTCTGCTTCAACACCCAAACTAAAACGACTTCGAGCAACTTCGAAAATTCGAAAATGCCACGGGGCAGCCAGTCGAGCAGTCTGATATTGGGAAGCTTGCTGACACCGAGTCTGTCTGCTAATTTATGTTGTCAATATAAACTATATCGCAAGGCCACTACTTAAAGCCCATATTTGAATAATATTTTATTAGTCGGGTGGTAGCAGAGTCGTTGTTCTATGACTTTAAGGCATATACAAAGATATTTCGATAGTAGGTACCTACTCAAGTATCTAAGTACCTACTTCATAGGTCGAATTTACATCAAATTTGATTACTGCTGCAAATTCAGCCTCTTCTACGATATCAGCGACGAATCCACTAATTAATTCTTCCATTGTAACCCAGCGAACTTTTTTCCGAAATCGTGTAGCAGAAAAGTCAAAAGTGACGTCTGGCGTACAACATCAAACATTCCGTTTTTTGACTGCACGACGCATGCGTGTTGCGCCGGTAACTCAATATCGATTGTTGACTTGAGGAAGTCGAGTGCTCCTTACCACTCGATGCATATCTACCACTTTATCATAGATATTTATCTACAGTGACTTTCCGAGAATACTGAAAATTTCAATTCTACCGAATTTTGACAGTTCACGCGATATATATATAATGTGATAAATATATCGAATCATCAGAATTGGCCCCCAGATCATGATCTATTTCATGATTTTATTCATTGGGTGGTCAAAATTCCCATAATAAAAATAATTATTACAAAAAATTATTGTTCGTGTTTCTTTAAATTAAATTAATAATATTTTAAATACCAAAGGATTTCTTTCATAAACTCGTTAATACTATTATCAGAATAATAATTTTAATATAGAATATTTGATCGTTCTAACTACTATTGCAAACGAACTAAAATAAACATTGCAACAGTAAACAAACAATTCAGTACAAACGAATTTCGTATTTGTGGACAAAAGACAAACAGTAAACTGGGACAGGGCATTATGAAGCTTCTGTGTCCAATATTCAGTTACTGTGCAAACACGTAACCCATCGAGTTGAGTCTTGGGTTACGGTTAAGTGAGTCGACCACCGCAGTATTACAGCTCAAATAAGGCTTAGCTGGAGTGGTTATACATATACCACTCCTGTGGTGCAGTGGGCGAAAGCCTACCTGAGGCGCAGAAGGTTGCGGGTTCGATTCCCGCTGAGTGCAAATGTTGCAATGGCCGAAACCAGTCTCAGGTCTGGGAGATTTCTATGTATAATAAACAGTGATCGGAATTAGGTGAGCTAAAATACCTAAAGTTCGAAAAATAACAGAGACTAAGTGGAGACGCCTTGCGACTAAATATTTTTCCGGGAAAATTTTCCCGGGTTTCGAGAAATTACTTAGGTCCATCTAAAATTAATACAGTAAAATAACAATCGAATTAATTTCCTCTTCTTATTATTGATAACAAGAAGAGGAAACGAATTCGATTGTTGTAAAAAACGGTAAGCACGATTTTTATTGTTTTCAACAAATAAAATGAACGATGTAAGTAAGCGCGGAAGCTAATGTGATTTATAAACCAGCTTTAGTAAATAGCTATAGTAATAAAAACATTTATTTAAGCAAGGGAATAAAAAAGCCATTTTATAGTTTTTGTACCATTTATTCATTTTGTACAGATAATGGAACTCAAAATCAATAATTAAGAAAGTAACCAGTCCTACCTAAGATACACAGTCGGAACTCTAAACATTATTTCCATTGATGTTGAATTTGTCCCTTAATCTGAATCGCTAACGTTTTCATCATGGACGGAGTATAAAGAAATATCTTCGTCCGGAGAATTAAAGAAAATCATTAGGAGTTTTTCCATATTATCTATTTTCAAACGATTTCTTTTTGTACTTAAAATCCATTTATACGTAGAGAAGGACCTTTCAACATCAACTGAAGTTACAGGTACATATTTATAGAATGACAATAATTCATTTTCATTATCTAATCCTTTATCTATATTTTCACAAATGTCTCTTAATGCATCTAGATCGGGATTTCTGTCCATAACGTTTTCTAATTTTTGTTTTACTGGTTCAGAAGAACACCAGCTTAGAACAATTCTTGCTTCATCAAAAATATGGAAAGATTCCGTCAACAATAAGTTAGACTTTTGCAATTTTTTTAATGAAATTTGAATTATTTTAAAATATTCGTCAATGTAATCTAAATCAGTTTTTAAACTTTCTTTTCCTAGGACAGTTTTAGCATGCCTGATAGACAAAGAATCAGAACTTCTTAGAAGTCTTACAATAGTTTTTATTTCTTCGTAATATTCAGCATAATACGAAGCTGCTTCTAGCCATGTACCCCACCTTGTTATGACAGGTTCAGGTGGCAATGGCAGGCTCGGAAATTTTTCCCTTAACAATTTTACTCTATTAGGAGCCTTTAAAAATATTTTTTTTACATTTGAAATTAAAGTATCCACATCCGCATATTGTGTCCGTATTTTTTCTGCAACGCGGTTAAGAGCGTGTGCTAAACAGGTAACATGTATCATATTTGGCAAGGAGTTCTTTAACATTCTTCCTGCTTTTAACATATATGCTACGCTATCAGAACATAAAACTAAAACATCTCCTACTTTGTCTTCATACGAGTCTCCCCACATATTTTCTAGGCATCCAATCACAAAATGAGCTATTGTCTCTCCATTTACTTTTTCTAACATTTTGCAAGCTATTAAAAATGGTTTGTTTGTTGCGAGATTTAAAGGTTTTACAAGAAAATTTACAATATAACGACCTAAATAGTCGGTAGTTTCATCTAGAGATATCCAAAGTTTCTGATTAAGAACATGGTCATGGATTAATGCAATTTTTTTTTTAAAAACTACGTCTAAATAAACCTTTCTCAATAACGATTCATCGGGAATCCTTTTAACATTTGTACATTTACAACACATATATTTCATTAAAAAAGTTTTAAACTCTGGTCGATTTACTCGTGACCAGGGTATGTTACACAATATAAGAAATTGTATTAAATCTAAATAAAATTCTTCGTTCACTTGCCTAGCAGTACCTTGATGTTTTGGTCCGTCAATATGCCTCTGTATATTGCTTTTTTTGCATACAATAGAATTCTCACATTTAGAACAAAATATCGTGTTGCTAGCGGGGTCGTGGTACAATTCGGGGTGATCTCTAATCCACGACTGTACAATCCCGTCGGTAGGTTTGGTCGCCATTTATTTGCTAGTTGCGTTGAGGCAGAAAAATTACTGAAAACAATGAGACAAATATATAGTTTCTACACTTTTCCAGGGACGTCTTCGCGTAAAATATAGTTTGATGATAGAATTGCCAGTAGCTCCAACATTTGTGCACGAACTCAAATATAAAACACTGAATAAAATTCCATAAATAAATAGTTGCATAAAATTGTTTGAATTTGGTAAATTTATCAAAAGCAGTCTAATATTTAGAATGTTTTAAAAGTGTAGTACAAATCAAAGACTTACCAAGTAATTTGATTGCCGTAAAGCGCAGTAAATTTCTGGTTGCAGTAAATCGTAGTCCGTAAATTCAAGCCAAGGTAGATAGGTACAAGTAGTGATATGGTTGCAATAAATCGCAGTCCGTAAATTCAAGCCAAGGTAGTTATGTGAAGCAGATCCAATAATCGATACGAAAACAGGTTAATAAAATATTCACGAGTCTAAGATACACACGCTGCCGAGGTAACTACAGAAGTGATGCACGCACGCATACAAGTTATGACGCCGTTTGGATGCAAAACACCCTCACCCTTCAACCCTTTTGTCATTGTTTACTTAAACAATGATTCGTTTCCCAGAATAGCCAAAGCATGCTGTCCCTTTCTTAGCGTTTGTTGTTGTTGTTTATCACTGGTTTGCTGTGTATTGCTACAAACACTTAAAGGGACAGCATGATTTGGCTATTCTGGGAAACGAAAACATAGGCGAATCCAGTTTTTTACCTGAGTTAATAACAAAATAAATCTTATTGAAGTTTGTTAAAAAGGAAAATTAATTCAGTTAGTTTTCTGTATGAATAACATTAATATTAAATGTACTTAACTGATATCCTAAAACTTGGAACAAATTCCCAATTTCCGGGAAAGATTTCCCGGAAAAAAATGTTAATGGTAAGGAAGTCTCCATTTTTTTTGACTCTATTCTTTGAACTTTAGGTAAATTAGCTCACCTAATTCCGATCACTGATAATAAATTAATAATATTTGCATTTCCAAAACAAATTAAGAAGTATATCAGTCATGTACTTCCTAAAGTACAAGCTTACTTTGGGGCTTTATTTATAATATTGCGTGAAAATGTCTGGAATTAGTTTATTTATATACACTTAAATTTTGATGTCTCGTGGGGTGTAATGGGTTGCAACCTTCTTTGGAATCCAAACATACCTAACCCACTCGTACCTCCCTGATAAAAAAAGAGTATATCGAGTATTCTGCGTCTGGCTAATTGCTAGCATAGGGCAGCCTATATCAGCACTGCTACCGGTGGGCAGTAGTGTCGGAGTTATGAAAAGCTATCCTTTCAGCCACAACCTATAATCCTCCTTATAAGGAAGCCTATGTCTTGCTGTGGACTAATATAGGCAGATGTTACCGTTGTATAAAAAATCCATTCAGATTGGGAAACAGGCGTATGACAACTTAGCAGCTCGTTAGATCCCCACGACTCATGCTCATCAATACTCAAGGAGTGGTCTGAGTTTAAGGGTGGGTCAACTTTCTTTCAAAGTGTCCCAGCTGCACTGTTATTTTGGAAGCTACAAAAGAATATTCCATTAAATTGTTTTCTTTGCTAAACTATCCATCTTACACAACAAAGTAATGGCTCTTAATGGCGGAAGGACAAGCGGATGAACAAAGTCAAATGTACGAGTAATTAAGAAACTAAATAACGAATTTCGTGTTATGTTTAATGGGATCGACCGGTATTTGTCAATGAAACAATCGCTGCTTCTAAAGATTGTCTTATTTAGTAATAATAACTTCAACCAATAATGTTTTACAGTTTTCCAAAACTTATTTGAAACTGCACTATTTAGCCCTCCTTAGAGTTAACACATAATATATCTATATTCATTTACAATGTCTTTTTGAAGTCTCGTACCTAAGGAGAAAAAATATCTTTGTAGCATTACTTTTCTGTGCATCTCATCTGTGTGTATTGTAATAAGTACTAAAAGTACAAAAACAATTTTAGTTTGACCCAACTATTGTTTGAAAACTAGCTTTCGCCCGCTATTTGCCCGCTTTAAATCTATTTTTCAATCGCTCAAGAACTTTTTTCTGGGTGAAACGTACATGCAAAATTTCATGTACGTTGTAATAGTTAGTTAAGTACAAACTTAACTTTCACACCTTAACTTTTAGTAACTTAATGTGTGAAAGCTTAAAAAACAAAAAATCAAATACATTAGATAAGAGAAGAGTTGTCGTACATACAAACAAAGCAAAAGGTTTAATTTTGAATTTAATAGATTGCCAGTGTATTAAATGTTTTTATAAACATACCAGCACCTAATTCCAGTGAAGAATCACAAAGTGCTCAGCATTTCTCAGCGCCCTGAAATAGGTTAACGATCAAAATGGCTTTAATTGATGTCATTAAGAGGACACTGAAATGGTCTGATTAGACAAAACGCTTTCGAAAACATTACGTTAACTACACAGAAAAAAGTACAAAAATAATTTATATTATATATTGTGTTTTCTATGTTTAATATAAATGTTTTTATAAAAAAATATTTATAAATAGGTTATCAGTCATGTGGTTCCCATAATACAAGCTCTGCTTAGTTTGGGGCTAGATGATGCTGTGTGATAACGTCCAGCATTATTTATTATTTATTTTATCAATTTTAATTTATTTACGAGTGTTCACATTACTTTTATATTAATAACTGATTTATCTTCCATTTAATACATTTGGCAGTTTTAATTTGTGACTCGCTCATCATCTACAATGTTTTGCTAAAAAATACATATTTGGTAGGTTAGACAAGCTGTAACTCCGTTACGGACTTTGATCAAACTTGTAATATTTATTCGCAGTTTTTGACATGGATTAACACCTAGGTTACTTTTTATTCCAATACTAATACGAGTGGACTCGCGGGCGGAAGCTAGTTTGAAAGCAGTTTTATAATATCAAGTTGATCAATTAATTCAGGGTAAAATTTGCTCCTTTTCGGATCAGAGTTTTTGAAATATAGTACGAATACTGATATTTAGAACACCATGGAGATTCTTATATAGCCACCGTCCTGACATGACGACCATGAGTGTTCTATCTAGAGTGTTACAAATGAAAAGCAAATATTGATGTGATTCACATAAATAATAATCAATTTATTGCAATGTTGTACTTATGTGCCTAATTAAATGCTGCTTCTTAAACGTTTTGGCTTTAGCTGTATGGTTTTGAATAGGGATGATGACTGGGTAAAAAAACTAATGAGTTCGTCAGTTAGATTAACAAAAAATATTGGACACGTATTTTTAAGCTATTGCATAGCTTCTATCGAGGGCCTAGAGCGCGGGGACCGAATCCAGAAATTCCGTAACGAAAAAAAACCTCACGCTCCCCACTCCGACGGGCACGGAGGTGTGGCTTGAAGGCCGTGCATTGTCTAACGTCGTTTCTTTTCGGCAGTCTTCGACACGGTGTTTGTGTGCGTGCAACTAGACGTATTTTTATTTAATAAAAGAAAAAAAAATGTTTTCTTATCGGTCACCATGCTTAAAAAGTGTAACTTGAATTAATATCAAAGAAAAAGAAATACTGCATAAATAAAATAAATAAATAATTATAATCGCATAAGTTGATACAAAATGATATGCAATAGCTTTACCGCGGCAGTCCCCGAGTGCCACACGTCTTTTTTTATTTATTTAATCAAAATAAATTAAAAAAGTTATAGAGCGTCAAAGTTCGGGAGTGGGGGCTCGTGACGTCACTTGTATGTAAAATGTGTACTTACCCATGACGTCACGCTGAACTTCAACACGCTATATCTTGGTCATTTTTAGTTTAATTGACAAAATAAAAAATACGTGTTCAATATTTTTTGATTATTTAAATGACGGACTAATTAGAATTTTTTAGGCATCTAGCCTATTTATGAAATATATAAATTTAAGTAAAAGAAGATTAATTTTAACGAATACTAAGTATTCGTTTCCGACAGCTACTGGGATATAAAACAGTGCAGTAGTAAATAATAGCAGCTTCTACCTGCGGCTCTACTCGTGTGATATTGGGATAAGAAGTAGCCTACGTGTTAATACAGGTCAAAGTTTCATCAAAATCCGTTTAGTCTTTAGTTTAGTTTAGTTTATTTATTTATAGCAACATATAACTTATTGACTAGTACAATTATAGTTCAGTTATATGCACCCTGTTTGTAGGATGTGGCAAATTCGTATCCTATATTAATCTATAATCTAGGTATAAGGTAGGTAGGTATCTAGATAGGTACTTATAGTATCAACAACAATTAGGAACAATTCGTGTACAATATTTGTGTGTAAAATATTTAGGTATATTATTATATTATGTATGTAGAAATAATAAATTATTTTATAATATTTAGTTATGTACCTACAATTTTTAATAAGAAAATTTGTTTGTCGAAAGTTAATTACGAAGTTGAGTGTAAAAACAAACACATACAAACTTTCGCAGATTATAAAGTACTAGCGACTCGCCCCGGCTTCGCACGGGTGCAATTTATACATTTAAACCTTCCTCTTGAAACACTTTATTAAAAAAAAAATGCATTAAAATCACTTGCGTCGTTTTAAAGTTCTAAGCATACAGGCGGGAAGTGACTTTGTTTTAAACTATGTAGTGATAGTGATTCGTTTCTAACTGCCACTTGTCGAGGAACCTTTTGTCTACAGGATATAAATAAACATGATGAGGTTATGAACACCATAAATTAAACTGACATAGATAAGAGTTACGACACTGTAAAAGTCATCTCGTGTTAACTTATAATGACGAGTAAAATTATGTGAGTTTACAAGTGGAAAATGACGATTTGAGAGCCACCATTTTTAATTATCAGCACTCCGAGAAAACTTTTTTTTTTTTTACCTGTATAGAAACCAATACCAATACAATACCACTAAGATAATAATAGTGTATACCTATTGGTTTTGTTATGATATAAATTTTGTATGTTTAGGTGTTGTTTACTTTTATTATTACACTAATCCGTGCTTGGGTAGGCACGATAATATGTTGGTTCCGGCGTTATCAGTTGTTAAGTCATGTCGGAGGCCTAAAAACTCCGACACCAGAGTTGGCCACTGGGCAATTGTTCATACCTACGAAGAAGGAAGGAACACATAAATGTATGAATGCGAAAGCGAAATAAGAAAACTCCAACGGTACGGTAACGGCTGAACGGATTTGGATTAAGCTTCGAATGTACATAGTTTTTTACCTAGATTAACATAGGTAGGCTTTTTATCCAGGTATGACCACAGGTATGACGCGATCGAAGATGCAAGCGAAAGCTAATAAGTAATATTATTTTATTGTTATTCATTTTGTGTTCCTTTTAATTTAACCGTCCACCTTTTCTTCACGTGGATATGATCTACCTAATTGTTTGAATGTATTCAAGTTTAAATATTCTGTTAGGTTCCCACATAAATAAATAATTTATAAACTACATACAAACAAGACAGAGCAGAATGGCGCTCATCAGGGGAGGCCTATTTCCAGCAGTGGACTGCTATAGTCTGATAATGATGATGATGATGATGATGATACAAAAGGCAGATAGACATTTCACAAACAGTATTAATTACCACCAAAGAGGTTAGTTAACTGTCAGATAAAGCTAATTGTCTCAAACGGCAATGAACGTCATGGTTGTATCTAGGACATTGGTAGTCTCCCGGAGCGAGTCTGAATTAAACCAATCAACGCAGGATCTGCAGATGTATTGTTATATTTGAAAGCTTTTGTTTGACAGAGTGCTTCTTCTTCGTGTAAGTTAGATGTTGGACCGTAAGGCCCAGGTCACACATATCGGGCAAGGACATGGCGCGGACATGGCGCGAACGTGGCACGGACGTGGCGAGGACATGGCACGGGCATGGCGCGGACATGGCTCGGACATGACGCAGAAATGACGTGACAGAGGCACAAGTGTAGTGCAGTCTGTTGTCCGTTATCGATGTGTCAGCATGTCATCCTCAGAAGACGAAGATGCTCTTGCTCTCGTGGATACAATTAATTAATATACAGATCAGGGCCCGTACAACCCCGATTTCGAGTTAGTTGCTTCGAAAGTGAAACCCCTTTATTGGGTTATACAGTTGACGGGATTACCCTTTCGTTTGGGTATTCTCCTTTCCCTTCTCCTTTATTCCTCCTTCATAACACAAGCGAAAGTGTAACCCGTTCCTTTTGGTTTTCAGTCGATAGGGTTACCCTCTTATGAGGTTAAACGAATGAATATAGTTACCTCTTGATAGGTTTTTTCGAATGTTACACAATGTTTATCATTACGCCTGACACTGGGTGGGGGAATTTAGATTTTGACTCTTGATTTATGTCATCAATCATTAGGTATTAGTTCGGATCGCTTTATTTGGTTGAAGGAAGAGCGTCACTGCATTAAAGAAAAGTTTTGAAAACATAAGGAAAGTGCTGTGTTTCAGTCAGTTTTCATTGGTCATCATCACAGAGTATGCGTTGTCAATTTGTCATATACGAGACCCGCAGTCAACATATTAAAAAGAAAAAAAATGGTGTTTCAGTTTTCATAAGTCATCAGTTATGTCATGACTGAGGCCCGCAGCCAACATGTTAAAAAGAAAAAAATGTGTTTCAGTCAGTTTTCATAGGGCATCATCGCAGAGTACTCTGCGTAGCGTTATTTTTTATTTTTATTGTATTTATTAGGCAAAGCCAACAGTACACATAATGAGCATTTTGTAAAGCGTTATGTCCGAGACCCGCAGTCAACGTGTTAAAAAGAAAAAATATGACCTTCAAAACTATTTTGAATAATAATTTTGGATTGTCACTGTCACTATCACACTCAACTCAACTCAAAGCTCCACTCGAAACTCATTCTACAAATTCATCTGTAAATGGTTATATCTCTGGAACTACTCATCCTAGACTAGCCGTTAATTGCTCAAAAGATAGCTATCGACAAGATCTTTATTTTTAATGACATATGTCAAACTTGAATTTGCCATATCTCGAGAAGTACTCATCCTAGACTTGCCATTACTAGCTCAAATGATAGCTACTAATAAAATCTTAATTTTCGATGACAGCTGTCAAACTAAAAACTGTCATCAAAAATTAAGATCTTAACAATAGCTATCATGTGAGCTAGTAACGGCAAGTCTAGGATGAGTAGTTCTCGAGATATGGTCGATTTAAGTTTGACAGCTGTCATCGAAAATTAAATTCATGTCAATAGCAATCATTTGAGCTAGTAAAAGCAAGTCTAGGATGAGTAGTTCTCGAGATATGGTCAATTTAAGTTTGACAGCTGTCATCGAAAATTAAGGTCTTGTCAATAGCTATCATTTGAGCTAGTAAAGGCAACTCTAAGATGAGTAGTTCTCGAGATATGGTCGATTTAAGTTTGACAGCTGTCATCGAAAATTAAATTCATGTCAATAGCAATCATTTGAGCTAGTAAAAGCAAGTCTAGGATGAGTGTTCTCGAGATATGGTCAATTTAAGTTTGACAGCTGTCATCGAAAATTAAGGTCTTGTCAATAGCTATCATTTGAGCTAGTAAAGGCAAGTCTAAGATGAGTAGTTCTCGAGATATGGTCAATTTAAGTTTGACAGCTGTCATCGAAAATTAAGTTCATGTCAATAGCAATCATTTGAGCTAGTAAAGGCAAGTCTAAGATAAGTAGTTCTTGAGATATGGTCGATTTAAGTTTGACAGCTGTCATCGAAAATTAAGGTCTTGTCAATAGCTATCATTTGAACTAGTAAAAGCAAGTCTAGGATGAGTAGTTCTCGAGATATGGTCGATTTAAGTTTGACAGCTGTCATCGAAAATTAAGGTCTTGTCAATAGCTATCATTCGAGCTAGTAAAGGCAAGTCTAAGATGAGTAGTTCTCGAGATATGGTCGATTTAAGTTTGACAACTGTCATCGAAAATGCAACGCTTTATGATCATTGTCGTTCCGATTATTGTAACTTTAATGTTCAAGATAAATTGTGGCTGGAAATTGGAAAGAGATTAAACTAAACCGGTACTAAGATTTTTTTTATGTAATACCCATGTATTACATAAAACAATGATCATAAAGCGTTGCATTTACAATAAATTCACAAAATTCAATATTAAATTCGATATCGTCATTCGTCACGCATTTTTACATCACTAACAGACGTATGTCGCAAGCAAGTACATACTACGAACTGGCGGCCATCTGACGCCCATCTGACGCCCATCTGGCGGCGATCGGGCGCGGGCGCCGAAATGGCGCGTCATACGTCCGAGCAACAACATACTGTGTGCCCTAAATTGTGCTTTATTTCCATGCATTTTGTATGAAATTTGAATGGAATAGGAAACCGCCTGTGGCATGTCTGCGCCATGTCCGTGATCGATGAATGTGACCTAGCGTCGGGCGCAGACAAGGCACTGGCGGTTTCTTATTCCATTCAAATTTCATACAAAATGCATGGAAATAAAGCACAATTTAGGACACACGGTATGTCGTTGATCGGACGTGCTTATGACGCGAAGTCGTCCGAGCTAAATTGTGCTTTATTTCCATGAATTTTGTATTAAATTTGAATGGAATAGGAAAGCGCCCGCGCCATGCCCGCGCCAGGTCAGACAAGTGGGGCCTATACCTTAGGTCGCAACATGGTTTAACCTTGTGTGGCGGGATTCCACAGACAAAATCACGGGTATAGGATACGACTGAAAAACCAGGACTCATTTTAAATGCTTTCCGAAGTACGAAAGCGTTGAGATCTGAGATTTAAGTTCTGCTAGGTTACTACCCATCTAAAGGGACCAGACGAAGTGTTGCTTAGCCAGGATGATCAGCTAAAATACCGAAGTATGAAACGCTAATAGTAGAAATAGCTTCCAGCAATTAATTTTGTTAGTGAGGACGAAATTTATCTCTAAATATATTTTTGTAAGGGATCCTACATCCAACTTCGGAAATCAAGCAAACCTCACCTGTTCGTGGTGCACCCTGCTAACGAACAAATAGGGCTCTGGCGGCGGCCAGCTGATTGCGGCATAGCGCAGCCTAAATCCGAAGGTACACGGCACCAACTGAAGCTGAAGCTGTGCCCTACGATCCCCAACCTGTGTGAAGTAGGGGCGTATTCCCCATCTTAGTAGTGTGAACTGATATAAGCTGGTAGTGATGTTGTTTTTTGCTGATGACTTAATAATATAATAAAAACGTATTTATCTTCGAAAAGGATTCACAAAATTATATTTAAGATGCTAACTAACGTAAGGTTAGATATATATCTTAATCTAGCAATAGAATTGTAACTGAGAATGCCATGCCCAAATCTAAGTGTTGACTATGCGTCGATTCCTCACTCCAACTAAGCTTAAGCTTGTATGTAGACGTGAGGGACCTCTGCTTCGGCAGCAAGGTGTGGACCCGGTGCAAACTCGTGTAATACAGTTCAATACAGCTACCATGTAGAGAAGAAAGAACAATATAATTATAAAATAATACTAAAAGTTCTGACTAATATACCGAACTTGAAATTTCTTACTTCTCCGAAATACGGTCTTTATTAATTGACCTCAAAAATAAGAAGCTTAATGCGCTCATACTCATAATCCGCAATAATTTCATAATTAGTACCAGATCTCATCTGACTCAGGGCATTAAACATCGTCATGACTTTCATTATTTCTCACACGGCTAAATATAAGCAAAACAGGTCAGATATTATACACACATTAAAACATTGGAGTAGCAATCACGTATATCTAAAGTATAATATTACAGAGGGTTCCGTATTTAAATAATCACATAGGTAGATAGATAGATAGATATTGTAAACCAAAAAAAAACAACAATTTACAGGAAAAATTACAATTAAAAAAGGTAATTACATGGTATAAAACAAAGCCGTTGTCTGTCTGTCCCTATGTACGAGTGTGTTTAGATCTTTAAAACTACGCAACAGATTTTGATACGGTTTTTTAATAGATAGAGTGATTCCAGAGGAAGGTTCTTGTGCAAAGCTAGGGCAGGTTGCTAGTTATATAATAAAAGAATTTGTGGTGGCTAAGATAAGGCCATCATAGCGGAAAAAGTAGAAGAAATAAGAGGTAGGGGAAGACTAAGAATATATGAGCGACATTAAAGAGAAAATAGACGTAATATCGTAGAGAGAAGTAAAGGAAGTTGTTTTTGAGAGAGGCAGATAGAAGGAGCTGCATTAGTTGCGCCGTAAAAGCACAATTTTAAATAAATAATGGTGAAGGTAAGACCAAAAAGCTTCTGGTTTTCCGCCAGCGCGTTGGTCGACGGCGAAAGTTGTTGGGCATATCTAGATGAGAGAGGCACATGACAGAGAAGGCTGGCACAAACTGAGGGATGCTTATACAGCAGTGGTTGATTCTGGGCTGAAATGATGATGATGATGATGATGAATTTGTAGTAGGATAGCTACACTGTTATGAAAAAGAGGATGACCGATTTGGATTTATTTTGATGTTTGAAAGATTGCGAGTCAAAGTGATCCAAATAGTGCTACATCCAAATGCACGTGACTGTAATATATATATTATATTATTAAATATATCACTATACATAATAACTTCCCTTTGTGTTTTTTTACTTTTGATTTTACAATAATGAAACAAAACAGACATTGTTCATTATAACCAAAGTTATTTCTAATTTAGCAGCCGTTTTCATTACTCAATAATGGCCCCTAAACCAGCAAGCCTTCCACTTAGTTCTCGCAGCCGAAGGATATAATCTATGCTCATCTGCAGTGACTCGAACCCGATGCAAAATAAGGAGACGTTTTTTCAATTATCTTGCGCCACCGAGAACGCAATCTTTTCTTACAAGAATAACATATAATTTTTATTTCATTGTTTATTTTTAAGGTAATATCTTGGAACTTATGTCTCTTATCTGATGAGTTTATTTTCTTGTGGATTGTAATTGGTTGGAATATTACTTCATTCCTTATTTATGTGATCTTTTTTACTTACTAAGTACAATATTTAGAATTAGAATTATTTATTGTAAAACCAATATTGGTCTTATAAGTAATAAGTAAAATATTAGTAAAATAATTATTTATTAAAAAAAAGTGTACATGAATAATAAAATATCAGAAAAAGAATAAGAATGGTTTTTTGTTAAAACTGTGTTAAAAACAAACTGTGTTGCTGTCATGAGTAAATTTGAGACACAATAGTTTGTTCTCTCCAACATACAATGTTTTTCTAATTATATTAAAAGGTAGGTTTAGATAAGGCACAATAAGAATTAGGAACCTAAACTAAGTTTAAGCTTAACTTAAGATACTTCAGGAATGATTCCGAATAGACTTCTTTAGCTTTATGACAAACCAGTCGGTGGAGGCTTGAGACGCAGAAGAATACGAATTCGATTCCCGCCACTAGATAAATGTTTGTTTTATTTGCAAATATTTATCTCGGGCCTGGGTGTCTTCTATGGATAGATAACCAGATGTCATACTACATATAATATATTTATATAATATTTTCAAAAAATATTTTTGATGTCTTAAAAATATCTACATCAGTTATCTGGTCTCCATAACAAAAACTCTACTTACTTTAGGGCTAGATAATTTTGCGTAAAAATAAACAGCATTATTTTTTTATTTCTTATATTATCATACACCATACACCGTATCGCCTTGTTTATAGCTTTTAAGTAAACTTTTTCTGTATTTATTTTACTTTGTACGATAAAGAATAAAGTTATAAAGATAAATATTATTGACAACTATGATAGTTTGACATCAGATTTGCTAGTTATAAAAATCAGATGTCAAAATATACAAGCTCGAAGACATCGATTTTGTGTTAAAGTAATGATGATGATGATGATGTCCTCCTTGACGTATCCGTCAACGGCGAACCTTGTTAGTTTCCTGTAATTGGACCTTCAAGACAAAATTCGGCTTTGAAAGCCATCTTCGCTTGCGTCCTAAAATAATGAACGAACAAGACGTATATATATACGTATACGTAGTTATTTTTGTAAAGCATAACATAACATAAGTTCCTAACACCAAGCTATCGCATAAAGGTATCAGGAACTATGAGTACGCTGTGGTACCACATTCCAGTCCGATAAATAAGTCGGAGACATTTGCACGGTTAAATCACAATGAGTCGATACCGGTAATTATTAATAGCTTCGAGTAACTTACCATTTGATTTATCGAGTGGTGTCGAATGGTTTAAAGAGTAGCCGCAGAGTAGAATCATGTTAGAAAGGTCTTATTTCGTTTTCATCATCAATATCATCATATCAGTATATCCAGGGAAGCTTGTAAATGGCAACTAAGGTGACCAGATGAGTTAGTTTCATGAGTAAAATGCATGTGGTGAGGGATGTGATTTGTGGAAACCATGGGACTAAAATAGTGATGAGTATGAATGTGATAAAGGGTATGAGTGTGAAAGAAGTGAATACAGGTTTGACGGCTGATTGGGGTGAATGGATAAAGGAGACTTATGTACGATTCACACTGACCGGATCGCGTCGCAGAGCATTTTATAACATGCTAAAGAAAATTGAAACATCTACAAAGCAGTTAAGTTCTTTATTTGCAAGCAATTTCTGCAGCTTTGAGCTTTGTCAAACAATGACATAAATAGATCCGTAAGTAGATGTTGCATGCAAATAAGGAACTTAACTGCTATGTGGATGTTTCAATTTCCTCTAGCATGTTTTAAAATGCGCTTCGATGCTATTCGACGCGCGCCGGTAAATGTGAATGGTACATTATTGTGTCAACCCCATCTAGAGTGGGATAAGGGCAAGGAAATGATGATCATTATAATCATCCAGAGCCTGACTTTATCCAATGCTGGATATCGCCCCCCCGAAGTTTAATCATGCAAAAGTAAAAAGTAAAAAATCTGTTTATTTATTTTGCACATAAAGTAAACTTTGAATCGTCATTTTTAAAGTTATTTTTGTAGTTGACAATGTATTAATAGTTTTATCGTTACGTATCTCTTCATTGACCTTTATCTATTACGCCATTATTTATTATTATGTACCTTATTTACATCAAATTGAATAATTAGAGACTACTTCCTTGAAACATCAATATACTTATATCTCATCAGATAAACCATTTCTAGCAAATTTAAATTGTTCTAAAAGTCAAATTATCTACGAATAAATGTAATGTTATTAGTTTTTTATGTGAATTCTAAAAACATGGATATACTACAGATACTTTATTGCATACCTACCATACAAAATATTACAACTTAATAAAAATAATGGTACTATTGGCGACTTTATCGATTAACGCAATCTCTTCCAAGCAAGGGTTAATGAAAGCAAATCTAATATTATAAAGTAAAGTGACTTTGATTGACTATTTGTTTGTTTTGTTACGCTTTTATACCTTAACTACTCAACCGATCATTATAAAATTTTGCACACTCGTTGTCAGAACTTTAGAAAAGGGCATAAGATACCATTCTTCTAGATAAAAGTTCACGAGGAATAATATGGCTAAAGTGAAAAATAACTTAAAGCGAGCGAAGCCGCGGGCGAAAGCTAATTCTAATTAAAGGAAAGTTTTATTTTGTACGTTTTTCTCAGCGTTATGGCCCAGTTCTATAATAATATGGGTTTCTGTGGCTATGCGTCTTTTATTACATTAAATACCGCCAATTCTTCATGTCACACTTGCTTGATTAATAGCTGGATTATCCAAGATCATGTTTGAGGCTTTATCGGTTTATGTTTGATTTAGTTTTGTTGTTGTTTTGGATTTATAAATATTTTATTTGGTCATATATATCACGAACGTTTAGTCGTTTCACGGTAAATCTTTGCCTTTTCTATATCGATGGCTTTGTGTAGAGAGAACGCGTGAACATAAAGGCATAATAGACCAGGTGGTATTCAGTCTGCCTTAGTAAGATTGTCTAACACTTAGCGTAGTATCACCACCACCACCACATCAGCCTATATCAGTCCACTGTTGGACATAGGCCTCCCCTAATAAAGGGGGATATACCCATAATCCCCACGCTGGGCATGCGGGTTGGGGATCGTAGCGTAGTATGATAAGAGTGTGTTAAATAAATACATTCTTTCTTTTATTTATTTATTTAATTCTTTATTGCACTTTTACAGAGATAATAGTACAATTGGTGGACTTAATGCTAGGAAGCATTTTCTGCCAGTCAACCATGATAGGTAGAAAATTGTGGTTGGCGTGCATGAACATAACTAAAAAGAACAACAAAAGAGAAAAGTATACATAAAAAAACAAAACTAACCTACCAAACAAATCTCCTTAAAAATAAATTTATATATAAATATATATACATATACACATATATATATAATGAAACAGTAATATAAAAAAAAACGGTTGGTACATAACCATTAAAACAAAACATCAAAGATAAAATAACAAAAATAATACTTACTACCAAATTGCAGATAATTAAAAATAAACAAAGTAGGAGATAACATAAGGTAGCTAATTAGGTAGAACCATGCTTGTCATTGGAACCGAAATAGAAGTCATGCACAAGGCGCTTAAACGCCAGTTTGGAGGATGCTTTTTTGATGCTAAGAGGGAGAGCATTCCAGAGACCCACTGCCACCACTTCAAATGAGTTAGCACGATAAGCAGAGGTGTGCAGAGGGACTTCAAGGCAGAGAGTACCAGAAGACCTGAGATTGCGTTCGTGTGTGTCGGACAGGAAAGAAAACTTGGATTTTAAATATTGTGGCGAAGAAGGGTCCTTCAGAATGGAGAAGAGGAGACACAAAATTCTCAAATTTCGTCGCTCTCTTATAGGAAGCCATTTGAGCTTTCGACGGTACGAGGATACATGATCATATTTCCGAAGACAAAATATGAAACGAATGCAAGAATTAAGTAGTCGATCTAACTTATTAAGGTAGTCTGATGAAAGGTCAAGGTATACTACATCAGCATAATCGATGATTGGTACCAGGAGAGAGTTCACTAATGAAATTTTGGTTTTCTCAGGGAGAAAGTTTTTGAAACGCATAATAGAATGAAGACAAGCAAAAAATTTTCGTGATACCTCCTTAACCTGTGCAGACTAACCCAGGTTAGCGTCTAGCAGAATGCCAAGATCTTTGACAACAGGAGAGAAAGGGATGATAGTAGCATTAAAACGCAGGGAAGTTAGACTTCCCAGATCAATTTTAACAAGCTGACGGGAGCCACCTATGATGATAGCTTGGCATTTATTAGGATTGACCTGGATTCCATAGCTGTCAGACCATGCCTGAAGCTGTAAGAGATCGTCATTAAGAGCAGTTATACATTCAACCAACTGTTCGGTCTTAGAGTGGCGATAAAGTTGGAGGTCATCCGCATAAAAATGGTAGCAGCAATGAAGCTTAGAGGAAAGCATGTTTATAAACAAGGAAAATAATAATGGAGAAAGTATGCACCCCTGAGGGACACCGGCATCCAGGTCACACCAATCCGAGGAAGCTTGACCACTGCGAACCGTCTGACGACGGCCAACAAGGTAAGAAGAGAACCATTGAACGGCTAATGGAGAAAAATTAAGGTGGTTTAGAACGGCTAAAAGAATTTCATGATCAACGGCGTTAAAAGCATTACTTTCTTATTCTTTCTTTCTTTCTGTCAAACAAAAGTGACTTCACTTTGTCTCGTGTTTATTACAATCGATCCCCAATCCGCATGCCCGGCGTGGGGATTATGAGCATATGCCTATCTCCAGCAGTGGACTGTGTGATGTTGTTATTGATAAAATTACTTTGCAGTACTGTCACTCCCACTTTAAATCTCATCATTCCACGTCATCTATCAAACTAAAGTGATCAGTGTTCACTTTGTCTCGTGTTTATTGCAGGAAACAGACATGGCGTCGCGTTGAGACTCCATACTATGATAACTCGTAATTAATGTCCCTGCATAGTGCTTTATTATCCTGAAGTTTGTATGCGATGTGCGGGCGAACTCAGGGTCAATACAAAAGGTCCACTCGTTTGTTCGTTCCTTTTTTTTCCTAACAACGTTTAATATAGTTTGTATGTACTACATATTTCAGAGTAAAAACATTTGCAATTGGTAGGTATGTTATTTCTTTATAACTGACTGAGAGTTCGAACCGAGTCACTGTGACCCTGTTATACAGGCTCTCACGAGACGTAGTGCAGGGCAGAGCTCTTGTAGGTACAATTTTACAATTACAGTGGGCCAAGGGACCTTCGAATTCAAATTGTAAAATTGTTATTGTCGCCACAGGCGTCCGCCTGAGAGACGGCCTATGTGGTGCAAATGGCGAAGGTCCGCCTGAGACGCAGAAGGTTGCGGGTTCGATTCGGAGGGATGCGGGACAAATGTTTGCATGTTCTACAGATATTTGTCTCGGGTCTGGGTGTTTTCTATCTATGATATGTATGTATTTACAAAAAAAAATGTGTAGTATATCAATCATGTACTTATAATACAAGCTCTGCTTAGTTTGGGGCTACATGATGATGTGTGATTACGTCAATATGCAGCGCTTCAAAAAGAGCGTAACTAAGTGTACCCAGTGTTCCTATAGTATGAATAAAATATATGAAAAAAATATAAAATATGAAACTGTTATTAAAAATCATATAAGCTTTTACTGCCGAAAACAATGTATAGGGACATAAAGTTGCTACCTAATAATATATTAATCTAATATCTAAACCTGTCTCTAAGCTAAATTTTCTTTAAATATCGGTGATCTGTACAGCCTTTTTTGTAAAAGCTTGTCCTTCAACCAAGGCCTTCTAAAGATTTCTACAACTCTCTGTCTCTCGCCACCCGTATCCACTGGGGGCCACCGTCTCTTTTAATTTCGTCTCCCCAACGTATAGTTTGTCGTCTTTTATTCCTTTTGCCATCTCTTAGATACCACTCTCATATTAATTTGGCCGATTAATTTTTTTTATTCATTTATTTATTTTTTCAAAGCTCAATGTGCATAGTTTGCTTAGATAGTAGGTACTTATAAATTAATAAATAAATAAATAATGCGGGACATAATCACACAGCCCCCAACTAAGCAGAGCTTGTATTATGGGAACCACTTGATCGATATACATGTTTTTTTTAAATACATACATAACATACATAGAAAACACCCAGATCCGAGAAAAATACACTTTTTTTTTGTAAATACATACATATCATACATAAAAAACCCCAAGACCCGAGACAAATATCTACAGAACATGAAAACATTTGTCCCGCAGCGGGAATCGAACCCGCAACCTTCTGCGTCTCAGGCGGACTTTTCAGCCACTGCGCCACAGAGGCCGTCAAACTTATAATAAAGCTAGTTCTATAGTAACAATACATTAGCCCTGAGAGGGCGCCAATCTACATATATCTAATACCTCGCCTGCAAAACAGAAGGACCTAGTTCAGGCTCATGTGTTATTCTTACCTACCTAATGTTTGTGTTTTAAAACAAAAAACGGCTGTGTCGCTGAGCGACCATCGTTAAACATGATCTTGTTATTGATTATTTTATGTACAGTGTAAGCATATTGATTTTTTTTAAATGTCTACTAGGCATCTGCGGATGTGACTTGCGAAATTGTGAGGGTATTGAAAAAAATGGTGTATTATAGAGGAAGCAATACTGGCTAAATGATGATAATGATGAATCTGCTTGTGGCCATGATATTTAAAGTTCCGAGTTCACCAGTACTATTAAAAGTATAATTTTACACATTTGGTTATCTTATATACAATCTCTCCTTATCTTATCTTCGCATTAAATTTATTTAGCATACGTTTTTAATCTATACGGAATCAATTTAAATATTTTTAATAATGTCACACATAAAAGATTAACTTATAGAACATTTTTATAAATAGCCCATAGCAAACCAATTGTAATACGGGAACTAATAATATTCTATAACTACTTAAACTTAAATATATTTTTCTAAACTTCTTCACCGGAGTGTGGTACGTCCGGCTGCAAGATGGGGAGATGACATTGTCAAAGTCATGGGTTAGACTAGCACAGGATCGTGGTGGATGGCCCAAGTTGAGGGAGGCCTATACCCAAGCAGTGGGTGAAATCGGGCTGTGGATGATGATGATGATTATGAAACATCTTCATACTTTTTTTACATATAAAATAAACGAGATAAATATTTGCAGATCATAGAAACATTTTTCTCGAGTTGGGAATAAAACCCGAAACGTTTTGCGTCTCTGACGAACCTTGGCCAACTGTACCGCAGAGGTACAGAGAGAGGCTTTTTTTATGTTCTTCACTTTAGAGACTTAATGATGTCGTAAAAACTACAAGAATACGGTGTATGGAATATGCACAAGTATTGATAAAGAACCCAAAAAGAAATCCTGAGTCCACCCTCCCTCTAAATTATGGGCCGACGACGTCGCATGTGAGAATCCCCAGATAAATTATATGAAAAATGTGTCAGGTTTAATATTGTTGAATGCAAGTCGTTTGAGCACTGGGTGGTAATTTACACGCTAGACAAATCTTAACAACTTTAATATACGAACATTTATATTTATTGTTTGTAAATAAAATATGACAGCCCGACAACCAAAAACCATTCGGTTATCTGGGTGAAGACTGCGTCTCGATAATCATAAACGCCCTGCACACGTAAAGATCGGACCGCGCATCGGGACTGCGTTATAAACTACAGCCCGATCTGTACGGTTTGGACTGCGGATCAAACTGTAGTGCTAATGGCAAGTAAAGATCGGACCGCGCATCTGGGACTGATCACTGATGTGATGCGCGGTTATAACTGTGAGATTTGCCTTCGAATCGACATGCCAGATCGGATTGTCAGCCCCGCGCATCTACACGTAAGTTTCGGGTGCGAGTTGGAATGGCGCGTGCTGTTTCCCACGATCTGAATTCTAAGTGTGTAGGACCCTATAGGGTTGGACGCCCTTTGACCCCACTTAGAAGAAAGTAGACAATTGGAGCACGTAGATGAAGATGATAAAATGAAATTCGTACCAATTTTTACAAGCTACGACGTGAAATTTTCCTAACAACAAAAACACCGACCTTGTTCCACTACAATCAGTCTCATCATCTCATAGTCTCAGATTCGTGTCCACTGCTGGATATAGGCCTCCCATAATAAGAAAGGGGTAATGCCATAATTCCCACGCTGGGCATGCGAGTTGGACATCGCAGGGCATAGCTTATGCAGCTGCTTATGGGGGGCTAGGGGATGTAGCTATGCCGATATTAGTCTGTGCTTTACCACAATCGGCCTGCCGCCAGAGCCCCATTTGTTAGTTAGGGTGCACTACAAGCAGGTGAGGTTGACTTGCGTTCTGAAGTTGGAGGTTGATACCCCCTTGCACCTCATTTTGTATGAAAAGGAACCTGCCTTATAATAGTACCTACTTAGATAAGCCTATCATTGGTTCATTAAGTTCAAAATTAAGTACCTACCTACCTACTAACATTGTTCTTTGTAGATGTGTCTCAAATCAGTAATTTTGACCGAGGACAGTCTTAATGTAAAACATTATAGATTAATAAACAAAAATCAACCACACATTCAAATCAAACCATATTACAGTTCTCACAATTTCTTTCGCACATGTGTATGTATAAATGTGGGCCATACATCTGTGCAGCAGATGTTATAGCATAGCAAAATAATAGCCAATAGCTGAATCCTTTTAAAAAATGTATCTCCTGCTATGATTTTTATTTTTGTAAAATCTTTATATAAATATTTATTTATGTATTGGTACTGGACATAATATGACACAACATCATGTAGCCATAAACTAAGCAGAGCTTGTATTATGGGAACCACTGACTGATATACTATTTATACACATTTTTTTGTAAATGCATATACATAAAAAATACCCAGACTTGAAAATTGAAAAAATGTCTCCAGATAATGCAAAAATCTGTCCTGCGGCGGGAATCGAACCCCTACCCTTATGCGTCTCAGGTAGATCTTTGCCCGCTGAGCCACAGAGGTAGTTTAATACTAATAACTATTAATAATTCAAGTGAATGTGTCAGACAGGGTGGCACGAGGCAATTTTGCACTTAAGTATCCGGAATAACACACTACGCTATTTTTAATCCTATATTTATTTATGCTACTTTTATCCAAGTACCACGTGAGCATAGCCGGGAGCGGAAGCTAGTTTTATTATATGTATGATATTGATAAAGATCTATGCATCATCATCATAATTAGTCTAAAGCAGCCCAGTTGGTCATAGGCCTCCCCTTATGAGCACTATTGCGCCCTGTTCTCAGCTCGACGCATCCAGCTTCTACCAGGAGCCTTTCGCAGATCGTCACTTCAACTCTCTGAAGGGCATTATACACAACGTTCCTTGTGAGCCTTGATCCTCCACTCAAGGACCTAACCAAATAAGAATGCAATTTAGCACAACGGATATTACCCTCTACAATAAGCAGTTAACTTAAAAGGATTATTCAAATAGTTAAGAACTTCCACAAGATAAAAATGACAGCAGTTAATGACCCATTAACGTTTTGTTTCACACCGGCCGCGTCGGCCATTGTTTTAAACGCACAATTAAAAGCAATGGCGTCACAAATACTCCTTTACAACTTAACTGCATTTACGCATCTGCTAAGGATCGATTCTTGCATGAGCGTGGCGCTGAGCCTAGCGATTCTAAGGTAGACGCTGTATAATACAAAAATACAAATTAAAAATAAGTACTAACAAATATTTTTATTCTCAAAAAAAAATACAGGTGTTTGGTGCCACATGAAATGGTCGACTGAAGAGGTCATCTGCTATCCCTTAACGACTCTTATGCCCTGTGGATTTTTTTATCGACTTTTATTGTTTTATTAATAAGACCCATTTTTTTAAATTCATTTAATTACATTGAACCCAAATTTCAAATAAGAATTAGGCGTAGACTCTAAATTTCTAAAAATAATCAACAGTACAAATTTAAAAATTAAATTAAAATAAAAACCACAGAAATAGCCCATTTCTGTTTCTTTTCTATTTTTTTAATAGGGGATGACAATTTTTGTGAAAGTCCGCCTGGAAGTAACGATTTTAAAAATGTTTATTTGGGCAAATTATTGAAAAAAAATATGTGTATCTCAGGGTTTTTGATAATTCCACCCCCAAAGGGGTAGATAGATTAATATATTTGACAAAATTCACATTAACACAAATGAAGCCGCGAGCAGAATCCATTTATTGTAAAATGTATGCTGTTCACATTTCATTCATACATTAATAAATAAATATTAATAAAAGACCATTAATGTACTAATGATAGGATAAGGGATAATAAATCATATCATTTCAATTCTGTAACAAAAAATAAATAAACCAGGACTATGCTTATCGCTTTAAAATAATTAACTCGCTCTGCTTTCAATCTAACTCAAGTCTTAGTTTGTTGTATAAAGAATTAAAAGTCGCCAACGGTAGCTTTTAAAAATTTATAGCCAATCTCGATATCTCTATTCTGATTCAGTTCAATAGGTATTTATTGGTTCTATCTAATGACCGGTCAGTTATAGGCGGCGGGTGTCAACTTAATGAGAATATATACGGACTTTGTACACAATAAATTTTAAAAAGTTCGAATAAAACGGCATATTAATTGGACATTAGTATACGTCAACACCTCTACAGAGTATTTGGAACGTGAAAGCATTTGTGAGTTATTCGGGACCATAAAATTAGGTGGGTGTAAATTTTTTAACGCTGCCTCGGGCTATATTAGAACGCTATGTGAATTTAAATTTGTTTCTAAAAGCTTTTAAAGCGTTTGTTTGTGCTAAAGAATAGGGAAGTATTGTGCTCTCTTTTTTCGGAGTAATTAAATGTTTTGTCGTGATTTGTTGTAATTGGTTTGGGATTGAAGAGATTGGTCTATTTGTAGCTTTGCTTCATTGTTTTTATTTAGTTCATGTTGTTTGTTATTTTATTTGAAATAAAACGCACGGTTGGTTATACGACGAGAAAAACTTTAGGTAAGTACTTATTGAATTAGGTTTTCTGAGTTTAATATGAACATACTTCATAGTTATTCAAATTTCATTGAATTGACGCATCCAGTTATTCAAATGAGCTTAACTATTGGTATCGCACGCTTAAACAAGACATTGGAATGGAATGGAAATTCCAAAATTTCTGGTCCGAATAAATTTCTCATGCATAAAACCTCTTCAAAGTGCTACAACTTATCTTAGTAAATTGAATTCCACGATAAATCCGAGAAGATTGACTGACCACAAATTGGGGATTCATTGTCAAGCGAGATAACTTCGCAGGAATCTCATTACATTGAAATACTCGCCCTTATACCACAGATCGCGGATGCAGCTAACTTACTTCTTCTATACAATATAACATCTTCAAGACGTTACTTCATCAGTAGTCTTTGAAATTCTACTGCAGCTCATAAATTTACCCCCAATTCTTAAAGAGTTGGTAAGAAGCAGGCTGCTAAGAGATTTGATACAAGAGACTTGCCTTTTAAAAATAGTCTCATTATTATCAAACAAAGCAAGCGAAAATATGAAGTGGCTTCAACATTGACTGGGAGTTGTAATTTTTTAATTTAGTTCTTCTTTCTTTGGAAGTAAGACGACCTAAAAAGGCTTAATCTAGATTATCATCACCCACTGCTGTGCATAGGCCTCTATTTTTCTACCACTCGCCTCTATCATGCGCTTGTCTGAATCAGGTAAAATCACAGATATTGTCAACCCATCTAACAGGATGACCCCTATTTCTATAACAGGGTGCCTAGTGCGAGTTTTTTACCAGCTCGATCGCGTTTGCGTTTACGCAAATTTATATGGAATCGAGGTAGCACCATCTAGTGAAAAACGCGTGGCACTGACTCCTTTCCAAACAAATTTCCATAAACGCAAACGCGATCGAGCTGGTAAAAAAACTCGCACTAGGCACCCAGTTTCTCAGCCAACACTCGGCTACCACCATACGTCATTTCTCGGTCTGGCCATGTATCCTCTTTCTGGTTTCTATATAAATTTAAAGGATAACGTAGACAGGTAGGTATGATTGAAATGATAAACAGAAAATCACAAGGAAGTTAATCTGAGTACCAATTGGAAAGTATACCCTACACAATGACAAAAAAATCCAAATCGGTTCATAACTGGCGGAGTTATGAGGTAACACACATAAAAATAAAAAATAAACATACAACCGAATTATGAACCTACAATTTTTTGTGAAGTCGGTTAAAAAAGACAGATATGGCTGGCCACCCAGCAGTGGGTGATTCTGGGGTGAGATGATGATAATGGTGATGAATAACTAAATAAAAAGAGACGTCTCACAGTAAAGCCAAGCCACGTCGAGCCTGTATTAAGTTTATTAGGATATAATGGGATCAGAAGACTGAATTAAACGTATTTATATTATTTTTTATATTAAATTTACTTAGGTATATTTTGTTCTTTTTCTTTATATTTTATTTTATTTTTACCAACCTTTATGTACATCGTCGTGACCAAGTAACTACTCTCACAGTGATCCTATAGTTTAAATAAATTATGATATGCCAAGAAAATCATAAAACAGAGACACAAAACAAACATCTATTTTCACCACACGAATGTTCGTACGGGGTAAGTTGTATTTGAACCCGCGACCCGCGACCGAAAGTAGAGCTATAACCATATGAGCTATAAGACCAGATTGAACCAGCTGTGCCCATAGTTAAGTTACCCAGATCCCTTAGCATGTTCTGTACGCTGGAGTGAGGAGTCTTGAGGGGTTTCGGATTGTTCAAAGTTTCAAACTAATGTCCATCAATTTCACGGAACTCGTATGTTGTAGGTAGATGCATTTGAAATTAAATTCAGTACAGCATTGTTTTGCTAAAGACAGAAGAGTGTTAATTAATGTTCTTGGCTGTTTATTTTATTATGTTTTAAAATAAGCTATTTCATTTTTGACTAAATTAATTGTAACACTGTTTTCATTATCCACTTAGAGTTTTATTCCAAAGAAGTATGTACCTGCTATATTGCGTCGAACCAAGGACAGGGTGCTATAGCGCTCATTAGGGTAGGACCATTTCCAGTCCAGGTGGACAGGGTAATGATGATAGGCAAGCGAGCGCTCCTACTCTGACCAGCTCAAGGAGTTTTACAGATTACAAAGAAGAAGGTAGTAAGTTCACTACACTGTACTTTACTGTACTTACATACACTAATAAAATTATTATTATTATTATTTATTTATTGGAAAACCAACAGCTAAAGATAATTTCCTTAACATAAATGATTAGTAACAGAAAGCCAATTACAGGTCTTCACTAGTAGCTACATAATTGTGATTAAAATGTGAACAGAAAACAAAAAACTTCATGTTTATCTAAATACTGCGTGCTTTTTAAGCTGAAATAAAACAGGAAAGAAAACCATATAATAGGAATGGAGAAAATAGAAAAAAAATATTATTCATAGTTTACCCTGAAAAGAAGTTAAGGGATAGGCACCGCCTTGCCTTAGGAATGCTGATACAGAAGGGATTAATATCAAACAACTTACTGAAATTGTTAACAATTCTACTCAATTCTCTAATATGCTACAGCAAAATTCTATAAAACCCAAATTTAAATTGAAATACTTCCTTGTTAGTAATATTAATAACTGAGTTAACTTATGATTAACAGTTTACTTCATATAAACAGTCATAAGCAATAAAGTAATATATAAAATCTATTAATCTCTACGATGATTGTGCTTATAATTAGCCATTTATATTCGTGGGTAGAACAATAAATTAGATGAGCTCTCCACGTTGTGTGCGCCCACGCACTTTGATTTGACGATAGCTTAATGATCTCTAATAGAGACTTCAAATGGACTTCTATTATATTGATTTGCAAGTCTATTTCTATGTTAAGGCTTATGTCTGCTGCTACAATTTCTACATCAGTAGAATAATAATAATATGCCTTATTATTTCCATAATAATAAATTTACAATTTCAGTAAGTATGTTTCACAACAACCTTACATACATGCGTTTCTAGTACACTAGTTAATTTTCCATAAGTGAGGGCTAGGTTATATTTTACGAATAAAATAATCTTACATGAGTCTGTCACATCACAGACGAACTTCTTCTGCTTTCGAGTCAATGTTCTTGCGCATGGAACGGGTCTAGCTGACCCCACTTACACATATTGTATACACATCTACCAACTTGTGCTCGCAATCTATTCAATGATTTCCGGCTGTGTAAGATTGGTCAGATCCTGGTGGAAGACGTTCGTCAGGGTCTAAAAAGTCAGCGGGTGGTGCGAATCTTTTTGTTCAATGGACGAACAGTGGGCAAAGAACAGCACTGAACGAAGCTCAGAGACAGTGAGATTGCGGCATTGCAGTAAACTACATAAGTGATAATGCAAGGATATCCTGCAGGTGCACTGTTTTCAGCACTCACAGAATTGAATTATTTGACAAAGAAATCAGAATTCAGATTGGAAAAAAAAATCCTGTTCGGTTGACTACAGCCTTTAAGTATTGCAACTTATTAAACAAAATTTAGGAGTTCAAAGCCCCAATTTATGTCACCGGTAGTCCAATAAATAACGCTCTAAATGCTAATATTTGAGAATCCGCGAACAAAACCAAATTTCTAGTAAATTTTATCACCGTGAAATTGTATTAATCCGTCTCGCTAAAGTAAACCTATTCGTTTTTATCTTCATTATGATTTTATGGTCATTTAGTAGGTCCTAGTTTATAAGCTTAGTGTAGTATCTAGGTGAGTTTTATGATTCTGTATTTAAAAAGTAAATTCAGTCATTAAAAACTGAGCTTGTTTTTATTTAAAGACAGATTAAAGAAAAAAAATAATTTTAAAATTTTAAAATACTAAACTAACTATTTTTAAAACTTTAGTGACATATAAATAACGGAGAAAAACATGTTTGAACCGTTAAAAATGTTTAAAATGACGCGTTCCGTTTTCAAACTTTCTGAAAGATTGAAGGTAATAATATGCATAAAGCACAAATTATTTCATGAAGAATTTTTGACGAATACTCAATGTACGTAGCCAGGTACCTTATTGCCACTTGGACAAGTCCTCGAAGAGGTATCTTTGACTGGAGGTTATTTTATTTAAACTATCAAAACACCATTTCAAGGTTAAGTCGAGGTGACAACTTAGAAGAAGACCTCTTCATTTTTTAAACTATAAGTTACATTAAAAAAAAAATCCTAAATTCCAACTATTCAAAAATTGGATGCCACCAAAACTATTTTTTTTCTTAATACTGGGCACTATAACACAGCATAATGTAGCCCAAAACAAAGGAGAGCTTTTGTTATGGGATCCTCATGACTGGTAACCTTTTTTTTTGTACTCATAAACATTTATGTTTGCAAATACACACAGCCGGCAATCTTGCGAGGCCCTACAGATTGGAGGATAATTATACATAGAAAACACCCAGACCAGGGACAAATTTCTCCAATTAATGCAAGCATTTGTTCTGTGGTGGAATCGAGAACGCAACCTTCTGCGTCTGAGGCACACCTTTACCCACTGTGCCACAGAGGCAGTCTGATTTATAAGTACCTAGAAGTAATCAATGGTTATATACGGTTACGGTTAAAGATTAATATATCTTTGTACTAACAACTAATTCATGCTAAAGATTGTCCTAATTTATGCACACCAAGAAATATCAAAACAGAAATTTATTGTTATTTCATAGATCAAGCAGCAAAAGCGAGTAGACGCAAATACAAAAAGTGCAAAGGCAATGCAATGGAAATTTTAATGATTTCTCGTCCATCGAGACGTTGAGGATGAATTAAAAAGAATAGCCGGGAAACGTTCTTGGCTTCGCTTTTTAATTTTCCGCTTGCCGCTGGCTGCGGCTTTTGTAGTTTACGGTTATCTGTGAACTATATTTTTACTGTTGACTTCTTCTCCGTTATATAACATCTTTAATTCCTATAGTACCACTAATTAAAATTCATAATACTTGTCAGCACTTTAAATTATGTTGATGTCAAAGTCAAAAATTCATTTATTCAATTAGAAACATATTATTAGAATTTATGAAATACTTCAAATAGATTTTTTTTATTTACACCTAATTATTTTGAATAATCAATAAATGAGCTAGTGGCCAACTTTGGTGTTGTTTTTAAGCTGCCCAAAAGCCTCCCATTACTTATCGACTGAAAAGTCAAAAACAACATAATGCTTTGAATGTATATGCGAAGGTAAACTTGAAACTTCAATTTATTTTTTATTCAATTAGAACCTTATCTTAAGAACACTTTGAATCATCAACTTTTTTTAAACAATTGGCAATGCGACCAAACACAGAAGAATCTTTTCTATGTATGATAAGTATGTATTTATAAAAAAAACTGTATATGTGTAGTATATCAGTCATGTGGTTCTCATAATACAAGCCCTGCTTAGTTTGGGGCTACATGATGCTGTGTGATAACGTCCAGCATTATTTATTTATTATTTATTTATCTGCAAAAAACTATCATCATCATCATCATCATCATCATGATCAGCCTATAGTAGTCCACTCCCTTATTGAGCGCCATTGCGCCCTATCCTCGACGCATCCAGCTTCTACCAGCAGCCAAAGAACCGATAACCGTTGGGGTAAACGAGTTCATATTATGTGGTATTATACGACAAGAAACTAAGCTTGGCTTATATTTTTTTAATCTCTTTTCCGTAAAAGAGACCAACCTGATTATAAAAGGTCGCCGTCGACCTTTTATAATCTGGTTGATGTGGCTTTTTCTCTTCTAAATCTTCCTCATCCACACATTCCCTGGACGATGTTTCTAATGAAACTATCGTGTCATAATAAGAATAATTAAGACCGTATAATTTTATCGAACCTCCCAAAACTCTACGTAACGTCCCATAAACAAAGTAACATCTTACTGAGAGTAAGGAATTAACATAAACATCGGTTCGATCGCTTTTCAACAACAATCAGCTCGGCTTGAATACATTACAGATCACGTTATTTTTTATCGACTCAATAATTTTTGAATTAAATTGTTTTTAGTTTCACTCGGCCGACTTTAGGTAAAAAGCGGGTTTTCGGTGCTTTTTAAGAAGTAGGGTAGGATAATCAATTATTTAAAGTTATTTTGGATAGATGGATAAATAATAATAATAAAGCCATTTATTTCCCATCACCTAAGTATTACATTTGTTTGCTAATTAAATAATAATAAAAGTTCACTTTCAATTTATCACTAAATATTTTACATTTTTAAACTTGGTATTTAAATATGATTCAGTATGTTTTTCTGTAACAATGGTTCTTTCTGTATTATGTGTTTTCGTGAATAGGAACCCCCTATTTGGGTATAGGCCACCTCCAGTTTGCTCCAGTTTTCCCTGTCTTTAGCTCGTTCGATTCACTCCTTTCCTGCTGCAGCTATGATGTCATCGCTCAATCGTTTCATAGGTCGTCCTTTTCGTCTTTTCTCGCTAGGTCCTTTCCATCTCGTCGTTTGTACTGTCCATCGTTTATCACTGTATCTTGCGATATGGCCAGCTCATCGCCATTTTAACCTTAGACTGTAGTGTAAGACATCAATTAATTTGTCTTTTTTCTTATAATTTCACTTCTTACTTTATGTATTTTTCTTATTTTTAACAGATAGAGACAGACAGATAGATGGATAGATAACATTTTTTGGGCAAAAAGATGACATGTTTTAAGTAAATAGTGCCTTAAATCCTAAGTTAGGTTTATCTAGATACTAGGGTTCTTTAAAAATATCATTAAATAATATAACAATACAAAACTTGAAAGCACAGTATGCACATATATGTACACACACACAGACACAGCCAGCGGTGTCACCCTCTTGTTGTCGTGTGGCTGTAAAGCGTGGTATGAAGTTGATGTATGAATTTTAATGTTACTTTTGTAATAAAAATACTTTTGTAATCAAAAGATAACTTCTCCACACTTAGGGTTAGTTCACGGATCCCTGTTGAAAATCTCTATTAATTGGGATCCTTGGAGTTTTTACCTGTGGATCCCTTTTGCCCGCCCTGCAGCCATGATTATGAGTCATCATCATCATCATCATCATCAGCCTATAGCAGTCCACTGCTGTACATAGGCCTCCCCTAATGAGCGCCATTGCGCCCTGTCCTGAGCTCGACGCATCCAGCTTCTACCAGCAGCCTTTTGCAGATCGTCACTCCACCTGGCCGGAGGGCGTCCTACACTACGTTTGCCGAGCCGCGGTCTCCACTGAAGAACTCGTTTACCCCAACGGTTATCGGTTCTTCGGCAGATATGGCCAGCCCACTGCCACTTCAGCTTGCTAATTCTCTGAGCTATGTCGACAACTTTAGTTCTATGTCGGATAGTCTCGTTGCGGATTCTATCCTTCAGAGAAACTCCAAGCATGGCCCGTTCCATAGCTCGCTGAGCGACTTTAAACTGGTGGACTAGCCGTACTGTGAGTGTCCACGTTTCGGCTCCGTATGTCATGACGGGTAGGACGCACTGATTGAAAACTTTCGTTTTCAAACATTGCGGTATGGGTGACAAGAAGACTCGACGTAGTTTTCCAAATGCTGCCCAACCCAGCTGAATCCTCCTCTTGGCCTCCTTCTCGAAGTTGTTTCTACCCAACTGCAATATCTGCCCGAGGTATGTGTACTCCGAAACAACTTCAAGAAGGTGTCCATTAACGACGACAGGACTCGGATCAATTCGGTCATTGACCATGACTTTGGTCTTGTCCAAATTCATGCCGAGACCTATCTTTCGCGAGGCTGATGCTAGGCCGTCCAGCATCCGTTGCAGCTCCTCTAGCGACTCCGCCATTAGGACTATGTCATCGGCGAATCGCAAGTGTGAGATGTGCTCGCCGTTTATGTTTATGCCCATACCTTTCCAGTCCAGCGTCTTAAACATATCCTCCAACGCGCTTGTGAACAGTTTCGGAGATATGACATCTCCCTGTCTCACTCTGCGGCGCAGTTGGATGGGCTTAGACTGCTGGTCCTGTACTCGGACACTCATAGTGGCGGCTTTGTACAGACATCTCAACATTTCGATATAACGATAGTCCACTTGGCATCGCTGCAAGGATTCCAGGACAGCCCAGGTTTCAACAGAGTCAAAGGCCTTCTCATAGTCCACAAAAGCCAGACACAGGGGCTGATTATACTCTTCGGACTTCTGTATAATCTGCCTCACTGTGTGAATGTGGTCTATGGTGCCATATCCTCCGCGAAACCCGGCCTGCTCCGGTGGCTGGAACTCGTCGAGTCTTCTGGCGAGACGATTCGTAATGACCCTAGAAAACAGCTTATAGACGTGGCTCAGGAGCAAAATAGGTCTGTAGTTTTTAAGAAGAGTCTGAGAGTGATTATGAGTACCGCTAGGTTTTAATAAAATTCTTACTATGCGGTTACATAAATAATTTATATATAAATAGGCGCCGGTAACCTGCTGTCTGTGTTTCTTGCCCTTTATTCTAGGTGTCCCGTGGTTGTTGGTCCTTTGCTCGTAAAAATCGATTACTTATTTAACTTAATTCAAGTACAAGATAATCATTAATGAAAGAAGGTACAGTCAGAGATATTTTTAATTATTTTTCTGTTTCGTAGCTTGTGAGCTAGGGCCTTCATTTGTTGGAGCTTCTAGTGTGCTGAATAGACATTAAATATTGCGTTTTCCGTATTATTCATGGAAATAATTAAAAGTCAATTTCAAAAATCTAAGTTTCTATATACTTTTGTCTCTATCTGTACCTAATGTTATATTTATGAGTTTTATAGACTTACAATATAAAAAAGCTCAAAGTGGAATTAGAAATTGGAATTTTAGTCATTGGTTTTTGGTCAACATGCTTTGAATGGAACTATCACACTAATGATGCTAAAGTTTGTATGTATTTGTGTGTGTGTGTGTGTGTGTGTGTTACAGAAATATATGGATAATTTTCCACACGCACTTAGTTTTTTGGCCTGGTTTATGACCTGGATAAACACAGGACTTTTTATCCTTGTACCCCACAAGCAAAGCCACGGGAACAAGATAGTAATATTATGAAGGTAAAATTTGGAAAAAAGTTGTAAGAAGTGAAAATGTGAATAACTGGTATCCTACGAAAATCGGAAGTCGGTGTAGGTAGGTACAAAAGCAAAACAATAGACTGTCTTCAATAACAACTCAATCTATACATTTAACGCCCATCAATCTTCCTTTTCACTGAATTAGTAACGCGAAGGGAACAAACAAAACACCTTCACGGTTAAATTTTTAGGTCATTAGGCCAGTTTAAACCACCCGGGGTATAGAACAATTGTAGAATTGTTGTATTGAATTGCTACTGTTCGAGGATTTACCGTGGCAAGCTTCCAAATTACAGAAATTTAAAGGCTAAGCTAGGCAGCACGGAGCGGTTGCGAAGCGATTGCTCTGTGCTTGCTTAAATTGCTTCATTGAGAATGTAATAGAATGTTATTATATTAATATTGTTAAAAATAATTGCTTAAATATTTAATTTAAGCAATTATTTTTAACACTCTCATCATCATCATCATCAGTCATAGCCACGACTTTATCAACTCAATCACACAATCTATTTTAGTCATTTTTGAGAGCTTATAAAGTGAATGGTTTTGCGTTAGGGAAAAAATTTTTTGTGGTAATCCATTATGTCAAGGCTGTATGAGGAAGAATTTTCAGATATACCAACCATTATGAAGTGATTAAAGGGCTGATATAAGTACCCAATACTCTTTCGTATAGTAGAATTAGCAAGCTGAAGAGGCAGTGGGCTGGCCATATCTGTAGAAGAACCCAACGAGTTCTTGGAGTGGAGACCCCGCGAAAGGGTACTTGGTAGATACTGGATTCGAGCTGAGGACAGGTCGCAATGATACTCATTTAGGGAGGTCTATCTTCAGCTGCAGTAGACTGTTTAAGCCCAAACTAGTCCACTGCTGGAGACAAATGAATATTATTGCGACCTGTCCTCAGCTCGACGCATTCAGTTTCTACCATCATGCATGATGATGATGATGATGATGACGATGATGATATAACCACTTCTTAGGTGTTCTTAGCAGATCACCTTGGTTAAGCAACACTCCGCCCAATCATTACTTGGATGGGTGACCGTTTAGTAACATTGGATTTGAGCGCTTCCGTGCTTCGGAAGGCGTTACGATGTGGGTCCCGGCTTTCAGTCGTAAAGCCATGTCAGACGCCTTCAGGCGGCCTAAAAACTCCGACACCAGAGTTGGTCACTAGCTCATACGAAGAAGAAGACCATTTCTTAAGCAGCGAAAGCAAAATTTTCGCACCGCACTGTTTAACTAAGCCATTAGAACATTGAATTGTTTGACCCGCTGGGATCTTCTCAGAAGGCTGTAAAAGACTCGATCGCGACTATTCTGTCCTGGGCCGTAAGTTTTTATGTCCTTTGTGACGCAAGTGTTTTCTCATTCAAACACGATTCGACTCTAAATCCGAGTAATGTTTTGTTCTGTATTTCGTTGTACCCCAAATAATGGATCGTTATTTCTTATTTCTTTTGTTCTTTCATGAAAAATTGTTTTAATTTTACATTGTTGCCCAGCCAGAGCGGACTATGGTGAACATTTGCATTTTTTACTCTATCTCAAGTATATCTTCTTCTTAATCGTTTCACTCTTTTACAGAGCGGTCGTGCAGCGTGGTTATCGCCTAGTATTGTCATGGGCTGATTGGTAGCCGTGCGAGGCAACCAATCAGGCACGATAATTTTCTTTATTGGTCGAATCCGGGTACACTTTTTTTTATGGTACTTGAAGATGGAACAAGCATATCCACCTGATGTGAAGTGGTAACCATTACCTATCACAAAGCATTGCATCGTACATCACGTTTTTGGAACATGCTCTACGATGCAACGCCCTGCGTCCATCAACTTGAGGCATGAAAATGATAAGCCTTTTGTGCCTGTGTTTTCACCGGCACCCATACCCTTCAAACCAAGAAACAGCACAGCTGCTTCACGGCAGAAATAGGCATGGTGGGAGTACTTCCCCGGACGAGCCCTTCACAAAGAACTCTACTGCTACTGCACGTCGACTACGTACAGATTTAATCTGATAAGTCCATCGCATCGGTGCAAATACTTAGCTAACTTAAAATAAAGATTAGTAACACAGATAAACAAGATCTGTTAATATTCTTTTTCAAGGTCTATTTCTGTAGGTCGTAGTGGATGACTCAACCCTTAATAGTTTAAAATTAAAGTGACGAATGGGGCAAAAAAGTCACCACTAGTCAGAATCAATTATAGAAATAATAATTACAATTAAAATAAAATTATCTACTTAGACCGTTTAAAACAAAATAATTACGGTATTTTTGGTTTTTATAAATATTTTTTTCAATTAAAGAAGGTACTTTACAAGAACAAAATAAGTTTAGTTATTATTTATTCAAACATAATTACTAAAAATATTTAGAATTATGTTTTAAAAAATGTTTTAATTTATTAATCATATGATTGTTGTATTACCTTATGAATAATAAATCAAAATTAATAGGCTTATTACACTTGACAATAATTAAAAAAAGAAAATGAATAAAATAAATTTATGTGGTGTGCTACCCCTAATTAGGGCAGAGCTACACCTACAATGATCATCATCAACAAGTCAAGTTTAAACAAAGACAAAAGTTTAACAAAGTTTGCTGTTCTAGGGCATCCTATGTTTTTGTGTAAAATTATTGCGTAATAACTCATTTCATCAATGAATAACTAAGTAATTTGAAAAGTCCTTAAACAAATGTTCTTGACCTCTGGATGTAGATTTACCCCATTTTCAGTATAAAGTAGTAGTATTTTAGTTGTAATAGAGCGCTCGTACGGTAGTACTGCCACCATGCATATTTCTGCCGTCAAACAGCTGCGCTGTGTTTCAGTTTGAAGGGTGTGGATGCCGGTGAAATTACATACTCAAGAGGCTTATCATCTTCATGTCTCAAATTGATGGACGCAGGGCATTGCATCGTAGAGCACGTTCCGAAAAAACGTGATCTACGATGCAATACTTTGTGATAGGTAATTGTTACCACTTAACATCAGGTGGGTCATGTGCTTGTTCCATCTATATGTAGGTACCATAAACAAAATATATTGTACAGGATGTCTGGCCAGCTTATCCTATGGAGAACTCAGAAATGTGAACAAAATGAATATATTGGTAGAAACACCTGCAGTTTGTATTTTATTTTCAATGTCAGTCATTTTGTCGCCTGGGCACATATCAAAAACAACGTAAAATGAAACGGGGTAGAAGTTTTATCATCATCTTCAGCCTATAGAAGGCCTCCACTAACCGGGGATTCCTTGCACCGCATGGCTGCTACCATGGCCAGGAACAGCGGGACTGCTGTTAACTGGGATCTTTTTAGTTCTGTCATAAGGGGGGTATGCCCATAATCCCCACACTGGGCATGCAGGTTGAAGATTACAAGGCACAGCTTCTCTCACCACCGACGCTACTGCCCGTCGGCTGTCAGGGAATTTAACTGGCGCTATGTCGCAATCAGCCGGCCGCCGCAGCCCCGTTTGTTAGTTGCAGGGTGCACCGAGCAGGTGAGGTTGGCTTGGGTCCTAAAGTTGCTTCACTTACCTATACGATAGTGGCATACGAATTCAAACACCTTGTGTATGTATAGGTAGGCTAAGTGAGTCAATTCATTATTAATTTTGTAAGCTCACCGTAGGACATACTCCGCATTCCATTGTCGTGTAACTTACGCACGCCGTTAATCAAGTTGACAAGCATTAATCCAGCTTCCGGGGGTACTACTAGTGTCCCTCTAGCAATATAAAATCTATGAAATTCCGCAGTTTATGGAATTTGAACTCTAGGCTTCTGGTAAAGTATTGGTTGTATTTATTTCCATTTACACTAGGCTTCGTATATATAATATATCTGTATTGGCTGTATTTATTTCTATTTACAACTACATGACCCTCTGAACTTTTTACCAGATAAAAGTATTGAAGTAATTCGAAGTTGCAATTGTCGTACAAAAATAACAGTTAGATTATTTGGATTTTTCGGCTTTCGGGGTTAATGCTACTGCCCCGCTAGCAATATAAAATCTATGGAATTACGTAGCCTTTATTTACACTAGGCTTCGTAAAAATTATCTAAACGCAACTAAATGACCCGCTGAAATTTGTACCAGCAAAAACTATTGAAAGTAATCCGAAGTTGCAATTCTCGTACAAAATTAACGGTTATCTTTTAGATTTTTCGGCTTCCAGGGGATACTCCTGTCCCACAAGCAATACAAAATCTATGGAATTCCGCCGCCTGTAATGTTATTAGAATTACTGATGACATTATGCTGAAATTACGTTACGTTGGTAAAGCATGGTATGTTTCAACTCTTGTTTTTAAGAGTGTCTTCTTATAAAACCATAGTAACTGGCAATTTGAAAAGCATCCAAAAATCCCTTAGTAGGGCCCACGAAACCTCCCCTACCTCTCTCGATGACAAATAGTTGCGTAAATGATAGTGATCGCCCGCTGCTCCGCCTGTTTTTGCCGTTTGATGTATGTCCGACGCTTTGTGAGACATGACATCCGCACTCCTTTGTGCGCACGGCGCGTAATAATAAACGTGTGATATGGACGATGGGTTTATTTGACAGAAAAGTCACATAATAGTTCACAGCCCTACTTAGTCGCTTGCTAGGCAATATTTTCGATTATAAGGTAGTTTAGTAAATAACTTATATCTTGAATAAATAAAAAAAAAATTGTGTAAAGTGACGCATTCCATTTCAAATGATCTAGCAGATAGTAATTGTGTAGTATCCACAACATGCACACTACTCAATCACTATCTGCAAGATAATTTCACACACACACACATCATTACAGGATTTTTTTTTCTGAAGCTGAATATCCTTTTTAACATATCGCAGGTTAATCAGTCTTTAATAAATCAAAATTTTAATCGCAATATTAATTAAAGGTAACTAATGATTGCCGAATCAGACCCAAGCTAAGATAATATTTTTGGCATTTCTGAAGACTGATGTGTCAAAACATCTAACCCTCAAACAAATTGTAATCTCTTTCGAGTCTCAACAATCCTCTTTAAGCTCCAAAAATAACAGACCACACTTAAAGAGGAACAAAACTCCGTTGCACTCAATTAAAATACGTTTAAGGATCCCAAAACACCTGGCCGAGATAAACATCGAAACTATTGTAGGAATCGAGAAATTCGAACCACAATTTTGACAACAAAAAGGCCCATAATCGATTTTGGGCTCACAAAAGAAGCATTATATTTGACAATTCAACTGTACAACGTTGTTTGTGGTACAGATTATTTCGGTTGAAGTGAATGGAGGCACAACAAGATCCTGTGAATATGGTTTGTAATTGAAATCCGGGGACCCTAAGGGTGTTTTTTTCTTAAAAAGGTTCAAGTGTCACATCCCAAGGTTTTGTAGGAATTAATTTTTATGTGTTCAATATTTTTTACTTCAAGATTTCGATGCCAGTCATTCTATTTGGTTGTCATCAAGTTCTAGAACACGTTCCTATAAAAGAACTTTTACTAGTTTTCGCCCGCGTAGTATTAGGATAAAAGGCAGATAGCCTAGGTACATGTTATACCAGGTCTAGAACTACAAATAATGCACAATTTCACTACACTACATATTAACTACATATAAACTCTATCCGTTCAGTTGCTTGGTGTAAAGGAGAGCCAAACAATTCATATTTTTCACAAACTTTCGCTTTTATTTAAAACAAAACATGAATATCTAATCATTTTACTAATTTTTACTATTAACTTCTTACTTCATCATTATCATTATCATCAGCCTATAGGCCTCCCCTAATAAGCGCCAATGCGTCCTCAGCTCAACGCATCCAGCTTCTACCAGAAGCTTTTCGCAGATCGTCCCTCCACCTGGCCGAAGGGTGTCTCACACTATGTTTGCCAAACCAGTCTCTACTCAAGAACTTGTTCACCCCAACGGTTATAGGTTCTTTGGCAACACCCTCTTGAGCGCTGGAACCGCTACCAACCGAGTAGGTTTTTTTTATCGTCTTGCAAAACGCCCGAATCGCGACCAACACGCTTGTTTACGCAAAGAGGTCGGCGCACGAATTGCGACCACACCACCGCAAATATGGCCAATGGCCAACCTTCAAAAAACTTCAGTTTGCTAATTCTATGAGCAATGTGGATAACTTTATTTCTATGTAATTTTTAGTTAGCTAATTATCTTTAAAACAGGGCATTACACACCTTGCTACTTTAATCTCTTTTTGTGGTCTATTGATTAATCTTCATACCAAACAGGAAATGCATGGTAATAGAAAAACTAACCCGGGGGCATTCGTCATTACTTCTAAAAGGGTTCAGTACAAAATAATGATTAATTATTATAATTTAGTCTGTGTCATCGGACCTCCACATGGCGTGGCTTGCCGTTTAGTCTTAGCCGTGTAGACAAGTTGCTGACCCAAACGAACAAACCATTTCTACACAAGCATTTTTTTGGCTAATACCAAGGCCTTTAATGAAAAAAAGACTGAATACTTTCTTTTAGAACTACGATTGATTGCATTTTCTGTATTACTATTACTACAGTGTCATAGATAAAAAAAACTACTATTAATCCTCAATGATTAGCTGTATATTTCCATACGTTAATCTTTTGAAAATATTTTAAGCCCTGTAAGATTATTATGCTAAAATAACAGTACAATTATGTTTTTTTTTATCTTGCTTGTTTAACGCATAACACATTACATGTTACAATGTTTAAACATATAGCCTACATTTTAGGATAGGTAGCTGTATATTTTCATACGTTAATCTTTTGAAAATATTTTAAGCCCTGTAAGATTATTATGCTAAAATAACAGTACAATTATGTTTTTTTTTTAATCTTGCTTGTTTAACGCATAACACATTACATGTTACAATGTTTAAACATATAGCCTACATTTTAGGATAGGTACCTACTTAATAAAAAAAGATTATATTACAAGGATAGGTACCTACTTAAACAGTACGCGTCATTAAAAAGAACTGGAAGAATGGGAGGGGGTATGTTTTGCGCACGGGTAAATACCGTAAATACGTCTAGGGCGTAGCTTACCGCCAGCGTTCTTTTTACGTGACGCAACCAATACCAGCGTATTGTTGTAACGCTAACTTTTGAGTCTGAGCTTGTCTCAAAAGGCAGGTGCCGTTTATCTGATTGTAAGCGTAAAAGGGTTTAATGGAATGGTTCTTTTAGAAACATTCAGAAGAACCATTACTGGGGAATCTTAATCATAGACGAGTAAAAATTACAAATAAAAAATTGTATTTACTATCTCATTTGTATGTCATGGTTGTGGTCCAAAGATGTCGTAATTTCATTTTTTATGAGCTATTACGGATGATTCAAAGTAGTCGTAGTAGCGCCCTGTACACGTAAAGATCGGACCGCGCATCGACCGCAGTCAGATCTGTACGGTTTGGACTGCGGATCAAAATGTCGTGCTAATGGCGTGTAAAGATCGGACCGCGCATCTGGGACTGGTCACTGACGTGATGCGCGGTTAAAACTGTGAGATTTGCTTTCGCATCGACATGCCAGATCGGACTGTCAGCCCCGCGCATCTACACGTACGTTTCGGAGTGCGGGTTGGAATGGCGTTTGCTGTTTCCCGCGGTCCGAACTTTACGTGTGCAGGGCGCTATTGAATACGGATTTTTTTAATTCAGTAAATTAATAAATATGATTTTTATACAACTGATTGGATAAAAGTACATGCGTTTCTACAGAATTGTTGATCGTTTACCTTTTGTCTAGAGTTGTGTTCTCATCTTCCGAAATCATCTTAAGAAATTCCGTAACGAAAAAAAACCTCACGCTCCCCACTCCGACGGGCACGGAGGTGTGGCTTGAAGGCCGTGCATTGTCTAACGTCGTTTCTTTTCGGCAGTCTTCGACACGGTGTTTGTGTGCGTGCAACTAGACGTATTTTTATTTAATAAAAGAAAAAAAAATGTTTTCTTATCGGTCACCACGCTCAAAAAGTGTAACTTGAATTAATATCAAAGAAAAAGAAATACTGCATAAATAAAATAATTATAAATAAGTTGATACAAAATGCTATGCAATAGCTTTACCGCGGCAGTCCCCGAGTGCCACACGTCTTTTTTTGTATTTATGATAATACTTCACTGTTGTAAAGTTGTTCACTGTTGTATATAACAACATCATTTAAATCTAGTGAGGAAATAAGAAAACACAAATCCTAAACCTAAACCTAAACCAATAATTAACAATAAATTATTTTACGAAGCCATTAATATAAATTAAAATATAAATAAAATATTATAAATTAATTATTCTAAAATTTACACAAAAAACTAGCACAAAACAACATAATAGGAAAGAAAGGAAGAAGGAATATTGTTGTTGTTATAGCTTTGCATTCTGCAAATTTTAGTTCTAGGGCATGTCAACTTCCTCATGATTTTCCTTGTGACTTTAAGACAATAAATCCTATAGCGATCATCTTGATCATGATGAGACGTGCGTGTTTCTACTGTGTTAGCTCATTCCTTCCACTATACTGGGCTCATCAATCTACACGTACAAATTCACAGTCTAAATAAAAAAGCTGGTTCACTCTTCAAAAAAAACGAAGTTATCATTTATTGTGTTGTGTGATATTTTCTGACCTCCGATCCGGAGGTCGTACAAGATAATCGATCTGTCTGTTGTAGTGTGACCAACGGTCAAAGCACATAGGTAAGCAACTTCGAGCTAGGTGACATGATAAATATTGAGACTGTTAAAGTCGCCAAAAATGATCGCGCTCAGTGTCTATCAATGAGTACCTACCCAAGAGACCAATTTTTTTACTGAGTTGTACCATACTTTTAATTTAAATTAGTGAGAGGTAGCTTTGTTGGAGGTCACTCAGATCGTCACTCCGATCTGCGAAAGGTTGCTGGTAGAAGCTGGATGCGTCGAGCTCAGGACAGGGCGCAATGGCGCTCATTAGGTTAGGCCTATGTCCAGCAGTGGACTGCTTTAGGCTGATGATGATGTTTGTCGGTTTGTAGTTTTTTTTTTATAAATAATCTTGGACACTGTCACACAGAATCATGTAGCCCCAAACTAGGCAGAGCTTGCATTAAGGGAACCACATTGACTAATATACTTATTAGTTAAATATTTTTTTGTAAATAAATACGAAGTAATACCAATATTACGGAGTGACGTATCAGCGAGACCATACTTTAAGAGTCTAGGCATTCTTACGTTGCCTTGTATAGATATTTATCAAGTGGCTATTTACGTAAGAACCAACCTGGACTCATATGTGCAGCATAGCCACGTGCACACATACGCCACTCGTAATGCACACAAGCTGGAAACAATATCGCGGTCACTTACGAAATCATCTAAACTGACGCATATCATGGGTCCAGCTATTTATAATAGGCTTCCGGATACCGTAACGCGGGCTCCTAGTTACAATTCTTTTAAAAACAAATTAAAAGGCTGGCTTATCGAGCAAACTTTCTACTCCCATGATGAGTTCATAGATTGTAAATGAAAATGCCAGTACTGGTCACCTTAGTATTTAGAAAGTCTAATTACAGATTCTTTGAAAATTTAATTTTACAATCATTTTATTTTTTACATTGTGACGTATAATAATATTTATGAATAAATGACTATTAATGACTACTATTATTATCAAAATGTTGGTACCTAGACCAACTATTTTCCTCTCACTATGGCGCCGGCCAGTTTGTCTGACGACAGACGTCCGACAAAGCACCACCAATTTGCAGAGTCGCTGATGCGTGAACCGTTGCATTAGCCTCCGTGAAGGCAACCAATTATATCGGTAATACGACACCCGTTAATCCGTGTGTACGCACCTTTACAGTATTTGTTTTTTTAAATGTATTGTAACGAAGTTTATTTTGAAAATAGTTTTATTTTTAACCGCCTTCAAAAAGGTTTATATTAATATTTATTATTTATTAATTATTATACTTTATTTAATTGTAAACTCATCTAAAATACATTTTTTACTATAATTACACTTAATACTACTTATGTACACAAATAAATATCAAAAACATTATAGTAAAAAATGTATCAAAACGGGAGACCATCGACCGCGGGGCAGGGCTCAAACGGTCGGTGGCTAGGGCTGCAGAGAGAGGAACTTCCGCACAATGCGTGCCCTTACAATGCGTCTGAGTCAATGAGCCTGAGTTGTCCCACTGCAGGGCAAAGGCCTCCCTTCCCTCCTTCCACTCCTCTATATTGAGTGTTATTATATTAATATTTATAAATTTGCAAAATTATAGACCTTAACAGGTAGCTTCTTCTTCTTCTTCTTCGTATATGCTAGTGACCAACTCTGGTGTCGGAGTTTTTAGGCCGCCCGAAGGCCTTTAACATGGCTTAACGACTGGAAAGCCGGGACCAACATCTTAAAGTGCCTTCCGATGCACGGAAACGCTCAAATCTAAATGTCACTAAACGGTCACCCATCCAAGTAATGACGGCGCAGAGTGTTGCTTAACCAAGGTGTGATCTGCTAAGAAAACTGAAGTTAACCACGCCACGAGCGCTTCGCTTAGGGTAGCTTAATAGCACGTACATGCACCCTGTTAGGACACTGCAATTTGGTTTGAACTTATTTTAACTTATTATCAAGTTCGTAACTAATACATACACGTCATTGACAAAGAACATAATAATTGATTGATGAATCTAATTTAGGTTCTAAATTCGTTGGTATCTTTTATTTTTATTTTTTTATGTATATTCACCGATTCATTCGAAATGAGGAGATCCGTAAGAGAACCAGGGTAACCGACATAGCTCTCAAAATCAGCAAGTTGAAGTGGCAGTGGGCCTGCCATATAGCTCGTAGAACCGATAACCGTTGGGGAATAAAGGTTCTCGAATGGCGACCGCGAACTGGAAGACGAAGTGTGGGGAGACCCTCCACCAGATGGGCCGATGACATCTTCAAGATTGCAGGTAATCGGTGGATGGAGAGGGCTCAAGACCGTTCTTCGTGGAATTCCTTGGGGGAGACCTATGTTCAGCAGTGGACTTCTATAGGTTGTTGATGATGATGATGACGATTCACCGATATCGCCGATCGCCATGGACCGATTTTCAAAATTATTAATTATCAAAATTAATATTAGATGGGTAATTTATTAAAAGGACGTATTATTTTCGCCAAGTATATACATTCATAACATAAATATGTTAAGGATTCACAAAGATCATCAGCCGAAGGCATTCAGCTGGCTGGACACTGGTAGGGGAGGACCTACCCTCCCCTTATGAGCACAATTGCCTCCTGTCCTCAATTCAGCGCATCCAGCTTCTTTCAGCAAGTCTGTCAGCAAGGGAATCCGAATGCCTTGTTCATATGCGCAGTCTCCAATAAAAAATTGTTTTACCCGGACGGTAGTCGGTTCTTCAGCAGATATGGCCAGTCCACTGCTTTTTCAGTTTGCTTATTCTGGGGGCTTAGTTCTCAGTGCGTATTTTTTTGTTATTATCAGAAGTTTATTCGTATTTTATTGTTGTTTATTGTTGTTACATTACTCTGAGACATTACATTATCCCTCTATGATAGCTACATCGCAGTGTTCAGTGTATTAAAATATTTGTAAATGTTCGGTGCGTCGTATTTTGTTTGGTGCGTTATAACGTTACTAGTATGAATTTAGGTTCGCATTTTGAAAATCTTAGCTGTGTTCGGTGTGAAAACGATTCGTGTCCAATTAATTGAGTTAACAAAATCTAATGAATCTTTAGAATTGATTGAGCGTTGTATTGACTTGTCTCAACTTCACTTGGTGAAGCAATTCCGATGGAATCAATGAAGTTCGCTGTTCATTTTACTTTGATTGGGAGTTTCAATTGATTTAGCAATTATTTAATTGTTCTTTGTTAGTTGTGAAATTGCTAAATGAAAATGTTTTTCGATTTTGAATTGGTTTTCTAAATTAAAGAAAGCTCAATCTTTTGCTAGAGTTAATTTGATAAATAAAAAGGATAAGTAAATAGATAGATAGATAACACTTTATTGATCACCATAAACTATTATCTATACTATAGGAATAAGTAAAAGTACCTTATTGTAAGAAATATGAAGCATAACACAATTTGCGACCTTACGCTGAAAGGGATCTCTTCCAGGATACCATAGTACGGATAGGACGGCCTCTGTGGCGCAGTGGGCGAAGGTCCGCCTGAGACGCAGAAGGTTGCGGGTTCGATTCCCGCTTCGGGACAAATTTTTACATCTTCTGTAGATATTTGTCTCGGGTCTGGGTGTTTTCTATGTATGATATGTATGTATTTACAAAACAAAAATTATATGTGAATTATATCAATCATGTGGCAAAAATTATATGTGAATTATATCAATCATGTGGTTCCCATAACACAAGCTCTGCTTAGTTTGGAGCTACATGATGCTGTGTGATTACGTGCCGCATTATTTATTTATTTAGGAAGGGCAAATAGTTGGCGGTGCACTTAGACAAGCTATTGAAATATGCTTTAAAATTTAATATTTGTTATAAATAACCAAGCTTTTTCTTTGATATTATTTGTTATATGTAGCAACTATTTTACTTATATTCATTTGGACTAACGTTCTAGGAGAGCTAAGTATCATAAAAATATTTTATTTACACAACTTGCTAGTACCAAATGCCAATCATAATTATTAAAAAAAAACGTATGCTGTATGATAACTAATAATCTAATTGAGCGTTCTATAATACATAGCAATAAAATAAAAACAATTGATTATTTTCTTGAAGTCTTGAAAAGCAAATTAAGTTTTAATGTTCTTTTCTGGTCAAATCTCTTTGCTCTATTTACGTACTTCTAAAGGCAGTTTTCTTACAGAACTTCCTTATAAAGTTCACATCATCAAAGCGAGCCAAACCAAACAGAATCTACACCAAGGCCCAAGAACTTCGGATATCGATCCATTAGTGTGGACGGCATCAATCACAGGGAGCAAACATCGCTATATTGGACAAACACACCCTGCTACTGGATTTTAGTAACTATTACGTCTGCTGTGGGTTTAGTTTGCCTTTATAATTTTATATAGTTACGTTTACTTTGAAGATTTTTAAATGGCCTGGCGAAATATAAAATGAAAAGCATAATTTAATACATGTATAGAGTGCCCGTAACCTAGCTTCCAAAAACACCAGCCTAGGTATATGTTCCACTGCTGGACATAATTAGGCATCCCCTTGATTATACATAAAATATTCATAATAACAATTGTCCGACTAGTCGCGTCGTAGTGCACATTGCATGGACTTTATTTATTTATTTAATTCTTTACTAAAGATAAATGTACAAATGGTGGACTTAATGCTAGAAAGCATTTTCTGCCAGTCAACCATTACAGGTAAAAAGTTGTGGTTGGCGTGCTTACACATATCAAAATGAACAAAACAATAAAAATTAAACATAAAACACAACAACAACTAGCTTAAAAAACAAATCTCCTTAGAAAGAAAAAATTATTTAACTAATAGAAAAACATTTTTTTAATAAAAAGCTAATATCCAAAAATACATACTTTAGGAGGTAGATATTAGAGGATTTTAGCTTTTATTTTTGTATCAAATAATTTTTGTCTAATTATTTGTGCGCTGATATACGTTATAACTGACACAAGCCCCATGGGTTTTTACAGTGTACATTGTTGAATATATTATTAAGGTTTTGTTAATAAATAAATACATTAAAAAACGTGTACTTTTAATGCTAAGTAATATAAAATAGAAGTTCTCTCGATTCCACACAATTCACAATTAATTAATGGGTGTTTTCCATATATAATATGAAAATAAAAACTTAATTTGATTTTTTTTTCGTTCAGAAAATGAATTTCGAATAACTTTTGAGAAAACTAGTGCGACTTGCTTTTTTAAAATATTTTAAAGACATAAAATATAGAAGAGTCAAACATGGCAACTGAACATTGATCTCAAACGGAGCGGCGCCGGACCGCATCCGGTAAATAATTAAAAAGTAAAAACTTTTACAAGAACCACTGGGATGAAGAAATAAATTTTCCTCTCGAACGAACACTTTCGTTTTTATCCTTCGAATGATTTACTATTGTTTTCTGCTGTTGCTTCAGCCCTAATAATTAAAATTCAAATCTTATAGCTAACGGCATAGATTTCAGATTTCGTTGGTAGTGTTTAATCGTAGGAAAAGATTATGTTGTTTTTGGTTGTAATTAAAATTTTCGGATTTTTGACGCGCGCTTTGTTATCTGTTTATAGGTATTTTTTCATTTCAGTAGTACGTACCTATTTCATAAAAGTATCAGTATTTTTGACTGAATAGGTCTCGTGATCCAAATGTCACCGAAAAAATAAGCCAACGAGACACCGGCCACCTGATGACGATACACGTCGGTCAATTCTCAAGTGACACTAAAGCTGAGAATGAGGACTTCGCGTGACGATCTTTATAACTCCTTCGTTAGAGGACGGGGGGAGTTAGCAAAGGAGAAGAAGCCTTTGAAGACCTTTGGCCAACAGTGGGACAGTAATAGGTTAAGAAAGAAAAGGAAACTCTCATATTACGAGCTGTTTACAAAATGTGGATTCAAATTGGTTTATGTACAAATTATGTTTAACTAGCCTATATTTTAACATTGTAAAACTGTAAATCCTAGTTTAAATAAAAATAATAAATAAATAATTATAATATTTTGTTTCGAATCCATGGATTAAAAAAAGACGTGTGGCACTCGGGGACTGCCGCGGTAAAGCTATTGCATAGCATTTTGTATCAACTTATGCAATTATAATTATTTATTTATTTTATTTATGCAGTATTTCTTTTTCTTTGATATTAATTCAAGTTACACTTTTTGAGCGTGGTGATCGTCTGGATTCGTGCGAGCTTCGTAGAGTCGTACAATACGTCTAGTTGCACGCACACAAACACCGTGTCGAAGACTGCCGAAAAGAAACGACGTTAGATAATGCACGGCCTTCAAGCTTTTTCGTTACGGATTTTCTGGATTCGGTCCCCGCGCTCAAGGCCCTTGATAGAAGCTATGCAATAGCTTAACAGTTACATACATTAACATCATTAAATTTTTACAATGATTTATTTGATTTGTTAAGTTAAGTTTTTTGACTGGTCGTACTTACTCAATTAGTGTATTTTACTTTCCTATTACTCACTTTAAAGTGCTATATGTACCTACTTTACGCTTAAAAATTGTAAAGAGTTCTTTGTGAAGGGCTCATCCGGGGTTGTACTACCACCGTGCCTATTTCTGCAGTGAAGCAGATTGTTCCGGTTTGAAAGGAGGATGCCACTGAAATAACAGGCATAAGAGACTTAACACCTTCATGTCCCAAATTAATGGAAAACTTTGTATCTTAGAACACGTTCCAAACATGTGTGATAACGAAACAATACTTTGTTATATATAATGGTTACCACTTAACGTTAGGTAGGCATGTGCTAGTACCATCTTCAGGTATAATAAAAGTAAACTATTTTTCAGAAATAACATGTTCGTTCTAAAAATATAGACTCGCAATATCACTAGAGGTTTTTTTTGTTTACAAGCAAAATACAAAAATTTTGAAAATGTGTTTTTATTTTATCTTTAGTTTTCTTTTGTTGAACTAACTTCAATATTGTGTTTTGTATTTTTTGTCAGGCATATTTTTCGTTAGTTTTCTGCAGGTTATTAATGCAATATTAGCTATCTTGTATTATAATCTGATGCAGTCCACTGCTGGATATAGGTCTCCCATAATGCGCCCTGTCCTGAGCTCAACGCATCCAGCTTCTACCAGCAGCCTTTCGCAAATCGTCACTCCACCTGGCCCAAGGACTTATGTTTATAATGTGATATATATTATATTAATCGATATATATTAGAGCTTTCGAGAGAAGATAATGGGATATTATAAAGGATAGAGATGGTTCGCTGAATTTTGAGAAGACCTTTGCCTAGAAGTGGGACTATGCAGATTCATAAAAAAAAGATTTATTAAAATTACGATGACCTAAATTATTACATAGAATTTCCGAAAAAATTAAATATTTCGAGTATTTGGTTTGATCTAAATTGATGTAACGATTTAACATCCTATCTTAACATACAAATATTAAAAAGGCGAAAATTTTGTGAAAGGATTGATATGCAAATGCTATGTAGTTCTAGACCTTGGAATAACATATAGGCTACTTTTTATCCCGGTACCATGCAAGTGAACTCGCAAACGCAAGCAAGTTATCAATATTTTATGACTACTATATCAATCTGCGGCTCATAATGTCATACGCTCAACCGAGCTGTAATGTGATTGGCCTAATTAGTGTTCATCATCGGCCTTCATTATGTTGACTCGCAGATCGAGTGTGGGTTGAAATGCTATAATAATACCTAGTTATTACAGAACTGTACGTTGTACCACTTGATAAATGATCCATACTACGTTTAAGGGTTTAGTTTCATTTTGTTTTATACCTAATAAACGGTTTATGTGATTTTAGCCTATCTTGAAACTTTGTAAAAAATATATTAATATATTTCTGTATAGCTTTTTAGTTCCAACTACATTAATCGTATTCTGATTAATGTAGTAAATAAATCTGCGTATTGAATTGTATTTTGTGATTTTGTTATTTTGTAATTTTGATTTATTAATTTTTTGTGTAATTTCAATCATTTACTGTTGTTTTTTTATTATTATTTAGTTTTATGGAATCGTCGAAATCTGAAATAAACGATTTTTATGTTTACTAACTTACTAGCTTCCGCCCGCGGCTTGGCTCGCGTGGTGCCGGTATAAAAAGTAGCCTATGTGTTAATCCAGCTTGCAAGCTGTGTATATTCCAAGTTTCATTCAAATCCGTTCAGAAATTTTTGCATGAAAGAGTAACAAACATTCATCCATACATCCATTCATACTCACAAACTTTCGCATTTATAATATTAGTAAGATAGTAAGATAAGATAAGATAGTAGAAAGGAAGTAAGATAGGATAGTAGGATATATATAGTATGATAGGATTTATTAATAAAAATCAATTTGAAATCAATGGTAGCTGACTGGCTGGTGCGGGACCGTGGCAAGTGGCAGAAGCAAAGGGAGAACTCAGCAGTGGGTGAAATCGGGCTGCGGATGATGAATGATGATGAGCATATTCCATACACCTTTAATTTCCAAAGGCACCTGTAGATTGTAGAATCAATCTGCGTAGTTTATTCCGTTTCACCGCAGTAAGTATAAACGGTCGTGGCGTGGTAAGCTTTGGTGTTCTTAGCAAATCACTTTGGTTAAGCAACACTCCGCCTGGTCATTACTAGGATGGGTGACCGTTTTGTGACATTTAGATTTGAGCGCTTCCGTGCTTCGGAAGGCACGTTAAGATGTTGGTCCCGACTTTTCAGTCGTTAAGCCATGTCGGAGGCCTTCGAGCGGCCTAAAAACTCCGACAGCGTTGGTCCCTAGCTCATACGAAGAAGAAGAGCGCAGTAAGTAGGTAGGTACTTACTTGCGTGTTTGATTGGGTATAAAGACTCAAGTGGGGATGGGTGGAACAAATTGCGAGGCGTGGTAATGACAGGTGTAGCAGGAAATTGACCGAATGGTGGCCGAGGGTCGGCAAAAGAAGCGTCGGAAGACCAGTAGCGAGTTGGGTCGACGACATAGTACGCGTCGCCGGGCTATCGTCGTGCGAGTAGCACAAGATATAGTGGGGGATGGCACAAACTTCGGGAGGTCTATATCCAGCAGTGGACAAAGTCGGGCCGTGGATGATGATGATGATGAAAGCTGTGTCTCAGCTTTCCCTATATTTAACAAAGTTAATTGCGTAATTATGTAATTTTTTATGTTTGTTCTCATTTTATGTTTGTATTGGGTAAAAATACAATAAATATTTCTAATTGTCTATTCATCTAATAAATCTTTTTTTTTTTACTTATGGGTGTTGTGGTATCGTAATGTTTCAGATACCCTCAACGAACAAAGTCACAAAAATACTACAAAAGCTTAAAGTCGCACAGTCTCTCAACGTGATAAATTAATAAGTAGAAATATACCATAGAACCAGAGTAATATAGTCTTATATCTTATAGAATCGATAACCATTGGGGAAAAAAGGTTCTTGGACGGGGACCGTGTTTTGGAAGATCGTCAAGATTTTAGGAAATCGGAGGATGGTAAGGCTCAAGACCGCTTTTTTGTGGAAGTCCTTGGAGTCTTATTTACAGCAGTGGATGTCCTCAGGTTGTTGATAGTATTATTGTATGATTTCACTCACAAAATTAACGCTTTGTCCTCTTGCTGACCCAAAGCTCTGTATGAAATGAAATGTCCCAAAGGAATTAACGAAGTTTTAACAAGCACGCCTGTCAATCACAACGTTCGTTACTTTTAATTGTTATTCAAGTCGCGTATGCGACTTTTGCGTTTTTATGTAAAAATATTTTAAAATCAGTGTATATTTTGAATTTCATCTTATTTTCGACGTTTGATTTTTTAAATATTAAGTACCTGGACGACCGAGCGTTGCTCGGTTTTTTTTAAACCGTGTTTTTGTAAATTATAATACGAATTACTTATTGATAAAATATGAATATATTTTTTTCCCATCTTACCGACACATTAATAAGAAAATATGAACTGGTTACTCAATTAAAAATCACAAGTGCATTTAGTTTAACATTTTAATGGTTAACAGTAACATTTAACAGTTAATCAATCAAGTACCTGGACGACCGAGCGTTGCTCGGTTTTTTTTAAACCGTGTTTTTGTAAATTATAATACGAATTACTTATTGATAAAATATGAATATATTTTTTTCCATCTTACCGACACATTAATAAGAAAATATGAACTGGTTACTCAATAAAAAATCACAAGTGCATTTAGTTTAACATTTTAATAGTTAACAGTAACATTTAACAGTTAATCAATCAATTTAGTAAATATATTTTTATCATATTATTTATGAAATCTTCCTACCATACTTTATTGTGGGTTTGTCGAGGATTTTCATTTGGAAGGTAGACTTTTGCCATGACTACTTTTGACTTTTTTGCCATGCATAAAGACCGGACTCCGGACCGGACCGGACCTCAATAAATTCGAATGTTTGCCCTTGGGATTTGTTAGAAAATGCTACGTTTATCATGCCATGCATGAAGACTGGACCACTACACTTTACGTCAACCCCAACAAATTCCAATGTTTGCCCTTGGGATTGGTGGACAGTCTTGGCAAATGCAGATCTAACGGGAAATTGTTGACGCTGAATGGTGCATCTCAATTGTCTTTTGATGAGTCAAGGGTTACCCTTGGTATAAATACTTTTTTGACAGATTGTTTACCAGTAATAATTTTTGCCTATATTATATGATTGCACAGACTTGTTACATTAAGTTTTACACCATTTCATAGTCCTTTTGATACGTCTAAATTATGCGACAACATTATCAACGCATTTTTTTCAATTTTAGTTCGTGTGATGGCAAGTCAAAAATGTTGACACTATTGAGAAATTTTGTTGTTAATTTGACTGCTCCTTTAGGTGGATCTTTCATTGAGTCATGGCTTTAGTAGATTTTGTACTTACTACTTTGTTATGAGGCGCGAGTATTGCTCTGTCTTTCATTCCTTCATAATTTCCATTGAATAAGCAGTTACCTAAAGCCCGCTATACTTACATGTTGATCGAGTTTAGGCCAATGCGAGCGTAGGCAAATTGATGATAGACGAGTTTTGTGGACTTGCCCCAAGAAAGCTGCCCACACGTTGTGCAATTGGCCAGGTGCATGCGAGCGCCTTTGATTTGTGCAGAAAAACCGTCACTGCTCCGAAGTGAGACGACTGGTCGCGAGCGACTGCGAGTTGTGACAATACCTACACGCCAAATGAACTCTATACACGTTGGCGGCTGTTTTTACTTGGCCAGCTAGGCGAGCGACACCGAACAATGGCAAGGCAAGGGAAATATGCTATCTATACGTTGGTGTATTGGCCTTCGCTCGGCAAGGCTCCACCAACATGTATTGCAGGCTTAATACTTCATAAGATCCGGGCTGCGTGCTGGCCAATTCACCAATTCACGGTGCGTTTTAATATCTTCGCAATATGGTCGAATTTGTGCAGTGGCGTAAGTTCGGCCATTATCTTGCATTGGAGTTGAATTGTCCCCTATTAATCCCATGTAAAGTATCACGTGAAATTCTAAAACCTCTGTTATACAGCGTCTTGCCGTCAAACCTCCTTTTCATGTACCTAAAAAACCTTCTAAACCAAACACTCTTTGGTTTAGTGCTGCTTAAAAACAATATCTATTGTCAAGTAGCTTTTAGTGTTACGGTGTTGGCAAAACAGTTTAGTTTTTGTTTACAGATGCTCGTAAACGGGCAATTTTGTCATTTTCATGCTGCAATGGTATAGCCACCAAACTGCCGATTAAATTTCTCACAAAGTGCAATAATTGCAATATTGTAGCCCGGTAATTTTGCAGCAATCGCACTACTGAAATATATTTCAGAATAGTCGCAAGTATTTAATGTCTAGCTGGCTACATCATCATCATCATCATCAACCTATAGCAGTCCACTGCTGGACATAGGCCTCCCCTAATGAGCGCCATTGCGCCCTGTCCTGAGCTCGACGCATCCAGCTTCTACCAGCAGCCTTTCGCAGATCGTCACTCCACCTGGCCGGAGGGCGTCCTACACTACGTTTGCCGAGCCGCGGTCTCCACTCAAGAACTCGTTTACCCCAACGGTTATCGGTTCTTCGGCAGATATGGCCAGCCCACTGCCACTTCAGCTTGCTTATTCTCTGAGCTATGTCCACAACTTTAGTTCTATGTCGGATAGTCTCGTTGCGGATTCTATCCTTCAGAGAAACTCCAAGCATGGCTCGTTCCATCGCTCACTGCGCGACTTTAAACTGGTGGACTAGCCGTACTGTGAGTGTCCACGTTTCGGCTCCGTATGTCATGACGGGTAGGACGCACTGATTGAAAACTTTCGTTTTCAAACATTGCGGTATGGATGACGAGAAGACTCGACGTAGTTTTCCAAATGCTGCCCAACCCAGCTGAATCCTCCTCTTGGCCTCCTTCTCGAAGTTGTTTCTACCCAACTGCAATATCTGCCCGAGGTATGTGTACTCCGAAACAACTTCAAGAAGGTGTCCATTAACGACGACAGGACTCGGATCAATTCGGTCATTGACCATGACTTTGGTCTTGTCCAAATTCATACCGAGACCTATCTTTCGCGAGGCTGATGCTAGGCCGTCCAGCATCCGTTGCAGCTCCTCCAGCGACTCCGCCATTAGGACTATGTCATCGGCGAATCGCAAGTGTGAGATGTGCTCGCCGTTTATGTTTATGCCCATACCTTTCCAGTCCAGCGTCTTAAACATATCCTCCAACGCGCTTGTGAACAGTTTCGGAGATATGACATCTCCCTGTCTCACTCCGCGGCGCAGTTGGATGGGTTTAGACTGCTGGTCCTGTACTCGGACACTCATAGTGGCGGCTTCGTACAGACATCTCAACACTTCGATATAACGATAGTCCACTTTGCATCGCTGCAAGGATTCCAGGACAGCCCAGGTTTCAACAGAGTCAAAGGCCTTCTCATAGTCCACAAAAGCCAGACACAGGGGCTGATTACTCTTCGGACTTCTGTATAATCTGCCTCACTGTGTGAATGTGGTCTATGGTGCCATATCCTCCGCGAATGTAGCTGGCTACATTGAAAATGATTTATCCAGCTTTGACTTCACTGCAATATTGCCGTATATCGTCTTTGCTCTGATGTTTAGGTGCATCTCATTTTCCTCGCTCACCTCCCCCCGCCTCGTCCTGTAGCTGCCACTGCTGTCTCCTCAATCTAAACGCAATATGCTCCACGTGTACGAATAAAACTCCTCAGCAAACAGTGGCTGAATCTTCAAGGGTTACACTCGGCAACGTCGGCTTGTATTGCAAAATGAAGTTGCATATAATTATACTGAGCAATATTGGTCGATAAAAATAGCCCAAAAATGCAAATTTTGTTGCCCGTTAGCAGGCCTCTTAATAAAAAAATAATAAAATAGTATTACTACTCGCCCATAGATGACAGAAAGAGTCATAATCGTATTCTAATTACTAAATAAACTTTTTTTTAAAGAGCTTTTGGCAATTTAAGTAAACACGTGAGTTGAAAAGACACATATATTTTATCAATAATTTATATAAACAATCAATTTTCTTGGTCTAACCCAAACCAAACATTCATTGGCTTAGTGTTGCATAACAACGTCATCTTTTGTCAAGTAGTTTTAGTGTTGCTATGTCAGTAAAACAGTTTAGTTGTTGTTAAGCTGACAGCATCGAGTTATTATAAATAGAGGCAGAAACGTGGAAAAAGAGTATCTGCACCAAAACTAACTTACTTACTTAGAGTTAAGGTCTAAATTAGTGCAAATTTGTCATTTTGAAGTTCATTTATGTTAAATACGCTTGGACGATTTTTGACAGTTTTCACTTGAAGACTGTGACTCTATAGTAGTAGTATATACTAACTCGATGTCTGATGGTCCTAGTTGCCAAAACAATAGTAGTACTACTCGCCAATAGATGTCAGGAAGAGTCATTTTCGTATGCTGATGATATTGTAGCAGCTTTTTTTTTGGATAAAACAACATTTTCTATTTATAAAACCCGGCTAGATCGACTTATCGCCCCCAAAACCCCCTACATACAAAATTTTATGAAAATCGTTGGAGCCGTTTCCGAGATCCAGATTATATATATATATACATATATACAAGAATTGCTCGTTTAAAGGTATTAGATAAAATTAATTAAATCTTAAAATAAAGTGATATACAATCATTCTTGTATAATAAAACTCTCCTACTCTATAAATCATCAGTAGTTAAGACTTAAGAACACATTTATAACTGATAAAATATTTAATATATCCATACTGATATGAAATATGAAAGAATTTCTGTCTACTTTTCTGTACGGATTGCACCAAAATCAGTTCAAAGACATGGACTCAAAACACTGCACCGTCACCGCAACCAGCAAATTTTGCAAAACGTGAGCCACTAATGCACAAACGTAATAGTACTATTCCGGACAAATGCTCTTTAGCCCGGAGGAGCTACGAGAATTTGCGCCAGAAAAGGGTCTGCAGATTTTGTGAGGAAAACTACTCGCATTAGCGAACTACAAAGAGACGATAAAACAAATGGCGATCACAATAGGCCTTCATGGTCGTTATGTCAGCAAGGCCATCTAATTCTTCAAAAGACGGATATTCCATCACCCAGCGCATCAGTATCGCTTCTGGTGATGCGGTGTCCATGGTCCGTAGTGATCACTTTCCATCAGATGGCCTGCCTGTCCGTCTGCCAGCATAGGAATAAAAAATTAAAAAATTAAGTCAAACATTTGCGTTTTAAAATTCACGACAAAAAATAGAAAATTGAAGTTAGGAGTTTGAAGTTTGATCAATGCATTTAAAGTACTTCTTCCCTTCTTCCGAAAGCAGATAACTATAACATTAGCATGAGACACAAATTGACACAATGTTCTGTTGTTCAACTGGAAGCAAACACCACAGGTGTGTGTCAACGATAACTCATCCTTATGGAGCGCATAGAGGAGAACTGGCGCCGCTTGATAAATAATTCCATCATCATCATCATCTTTAGTATGTATGAGTCCAGTGCTGGACATAGACCTCTCCCCTAAGCGTTATATAAACGAGGTTACTAATAATTATTTTAAGAAAAGTTTTATGGTATTTGTTCATTATTTATTGAGCTTTCCTGATTTTCCTTTATATTGTAAAGTATGACAAAATGCTGGACGTAGGCACTTACCCTACACTTGTTCTGTGTTGCTCAAAATAAAAACTATTATATTATATTCGGAGTGTGCGACGTCCGGCTGCAAGATGAGCAGCCGACATTATCAAAGCCGCCGAAACAGTAACATCATATTTTCTATTTTGAGGGAGTTGCGTTAAGTGTACAAATGTAGCGCACTAAAACAATATAAAAAGCGCGTAGTGTCGGCTTGTCCACACTCAGTAATTTATAACCGTCTTCCTTGGATCCAGGTAGGGTGGTGAAAGCTACAATATTAAAACGAAATGTTGACAATAGCCAAATAAAAAAGACCCTCCATTTTGTGACATGACCCATTTTGACGCCATAAAATTATTCTCATCTCCCATAAAGTTTGTTATCATTGTTTAATATTTGACCTTTTTTTAGATGTTTTCTCTCGTTGGTATGTTCGAGTGTTTTTAAAATATGTGATTTTAGAAAATATAATATTTACCTAAATATAACCCTTATTATTACGATATATCTTCGCACTCCTCCTAAAATATAATATAATAAAAAATATGGGTTGGGTTTGCAACCTGTCTCGTGGAATCATAAAAGCTTGCAAAAAGTGTTTGGAGAATTTTAAGCGAGAGTTTGGACTTGCCTCTTGCTACCCTATATACTACTCTCAATAGATATTGAGAAATATCTGAAGATCCATAATCTTTTTTTTAAATTGGTTTTTTTTATTTATTGTGGACCAGCTCTTGAAATCGAGTCTTGCGTGGGCAAAACTGAGGTCGACGATTGGGCAAACTTTCCCAGAAGATGCTTATTAACTCTCTTTTTAAAACCATTACAGTCAATGGAAAAACATACGCTAGCAGCTGATAATATGCAATAAAATGTTAAAAATTTGTTATATTAAGAAACTTTATTCATACAATAAATATATTTTGACTAAATATTTACAATATACAAAAAAGCTGTCAATCTTCTACCCACAGATGTATAAAATAAAGAAATGTCTCATTTAAATATTTTTGTTTCACTAATGACCGCACAAATTGCATTTAACTTAATTGTTGTCTTATTTGAAACAATGAAGACGTTAGTCATTAGAATAGTGAATAGAAAATATATCGTGTGAAAATCGTATAATCTAAAAATGCTACCATTTAAATCGGAGTCGGGGCATGTAATTTAATACTTTCTTCTTACTTAAATGTTGCATTCACAGAAATAATTATACGGTGCGTGGTTGTCTGAGTTCAGTTTGACAGCTCAATATACATTTGCCAAAACGATTTTATATAGTAACCGCTGGACAGAACAAAATAAGTTTAATAACAAGTTGTTCTGTAGAAGCATTAGCAAGATGGCTACGGAAGATTTGCGGTGAAAATTACAGTTGTTTAAGGTGCTTGCTCTAAAAAGATGAGTATAAATGTTTGTAAAACCAACTCAAGACATCCTGATGTAAATACTTTTGAATTTAATTCTAGAGTCCGAAACTACTGAATCTTTCCTTCTGCTGAGTTGATTATGGGAGAAAATAGGCCTACTCTACAATAGAATAGTCTAGGGTGATCATAGTGGTAGAAGCTGAATGGATGCGTCAAGCTGAGGACAGGACGCAATTGCGCTCATTAGGGGAGGCCTATGTCCAGTAGACTGCTATAAGCTGTTGATAATGATGATGATCATGATGACGATGATTATTTAATAGCTTCGCCCGCGGCTTCGCGTGTTAACCGGATAAAAAGTAGCAAGTCTAGAACTACATTGTGCAAAGATTTAGCTCAATCCGTCCAATGTTTTGGCATGCGTTGTGTGACTGTGGATCTTCGTCCCAAACTGTGTTGCATCTACTGTATTGCCCCACTTGTCCCTGTATCTGTTCAAGAGCCGACCTCAATATCGCTTCGGATGCCGCATTAATAGTGGCAACTTTCTGGTCGAAACCAATTTAACTATTTTGAAAGAACATTGACTCGAAAGAAGAAGAATGTTTTGGCGTGTAAGAAGAATAAACGTTACACATTACACAAACTCTTCTACATACTAATATTATAATGAGGAAAATATTTTATTTTTGTGTGTGTGTATGTTTGTAATGAATAAACTCAAAAACTACTGCGCCGATTTCAAAAATTCCTACACCATTGGAAAGCTACATTCACCTTGAGTAAGATAAAATATATTTATTGCAACAAAAGATTAAGAATCCTTAATAAAACTTAAGTAACGTAACCCAAGGTGTAAAAAAGTGCTCTAATCCGTGCGAAGCCAGGACTATAGGTATAAATATAATATAGGTATGTCGTATGATCACAAAACCACGTAATAATAGTTTGTGGACCAAATGGACTGATATACCAACATTTAATTTTAATGAATAGTGGATGTCGCGATTATTTTTCTGGGGCATATTCCGTGTCCTGTTTATGTAAATTAATTCATAATAAATATTTTGATTTCATGTTAACGAGTAGTTTGAGTTGGTTGCCGGCTCGTTGGAATCTCGTTAAAGCTGAATATAAACGGACATTATCATAATATTGTTATTTACTGTGAAACCCCTGTGTTTCTCGAGGTCTTTATGCGTAAGTTGCGCTGCAGTGTACTCACAGGGAAAATGTTTTGTTGATCATCTGGTAAGTTGGTGTTCGGCAAACCAAGTGAATAAAAATAACCCTTTTACATCCTGCATTTTTATACTATTTGTTTATTGAAAAAAGAGACTATGAGATTTAATAGCTGAGCGATTATCATCCTAGTCATTTTAAGAGAAAAAAACAACCGGTTTTGTTAGCGTACCTTTCTACCTTTTACTTTATTTCAAATTTAACTTTCGCCCACGGCTTTGCTCGTGTTCTGGTACCCGGGGAGTAGCTTATCGGTTATTCCTAGTCTAAACTACGTGTGTGGAAAATTTTGGCTCAATCAGTTTACAAGTTTTGGCGTGATGGTTTTCAATTTTGATTGTGGTTGTCTAATAAGTAAACATAGTTTTATATATACTGCAAGTTACAAATTTTTTTTACCATTTTAATTTAAAATAAAATATCATTATTTTTATCTTTTAGGAGGAACAAACATAGGTCCATATTTACATTTCACTTAAAGACATTCTTTGATGATATTCGTAATATTTGATGAAATAATTAATTTCTTAAAACTATCACTTACCAAGCCTTGAGTCAAGAAAACTAAGGGCCTCTTTCAGCATTTTTAAGTAACGTCAAAGTCCTGAGCCATTTTCTCTCACAAAATCGCTATCTGACTGTAGAAGTAACCAATCTCTGGATGGTTATTATCACTTTAACTGACAGACAGCTTCCTTTGATGTAAGTAACATCTAATAATCTAGATAATAATAATAATAACTCTAGTAATAGATAGTGCCATAACAAAATATTTTAATTTACAGCACACTATCACAGAAAAACTTACAAACTACGTAGAATTGAAAGATGAAATCACCCGTATGTGGAGATTAGAGCGAGTCTCCAACTCTCCATTACACCGATTGTATTATGATCTACGGTTATTTTTTAGTTGGAATAAATTAGTATCAAGTACTATTAATTTATGCCAAAATTTCTACACCACTAGCTAGAATTATTACATCTACCAATACACTCATACGGACTTCTTCAAAAGGCTGTCATTTTAAATACCTGTAGGATCGTACGGAAGTTTTTACAGACTGACGCTGTTTTTTTTCTAATGGTATTTGAAGATGGAACAAGCACATGGCCCACCTGCTGTTGAGTGGTAACCATTACCTAGCACAAAGCATTGCGTCGTAGATCACGTACTCTACGATGCAACGCCCTGCGTCCATCAACTTAAGGCATGAAGATGATAAGCCTCTTGTGCCTGTAATTTCACCGGTATCCACACTCTTCTAACCGAAACACTACAGCTGCTTCACGGCAGAAATAGACATAGTGGCAGTACTTCCCCAGACGAGCCCTCCACAGAGAACTCTACGACTACCTGCTAAAACTCCTACTGATGACGACGAACATCATGAAAACAAATGGCCCACACTTGGTCTATGCCCGTGAGTGTCAGTACTTACCGGGTGTTTGGATCCAAGCTGACAAAAACCAGAGAACAAATCATACTTATAATCGTCAACTTAAACTACATAGTAACTACTTCGACTACCTATTAGATTGATGCTATGCATTGGACTATACATAACATCAACCTAACTAATGAGACATATTTCTACCACAAACTTGCACAATACCTTGTAAGTGTCTCGTCCCTGGCTTCTGGTCTACAATACTTACAAGGCAGTTTTATCTGAAGTTTCGATCGTGTATGTATTTTACAAGTTCGCTTATTTCCCTGTACATACACCTTAATGAGGTGGAAAGCTTGTTGCGTGAATAGTAGTTGATATGTACGTAGACGTTTCTATATTGCACTAAATTGAATCTACATAGGCGAGCTTAATGATAAGTTATGTTGTTTATTCTAAACAAAATACCTTTTAAAATTTATTTAAGTAGTATATCAGTAATGTCATCATCAGCATCATCATTATCGGCCTATAGCAGTCCACTGCTGGACATAGGCCTCCCCTAATGAGAGCCATTGCGCCCTGTCCTGAGCTCGACGCACCCACTCTCTGCCAGCAGCCTTTCGCAAATCGTCACTCCACCTGGCCGGAGGGCGTCCTACACTACGTTTGCCAGTCTGTATCAGTGATGTGGTTCCATGATACAAGCTCGGCTTAGTTTTGGCCTAGACAGATGATTTTTTATCAGAACCGTGTTCAAAATATCATATCCTTCTTACAGTGAGATGCGTATGTCCAGCAGTGGTCTGATATATGCTGGTGTAATTGTTAATGTTCAGCATTGTGTTCCTGTTTCAAGCATGATATTATAACCGCTGCCCTATATAATCATACTTAAACAATTTAAAACCTTAATTCCATTAAAATAAGTGTTATATGTATCTGCTGTTGGTGTGTCGAAATAAATAAAATAAAATAAAAAAAATTAAAATAAATGCATATAAACTCTACTCAAATTTATCCATTGCTTAGAGTTATAAGTAACTCCCTATTGTTTTCATATTATTTATATCAATTTGCAAAAAGTCGGCATACACCTACCAATCGTAATATTTTTTTTTGCCTAAACAGCAATATTCGATTTAAAAAAATAAAACAGTTTTTTTGTAATTGTAAAAAAAAAACTTTTATTTTTTTGTTTCAAAAACCAACCCAAATAAATGATGCATAACTACAAAAATTAAATGATTAAGTTAAGCATGGGTTAAAGATTATACCTAATAAATAAAAATATTCATTGAAACCATAAATGCTGTGTACATTTTTAAACTACATAATTGAGTGCAAATCAAATCAACCATAAACATATATCCATAACAGATCGATCTAAATGGTACCAACGCTTTCTCATCAAGAAAACCCGTTGCAAATCCCACCAAATATTTATAAACCAACGGAAGACATCTAATTTAATATAACAGATGCCCTCATCTCGGAGGACCACGCATGGTTGGCACTCCTTTGAGCTCGTCACGGGCACGCTCAAAAGAAGACTGTCAACAAAGGATACCCGAGTGTTCAAAGTTGTTTAAACAACTGACAATCGAGCGTGGAACTAAAAGAGCAAACGGGATGTTTGTCACTAAAGTAAGTGATTGGCATTTTTTTTAGTATTAAGCGCCGTAGCTTACTTTATGGTTTTTAATCATATCATCATATTCATATTCATATTTTAATTTGCAAATGGAATAAGTTTAGAACGCGGGTTCATCAAATTCACACATTTTTGAGAAGCAGCTGTGCATAGGCTTTGACAATTTTGAGTTTATTAGGTATTCTAAGAATATATTATATAGGCTGTTTTTGGGGCTTGCGCGGTTTTGTAGTGCATCTGGCATGTTTGCTGAGGCATGCACCGACGGGATACACGCCTGTACGTGTAGCGGAAAAAAGACGCTTCGCTGATGACCAGAATTCACGCGAGTACCAACACCATCATAAGGACAGTTAAATAGGATAGCCCTTTTTTCATACACTTTGTTCGGTTAATGATGGCGTAGGATTCTATCCTATCATAAAACGAGCACAGTGCCAAGTACACTAAAGTATTCATGTGAATTATATGTTAATACTAATATTATTATTTAAGTCTACTACTCACTACTATGGATATTTTGTTGTCTTAAATAAATATATTATTATTATGTAAAATGTCAAAAACAGCTTTTGAACTTCACCTGGTTACTATTTTACCGTTTATTGGCATTTAGATCGGGAAACTTTTGTACTTTAGAAGGCACTCTCGGTTATGAAGTCGGTAAGCAAAGACTAAGGCCTAGGGCGGCCTTCAACTCTGACACCAGCGAATAAGAATTTAGAACGTAATGTAGATTTTTGGTATAAATAATCCAATGATGATAAAAAAAATAAAAAAAATTGAGACACTTATATTTTAAAGGCGAAACTTTGGTGTGTGGTACCATTACCTCCGTAATGGCTGAGTGGATTTAGATAAAACTTTTGAAACTATCATGGTTGAGAACATAATTATTAATATCAACGGGATATTTACCATGATTTGTGAGTTCTGTTATTTCCCGATATTTCGACGCAGTTGCAGTTCTCCCGTGATCATGGCGCATGCTACTGCGTCGAAATATCGGGAAATAACAGAACTCACAAATCATGGTAAATATCCCGTTGATATTAATAATTAGATTTAGATAAACTTTGAACATACACATATTGTCACCATTTTTAAACTTTACATATAATAATAATAATAATAATAACGACACACAGAATGCGACATCCACGTTCGTCGGTGATGAGGATGTACATCCCGCGGAAATGTGGGGGTCGGGGATTTTTAAATACCAAGACCCTCCATAACCGCGAGGTGTGCAACCTCAGAGAATACTTCCTCCATGCCGACAGTGAGATGCATCGTGATGTCGTAGCAGTTGATAAGAACCTTACCCCGCTCTCACTGGCTAAGGAGAACTGGCACAAACCTACGGTGCTGAGTGCCCTTGACCGCAAGATCGTATGGGAGAGTAAGGAGCTGCACGGACGGTTCTACAAAGCCCTTACAGGGCCTGATGTAGACCTACTCGCATCCGTGAACTGGCTACGTTTCGGAGACCTCTTTGGGGAAACTGAAGGTTTTATCTGTGCGATTATGGATGAGGTAATAAAGACGAACATGTACTGAAAGTATATCATGAAGGATGGAACCGTTGACATTTGCAGAGCTTGTCATCGTCCCGGTGAATCCCTCAGACATATACTTTCGGGTTGCTCGCACCTCGCTAACACTGAATACTTGCACAGACACAATCAAGTAGCCAAGATCATCCATCAGCAGCTTGCTCTCCAATACGACCTTGTCGGCCCAGAGGTTCCGTACTATAAGTACGCACCGGTGCCATTTCTCGAAAATGGTCGTGCTACGCGCTATCATCACGGACAGTACTATTCTAGCGAATAAACCTGATATCGTCTTGGTAGACCGGTCGGAACGCCGGGCGATACTTGTTGACATCACCATCCCACAAGACGCTAATCTCGTGAAGGCCGAGAAGGACAAGCTTAGCAAGTACCTTGACTTAGCCCACGAGATTACCGCTATGTGGGATGTCGACTCAACAATTATCGTTCCGGTAGTCGTTTCAGTGAACGGTCTGATAGCGAAGAGCCTTGAAAAATATCTTAAGAGGCTCTCGCTAGGCAGCTGGATCAAGGGTCAGATACAGAAGACGGCTCTCCTGGACTCGGCACGTATTGTGCGGAGGTTCCTCTCTCTGCAGCCCTAGCCACCGACCGTTTGAGCCCTGCCTCGCGGTCGATGGTCTACCGTTTTGATACATTTTTTACTATTTTACTTAATACTACTTATGTACATAAATAAATATCAAAAACATTATATAAAATACATTTTTTACTATTATACTTAATACTACTAATGTACATAAATAAATATCAAAAACATTATAGTAAAAAATGTATTTTAGACGAGTTTACAATTAAATAAAGTGTCATAATAATAAAAGCCTTTATTAACAATCTTAAAAGTACAATACATCTTATTTCTACTTAATATTACATATCAGTTTAGGTGTATCAACAAAATTTGCAACTTTTAGACACCGGTTTCTAGATTGTCTTGCTTTTCAGCATATGCCTCCCCAAGTGTTTGTTCTCCATAAAGATCTGTCTCTTGTTTTTCTCACCCAAGTTGCTCCTGCCTCCTTTTTAATATCATCTTCCCATCCGTAGATGGGAATCCAGTATCGTAATACTGTCTACATTTACGTCTCTTTTTATATCTGGGGTACCATTCTGTCACTTCTTTTGCCCATTTTTTTACAAACTTTACATAACTAATTGCAAAAGAAAGAAACAACTAATGTTAATCAAATCATGTCATCTATGTCATAGGCTACTTTTTAGTTATGTACTGTTAACATGTCATACCTGCCTCATATTAGCACTTTTTATAATTTTAAAATCCTTCTAACTTAGCCCTTTTTAAAAGTAGGTTTATTTTTAAGGTTGATTTGGTTTGATTTAGATTGGATTTTCTTTCTTTTGCAATTAATTATGTAAAATTTAAAAATATACACAATATTTTGGTTTTGAATAAAAATATTTTTATCGCTTTTATCTTTCTCTCGCTTTGTCTTATCTGGATACTACATGCGTGAGCGATACCACGGGCGGAAGATAGTATTACTTGAATAATGTTGCACACAGCATCACAATTATGGCCCCAAACAACCTACACAGATTCGTAAAAATGGTTATAAGTAAACCTATCTATGAAAATAATTGAATAGCCTAACAGATGAAAAGGGCCCAACTTTCACTTTTCAATCAAATAACAGTCTAGTTGAAATTCAAACCTGCTTCAAATACCAACGTTGTATCCAACTTCTCTTTGAAACTATTCCCTATTCAGTAGGTATACAACAGACTGCGAGTGACCAAACCAAAGGCAAACTATGTAAAACTCGACCTACTAACCGTTGAAATTGTTAAAGGAATTTTTAATAAAAACCCATGACGCGTGGATGTTTATGAATATGAGCTATGTGTGAAACGGTCGCGCGAGTTTTTGATGATTTTTATTTTTCATAACTGGGTCCAACGGTACTTGGCAAAAGAAGTAGTTTATAACACCAAAATACTTCTATTTACAGGGTAAGTTAGAATTTGTATGTTATCCCGAAAAGAGTTGATTCGGACCATGATTGTACATAAGCTGTGTAAACTTCAGTTAAAAATACGTACCTAATTCAATTTTTTTCTCTAGAAATTGTAAGCTTATCTTTGTGTTGTGTGTGGTAGCAAGCTACAATTATTCTTATCAATAAGACAATAAATAACTTTACTAAATAAAAACAACTGTTTAAGGGCTGCCTCACAAGCTTATCTATGGCGTTACGTTACAAGCCATTTCTCTAATGAATAATTATAAAATTGGAAAAGTGTCAAGAAATTTTGTTGACCTTGGGGGTAGATTTAAACCTTTTCGCGATAACATACAAACTCACCATGAATACATATAAAATAATAAAAGGTTATTTTGCGTTTATTTTGTCTATTTAAGCCACAGAACAGTGATTTAAGCCATGTTATCCTTGCCATGGAGACCTTGGGGCGGACGAAATAAAAATGATATGCTTATTATAGTGACTGCTGAGTACCCAGGCTTCTCCTATCACTATAATTCTGGCGGCTTAGTACCAGCCATAATCCATTGCTCAACTAACATTAATAACAACATAGATGCCTTGTTATAAAACTACCCTTTTCTAGGACACAAACTATGTTATAAATTAGTATTCCAAATTTCTTTAAAATTACACTCATAAACAATCACACAAAGACAAAAACTTTCGCATTTGTTAAGTGTGATATAAGAAAAAAATAATTCAATATAAAAGCCATACCAACGCTAACGATAATCCATCGCAATAACATAATAGCTTCAATTTCTAATACCGTTTGTACCATCACGGCCAAAAGTCAATAAGTCACACCGCTGTCAAAACGTCACTATTACGTCATATTCGAGTTTATTACGAAAAGAACCGAGTGAGTGACAATTTAATGAAGTGTTGCCCCATTGTGTAATTAAAGCCGTATATTAAAAGCCTTAGCTCATTTCCCATTATGCTTGTTTACTTTGGGCGAGTAGTTTCTTAAGTATAAAACAGAAAAAAAACATCAGTTATCATGCGCACAGCTAAAATATGGAATCAGCTGCTAGCGTCTGTTTTTCTATTGTGTTATGACCCTAACGGTTTCAAAAAGAGAGTTAGTAGGCATCTTCTTTGAAAGCTCGTCCTATCGACCTCATCCTTGCCCACGCAAGCCTCGAAGTCAAGAGCTGGCCCATAATAAATAAAAAAAAGAAAAGTTATTAAACTGTAACGTACACAATTACGCGTTTAACAAAGAGAAATAAAATTATGCACATTCAAACCAAATAATTTTTCGTAACAGAAAAGTTTTGGTTGTTATCTATGTTTATGTTCTGTTTTTTATAAGGATACTGTTGAACACGAATATATTGCGTAAATATTAAACTTAACTACAATTTATATTTATAAATAATTTGATGACTGTCAAACACAGCATAACATGTTTTATACAATCCAGTTTATTCAACAGTTGCCTGGAAGAGATCGCTTATAGCAATACGGTCGCCCACTGTGCAACGGCGGATTAGTTTGAAAGCTTAGTAAGTTCATTTAAATATTTCTTCCACCACCACACCACCACACCAGCCTATATCAGTCCACTGCTGGACATAGGCCTCCCCTAATAAAGGGGGATATGCCCATAATCCCCACGCTGGGCATGCGGGTTGGGGATCGCAGGGCACAGTTTCTCGCACCACCGACGCCGCTGCCCGTCGGTGGCCAGGGAATTTAGCTGTGCCGATTAAGGCTGTGCTATGCCGCAATCAGCCGGCCGCCAGAGCCCCGTTCGTTGTTTAGCTGGGTGCACCACGAGCAGGTGAGGTTGGCTTGGGTTCCAAAGATGGATGTTGGAACCCCGTACACCCCAATGTAATTTGTAATTGTTATTGTTGTAATTTCTTGGTGTACAATAAAGAAATAAATATCGATAACACGTGACGTAGTCTAATTAAGTAAAGATCCAGCTAACAAGTAATATTTTATGAAGAAAATAATTTCACCATCATTCGGATTCCAACTATACCTACTAGCCAAGCCATAAACCTCATTTATATAAGAGCTTTTGTCGGTGCAATTGACGCAGCTCCTTCCATCTGCTTCTCTTCAAAGCTGCCTCCTATACTTTCCTATACGTCATGACATCTATTTTCTATTTACTAGCCTCATAACAACAGATTCAAAATGTCCGCCAGATATTAAATCCAGAATAGCAATATTTAATCAGGCCTTTTACTAGCCAAGTACTCTACTAAAATACTAGCAGCATATCAACAAGGCATCAACATTGACTAATGAATGGACGTGTGATTACGTTCGTTTCGTAACAGAAAATAAAGATATTGGTTTTGAATTGAGTTCGATTGCTCATGATAAGGTTTCGCATTGTATTTCATAAGTTGGTATAAGATTATTGGTTTGAACTGGACTGACGTGGGGACAAAAGACTAGCTACTGAGGTCGAAATGTTAGATTATGCAATATACTTAATTAAATATTAGCCAATATTGAAAGTGAATAATTATGAACAGATTGATATATGGCCAACTTTGCGGTTACAGTAAAAATAAGACTATAACAGTCCCCTACTGGACAAAGGCCTCCCCCAATAAGCGCCAATGCGCCCTGTCCTCGTTTCGACACATTCAGCTTCTACCAGCAGCCTTTCTCAGATTGTTTTCCACCTAGCCGGAGAGTGTCCTACACTTCGTTTGCTGAGATGCGGTCTCTACTCAAGAACTCGTTTATTCCAACGGTTTTCGGTTTTTCGGCAGATATGGCCAGCCCACTACAACCTCTAGCTTGCTAATTCTCTGAGCTATGCAGACAACTTTAGTTCTATGTTGGATAGTATCGTTGTGGATTTTATTCTTCAGAGAAACTCCAAGCATAGAGTCTTATGAGCCCTTTCAGAGTGGCTCATAACATGGTGTAATCAGTATCATCGTCAAACATCATCTCATTTCGACGCATGGTTGACGAAGGTAACTGAAATTCATTACGTATCTCAGTCGTGAAATTAATTCTCGGTACAGAGCCTACTGTTATGGAATTACAAAGCGAGGCGTAAGCGTTTAGTCACAGTCGTGATAAATAGCTGGCACACCCAGAAAATAACGTGGGTGCACATTATTTGCTGGGTGTGTTTAGATTTACCTCTAGCTAGGTCACACTCATACTGTTTGTCTGTCTGTTTTTTTATGGGAAGAGGATGAGCTACGCGCCGCCTGCCGCAATGCATAGTACGTGGCCACAACCCCGACAGTCTCGATAAAATCTATGAAACAGAAGCATTGTAAGTACATGGTAGCCTGTGTACCTTTAAGTACGTAGTACTTACTTATCTGAAAAAAGAACTACATGAAAAGCTAATGGCTTACTCTCCTGTCGGAGTTTTTAAGCCGCCCGTAAGCTTTCAACATGATAAAAAAGTCGGGACTAACATCTTAAGGTGACGATACATGTTAAACCTCCCTCTCGCTCGCACAATTCAACATTTTAGAAGATATAAAATCACTGGATGTTATGCAAAATAACGAACCTTCACGGCCTAGAAAATAACAATACAAAGGTTTAGCAAGAATATCATGTTAAACCCAACACGTTTTCCTACCAAAAAATTGTACCAAAATTTTGATCACATTGGTACTAGTTTTGGTAAGAAAACGTGATAGAATCAAAATTATATTATTGCTGAACCTTTGAATTGTTATTCTCTAGAGTATGAAGGTTTGCTATTTTGCTATACTCAGTATTTTATATCTTCAAAAATGTTGAATAGTACGAGCGAGAGGGAGATTTGACATGTATAGTCGCCTTAACGTCCCTTCCGAAGCACGGAAGTGCTTAGATATAAATGCTACTAAACGGTCACCACCAAGAAGTGACCAGGTGGAGAAAGCCACGCCTTGAGCGCTTTCAAAAACCACAGATTGCAAGCTTCAAAAAGACTTAATCAATTTATTGTTTTGCAAACAGCTGACTCTACTAAGGGGTGTACGGGGTTCTTACTTTCATCTTCGGAATCCAAGCCAACCTTACCTGCCCGTGGTGTACCGTGCTGTATAACAAATGGAACTCTGGGGGTCGCCTGAATTGGACATAGCGCAGCAAAATTCCTTGACCGCCATTGGGAGATGCTGTGCCCTGCAATCCCAAACCTGCATGCTCATCGTGGGGATTATAGGTATATCCCCCTTGATAGAGGCTGGTGTATTGGAAATCACCTAGAATTTGAAGTTTAATTACCCAAACTTCTATGTGTGTTAGCTGCTAAGCATTTAGCCTATGCCTTAGTTCAATTGCTCATTTCAAATTTCTCATTAGCTTACAGTAATCAATCAGCGGTGTTTTGTTCCTGTAAATAATAACGTCTGGAAATTTCGGTGATGTCCTTGGTGTGGCTTGATTAATATGCTAGAAATTATTATGATACCTCCCAAAAACAAGTTGGTTCTGAGATAGTTATTAGTTCGGCTATTGGTTAAAGTCAAAGTCGTAACCGTAGCCGAAGCTGCCCTGGATAGGTTAGCCTAGCCTACCTTAAGGTTAGTTAATATTTTTTAGTATTATGTAAAAACTGGAATACCTTATTATTATTACAAACAAGTAGATATTTCAGTTTTTACATAATACTATAAATTACGAAATAAAAAGGTTAAAAACAAAATTAAACGACTTTAAATCAAAATTAAGTAATCATATTTTTATATTGCACATGAAATAAACCAACAAAAACAAAATCAACAGTAGCTAAGAAATAAATTAGGGGCTTGCAATGTTTTTTGAGGTCAGCCTATATTCTTCCCATATATTGTATGACTGTTGTAAAAAACTGGATGCGAGGAGTTAACGGGGTGCAACAGCACTCATTAGGGAAAGCTATGTCCAGCATCGGACTGGATGTGTTGAACTGAGGACAGGGTGCAATGGTGCTCATCAGGGGAGGCCTATGTTCAGCATTGGACTGCTAAAGGCTGATGATAATGATGAGGATTATGCCGTGAATATTAAAGAACTACGTTGGTGCAAGGAGGGTAACATCGGGGAAAAAGTGAAAGTCGAGGTGAGTACATAAAAAGTACGTAAAAATGCGGCCATTTTGGCAAACAGATGAGGTACTTTGCATCTAGGGGCTCTGACGGCAGAAAGGTTAAGAGTCATATGCCTGTAATTTCACTGACACCCGCACCCTTCAAACTGTAACACATCAATGCTTTACGTCAGAAATAGGCACGGTGGTAGTGCTTCCCCGGATAAGCCTTTACAAAGAACTTTAAAACTTCAAAAAATGTATTAAAATTCATTTGTTGAACACTATCTACTGTTCTCTATTGTTCATGCAATAGCTCAATTGCAAGACATTTATAGCACAAAAAACAACAAAGGAACTTAAAGTTCGTGTCTCTACATTTTATTGCCTTTCTTGTATTTGTGTCAATAGTTTGTATACAATGACTCATAACATTGCATACGTTTTTATGATCTTGCAGGTGTACTCAAGTTTTTACTGGCGTGGTACGCAATTGGTCAAGCCAACTGATACGCTAAGCTTTGTGGACCAATAGCACTAGGTTATATTTTAAGAGAGTACCCTATTACAGTTTGTAAAGATTGAAAACTATGATAAATTATTTCCACAATTAAGCATTAAAATTTTTGGTAGACAGAAAAAAATTAGACAAAAATAACAACATTTCTAAAAACACCTATATACTTTTAAATATCAAAATATTGCACCTAAATTTAAATAGAGAGGTACCATTTTGTAGAATAAGTAAACAATTATGCATTAAAATTATTGGAAAACATAAAAAATTTAGACAGAAATAACCAAATTTTTAAAAACACCATTATACTTAAATATCAAAATATTGCACCTAAAATAAAATATATAGGTCCCATTTTGTTGTCTTTCTTGTGCTAGGTACTAAAATTTAAATAAATACCCAGATACAGGAACTCACATCAAATGATGATAGATTTTAAGGATTTCCGTTACGGGCCACAAAAATCTAAGCAGCAGGCCGCCATGAGTTGCCAATTGACCATCGCTGATACAACATTGTTCCTAGAAAGAGCTACCGGTTTTAAGTTTTTGTTTAAATTTTTGAATTACAAAAAAAGATTTTGTTTCTGCCCATATTGTTTAAGCTGCTGTGAATTTTTTTGAACCGTGAAATATTTTCCGTTTACGATTATTATTGATTACGTGGCTTTCATATGACTGCAGCCATGAAGACCTATCATGATCTAAAACGATCCATTTAAGATAATCTAATTCTTTTGCTGAAGTTCTTTTCGTTTTTAATTTCAGGCTAAGTAATCCTTTGCCTAGTCACCATTTGGATGTTGGTCCCGGCTATTTAGGTCATCAAGCTTACGGCAGCCTAAAACCTCCGACACCAGAGCTGGCCTCATATGTAGGAATGAAGAAAGGAAGGACAATTCGGATGGTGAGTTGACCGCTTATTTAGTAAAGATCCAAGCTCTTACCGTGCTTTGGAATATACGAAAACATATTACCTTACCTAGGTCAATAATATTTATGTTGCTAAGATGAAGGCCTAAAAATTATGACATCACAGAATAAATAAACCTTTCTTATATAAATAGGATACATAAGTGTAACTTTGTATGCTATGCGGTAAGGCCTTCCTTAACTGTCTTTGTTTCTATTCTCCACGTGAATCCGGAGGCTGAAGACTGATTCCAAATGCAATGAAACTTCATAATCTATTTACACTAATCATTTAGCACCGTTTGGTCACTGTGCCCGTGTAAAACTTAATTTTTTTTTTGTCCATACATCAGTGACCCACCCTATGCCGAGGCCAATTATATATATGTCGCTAAAGTGAAGGCCTAAAAATGACACCAGAGAATAGGCCAATAGCTCATACAAAACTGAAGTCAATGTAGTCAGTATTTTGTTGGTAAAATTTTGGTCTAACGCATTTACAGTGTTGCCTTCCAAGTTCCAGCCTCATATTTACTATTTGCGCTACTGGTTAACAGATGGCGTTAGTTTGCATGTTTGCATTGGTTATATTTGACTGATTTTTATAATTTTCAATCTCCAACCAGAGGCATGATTAGGACGATTCAATATATTTGATTCAATTGGATATATATATAATAAATAAATAAATCTAATAAATAATAAATAAATAAATAATGTTGGACACTATCACACAGCATCACGTAGCCACAAATGTAGCAGAGCTTGTATTATGGGAACCACATGACTGATATATTACTTAGATACTTTTTTTTGTAAATACATACATATTATACATAGAAAACACCCAGACCCGGGACAAGTATTTGCAGATCACAAACATTTGTCTCGCGACGGGAATCGAACCCGCAACCTTCTGCATCTCAGAAGGGCCTTCACCCACTGCGCCACAGGGGTTGTCAAAAAGTCATACAGTTTTGTCAGTTTCCGCGTTATATATCTATAAATTTTGCATAAATTTCATTGCCATTTGTAACCTAATAAAAAATTAACAGAAAATAAATGTTTTTCGAATAAAGGTGGAGGTAACCCCAAAGACAAAACGTTCCACGTGACAGGTTGCAAGCCCATCGCCGCTTTTTATTGGCTAGTTCGAGGGCATGCCGGTTTCCTAATGATGTTTCACGATTTTTCGAAACGAAAAATCCATTGCTGCACGGCTGGGATTCGAACCCACGACCTACAGATCTTAAGTCGCCGTACATTTCACTAGGGCACGGCTCTCACTAGTACACAGTACATTACATATTTTCAAATTTATCCTTAAAAATATCTGCCGTGAACTAAAAGCAGAGTTAATTCCCTTATGACGGATAAATTTGCGCTCGTGGCGTAGCTTGATTCGGTGTCCGTTGCAAATAGATGATCAGGTTAAGAAACACTCCACCCGTTCACTACTTGGATGGGTGACCGTCGAGTAGCATTAGATCTGAGTGCTTCCGTGCTTAGGAAAGCACGTTAAGATGTTAGTTCCTGATTTTTCAGTCATTCATGTCGGAGTCCTTTGGGTGGCTTAAAAACTTCGACATCAGAGTCATACAAAGATAAATATATATATATACTGTATTTATTTCACCCAAATTATTACCTAAGTACCTAGGTTACTCTAATTTCTTATCATTGTGTTGAATTGTAATATGTCCAATCTTGTGTCAATGTACCGCCATTCTTTAAAGCCTTGCTCTTCCTGCCTGAAAGAGATCGCTTTCAGCAGTAGGGCTGCCAATTGTGTTACCTTAATATTGCTTACACTAATTTAATTGTACTCTTTCCTATATAAATGTGGTGATAAATAAAGTGCTTTCTATCTATATATTTATGTATCTATAAGAAGAAAACGAAGAAGAATGATTACCATACATGGTATAATATAGCTACCTTCTAGGGCAGATAAAGCTTTTTGCTGTCTAAAACATTGATTGAACCGAAAAAAATTTTGTTCCATACATACATTGCTCCATCCTATTTCTCCGTAAATCCCCTTGAGACACGGCAAATATTTTTAAAAATAAGGTCATTTATTGCTAAACATTATGTAACATTTACAATTACATTAACGGTCGAATTGTATCGCTTAATGCGATAAATATCTAGAATGTCCGCGACCTAGTTAGTCTAGTACTCCCACACAATGTCCTAACGCCAGAATAGACATTTGTTCTGACACTAACGACGACAAAACCCTCATTTAAGCTACACGCACTAGACCAGACATCCAATTTGGCCTACGGGCGGGAGCGCCAATGTACTGTCTTGTTTGACAGCTGACGGTGACAGTTCTTTAGTGTTGACTAAATGCCTAAGCTAAAGTCCGTGCCACTGCTCAAGTTCGACGGCAAAAGGGGTACAACTCGATCGCAATAGTGATAATAGATATCTATAAGCGATTTTGACTGCAAAATGTTCGGAATAGGACCTCTTAGACCAGAAGATCATAATTATTGTAAATATAAACGAAATAACAACCAAATTGACCACTAGACTGACATTAATCGCAAATAATATTTTTTTAATGGCAATTAGAAATATTTAAATCAATTCAATTCAATTTTATTGAATTCCTAATGAATTTAAAGAAATTACATTTAGTTGATGTACCAAGATCATAATGCTTTCCAGAACATTTTTATGGAACAACCTATTGACCTACCTACTAAATTTCAAACAGATTATAAAAACGATTTGACAGCTCTAATAAATATATCCATAAACATACTCATACAAACCAAAATCACCCAACTTACCACTAAGGTTTTCGCTCGCTTCGCTCGCTCGACCAATTTTTGTGCCGGGGATTGTCATGTTGTGATGCGCCTTCATAGGAATCTTCAGAATCATTCGGGGAGGCTTATGTCCAGCATTGGACTGCTATAGGCTGATGATGATGATGATGATTTAAGAATAAAATATAGTCTAAGCCACAAAAAAAATTTAATTAGTTTAAGGTACCTTTTAACTACCTTTACTTACCTTACTTTACATTACCTTATGTAGGCAAAACTTTTATTGTCAGTCTTCTAATTACAGCCAGACATGGGATAAATATTTACTGATCATACAAAGTTTTGTCTCGCGGCGGTAAACCCGCATCTTTCTACGTCTTGCAACAACCGCTATGGCCGTGAGCAAAACCAACAGCGCCACAGAGGTCGTCAATTTAAAAAAAAAAATTGACTCTACCACTCAGCATCATGTAGCCCTAAACTAAGCAGAGCTTGTATTAAGTGTACTTCGTGACTGATATATACTTATAAATACTTTTTTTTTGTAAATACATACATAATATACATAGAAAACACCAAGACTTGAGATAAATATCTGCAGAAAATGCAAGAAAAAATCCCGTGGCGGGAATCGAATCCGCAACCATCTGCGTTTTAGGTGGACCCTAGCCCACTGCGCCATAGAGGCCGTCAAAATTGGTTCGACCTTAACCTAACAACGAGCGATCTTTGCAAGCATTCAATTATACCCATCAAAATTAATCTTCTGTTGACGGTGCCAATAAACGGAATAGGTCGTGGGATTGCCACTTACGAATGGAGTGATGATTCATAATCATTTTGGTTATTACTATTTTTATAGTGTATCAATTTTGGTACCTATGACTACGGAAGTTCGAAATACCTCTCTAATGGATTTACACGTAAATCGTCACGTGACGTGGCAGTGTGATGAGTCGGTACCTAAATTAGTTAATCCTACTATCCTACTAATATTATAAATGCGAAAGTTTGTGAGTATGGATGTATGGATGAATGGATGAATGTTTGTTACTCTTTCATGCAAAAACTACAGGACGGATTTGGATGAAACTTGGAATACACATACCTAGTTTGTAACCTGGATTAACATATAATTTGGGTGCAAACGAGCAAATAATAATGACCTACTTCCATTACAGATTTTGAGAATATTAACCTCTGTGGCACAGTGGGCGAAACCCGAATTCGATTTTCGCCACAAGACTGTATGATTTGCAAATATTTGTCTGAGTGATTTCTGTGTATAACTATGTATGTATTTACAAACAAAATTATTTAATATAGTAGGAATATCAGTCAGTATATAAGTTCCGTTTAGTTTAGAGCTTTATGATGTTGTGTAGACTGCCCAGCATTATTAATTGATTATTTTTTTATTTTGTCTTGAGCGGGATTGAAACAGTAATACTCACAGAGTACAATAATGTTATTATTGAAAATAACTACTGACCTGATAAATACAGTTAATCGGTTGGTAGCTAAGCTATTTTAAATTCAATGAAAAATCAATAAGGTATCTCTAATTTTAATATGAACATCTAGAACCTACATCAAACGCAATCATAAATTCAAATGATATTAACTTAAACAAATTATCTCTAAAAATATTTAAAAAAATATCTCTATTCCAAATCACTTCTACACAAATAATTTTATTCACAGAGAAAATGCTGTTGACCTAAAACTCACCTATGTCAACTTCGTTAATTCTTGACTAACAAAATGAGAAATTCCATTTGGTCAACAAACTCAAACAAAGAAACAAGTATATTAATCCAATAGAAAACTTCTAGGAATTACCTTAGCAATTTGGTAGCGTTCCTTTATAATTATGGAGATTTGTATAACAAGATTAGCTCCAAGCCCACAGTATCATTTTGCTTAGATGGTAAAGAAAGTTAAATTTAAAATTCCGTTGGTGACTACCTCGAGATTATGATAGGAAGGTAGGAACCGCTAAGAAGAGTGACCGCGTCATTCTGGTCACGTAAACTCTCCCGTACTTTGTCAGATTTAGTTGGTACAGGTAGAAGCATTTTTTCATAATCCTCATTGCAAACGCGCTTTTTCTGCTCCCGACTTTCTCAAATTAATATTTCCCGCACAGTACCTATTCCTACCTGCTCAGGGTTGATAATTATTTGTGGTGTAGCTTTAGGACTATGGAATGAAAAAAGTGTTATGCAAAAATTATCACAATGGCTTTATTAAAGTACATAAATAGTATACCTGTGACTTACAATATTATAGACAAGTATTTACAATGTTATTTACATAATTCACATATTTCTACAGCAGTCTTATTAGATGTATTTACATTTATAGTTACGAGACGCCATTTTAGGCGAGGAATTACAAAAATAGATTAAAAATATTAATTATTTGGTAAAGCGCGCGTTGCGTTAATACAATATTCACATGAAGCTTTGACTAAATGAGTTTACAATAATGCTTTGTACGAGAAGCTAGTAGACTAGACCAGGTACGCCTGCCCCGAGGATTGAGTATTGATCAATGGTGGTGGAGGTGGCCAATGCCTGAATTCGCGCCTTCTATTAGGATTATTACCGCCTAACTCTAAAGAGGAATAGTCTGAATCTATTGATGAGTATATGTGATCTGAAGGCGGTCTACCATCAGGTCCATACGCGGAGGTTTGAACGTGTTGAGTTCTACTCTCAACAAATTCAGGAGAAGCACTAACACCATCAGCCGACCCTCTAACCTTCTCCGTAAAAGAAAACGAACGCATCGTACCGTTTTGCATACCACTCCTCATAGTATAGGAATTTATATTATTTCTATAAGCAGATTTTTTTGATTTATAGCTATGATCTGGCATTGCATAGCGCAACTTCTCCCAAAATTTATTTTGGCCCCATCGTACTCTAGAACTTGTCTTCAAATACGGCCTCAAATCCGGATCGCATTCCGCCTCAGGCAAAACTGCACTCTCTTCTATTAAGATTAAGGTATAAATTCTAGTTTTTATTATTTCGTGCAGTGCCTGTCTGAACTCGAAACGTGACCATTCAGTTTCAATAAAATTTCTGGTCAATACTATTACAATTCGCCTGGATGCTTCCGCTGCCTCGGGAAGGGGTAGCGTGCACTGCATGTAAGCCACATTATGTTGCGGTATATCTCTGTAATGTAGACAAAGGTGATACGAAGGACTTCCATTTTCCAGCTCAGCGGCTAACGTTTGTATAACAAAATCATCATCTTTTGGGCTGTAGCAAACATAAGCATCGTATAATTTATCAGTGTCGTCATACGCTCCAGTGAATGGAAACAATCTTATACCGCAGCTTGTATACATCCATATGCGAATCGTGTCTCTGAATATGAAGATCACAAGGATGACTAGCATAATCAACATGAATCCGGAGAGCGTAGTCACCATCATGGGCATGTAATTTGAGACCAACATATTATCTATAACAGAATCTCCGGCGTAATAGTCGCTACAAATTGTACCATTGAGATTGAGTTCTTTCTTTTGTGATGTTTTACGGTCCGTGTTCCAACACCAGACATCTGTAATGTCAATGATTTTAGGTACATTTTCGGAGATGTATGCCGTTAGTTTTTGTAAATATCTACACTTGCATGACCACATATTATTACCTAAAGCCAACGCATTCAAATTCAAATTGCTGTTCAAACTCCAAACAGTAAAGTCAACTAATCTGTTGCCATCTAACCTCAAAACTTTCAAGGAGTGCAGTGTCATAAAGGTAGAGTTAGCAATATGACTGATAAAGTTGTTTTGCAAATATAGCTCGTTAAGCTGTGTCAGTTGTTCAAACTCGTACCCGTTCAGATGCTTCAGCTTATTGTTACCGAGATGCAATTTAATAAGCGAGGATAAGCCGGCAAACGTTCTGTTCTGTATGGTTTCAACTTCGCTGGAATTAACATACAGAGACTTCATATTTTTTCTGCCGATGAATGCATAATTTTGCAATTCTTTAAAGTCGTTCCCATCTAAGTAGACCTCGGTTGCGTCCATGGGTATTTTTTCTGGTATTTCAATGGAACGTTGGCTGGAGCAATCTACGACATTTTTATTCCACGTGGGATCGTGGTAGCAAGAACAATTGTATGGGCAAGTCATTTGGCAATCACAAGCAACGTACTCGCAGCAGCGGCACAATGTAAAACAGTGTGTTTCGTATGTGCACAAGAAATCGGTTGACTTCAAATTGCTAAGTGGAATGTGTGTGACGCCCCTAGTGTGTGTCATTTTACACAAAACATTTTCAAGATCCATTATTCTTGGATGTTGTCTCATAGCGGTCATGTTATTTATCAAAGGCAGCCATTCCATGGAGCAATCGCAGTTAAACGGATTTCCTCCGATGTAGAACTCTGGCAAGGACTTGTTAGAGGGTACCGGCGCCAACCGGAGACTGTTGATATCTAAATGTGATATCTCATTTGCGTAAATGTCAACGCGAGTGAGATTAGCTTTATCCATAAACGTATTCACTTGGATCTTGTTTATGTGATTATTGTTTATAAACAGTAACTCAACGCTGTTGGGGATCGCTAATGGCGATATTTCAACAATGCGGTTGTGGCTTACGTCCAAAGTTTTTATGTGAATTTCCTCCTGGAGTTTGTAATAATTTCCCAAGTGCTCAATAAAATTGCTGTGTACGTCGAGCCATTTCAAATTGCTCGGTATAAAGGCGTAGTCGAACCAAACCAAATGATTTTCAGACAAATTGAGCCATAATAAGGTTAGTAACGTCGAAAAAACTCCGTTGATATCGGATATGAAATTACCGTCCAGCCTTATGGCTTCTATTTGTTTGTTTCTATCGAAACTGCCCCTTTGTATGGCTTGAATTTTATTTTTAGCTAAGTTCAATACTTGCAAACTTGGGACATCCCAAAACATTCCTTCACTTATGTTACCTATTTGATTATCTATGAGACGCAAACCGGTAAGTTGATCTAGATTTTTGAATGAGCCGTTTTTGATGTCGGATATCTGATTCTCACCAAGATCTAAAGTTTTCAACAAAGATAACTCCCAGATAGCAGTTGGTACATTTGTTAATTGATTAGAACTTAAGTCTAGCTCTTTAAGGTCAGAACAATTTTTAAAAGCCTTAGATTCTATGTTAATCAATAGGTTATTATTAAGATTTAATTTACTTAATACGAATAATCCATTGAATAGATATTCTTCTATTGTGTGCAAACGGTTTTCAGCTAAATTTAAAGTATGAAGATTATACAACGGCAAAAAAGTATTCTCCTCAATGTAACCAATGGAATTATTCCTTAGATCTAATATCTGCAGAAAGAATAAATCTTTAAACGTTTTACCATCTATCCTAGTCAGGGCGTTATTGGATAAATTCAGAATGACTAAGCGTATAAGGCCAATAAACGTTCCGCCATCGACGTGCGCGCTAGAGAGTTGATTATTCGATAGATCTAAGACAAGCAGCTGTTCTAATCGGTGGAACACGCCTGCAGCTAACTCAAATAGCAAGTTATTATTCAAATAAACCTCTCGCAACTCTTTCGTGCTGGAGAACGTGCCCTCGGGTATGAACTGAAGGTTGTTATAGGAAATATTTAGAACACGTAATGAAATGAGTCCATTAAACGTTTCACTAGAAACGTCAGTGATGTTGTTATTTTGCAATTTCAGCTCTTGTAGCCTCTTGAGCCCGGTAATCTCTGACTCCTCAGAGAGCGACTTGAGCTCATTGTTGCTTAAATCCAAGCTAAGCAAACCGGAACCACAGCTATTTCCAAACCCGACACGGTCAACACTTTTGATCTTGTTATGAGTTAGATTTAACACTTGTAAATTATCCAGTGGACAAAAAACATCTGAGGGTATCGCTTTCAAGTTATTTTCTCCCAAGTCGAGTGCTTGTAGCTCGCGCAATCCATTAAAAGTGCCGAGAGAGAGTTCCAAGTTTTTATTCGGACCCCAATCGTAGTTCTTAGAACGGATCGACAACTTTTTTAGTTCACGTAAACCTTCAAATGCATTGCCTGGTATCCTGAGGAGTTTGCAGTTCTGAAGTGTTAGTTTCGCGAGCGCTGGAAATCTTTGAAAGTAGTTCGCCTCCAGGAAACTTTCAAAAAGTAGCAGCCGATTGCACTCGACTGTGAGCGTCTTTGTAATATCGGTGGGTGCAGATGCTAGGCTCGATCCGTCTGCATCGAGAGTCCGCACCCGGCACAAGGTGCCCTCGTCACCTTTTGGCAGGCGACTGCAGTCGTCCACGCCGCTCGGTGCATAGGCCGCATTAACACCAAAAGTCACAAACAAAAGTGTCAGCAATTGAAACATTTTCTAAACACATCTGTCTTTGCAGTTTTATTCAAAACAACGGTTCACAAAACTTGAGTCAAAGTTATAAAAACATTTTATCGTGTCACTTCACAAACTGTTTACGTCTCGCGTAAGATCGTTCGGTGGTTGAGGCGACACGGGCGTGTGCCTGCCTCATGATGGCTCGTGCGCGACTGGCGAGGCGGCCGGTCCGTCAGCTCGTCGCGAGTGGTGGCACTTACCGCCCCACCGCCCCTCCCCCGCGCACCCTCTCGCCCCCACATAGTTACACGTCCCCTCGCATGGCGCCACTTGCGCGCCTGACAGCTCTCGCACAATTATGTAATGTTTTCTTAATCGAGCCACCGCATCAGGTTAAAAAAGGAAACTTGTGCCTGACTTCGGAAACAGTAATGATAATAGGCGTACTTACGATCGGTTTTCCATGAATGGTTCAATAAGTAATATAATTATATAGCTTTGTGATTATTTATGTCCGTAAAAAACTTCTTTCATGAAAGCTTCGGCAGTTTTATTTTAAATCTATTAAAGAGATTCTACCCGTTCATAGCTTTCATACCTACGTGACAAACACAAAGAGGAAACAGAAATTGAGAACGGAGAACAAAGTGCATGTTACCGCGGGCGCCCTTAATTCTTTTTCTGTCACTTATTGAATTCCCAGCTCACATACTTTGGTGAAGATACCTACCCAATAAAGCTTATTTGGCATCGTGTGCCCCTTCACATATTTTTTGTCCAAAGAGACGTACAGAATTTTCAAATAGGGCTAACGTTTCGGCCAACAAATTCATGTGTCTCGTAGAAGAGGTGCGAAGTTGGTGGGAGTTGATAATTTGATTTCCTTGTTCGACACGTAAAGTCGTTTACGGGTCTAACTGGAAGTTAGTTACAGAGGACGGTACAAGTTTTTGGGAGCAAGCTGAGAATAAAGATACTGGGTTGTTTGGGTCGATATGGTTTGATAGTATTAGGAACTTGCCTTTTGTCCTCCATGAATCTTATTGAAGTATCCGTAGGTTGCCAATGTTGTTCTTATCTTTCTATAACTTAACCAAAGCAGCTTCTATCTAAGCTATTGTTGAGAGAAGGAACATAAAAACTTGCTTCTGATAAAACCCTGCGTCCAAAAACTCGGATTTGATATCCTTATTATTAATGTCTAGTAACAGCGTATCCTATATCAAAAGTTCTTCCCGCCGAGAGTTCTTAGCGCTTGATAAATGACTTTGCCCACTTTTGCGAAAGTTGTTCGCATTTTTTCAATGCGTCTGATAGGGTGTCACATGGTGTAGAACGTGTTCTGACTTGTGAAGGTTTATCGCGATCCTCATTACCTACGAGTAATAGTATCTTGTTACGGAATTACAAATGTTTTGGAAACATTCACTAAGCAGGTGAAGGCCGGCTGCAAATTGACTTGAGATTATCAATTGTGACATCTCAATTGTAAATTATGTGCACATGTTTCTTTCTCATGCAAAATACTACTTTGTTTTTTTTGTACTTAGTAGGTGAGGTACTTTTATAAGGTTTGGTATATTTATTTAGATTGGATACCTACTACCTTAGCAGTGAGATGGTCGGACGATATTGCCTCCATTGTGGGCGAAAACTGGATTAGACGAGCTTTGAATCGTGAAGATTGTCACATACTTATAACCTGCAGTGGGAGAAGTTGGGCTGTGCATGATTAAGATGATGATAATGACCTACTTACAATATGATTCTATTAATATTAAAAAGGTGAAAGCTTGAAATGTGAGTAAATGTTTGTCCCTTGCTCATGCGAAAATTACTAAGTGGATTGCACTATAATTTTGCACATTATTTGTTCTAGATCTGGAAGAACCTATAGGTCTTTTATTCAGGTACCATACGAGCAAAGTCATATATAAGACTCAAAAGATTATTAATACAAAATCCCAGCCCAGTCACTTCTTTGATCGGTGACCGTTGAGTGCATTTAGATCTCTGTGTTTTCGTGGGAGGCCTTCGAGCGGCCTAAAAACTTCGACACTACAGTTGGCTCATACGAGAAGGAAGGTAAACACTGATCATGAAAAACATTTCCTTAAATATATATTTTACATAAGTTACAAATTGTTATAACATTATATCAAGTTTGTTCAATCTGACGACAAAGATAATAAAATAAAATTACCCAAAAGAGACTTCATAGAGACAATATAGATAACATCCAAACGCTCCAAGACCCTCTTCCTGAATCTACTCACCTAAAATACTGTTTATCACAAAACTCAATATGGCCAAATAATCGTTTAGTCTTTATCTGATGCATTAAGAATAACGACAGAGCGCCACGCATAAATCCAGAAGCAAGGAAGTGTAATTAAAATGCACGTTTCGCGCCTTCCTTGTGCCTTTGGCGAAGTCAGAACTCATTTACATAGGAAGCTGGCTAATTGATCGTATCATTGAAGTAAAATTTTGCCCAATAAAATACGAGTAGCGTTGGTTCAAAATAACGCTTTGCCAGTGGGCAAATTTTTAGTTACGCTTACAAAACCTCAGGATGAAATATTCGAGATCGCCTTACAATAGCGAAAAAAAAGATTTGCCCATATCAATCCGCTGTTCGACGCATCCAGCTTTTACCAGCAACCTTTTCAGATTTTCGTCCTTTGCAAATTGTTCTTAAAATTATAAAATCTTATTAGAATTATTGCTATTTAAATCATAGCAGAAATATTACATAATGGCTGTACAAAGTTAATTCAATCTAAGACAAATAGAAAATACGTTATCTACTGCGTCTGATAGGCAGCATTTGTTTGGTTTTTCACCATTTTACCATTTTCCAGCTTTTCTATTAGAGAGGGATTTTTCACGTGTTTTTATTTTATTTTTAGTCCAAAGCAAAGCCGTTTTATGAATTTCATAATCAATGTATGTTGAAATTAGGCATTTCAGTAACAAGTGATTCAAGATTCAAGATAATATATTTATTTATTAGTAGTTAGTAAGTAGACTTATTCCCCGATTTTCTGAAAACGGGGTTAATAGTGGGTTAAGGAAAACCAAAAGGGGGTCGCTTGTTTCCCCAATTTAAAAAAAATCAAAGACAGTGTATTGGAAACCTGTTTTACACATAAATGCATTCAGGCGAAGTTTATTCTATTGTTATCTGGTATCGGGTTGGAATATGTCTGGGGTCTGTTATTGGTGGCCGTTATCTCTCTAGAATATTTTAGTGCTTATGTGCCGGTGAAACTTTGCTTTTAGCTCGATACACTTGTAATCTAAAAGCTTCCTACCGTGCGAAGAAAGTATTGGGTAAATATTAATCAAAATTATTATAGGTAGCTGTGTTGATTTTTTTATTGGATAACAGCAATGACAATTAAAAGTTACTTAATAACGGTCTAAGTTACATCTCACTACTTGTGATATAGGTAGTTTTCTGGGTGTAGATAGATGCTATCGCCTTTTCTCCTCATTCTCATTCTCATATATCTACAAGCTTGGCCCACGAGTTTCTCTAAAAGAACTTTTTAAGACAGTTAAAATATTAACAATGCCTTCTTTGTACATTTACATGAATATAATGTATGTTAGGAAAAATGATGGAAAAATGAAAAGGCTTGGAGATGGGCATATGTACAATACAAGAAATAGAAATAAAATTGCTTGTACAAAAACTAGATTAGCTAGAGTAAATAAGTCATTCTTAGGACAATGTGTTAAGAACTTCAATAAATTACCAGATAAAATTGTTAACCTCTCAGAGAATAAATTTAAGAAAAGTGTTCAAACAATCTTATTAAATAAGGCGTATTATGATGTCAATGATTATCTTGATGACAAAAGAGCCTGGGAGCTCGGCACATGAGTATGTAGGGATACATGGGATTATGTACTAAATTAATTGAACGACTTTGTAAAAATGTGCATTTTCTTGAAATTGTAAAAATCTCTTGTAAATCTCTTACTTGCAATAAATATATTGAATTGAATTGAATTAATTTCAATAGTGTCATCTGCTGTATATTACGAAACTCATAAAGGCATTGCTTTTTGAAGGTCGCACTTATGAAAAAGTCTTTTGTTTCAGATAATACGGGTTAGGTTTTTTACTTAAAATTAGTTGTTTTTACTAAGTTAATCACAAGTCATAAGATTTTTAAGAACATTGAAAATAGAATACTGCTTATAGAACATAGAAAGAATACATTTTAAGAAGTTTATGTGAGCAACCAGCCTAGCAAATAATAAAAGGTATGTATTTTATCTTACTTAAATGCTGCCCAACTTTTCGAACTATATATTTAAAGTTGCTATTACAAATGATTATATTGCTACTACAAATGCTGCAACATTAATATTTTGTTCATCTAAATCCTAAGATGTACAATCTACTGTGGAATCGTAATCTCTATCGAAGGCGAGATCTGCCTTAATCGGCACCTGCGGCTCCCATTCGTATCGACGACACTGCCCGCGCGTGTACTATTCAAATTGTCGAGGGGATTTACAGCACACGGTCCTATTTTGTGTTCGTTTTCAGAGTATTTTTCAATTTCGTAGTTTGTTAGTTATTGAGGACTGTAGTGTAGTTTCCCAAAACATTTTCATTATCATCATCAGCCTGGGACATATGTTTCCATAAATGAGCAAACAACATTTAACAATAACTTCAATAAAACATTTTATGAGTCTGTAAATCCAAAAATACAAAATTGACAAAGAAAAAATAAACATTTTTTTGTTTTAGTGTCAATAGTTAAAGGTGTACTTAATAGTGTAAGTATGTCTTTTGCTAAACCATATAAATTTTATATGGTTATTAGTTTTTAAATTTTATGCTATATACTTAAGGAGCGTCCAAGCATAGGATTTGAATTAGTTGTTTGTCATTGGTTCCTGTGAACTTAAACTTTTAAAAAGACCCACTTATCACACAAAAAACAAAAACATTACTACAGTTTTTGCAAAAATATAGAATGCTTAGCTTTTCAGTATAAAAATATATTTTTTCAGCCCTTTACTTTCAGTAGCTTTTTTGTTTGGAAATAAAGTTTTATATTCAATTTCTCAGACCCAATAAAGTTTTGTCGTTCCACTTCAAGAAAACTTCATATATTATTTACTTGAAGGACATTACGACAAACCGATATTTTCCAAGTTTCCCTGAATAAATTCTTATCTGATATAGTAGATGTCAGCTAATAAATTCTTGCTAGTTCTTGCTCGTTCTCAGCTGTTAGTCTTTTTGAAAGCGCTTACTGGACTTGAGAAGTGGGTCAAGGAATTTGTTTCCAACATAAAACTAATTTATAGTGGTTTCTTTTACAGAATAGCTAATGTTTCATGCAAGATAAATCAAGAGTCGGATATTTTCAAACAGAATAATAAACTCTACCTACAGTAATAAACATGTAGTTCGTTTTGAGTTTTATATTGTTGAGAGCCAGGTGAAACGTTTTAAGTTGAAAAGATCTAAACTTTTTAGCACACCTAATCTCATCCACTGTCATTTCCTTCCGAATTCTGTGGTTTCCTGTAGAGACTACTAAGGGTTCTGGCGGCCGGCAGCAGCGTCTGCGATGCAAAAACCTATGCTCTGCGATCTCCAACTCGCATGCTAAGTATGGTGATTATGGACATATCCCCTTTCTTATTAGAAGAGGCCTATGTCCAGAATTAGACGCGGTGGTGGCGGTGGTTCTCATAACACGAAATGCTTACTTTGGTGTTTCTAACAATAAATAAATAATAAATACCTCTTGAGCACTAGCCCTTCGGCTCGGTGGAGTGACGATCTGCGAAAGGCTGCTGGTAGAAGCTGGCTCATTAGGGCAGGCCTATGTCCAGCAGTGGACTGCTATAGGCTGATGATGATGATGATGATTATGGAACTAGCACTTAGCTCAACTGATGTTTAGTGGTGACCATTACTTATAATAAAGTATTGCTTCGTGGGTCTCGGATATTTAGAACGTGCCCTACGATGCAAAACGCTGTATCCATCAACTTGAGGCATGAATGTGTCTCTAATTTCACCGGCATCCACACTCTTTAGACTGAAATACAGCAATGCTGCTTCACGGCAGAAATATGCATGTCGATAGTACTTCTCAGATGAGCTCTTCAAAGAACTCTAGAACTGCTAAATTAACGATGTTGTGTGAAAATGTTCAGTGCAGTATCAAGTTCTTCTTCTTCGTATGAGCAAGTGACCAACTCTGGTATCGGAGCTTTTAGGCCGCCTGAAGGCTTAAAGACTGAAAGGACCAACATCTTAACGTGCCTTCCAAAGCACGGATGCGCAGTATCACGTAATTTATAATTACATAATAGTATCGATAATCGTACAGTATAAAACATCAAAATGCTCTTGGCTATACCATACCACTTCGGTATCCGCACAATTGACTTTAAAATAGACAACGCGGTAGAATTTAGAACCACCTCCATTGAGATGGCTGTTCTGGATAAGGATAAAATGCGATCATTGTTATTGGCTAATATTCTTCAAATCAATACATTGTAATCCCTTTCTTTGACTGTAATGTACGATGGGGTATATCATTTTAAACGATATTTGGTATGTAAATAGGTAATCATCAGCATCCACAGCCGGAGTATATTCATGTTCATTCATATATTCACGTAAATTCCGAAGTACCCTCCCAGAAACTTCGAAACATCTCTGTCCCGAGCTACCACCCACAACCCTCTTTTGAAGGTATCGAGCTCGTATGCATCATTAAGCTTTATCATCATTATCAGCCACATCCTGATTATATCCTCTGCTGGATACAAGCCTCCCAAAGTTTCTGCCATCCACCATGGTGTTGTGCTGATTGCTAGTTGCGTCCAGCGACGCGTACTATGTCGTTGACTCATCTCGCAACTGATACCCCCAAGGGGTCTACTCTAATTCAACGAAGTAGGAAATTGCGTGTTTCGTTTCTTGCGATTGTTACTCGATATTCGAACAAATAAACCAAGATTTCAACACAAAGTTCGTAATGCGTGACAGTCCAAACATTGCGCACACTATTTCACAAAACATACGACTGAACTATTGGAATTGACAGTACAAAGTTCGATCAATCGCATGAAATGAAACACGAAATTTCGTACTTCAGTGAATTGTAGTAGGCCCTATGGTCTTCCGACGCTTCAATATGCTTAGATATATTTTAATAAAATTTATGGTATAACCAAGAATAATTGATAACAATCTAGGGTTGTTATTATCAATCTGAGGGGTGATCGGCTAACTATGGTGAAATGTCAAAGTTAGTAAACACAGGAGCGGTGTCAATCATTTCTGTTTGCAACAGCGTTATCCGATCATAACATAGTAATCGAAAATCTAAAAATATTTGACTTTAAAACACTCAAACCTGCATGTAAAAGCCAAAAAACAATACTGTACCTTCTTCTCAGTAGTTTCATATCCGTAATATATAGGCCTTAAGAATTCTTGTCAACAATCTACACAAGGAAATTAAAGGCGCTCGCATTGTAATTGAGTTCCCGCTGAGGATATTAGTCGAAGATTGCTCGTCAGCAAGTGTTCTCGGCTCAATCACCTCGAATAGTTCCAATAGTTCCAATTCAGGGCGTTGATTAAAACTGAATCGGTTCAGTGGGGCACGTGTGACGTGCGCGAATCGAGTGGAGAACAAAGTTTTGTTTGACGTAACCTGTATAGTCAAATGAAATGAAATGAAATGAAATGATTTATTTTGCCTGAAGTATGGTACAATAATGGTCCTATAATAATATTTATGATTAGCGCTTTCACATACTTCACCGTATACATAGCATGCAAAAAAGTCAAGAATAATAACTAAATAAAATTACATTGATTCTAAACCTACATAAAATTGTCATCTATCTAAGAATTCGGTCACACTGTAAAAAGATTCTTCGATGAGCCAGGTTTTTAACTTTCTTTTAAACATTCTTAGTGTAAGATTTTTAATGCTATTAGGAATTTTATTAAATATACGTCCACACATAACAAAAACTATTTGTACGGTTGCTAACCAGTACACCTAGATTGTTAAATGATAATTCTATAAATAGGCAATAACTTGATTATATTGTCCAAACTGTTAATGAGTGAACTGTACACTGATTATGATGATGATGTTGGTGAGAACGCGCGCCCTTGGTGGCTGAATGCGGACTGATTGTTTTTGAATAAATGTGAATAAAACGAAATGTTGTAGTGATTAAATTGGGTTGCACGCGCTGCGCCTTTATGCTGAGCTGCTGACCTAGGAAGATGCACGGTTGCTTGTACCGTACACTATTATTTTGGTAGAGCGCTGTTCTAGGTATTTTGGAGAGGACAATTCTCTCTGGATTTCTTACACTTCTAGGGTATATATCTTGTGCTTTCGAAAAGAGATGCCAATGTTCTTTGACAAATTTAGCCGCTTCTAATATTTATGCTGGGCAATGGTAATAATTAATAATGAAGCTGGATGCGTCGAGCTGAGAATACTCCTTTTATGTTACATTTCATGTTACGTTACAGCAGTCCGTACCCGCCTTTATATTATAACTAAATTGTATACTAGAATAGATCGGAGCCCTGAACCGTGCGAATGCGGCACTAAGTCTTCGGTATCTTGGAATACAAACAACCACTAACGTATGGTAGATTGAATTTGAATTCCTCATGAATCATCTGTTTTGAGGTCTAGGATAATCGTAAAAATCTTTCGCACCTCAGTAATGGTTTTATTGAAATCAATACTCTCTATATATTGGCGTAAAAATACTTTTGCATTAGCACAACTAGATTTACGATTGAATGGAAGAGGCATAAATCTCTGGACTCAAGGTGGCCTTATATATAATTAGAATATCTTAGATCCTATACTAGAGTTTTTTTTTTTTTATAGTGGACTGCTATAGGCTGATTATGACAATGATAATAGACTATGCGACATAGAACTAAAGTTGACATAGCTCAGAGAATTAGCAAGTTGAAGTGGCAGTGGGCTGACCATATCCGTCGAAGAACCAATAACCGTTGGGGTAAACGAGTTCTTGAGTTGAGACCGCGGCTTGGCATACGTAGTGTAGGACGCCCTCCAGCCTGGTGGAGTGACGTTCTGCAAAAGGCTGCTGGTAGAAACTGGATGCGTTGAGATGAGGACAGAGGTGGCCTATGACCTGCTGCGGGCTGTTATAGGCTGATGATGAGGATGATGGTACACACACATAAATCCATACCCCTCTTATTCCTAGAGGGGTAGATAGAGACCATGGAACTCTAGCTGTTACGGTCCTTACAATCTATTTTGCTTCGTTCATTCTCTATGTAATTTTTCCAAAATCAACTTTGTAGAAAATTCTGTTAGTAAACTTAATACTATGAGCCTACCCAGAGAGGAGGTAAAACATAAATACACTGTTAAATCCCAGGGGTCTGTCTTAATGCCCACGGTAACAGCGTATTATTACTTTTATATTTTATTTTACTTATTCCTTCTTTAACTAGCTAATGACCAATTCAGCGACTCAGCATAGCGATCAAAGACAAGGGTTTTCTCTACCAAAGTCAAGAGAAAATTGTCATTTGGTGGACAAATAATTTTGTCTTCTATCTAGCTAGAGCATGACAATCGTGGAAATTAATGGGAACACATGATTGTGTCTACTCTTCCAAGACAAAAGTGTTTAATGATTTGAGGTTAGAGATAGTTCTTCCTACGTCTACACCTCTAGAGAGGTAGACAAAAGCTACTTCATTTGGTTTTGTTTAAGAAATCTGTATAAACTAGCGTCCGCACGCGGCTTCGCTCGCGTTTTACCGGGATTGAAAGTAGCCTGTGTATTAATCCAGGTTATAAACTATGTATATTCCAAGTTTCAGTCAAATCCCTTCAGCCGTTACGGCGAGAAGCGACCACAAACATACTTACACACACACAAACTTTCGCATTTATAATATTTAAGTGTGATCAGCCAAGTGTGAGTTGAACTCGGGAATTAAGATCACGTTTATTATTCAGGCAGACCTTCTGACCTGCGGGATGATTGGCTAGCTCTGTTGCAAACAGAAATGATTGACATCGATCCTGTTTTAACAAACTGTGACAGTTTGTCAATTGATGTTCATTGAATTTCGACGGATGAAATGTCAAAGTTTGTAAAAACAGGATCGGTTTCAGTTATTTCTGTTTACGACAGAGTTAACCGATCACCCCGCTGATGACACATTATGCTGATATTACGTTGCGTTATGGCATACAGCTGAACTTGTGAAAATCAGCCGCGGAACTTATGTCGCGTAATTTTCGGCATAGTATGTTTAGACGCTTAGCCGATCAACCCGCTGGTGTCAGAGTTTCTAAGCTCCCTGAAAGCCTACGAAATGACTGACTCCGACGTGACGTATGCATTCTTAGACTTCCAGGCTACGTGTATTAGTAAACGAAAATTATTTTTCATTAAATTCTGTTTTAATATATTGTTTAGTTTTATCTTCCTACTGCTTTTATAAGGGGTGAAAAGCACCCAAGCACTTAGCATAAAACGTAAAAGCCAGTCACCGAAGCCGAAAACGGCTAGTGATTATTATATATTATTAAGGGGCGAAAATAGAACTACCGAACAAATTGAGATAAAATTTTGCACAAATATAGCTCTTAGCCACGAATAACACAATAGGCTACTTTTTATCGTCTTGTACTACGCGAGCAATGCAATGAGTGGAAGCTAGTTATGAATATATTTTTTTCTATGACTTTCCGACTATTTTTAGTTTAGTAATGATTCAAAAAGTCGTGATTTTTTCTCAGTTAACTCATTTATTTATTCATTTCGTTATTCACATAACAAGCAAGTCAAGTTTCTTATGCCTAATTGAATAAAAAAAATAAAGTTATTTTGTACCTATATTATAATTTTTTTGTGTTGGATGTTCCAAGAAACATGTTCAAAGCCCACAAATCAAAGACTTCAACTAATTTATAATTCAAAGTAAACGAGTTGCACTGTGTGCACAAACGAAACTCCTGTGCTTCTGCTTACAGATCGTTTGGATAAACCCTAGCACGAGATCCCATGAAACTTCCGACCGTCTATATTCAACCTGTCAATAAGTATATCAGATTTCAGAAGTAGCTGAGCAATGTGCCTATGCAAAATACATGAACAATCATCTTATCACTCTGCGCAGTAATACCTAATAAAGATACAAATGTAATTACAAACATGCGAAAGTGTGTATGCTAATGTATAAATATGTGAGTCCCATTCAGCTCTGCAGCTGATTTGGATGTAAATTGTAAGCAATCCTACTTCCTACCTGATTGAAAATGATTGTAACAAAATATATTATTAAATTTATATCTATCCCTCTATAACACCAAAAATACTGAACGGATTTAGACATACCTCTCGTATGAGTTTCATAATAAGAAAATGTTCATAGTTTGCGTTCTCGAACTAAATTTTAAAGTTAATTTTTTCGGCAATTGACTACCTGTTTTGATTGAATAACATTTAATCGTTCGTTCGTTTATCGTTTAATCATTTTATATTTCAATTCAATTTAGTAATTTTTATTATTCATACAAAATATGAAAAATAAAATAAAAAAATATAAAATGGAGCTTGAAAATGAAAACTATTGAAAGTTCCGTATTGTGACTTTTACTAGGGTTACTGAAATTTTGCATATTTTTTCATATAGAATAATATGCAATGCAGTGAGCAAAGCAATGAGCAAAAGCTTGGCAACAATCTATGGTATTTTAGGCAAAGTACTAAAACTTTCTAAACAACCTGACTAATTTCAACTGAATTGGGCGGAAGTGCTATGCATACTGCTCAGCTACTTATGACTGTTATAATATTGTTTGATATCCGAATATTTGCGTTCAGTTCATTAAAACTTTGATGGAACATTTAATAAGATCACATTCGATATTACTGTTTTATTTACAGAGATGATAATTTCGCATTATAATGAATATACACAGGGTGTATAAAATGACGCATTCATAACAAAACCAACGAATAAACATTGATGCAACCGGTGGTGCCAAGAACAGCAATGATAAAAATAAAATTATCGACTTAAAAGAAACTTCTTATTGCTCTAAAAAGCGAGAAATAAACTTAATTAAATATTTATTTCAAAGATGAAAATATAAAACTAATGGGCTACTCATCTGTTTGAAGTCTGTGAGAATTGAAAAAAAAATCCGACGAATTGAGAACCACCTTCTTTTTTTAAGTAAGTTAAAAAAACGAACTAACTATCAGTATTGGTACCTATAACACAAGCTCTGCTTATTTTAAGGCTTTAGGATTTGGGAAAGGATATTTTCAGCATTATTTATTCTGTTTCAACATTGACCTACATATGAATCAATTTTGTTATTATCGTAAAATTTTGTTTATGTTTAAGATTTTATTATTGGTTATTCTTTGGATTGTATTGTAAACGCATATAAATCATACGATTACTTACTCGTTTTTCAGCATGAATCAACCGATTGTAGAGCAAAGGCCCTCCCATTTTGACCATCCACTTAGATTCTGCTCTAAAGTTTCTCAGATTCATTTATTTAACCATACAATGAAATAAATAAATATAAAGCGAAATTTTAGCGCCTCTAAAGCTTCGCTCTGTAAGTAAACAACGTGTTCTGATAAAACATTATTACGAATATTTAACTTCAGATGTACAGTTTGTCTGACAGTCATGACCGTGTAAGTATTCTCTATATATTACTATCTGCATAGGCAAGTGTTTTAAGCTGACCAAAAGTGTTGGAGTTTTTAGGCCAAGTGAAGCAACCATTATAAAGCCAGGGGCTTGGTTCTCAGGAATAGACCATATGTTTATAACATTAGATATATAAATAAATAAATAAATAATGTGGACATTATCACACATCTTCATGTAGCCCCAAACTAAGCAAAGCTTGTATTATAGTACTTTATATGTATGTACATTCTACTAAATTATTATTATAATTTTAAAGCCTAGCTCTGGTTCGTGTAGTTAATTTTATTATAATTTTCTTCATATTTCTCTTTTAATTTCGGTCTTTCAGTTCCTTATACGATATATGACAGCGATCTTCTCTTTCATCTAGCTCATGTAGCATTATATTGGTTTTACTCTTCCATGCTTTCCTTCTACCTTTTCTTCTACGTTTCTCTTTTCATTGCGTTCTTTCAGTTCCTTATACGATGTGATAGCAACCTTCTCTTTTATCTAGCTCATGTAGCATTATATTGGTCTGACTCTTCCATGCTTTCCTTCTACCTTTCCCTTCTACTTTTCTCTTTTCATTGCGGTAATTCAGTTCCTTATACGATATGACAGCGACCTTCTCTTTTATCTAGCTCATGTAGCATAATATTGGTCTGACTCTTCCATGCTTTCCTTCTACCTTTCCCTTCTACTTTTCTCTTTTCATTGCGGTATTTCAGTTCCTTATACGATATGACAGCGACCTTCTCTTTTATCTAGCTCATGTAGCATAATATTGGTCTGATCCTCCATGCTTTCCTTCTACCTTTCCCTTCTACTTTTCTCTTTTTATTGCGGTCTTTCAGTTCCTTATACGATATGACAGCTACCTTCTCTTTTATCTAGCTCATGTCGCATAATATTGGTCTCACTCTTCCATGCTTTCCTTCTACCTTTCCCTTCTACTTTTCTCTTTTCATTGCGGTAATTCAGTTCCTTATAGGATATGACAACGACCTTTTCTTTTATCTAGCTCATGTAGCATAATATTGGTCTTACTCTTCCATGCTTTCCTTCTACCTTTCCATTCTACTTTTCTCTTTTCATTGCGGTCTTTCAATTCCTTATACGATATGACAGCGACCTTCTCTTTTATCTAGCTCATGTAGCATAATATTGGTCTTACTCTTCCATGCTTTTTTTTCTACTTTTTCCTTCTACTATTCTCTTTTTATTGCGGTCTTTCACTTCCTTATACGATATGACAGCGACCGTCTCTTTTATCTGGTTCATGTAGTACCTTGGTCTTCGTGTTCCACACCTTCCTTCTACCTTTTCCTCGATGATGTTTCTAATATAGCTATGATGTCGTATAGGGTCTATCCAATCACTTTTCCTTTTTTGTGTTCTATGGTTTCCATCAAGACGCTTCTCATCTTCTAGTTTTCTCTTAAATTAAATATTTTTTTATTGTTTGGTGAAATTTGGCATGATACGTAATCGTTTGCTGAAATATCCTAGTTACGGAGCGGGCGTTGCCGCGGGTGGGAGCTACTAATAATTTTAAGCGATACAGAACTGTCGCAGGTAATATTTGTACTTAATTATCATAATGGAGTGTGGTCTGTTTATTCGGGATATACCAAAATTTCAAGCAATGGTTTGTTTCGGTTTGCTGTAGTTTGAGTATTCAAACTGTTGAAAGCTCAAATAATCGTATAACCTTTATGCTTCCTCTCGCAGCGTCGGCCAATTGTATACTTGCTTTTAATAAATCTACACTATAATAATATTATAAAGAGGAATAAAATGTTTTTTTTTGTGTGTGTATGTTTGTCATGAATAATCTCAAAAACCACTAAGCCGATTTCAAAAATTCTTTCGCCATTGGAAAGCTACATTCACCTTGAGTAACATGGGTTATATTTATTGCTAGAAAAAATTAGGGATCCTTACTAAAACATAAGTAATGTAACCGAAGGTGTAAAAAAGTGCCTTATGTCCTTAGGTGGATGGGCTGCTAGTAATAAATAAATAATGTTGACTACCCATAGTTTAGCCCCAATTAGAAGCAGAGCTTATATTATAGGAACTACTTTTTTTTTGTAACATACATACATTGAGATATTAGAAGCTACTTCTATAGAGTCACAGTCTTCAAGTGAAAACTGACAAAAATCGTCTAAGCGTATTTCACATTAAATAAAGTTCAAAATGCCAAACTTGCACTAATTTAGACCTTATGTCGCTTGAAAAGTGTTAAAAGTCGCAATTGACAGGGTGCACCGAGTTTTGATGCAGACACATTTTCTCCACGTTTGTGGATCTAGAGTATAATTATTATTGTCTCGATGTTAGTTCTCTCAGTATCTGTCATAATATCATATAATTAGTAGTCATGTGATCCATGGATCCTATTGAATGTATGTATTTTCATTTTCTTTTTCAAACGTGGTCTCCACACCAATATACGTTTATCCAATCATTCCTTAATTATTTGCACCATAAAATTACAATTGAAATCTATTGAAATCGGACCTCAAAAGCCAGAAAGCCGGTCCCATACAGATTGCGCCCGTTATTCACAAACAGCCGATGAGGATACGAAACTGTTATTGGGATCAGAAATTAGTAACTTGTGAAGGGTTTTACCCGAATTTAGTGGGATTAAGCTTTAGTGCCGTCGTTGTTTTAACTGCTTCTGTCTCTTGGACTTATGGTATACTAGTTTTCGCCTTAGCTTCGCTCATCATCACCATCATCAGTCAATAGCTGTCCACTACCTTACAATATAGACTTTGCTAGTAGTATAAAATCAGCTAGGCCTAAGTTAATCCCTGATCTTAAAAACAGTTCAGTCGTTTTGCCGTCATTTGATGTAGGTACTATAATGACAATTTTTTTTGTGATAAAAGTTAAAAAACACTGTTACGGCCATAATTATTATTTTTGTCGTGTTTTAAGGATAAAAATAATCATAGTTTAAAATAAAAAATACGTACCTGATTATAAAAATTTTTTTGGCGCGACTGAGTAGGATCACAAACTAAACTTAATTTGACATTTCTAAAAGTCATGCCATCCCTTTCTTATAGGTGAAAATGACAAGGATAAGCTTTCAAGCTGTCAAATTGTTTTAAGTTTAGAAAAGTTAACAACCAAATCGACACCATTGCCTCAAATTCTGGAATGATAATAATTTTAACCAATTGTGCGTGAAAGAGTAACAAGCATTCATCCATCCATCCATACATCTATACTCACAAACTTTCGAATTTATAATAGTTCGGAACGTTAATTGACGAAAATAATTTTAAATAGATCACCCTTCCTATTCATAAAAAGCTTACACTTATATGGCAATATAAGCAATTTGAAATCTTTTACCTCGCGCGTACTGTAGCCATTTCTTCAGACCGAAGGCATTATTTTAATTCTCTCCTTACACTGTAAGAAGAGTATTAGAGACGCTGTAATTCAGGCAGTAAAACGTATCAAAGTGTGACGTTATGTGGATTTACTTGGAAGAAATGTGTTTACGGTTAGACGTAAGAGTTTTACGAGAAAATACGGGTAAGAATCTTTAGCTTTTAAGTAGAGTGATGTAGAGTAGGGTCCCCAGGTCCCCAGGTGGGGTGACGTTTTGCAAAAGTCAGAAACTGGTAGAAGCTGGTCGTCGAGCTCAAGGGCATTAACATACAGGCGATTTCCGAGTGAGTTTCCAGTGTAAATACGCGGCGAGTCCACTGCGCTCTCGCCTCGCTGTGAATTTGTTCGCAATATTTTAACGTTTGAAACGCTTCCGTTTGTGACGATGCCGAAATTATTTTGTTTCAGAGTCATTTTTGTGACCACCTTTGTATCCTAGTGTTCTTCAGAATAGTCTAATCTTATAGATTTTGAAACTTAGGGTCTAGCTAGCTTAGAAATAATCCTAGTAATAGATCAAGGCTAGTATGTAGCATGTAAAGGGATCCAGCCTCCATGTTCGGAACCTAAACCAACCTCGCCTGCCCATGGTGCACCCTGCTAACTAACTAACGGGGCTCTGGTGCTCAGCTGATTGCGGCATAGCGCAGCCTAACACGGACATATTATGTATATTAAGTATATCCTCTGACCGCAGACGGGCAGCAGCATCGGCAGCGTGAGCTGTGCCTTGTGATCCTCAACCTGTTTGCATAGAGGGATATATACCCCTTCTTATATTAGGGAAGGCCTATGTCCAGAAGTGGACAGATAGACAGACAGTAGTAGTAGAGTTCTTTGTGAGGGGCTCGTCTGGGGAAGTACTGCCACCATGCCTATTTCTGCCGTGAAGCAGCTGTGCTGTGTTTCGGTTTGAAGGGTGTGGGTGCCGGTGAAATTACAGGCACAAGAGGCTTATCATCATACGAGCACGTTTCAAAAAACGTGATCTATGTTGCAATGCTTTGTAATTTGTATTTGTCTTTTTTGGTAATGGTTACCACTCAACATCAGGTGGACCATGTGCTTGTTCCATCTTCAAGTAACATAAAAAAAAAAGATATAGGCTGGGGTCGTAGAATGTGACCGTAGAGTATTATTATTATAAAAGAAAAAATCCTTTGTTTTTAATAAATCAAAGTCTAACCCGACAGATATAGATAGGTAACAAAACCTACCACGAACACAGCGTGCAAAACTCAACGTCAATAGATAGCTCCCTCCTATTATGGCAATAGGTTCAAGTGGTTTAAAAAACAAGCTAAGGGTTGCAAGGAGCGTGACGTCACGGACCGTTGCAACCGAACCTAATAGGAAACGCGATCGTTGTCTTTAATCGAATCTGTGCGGACTAGATTCTTCGAGATAAGAAGATGTTTAGGTTTAGAAGTGGCAAAGTAAGAACTCGATAAATGTTAAAGAAATATAATAAACTTCCATTTATATTCTTGCGAAACAGTTCTATAGTTCTACAGATGTCATCGACTCTATAATTGTTTGTACCACATATTGTTGCTTCTAAAAAAGATTATTCATTATTAAAATAAACCATTAGTTAACACGTGTATTTTCTTTATCGTTTTAATGTTTTGCGAATAATGGTTTTTATTTTTTTGCGCGAAACTTCTAACATATAATTTTTTTCTTAAAGAGATGATAAAGAAAAATAATAGGTAAATAATCTAAAACTCGCTGTAGGGTAATGCCATCCCTCTTTCCATATCTACATTCTATAACTTGGCATTTACAAACTGTGATAACTGAACTCTTTTAAACAAATAAATTTCCTCAATAAAAAAACATTGAAAATTAAATATCTAAGAAAATCTTTATTCATTTGGAGCCATATTGGAGAACTTGGACAAAGCGGCAAAAATACTAGTTGAAATTTAAATATTAGCGACCTTCCCAATTTCTTTGATTATTTGTCTTAGATCACTCAAACTGATTATTTCTGTCAATTTCCTAGCTCTGCGTCTAGCAGGAGCATCGAGGAACAAAGTTGCTCTTCGATTTAAATTAAATCAGCGCGCACACACAATGTTTATTTACCGTCCCTAGATTTCTAAAGCCTGAAATAAAGGTGGATTTTCTAGGATTTATCACGTTCTAGAAAACAAAAGTGGTTCAGGTATTGAGTGAGATAGATTACTCTGTATTTTATTGAAGGTAAGAAAAGAATAATAATGCGCTTTATCATCATCAGTATGAGAACAATATGCGTAATGACATGGATTAAAATCTGTTATGTTAAGTTTATGAAAACAAGGCTTTTTTATAGCTCGCAAAAAGCTTTTTTTTCTACTTCTATCATGATAACTGCTAAGGATTTTAACTCTCTACTGATCTCTGTCTTTCCTGTTGGCTTAGGACAGCAACCGTAGACAACGTTTTGTCGCCGAAAGAATAGAAAAATAATATTTTTGGCTGTAGATGTACCAACATTTTAAATGTTCTAAATACGGTTATCTATAGAATAGATAAAAATAAAGTGTTTCGGAAAAAATAGACATGTTTGAGATGCAGGGAGACCCACAATAAGAAAAATTTGTTGACTTCTCTATCGAAGAACAGTAGACATAAAAAAGACATTCTAAGGGAGCAGGACTTTTTAATACTATAGTAAATAGAGGTTTTATGGACTTTCGTGCATCGTAGACCACAACATTACTTATGGTGAGTTTGTGGCCAAACGAAGGTCCATCTAATGTAAAAAAGATCAGCTGGACACTGTTCCTCTAATGAGCGCCATGGCGCCTTGTCTTCAACTTAACGCATCAGCTTCTACCAGTTTTTCGCAAATCTTCACTCCAACTAGCCAGAGGGCGTCCTACAAATCGTTTCTGAGCCGCGGTTTCCAACTCATGCGGTTTTAAGAACTCATTTACCCAACGTTAGTCGGGTCTTCAGCACATGGTTGTCGGTTCTTTCGGCGGTTCTCCGCACTATACGATCAGAGGCCACGATTAAATAAGGCTTTCATGCACGTTAGATTAAAAATAACATCACACTGAATTTAAAATACTAGGAGCACATAAGTTACCATGAGGTGATTCCACAAATTAATTCTAATCAATTTGGTGTGCCAAATCATTTTTTTGTGAGAATCATTGCACATTTCACATCCTATTATTATATTCTCTGTTGACGTCGTCAACTGTACTTGAGGATAACAAAGACTATGAGTATCTTCAAAATTTATGTACTCACTATAAATGGGATTCCGTTTTTGTAAACTGCAGTCAAGCAGTAAAAAACTCTGTTAAATCTGTACCAAGCATCAGTAAAAGTTCATCCATAACACAAATGAAATAGCTGGTAAACAACAGATTTTAACTTTAATAAACTTGAAATAAATCGATTCAAAACTATGTATTTCTTTGACAGCTATAAACATAATTAGTTCATAAAAAAATGAAAGAACTTGTAACCAAACCAAATGTTTCTGCAGAACATTTTTTTCTAAAAACATTTTTTTAAGCAAATATCGATTTAAGATTTTTATAAATGCCAAAAATTTCGACTCAGACGGGATTTGAACCCACGCGATTTTTTTCCCGGTATTGATGGGAAGGTCGCGGGTTCAGTTCCCGCCTGAGTCGAAATTTTTGGGATATATAAAAATCTTAGATTTTCCCTGCAGTGTGGGCAAACACTTATTTATATAACAAAAAAATCATAAATATCGATTTCTTGCTAACCTTAACACTAAAAATAATACTTATAATATTATAAATGCGCAATTTTGTGTATGTTTTTTAACACTGAACTACTAAGCGACTTAAATTAAACTAAAGAAAATACCTATACATAGTTTGTGACCTGGTTTAACCAATGCTAATATTTATCCTAGTATCACGTGAGTGAAACCACGGGTGCAAGCTAATAAATAACCGGGCAAGCGTGAGTCGGACTCACGCACAAAGTGTGACGTACTGTTATATGGGAGGATCACGGTTCATGAGATAGAGCCTGGTGATGGACAGGCAGACAGACGTACAGCAAATTCTTAAATAAATAATAAATAAAATAAATGATTCTGGACACTATCACACAGCATCATGTAGCCCCAAACTAAACAGAGCTTGTATTATGGGAACCACATATTATACATAGAAAACACCCGAAACAAATATTTGCAGAACGTACAAACATTTGTCTCGCGGCGGGAATCGAACCCGCAACCTTCTGCGTCTCAGGCGAGCATTCGCCCACTGCGCCACAGAGGTCGTCTGATCTTAGTAGTACTTAGTAGTCCCGTTTGTACCCTTTGGGTACGGTACCCCAAAAGTAAACAACCAGCTTTTTCCTACAGCTGTGTCTTTGCAGACAATTCACTACACTTTTCCTCGACATATTAGTAAAGATTAAAATTAAAACAATGCATCCACCGTAATAAATAACATTGCGTTTACGAGCGGCTATATAAATAAAGACATGCGAATGCCATTAGTGTTATTACAGTTTTATGTCGGCTATAGCAGGTGTATCAGGATAGCTGTGGTGGTGACGGGAAAATCTCATTATGGGTTTGGTGCAATCCAAAGGAGTTGACTAGTGAGATTCTATTGAAACGGCTTACCGAAAGCTATAATTATGTTTATTGGGTCTTTCCACACGCACCACAACCACGCTACAACCACATTCACACCACGTGGTCGGGCGTTATATGAATAGTACTATTCAAACTTACCACATTTTGCAGTGGTTATCGATGACGTGTGTCATAACGACCACAACACAACCAAAACGCAACCAACAGTGACAACGAGAACTAGGGGCCGGCCACATCGCAAACACAACATTGCGTACATTGCGCGCCGGCCCTCTTACCCCCTTCATTCATTCTTTTTTTTTAGTTTGTATGGACCTTTGTTTGACCACGAACTCACCTGATGTTAAGTAACGTTATGGTCTAAGATGGAGCACAAAGGTCCAGAAAACACCTATCCACTCTAGACTTAAAGAGACCTAGAAGTCAGAGACCGGTAGAGAGTTTCAATCCTTGGCAGTTCGCATAATAAAAGCATAAGAAAACCGCTTAGTACGAATATATGGTATATGGATTAAGTAAGGATGGTACTAAGCCGCGGGTCTGCTTGTCCTGAAGTGAAATGGAGATGGTGGAATCAGTTCATGCAGATCCTGAGAGCTCTAACTGAAATCTAGCCTATAGAAGATGGATAAGCGTTGTACTGAGTGCCGCGTGGTTGTGAGGTAAACAAAAAACAAAATATGCAAAAAATATCATTCGTTCACTCAAAGAGTGTTTCCTCTATGAAAGCCGGAGTCAAACAGTGTCTGCACTCGACGCAACCACATCGATATTTTATCGGCACCACAATGCAACCGCAATAAGCCGCAGCGACACTATTCACACGTAACCACGGCTTGACCACCTTGTGTCGCGTCTGTGTAGTGTGGTTGCGGTACGTGTGGGAAGATCCTTAGCTCTAGTCTCATCTTCTAAAAAAAATTCAAAGGTCATCTTTGATAAGCATTGTAAAAATACTCCATTATATTTATTGCCACCACACATAACATCCACATTACACAAAGGTTAGCTGGTACATAATGCTTCTTAGTATTAATCTATCTTCAGATAAAAAAAAATATGGTATGTATTTATTTTGTCGGGAATTTATTTACTATTCCATTCCATTCACCATCATAAACAATCTACAGAAAACCCCTGTTAAAAGTAGTTTCTGCAAATATTTCCATATATACAATACAATATAAATACAAAAATATATATTGACCAAAATAAAACATTAAACGGTCTCGATAGCTCTTCCTTACGATGTCCTCGGTCTTATAAGGGTCTCAATACACTTCCTCTTTCAGAATGCGGTCGCCATTCGAAAACCCATAATTCCCAACGGTTATCGGTTTCATGAGCTATATGGCCTGCCCACTTCAAGTGGGAAATTCTGAGAGCTATGTCGGTTACCCAGGTTCTCTTACGGATTTGTTTTTTATTGTTTTTTATTTATTATGGGCCAGCTCTCGACCTCGAGCCTTGCATGGGCAAGGATGAGGTCGCAGGGCAGGGAGGACAGGGCAAGCTTTCCAAAAAGATTTGTTATTTTTAATCGATTTTTTTATAGTAGGGAAATTAAAACATGACAATCTGTGAAGTAAAATATATTCGCTTATAACTTGTGGCTTGAGCCCTCCCAGTGCCAGCCAGTCTGAGTGTCAGAAATTAGTTTGCGGGTGATATTTGATGATGGTATAAATGTATACTGCTTAAATTAAAATTAACGTTGCATTGCTTTGAATTGAGTGATCTACGTTCTATTTTTATTTTTAAAATTTCTTTAAATCGAAAAATGATTCTTATTTTTAGAGATTTGCTATTTTATTTAGAGAACTTCTAAGCATTATCTATTCAAATTAAAAACTCGCTAAGGCATAGCTTTGCATCGCTTTTAGGTGTTTTTTTTCTGAACAACATCTAGTTATATTATTTATCAATAAATAGTTCTGGAAATACTTGAAAACAAACTTGTTCACAAAAATAACTTCCATCGAAATGCGGTTTAGAAATGCAAGTCCAAGCATTTCGCAACCTCAATTGATAGATGCAAATTTAACCAAAAACTACTCAGAGAGGCAATTCAAATTTGCAGAACTTATTGGTATTCATAGGCGCCTGATGCTTCATAAACCTGGAGATCAATATGAAGCCAGTAAGCAGCCTGTAGTCAGCACAGGCTCCTTTGTGCCCCAGATCGCGTTATTTAGGCAACCATTGACATGTAAATCCCTTTAGGCTATTAAATTTGCATTCTAATTAAAAGACACCGGTTCAGAACAGCCTAAGTTTTTGTTTCTAAATGTTCACCATTTCCCTCCGCTTCACGAGGTAAAGATATGCAAATTTAAGTAACCTATTGATTCGTATTTCCTGATTATACTAGAAATATTGAACATTCCGAAGCATTGTTTTCTTAGAATGAATAAGGTATGAGATTTATTATAATAACGTTCGATGAGTATTTCCTATGCATTATTGAATTTAAACATACAATGAGATGTTTTATAAGTGCTAAGAATCAGTAGAATAATTTTATTCCCGCTGACCGGTCGGGAACGCAGACCCGCCGCGTGATGTTGCATTATTTATAGCTACGACCTAGCGCGACCAAAACGAATGCAGATACTAACGAAAAATAAGATATGGAGGCTGACTCCTTTTGTCTCAGCGACGAAAACGTGCCTTGTGAATAAATAACACAAATAAAAACCGTATAAATATTGAACAACCGTATATTTCACACTTTGGCGAGAGCCTCTATAACTGAGATATATTATGACACGGCTATACTTCGATTCCTGTATTCGGGTGGCTGTTTTTTACGAATCTTTGTTTGTAAACGAGTGGGAACACAGTTGGTGTTTTTATCATTTTTTTATATGGACGTCTAAGAAGTGCGTCACCAAGATTGGATGGCAAAAACTTGCGATCGCATAAAACTGAAACGACAAGGCGTATGTTTTTTACTTGAATAAGAATGCCGATTGTTAGTTCGTGTGTTTGCTTGTATTAACACTACTTTACTCTGCAGGCTTGTTTGCCATAATAATGCGACAACAATGTCTAAGGGTTCGCTCAATGTCTAACATTCGTACTGAATTTCTGAACAAAATTTTGTACTTCGTAATGACTTAGGGGCCTAAGCTATCATCTTCGTATTATTTGTCAGTCATTCGATAAAAGAAGAAGGACATCACACAATTTATTGATACAATCTATAAATTATCCAGATAACATATAAATTTTAATACAAACAAGCAATTGAAAAATAAAATTAATGCTTATTTCTTTCCTGCACCCTTGGCTTAAGTAGTAGGTAGAGTTATTTTACAAGGGCTCATCTAGGGAAGCACTATAACAATGCATATTAATCTGCCGTGAAGCAGCATTACTGTTTTTCAGTTTAAAAGGTGTATGTGTCGGTCGAAATCACAAGCACATAAGGCTTAAAATCTTCATGCCTCAAGTTGATGGATGCATCGTAGGGTACGGTCTAAATGTGCAAAAATAAATTCAATCAACTTGTTTAACGTTGACCTGTCCATAGTATTTTAGTTACCTTTATATTTCATTTTTTTTTCACAGAGGTAACTAGCACTAAACGGCAGGCCGTGATGGTAAATTTTTTATAAAAAGTTAATCCTTACTTCTTCGTGTGAGTTAGTGGCCAACTCTGATGTTGGATTTAATAAGCCGCCCGAAGGGTTCTGACATGGCATATAAACTGAAAATGCCGGGACCAACATGTTAACGTGCCTTCCGAAGCACCAAAAGGCTCAGATATAAAAACCACTTAACGGTTACCCATCCTAGTAGTGACCGCGCGGAGTGCTGCTAAATCAAGGTGATCTGCTACGTTGTCTTTCATATAAGCGTGCATCTTCAAGGGGTGATACATATAGATGCAGTCAAACCCGATTGTAACTATATATCAATGGTCAAACCTATTAGTGAATACGCTTAGAAAATATTGGTATTAAATTTCATTTGTGGTTAAGCCCGTAATTTGACCAGCACCCACACCCTTCAAACAGAAACACAGCAATGCAGCTTTACGGCAGAAATAAGCATGGATGTAGTACTTCTCCTGATGAGCCCTTCACAAAAATCTTTACTACTTAACTACTAAAGGCTACCTTATACTAATATTATATTAGTTCTGGCCGAAGGGTGTCAAGTTCAGGAAGTTCATCACTATGAACATTATGTGTGCAATTAGATTAAGTTTTATTTTTATATGTATGTTAGATTTTATGGTATGTATCTATGGGCTAATATTGTTGTACTGCCTTCGACAATTCGTTGCCTGAAATAAATGATTTATTATATTATTAATATGATTTTATCCCAGGTACTAACCATGCCTCAGGTGGAACTGGAAGACTAGTCGTTCAAAATGTTGATCTATTTATTCAGTGTATTATGAACATGGTCAACTAACTATCCACATTGTAAGTATCGAATATTGAGTAACAGTATCAGAGATATTAAACAAAACTTTGCTTCGCCAATATTAGTGCAAAGTCGATTCACAGAATTTGGTATATTAGGGTTGCCATGTAATTATTTAATCATAATTAATTGTTTACTTAAGGTACCTGAAAGTCAAAAAGATATTTATCAGAACATACATAGCTTGGTCCGGGTGCGAAACGTGGACAATGACTCAGAGAGACAAAGAGATTTTAGGAGCATTTGAAATGTGGAGCTGGATAAGAATGGAAAGAATAAGCTGTGTAGACAAAGTAACTAACAAAGAAGTTTTAAGTAGAGTCGCCGAAAATAGACTTATGTTAAAAAATATAGAAAACAGAAGAGGAAAGATGTTTGGACACCATAAACGACATGACAACTTTATACACAACATCATAAAGGGAAAAGTAGAAGAAAAGAGAGAAAGGGGAAGACCAGGGATAAATTATATGAGCCACATTTAAGAGAATGTAGATGTCATGTCGTATAGGGAAGTAAAAGAGGCTGCTTTGGAGAGAGGCAGATGGAAAGAGCTGCATCAGTTGCGCTGACAAGAGCACAGTTCTTAAATAAATGATGATGATAGGTACCTACTAAACTCAATACGTAGTAAAGTAAATTAAGCATTTTACTAAAAAATTCTTATAAAAGAAATTTAGTAGTTGTAGAGTTCTTTGTGGAGGGCTCGTCCGGGGAAGTACTGCCACCATGCCTATTTCTGCCGTGAAGCAGCTGTGCTGTGTTTCGGTTTGAAGGGTGTGGATGTCGGTGAATTTACAGGCACAAGAGGCTTATCAGCATCATGCCTCAAGTTGATGGACGCAGGGCGTTGCATCGTAGAGCACGTTCCAAAAAACGTGATCTATGTTGCAATGCTTTGTGCTAGGTAATGGTTACCACTCAACATCAGGTGGACCATGTGCTTGTTCCATCTTCAAGTATCATAGAAAAAAAAACTCGTTATATAATGATGATATATTTTTTATATTGTTTAGTTTTCTGTACTTTTTCTATGTATTCGATTGTAAGAATTTAAAAAAATCAACTGTGAGTCGCACACTCACACGAAGGATTCCGTACCATCGAACAAGATTGAACGCTATGTACTTTTAAAAACATTTATTATTTGTTGTTATAGTGGCAATAGAAAATATAGACTGAAAATTACAACCTTTTACGGTTCATGAGATACAGTCCCACAGATGAACGAACAGCGGATGCTTAACAGGGACCCGCAAAGTCTGTCAAAAATAAATTTACAAGCAGCCCTAAGCAGTTAGCAAACTTTGTTCAAACAAGTTTGATACGGCTGATTTGGTTTCGCGGTACACAAGCTTAGTGTAACGACGTAACTACCAATAAAGCAGAAGATAACTGCCAACTATTACTTATAGTTTGTCAATAATGAACTACCAAATTTATTGGAAAAGTTTGAAAGCAATTATGTTGGTAAACATAATTATAGTAACTTACCTTTATATGTGTAAGGTTATTGTATAATTTCATAAATTAATTGTTTTTTGGTTGATAGATAGATTTCATTATTGAACACAAAAAATGAAAAGTATTTTCTTAATGGCTTTAAATGCTTTAATGGCTTGAAAACTTATACGCGGTTAAAAGGCCAAAAGTGATTTCCTTCACGAAAACTTAGGATGGACTGGATTAATAGAACATCATTCTTCTGCCCATGTTGAGTTCATAAAAAATCTCATGGAAAAAAGCTCAAAGTTTTTGAAGTATTTAAAAAAAAAAATTAACATTCAAATCGTTGCAGCCGTTTTCGGGCCTTTGCGCGACACAATGCAAGACGATCGATTTTTAGACACATAATTATTATTATTCATATTCATTCATATCAGTTTTGTTTATTAGATCATATACAATCATTATCTTTTTGCAAATAAAACATTCTGAAAAATTAATAGTTATTTATTATTGTAATTACAAACACACTTGAAGTGGTTTTCTGTCTTCGCAATGGGTCAAGATTACCTAAATCTGACCTCACTCATGCCCTCAATATGACAAAATACGATACTAAGGACTTCAATCGAGTTCGAGAGTGGACCCGGTTGTAATTTATCTTTGAAAACGAGAGTTCTCGTATCCTACGTCACGCGTGACGACGAATGATCGATTGACCGAAAAGATACGGGATTGATATAAGTGGTATCTCGCCTCTTATCTCGGGGTTGAAAGGATTTCGGAATATACTGTGAAGGATGGGTTTTATATCGATAGATCTTTGTTATTTGTTGAACAACGTTGATATTTTGAAAAGCCTAGTTACTCCTTGAGTTGCTGGGGCAATTAGCCAGTCTAGGCCTTACACGAACTTTAAATAAGTGGAAAAGTAGAGTTAACTGGTTTTGTATTACTTTTAATTTAGACAATTACGTGGTCCTCCAGCCAGGTGGAGTGACGATTTGCGAAAGGTTACTGGTAGAAGCTGTATGCGTCGAGATCAGGACAGGGTGAAATGGCGACAATCCACTGCTAGACATAGAGGTCTATGTCTAGCAGTGGATTGCTATAGGCTGATGATGATGATGATGATGAGGCAATTACGTAACAAATGTGGATAGGGCTTGCAAGGAACAATAGTGGTGATCTTATAAAAAAGTTAACACATTTATCAAAAATAAATCACAATATTATAATAATCTACATCAGGCCTCTTATATGGTGATTACCTATATTGTGAAAATTTGATAACCAAAAAAATGTTAAGGCATATCACAAATTAAGCAGAGTTTGGGTTCATTGGTATCTCTTAACTAATATTCTACTTAAATATACTTTTTGTAAATACATATGTAAATAAATAAAAAGCAACCCGGAACCTAAGTGATACCTCACTTAAATATGAAATTAAGATCAACACTGTATTTTGTTTTTGCCGGCAAAATTCCAGTTTATTTTACCTTTCAGTCCAGTCTAGCATTTGTAAACATGGAAGGGCGAAAGAGAATTGCCTTTGCTGATAAGATGTCTAAATTTGGGTAGGATGCTTGGCAAAATCGGTATTGTGTACAAAATGTTTAGTAGAAAAGAGTACGAAAATGGGATTACGTAGGTTTCAAATTATGTTGTTCAAAGAATGTAACGAAAATTGTGTTCATGTGGTTTAAACTTATATTGTTAGACACTGTACAATACGACAGTAGCAGCGTATATTATCCACTGCTGAACATAGGCCTCCCCTAATAAGAATGGGGATATGCCCATCCCCAATTTAAGCATGGGCATATCCTGGGATGGTTGGGGATCGGAGGGCACAGCTTCTCGCACCGCCGATGCTGCTCTCTCGTCTCTTTTACTCAGTATCTCAGAATGTATTAAATCAGGTTTATAACTTTGCACCCACCACTGGCTTATATCAGTTCACTGCTGAACATAGAACTCCCCTAAACAAGTGGGATATATGTTTCCTGTTTCTGAATTAGGAATTTTGAATTTTGAATGTTTGATGATTATTATTGTTTGCTATATGTTAGAATGGCCTTTATACAGTAAGTAAAAACAAGACCGGTAAAGTGCGAGTTAACTCGCCCACCGCGGGACGTCAATTAAATCTAATTCATACATTCAGTATTGTATTCCCGTGGATATCATACTTAAGAAGAGTCCTCGAAATATACTCAGTATAAAAATCCACGAGGTAAGTAAACAAACAAACTACAAAGGGTCATGACAGGTTTTTGAAGAACGAGATAGATAAATCTAACTCACTTTGAGTTAGAGTGAGGAAAATATATATTTTTTCTCACTCACACTCGATGTATGAAAAGGGGTAGGACTTTTTCTACCCCTCTTCATACTTCGCTTTTTTATATGTAGTTGCATCCACGTGGCTAACCACCGTGACTTGAAACAGTGAGTGAAGGAAAAAATGTAGTAGTTTTTTAACCGACTTCAAAGAAGGGGGAGGTTCTCAATTCCGTTGTATTATTTGTGCCACTATATATCACCAAACATTCCCTCACTTACCTAGTTATTGAAAATAATCACCATGGTAACAATTTTACTCAAAATCATTGTGTCAAATTCATTAATTAATACCTGTTAAATATAATCAAATATTTGGAAAATTTATGTTATTTGTTTCTTTGTGGAAACCGTGAAAGCTTTTATTAAGGCTTGAATGTGGGGTAATACTGCCGCATTTTACCTTTGACAAAGTTATGTTATTTGGTTGAACTCGCCGCTATGGCGATATATATATATATATATTTTTTTAATGTTTATCAAAATTAATTAAATTTGTATAGCAAAATTTCTCTATTCGATCATTATCGAATAGAGAAATTTTGCTTTAAAATATTTATTCATCATCATCATCAGCCTATAGAGGGCGTCCTACACTACGTTTGCAGAGCTGCGGTCTCCACTCAAGAATCCGGTTGTCGGTTCTTCGGCACATATGGCCAGCCCACTGCCACTTCAGCTTGCTAATTCTTTGAGCTATGTCGACGACTTTAGTTCTATGTCGGATAATCTCGTTGCGGATTCTATCCTTCAAAGAAACTCAAAGCATGGCTCGTTCCATAGCTCGCTGAGCGACTTTAATTAGCCGTATTGTGAGTGTCCACGTTTCGTCTCCGTATGTCATGACAGCTAGGACGCACTGATTGAAAACTTTTGTTTTCAAACATTGCGGTATGCGTGATTAGAAAACTCAACGTAGCTTTCCAAATAAAATAATCTATGTTTCAATAGAAAATTCGGGTAGGTCCCATTTGTTCTATGGAACATGACGTCATCGAACAAAATGATACATTTTCTTCCCTATTTTTTCCATAGAACTACATACTAGCTTTACACCAGAGTTTCATGCCACAGAACAAAATGGGAATCACATTTTCCCAAAATCTTCCATGAGAAGCTAAATGACACTGATAATGACAATTATACCGTCTTATCATTGATCAAACATCTGCCTGGGTCAAATAATCCTACAAAAGAATCTTAAAAATCGAAAAATGTATATTCGTAAGAAGCAGCAGGATTACTCTCCAAATTATATAGAGGATTCTCAGTCTCACGATAATTTTTGTGCCTACCACCAGTTCACAAAAAAATGTAAACGACAACCCTCACCAATAATATGAACCTGAAGTGTGCCTGAGATATAAGTGAACTGTCCTGATTGCGTCGAAGAAAAATAATACAAGAGCAATCAATATTTCGGGCTTTTAATTTCCGAGAAGTTAAAATATATGCCGTCCTGCATGAGGCACTTTTAAAAAATTGTTATTTATGTTTTACAGATAACCATAAAGAGGTTTTATATACCTTGTCCTATAGAACAATTTTAGAGATAAAAGTATTACATGTTCCATACTACAAAATAAGAAAAAAATATCTTATTCTGTCCGATGACGTCATGTTCTATAGAACAAATGGGACCTACCGGAAAATTCAGTTCAGTCAGATAAAAAAGCTCATTTTTGTCATTGATAAATGCTATTCATAAGAACTAGGTATTATTTAGGCACAATAGCATTCATTTAAGGGAGTCATTAAAGGTGGCCTATGGACCAACAGTGACTGCTTTAGGCTGATGATGATTATGTTTTTTTTCAATCAAGTTGATATTATTAGGTGGCTCAGAATCCTAAAGGTAGGTATTATATTTTAGAAATAGGGGAATTCTGTGTGAAGGGCTCATCCAGGAAAGTACCACCACTATGCCTATTTCTGCCGTAAAGCAGTATTGCTGTGTGTAGGTTTGAAGGGTGTAGGTGCCAGTGAAATCACAGGCATATGAGGCTTAACACCGTCATGCCTCAAGTTACATCGTAGGGCATGTTCCAAACATACATGACCTACTAAGTAATACTTTGTCATAAGTAATGGTTACCACTTAACATGAGGTGGGCCATATGCTAGTTCCAACTTTAGTATCATAAAAAATTGTAAATGGCAAAATTCAACTTTAAATTCCCTCTTCATTCAGTCAATTCGCAGTCAGTACATCACTAGACAACACAGCCGATTTGTCTGAGCCAGTACTCCCTAGACACAAGCATAATGAATATTAACATCTTGCACGAAGACACCACACGGTAACCCAATAAACAGTAGTTCACATTCTTGCATTTTATAGCTTAATATGCTATTTTAGGCGTAAGATAATTTTGCCTTGTTATGCCCAAGGTAACTCAACTTAGATAAATTCCGAGAAAATAGTGATTTATTGAAAATATTTTTTTATGGAAACTTTTGGTGGAGGCCTGTACTGGCATATGAGTTCATAATTAACTATAAAAATATTATCTTAGTTGAAATAAAGAAATAGTAAATAGTCTTTTTATTTTATTTTAAGAAGATTTAGCTCATTTAGGACCTCTAAAGTTCTTTCGAGTCGAGAAAATAGTACTACTAACAAGGTCACTTTTGTTTGCAATGATTTCTTTAGACATTCTTTTCTATGCCCACGCAAGCTTCGTGGTCAAGATGTGGCCTTATATAAATAAATAAAACCTGCTTTTTACTAAAATTATTACTGACTTATACTGAGCTACTGGTTTTTAGTTCCTGTGGCAAGTGTAGTGAAGGCTTGAGCAACGGCTGAAAACAAAGGGGTAGATAGCGCAGACTTTAGTTCTTTGCAGGAAATTGCGTTTATTTCAGATTTGTGTAGGATTTACACTTTTATCTTGCCTTCGTGACAATGTAAGTGACACTAGCTTTATGATTGCATTCAACTAAGGCAAGGTATTTAACTCATTTTCTTTTTCTTCTTCGTATAAGTTGGTAGCCAAGTCTGGTGTTGGAGTTTTAGAGTCACTGTCATGGCTTAGCCACTGAAAAAGCTGGGATCAACATCATAACGTGTCTTCTACACCACGGAAGCACTCAGATCTCAATTCGATATCGGGTTCGATTCCCGCTGCGGGACAAATGTTTGCATGTTCTGTAGATATTTGTCTCGGGTCTGGGTGTTTTCTATGTATGACATGTATGTATTTACAAAAAAAAAATATATGTGTAGTATATCAATCATGTGGTTCCCATAATACAAGCTCTACTTAGTTTGGGGCTACATGATGCTGTGTGATTACGTCCCGCATTATTTATTTATTTATTTATAAATGCTACTGAATAGTCACCCATAAAAGTAGTAACCAGGCGGAATGTTTCTATAACATTTTTTATTTAAAAGATGGATCTAACCTAGTTATTTATTCAAAAGTAATTTTTACTTAATATACTCATAAAGCAGGGTCTTTTTGAAGAAAGTAATTTAGTAAGATATTAGGTGAACGGTTCCATAATGTATTAATCACCCTGAAGAAAACTTGCTGCTGGACGACCAAACAACCTTTCTGTAACCAGTTCTTGGACATTTACTTTTTTTTCAATTCCAATACTTGGCGAGGATAGTTAGTTATTTAGTGGCCCTCTAAAATAATTGCGAAATTATTGGATTCTACTTTTCCGTTCGTGGCTTCGCTTTCGTGCTGGTAAAATAAGTAGCCTATGTGTTCATCTAGGGTATACTATGTACATTATAATTCATCCAAATGCGTTCATCAATTGCGAAGTTGAGTGGGAACAAACATTCTCACACACACACACATACACACTCACAAACTTACAAACTTTTGCATTTATAATATTAGACTCGCTAACTTACAAACTTTTGCATTTAAATATTAGCACAGAATAATGTGATTGCTGCACGTAGGTATCTCCTTTACGCCTGAACTAGTTCTGATATAGATTTAGTGAAAATGTTTACCCTGAATTAAATAAATAAATAATACTGGACAGTACCATGTAACCCCAGACTAAGCAGAGCTTGTGTTATGGGAACCACATGATTGATATTTTTTTTTTGTAAATACATACATATCATACATAGAAAATCACCCAGACCCGAGACAAATATCTGGAGAACATGCAAACATTTGTCCCGCGGCGGAAATCGAACCCGCAACCTTCTGCGTCCCAGGCGGACCATCGCCCACTGCGCCACAAAGGTCGTCAAATTATATTCACATAATTTAGGCTACTTTTTAATTAGATACTATATGCAAAAGCGTGGACGGGAGTCGGCTGAACGGATTTTTACGTTACGTTATACGGATAAAGTTTGGTGGAAATGTGAATTATACCATAAACAGATATAATTATTTTATTCATCATTATTTACTAAGATACCAATACATACTTAAGGAGGTTATTTTTATCTGGCTTCGTTTATACGGAAGCAAAAAGCCAATTTTAATCTTGCTACTATGCAAACAAAGAAAAGCGTTGAAGAAAGCTAATATAAGAAAATACTTGACAAGTGAAACATAACAAATGTACACAGAAGAAATTCACTGTAAGCGCCAAGTCCACAAACTGATAGTCAGCTGCAGCTGCCGGCGCACATTAAAAGAAAATTAACGGAATTTGATGCATGGATTATGCAAATCGAGCATATCCGCCGGCGTTCTTTGTTATCACGTACACTAAATGAGTTTTAATAGCGCTTCTGAAACGGTACTAGTCTGGTCTTAGAAGTGTATCAATGCAGAAAGGTTACCTTATGTGATCACATCGACGATGGTATTTAGATTTTAGCGCTTTCGTGCTTCGGAAGGCACGTTCATAGGACTCGGCTTTTTCAGTCGTTAAGGAGACTATAACTCAAACTTAAAATTCATTTATTTAGTAGGAACTGTACAGTACACTTTGAAACGTCATTTTTTTTTAATTTACCACCAATTCGTAACGTGACCAAACAGAGAAGAATTGGCAAACATTTTTGAATTTATTTACAGATAGATTAATCACGTCATTTGGGTTTTACATATATATATTTTGGGATTTGGGATTTGGGATTACATATCAAACCTCCCTCTCGCTTGCACTATAAAATCTTTTTGAAGATATAAAATCACTAAAGGTAGTTATACAAAATAGCAAACTTTCACGGCCTAGAAAATAACAATACAAAGGTTCAGCAAGAATATCATGTTGAACCCAACACGTTTTGCTACCAAAAAATTTGCACCAAAATTGGTCACATTGGTATAAGTTTTTTGGTAAGAAAACGTGATAGAATCAAAATGATATTATTGCTGAACCTTTGTATTGTTATTTTCTAGGCCGTGAACGTTTACTATTTTGCATAACTACATTCAGTGATTTAATATCTTCAAAAATGTTGAATAGTGCGAGCGAGAGGGAGGTTTGACATGTATCGTCACCTCAAGACCTGTCTTGGGGGGACCTTAAAACTCAGTTAGCAGAATTGGCCACTTCCATCTTCTTATTTGTTATAAGAAGCAGCATTGCTGTGTTTCAGTTACCATACGTGGTAACTAAATTGCACAAGGAATATGAAAAATACGCTGTTCGTTATTTAGTTTTTAGTTGTAGTAGCTCTTTGTAAATTGCTTGTCCGGGTAAGTATATCCAACATACACATTTCTGTTGTGAAGCAGCATTGATGTGTTTCAGTTTGAAGCGTGTGGGTACAGGTGAAGTAACAGACATCTTCGTGCCTTGAGTCGATAGGTAGAAGCTTGGCTTTACATCGTAGGGTTAAGTTCCAAACATACCATCACATACATACATGACCTACGATGCAATACTTTGTTATAGGTCATTACCTAGAAGCGCCAAGTGCTTATTCATTATTTAAGAAGTAATAGAAACAAAAACACCAGGTACCTTTATCATCCACATAATCTATTATCAAATTACACTACAGAATTTACGTACCTACATGTGCTCCCACACTCGATCCGAGATATGATAATATCGTACCTACATTATACTCTTAGCTCATCTTAAGTGTGTTTTAGTATCTAAGTCTTAAGAATCTCTATTGGACTGAAAATTGACTTAGGAAATAATATTGAAACATACCTTCATTTTTTTTTGACAAAATTATATTATTTTCGCTTAGAAATTGAATAAGTGGAAAAGGATCCAACATAATAACAACGAACTTAGCTTATTATATCCTAGTTGGTATGCCTCTTAGATATACACAATTTATATAATATTTTAGGCCATATTAATATTCAGCCACTGAACTGTTCTCTCGTGCCACTCGACTGGTTTCAGGAATATTCAGTGTTTTGCGTGGAGCTAATTAATTCAAGCTGTGGATTTGGTAATTCTATGTAAACAGACTTAGGGGTGTTTGCTTTTTGTCTTCCATAATGCTTCTAAAAAGATAATATTGAGTCATTAATTTCTCGTTTATCATCATTGATATCATCAGCTTAGAACAGTCCGCTTAAGCGTGAGATCATTCTTTATTATTTATTCTTTATTGTACACGGTAAAATAAATACAGCAAATTGATTTTTTTAAACTATGTTCGGCTTAACGCTGAAAGAGTTTTTTTACAGCAAACTTTGGGGTGTAAAGAGAAGTTATAAATGAAAAGAATAGATAAATGTGTACATAATGATACGAAATTGAGAGTAAACCTACATAAAACTATAACTAAAAAATTATCCCATTAATATGTATGTATCATTAGTGAGATCTATTGCCATTTTCTCGTTAGTGTTATGATGATGTCCACTTAAAATATAAATGAAAGTGCTTACAATAGCATCAACATCATTCAACAAGACAACCTACCGGCTCGTGGTGTACTATGCTAAGTAACAAATGGGGCTCTGGTTGCCCACTGATGGCGGTAAAACGCAGCTTACATTGACACATTCTCTGGCCGTCGACGGGCAGCAATGTCTCAGTGATGGAGAAACCGTGCCTTTCGAGTATCACAGGTTGGATCATCTCCGTAGTAATTTGGAGTAATTTCCTTATGAATATAAGACAACAACAACAACGACAGTTTATGCCAGTCCACTGCTGGACTTAGGCCTCCCCTAATATAAGAAGGGGTATAATACACCCGAATGCCCACGCTGGTTATGCAGGTCGAGGATCAGAGAGCACAGCTTCTCATACTGCCAGCACTACGGCCCATCGGCGTTCAGGGGGTTTAGCTGTGCTGGTGTTAGACTGTGCCATTGTCAGCCGCTAGAGCCCCGATTGTTTTTTAGCAGAAGGTGCACCACGGGCAGGTGAGGTTGGTTGGTTTTAGACATAGAGCTCGGAACCCCTTAAACACCCCTGCATAAAATGATAGAATACAGTATCAAAACAAAGACAACTTGGTACAATACAAAAACAAAATGAAAACCATATATTTCTACCACTCTTTAAATACAATAGGCTTGTATAAAGTTTTGTTTATCTGATAGAATCGAGGAAAATATACAACAATTTTACTACTTCTCATGTCAACAACACGTCAATAAAAGGCAATGTTTACATTCACCAAAATAACTGTATCGTAAAACAATGATTTAGACCATGGATACGAGTTTCATTTTCCGATTATTACCTATAGGGGGCGAGCTGACATGCAATTTTTATCTACCCAAGTATCTATGCCTTGATTTGATAATAATAACTTCGGAGTATCAGGGGTTGAATCGTAGGGCGTGAAAATGTTTATACACTTTCATAATTTTGAAGGGGATGATATCGGATACGCAACAAAGATGGTTCGGGCAGAAAGGGCTTTCAACAAAATACTTAATACGGAAAATACGAGGTGGAAAACCTGGTTATGTCTAGCAGAAGCTATTATTCGGAGCCGGGATTTGAAGATGTACCTGCCGTGTAGGGGAAAATGCTGATGGTGCTAATTTTCTGAGTGTATTTGAGTTTTACAATAAGAAATCCCTTCACTGGTTTAAAAGCTCACAAAATGCGTTGTGTAAATACGTGTGCGGGAGGTTAAATTTTATTAAAACACGAGAAACTTTTACACCCAGAATAGCTAAAAACTTGGCTTATATAACTGTGCCACGGCCTTTTCTCAGGTTTTTTTGTAAATTACAAACTTATATTTTGATATTTTGAAAGTTTTAAAACATAAAAACGAATAATCAGCTTTCACTTGAAACTAATATTATAAATGCGAAAGTTTGTGTGTGAGTATGTTTGTTCCCAATCAATTCCGTTATGCTAAACGGATTTGGATGAAACTTGGTGTATACATAGTTTAGATACATAGATAGATATCTGGGTACCACGCAAGCGAAGCCGCGGGCGAGAGCTAGTGTATTTGTATATACTATATGTGCGATTTTAGCATTAATTATCTGCCCAAATAAGACTGGTCACACTAAAAATAAAACAACAGAGTATACAATTTCCGGATTAATAAAGATTACTTACAAAAAATTCACTCAAACTTTACTTCAAAATACCTCATTTTTAAATTGAAAATCGTTAAAATCGAAATTCCCAGGCTTCCAGAGTATACATTTCAGTTTTTTACTCGAATTATTCAGGCTTATTGAACATCCAACGTTGGTAGGCGATCTATCACAGGGTTACAAGGGGCCCAAAGCCTTGTAAAGATTTGACCCAAATAAATGGGTCACAGAGCCTTTGGAAGTCGAACCTTTAAAAATTGGTTTTATTCAATCTGTGTGCTCAGGAATAGAGTAAATATTGTGCAGCTGATTACATTTTCTTGTATTTATTTACCTTTTTCGGTTTCTGGAGCTGGGATTTCCATTGATCTTTTTATAGATTTTTTGACCAGTACTACCTAAATAAGCTATCTTAGATTGATCATTATCATCATCATCAGTCTATAGCAGTCCATTGCTGGACATAGGCCTCTCCAAATAAGCGCCTTTGCACCCTCAGCTCGACGAATCCAGCTTTTACCGACTTTCGCAAATCGTCACTCCATTTAGCTGGAAGGCGTCCGACCCTACGTTTGCCGAGCTGCGGTCAACACTCAAGAATTCGTTTACCCCAACAGTTTAGATATATATTAAAATATCTTTTATGTGCATAGATCAGTTCCAATTCATGTTGCAGTTGCTCCGAGATGATATTACATTGCTTCATCATCATCATCATCAGCCTATAGCAGTCCATTGCGCCCTGTCCTGAGCTCGACGCATCCAGCTACTACCAGCAGCCTTTTGATATTTTTTTTCAAAATTCGTATTTGTATCTTTCTTTTAATAACCTTTGTTTTTACTAAAGATTAGTTTCAAAAAATCTTTTACGTATGCCTTTTTCTTATAGCCATCTAAGAACGACGTTTTTGATATTTTGTTTCATACTTCGTATATGAAATTAAATGAATTGAATGAAATGAAATGAAAAAATGTTTATTACAGCAAAAACATGGCAGCTTAACAAATAACTAATAACTATTTGTAGTGTCTGCAATATCTTTATAATATAAATATAAAATGATATAATTAAAAAGTTCTAAAGGTATGTGCTAGGTTAGTGTTCCAATAAAAAAGCGGCGATGGGCTTGCAACCTATCACGTGGAATGCTAGCCGCTTGCAAAAAGTGGGCATGTATCGAACGTAATGTTTGGACTGGCCTCTGACTACCCCCTTTAGAGTATCCTCAATAGATTTGCGTACTGCAATATCTGAAGATATCCTTATTGGGGAAAAAATCGTGAAGATGTATGTATATTTATAAATAAATATAAATATGTATATTGCTTTCAAGCGCCTGTATTTCAACTGAATATCCGTTTCAAAATATCTTTCAGATAGGATATATGACATCCAGTGGCCTTATTTACAACTGCATACCAAAATGATAAATACCGGTCCTGGTTTTACAAACTTTAATAGCTTGTCGATTGACGTTCTTTGAATTTCAACAGATGAAATATCAAAGTTTGCAAATAAAGGTCCGGTGCCGACCATTTCGGTTTGCAACTGAAATAATAAACGAAGATTCAGATCACCTAACATCCCAGTCAAGTAACATTAAATAAAAATAAGTGCCCACCAACATAGTTCCCAGAAGCTAAGCTCAACTCTCCATTACTTAGCGAACTGTGAAGGCACTCCTGGATTACCGTATACGGCAAAGTGGCGCCGTATCTCGGATCTGCAGGCCCGAACCCTGGATACAGAACTTTTATTGCGGCTGTAAAACATTGAATGACTTTGCAGCTTGCGAGCTTGGCCGATGGAACTGATAGATACAAAGTATATTCTTGTTGGCTACACCTGGCATAGTATCGTGTAGCTTTTTCATTGGACAGGAAAATATCTTTAGATGGAAATTGGCTCTTAAGATATTATTAGATGACTTATGAAACTTTTTAATGTTTTAGAATATAAGACCCTGATGTTGGAGTGATCTAATTATATCTTGGAATATTTATGATGCCTAATCCACCCAAATCCATAGCGCCAAAATCAGCACAATCAGCTTTATATGACCTCAGTGGCTTAGTGGGCGATTAATTTAATCTAATTTAAAACAAAACTATATAAGTAGTTTTTCTATAATGTGGTTCTCATAATACATTATATGATGCTGTGTTATATTTTTCAGCATTATTTATTTATTTACAAACAAAGGTCCGTCCAAAAAATTTGTTTAGGTCAATAAATTATCATTTTTTTCTAATCGACGTAATAAAAGTTCAAGACTTTGCGAACCAACTGAAATTAAATTATAGAGTAGTAAAATCGATTTGTAAGTATCAAAAATCATACTTGTCAACCGATAACCGTTGGGGTAAACGAGTTCTCACGAGGCTGCTGGTGGAAGAAATGCGTCGAGCTCAGGACAAGGCGCAATAGTACTCATTAGGGGAGGACTAAGTCCAGCAGTAGACTGCTATAGGCCGATGATGATGATGTTGATGAAACTTGTCACAAATCAGGCTTGTATATTTGGAATTCAAGTTATTAAGCGTAAGATACAAATCTCATCCTATCAGTGAATATAAAAACACGCCGAGACCAATTTCGTACATTTTTGTCTTTATCCTATGTAAAGTCGTGATCCGAGGTCAATGTGATCTGGACACCTAATAAGGCTGGAAACAATTTGATCCAATTCCCTTACACAGTGACTTTTATGATAACTAGATCCTTTGAATTCCAGATTCTTTAGATTTTGTAACTTTATTGGTAGTCTGGAATGTTAGGTTTGTGTATTGGTTTGTCCTAAAAGTGCAATAGGTTCAAATGAGTGTGGATCTTCAGCGGGGCTCTGGCGGCCGGCTGAATGCGTCATAGCTAAATTCCTTGACAGCGTACGGGAAGCAGCGTCGGCGGTCCGAGAAGCCCTGAGATTCCCAACCCTCATACCCAGGGTGGGGATTATGGGTATATCCCCCTTTGTAAAGTGAGGCCTATGTCCAGCAGTGGACCAATATTAGCTGGTGTGGTAGTGATCCTGGAGTGAAATTCCATAGCGGTAAATCGTTTTACGTAAACAAAAGTAACGTCAAGTAAATATTGACTGGAAAATGACAAAAAAAATTAGTAACTAGTAAGCTTCCGCGTTCTGCGCTTCCATAAAATAACATGAAAAATAATTATTACCATCACAAAATTTATTGGAAAACTGTGTACAGCGAGCTTTTATTTTTCAGGAAACTCCATTAGCGCTCTCCTGTCAAAAACGTGAAAAAAATCACTAAAAATACATTAACATTGCCCTTCTGGGAGTTTCCGCATAAACTGAGGGAGATTGCACACAAACAGGATGCTCTCAAATAACAAGTTCTTTTCATCCGGAGTGCACGAAATTATGTGACGCTTCATATACAGGCTGTAAAATTAAGAGAGCGTTCTGAAAATGGTAATGAACTCTTATTTATGTGAAAATATTAGGGGTAGATAAATAGATAGAGAACTCTCCATTGTACTCACATGAACATAAACAAATATAACATAAGAACATATTTGGTTCTATAAATTCAAAAATAATTTAATTTATACTGTCCTATAATAAGAGAATAAATAAGAATAAGAGTTCTATAAACCTGAGATACCTAAAATGGCGTTATAATATCATATCAACTCTTTTTATTTGCATTTAAATGAGAAGAACAAGCTTACCTTTATCGAACGTCATAAAATTACATTTGGTGAATAAAACCCCTTTTTTCACCAAATGTTATTCTGAAATATATGTTTTAATAATTCTGATAAATATAAAAATAAGCGGTTATCTCAGATCTAGAAACGCCAAAACTAGATTTTTTTATTTTTTTTAATATTAGCATTTTTTAATAAGGAGTATTGACTATTAATTTTTATGCGAGGCTCACAACCATTCATGCTAAGCGCAATGGCGCTCATTGGGAGGCCTATGACCAGCAGTGGACTTGATGATTATGATGATTAAATAAATTATCAACATACGATTTTCAATATGCCAGCGTGAACACACGGCTATTTATGAATTAAATAACGAGTAAATATTTTACCATATTACACCAGCCTATATCCACTGTTGGACATAGGTCTCCCCTAATAAAGGGGGATAAGCCCATAAACCTAACGCTGGGCAAGTGGGTGGCACAACTCCTCGCACCGCTGACGCTGCTGCCCGTCGGCGGCCAGGGCATTAGTTGTGCCAGTGTTAGGCTGCGCTATACCGCAATCAGCCGGCCGCCACAGCCCCGTTTGTAAGTCAGGGTGCATCATGTGCAGATGAGGTTGGCTTGAGTTCCAAAGATGGGAGTTGTAACTCCTTACACCCCACAAGTTTTACATTTTACACTAAGCATAAAAATATTTTCAAACATACTTTAACCGTACCCAATGCACTTGAGAAACAGTTCTATTTGCCGGCACCTTTGAAGCTCAATGCAAATTTTATTTATTCATGTAAATTAATATCTATTCTCCGAGACGCCCAGTGAGGCGAGAAATTGAGTACGTGCAAAAATAAAGCTGCTAGTACCAACGGCTTATGCAAACGACGTATCGCCCCACTGGCTACCAATTAGAATGGCTGTGTAGTTTGCAGGGTATGTTTTCGTGGTATCCGGAACTAGGTAGCTTCCTGGTAGGTGGATTAGATGTTCCATGGTTGAGCGAAAAATCGCAGAATTGGTCAGGTGTTCATTACAGGTAATTGTTCTTTACCGTAAGGTTGTATATATTTTTTATTTTTTATTTATTGAGTTACACCAACAAAGTAAACACTAACATAATTAATTAGGAACTACGTACAATATACACAGTGCATAATGATACCTCAATTATAGGTGCAAACTGCATGCAAAATTTGACGTTTGAACATAATAAAAATAATTATTATTAAGTAGGATTATACAATTAAAGCTTTACAATATAAAGGTTAAATTATTAAGTGTTAACAAACAATAAATTGTATCATATAAATTAAATTTAAATATGTATGACTAATAAAATTTTAAAGTAGGTATATTGTAGATTTTAAATTATTATATAAAACACAATGAATAATTATAGTGAGTGAATCAATTTTAAGTTACTTTTAAACATATAAATACTGTTTGAAAAAACATCAATTTCTTGACACTCTTTGAGTGAGCTGCTGTTGTGAATAGCATTGTAGCTTTTAAAAATTCTATTTAATGGGGAGAAATGACCAAGGTTCGGTTGTATACCTGTAAAAAGAAGAGGAAAATGTTAAAATCGTTATTTTGGTAGGATTTAGTTGTTTTTACTAAAAATAGTCACGCGTTCTAACAGACCTGAAATAGATGAAGATGTGATGAACATAAGATGGTACCTAAGTGATAAGTGATAAGATGTAGCACGCTTGCCTATAAGGAACCGATTTACTCGGGATTTGAAGATGCCGAGATTGTACTGGTCCGGTTATTTATTGTCTGGAAGATTTATCTAATCTTTGTGTGTACAGACGAACTAAATGCTAAGAAGCATGCTCTACCAGCTAACCTTCGCGTGTTGTAATTTAAGCTTAATTATAAGGTGGCAATAAACATTAATGTATGGAGACTTGATTTTTCAAAAACAATAATAAAATAAAATCAGAAAAGGTGGCTTTTTGGGCTTTTATTAAAAGGAATATACCTAATTAAATAAGTAAGGTTTATTATGTTTCATATTCTAGGGATAAATGCATGTTTTGGTTATAATTTACTTTCAAAAACATTGGAACAATTCCTAATGCCGGCGACTTTTTGGGCTTTAAATAAAAGAAATATACCTAATTAAATAAGTAAGGTTTATTATGTATCATATTCTAGAGGTAAATGCATGTTTTCGTTATAATTTACTTTCAAAAACATTGGAACAATTTTCTAATGCCGGCTTTTGACTCTGGGATACATATTAAGGAAAACATCGTGAGGAAACCGGCATGCCCTCGAACTAAAAAGTTTGAAAGGTATGTGCTAGGTTAGTGTTCAATAAAAAGCGACGATGGGCTTGCACCCCGTCACGTGGAATGCTAGCTGCTTGCGAAAAGTGGGCATGTATCGAACGTAATGTTTGGACTTGCCTCTGACTACCCCCGTTAAGGTATCCTCAATAGATTTGCGTACTGAGCAATTTCTGAAGATATCCATAAAAGGGAAAAAAGTCGTGAAGATGTTTGTTTTTATTTATTATATTAATTACATCTTGAGATATAATATTTTATCGCCCTCTGCCTCGCCCTTAGTTTGAATGGTGACGTTTGCAGATGTGTCAAATAATCAAGTGTAATATATAGCTTACGATGTAAAGCCGGCTTTACTCCATGTTTGCAATGACATAGAGAAGATTACTATGTTTCAGTAGGTATTGACGTTTGGTTTCCAGATACGTTACACACACAGGAACTTACGCATTGCCGCAAATGGAATACATTTGGAGCTTTGAGCCTCGATATGAGCAAAGAGAAACAAACGGAGGATAATGTGTACATCAAAACTACCATCCACAGCAAGTTCAAGTTTGGCAATAAGGTTGGCAAAGTGAGTATTGGAAAAGAGAGCCACTCATTAAGACATCATAATTAGTGTTTTTTTTGGCTAAGCCACTCTATCCTGAGCTAGCCTATAAATATAGCAACATTTGTTTTATTTCTAATCCATCCCTATATTTTTTTGTTTGCCTGTGTAATTTTCTTTTGTTCTGGTAATCGATTTGAGTAAACCAGCCTCCTGAGAGATAGGCATACCTCGTGCGGGGGACCCTCTTAAGTCCCTATTAAGGTTTATATGTAAAATAATTTATTTGTGTTTGTTTTGTATTAATTATAAATTTTGCTTACGTTTATTTATCCTGGGTCTGGATAGGTGAAATAATAGTTCAACGCAATACAATTCAATTTCTTTCGAAACCGATTTTGTTTGATAATGAAGGAGGAGGCAGTGCGTCCCACTAATCTATATTAGTGGATTATGTTGGCTCCTGTTAGTCTCTCAGATGGGCTGAGCTGTCCACTAAACTTTATTAACATAAATACACATTTATAAAGCATCCTACACTACTATAGACGAGACGCAGTCTCCACTCAATCAAGGCAACTATCCTTTTATTAAGGAGTTGACGAAGACTAATTAAACATTCAAGCCTACGTCCATCTTAGCCATAGCATATCAAACAATAATTACTAAGAAAAAACAATTGAAATTAGGTAAAGATGACGCAGTGCCCAGAGTACAACTACGGGAATGTTTGCTGACAAACACAGATATCAAAGAGCTGTGTTTACATGGACCACATTCTTGACGTGAGAAAAGATGGTATGTAACGGCGGCCTCGAGATGTGTACAGTCTTCGTTCTTATTATCACAGAAACGCTCGTGGCATGGTTTACTTTGGTGTTCTTAGAAGATCATCTTTGTTAAGCAACACTCCATCCGGACACAACTTGGATGGGTGACCGTCTAGTGGCATTACGATCTGAGCGGTTTTGTGCTTCAGAAGGTTTTAAAGATGTTCGTCCCGGCTTTGTCAGTCCTTAAGCCATATCGGAGGCCTTGCTGGGCCTCACTGATACTAGAATTGGCCACCAATTCATAGGAAGAAGAAATGAAGAATATCGCGCATAATGTCAAAGGCCTTCATCATTATCTTCAGCCAGTATTGTTCGTCCCGGCTTTGTCAGTCGTTAAGCCATATCGGAGGCCGCATGAAGTAATTCATATGAAGAAGGAATGAAGGATAACACACATAGTGTCAAAGGCCTTCATCATTATCTTCAGCCTGTATTGAACCACTGATGGACAAAGGCCTTCAATACTGAGCCAAAGGCTTTTGGGACGCCTAAAAACTTTTACATGAGTGTTGGTTACTAAAACGTTATGGAACTAATAATTATTATCTAAAAACATGATGGTCAAAAATGAATTCGACTTTTTATTTATTTAAATAATAAATTAAGTTTAACTATTTCATAAAAACTGCCAACTGAATTGGAGTTTCTCAGATACATAAAGAACTGTTTCAGATAATGAATGTATAATAATTCTAAAATCAAATAATTCAGCATCAGCCTATTTTCACCCGCTGCTGGGATGAAAGCCTCCCTCAACATCCACAATAATATTGATTATATATTCCAATTTATTGATTTAATCGTAAGACTTATAACTAGGCGTTTACATATGAAAAAACGCCTGATTGTCTTAATTCGAGCTCCTTCAGCAACACCCAGGGGACACGTGCAGGGTTGTTAAGGTGAATCCTGCTGATGCGAGTATGACCGTTCTCCATAATTTCCAATGTAATAATTATTTGGATAGTAATGATTTTTCTATAATCAGGAAAAATGCTGAACAGTCACGTATGCTAATTTTGAATTGAAGGAAAAAGAAAACTGGAAAGGAAAAAAACGACATAAATAACATTCTAGTTTAAAAAAAATATTATTTTTTGTCGGTTAAAAGACGTCAAAACTATTCAGAATTCCCTTCGTCACGTCACAAGCTCAACTAAACGTATCCACAAACATCTTCCGCATCTCAAAAATATAATAAAAACGTAACTAAATTTGAATAATGTATTCGCCCGAATGCTATCGTATTTCACACTTCCATTAGTATCCCCCCATTTTCGTCTATTTCTCTTTTATAAGAATTTGGAACCTCTTATCAAATAGACAAGGTGCAATTTTGTTTGCTAAAAGGTTTGTTATGGTGTGTATCAAATTATCAGTTAGGTGTTATGAGTGTACTATTAGTCTGTCTACTGTTTTGGCTTAATGCAATTTATCACTCGGTAAGGGGTTGATAAGTAGATGGTTACAATAAAATTATGACATTTATATTGTATTATATTATTTCTCAAGTGAAAAGGAAAAAGCATTGTAAAAACAAATAGTCATGCTTTTGACTACTGTCACACGTGAAACAGGGAAAGATGTTAATAAATAATGCTGGACTATCACACAGCATCATGTAGCCACAAACTAAGCAGAGCTTGTAGTATGGGAACTACATGATCGATATACTACATAATATATATTTTTTTGTAAATACATACATATCATACATGGAAAACACCCAGACCCGAGACAAATATTTGCAGAACATGCAAGCATTTGTCCCGCAGCGGGAATCGAACCCGCTAGCTTCTACGTCTCAGTCGGGCCTTCGCCCACTGCACCACAGAGGTTATCATGTGATCTTAGATGGAACACGCTTGCCTAAAAGAAAGCGATTTACTCTGGAAGGCTCCAAGGTGCTTACCTACTTATCATAACTTTTAGTAAAATAAGAAATATTTATACGTTAATTTAGTTTCGTGAAGAATAATAAACCTCTTCTACTCTCTTCTAAGAAAACCTGGTTCCTGGCCATATATATCATATGATGATGGGGTCAGCCATCCTACAACTTTTCTTCCACGTCGCTCTATCTTCCGACGTCTGCATAGGAAACATTACATGCCACCTTGGCTCTGTGCAACACTTCTATCCAAGACTTAGGTCTCCCTCTAGATCTTCTACCGGAGACGGACAATTCCAGTACCTGGTTGCCAACGTATTGAGGTGGACGTCTGGACATGCCCGTATCAACTTAGCCTAGCCTACTCTCTTACAGCTTATCGGCAATATCACGGACTCCCAGGCTGCCCAGGCTGTATTTAGAATTCTGTAACGCCTGGTAAATTTAAAATTATGAGACGGATCAAGTAGAACTTAATTATGTTCCATTTCAATAATATAAAATATGGATTTAAAGCAGTTGAAACCGTATATATTTGACAAAAAATATAACTTTTCTTGATTTATAATGCTTGCTTGACTTATATTATTTGCAATTTGGCGTCCATGTTTATTCTATCTCTTCATCCCTTGTAACGGACAACACACTTGTGGTTTTAGTTTTGTGAGCTCTTGTGAAACGTGCATTGGAGAAAAATAATATACTGCAACTTCGCTGATTTTATAATTCAAGTATTTAAGCAAATTTCTAGTGGTTTAACAAATTATTTTCATTAACACTAATCTTGTCTTAGTTCACTTGTAGAAAAATTTGTTAATGGTAACGAACCGCTTTTATTATTAATTGAAATAATAAAACTAATATTACTTACTTTTCATGGATTTACTGAATATGTGTAGACTATACACAAACATTCCAATCAAACTAATTAATTTTAAATAAAAAAAACTTCTACTCTAAAAACGTATGTAAATAGGAATAGGTTAAGGTATTATTAAAGTAAACATCTATAAAGTTAACATAAACACAATAAAAGGTCTTAAAAGTAGATAAAAAGAAATGCACTAAAACATTGTTAAATAAACTCTTATGTACGATTTACACTTACCGGCGCGCATCGGAGAGCATTTCATAACATGCTAAGGAAATTGTAAAATCCACAAAGCAGTGAAGTTTTGAACTTTGAACTTTGTCACTGACATAAATAGATCCGTGAGTAGATATTGCATGCAAATAAGGAACTTAACTACTTTGTGGATGTTTCAATTTCCTCTAGCATGTTTTAAAATGCGCTTTGATGCTCTCCGACACGCTCCGGTAGATGTAAATCATACATTATTCGGTATTGGCAGTTTTGCATAGACTAAAAGTATTACTATTATTAAATCTAGATACCATTATGTCCAAAAAAACAAAGAGTTTATATTTTGAAGCACTAAAAATAATTTTATTTGTTAACCATGCTTCACAACAATGTGTCCCAGCAATAATTAAGTTTGTCATACACGAACTTATTCCCCCTAGTAAACAGATATCGAAGTGTTAATGGGTTGTCATTCTTTGGTGTTTACTTTAAGTTCATTTATTTTGCTTTATTTTGCATCTTGTGTACTTAAGTTTAATGTATTCAGACGCCCTTTGTTGTTTCAAGATAGGGTTTTGTAAGGTCTTTGCATCATTTTGCATACTAGAGAGAATGTTATTTCGATGAAAATTAAAGAATATTAAGTATATTTTTTAAAAGGTTTTTTTTTAAAAATGGAATAGATTTTTGTGAAGTTGAATTCGTTTAATGACATCATAATTCGCCTACTCCAAAATGGTGAATGAATTTTCTTGGTTTTAATGGTTGGCAATTTTAGCATCTTCTGATAAATTTTAGTGATAAACATAAACATCACTACTGATTTTTAATGTGAAATATCAAAACTATAATAATTGCCTTCAGATATAATAGAAAACAAGCTTTTGCTCGTGAATTTGCTAGCAATATTTTTTTTATTTTTTCTGGATGACAGGTAGTTTATATTTTTTCCAGTACTGACAATATGTGCGAGAAATTTCACGATGAGTTCCGAAGTGTAAAAGCGTTAAAAGAAAACAAAAAAATCTCGCTTTCGTGTTTATAATGTAAATTAGAATTTATCAAAAAAAAAATACTATTATTAAATTAAGAATAATTTTGATTCAACCTTTTTAATTGCCACCCAATATCGTTATGAAAAGAAAACATTATTTTAACAGCTTATATCAAGATAATTTGTACTAAGTTCTCATTATGAGCCTAAATTACCAACTTGATCTCAAACTCTAACATCCCCTAACAAGGTAGTAGGTACTAAGCTTTAACTACGCCGATTTGCAACAACAAACCTTACAGATAACGTTGAATTATGCAATCGATTACCAAACTAGGATGCACTATGAAAACAATAAAAGCTTTTACACACGACAAGGAAATGTCGAATGCGATACAGTCGCACTTCCATAGAATAGACGTTGTATCGCGTGTATTTATCAATCTAGCAAGTTGTAATGGCGTTGCACAAACTATAAATTTAATACTTTTTTGGGTTCCGGGAACTTCAAAGGAAAATGGAGCCCTTATAAGATCATTTTGTTGTACGTCTGTCTGTCTATCAATACCCTTTTCTCAGGAACGCGTCGAGGTATCAACTTGAAATTAATATCAAACAGTCTACGATTCCTTGGAGCTTTAAAAAATCATACTAACAAGTTTGTGCGAAACCCTCGGTGCGCGAGTTTGCCTCACAATTGACCGGTTTTTACCCGACTGCGCCAGAAGGAGGGTAATGATTTTTTTTATTAGAGCGTTTCATTGTGGGAGATCTATTTCAAGCAGTGGACTGCTAATATACTGATGATGTTTATGATAATTATGATATATCTCGCTTATCAATTATACTGAGTACAGACCTTTTTCTGACGAATTTTGAATTTTAAAACTGTAAGAAATTGAATGGCAGCATTTCTAGGTAACTATGGACTTATTTTCTTATGCTTTTTAATATGTTATCTTTTTTTTTGTCTTGTATTTTAATACTACCATTGTTATGTTGTTTGTCGGAATATAATTATTTTCTTCTTCTTCTAACATTATTAATTTGTTTTCAACTGTATCGCGGCATTAACCGTGTGTAGTCTTCAAACTCAAACACACGGTAAATAGCGTATTCGTGTGAAACCCGGTGCAAAATGGTTGTTATCGACCCATCTAATCGGATTCGTGGCGTGCACCGCATTGATATTGCACGGTTACCAATAAGAAAATTACGAAATTCACTATTGTTTTCATAAGATCGGAGATAGCAGTTTTGAATAAAGTTTTGTTGTTACTTTATTTGCATAGGCAGGGAACGAAGTCTTCACAAAAAGTTCACATTATGAATAACCGACATTTTTCGATTCAAATCTTGGATTCTCAATTTTTAGGTTTTATATTGATGGTAAACGTTTTAAAAATGCATCTTTAAAATCCCCCGCTACGTTATCATCATAAAAATCAGCCTATACCAGTCCATTGCTAGACATAGGCCTACCCTAATGAGCGCCATTGCGCCCTGTCCTCAGCTCGACGCAACCAGCTTGTACTAGCAGCCTTTCGCAGGTCGTCAATCCACCTGGTCCGAGGTCGTCTTGCGTTTGTCGAGTCGCGGTCTCTACACGAGAACTCGTTTACCCCAACGGTTAGCGGTTTTTCGGCAGATACGACCTACCCACCGCTACTTTAGCTTGCTAATGAACTGAGCTATGTTAGTAATCTTATGATTAACTAAAAAAAACACACTATAAAAACATATATGTGAAAGTTTGTGTGTTTGTATGTTTGTTCCCACTCAACTCCGTAACGGCTGGACGTATTCAGACGAAACTTGGAATATGCCTAGTTTGTGACCTGGATTAGCATATATTGCTAAGATTTGTCGTGGCAGTTAAGTTTATTCGCTGACTGTACAAAACAGCGTTTATCATTTTCGAAATGTCAGTAAATAAATTAATTAAAATAGAAAATGTCATTTGGGGCAAATCGCTTGAAACTTTTTCGGTCGAAACCTCACTTTGTCAAATTTTTGCATAAAATTTTCATTTAAACCAACAACTAGCATAACAAACAAACATACCGTATTAGAAGATTTAATCAAGTAAAAGTAACTTTATCTCCATTACGCACCTTTCATTGGCATATACATATTTACTAAGTGGTCTTAATAACGACTTCCTGTCGCTTTTCTAAGTTTTATTTATAGGTTAAAACAAACAAAGCTGACACTAAATAACATTTACGTTTTAACAAATGATTGTGAGTCTAACGGTGAATCAGAGATTCTCGAAAGTGAGGCCAAAATTATACTATGGTCTATTGCGACACCCAAACTCCAGTCATAGGTTAAGAATAGATAGCTGGTGCAGTAGAAACTTTCAAACACTAATTCAAATTGTATTTTGCTTAAATGACGTACTTACTTATCTTAGGAAACTATTGGAATATGCACTTTAATACATAGAGATTAAAATATGGTTTAAGGGGTTTCAAGTGGTGAATCCTACTGTATAACAAACGGGGCTCTGGCGGCCGGCTGATTGCGGCATAGAGCAGCCGGATACTGGCACAGCTAAATCTCCTCACGGGCAGCAGCGTCAGTGGTGCGAGAAGCTGTACTCTCCCAAACTCCAGTCATTGATTGAGAATAGAGAGCTGGTGCAGTAGGTACTTTCAAGCACTGATTCGAATTCAATTCTGCATAACAGACTTACATAATTTATGAAACTTTTGGAATATGTACTTTACTAGATAAGAATATAATAGAGTGTAAGGGGTTCCAAACTCACCTGCTTGTGGTGAATCCTACTGTATAACAAACGGGACTCTGGCGGCCGGCTGATTGCGGCAAAACGCAGCCTAACACCGGTACAGCCGGTACCCTGACCGCCGACAAGCAGCAGCGACCCGCTTTCCCAGCGATGGATTATGGGTTTATCCCCCTTCTTGTAGGGGAGGGCTATGCCCAGTAGTAGACTGAATAAGCTGGTGGTGGTAGTGGTAGAGATGTTTCATTTATATTTTTTTATCATCATCATCAACAACCTATGGAAGTCCACTGCTAAACATAGGTCTCCCCCAAAGAATTCCACGAAGAACACAATATTCTTTTAATTTTATTTATCTATTTCAGCTGAGCCATATAACTGAAGCGATGATGGACCGTTGAAATATTTACTGCAAAGCCCTGACGATTCCACTTATCAGAACGTGGATCTATCAAATCCCGCTAATTGCAACTCGTAAATCAAAAAGTTCTGTTTCGTGGCTTTATTGTGACACGTTTGTAAAATGGACACTCTTATTTACGATTATGGTGATTGTGAAAACGATATCCAGCATTTTCGCCAGTTTTTATAGTGTATCCATTTTGGTTGTGGTTTCCTATTTCACTTTTGATTTTTGTGTTTGTGCTATTCGTATAAAAAGGTTTCATTGATTTACATATATGTTTGTTTTAATTCCCCCATCACCATTTCACAATCGGGAAATCAGACGCACGGAAATTCGTCATCCGTACACGGTGGACATTCATCCAGCCCGTCATCCGTACACGGTGGACATTCATCCAGCCCGCACGAAGCTCTTTGCTGCAAGTTTTCTCCTTAGGACAGCTAAGGAATGGAATGCTCTTCCGGCGTCTGTGTTTCCAGCTCGCTATGACTTAGGGGTCTTCAAACAATAGGTGAGATGGCAGTCAAACTTAAGCCTAAAAACTATAAAAAAACAGTCGTTGAATAATAGCAAGAAAGAACCATCACGCCCTGTACTGTACTGAGCTCGATCGTCACTCCACCTGGCCGGAGGGCTTTTTACACTATGTTTGCCAAGCCGTGGTCTCCACTCAAGAACTTATTTACCCAATTATTATCGTCATTTTAAATAGAACACACCAATACCCGAGAAAAATATTTGCAAATCGTATAAATATTTGTCCCGCGACGGGAATAGAAACCGCAAGCTTTTGTGTCCCGGGCGCGGCAATGATATTTTATCTAGCAGTTTATTGAGAACCAGATTTAGGTTTCATGCTCACAAATAAGTATTAGATTTATAACATACTTGTCAAAACACTAATACATTTTGTCTTCCACATAGAAGTAGCAAAAGAGTGACATCAGTCTTGCGTAGAACATTTAACAAACTAACAAGAGTAAAAACATCCAAAATATTCAAAGAAACATAAAAAGTACCTGGTAGAAAATTCACTTCCTCAGTCATTCTGGGTCATTAGATAGCTTCACAGGAATTGGCTCTAAGTCACACCACATGGGACGTTTTACGACTTGACTGTAAAAGAATATGTCGTCTTAAATGAGACATAAACAGAGGGACGTGTAAACGAATGTAGCACATTTGTTTTATTGCAGTCATTAGTTTGTACGGTTTCGTCGCGTCCGTTTATGATCGTCGGGTGATGAAGCGAAATTTCATTGTCTAACAATTAGGTGCGGTGGCTGTGTTGAAGGTAGCGCGACCTCTGATCAGTTGGTTGAAGATTCAAATCCTGATGCAGGAGGTGCAAGTTTTGCACTCTTTAGAATTTTGAGAACAGCGTTAATATTCAATTTGATATATGAAAGTCTTGTGGTATACGTCATTAATAATAATAATTGGTATCAAAGCAAAAGTAAATGACCAAAATAAATAATCCGTAATTAAATTCTTTGTACTTATAAAAAAGTTGAATGAAAAAACAAAAAAGTTTCATTAATAGAGCGAGTCAACAAAGACCATTACAAAGTTATTGATAGTAAGTAAAGTTCTTCTATTTCTAAATTCACTCTTGCTACACTGCTTCGTCTGAACTTTAAGCATTATGTAGGTTCCTCGAAGTGCAGATTGTAGAACGACTTAAGTTGGCAGACCAAAGACGAGAAGTGCACCTGCAAAATAGCATCCAGTTTAAGATGAACTTGCTGTAAAACGTAAGTGAAAATTGTTCAAAAGAGTTTCGTTTTATTTTATTTTCTTATGATACCTATTGAGGGACCTAGCACATGACCCACCTGTTACGTGGTAACCATTACCTATTACGAAGTATTGCTTCGAAGGTCACGGATGTTTAGAACATACCCTACGATGCAAAACCCTGCGATCAAGTAGAAGCATAAAGGTGTTAAGCGTCATGTGCCTGTAATTTCACAGGCACATGACGCAACAAATTTACAGAGATTTATAAGAGCGACCAGCCTAGTATTTACTTAGGTGATCACCCTCATAATGAAGCACCTGCAAAAACATAGGTACTCACACAGACACATGTCAGTACACACACAAACTTTCGCATTTTTAATGAAAGAGTAATATGATCGAGCTCAGGACAGGGCGCAATGGAGCTCATTAGGGGCCTATGTTCAGCAGTGGACTGCTATAGGCTGATGATGATGATGTTGATAATTTTTAAACTTTCACGGCAGAAATGAGAGTGAGTTAGATCTAGATACTGAAACGACACTCAACCGTTTTAGATTGTCTCAACCTTACGCTCTTGAGCGTAAGTTTTATTCGTTAGTCTACTTACATCAACCAACCTAAGAGAATCAACGTTGTATTTCAATTATAAGTAAAATATATTTTTCATTCAACGACCTGAATTTGAAAAGAAAATGAAAATTGAACGACCTGGCGTAGTGGGCAAAGATCCGCCTGAGACGCAGAAGGTTGCGAGTTCGAGTCCCGCTGTGGGACAAATTTTTGCACTATAGACTGGTTTTTGTCTCAGATCTGGGTGTTTTCTTGCCAAGTATTTACAAAAAAAATAATTAAGTAGTTTATCAGTAATGTGGTTCCACTATCACAAGCTCTGTTTAGTTTGGACGGACATGATGCTGTGTGGTAGTGTCCAGCATTATGGATTTATTTATTCTCCACTATGAAAATTACAATGTTTACGGTCAAAAGGTAGGTGCTGTTACTTACTGTTGTTTAGTTTACTACCACATTCGCGTGAAAGTCAACGACTTTATTGTGGAGTTACTGTTATTTACCGTAGGTACCAGTTTCACGTCCGAAAATAATTTACGTCTTCATTATCACGTCGTAAAGCTGTATCAGACGTTAAAGTAAAAACAAGGTGTGCCTGAAAATTAACATGGACTTGTATTCAACAGTTTTTATCTTCGACTTGATTTGATTCTTGACTAGCTTCCGATATAAGCTGTAGGCACTTAATTTTATTTTAAGCCTCGAAATCGACGATTTAAGGACAGAGCACAATCATTGGAGGAGGGTTAAAAATGACCAGCAATAGACTGTTATAAGCTTATGATGATGATGAGGATGTATCTATGTGCTGAGTTTTGAAACCAGAAGTATTTTTAAAGCTGATTTAGAAATTTAAAAAATAACACGGTAAGAGATTTAGAATTTTATTACTAAAATATTGTTCAAGAAAAATTATTTTCTATCAAGTACATTTAACTCACTTTTGAAAAAATAATATTTCTATGGGATATTAAGTGGACTATTTAGTTTCTACCAGCTATTTTTAGTTAAAAACGAATTGCATGGTTTGTTAATTCAAAGTTTTGTAAATAATGGTGCGCGGAAGAAACATCTCCCTGTGATGCACTCTAGTAACAGATAGGTTTGATATCACAGGCTAGCCTGGTAAATTTTTTCATCTCAATGTTGTTATAAGAACCTATATAAATGTTGTAAGTTTGAGCGGATTCAGACTGTTTTCCTGCAAAACTGATCATTCTTCTTCTTTTATAGACTTTCAATATATTCCGCTTACCATGGTGCCTGTTTAGTACTTGATACTTAGTAATCTTGGTTACTAAATGTACTTAGTACTTAGCAATCTTGTGTATCCTATGATTATTAATATTATTTAGTTCTTTTTTTCCTATTTTTTATTTTGTCTTTGTATACCAACCTATATTTGCATGTATGGGTCAAATAAAGAAATTTTCTTTGTTTTTTACAATAAATTAATTTTTATCTTAAAATAAATTATTTCTCTCGTGCGTCATAGTATCAAAGAAAAAAAATCCAACCTCTTTGGATAATAGGTTTACATATTCTAAAACACCTTGTACAAGGGTAGCAATACAAAGCTGGCGTGCTACGCCTGCTTTCAAATAGTGGCGTGTTTCACGAACAAAATTCAATCGGACAGTTCACGGTTTCCGGATTTTGTGTGTGCATAAAATAGAAATTATTCTAGGAAAACAAACGAGTTTGTTTTTGTAATTGATAATTGTATTGATATTTTTAAAGCTTTTAATTATAAAAATCCGCTGTTGGCTTTTGCTATTGTTGGAACCAGCCAACTACCTGTTTATATAAGACACAGCGATAACCAACCTGCTTGGCATAAAAGTGTCGTGCCTACAGTAAAACCTACTTGCAGTTAATTTTTAAAAGCTTAAACTTCCATCAGGTATTTATGACGCGCCTTGCTTGAGAAGCGAAACCTTCGCCTGCAGCACAGGGTGCCTAGTGCGAGTTTTCTTACCAGCTCGATCGCGTTTGCGTTTACGCAAATTTGTTTGGAAAGGAGTCAGTGCCACCAGTTTTTCACTAGATGGCGCTACCTCGATTCCATATAAATTTGCGTAAGCGCAAACGCGATCGAGCTGGTAAAAAACTCGCACTAGGCACCCAGTTGTGTATTTATCATTCAAAACGTTATAAGGAATCAAATCTATCTAGCAACGTAAGCTAAGCTACAAACTTTTGAAACTATTTCTGTCTATACTGTACAGTACATAACTATACAATTCATCTGCCTCATACCTTGCTAGTGGCTCTAATATCAGGTCTAAAAACTTTAAGCCAGAGTTCACCAACCAGCTCATACGAAAAAGAAGAAGAAGTAGTGTCTCTCTGCCTTCAGCGCTGAAGGTCGCGGATTTGATCCCCACTATTTGTATGGTGCACATACCTATTTAGGTGTTTTTTTCTGTGTCTAGGTGTTTTATAAATATCTATGTATGTTTATCAGTCTCTGGTACCCATATTAGAGGCTATGCCCAGTTTGGGATCAGCTGACCATGTGTGAGATCCGTAAATTTATGTAAAATAATCTATGCTTACCACATGATCCATTACTTAGAAAAGTTTATCCATAATTTTTTATCATTATAATACTTTATAGAAAGCGGAAAAGTTTATGTTGGGTATCAACGTGAATTATTTTTCATATTTAAAAAAAACAGGAAATTGTTAAATCCTTCCAAAATGAAAGTCACCATTATTTTTGCATTACACAGTGAATAATATTGTCGGAAATATGACGCATGATATATCAGTGCGCACCCTCCTGTGTTTAGGGTTTGGTCTGGGTAAAAGCGAAACTGCAGATGCTTGTGAACTTTAATAATGTTATGCATTTATTCCTAAGAGAGACCGTGACACGGCGAACGTAGTGTCCGGCCAGGTGGAATGACGATTTGCGAAAGGGTGCTGGTAGAAGCTGGTTGCGACGAGCTCAGAGCTGGGCGCAATGGTGCTCATTAGGGGAGGCCTATGTCCAGCAGTGGACTGCTAAAGGCTGATGATGATGTTGATGATGATTACTTTCTGCCAATGATACACCCCGCTAACTAAAAAATGGGGCTCTGGCGGCACAGGCACAGCTAAAGGTCCCCTGGCCTCCGACCGGCAGCAGCGTCAGCGGTGCAAAAAGCTGTACGCTGCGATTCCCAATCCGCATACCCAGCGTAAGGATTCCCCCAGAATCGTGAAGTACTGGACATAGCCTTCCTCTTCGCCATCGCGCACTGTCATAAGCCCGATGCATCTAGTTTCTACCAGCACGTCTCGCAGATCGTCACTGTACCTAGTAGGGAGTCATACTATCATATTTGCCAAAATGTACTAAAGAGCTCGTTTACTGGGGTATACAGAACCAACAAAAATATGAACCCAACGGTAGTTGGTTCTTTGAGAGATAGGGCCAGCTACTTCAGCTTGCTGATTCTCGTCCTTGTTCGTAATAACACAAATAAGGTAAAATTTTCGAAAACCTTCTGGTATAAACTCCACAAAATTTTCCACTGCTCCATAGATTTTAAGCAGCGGAAAATTTTGTGCAGTCTCCGTTGTTTTAGAAACGCTACTTGCAGTAACTTCCACCATACCGTATCTCGCTGAAGGTTCACTTGCATCAGCTAAGCCCGGTTTATTTTTCACCATCATTAGTCGCAAATGTGAAAGGTTAGCATTATAACGTGTAGGTAACGTGTTAATGGTATAGGGGAGTAGAAAGTTATTGTTATTTTTGTTGCTGATTTCATGGAAAGGTACCTACAGATAGGAAGGAGTCTACTTCATAGAATGATTTTATTTATTGAGTTCATGCATTAAAATTAATCTACACTAATAATATCTCAAAGAGGAAACAAATTTTTTTTTGTATGTATGTTTGAAATGAATAAACTCAAAAACTACTGTGCCGATTTCAAAAAATCTTTCACCATTTAAAAGCTACATTCACCTTGAGTAACATATTCTTAACCTGTGCGAAGCTGGGACGGGCTGCTAGTGTATAATAATGTAAATAAGGAGGGGTGTAAGGGGTTCCAACCTTCATCCTCGGACCCCAAGCCATCCTCACCTGCATGTGGTGCACCCTGCTAACTAACAAACAGAGATCTGGCAGCCAGCTGATTGTGGCATAGCGCGACCTACCACCGGCACAGCTAACCCTGGCAGCTGACAGGCAGCAGCAGCGTCGGTGCGAGAAGCTGTGTCCTGCGATTCCCAACCCGTATGCCCGGTGTGAGAGCTAAAGGTATCATCATCATCAGCCTATAGCAGTCCACTGCTGGACATAGGCCTGCCCTAATGAGCGCCATTGCGCCCTGTCCTGAGCTCGACGCATCCAGCTTCTACCAGCAGCCTTTCGCAGATCGTCACCTTACCTGGCCGTGGGTATGGGTACATTCTACTTTATTAGAGGTTCAAATAATTTATTTGTCAAAAAAAACACAATGACATTACATGAGAAAAAAATATCTTACCATGTCCCATTTCCACTCGCCTCATATACACTTTTTATCTTTCATACAACCTTTTTAGATACTCAAACAACCTCAAAAACCTTTCTCATTGTTTAAGCATAAAATAAAACGTCCAATGTGGTAAACGTACCCAACAAACAAAATATTTTAATACCTAACTTATGTACGTAAAAGGTTAGAATTGATTGCTTCTTAATGATATTTCTGTTCATTGAACTTTTGTTTTTCTTTGTTAATTACCTTACCTTAGTTAACTACCTGTCTTTATGTTTGCGTTTCATAAAAAAAATATTATCTTCTTATGTAATTCCAAATTCATCGCATATTTTTTATTTAATTCATTTAAATAATGCTGGCATCATCACACATAATCACACAGCATCATCTAGTTCTTATCAGGCTGATGATGATGATGATGATCTAGTTCTTAACTGAGCAAAGCTTGTATTACGGGAACCACAGGACTGATATACTTACCTATATATTATATACTTTATAAATTTTTACTCTGTGGCTGCGGCCTCGAAGTCACCGATTGCGGGGCGGCGGCGGCGGCGCGGCGCGGCGCGGCGAGCTGCGCGACAACGCAAACCCTCGAAGCTAGCGGGCAGATCGCGCGGCGCTATAGCGGCGAAATGCTGTGTTTTAATGCAGGCTTATGTCCATAGAAAACACCCAGACCCAAGACAAATATTTGCAAAGCATAGAAAAAATTGTCTCGCAGCGGGAATCGAATCCGCAACCTGCTGCGGGCTGCCGGGATTTCGCCCACTGCGTCGCCGAGATCGTCAATTCATTTATTTAAACAAAGTTTTTCATAATAGAAATAACCTTACTTAATTTGTTCGCTTTAGGGCTTCAAAACAAGACTGTATCAACTTCTAAATGAAAACATAATTAATATTCATCTGCAATCATCTGATGAACTTTGAAATATCAAAGGTGATCGACCCATCGCGTGCTGCTATCGATACCAATAAACGTCTGAAATACGTGAAAATAGTCACTTTGCTTCAAGTCTTGGCTTAAAAATGTCACCTTAACATGCACTGCATTGTTCTAGCAATGAGGTGCCAAAATTTATAGTGCACGATTCAAGTCGAAACTGAATTTTATCGCAGATTAATGGGCAATACACATGAAGCCAGTGATTTTTTGCAGAAATTCTAAAAATGTTTTCAATGTGTATTTAAGTACACTCGATTTCTTAGTATTTTACACATGTTTTTTAAGTAGAAACTTTTAAATAAGGTGACTTGTGATGCCTGAAAGGGAGCCAGGAAGTTTAAACACCAAGTATTAGGTGACAAGCGCGGGCACTGTCAATGGCTTCGTAGGTTGTGCGAAAGCAGTGAACGCGTTCCTGAACGCGCACCTATGTAGGTACCCGTAATTCACTAAGATATATTTATCATAGGTTTAGTGAGTAATGATTTCTTTAATTATCGGTTTATTTCAACAATCATTATTATTAAATTATTAAATTTAATCTGTACAATCTATTTATTCAAATTATTTGTGTAGTATATCAATAATGTGGTTCCCATAATACAAGCTCTGTTTAGTTTGGGGCTAGATGATGCTGTGTGATTACGTCCCGCATAATTTATTTATTTTATAAACAAATACTATTTACAGGATGTAAATCTATACTTTTAAATTTTGATGTCTGACAACTGACGGCCTGACGAGCGATACTTGCTCTCTGGTTTTATCGATGGTAGAATTTTTGGAGGGAGGGATGGTCTTAACGAAAAATGACGAGGCTTGGGCATTCCGGAAAGTGACGCGGTAGCGACAAGTCGTCTTGAGAATTTAAGAGCCACAAGCCTCGTTAGTTTTTGAGCAAATTAATCTCCAAGTAAACTCTACGAAATATGGATCTAATAGCAAAAAATATATTATATATAATAAATATATTATAAATAATATAAATAAATATATTATATATAATAATAGGATAAAATAAAGACTTATCCCAAGTATATATGCGTGTCATTTCAATTATTCTCGAAACGTTCGAAATAATCCATCCTTGCTTCTTCGTATGAGCTAGTGGGCAGTGGTCACTTTATGTCGGCCGGAAAAATCCATCATGAGATGATGACGTCATTAACTTATATTATTATGGTTTTTCTAAAACTAAGAAGTTGTCACGTCACAATAATGACATTTCCATCATGAGATTTTCGTTACTGAGCATAAGGCCCCTAATATTTCACTAGTACGTCTCAAAATCGAACTAAAACGTTCGTTTGAATTAGTAACAGTGTATTTGAGACAGTAACTTGCTCATTCTAAATCAACCGTAGCCTCACTTTTCATGTAGATGGTTATCGTGCAACCTACCAGTAAATTATCGCCTAGCGGAGTTTTTCAAATGAACTGTCGTCTGATAGTTTGTGTGGGTGTCATTTGCCTCGTCTCACTATTTGACAATGTTAATAACAATGTTTTTTATGGAAATTAGTGTCAGATGCAGATGACATTTGTCTGATAGTATTACTCTGACAGCTGTCAAAATACCAGCTATAAATTACCCATTAGGTAACTTGCACGCATCTATATCCCGTTTTGATAAGGTACAAGCCACAGAGCTGACTCGCCTGGAACAATGTTTGCGAGGTCTTGCTTACTTGAATATGGTTATTTTACGTGGACCTAAACAGGTACTAGTACGAATTAAAAAGTAGGCAGGCACCTACCAATAAATTTATGGAAGATCTTGTTCTATTCTCAATGTTCTGACTGTTAACTAACAATTTCATGTACGCCAAATGATGACTTCTATGCAAATTTCGCATACCCTGTGTTACATTATTGGGATTCTCTTCCTTAACACAAGCTCTGCTCACTTTGGGGCTAGATGATGTTGTAGGATAATATGTATCCTATTTAAAAAAACGAATTTACGTTAGTAAATTTAAAATACCCTGCTTTACGTTGCCACATCATCATCATTGTCTCCCTCTCTCCAAAGCAGCTTCCTTTACGGAAGTAAAGGGAACTAAACGACATCTACTTTCTCTTTAATGTGGCTCATATAATTAATCATTGGTCCTCCCCTACCTCTCTTTACTTCTTTTTTTCCCTCTATGATGTTGCGTTATGTCGTTTTAGGTGTCCAAACATCTTTCCTTTTCTGTTTTCTATATTTTTAACAACGTGCCAAAAACCCTGTAAAATTCCCGGGGTCCTTTATTTATCGAATGTAAGTGATCAGCTTCTAGCTGTTCTATAACTTGACTGACGCTATCCAAGAGCCATCGCAAACTGTTGACGTATCTCTTTTATCTTCAAAGAAGTGTAACTTTTAAGGCAGAGATAATGCAATAATTTAATAAATTTATGAAAATAGCCAGGCACTATTATACGAATTATCATTCAGCAGGGGGGTAAATGGGAAGAGTGTAATGGTATTGCAGGGGTGCGTCAAGTGACTGTCGCTCTGCCATCCATTATAACTGCGGATGTATTCTGAAATCTTGCTTCGAGAAAGATACGAGAATCCGATTTACTCTTTTTTCTTCCTTTTTGTTTGAGCTAGGGGCAAACTCAGGTATCAGAGTTTTGAGGCTGTCCGAATGCAGACTGGCTTTAAATTCGACTAACTGATAGTGTGGCAAACCATTTTGCTTGGCTATGAATATATAATTACTAGCTTCCACCCGCAGTTTCGTTCGTATGGTATGGGATTAATAGCCTATGTGTTAAGTTAGGTCACAAACTATGTATATGCCAAGCTTCATCTAAATTCATTCAGCCGTTACAAAGTTGAGTCGAAACAAACGTACTCACTCACACATTACATGTACACAGAAACTTTCGCTTCCTACTAATATTATAAATGCGAAAGTTTGTGAGTACAGATTTAAGGATGGATGGATGAATGTTTGTTACATTTACACGCAAAAACTACTAAACGAATTTGGATGAATATACACGGTTAGTGTCCTGCTGGATTAACACATAAGCTACTTTATATCCCGGTAACATGCGAGCGAAGCCGCGGGTGGAAGCTTGTTTTTAATATTAATTTGTTACCTTGCACAAAAAACTCCATTGTTGTGTATAGTTTTTAGTTTGTATTTACTATACAAAACTCATTGTATACTATACTAAACACAAGGCTACAAATAAGTCCTTATTTATTCCAAAGCGTCTTTTACTTAAAAAGTAACTTTCGCAACGATTTTGATTGGTAGTACTACGTAGGTAATTAAAGCGATAAAACAGTTTTAATAATGTAATTATCTAGTTTTTTTATAGAATTTGTGATGACCGGCGTGGCGCAGTCGGCGAAGGTCCGCCTGAGACGCAGAAGGTTGCGGGTTCGATTCCCGCCGCGGGACAAATGTTTGCATGTTCTGCATATATTTGTTTCGGGTCTTGGTGTTTTCTATGTATGATATGTATTTTTTTAAATAAAAAAAATTTAATATATAATATGTATAATGTATATGTATATTATAATATAATTATATCAACCATAACACAAGCTCTGCTTAGTTTGGGTCTACATCATCCTGTGTGATAATTTCCAGCATTTTTTTTTATATTTAAAAGTAAAGTAAAACTATCTGAATTATGCTCTATATCTATTAATATTGAAAAAAAACTAGGATCGTCTAAATTTTATTTATTTTATAAGTGGATTCAACGAAAAATTATAAAATTTTACAGAATAAGATGTCAAAAGACGTTGCGTACACATTGCCGAGCTGCATTCATTAAGTAATGTATAGACTTTCAAAATATTTGCACATAAATTTCGTTTAAGGAAGGGAAAAAGTTGGGTGGAAGCTGTCTAACGAATGCTTCAAGACGATCATTATTTTCATGTTTTTCAGTTTTTTGACTTACAATGTCCTCATTGTTTATCGTTTCAGATATTTTTAAAGAATATATATTTATTTAGATAGATTTAGATATTTTATAAATTAAGTAAACTTTTAACAAAACTCTGGTTAATAATGTCTTAAAATCTATGTTAGGCTTGTCTAGACACTAGGTTCTCGATAAAAACCAATAAAAGTACCTACAGAATGAGAAAAACAACCAGGCCGGGAAGGGAACATAATACAAAGTAAAAGTAACATTGGCACGTAAAAAGCGAGCAATATAGTTTTATGTTCAGCAAGTTGATTAGAAATGAACATTCCTTGAACAAAGACATAATCTATTTTGCTAGATGGTCATAATAAGCAATTTACAAGTAAAACTGTACTTATGTAGGTATGATTTGTTTCCAGTACGTTAGTAGTCAATACTTGCTCCGTTAAGCAGAAATTAACTTGTTCAAACAGCTTTTTGGAAAGCGTACTGCGTTCAAAATTTTAGAAGCAATATAAATTTTATTCTGTGAAAATCATGCATATGAATTAACTCTTTGAATATGGGTAGCAAGAGGAAAATCAAAAACTAATAAAGCCTACAAATCAGTAAATAACATAAAATACTCCCACTAGCATATTACTACAATTCTAAAATTTACTAATCTTTGATCAATTGCTTCAAATTGATAGTGTTACTATAAAATAAAAGACTGGGATTAGGCGGGACACGTCAGCCCTGCAATAGTTGGGTGACCATCGCCACAACATTCGATCACAATAGGTCTTCATGGCCACAGAGATAAAAAAACCATGTAATCAATAATAATAATAATCACCACAACCATCTAATTTACTAACAGTTGCACACTGAAATGGTCGGCAATGGACCTTTATTTGCAAACTTTGACATTTGCATGTGTTGAAATTCAAAGATTGTTAATTGAAAAACTGCCAAAGTTTTTAAAAACAGGACCGGTGCTAACCATTTCAGTGGGCAATGGCAATTGAGTTACTAAATGAGGCCTCTGTACCCCTAGTATGAGGCCGAATTCGAAATCTTTCTTGGTTTACCATATCGTAAACCAAGAAATCCTATTGCTTAATACCTATTTCGTAGTTTGTTAGGTATGTGTATGATATTATTTATGCTGCTACTTTCGTATGTACACCGCCGTCTTTTGTTTATCGTGCTATCCTGTCCATCTAAAGGTTTTCTGGAAAAGATCGCTATTAGCGATAAAACCAGTTTCCAGTAAATTGTTGAATTTTTTTGGTGTATCTATCTATCTATCGAGCTCAATTTTAATGTACGTTTTTTGGAAATTACGCAACTGGTTTTAAGTAGAATCTGAACGAACAACGTAAGTAATGTAATCTTCTTGCAGATTGCAATAATTATCACACAAAACGGTGAGGTAATTAACGTTACTTCAAAATTTAGCTCCTTATAGTATACTTTATAAGTTTTAGAATTGCGCAACTCGTATTAGGCCCTCTGGTCAGCCGAAGATACAATGGCGGGACGAGCTCGATACCTTCAGTGGCACGTAGCTAGGGACAGAGATGTTAGAAAGTCTATGGGCCTTTGCCCAGCAGTGGGACGAGAAGGGTTAAATAAAAAAAAGTCTAGCAATAATAGATATATAGCCATTAAATGTAAGCAATTATATTCTTATCTAATATAATCACACATTTATGGCTACATACAACAAGCCATACAACAGCGCACTTAAGCTTAAACTTTAATAAAACAAAATGGAAATTCTTTTTGCAATTTCTCATGAATTAAGTTAAATAGCTCCGTCAGAAGCACAAAGACAAGCTTAAACGTGGTTTAAACTCGGATAAAGTCATTGCGAGCGCACATTTTAAAACTACATTAATAACCAAGATGTGACATTCTCTTACTTTTAAAGTTGTGAACCTTTCTTTGAAATGTATGATTGTCTATATTAGGTAACTGTGCCTTATTTCGATTATGTTCACAACAAAATTTGCGTGTCAATTACAAATCTTTTAAAAATGAAGCGTTAATTATTTTTCTGTGTAGTACCTACCTATTGTATATTCTATACGTACTAAAAAATAGGTACTAATAGATATCTGTATAAGTATCTATTCATCTTCATCTTCATCAGCCTATCCACTAGGTACTATATGAGCGCCATTGCACCCTGTTCTGAGCTTAACGCATCCAGCTTCAACCTTTCGCAAATCGTCACTCCACCTGGCCGGAAGGCATCTTACACTACGTTTGCCGAACCGTGGTCTCCACTCAACGTTTAACCGTTTATCCGAACGGTTGTCGGTTCTTCGGCAGATATGGCCAGCCCACTTCAACTTCAACTCACTAATTCTCTGAGCTATGTCGACAACTTTAGTTCTATGTTGGATATACTCGTTGCGGATTCTATTCTTCAGAGAAACTCCAAGCATGACTCGTTCCATAGCCCGCTGAGTGACTTTACACTGGTGGACTAGCCGTACTGTGAGTGTCCACGTTTCGGCTTCGTATGTCATGACGGGTAGGACGCACTGATTTAAAACCTAAATTTCCAAACATTGCGGTATGGTTGATGATTATCTACCTATTTTATATTCTATCCTATCTCTATATCTAAATATTATGAAAATAAATTGCCGAAGTCAAAGACATAGTTCTTTATTGCGTCCTAATTGTTTCTTTGTCCATTGTCAAAAAGTTAAGTCCTAAAAAAGTACATAAAGTTTCTGTTGAACCTTCTTGAGATTAGTTGTTTTTGTTTTTGTATTTGCCAATACTGAAACGGTTTATGAAAAGAAATAACACAACGAAACAGCGGGAGAATCTAAAATATCAAAATTGTTAATTAGGAACTTTTTGACAATGGACAAATAAACAATTAGGACGCAATAAAGAACTATGACTTTGACTTCGTCTTTGGTGGTACGAAGTCATCTAGTTTATCATATACATTAGATGATATTTACTTATTATCATATTTCTAACGTAGCTACCTCAAATAAAATAGTTAATAAATAATGCGGGACGTAATCACACAGCATCATGTAGCCGTAAACTAAGAGCTTGTATTATGGTAACCACATGATTGATATACTTTATATATATGAATATATATATTATTATATATTTGTAAATATATACATATCATACATAGATAACACCCAGATCCAAGACAAAAAATTGCAGAACATGCAAACATTTGTCCCGCAGCGGGCATCGAACCCGCAGGCCACAGGCACACATGCTTGGTGCCCGCAACCTATCTTATCCATGTTTTATTGTCATGCGCGTATCAGATACTGTGAGAATTAATAATATCAAATGAATAAAATAGTAGGTACGGTACGGCTGTGAGTAATTTTTCAAATTAAATATTGAAATTAGTCCTCCTTAAAATCAGTCTAAAATTATTACAGGTTAAATATTATGTTAATAATTATTTATGTTATTTTTGGTAACATATTCTAAATAAATAACAATTATTTTTAATATAAAACAATTATTTTTGATACAAAACAATTGTTACCGGAAGCTATTTTGAAGTAGCCTACAATTGAAATTCATGATAATTGTACTTTGAAGATAAAATTAAATCGATATTATTTATCGAAGGTATTTTTCTGATTTAATAAGATTTATTTGACGTATAAAATGTTATTTAAGTAGTCAGAGATGTTACAGAGGGGAGGTGTATTGAAGGTAGTCAGGAAGTCCGAGTTGGTGGATTCGGACATTCTGGTTTGACCTTCGAGAAGGGAAAGACGTCCCGCTCTGCACCCTGTCGGTATTATTCGGCTTGGACTACACCTCCATTGCTGCAAAATGAGCTAAGTAACTTAAATATGTCTTTCGGCCTCTTGACAATATTTTAAGGTTATTTTGTAAAATAACATTCTAGCCCTAATTGCATAAACATAAAGGAAAATTTTAACGTGTTTTGTGTTGAAGTAAAATTATTTTTATTAGTATTACAGTATTTTAAGTTCACTTCTACTCAAGCAATACGTGCCACACGCACGCGGCACACGGAATGGTCACGCATGACAATAGAAAAGCCCCAACTCTCAGCTAATGCTGGACATTTTCTTAAAAAAAGTTTAGTTCAAAACTGTTGACGTCATAGTTCATTGGTTATTTGACGACCTCTGTGGCGCAGTGGGCGAAGATCTGCCAGGGATGTAGAAGGTTGTGGGTTCGATTTCCGCCACGGGACAAATGTTTGCATGTTCTGCAGATGTGTATTTCATTTTCTGTTGTGTTATTCGTTGTGTGGCACGTATTTCCAAAAAAAAATGTATATAATAATGTAATATATGAATCATGTGGGTCCCATAACACAAGCTCTGCTTAGTTTGGGGCTGTATGACGCTGTGTGATAGTCCAGCATTATTTATTTATTTATTTACTTCAGTCAGTCTACAACCAGACTATCTTTCTAAAAGGTGATTTAAGTAAATTCCATTTGACAATGGTCTGTTACTTCCTACTTCTTACATCAATGCAATATTCTGGTTTATTTCCCTGGCCTTTAAAACCATAGGGTCGCAAAATGTTCATTTGGATAGAGGCAAGTAAAAAACGTAATGTTAAAAAATAATGTCATTTTTGCGATTTTGCTTAACTTCGGGTATTGCTCGCTTTGGACACACAACTTCGTAATATTTTTTTAAATACTATTTTTTAATACTTTTTATTCTGTTTAGAAGACATTTTGCAATATTTTTGATCTTGTTTTTCGTTAAGATCTTGTCTCTCTTCATCTTGCCAGTTTTCCGAAAAATAAAACCACTGATTTTAAAATGTAGTACTGAATCATTATATCAAGTAGGTATCAATATTATATTATTATTATTATTATATTATTTATTAGTCTTTATTTTTTAGTAAATATTTTAAAATGCTATTTGTCAAACGCCGTGGTGTATTCACGGCCCCCGTTTTAGATTTTAGCTGTGTCGTTTCTTCGTAGTTAACCTACTGCATTTTGTATACTATGGTTGTTCTTATTAATTTTTGAACACCTTTTAAACGAGGCTTTTTATTTGTGGGATTAAGGCTCAGTTCCCAAAAAAAATATATATATATAGGATTTAAAATTCAGTCATTTATTAATTCAATTTATTTATTAAGTCATTTGTCAATTAAGTCATTTTCATTTCAGAACAAGTTTAGTAGTAACGATGCTAAAACTATTGTCACCTCTCATAAACAGGGACAGGGCTAACTTTAAGTTATGGTTAGAATTAAATAGATTTTACAAGTTAGGTACCTAATAAAGCAGTGTGTGTTAAATATTTTTACCTTTTTATTAAAATTAGCGGCCCGTCCCGGCTTCGCACCGGTCAGGGAACTTTTTTTACATCTTGGGTTACGTTACTTAAGTTTTAGTAAGGATCCCTAATCTTTTCTAGCAATAAATATAGCCCATGTTACTCAGGGTGAATGTAGCTTTCCAATGGTGAAAGAATTTTTGAAATCGGCACAGCAGTTTTTGATTTTATTCATTACAAACATACAGACACACTCAAACAAAAATACAAATTTTTCCTCTTTATAATATTATAGTGTAGATACTGTCTCTAGAAACAGAACTAAGTTGCTACACTCCATGTCCAAGACAGTTCAAGTCTAATATTTCAGGATGCTATTCGCCCGGCCGTGGCGCAATCACGGCCCCCGTCTCAAAATGTCAGCTCTGACATTTCTTGTTAGTTCGCCTACTGCACTTTGTGTACTGTGCAAGTTCTCATTAATCTTTGATTATCACCTTTTAAACGAGAATCAAGCTTTCTGTGGTATTTGGGCTGATCGGTATAAAATTTATTCTGATCTATGAATGATTTCTTATGAAATTATTATTAATTTTAAATTAAAATTACATTTTATTTGGCTTAGTTTGGTGATTAGGAAACATAAACATCTGTCCATAGATACTTATGGCTTTTTATTTAAAAGGATAAGTACCAACCTTAAATGTTTTTTTTGTTAATAATCATCATCATCATCATCATGAGCCTAAAGCAGTCTACTGCTGGACATTGACCTCCCTCAATGAGCCCATTGCGTCCTATTCTCAGCAAGACGCATCCAGCTTCTACCAGCAGTATTTCACAGATTGTCACTCTGCCTCCACTCCACCAACGGAAGGCGTCATACACTACGTTTGCCGAGACGCAGTTAGCCCCTCCTTTCAACCAACGGTTGTCGGTTCTCTGGGAGATATGGCAAGTCCACTGCTACTTTTCTTGCTAATTCTCTGGGCTTTGTCGATATAATTTTGTTTAAAGGTAACGAAAAAGCAACGACAACATTTTTTCACAAAAATAAGTCAATAATATACAAAATAATATTTTTTACGAGAAGATAATACAACCTTTAAGTGGTAGTTAAACATCATAAAAATTCTGCTAGTGTCAATCTACCTATATTAAAAAATATCAAGTGCCTTGCGCCTGTTTCGCTAATACTCCAAAATTCAACAGATTTGTCAGTTTTTGTTGTGTTATTTTTGTAATTATTACAATGAATATCAACCCTGCATTAGCAACAGTATGTTAAAATTAAATGGCGTTTCACAAGCAAAAGCTGAATATAATTGGGGCTCATTAAAAATCTGTACGTAGTATAAATATTTCGTACAGTATATAGCATAATACGTCCGCGCTTCCCTCGTAACATAAACGTCAATTACTCTGACGTTATTTTGACGTTTATTGACACATCTGGGTATCTTGTTTGTACCCTAGTTTATTAATACGGTTATGTAACTTTAGAAGTGACTTTGACATGTTTTAGTTCCAATTTTCTTTAGATTTTTTAATGGTACCTAAAAATGGAATAAGCACATGGCCCACCTGATGTTAAGAGGTAACCATTACCTATCACAAAGCATTGCATCATAGATCACGCTTTTTGAAACGTGACCTACGATACAACGGCCTGCGTCCATCAACTTAATAATAATAATATATATATATATATATATATATATATATATATATATATATATATATATATATATATCATCACGGACAGGACTATTCTTGCGAATATCATCACGGACAGGACTATTCTTGCGAATAAACCTGATATCGTCTTGGTAGACCGGTCGGAACGCCGGGCGATACTTGTTGACATCACCATTCCACATGACGCTAATCTCGTGAAGGCCGAGAAGGACAAGCTTAGCAAGTACCTTGACTTGGCACACGAGATTACCGCTATGTGGGATGTCGACTCAACAATTATCGTTCCGATAGTCGTTTCAGTGAACGGTCTTATAGCGAAGAGCCTTGACCAATACCTTAAGAGGCTCTCGCTAGGCAGCTGGATCAAGGGTCAGATACAGAAGGCGGCTCTCCTGGACTCGGCACGCATTGTGCGGAGGTTCCTCTCTCTGCAGCCCTAGCCACTGACCGTTTGAGCCTTGCCCCGCGGTCGGTGGTCCACCATTTTGGATATATTTTTTACTATAATGTTTTTTTATATTATTTTTGTACATAGTAGATTAATAATGTTTTAAATTTTATAGTAAAAAATGTATTTTTGATGAGTTTTAAAATGAATAAAGTGTCATAATAATATAAACTTTATTTCAGGCTACAATAGAATAAATACAGAAGGTGGTTCAACTTAAGGAATGAAGATGTTGAACCTATTGTGCCTGTAATTTCACCGGCACCCACGTCCCACGCCCTTCAATCTGAAACACAGCCTAGCTGCTTCACGGCAGAAATAGGCAGTACTTCTACTCTCGTACCATCTATTATGAGTAAGGTGTTCAAAATTTAAAAATATACCTATTCAAGTACTTAAATTAAGAATTTACTTCTCCGCAATGTAAGAAACATCACCATTTATTTAACTTTTCTCAATTTAGGTATAATGATTTTTGGTCATCTCTGTCCCGAGCTAATAAAATGGGAGCGATCTCTGCCCAGCAGTGGGACGAGAGTGGTTTTTAAAAATATGAATTCAAAGTAATTTTACTTATATTGGTTATAATGTTCGTAGGCAGCAGTACCTGGAAATCATCATCATCAGCCTATAGCAGTCCACTGCTGGACTTAGGTCTCCCCTAATTAGCGTCATTGTGTCTTAGGAATAACATTAGCAATACATTATTGAAAAATTTTAAATTCTCACGTACTGTTACATCGGTGACGACACCGACGGCGTTTCGACTCATTATGTGAGACTTCATCAGGGAGAGTGAACGCGACCCTCTCGCGTCCCATCCTCATCCTGTATATCATGTGCTCTCGGGTCCCTTTCATGTCCTGCATTTGGTGCTAAAGGCGCGGAGGGAGAGTGCTGAGTTCACTCACCATTATCAAGGCCCTCTTAATGAGTTGAAACACCGTTGTTGCCTTGACCAATGTAACGATAAATGTAAATTCCCGTTTTTCAATATAAATGCGTTCACTATCGTAATTTTACGAGTAAAATAACAGAATCAATATTGCTTATTAAAACAAATAAAATTCACACCCACCTTTTGAAATAATTTAAAAAGCATCAATGTTTCAATCCTGCAATTCCATCGCAACCCAACACGGATGCGAGGTACGAACGAATGTCAGGCAGTCAGACTCCCCGTATTGTCCGTCAGTCGACGTTCAACCGCCGACGTGTAGAGGCGCCTTGCCGACGTCCAGACGTTATTTAAGGCCTCATTGTGCCACTGGCCAGTGCGATTTGACTGTTGATAAACTACGATTGTTTCGACTGATGAGCTTCAGTGTATTTAAATAGCTGAGTAAAGTAGATTTTTACTTTGTTTGCGTGAAACCGGGATACAAAGTATACGATATGTTAATTCAGGTTACAAACTTGGTATATTTCAATTTTCTTCGAAATCTGTTCTCTAGTTTTTGCGTGAGAGTAACAAACATTCATCCATACATAGTATAGAATAAGGTCGCATCCCGCTGTCAAACTTAAAACTACGCAACGGATTTTGATGCGGTTTTTTTTAATAGATAGGGTGATTCAAGAGGAAGGTTTATATGTATAACTTATACCCATGCAAAGCCGAGGCGGGTCGCTAGTTTATAATATTAGTAGGAAAAGAGAGCTGCGTAGCATTATATTATTATATTTAGTAGATTATCTAAGCGAAACACTGTCCGACAATCTTATATACGTCCGGCGTATTTGTACCGAGAAGTGAGCGTGCTTTACAGCTCCGGTACTATTCATGGAAAAATAGTAGTCGGCTTCACTGACGGCCTAAGCTGGGTTACAAGTTAGCTATCCTTCAGTGGTTAGCGGGTAGTGAGCGACATAACAGCTCCGGTACCATTCATAGACAAATGGTAGTGCGTCCTTAGCGCACGAGTAACTCACCTGAGTACCGGGGTGCACTTTGCATCTCGGCAGCAAGACCTACTGTTCGCAGGTCCTGGTATTTGCCAGTTTAATCGTCTGCTTCATAAACTATTGGTTAGTAAGGGGACGTTAAACATTTCGTAGATTGGATTGGGTTTGTCCAACAATCTTTTGTATGGGTGACCGCTTTGTGGTGTTCTGCGGCCATCTTCCAGGCGTTTTTTAACTACCACCACTATTTGATGAGTTTCAAAGCTTAGGTACTGAATTACTGATTAAAAAGATGAGTATGAGGAAGTTGGTAATTTCGCAGTATCAGTAGTGTAAGTAATTTAATCATCTGCTTATAACAACAACCCAACATATATAACATATTTGTTATATATGTTGGGTTTATAAATAAAATTTAGTTTAATTCCACTTGAGTTTCGTAATATGTTCACCACACATATCAGAAGTAGTAGAGTTCTTTGTGGAGAGCTCGTCTAGGGAAGTACTACCAACATGCCTATTTCTGCCGTGAAACAGCATTGCTGTGTTTTGGTTTGAAGGATATGGGTGCCCGTTAAATAATAGGCACAAGAAAATTATCATGTTCGTGCCTCAAGTTGATGAACGCAGGGCGTTGCATCGTAGAGTACATCCCGAAAAAACGTGATGTACGATGCAATGCTTTGTGATAGGTAATGGTTACCACTTAACATTAGACGAGCAATGTACTTTTTCCATCTTAAAGTAACATAAAAAATAAATAAAAAAACACCTTCAAACCTTTGTTCTAAGGTAACACATACAATACATAAAGAGGTGTTAATTCTACAGTACTGTTACTTTAATATACAAATGAACAGTAAAATCCATTACCATCGTTTAGTGTCATATTAAAAGAAAACATATTATCACAGCGAAATTGATTTCACACAGTCATTTATCATTTTGACTTATTGATTGATGATACGTGTATTGACGTAAAGTAATTAAAAAGCACACGTCCGTATTCTCTTGTTAGAAACGACCAGATTAGAAAGACCTGTGGTGAAGGGTGAAGTCGAAAAGATCAAATCAAATATTCAGATACTTAGTGTACTCGTACAGACTATGTATAAAATATTATAAGCGTATTGCGTCCATTTGGCCAGACTGCAGTATAGATATTTACGCCCGAGAATGCCCAAAAATTAATTATTTTGTAGAGATATATATCTATAGATACATATAAATATTCGAGTCAAGAGGTTCATTCGAGTGGTAGTACAATTAGACCATACTATTTTTTGGTAAACATTTTTATACATTTCATCATCTTAATCATTTATCAGCAGCTTAAGACCCACTTTCTTTTGATTATGCCAGTTGCCTCAATCCATATCATCATCTTAGCCCGGAATCACCCACTGCTGGGTTTAGGCAGTCCTTACTTTGTGCCTCCTTTGCCCTGTGTCTCACTCATACAGGTATTTATGCCCAGTGATTTTCACAATGTCTTCGAACCAACGCGCTGGCGGGTATTATATATTTATCAATAAATATAGATATACCCCCTTACTTATAAATGCTAGTTAAATTTATCCATTGCTTAAAGTTATTCCTGTCACTGTTGTTTAATATCCAATAGTAAGACATAGCAATTGACTAAGCACCGTTTATCTTTTAACAAATTTTTATAAGTAAGGTCTTTAAAATTATGGTTTAAAGAAAAAACATTACTTTCAGTATATTTCATGCAATTTGGCTTGTACAAAGATAAATAGTAAAAATTTGTAAGGTTGAATAAGGCTGGGCCAGGATGTCACACACGCATAAAGTACCTACTGTCCACATACTGAACTACAAATATGTTTCGATTACACAAACCAAAAATTTCATAGACATATCAAAAAATTTAGGTAGTCCATAAAGCCTCTTTTATAAGCTCTAAGGATAATATTCAAGAACATCATTCTGAGTTTTTCAAAACCCACTGCTGGGCATAAGCCTACTCCATCATGTGTCTATATTATTGCAAATTACAATAGATCAAAGCTATTGGTAGATATTATCGAATGTACATTCAGTTATGATGTGTTGTTTGTGCAATTTCATTTCGTTTTGACAGGCTATTCATTTTTTTGGGACACGATAATGAGAATAGCGCTAAGTGAGAGAAAAGTTTTACGGAATTGCAAAACATTGCAGGTAAGTGGCATATGGCTCAAGTATTCCATATTATTTATGGAGAAATAAAATTATAGATTTTTCCAAGCTGTTAAGAAAAGTGTTTTTTGTTTCAGCTAAGTTAGGTCAGGGATCATTTCTAATACTCAAAAAAGTCAGAATAGAATCTGAGAGCGACGATTGAGTCTAAATTTTAGATTTTATCGTATTTTGACATGCCATCATATCGCAGAGTTCATCATCGCAGGTTCCTAGTTTGTTGGAAGAAAAATAAAACCAAACCAAAACTATCGAATTCGACTTTCGCACGTTTAATAATACCTCAGAACTCAAAAGCCTTTATGTAAGACTACTCTGTCTTCAAAGTCTTTGAGGATAAGTATTTTATTTTGTAGTTGTCCAAACTTTTATATAAAAATATGTATAAGGTACTAAAAATTCGAAAACAATTAATAAAATACGTTTTTTGTACATATTTAAATTAATTGGCATGATTGATAAAATATCGGAATTTATAACATATTCAAGAAATTTTGAAGATTATTTAAGAAATTATTTAAGAACTACCTGTGATTTATGCAGTATGGCCCAAACCATTGCCGTGCCGGTTGCCAAAAATATATGAGATAGAATATTTTGCGAAAAACATTTTTAAGAACAAAAGCGTTCATAGAATTTTTTTAGCTTGTCTTGTCTGAGGATCGAATCAACTCAACATTAACCTACGGGTATCATACAAATAATAAAAATCAAAAATTTGTGTGTGTACATTAGGATTTGGATGAAACTTAGAATCTACATAGTTTTTGACCTGAATTACAACATAAGCTACTTTTTATCCTAGTACTACGTGGGTGGAACTGGTTAGTTCTTAATATATTTAACGAACTAAGAGTGACCAAGCTGTTCTCTATAATTTGTGACATCAATGGTAGAACATTTAATAACTCGAGTATTTTCTTGTTAACTAATTGAAATGAATCGAATAAGCTCAAATTAAAAACTTTCCAGACGAACAACTTTTAACGAATTTAATTGACAGTCGACATTTCCAAGTATAATTTACATTTCTGTCTTTGAAAATGAAGTGTAGGTACATTGTGTACAAGGTGTATTTTAATTTTTATAACTCGATGACTCGAAAAGGGGGTTCAAGGACTTATTGAGCTTTGTAGTTTTTCATTGAAAAAATGGCTTGTAAAGTTACGCAATAATTGTATACAAAAATATATGAGGCAGCCCTAGAGCAGCTCATTTTGTTAAACTTTGTCCTTGACTTATTTGACAATGATAACTGTCATTAGGGCTGTATGGGGTTCCAAAATCCACCATTAGTGCCTAAGCCGTCACCTGTACGGTGCACCCTGCTATTTAGTGAACGGGGCTCTGGCGGCTAGCTAATTGCGGCATAGCGCAGCCTACATCGACACAGATAAATCCCTTGTCAACCGATGGGCAGCAGCGTCGGTGGTGCGAGAAGCTATGCCCTGTGATCCTCAACCCGCATGCCCAGCGTGGGGGATATGGGCATGTCCCCCTTTATTAGGGGATTCAGCAGTGGACTAAAACACCCTAGTATGGTGTGGAGGTGGTGTGAATTAGGGCTGTCAAACACACTTAAAGTTTTTGTACGAAAAAACACGTATATTTAATTGAGGTTCTCTTAATTGGACCATGGTCCAAATCGAGACCTTTCAGAATAACATCCGAATTCAGATACACCTTACATGAGTAGCTACAAATTTTACTGCCTTGAGTACGATTACGTGTGTTGTTAATTTTCTTAGTTTTTACACTTGACGTTGTGAATAAAAGTTACCACTTTACGATGTATTTATCATCTAATACCAGCCATAAAGGTTTTATAAAAAGGTGTAGAAGCGACACAGACTTAGGTTAATTAAGAAGTAATTTAAATTAGCGACTATATTATATTTATTTAGAACACGTAAATAAAACAATAAAAAAGTAAACTAATTAGATACACGATAGATATTACCAAAATATGTATTACAAGATAGGCCACTAAACAAATTGTGGCTATGTGTAAGACTAGCATACGAAACTGCAAAAGCCAATTTTTTTTAATTTGAAACCAACTAAAACGCGAATTTGTGCGTTTGGGAACTTTTCGTCAGGGAAAATGCCGGCGTGTTTCACGTGAAAAAAAGCCACTATTCACATGTGCGCCTATACAGGGTGGGGCAAAATTTTACCACATTGAGAACAGCTACCTTTTCTTTTGTAGTTAGATGTTGTAGTTTTGTTCTGAGTAAATTATAGGTTATTATTATAGGTTATATATTGAAGGAAAAAATAATTACATTTTAGGATTTTTGAAAAAATTTTGTCAGCCCAAAAAAATACATTTGTCGAAAAAAAAAAAACAAGTTGGTCTATTTCCTAAAGTAACTTCCCAAATCAAATTGTAAGTTTTTGCGAAAATTCAAAAAATAAGTTTTCCATACAATTTCTATGAAGAGTCATTCGCCACTACATTGAACACTTAAATTCACCATTCATAATGTTTGGCTGAATGATGATATCCCCGATTACCAGTATGCGTCGCATTGCGTGTATGAACTCAATGTTATGGTGAATGATATTTCATAAAAATTGAATGGATAACTTTTTTTGGAATTTTCACGGAAACTTACGATTTGATTTGGTAAGTTACTTTGGGAAAAGTGTTCTTGTTGGAAAATAGAGTCAATTGAGACCAACTTGTTTATTTTAACAAATATCATTTTCTAGGCTGACTGTACCTTTTTTCAAAAATCACAAATAATTGGTTTCAATTTCTCTGGTAATTTTCAATTCAGAGTAATGATTCAGTTCAGTTTCTCTGGTAATTTCCAATTCAGAATAAAATCAGGAATTTCCCATCGCAAAAAGTGCCTGCGATTGCTATTTAGTCGCTAACAAGGAATGTTACGATTCATTCGAATAATAAATAGGCGATTTCAATCGCTTCTGAATTAGAATCGAGATCTATTATTATCGAGTTAAATCGATTATTGGGACCGATGCTGATTGGTCTTGTTAAAGTCTAGTTTGCAGGAAAATTGCTAACGTAATTTTACAATAAGTAGGTTGAATACGATTTGAAAACTTGAACTGAAACTGCGGGTCATTCTAGGAACACGCAAAGTAATTAATCCCTGATCTTTAGACCTCAAATCAAAATTTAACACGGACATTAATCAATTTTGTTAGGATGATAACTTTATTTATAAACTAGTCCATTTTGTTTTACATTGGTTTCTATGTATTTTATGTATGTGTTAGCAAACAATATATTATATATTTATTAAGTAATCTATCAGTCATGAAGTTCCCATACTACAAACTCTTCTTAGTTTGGGGCTACATGTTGTTATGTGATAGTGTCCTGAATTATTTATTTATTTAATCTATAGACTAAATAAGAACATGGGTAACCTAGGCAAAATACCTAAAACAAAGATAAGCAATTACACAGTCTGGAATTACCTTTAGAGCACTAAAAGCACTAAAAAAATCGTCGATGCTCAGAATTTTCCCGTGATGATTTTTGAAAAATTGAATTCCTCTGAAATAGTCGGACATAAAATTTTATCTCTCCTCTCAGATAGGATAAGTGAAATTGGTAGTCTATTGAAAACCTGAAAGGACTGGTTTTATGAGACCTCCCAGACGTTTTATAGTTTTCCCAACCTGTATGTATACAAGAATATTATATTTTTAATTTAATAGATATTAACGTATAAAATATGAAAATCAATATTCTATATTGATATAATCGTGGCTTACCGAGAATAACATCTCATAACTATTTATTTACTATGTATAATAATGTACATTGAATTACGAACCAAATCATTTGTTTCATCATATTTTTTTAAAGCAGAGGCTCGATCAAGAAGAATCCCAGCCGTGCACCAATGGATTTTTCGTTTCGAAAAATTTATGTGCGCTTTACCACGAGCTCGAAACGGTGAAGGAAAACATCGTGATGAAACCGGCATGCCTTCGAACTAAAATGTTCGAAAGGTATGTGCTAGGTTAGTGTTCTAATAAAGCGGTGATGGGCTTGCAATCTGTCACGTGGAATGCTAGCTGCTTGCAAAAAGCGGGCATGTATCGAACGTAATGTTTGGACTTGCCTCTGACTACCCCCGTTAAGGTATTCTCAAAAGATTTGCGTACTGAGCAATATCTGAAGATATCTGAATATATAATGTGTCGTGAAGATGTTTGTTTGTTAGGTATTTTTTTTTTTATTTGAATTTTTAAAATAACGCTTTTGCTATTTACTACTCTTGTCAACGCAACTATGCAGCTCCCTTCATCAGCCTCTCTCCTTTTCTTTCCTTTATTTAATCATATCTCCATGACAGGAGCTTTAGGCTCATGTAATTTATTTTGGGTCTTCCTCTGCCTAATTTTTCTTCTACTTTTCCATCTATGATGTTGCATACCGTTTCTTTAGAATTAAAATAAAAAGATTCGGTTAGCCATGTGTTTGCCATAATTAATATCGTTAATTGCTGATACATATTAAATTTAGTTTAATTATTAGTTGAGGTCGCATGAAAGTACCTAATATATATAAAAATAAATAAATTTTACACACGTTCAACTGATCCCAAACTATAGGTACACGCTGATAAACATACAGTGTTGCCTCAAATCTAAGTTGGTAGTAACTCTGTTTTCTGTGCTGTTTATGTTTCACACACGTTCAACTGATCCCAAACTAGACAGACTCACAGACAGTGGTGGCAATTTGCTTGGCACCAAACTAACTAAAAATCGGTATTAAATTAACTAAAACTCTAATTCCTATTCGGTTGTTGCCAAATTAGCGTACATTTTAGGTAAATGTTCTCAAAATTTTCTAAAATTCTATCACTAAATTAGAAAGGCTACTAAAATTTATTTTACTTATTTTTAATGAAAAATTTTAGAACTTTTATCCTTAAATATAATAATTTCAATGTATATACATACAATTTAGTCAGCACCTGAAAGGGTGTTGATTAAAATCCCACGAAATAATGATTTTACTTCTAAAACAAGACGCTTTAATGGACCTACCTAACTCTTGGAACTCATAATTAACATTCAGATCAATCACATTTAGAGATTTATTGATCCAAATGCTGTAATTTTGTAACTTTCAGTTCTCATTTCGGACACTTAAACATCCTGACCCATTGGAATACCGGGCGTTTTCGTCACCGCGATCTAGGATTGTACACTTTTACACTACGCCATCTAGTGCTAGGAAGTGAGAAACGTGGTAAATTTTTTGTTAGTTTTCCACGTAAGATCAGTTTGAAAAAATGAGTGTTTTTTTGGCTGAAACATGTAAATACCGAGAATAAAATACGTAGCCAAGATATTTAATTTTTTTTGCAAGCTTTGGTGCGCGAGATGGCACTTTATGAACGATAACAAAATGTTTGATGTAACAGCAGAATAGCTTTTAAACTAAAAAAATCTAAATTTAGACATGACTAAACAGCCGAATTGCCACCACTATAGAGACAGTAGAGAGAGTATGGGTACCAAATACTGATAATAACTTGAAATTTGAATATTGATTACTTGCTTAATCAAGATCAAAAATTCAAGTCAAATATTTATTTAGAAAAAATAAAATTATTTTCACAATCACGTCTTATAGGTCTGATTATTAGAGTGTCGTTACAGCAAAACTAATCAGATATTTAAATATTTATTAAGTTTACAAACACAAGTAATTAGTAATTTAACTTTTTCTTGAATATTTTGGTTCCATCTAAAACTTTAAGTTCAAGCAATCAAACATAATGTGAACGATATATTTTCATTTGGTCCACAACATTAAGAACTCTAACAATAAAGCTCTCCAATTATATTATCACTAGCTGTCTCGGCGCACTTCGTACCGCCTTAGGATCAATAAATGTTATTTATAATAATAATAATAATAATGCTGGACACTATCACACAGCATTATGTAGCCCCAAACTAAGGAGAGCTTTTATTATGGGAACCACATGATTGATATACTACATATATACTTTTTTTTTTTGTAAATACATACATAACATACATAGAAAACACCCAGACCCGAGACAAATATCTGCAAAACATGCAAACATTTGTCCTGCAGCGGGAATTGAACCCGCAACCTATTGTGTCTCAGGCAGGCCTTCACCCACTGCACCACAGAGATCGTCAAATTATAATTATAATTATAACTTTCTAATTTCAATTATAACTTTCCCATTTCCGTTCCAGCTCCCGTTCCCGCTTCCGTTCCCTCTCAAAAATAAACTCATCGAAATCAGTCAATCCGTTCTCGAGATATTAGTTCAATACAAAATTTATAAAAAAAAAAAAATTTCTTCATATTTTTTTCGTTAGTTATTCCGAAGTTTTTAGAGTATTTTGCTATTCGAGGCGGAGACAAATCCAAAAAATCAAAGATCAATCAAGCGTTGCAACAAACCGGACTTTGTTTCATATAATATAGGTGACTATTACAGGAACAGTACTTTTTTCTGCATGAAAGGTACCCTATGTCCTTTCTGGACTCCTGGCAACGTGTATGCGAAATTTCTTGATGATTGATCTCACTTTTGCATTTAAAATACTAGTTAGATAGTAAGGATTACAGATCAAAGAAAACATCGAGTGGAAATCTATTCAATCAAAAATACGATAGTCTATTTTAAATTATTCAAAAATGTGACGTAAAGCCAACCTATGACTGATCTTGACCCTTAGCCCTATCAAATGAGCATTCCCTAAAAACCATGAATAAATACATGTATCCGGGCTTATGCCTCATCCTAAGGGGGGTATAAAAATGTGTCTTCAAGATATTGTGGTACGTGGGATACATACATTATTGAACCTCATTTCTAAAGGTATCAGGTACGTACCGGTAAAACTGGTAACCAGTATCAATCATATAAATAAATTCAAAGATGTTGTTTATCGTAACCTCTCTAATAAAGCTTTTTATAACATTTTTGATTATTTAGATGACAAAAAAGCTTGGGATGAAATTGTCTCCAACTCTCTCAAAAACAATGTAATATTTAAGAATAAATCTTGAAAATTTAAGCCTTGCAGAGTTTCTTGCCAATTCTTCTCGGTTTGGTCGCGTTAAAAATTGGTGTATTAAAAAAATTACGATTAAAAAAGTACTTACTTTACAGTGCGTATTGAATAAATAAAGTTTAACTTTTGAGTTCTTTTTTTGAAAATCGATACCATTATTTTTTTTAGATACAATTATTGTACCTAAGCTATTTGCCGACATCATCGAGGAGGAAGTGGTAAGTGAAGCTTTTTTAAATTTTATTGTACCTATAGTTAATCAGCACGATGGAGCAATATGAGCCGTGATATACTTTTGATCCGGAGGTCATAGGTTCGGATCTAGGCCGTGCACCAATGGATGTTTCGTTTCGTAAAATCTATAAGCGCATTTATCACATACAAAACATCGTGAGGAAACCGGCAGCTTAGTCAACTCCACACGTATTGACCATGTCGTTCCTGTGGGGGGTTCCTGTGAGGCCGGCTAGGCTGAGAGGATGGTATAGGTGCTGAGCAAACCTACTCCATTTAACCATGTCCCAGGTACCACAGGGTCCCTATCAGTAAGCAGTGAGTAAAAAAGTTTCCATTTGACGCTGTATTAATCATCAAGACTAGATGCAAAACCTTAAGTTTTTTTAGTAAACTTATTTGACAAAAACACTGATTTAACAAAGCGCAAGGCGAGCGTGATATATTTCATTTCATTTATTTGCAGGAAATATGGTACAGGTATAGTTGTTAATATACACTCGAGAGCAATGAATCCGGGTCACTCAAAGAATCCAAAAAATCTCGGAAAGTAAGAATGCTAGGTTAATGCAATAAATTGTATTTAATAGACAATTTAATACTCCTTAAATGAAAGTTAAAAAAATATGAGTCACCATACATTTTATTTACACAAAATTACATAAAGAAAAAAAACTGCTGATCTCTCCTTAAAACAAAAATAGGAAACATGAAATTTTTGAACTTTATGGCGATTTTCTTGAATTTCAATACTTCGTATTACCTCCTCGTGCTTCCATTACTGCGTTTACGCGGTTTGGCATGCTGTACACCAAGTTCCTTATACGATTTTGGGGAATATTCTCCCATTCCTCTGTGAGAGCAATTTTGAGCTCAGGAAGCGTGATTGGGGGAGGGTTTCGTTGTTTTACGCATCTCCCTAGCTCGTCCCAAGCATGCTCGATCGGGTTGATATCCGGGCTGCGCGCTGGCCACTCCATACAAGTAATGTTCATCTCTTGAAGGTAGTCATTCACAATCCTACCTGTATGAGGTCGGGCATTGTCATGCATAAATATAGGATCCTCACCCAAATTGACCATAAATGGACCAACGTGTTCGTTGAGGATTTCTTCCACATATCTTACGCTAGTTAAAGAGCCGTTTTCTATGATCACCAGCTCTGTGCGACTTTCAGAGGAAATTCCGGCCCACACAAGTACAGACCCACCACCGTAGGCTACTTTTTCTTCGATGCATGCTTGCTTGAATCTTTCCCCTGGTCTTCTATACACTCTGTGTCTTCCATCGTGCTTGTAGAGCATAAATTTTGTCTATTAAATACAATTTATTGCATTAACCTAGCATTCTTACTTTCCGAGATTTTTTGGATTCTTTGAGTGACCCGGATTCATTGCTCTCGAGGGTACATAGAAAGCGTTTCACATATTTCACCAAATATTTGGCATCCAAAATTATACAATAAAATAAAATTTATATTTACAATGTCAAATCATAAGAAACATATAATATATAATAAAAATTAACCGTCTCAAAAAATATACATAAAAATTTACAAAATATCATGTCAGAATATTAATATTATGTTTATCCGACATAGAACTAAAGTTGTCGACAAAGCTCAGAGAATTAGCAAGCTGAAGTTGCAGTGGGCTGGCCATATCTGCCGAAGGCCATATCTGCGAAAGGCTGCTGGTAGAAGCTGGATGCGTCGAGCTCAGGACAGGGCGCAATGGTGCTCATTAGGGGAGGCTTATGTCCAGCAGTGGACTGCTATAGGCTGATGATGATGATGTCAGAATAAAATTATCAATACATTAAAACATAATTGACTAACTTGGGACTAATTTACCGTGCGTTTCTTATGCTACACATTGACCTGCGTACCGGTAAATGGGTACTAATACTTATTCTAGCCTTTTTTTGGTGTAAGCGTGGTTTTTCGCGAGGTTGAATTTTATGCGCCCTTTTAACGGCATTTGTATGTTTTATTTAGGTTTCTCTTATCATTTTCCGTGACATATTTCCTTGAAGGCAGCTTGTGGAATGCTAAAGTAGTTTTGGGCGAGGTTTCAGACGAGTGCTCGTGGTTGAATACGAATTATAAAAAATAACTGATTTCTGATTTTGTGTCTAAAAAAACATGAATGAACTGAAGGTTATTATGTTGGTAACCTATGTTGGTTTATACAAGATGTTAAATAAATACTTACAATGATTTTGATTTTATATTGAAAACAATTTTGTTTTATAATTAATCAAACAGTAAAACAATGTTCGTCGGCCAATTTTACGTTATAGGTGTCTTTCCTTCTTTCTTTTTATCTTTGTAATTTTCCTAAAAAATTTTTGCCTGATGTAAATTCTAAATTAGTTTAGAATTTTAAAATAATAATACGAAACTATTTTTAGAATAGATACAAACACAAAATTTCTTCATTTAATAAAAACCTGTAGGTACTTTTTAAACCGCATTTATTAAATTTACACTAATTCGTATAGCGGAAAAGAATTAGCTAGAACCAATGAGGAAACAATACTGCGTAGGCAAAGGTACTCATCAGTTTGTCACATTGATGTTTCTTTCAACTTCTTTGTAGTTAACAACAATAAACTATAAGACGGAGGTTACCCGCTCATTCTGGCGTCAGTTCAATCCATGATTGATCACAGAATGACTGAAAACTGACTGTGTACGCGCAGACTGATGGATTGAAGGTCCAGAATGATGATTATTTAAATATTTTAATTATTTTTGTCAGTCTGCTCAGACTGACGCTAGACAGAACGTGTGTTTAAAAGCTATCAGTCTGATGTCCGTCACCGCTTAATCAGCGATGGAGTCGCATGCCGTGACGTCGCCTGCGCCGTCTCCTCTGCTACACCCAACGTCCGCTTCTTAACCATTAGCCCCGGAGAAGTGTATAGAGTTTCTACGATTCCTCGTAGACAGGGCTAATATTAAAGCAACACAAGCTTTTTTCTTGTTAAAATCCATACCTAATGCGTATGTGTGTTATCGCGCATAAATTTTCAGTTGGACTGATCTTTAGTCTGACTTACCGTGTAATGCCGCCCATCAATCCATCATTCAGCCATCATTCTATACGTGATCAAGGTCACAGACTGAACTGATGACCAAACAAGTAGGACTTTTAAAAAAAATAAACCGACTTCAAATAAATCACTTCTTACTTCTTGACCTAAAGCATTTTTAAAATCGGTTCACGATTGACGGAGATATTGGTGATCATAGGGCGAAAATTACAAGTGAGGATGAGATTTTTTGAGTTTTCCGGGAAAAGTACCAATCCCTCAGAAATAAAAATTATATGGGAGCACCTGTGAAGTATACTCTACCAAACAAAAAAGAATTTTTAAAATCGGTCCACAAGTGACGGAGTTATCGGTGAACATACAAAAAAAAAAGGTTCCGACGAATTGAGAACCTCCTCCTTTTTGAAGTCGGTTAATGAGCGTGTTACCTCAGTCTAACAATAAACAGCGCTGAATAAACACAATGTAGTGACTTCGTGTAAGTTTGATGAATTGAAAAGTTATATTCCCTTACATAAGTGCAAATCTTTGTCAGCTTTACAATTCCGCATGAGTAAAAAGGGTTAGGAGACGCACTATCCCTTATCATAGGGGAAGTAGGAGGTTTGGTTGAAATATGAGGGGGCGTTGACCTTACCATAATCTACGGGACAAATCCCATGCAATTTGTTGTGATTTATGTTTTATTTTATTTATATTGTATGTAAATGTGATAGATTTTTTTGGCTTGTTATTTTTCATGTTTTTTATAGGTCTGTGATTTTATTGGATTACTGAGATGAAACTAGAAAATTAAAATGGTTTAGACCACAAAGATATTTAGTATTAGCTTCCACCCGTGGCTTCGCTCGCGTAATAACCATATAAAAAGGAGCCTATAATACGTTATTCCAGGCTTAGAATATAAAAACATTGTCGGAAATTAAGGACAAATATCTCACATTTCACAAACTTTCGAATTTAAAATATGAGTAGGATCTTTGATTGGTCAAAAAACAGTAAACGCCATACTACTTGTTTAGTCACGAGGTTACGGGGCGACCCGAAGTGTTAAGCGGTTCTTCCCGCTGAAGCTCTTGATTGTTGGTTAATCGTGGGATTGTGTTTGAATATCAGGAAATTATTTTTTAGTGCACCCCTACATGGTATAACGCTATTTGATTATGCAAAGAAAAAAATTCAAGTCTCTAGTACTGACGGTTTAGCCGTGTGTCAGTCGTGCGTGATCAGTCAGTCACTCAGTCAATCAGTCATTCGGTCATCAGCATTATGACAGTCTAACACTTAGAATTCCTAAGTTCCGTTTCTATTATTAGATGTAATGAAATGTCTATGGAAACTAGTTAGAAAAGAAAAGAAAAACAAACAAGTGTTCCATCAAAAATTTTTATACTAAAAGACACGTGGTGTTACCATAGTAAACGTTTTGTTTCACCACAAAATCGAATTTCCTCGCGTGTCCCGACCCAGACAACATCCATCTTTCTTTACGTACAGGATGACGTCAAAATTACAAATTCAAATATTATTTCAAGCGAAAACTTTCACAAATCCACTTTGCATGAGCGTTTCGCGTCACGCTATAACACCCCGCAAGGGTGGCGTCGTATCCATAGTTTTCAATATAAATATAAGGCTTTATGTAATTTTCTTTGTGGAAAAGTTTGATACTTTTGCTGTTTCAACTTACTAGCATATAAAATTGCGGGCTTATTTGTGCTAAAGTTATTTTTCTATTCCCTTTTTGAGGCCTCATTTACTAACTCAGTTGCACACCGAAATGGTCGGCACCGGAACTTTATATGTAAACTTTGACATTTCATCCGTCGAAATTCAAAGAACGTCAATTGACAAACTATCAAAGTTTTCAATAAGAGGACAGATGCTTGATTTCGGTGTGCAATGTAACTGAGCTAGTAAAGATGGCCTTTGAAGATGGAATAATAAGTTCATGCCCCACCTGATGTTAAGTGGTAACCATTGCCTATCGCAAAGCATTGCATCGTAGATATAGTTTGTTTGGAACATGCCCTGCAATGCAATGCCCTGCGTCCATCAACTTGTGACATGAAGATGATAAGCCTCTTGTGCCTGTAATTTCACCGGCACCCACACCCTTCAAACTGAAACACAGAAGTGCTGCTTCACGGCGGAAATAGGCATGCTACTTTCCCGGACGAGCCCTGCACAAAAAGTTCGACTATTACTAGTATCCTGGTTAACACTTTAAGTCCTGGAAATACACTTGCTGACGAGCATGTACGATGTACGAGGCGCGCAGTCAACGCGCTAGTGTATAACAAAGAAATAAGCTTACTTTCTAATTTATAATATTAGTTACGATTTAATCCTGTCGTTTTTTATTTCCTCGTCCGCAATGTAATAAGATGATATTTTGTGTGTTTATTGATATTATACACCATCGTCTGCTACAGTATTTTAAATCCAGTCCATCCAAAGGTTGTCTGGAAGAGATCTCTCTAAACGCTAAGACCGCCCATTGTACTTTCTATTTTCTACATTATTTTTATTGTATATTGTTCTATTTGTTTTTGTTGGTGTGAGTACAATAAAGAGTTTTTTCTATCTATTCCTGCATATTGTTGTAAACAGCAACCTGCACGCAATTTCGTTTGCTATTTTTTTACCTATCGCACTTAATGTACCAAGTAATGATCACATCAATCATTCCCTTGCAATGTGAAACATAAAGCCCAACACACCAAAACCTTCAACTTTAGGATGACAAAGACTAGGATGCTGAAACAAGAATATCTGCAGGTCATGATAATATAAATATAAATAAAAATGCTGGATATTATCATCTCGCCCCAAACTAAGCAGAGCTTTTACAATTGGCAACCACATGACTGTTAAACTACTATATTTTTAAAGTAAATACATACAATAGAAATCCTGACACAAATACCTAATACCAGACTTGAGACAAATATTTGCAAATCATTCAGACATTTGTCCCGCAGATATCTGGCCTGGGAATCGAACCCACAATCTTGTGTGACTCAGCCGGCTACAAACATTAAACCAACGAAGTCATCAACACTTTTTATCGGCGTATAATTATCATCATCATTTCATTTAATTCTTTATTGCACTTTTACAAAGATACAATTGGTGGACTCAATGCTAATAAGCATTTTCTACCAGTCAACCATGATAGGTCATCATCACCATTAGCCTGTAGTAGTCTCCTGCTGGACATGGGCCTCCCCTAATGAGCACCATTGCGCCCTATCCTCAGCTCGATACATCCAGCTTCTACCAGCAGCCTTTCGCAGAGCGTTACCCCACCAGGCCGGAGACCAAGAGTTATAAAATATGAGTTTGAATTCTGCAATATAAAAATGCAAACAACCATTTTATATTAGCACTCAACAATATTTCTATTTCGAAAAGGTCGCTTTATTTTCAATTTGTAAAGTGGAAAGCGCCTTTGAGAGTTCCCTTTGCAAGGAAGTTGTAGGCTTTCATTATAGCACGAATGGATTCGTGTACGATTGTTTGAAAGTGTTTTGTTGTATCGGCTAAATAAAATCAAGAGTCGACATCAAAAATAATATTTAAAAATATATTCATCTTTATTTTACTTCAGATGAAAATGTGTTTAAGTTTTTGGTGACCACTTAACGCAAAATATCGTCGATGCCAAAATTAATGCTGTAATATATGTATAACTAGCTTCCGTTCACGGCTTCGCACGCGTGGTACCGGGATATAAAGTAGCCTATTATCCAGGTCATAAACTATATATATTCCAAGTTTCATCCAAATCCGTCCTGTAGTTTTCGCGTGAAAGAGTAACAAACATTCATCCATACATCCATACATACTCACAAACTTTCGCATTTATAATATTAGTGTGATTTATAGATGTGTATCCGACAAGACAAACCATGTGCAATCGTTTGTAAATATCATGATATTTTTATGCAAATTTCTCGTTATTCTATGAAAAACTATTGAAAGTACTATAAAGATTACGATTATCATTCTTGAATCAATCGAGCTTGACCAAAAGCTAAATAAAACTATTCAGTACAGAAACTTGGATATCATTTTTTTATATCAAATATATCTTCTGTCTGTTTTAAAGGGGCTACTAAAGCTCGGACAAGAATCTAAAACCCGCACATAATAAGTAACTGAGGTTTCGTATGATACTAAGTTTGTGAGTATGATGAAACTTGGAATATACATAGTTCGTGACCTGAAGTAACACATAGGCTACTTTTTATCCCGGTACCACGCGAGTGAAGCCGATCACGGAAGCTAGTAACAACTAATAACATAATGCGAAAGTGATTTTGCAATTTTTTTTTGTAATGCTTTCACGTCTAACTTGAACTCAACCGATCATAATTATCAAACTTTGCAAACGTGTATTTAAACAGAAAAATATATAGGGTTGCTTTCATACAAAGAAACTTGAGATTTCACACTACAGGCAACGCATTGAAATGTAATTTTAAAATAAAGCAGACCATTAAATTTCAATATAGTACCGATGATAAAGAGAACGGACCTACCGCCTACGGTTTTTGTCCGCCCGCCTCCTAAGATAGCTCAAACTGAAGCTTAATTCAATCACAAGATATTATTTTTTCCGTTTCTTGAATATATATATATATATATATATATATATATATAGTATATATCAGTCCACTGCTGGACATAGACCTCCCCTAATATCGGGGGATCTACTCATAATCCCCACGCTGGGCATGCGGGTTGGGGATCGCAGGGCACAGCTTCTCGCACCACCGACGCTGCTGCCCGTCGGCGGCCAGATGATTTAGCTGTGCTGTTCCTAGGCTGCATATGCCGTAATCAGCCGGCCGCCAGAGCACCTTTTGTTAGTTAGCAGGGTGCACCACGTGCAGGTGAGTCTGACTTGGATTCCAAAGATGGAGGTTGGAACCACTTCACCTCAATATATCTGCGAAACTACAGTGTGTAATGTCACAATTTCATAAATCGGAGCACTATACTCGATCAGGAAAATGAATCATTTTCAATGTTAAAAGTACTGTTCCGTAGGTATATAATAGTAGATTGTTTTACAAGGGACTAAACCATCCCATTATATACGAGGTTGTTATACTCCCGAGCTTAGCGAGGGAGGATGACAAGACCGAGTTATAATGGGTGGTTTTGGCCCGAGTAAAACACTCTACTTTTCACTTCGATTGCGAGAAAATAAAACAATTCCAAATTAGTCAATTTTCAGAAATTTTATTAAAAATTAAATGTTCAGTTAGAGCAATTTTGAATGTTTAGTGATATGTTTTTCCCGGGCAATTTTATTTCGGTTCTCTGTGATTGGGATGTGATAATATTTTGAGTTGATTGTTGTGGAGTAAAAGTTGGAGAGACTCGAATCATGCTTGAGTTTCCTGCATTATTAAGATCTGAGTGCGGCTTCAGCTGAGTTGACATATTCATCCAATCCCGCGATGTAGATGCTTGGGGTTCTGTAATGTTTGGTAGAATATTGATTCCTTCCATAATCCGCTGCGTGACGTGATACTTGTTTTGTATAGAGTCCTCTATATAACCTTCAGCCACTTGATCGGACCTCCATCCACCGTGGCGTTTTAATGTCGTTATATTCGCACCAGAGTCCGCCAACAGAGTCGCGGATGTTCTGCGGAAACAATGGCCCGTGTAGAGTTCCGGATTTGGTAAATTTAGATAAGTGGCAATATCTTTAGGCATGTTACCAAATTTATTTTTGCCTATGACTTGCCTTGTGCATTTACCATTTTGATAATTTAGAAAAAATCTTCTCGTTGAAACATTAGTGGGACGTAACTCCTGATAGGCTTTAACTATATTAAGGTATTCTCCACTGATGACAAATTTACGCTCTTTGTTTGTTTTCGTGTTCGGCAGACTCACAGCTTGTAGGTTTGTATCCGTTTCTACGTCTTCTAGCGTTATATTGGCAAGCTCTATTCCTCTGCATGCACCGCTGATTCCATAAATTAAAGCAACCTGTTGAACAAAAAAATAAGTGTGTTAATAATCGTAATAATCTAGGTACATAATTTAGGTATGTAGGTAGGTATCTATTTATTTAGTTTGAGTAGAGTACATAAGTAGGTTACCTTTGTTGCCAAGTATTGTTTATTTGGAGCGTTATTTAAAAATGTTTCGATTTCTTGTGTCGTCAAGACTTTAGATTTTTTTGCCTTGTATCCAGTGGACAATTTCTTCAGTAAAGCCGTTAAATTTACATATTTTTTAATATCGACGTCGTGTCTCGTTTTTAAGGTCATTCTTAACATTGAATATGTGCTCCAAAGAGTCGACGATTTGAATTTTTTCGATAATTCATCAAAATAAGTGAGAAAAACCCCTTCTGTAAAAGAATCCACACGTTTCTCATCTCTCCATTTCATAAAATTTTCGTAACTCTTTAAATATATTTCACGTGATTTTGTCGGCAACAGATTCATAATTATTTCTTTGCCCTTTTCTTCCATTTGCATATTAGCATCTTCACTATCACTTGATGACATTTTTCACGTTCACAATTTGAAAGTTAAAGTCAGGAAGTTAAACGTAAAAGTTTGTGATTTGGAATGAAGAAAATTCTAGAGATTTAGCGCCAATACCATCTTTTTTTTAAAATCTCTATACCTTCAATAACCCTCAACGAAACAGTTCGCATTCTACCGTGAAGGGAAGAATCAACCTTCATAAAACATCACCAAGACGGTTCTATTTTCAAAAAAAAAGATTGACGGAGCACCAAGAAGTCGAGTTTTTATATAAGAGAACGAATGCTTTGTACGGGCTGATGATTTTAGACAAAAATTAAAAAGAAAAAATACTTTTTAGCCCTAGGTATTAAACTCGAGTTTTAGGCCCGCTAAGCTACACTATTATGATACACTTTTTGAGCAAGAGAAGTGAAAAAATAATTTATTAAGTAAGCGAAGCCGCAAGTAAACGCTTGTACCTTAAAAATTTTTCTCTCTTATTTTCAGTTGTTCACTCTTGGCAGAGTGGATCGTGGTTGTGCTGATGGTGTCCATGTTCTGGTGGTCGTCTTTGGTTTTCCTTCCGAGGACTGCAGCTCTGGCGATGCATATCCATTTTTGTCGTTTAGTTGCATTGTGAGAACACTGCGCCACGTTGAAAAGCTTTTTAAACTAATCATACTTGTAGTAAATACTAGCTTCCGCCCGCGGCTTCGCTCGCGTGGTACCGGGATAAAAAGTAGCCTATGTGTTAATCCAGGTCATAAACTATGTATATTTCAAGTTTCATCCAAATCTGTTCAGTAGTTTTCGCGTGAAAGAGTAACAAACATTCATCCATACATCCATACATACTCACAAACTTTCGCATTTATAATATTAGTGTGAGTGTGATAGTGTGAGGTGATGTGATTTGATGTGATAGTGTGATGCAAAAGTTTGTGTATGTTTGTTCCTACCCATCTCCGTACGGCTGAACGGATCTTGGTATATACATAGTTATGACATGGATTTACAAATTGGTTTTTATCTGGGCAGCGGGAGCGAAGCCGCGAGCGAAAGCTAATAAATATATTTTTTTTCTCATATATTAAGTGTTCCGGATTCTTTAATTCAAAGCCTTATAATAAAAAAAAATCGAACTACTACCGTATACTATAGGTATTGATTGATTGCGTGGCTTTCATATCACTGCGGCCATGAAGACCTATTGTGACCGTACTATAGGTATACTCCGAATGTTTTAAGGCAAAGCCTTAGATCTCGTCATAAGAAGCCTGCTGTACTCGCGAATAACCCCTCATTTATTCCAAATTACTGAAATCTACCCTCAAAGTGATTGTAATGAGCCACGCTTCCTTGAGCACGTGAGAATCAAACCTTTTGCTTTCGTGTGAAGTGCAAGTAGAGGCGTTGGTGTCAACTTTAATTGGTGCTGTATTTCAAGCCAGGGCAACGGTTTGTGCTCGTGTGCGTCCGGATTGAGTTATGGTCATACTGTTAGCTGGTAGCGATTGTGACTGAATGGAAAAGACAAGGAGGCCAAAGAAGAGATAGGAAAGTGAGTGTGAAGGTAAAGGGCATTATATTTGATGGCTGACAGAAGTGAAAGAAGAAAAATTACTGCTGAACAGATTCCACCTGTTATGCTTTTGTGGTACCCAGATAAAAGTAGCTTACATCTCATTTTAAGTCTAGAACTTCATGTACAATTTCAGCTCATTTACCTTTATTTCAATGAGCATTTACCTTTATGTCAATGAGTTGAGAATGGGTTAGGCTCGCCTTTTTACATAGAATTTAAGTAAATTTATTCCTGTATTATGTTTTAGTGTACAATATAGAATTAAAAGAAAGAAAAGAAAAAAATCCACTGCTGAACATAGGTCTCCCCCAAGGTTTTATATGAAGAACGGCCTCGTGCTCTTTCCACCCTCTGAGTTCTTACAATCACTTCCTCATCAGAACGCGAATTTTGAAAACTTTTATTCTTCAACGGTTTTCAGCTTTATTTAAAACATAAACTACTTTTTGTGCAGGTATTAGGCGTGCAAGTCGCAGACGCAAGTGTGAATAATAATGAATACTAGCAACAGTGGTTTATGGGCTTTAAAAAATACCTTACTACTTATTTACCTACTTACTACTTACTTTACTTGACTATAATTTATTTTAGCCCGCTGCAACTAGCACCACACGTTTGCAGAATTTTAACGTGCAATATCGACGCTTCTATTGTCTTTTTATTCGAGAAGTGTCTCTAATTGGATGAAGAAGTGAAAAGAAAGAGGTTCCATTGTCCTATAATATTTTATAGATGCCTATATCAACGGTTTGATAGGACCATCAGTCTTGGACAAATCACTAAGAGCATTCTTATTCTACTCATGAAGCTTACATATTTTATTTTTTTAATGATAGATAGCATTTTTTTCATACTGTTATTTCGGGCGTTTCGAATCCCTAAGAATCTTCATCAGGATGAATAAACGAAGAACATTATTATAACAACCTCTGTGGCGCAGTGGGTGAAGGCCCGCCTGAGACGCAGAAGGTTGCGGGTTCGATTCCCGCTGCGGGACAAATGTTTGCATGTTCTGCAGTTATTGTCTCAGCTCTGGGTATTTTCTATGTAACTATGACATGTATGTACATATTTACAAAAAAATGTATCTACGTAGTATATCAGTCATGTGGTTCCCATAATACGAGCTCTGCTTAGTTTGGGGCTTACATGATGTTGTGTGATAACGTCGAGTATTATTTATATTTATACCAAAACTAGGCAAACTTCTAAAAACCCGCACAAGGCTACCGTAGGCTAGGCTGTACTATAGATTCAATACAAATGTTTTCCACGATGCGGGATATGAAACTAGAACTGAAAATTATTATTTAATCTGAACAATTTTAAGAACGCAGTTTCAATATCTCAGTTTATCTATTTCAACCTTCAAATTATTGACTATACTGTTTTGATTGAGCAAACAGGTCACTCAATGTCGTAATGACCCTTAATTTTCGTTGAAACGCCCGAAATCGTGGATCCGATAACTCCACTTTATATTAGCTCACCAATATTCGACTGTTTTAGCGTTCATTTGCAATGATTTTTGGAGTTTACTGCTCTTAGAACATGGTTGGAAGTCCTTTGGATAGGGGAAGGTTAAAATACAAAGAAAGCGGTAAGCATGTTTGGCTTAAGCTTAGCTGTGAAAGGTTACTGAGCTGATGGTGGGAATATTGATTCGTTTATCAATATTGGCATTATTTTATGGTGCTCGCGACCAACAGTTCGTTTTATGGACTGTATATTAAGTTAAATAACATCTTCAACAAAGATTAGAGCTATATATAGATACAATAATTATAGTAGGTAGTAATATTATACAGGATGTTACTGTAATGGCGAAACACGGGTAGTGCACCTTGTCAGTAATAAAAAGTGGAATCTTAAAGCTAACGTCCAATTTTTTTAATTTTATTTTTCAAACAAAATGAATCACAAATAGGTAAATAAATTGAATCATGTTGTGTACCATTAATTTAATGTCGCCATTACAGCAGCACCCTGTATTTTAGAAACAATAATTGTATCAATTAAAACTATTTTTTATTATATAAATAAATAATGCTGCACATTTCACTCAACATCAATCCCAAGTAAGCAAAGCTTGATCTACTTATTGTGTTCTAAGTTTTGACCTCTCTTTAATGTTTGTGTGCCGTTAGGTGAAGTACAGAGATCCAAGTTTACCTTTTTACCATCTGTTATTGTATATTTAACTGTTTTTACAAACAAATAAATGAATTATGAATTATGAATTGTGTTTCAGGTGTGTTGTAGGTTATTATTATATTTTGGAAATATATACAACAAATACAATATTTGGAAATAAATATTGATTTTCAATGATTGCTGATGAAAGAAATAATTTTAAATGCCTTTTGGTTAGTACCGTAATACCGTGAAAGCAAGTCAGTCCGCAAAAGTTTGACTTTAAAATAAATTACATCATGAAAAACTAAACATTAATAAATGTACCAACAAATAGACTAGCTCCACACAGTGTTATCAATCACAACACACTTTTTTAATCAGAAATGTATGTGTATGAAAAGTTTGTTCCTACTCAATAACGTAATGGTGACCTACAAAGGCTAGTTAGGCATAATTAGGTTACAATATGGCTACAAGATGACGTCTGTTTCGCTATTGCATGAGTGAAACAACGGGGTGTCGACCATGCTTCAGAGTTTGCGCGCAGGTCGACTGGTCAGAAGATACGATGAATTTATTCGTGCACACCTCATGCTAAAAAGGCGATTCTTTTGACGGTATGAATTAATATAGCCACGCTTCGCCTGCGGACGTATTGTGGAGTCCAGATACTGCCGAAAGTCTAAATTTACTGCACTGCTTGCGCTGGAAATTTATTGTTTATGTTGTAACCAAAGCTTGAAATCTAGCAATGCTTAAATTAACCTGAGGAAATTTTTTGAACGGGTAATTTTTTTATACAATTGTAAAGTACTTAAATATTACCTTTAAAATGTATCCTCGGAAACCTTTCTGGATGGTGCCAAAGATCAGATATGTGTATCGATATAAAATATGTTTTTATAAATACAAGTAAATGAATAAAATATATATAAAATATAATACATTTAAGCATAAATAAATAAATATGAATATAATTAATATTATTAAATATAATTAAGAATTCACTCCAGCTAGGTTTAGTGTCGATTTGCGAAAGGCTGCTGGTAGAAGCTTGAAGCGTCGAGCTGAGGAAAGGGCGTAATGGCGCTCATTAGGGGAGGCCTATGTTCAGCAGCGGACTTCTATAGGCTGATGATGATGAAAATAATTTAAAACAATTTTGGAGTTTTTCAGAACTACCCAGGCGATAAAATCGTTGTAACTTTGCCTGCAACACCTATAAAGCTAAGCTATGGCCATAAAGTGATTTCAAATGGGTCATATTTAATCCCTTTCTGCGCTAATAAACCATTTGTTGTAGCGAAACGTGACTTTGCACTTATGGCAAATGTTACGTTTACTATTTGTATCATTTACACTGAATTTATTCATGTTTTTTGGACATAATATTAACTACTGTAAGTCGTAGTTATACAATGTTTTCCTATATGAACCCACATATAATATAAGATGTTGAAAGTTTATGTGATTATAGTTTTAAAAGTATTGGAACAGGGATGACGACTCTGTAAAAAAGAAAAATCTAATTAGTCCGTCAGATAGATTAAAAAAAATATTGGACACGTATTTTTTTATTTGTCATATAAATAAAAATTGACGGACATATAGAGCGTCAAAGTTCGGGAGTGGGGACTCGTGACGTCACGGCTAGGAAAAAGGGGACTAAGCCGTGACGTCACGCGGAACTTCAACGCATTTTATCTTTGTCATTTTTTGTTTAATTGACAAAAGAAAAAATACGTGTCGAATATTTTTTGATAATGTAAATGACGGACTAATTAGAATTTTTCATTCGTCATCTCTGCACTTTACAGCACGAAATGTCAAGTTTTTTTTTTACAGGTACAACTGCAATTCTTTTCATTGCCCCCTAATTGCGTCAAAGCGCAGTCTAACAAAGACACAACTTAGTTGTTTGACGCTGCAGACCGTTAAAAACTGTGGCCTGTTAAAAACCGCATTCCCAGCAACGGGATTATTTATGATTCTTATTAGAGAAGGCCTATGTCCAGCAATAGCCTGATTTGTTGTTGATTATGTTGGTGTTGGTCTATGCATTTACTATGCAACTGCTGCAAATGAATTTAGTTATTTCAATAGTATTCATCTTCCAACGCCTACGTATTCGAGAGTATCGATTACTGAGATGCAATAAAAATGGCTATTCAACCAAGTTTACAGTCGTATAATAACAGTTCTTACTTTCAAGTGGCGTAATTAGGCTTTCGAAGCCTTCAAGCGACATGATAAGTGTGGTAAGATGAGTTGACGCAATGCTTTGAGGGTTCCAAGGGCTACTGATGTTAATAAAGAAAAGTAAACTAACCTACTTACTACTAGAACGGGTATTGAGCTTCGCGAAGGGTCACCCTGATTAAGAGAATTAGCTCATACTTTCTTTTTTTGTTTCAACATTGAAAATGTTTTTTTCCTGACTGAGTAGTATTGAGCCCCGTTTTTTTTATTCTACTTAGTTAGCAAACAGGCGTACGGTCCTCTTGATGATACGCTGTTCTCGTAGCCTTTGTATTTATGAAATTGTGACATTTGCCTCTAGTTTCGCTGATATGAGAAGTACGCGGATGGGCCATATTTCAAAATGTGTGTCTGCCGGAGGCCTTTAAAGTGCAATTCGGATTCCTAAATCTCTCGGTAACTTTTTGGGATTGCCTAAAATTTGCCAAAATCACAAAAAAAAATCGCTGAATTGGATCTGTAGATCAAAACACTGATATGTGGAATTTATGTATGTATCTCGCATTGCCCTTTTATTGGGTTAACCTACTAGGTTTACTTTTCTAAAGTTGTTAAAGTTTATTAAAAAAAGGAGTTTTCACGTTTACTTTTGCGCGTTTTGCAAGTCAGCATTATGATTAATTACCATTGTAATAAAAAAATACCTTTTTTAATAATTATTAATAACTGATAAATGATCAACTAGCACATGGGCTAACTGATGTTAAGTGGTAACCATTACATATTTAACATTAACTGTTCATCTGTTACAGTTGAGTTAAACACAAAAGTACTGAAAATACCTATTACACCAAAAAAACTGAGCGGATTGAGCTAAAATTTAGCATAATTCTACACTAGGAAAACCATTTCAAACACTTATTTTAATCCGAATACTATGTCGATGGTATATGTATTTATATAAAAAATAGTACAGGATAATTAATATTGAAGAAAAAAATCTGTGATATACATATAATTATTATGACTAAAAAAATGTAAGCATAAGCAAAATTTTTTTCATGATTTTTTTATAATTGTTTGCCCACACTTGAGGGAAAATCTGAGATTAAGATTGGTTAGAAACGTAGTGTAGGACGCCCTCCGGCCAAGTGGGGCGATGATCTGCGAAAGGCTGCTGGTAGAAGCTGGATGCGTCGAGCTCAGGACAGGGCGCAATGGCGCTCATTAGGGGAGGCCTATGTCCAGCAGTGGACTGCTATAGGCTGATGATGATGAAGATTGGTTAGCGCGTCCCGTTATTGATGGGAAGATCGCGGGTTCAAATCCCGCCTGAGTTAAAATTTTTGGGATATATAAAAATCTTAAAACTTATTTCGTTTATTAGCCGTGCTAGGTATTATTTTCCCTTTATTCCAGCGGCTTACTAACGTAAAGGTGGACGTTGTTTTACAATTCAAATGAAATCAAATTGTTTTATTGGTACAAAATAACTGTTGTTATTCATAAAGTTATATTTGACTGACCAGGCGAAGGCACAGTTTCAGTGTCTTTGATCACAGATTTTATATATATAAAAACAGTCATAGTGTAGGCTTTTTTATTTATTTAATATAGGCTAGCTTTTGACCTCGAGGCTTGCATAGGCAAGGATGAGGTCAAAGATTGGCTGAGCTTTCCCAGAAGATGCCTATATATTAACTCTCTTTTTGAAGCCGTTACAAAAACAGACGCTGGCAGCTGATTCCATATTTTAGCAGTTAGCATTATAAATGATGTTTGGAAGCGCCTGTTAAATGGAATATCAACTTGATGCGGATGGTAGCTAACAGTGCGTCTGAAGTTCCTATGGAAGAAAGGTGAAGGCGGAATAAGGTCATGTAACTCCTGCGCACACCCGTTGTACAATCTTTAAAAGACGTTACACATAACATACAAAAAAAGCTGTGATCACAGAACCCTAAAAATAAAGTATTACTGTCACTGCGACGTCCGTGCAATCAGCAGGAAGTAAGTAGTAATTAGTGGCCAGTGATTTGCATTGTAATTATGTTTTAGAACCTATATTATAAGCGACTTTCATTGGTACGGTGAAATTAGTAAAACCATGTTCGAGGCATTATTAATGCGCAAATATTTTGGAGAACATTCAATTTTTTTTGAGTTTATAATAATTGTTTTATTACATTTGAATAGGTTGTTTCTTTTATATGCTTCTGGGTTTGTCCGTTTTGAATAATTAAACCTAATTGAAGTCAGTTTAGAGTTCATTTTTATATATTTTTTGTAACAAGTAGGATTATAAAAAAAACTGACTTCAAGTAAATCACTTCTCAATTGACCGAGATCATAGGGCGAAAATAACAAGTGAGAATGAGGTTTTTTGAGTTTTCCATGAAAAGTACCAATCCCTTAGGAATAAAATTTATATGGGACCACCTGTGAAGTATACTCTTTTAAACAAAAAAATAATAAATCGGTTTACAATTGAAGGAGATATCGGTGAACATACAAAAAAAGCCGGAAAAAAAAGGTTGCGTCGAATTGAGAACCTCCTCCTTTTTGAAGTCGGTTAAAAATGTATGTGTTAGAAAACGATACAGTGTTAAAGCTGTTCTTACCCTCTTAAGAGGTATGCTTTTATCAGCAAGAGCTGATAAAAAAAACAGCAAAAATAATTAATCTTTATTCAAACTAACCAAAAAGCGGTTTATGAAACGTTTAAAAAAACTATGTTTATCAATCGTTTCTACGAACAAATACAAAACAAACAATGAACGATTGTAACCAATAGTTTTGTGACACTAATAACGAAACTTATACGTTTTTTACCACGTATCCAGCTTACAAATTCAAAAGTAATAACAGAGAACGAAACGTCAATACGACAATTTGTTAAAAGATGTGCCGACAACATAGACCAGGTGGCACCTGCAACTATTTTTACCTTATCCTATACCAAGATTAACTTTGACAACTATATTCCACCCGCGGATTCGCTCACTAATACGGAGATAAAAGTCGCTAAAAGTAGCCATCTAGTTCAGGAACTATGTAAATTTCAAGTTTCATTGAAATCCGTGCTGAATGGGAATAAAAATACTCAAACAGACAGACGCAAACCTTCACATTTAAAATATTTAAGTGTGATGTATAAATAGATAGATATATCTTTATTGCACACCATATAAAATATTTCAACTTAATGAAAAAGGGCATTCAACGTCAAATTGTTTTTATTTTTTTAATAAATTTTCAATTAAAATTGTTGACGTTGATAATATAATAAATTGTTTTCTTTGGGATCATTTATTCGTTTTATTTCAACGTTTATTTTATTTCTTAGTAAAAATATTATATTACTAACATAATTCAAATAAAAGTGAATTTAATAAAAGTAATATTATCCTGAAAAGTTTTATGGAACTAAATAACATAGAAATTTAAGAGCGTTTTTGCAGACTCACAAAAGTAAATGTTACGAAATACCGTAATTTTATAGAAACAATGGACAGGCGACGTAAACAACAGTTTAAAAGTTGCGCAAGTTGATTATGCAGTGTTAGAATTATAGAAAATTTGTATGTTGAGAGATTCTTCACCTTACAACACCCACTCCATCCAATTTATTTTTATTTTTATCCGACTTCATAAAATCCATTTGTATTTTTTTAACACATAGATTCTTTAATATCCTGTGGCAGCTTCATTTGCTTCATCCTACTAATATTATAAATGCAAAAGTTTGTGAGTGTGGATGTATGGATGGATGAATGGATTAATGTTTGTTACTCTTTCACGCAAAAAACTACTGAACGGATTTGGATGAAACATGAAATATACATAGATTGTGATCTGTATTAACAAAGCAATTTCACGTATTATCATCCGTCCGCGGCTTCGTTCGCCTGGTACCCAGATAACAAGTAGTAAAGGTATGTGTTAATCGAGGTCACAAACTATGTGTGTTCTAAAGGACAATGCCGTCTGATGTATGGCGCTCGGTACCAAGACTAAAGTGAGTGCTTCAAAAAATCTCCAATATGTTTTTTGTCGATTCTACTGTCTAAATAATTAAAAATGAGGGTTATTGCCATAGTAACACTTCATATCAATGTTTGTTGCTATAGTAACATAATTATGTCATTGGTTGTTGTTGCAGTCAAATGATGGCGTGCGGCGGAAACAAAATCGTTTTTTACTTGATTATTAATCCCGTCGGTGTGTAAAACTAAAAAAAAATGATAACGTCATTTTTTTAAATATAATAAATTTTATGGAATACGTTTGGTTTTGACCCAATTGGTTCTCGGCATTCTCCTTTCAACAAAATCCATTCAGCCGAAACACAAACTTTCATATTTATAATATTAGTGTGATGTGATATTTCTAAGTATGGTATTTTTTGTTGAGGATACAAAAAAAGTTGGGGGCCACTTCAACTCCTTCTTCTTTAGTGCTTTGTAAAGAGCTCGCCGAGGAAGTACCACCCTGCCCATTTTCCACCGCATTGCTATATTTGGGTTTGGAGGCCTTTGAATTACAAGCATAATGAGGCCATCACCTCCTTAAGTTGAAGCGCATCAGCATCATCTCTGGTGTCCATGAATAAACGGATGAATGAATCAATGAATAAATGTAAAACGTGTAAGTCTACCATAAAAATGGCATCGTTTTATGGGGAAATAGTGTACATTTTGATGACCTCTTCGTACTGCAAAAATCATGTATCCGCATTTTAACCAATACGAAAATCCCTAATAGCTGTAAAAATCATTTTCGCAATCTAAACATATTAACTCTGACATGTATATACATATTTGAAGCATGTAAATTTGTAAGGAATTACCCTCAATTTTTTAAGAAAAAAAGTGACATTCCGCGCCGATATCCATGTAGGCACAAACACACAATCTTACTACCAAGTTCTAAATTAGCAATGCATAGTTCTGGCCCAAAGACCATGACGGCAAAAATATATAACAAAATACCAGATAAACTAAAAGAGGAACAAAATACTATTTTCGAAAGTAAATTAAAAGAATTATTAATAGATAAGTGTTATTACAGTTTGGATGATTTTTTCAAAGACAAGCTATCGATATCAGATTCTAATTGAGTTTTATTTTGCTGCTTACATAACATTTTTAAATAAAAATATTACCTACTTATTTTCAAAACGTAATCGGTCCACCTCCACTCTGATCGTTGCTACGCCCAAATTGGGTAATTATGTATACTAACTTAACTTTAACACCTTACAATGTAAACTAACATAATTATTGCAATAAAGAATATGAAATATGAAATATATGAAATACCATCAATGAACGGCGGTGACCACTATCGCTTTTTACGCGCGTTTGAATCGATACAAATGCAACAATCTACTTTCTGGGCATCTACGGCGCAATAAACGCGTATAAAATATTCCGTGTGCTACCTGAGGTGCTACCTGGTAACTGAGGCACTAAGCAGTGGCTAACCTCAGTGTTCATAACAGATCATCTTGGTTTAGAACACTCCACCCGGTAACTTAATCTCTGTACTTACATTTGCAATTTGTTTATAGGTATGTATTGTAACTGTTAATTAACTATAAGATATAAACTCGCGATAACACCAGTTTACACTTTAGTGGTTTTTAGATGCTATGCTAAACTGATAATAATGTAAAAAATGGTTTAGATGATAGTATGATAAATAAATAAAAACTAAACGTCACCAATCCAAGTAGGATTGGTGACATTTAGTGGCATTTAGATCTGAGCGTAACCGTGCTTCAGAGGGCACGTTTAGATGTTGGTCCTTGCTTTAATAGCCGTTAAGCCATGACTGAGGCCTTCAGGCGGCTTAAAACTCCAACATTAGAGTTGGCCACGTTCAGACAAAGAAAAAGAAGCTCTCAAGTTTAACACAAAAAAAATGTGGATCTAAATTTAAATCAAATTATTTTCTACACGCAATGGCAAAGCTAACCAAAATATTTATATAACAAACATCAATTAAGTCTGTTTTGGCGTTGCCTACGGGCAAAGACAGGGGGAGTCGCAAGTCAAGGCTATTCTTTAGCACGACAGGTGCCACTCTCGATTAATTAGCCTCATTTGTTAGCAGGGGTAACTTTTAGAACAGAGTTTCCAGTAAGATAACATTAGCAGAATGAAATTTGTAAACCAATCAATAATATGCCAAACAATAACAAGTTTTTGTCATTATCATGTAGAAGTTATCATTATCATCAGCCAATAGAACTCCACCGCTGGACATATGGCCCTATCCTTAGCTCAACACATCCAGTTTCTACCAAGCCTTTCGCAGATAGACTGGCTGAAAGGCAGTGAAGTCTACGAATAACATGAATTCCAAAAGATTTCATCGACTTTCGTTCTTGAACTTCAACCCCTTCCATATACCGAGTTAACTACACATAAAAGAAAGACCTAGCAAGAGTCTCAGTAAATGTTTGTATCTACGTTATGAGTTCAGCGGGGTGATCGGCTAACTTTGTTGCAAACAGAAATGATTGAAACCGGTCCTGTTTTTACAAACTGTGACAGTTTGTCAATTGATGTTTATTGAATTTTGACAAATGAAATGTCAAAGTTTGTAAAAATAGGATCGGTGTCAATCATTTCTGTTTGCAACAAAGTTAGTCAATCATCCCGCAGGTCTGAGCTTTGACCACTAATAAAGGGAAGTCGCTGTTTTTCAATAGATAGGTTCCAGATAGACAATACATTCTTATTATTTATTTATTTACAAAAAAACGTATAATATGTAGTTTTTCAGTCATGTGGTTCCATAATACAAGCTCTGCTTAGTTTGGGGCTACGTGATGCCGTGTGATACTGTCCAGCATTATTATATATATTATTATTATTTGTTATTGCTTCTTTCTTCACATTAGCAAGTAGCCAACACTAGTGACGGGAGTTTTGAAGGCCTCCAACAGGGTTTAAGCCAGGACTAACCTTTTTTATATAATATGTATTAATGGAACTAGCATGTGCTACCATTAATACATATTATAAATGGCCATGTGGCCATAAAGTATTTCTTCGTAGGTCACGGATGTTTAGAACGTGCCCTTCAATGCAAGAATCTACGTCCATCAACTTGAGGCATGAAGGTGTTAAGCCTCATGTGCCTGTAATTTCACTGGTACCTTCAGACAGAAACACCGCAATGCTGCTTAACGGCAGAAATAGGCATACCTCTTAAAGTGCCTTCCGAAAATCGGAAGCGTTCATATAATTGTCACTTAACGTACCAAGATGATTTGCTACGAATACTGACGTAAGCTACACTACGAGTGCTTATTTTCACATTCTTAGAGGAAATAAAATCCCCACTTTTAAAATAATCAGTTTTCAATAAAAATCTCAGCTGAACCTATTTTGTGAGATATTGTTTCAAAAATACGGTCCGAAACCATATAACTAAGGTACTATACAGAATACACAAAACAGTATAAACTCACTTTGCATATCAAAGTCGGTTTACGTTTCATTGTTCTGCTGTTACTAGACTGTGACGTCATAAAGCAGAGAACACACGAGATACTTAATAACTGCCTTCATTAGGGGAATGCAATGACACGATTATAGACTGGGCTGAGTGGGGAAGTAATTACAGTATATTGTATAGAAACCTTGCTAACTTACAACCTGAATATCTAAATCTACACTAATCTACACTTCTAAACTAATATTTAAATTTTTATTTTATTTTTGAATGTTTATATGTGTGTAATGAATAAACTCAAAAACTACTGTGCCGATTTCAAAAATTCTTTCACCACCAAAGCTGCACTCACCCTGAGTAAGATAGGCTATATTTATTGCTAGAAAAGATTAGGGGTCCACCCGTGCGAAGCCGGGACGGGCCGCTAGTATAATATATATCATCATTATATAGTATTCCACTGGACCACTGGACATAGGCCTCCCCTAATGAGCACCATTGCGCCCTTTGGTGTATGGTGTATGTCCAGCAGTTGACAGACTGCCATAGTCTGATGATAATGAAAAGTTGCGTAATTCATCATCATCATCATCATCTACAGCCCGACTTTACCCACTGCTGGGTATAGGCCTCCCTCAACTTGTGCCATCCACCATGATCCCACGCTAGTCTAACCCATGTACGGCCGCGACTTTGACAACGTCGTCTGCCCATCTTGCAGCCGGAAGTTCCACACTCCGAAAGCGATTTCTAGGCCACCACTCATTAATTATCCTACATAAGCTGCGTACTTACATTCAGATTATTATAAATATATTAATTTAATTATATATAGATTTTTTTAAACAAAACGAATAATCAAAAAAACGAAAGTATTAGATCTTTCTGTTTATTCTTTTAATCAAGTACTTAACGGATTACAAATATTTGAAAGAAATCCAAAATGCGATTCAATAAAAACTTCAAATCTTCAAATTGACTTTGCAACTTTAAGAACAAACATCGCAAACTGGATTTCGAAATGAAATTCTACAACAAATATTGGATAGCACCCTAAATAAATATCTTGATTTAATCTTAAATGTAAACATGAAATAAACTCATCAAAAGGGAGATAGGTACATAAAGTTATTAATACTATTATTTTGAAATGATATTACCATTATGAAAAATTCCTTTAGTGGTCATAAATTCTTGTACATATCTGTAGCTACAACACAAGTTTTTATTCTGGTCAAAGGCCCCAAGAGATTTCGATGCGCTATAGTTCTTTAACATGTTGACAGCTGGCCTGACATGACGCTACTAGCATGCTCGAAGAGCATGTCCTCTAGCAGGTACGGCGACATGTGATTCAGTACTCAAAGCTTTGAGTGCTGAATTCCATGCTTCAGGCATAGTGCGGGGTGTTATGTCCGAGGCCAACGTGCATTGCATTTGAAGAGCTGAGTTATTATGAGCATTTACGAATAATATGCTATATAAACTCCTCGACTATATAAAGCCACGAGTTCGAATTGAAACCTCTTATTGAACTGATAATAATCATCATCATCATCATCAGCCTATAACAATCCACTGCTGAACATGGCCTCCCCTAATGAGCGCCCTGTCCCGAGCTCAACGCATCCAGCATACGATTAGAAAGGATAGAATTCGCAACAATACTATCCGACATAGAACTAAGTTGTCGACATAGCTCAGAGAATTAGCAAGCTAAAGTGGCAGTGGGCTGGCCATATCTGCCGAAGAACCGATAACCGTTGGGGTGAAAGAGTTCATCAGTCGAGATCGCGGCTCGGCAAAAGAAGTGTAGGACGCCCTCCAGCTAGGTGGAGTGACGATTTGCGAAAGGCTGCTGGTAGAACTAATAATGATGGCAAAAATATTCATTGTAAAACAGTTTTTAGGCAACTATTTATCAAAACTTCTCTCATTTATCTTTTATGCAAGCTCAATTTTCAATTTCAGGACATATTTGAAAGTAAGTTCATGATGTTAGAAAATCGTGCTCCGTGCACAGAGAGGGGTGTATTCCGGTCATAATTCCGTTTTCATTGAGACAAATATTCATAATATGAACATATATATTGTAAGAGGGTGCGTGCCTTGAGTGTATAGGGCAGCTAAGTTTGTTGAATTTCAAATTCAATTATGGAAATTCAAGTGAGTTATGGAGTTGGAATGAACTGAAAGTAAATTTTCTTTTGTAGATGTTTCTATAAGAATTTTGATTGGTTCATAAAATTGAGTAACTATGTAGATGAAAAACAAGGTACAATAATTTCAAGATAATTATTAAAGAGTGCTTTAACTAAAACAAATCGGCCAAGTGCGAGTCGGACTCCTGCACAAAGTGTTCTGTACCATTATCTATACATGTATGGGAGCCCCCATTAATTTATTTAATTTAATTATATATTTTTTAAGTGAAAATAAAACTATATTATTATATAACTAAATTAAATATTCTGTGAATATTTCAAGTGTCCTTTCAAAATTCGGCAATAAGATCACGTTTGTTGTATGGGAGCCCCCATAAATATTTATTTAGCGGCAACAGAAATACATAATGTGTGAAAATTTCAACTGTCTAGATATCACTGTTCATGAGATACAGCCTAGTGACAGACAGACAGCGGAGCTGTAGTAATAGGCTCCCGTTTGGGTACGAAGCCCTAATAAGAGCAATTTGGTTGAAATCCTATTCTAGGAAAATACATAATTTTTCTCCTCTACCTCCTTGCATAACAGAAATACAGGCACTAAAAGACAAAGTTGCAAACATAGATCCTGAACACGTTTCAACATGATTGGATATCTCAATATTGAACGTACTACTTTATTGAACGAATATACATTTTGTATACATAAATGGGGTGTAAGGAGCTCCATCCCTCATCGTCGGAACCCAAGCCAACCGCACCTGCTAACTAACAAACGGGGTTCTAGCAGTCGGCTGATTCCAACTTAGCCAGCAGCGTCGGTGGTGCGAGAAGTTGTCTTTTGCGATCCCCAACCCGCATGCCTAGCGTGAGGATCATGGGCATATCCTCCTTATTAGAGAGGCCTATGTCCAGCAGTGGACTGTTATATGTTAGTGTGGTGCGGTGTATACTTATAACTATTTGGCAGATTTAAATAAATAAATAAATAATGCTGGAATATCACACAGCATCATGTAGCCCCAAACTAAGCAGAGCTTGCATTATGGGAACCACATGATTGATATATTATGAGTTATGATGATGAGAATTGGCGCAAGCCTACAACAACAAACATACAACAATATTACATATATATACATTTTTATTTTGTAAATACATACATAACATACATAGAAAACACCCAAACCCGAGACAAATATCTGCAGAACATGCAATCATTTGTCCCGCGGCGTGGACCTTCGCCCACTGCGCCACAGAGGTCATACAATGTATGTTTTAAGCCAACACTTAGGTGTAGGTCTAATTATGTATTTTGTTGGAGTAAACGAGTTCTTGAGTGGATAATGCGTCTCAGCTAACGTAGAATAAGACGCCCTCCGGCTAGTGGAGTGAGGATCTGCGAAAGGCTGCTGGATGAAACTGGATGCGTCGAGCTCAGGACAGGGTGCAATGGTGCTTATTGGGGGATGCCTATAGCCAGCATTGGACTATAAAAGGCTGGTGTAGTGCGGTGTATACATATAAACATTTTCATAGATTTATCTTAGTAATAAAAAATACATTGTGCAGGTCTAATTATGTATTTTGTTCATCATCATTATCATCAGCCTTTAGCAGTCCACTGCTGGACATAGGCCTTCCCTAATGAGCGCCATTGCGCCCTGTCCTGAGCTCGACGCATCCAGCTTCTACCAGCAGCCTTTCGCAGATCGTCACTCCACCTGGCCGGAGGGCGTCCTACACTACGTTTGCCGAGCTGCGGTCTCCACTCAAGAATTCGTTTACCCCAACGGTTATCGGTTCTTCGGCAGATATGGCCAGCCCACTGCCACTTCAGCTTGCCAATTCTCTGAGCTATGTCAACAACTTTATTTCTATGTCGGACAGTCTCGTTGCGGATTCTATCCTTCAGAGAAACTCCAAGCATGGCTCGTTCCATAGCTCGCTGAGCGACTTTAAACTGGTGGACTAGCCGTACTGTGAGTGTCCACGTTTCGGCTCCGTATGTCATGACGGGTAGGACGCACTGATTGAAAACTTTCGTTTTCAAACATTGCGGTATGGGTGACGAGAAGACTCGGCGTAGTTTTCCAAATGCTGCCCAACCCAGCTGAATCCTCCTCTTGGCCTCCTTCTCGAAGTTGTTTCTACCCAACTGCAATATCTGCCCGAGGTATGTGTACTCCGAAACAACTTCAAGAAGGTGTCCATTAACGACGACAGGACTCGGATCAATTCGGTCATTGACCATGACTTTGGTCTTGTCCAAATTCATGCCGAGACCTATCTTTCGCGAGGCTGATGCTAGGCCGTCCAGCATCCGTTGCAGCTCCTCCAGTGACTCCGCCATTAGGACTATGTCATCGGCGAATCGTAAGTGTGAGATGTGCTCGCCGTTTATGTTTATGCCCATACCTTTCCAGTCCAACGTCTTAAACATATCCTCCAACGCGCTTGTGAACAGTTTCGGAGATATGACATCTCCCTGTCTCACTCCACGGCGCAGTTGGATGGGTTTAGACTGCTGGTCCTGTACTCGGACACTCATAGTGGCGGCTTCGTACAGACATCTCAACACTTCGATATAACGATGTATTTTGTTAGGGTAAACGAGTTCTTCAGTGGATACTGTGACTTAGCAAATGTAGAGTAGGTACAGCCCCCGGGTAGGTGGAATCAGGATCTGCAAAAGGCTGCTGGATGGAGCTGGATGTGTCGAGCTCAGGACAGGATGCAATGCTGTTCTTTGGGGGATGCCTATAGCCAGCTGTGGACTGATATAGGCTCATGATTATTAAAGGTACAACAATAACGATTATTATATTAACTATTTTGCGATGCACTATTTTATAAACAACACAAAAATTTACTTCTTTATCTTACCATTGCCAATGTCGCGCACTTCCGAACGGCTATAAGAAGCCCTTACACAGCATGATACAAATTTTACTTACCTTATTTGTGATTTAGTATGTTTGAAAAATTAAAATTTATATGGTCATTAGTTTTGGGATTAATTTTTATGATACTGACAAGAAGCACTACCCTTGTGTTCATTTAATGTCGCCATTACAGCAAAACCCTGTATAGATCAAACTTTTTTACCTAGTTACCAAAAATTGAAAAAAAAAACACTATCACGATTATGGTCTTCAGAGCAGACAACACATTATGTACAAAATTAAAATACTAAAGTAGTAACAAGAAACCATTGTTATAAGTAAACATAATATTAATTTTATTTCAAGCTATTTATATTTAAGCTTATAAGCTTTATAGCATAATCATAAAAAATATTTCCCAAATCGCCAACCAAAAGTCATATTTCTTAACCCGTAATTGCTCACGCGACACTGATCTTGGCGTAATGAAATTCCGTTTAATATTAAGACATGGAAGCGATACTTTAATGCTACGTTCATTTTGCGTTCCCTTTACTCGATTCGCGGGAATAGCGCGACACCTTTTAGTGTTGTTATACAAAAAGCCGGAAATTTAAAATTTTTATTAAATTTTCGTATATTTTGCAAAAGGTGTTTTCGTAAAAAATCCTATTTCTAATATAAATAAGTTAATTCATGTTAATATAGTGAGAAAGCTTTCATATTTCTAATTAAGACTGAACTCAAATGCAAATTATCTAAAGCTTTTACAGGTTCGCATCTTTTTAATTTATCCTAGTTCCTAATACATATGCTTTTTTTGTCATTGAATGGGCCTTACGACAATGTGCCTTCCCCATTAGGAATCAGAGGGCCCTAGTACGAGTTGCACAATTCGAAAACTTTTATAGTTTATTATATCCAGCTCAATTTTAAAGTACGTTTTTTGGAATTACGTAACTGGATTTAAGTAGAAACTGCAACTGAAAATCGACCAACGTAAGTAATGTAATCTTCTTCAGATTGCAATAATTATCACTCAAAACGGTGAGGTAATTAGCGAAAAAAGGTACTTCAAAATTGAGCTCGATATAGTATACTATAAAAGTTGACGAATTGTGCAACTCGTACTAGGCCCTCAGGAAACGATAGACTCGCTGTCCACCGCTTTGTCTTTTAAATATCTTGTTATGGATTTGCAATAATAATCACTCAAAACGGTGACGTAATTAGCGAAAAAAAGTACTTCAAAATTGAGCTCGATAAAGTATACTATAAAAGTTGTCGAATTGTGCAACTCGTTCTAGGTTCTCAGGAAACGATAGACTCGCTGTCCACCGCTTTGTCTTTTAAATATCTTGTTATGGATTTGCAATAATGATCACTCAAAACGGTGAGGTAATTAGCCAAAAGAGTTACTTCAAAATTGAGCTCGATATAGTATACTATAAAAGTTGTCGAATTTCGCAACTCGTACAAGGCCCCCAGGAAACGAAAGACTCGCTGTCCACCGCTTTGTCTTTTAAATATCTTGTTATGAATTTCCGCAAAGTCACGCCTGATTCAATTCATTAATGTACTTTAGTTTTATATATTTGCTGTTTTGATTGACTTTAAATATTAAAGTACTTTCTAGTTTCAACTTATCTAACAGCCTAAATTAGGTTCTCAATAAGATAATGAACTAAAACTTGTCAGTTTTATTACCAGAAAATAAAAAGGGATGTTGATGATAGCCGGATAACTCTTAAAGTATGTATGACCTCCCTGCTCCCATGGAAACGTGACATGTATGAATTAAGGAGCTGCCGTGAATAAAAGAGCAGCGATGTAGAGAAACTTGAAGTGGCTGAATAGCGAGATTAGTAGACGTGGCATTCTAAGAACCTTTTTAGTGTACCTTTAGAGAGTGAATCACGAACATTTCAACCATTCTTATTGGAAGTATAGTGTTTTTTTTTTGACCAATGATAAAACATACTACACTATAATGCATACTAAACTCTAACCAATGATGAAATGGTACTTTCATATAAATTAATCGTATATAATTAATTTTAAGCGCACTTTACAGGGCATTCTTGAAATACGTTTGTGAGTCCCATTTTTGTTGTTTGATTGTTATGAAACTGAATAAAATTTAAATTAAAGTAAAAACTAAAAACCACCTACTGGTACATAGCACAACTGTGTGAACAGTACCAGCAGTAACTGTAGGTATCTCTACCTAACAAACGGTATTCTTATATTTCATCTTGTATCCTCTGACATTCTCTAAAAGGAAATGAACGTCATATTATTTGGAGGCATTGCTCGTAGCGCACCCAAGTGAAGCGCACCAAGATGAAGCACACCAAAGTACGCTAACGCTTAATTAGGTTTTCCGGTATGCATTAAAATGTACATAGTACTTTCGTATTCACATTACTCAAATGTTACTGAATTAAGTTTCATCAATGATATGGACACATTATTATCCAATCACTAGACCCTACATTATCATTTCTGCGCTTCGAGGAATAAGAACTTAAAATTTATACCTACGGAATGAAGCGCACCAAAACGGGTGTGCTATGTGGAAGTACTTTGGTGCGCTTCATCTGGGTGTGCTACGAGGAATACTTCATCATTTGTTGGAAACAGTTCTTTCTTTCTTTCTTTATATCAGCTTCACAATCCTGTGATCATCAATAATCATTAACACACAAAGCCTGTGCAATTCTTATACTCTTTCTCCTGCAGAACTAATATAATATTGTCGAAGCATTATACTTTTTCCAACTGCTTCATCACTCCTTTGCTGACCGGTTTTCTGCTTTTGTTGATCTTACTATATTACTTTTTGCTAATACAAAAATAATATTATACGGACGTATTTAAGATTCTTGCTGTCACTTCTTGCTCCATATTTCCTTCCCACATGCGTACAGAAGCCCCTTACATCGCGTAGGTAGGTGTATACTCATTTTGGAATCATTACACGAAATAGTATCACCGTATAAACTCTCCAGGGAGAAGGGAGTGACTTTGTGGCTTTGTTTATACACACCCTAAGGGCACATTCACACATCAAGCAGATTGCCGCAAACCTGTTTATCCGCGCGCGGTAAAATTATCCTGGGTGCATAATTTAGGATCCCACCTTAGCCTCTAACAACGGAGTATCTGGAATTGCATAGACTATAGTGCAGATAGGCGCAGGCCCATCCCGATTGCCAATTAATTGTGTTCTTTTGTTTATTTTATCCTGGGATATGATGTTTTTTTTGGTGGTAAAATTATTTATATTCTTTTAATAGCAACGGTTTTTTCAAAAATGGAGTTTTTCGTCACTTTGGGTTTTTGTTTATTTTATTTTTATTTAAAAGAACAACAGCTACAACATTAAAGAAGCCAAAAACAGGTTTCTCTAAAAAATTAATTAATTAAATTAATATTTGTTACAAGAAATAGTCCCGATTTTTCAATCGCCAGTTACTACAGTCAGTTATACAATATGGAAGTTAAAACAACAAACTTGTGATTTTATACCTTGTTTGAAATTGATAAATTTTACCTAGCTAATTTGTTAACAATTGAAAAATTAGCCCTAGGTATACTAAAAACGTACAAGAACGACTATAAACGTTTTATAGGATTCAAGCAGTAGATTTCTATCGTTGATTATGATCATGAAAGGGAAATTGAATGCATCAAAAACTAGCCCATTGCATAAATGATCATAGATCGATAGTATCGAGTGAATGAAACTTTAAATTGTAGCTTCTGCCTATCTTGTGACCAAAATACTCTGCGGTTACTAATAAAACAGTATGTGCAGGCTTGTACCGGTATGTTAACCAGACAATATGCTTTCTATGTAAATGTACTTCTATATTTTGGTTAATTAAGTTTTTGTGTGGTAGGATTAGTGTGGGGGAAGCCTAATCGTGATGGAGTGCGTAATACGGAAGGCTGCGTTGGTATGAAAGAATGTAGGATTTTCATAATGATCCTGGGGAACTTAATTAGTAGAAGCTCATTTTAAAAATACGTGGCGTTCAGTGACATCGTTTCTTTCAGTTTAAAAATATAAATGTTCATATAGAAAAAAATATAAATGTTCACGGCAGAAATAGGTAGGTACCTGTTAATTTTATTAGATTGGATATATATAATAAAATCCTATTATATAATGTATTTTATCAAACTTTTCGTAGTGCTTTCTTGAAATGTTGTGTTATTTTTATGGTGGATACCTAAAGATAGGACAAGCCCATGGGCCATGTGGCTGTTTTGAACCTAGTATTAAGTGGCAACCATTCCTATCACAAAGCATTGCATCATACGTCACGCTTGTTCTAAAGTGCTCTACGATGCAACGCCGTCTATGAACTTGTGGCATGAAGGTGGTGCCTGTAATTTCACCGGCACCCACACCCTTCAAACCGAAACACCACAAGGCTGTTCACGGCAGAAATAGGCTACAACCATAGTACTTCGCCGGATGAGCCCTTCACAAAGAAGTGTACTATTTATAAATTTATGTATTCACAGTCATAATATATACCTAGATGTGGTTACCTATTTTCAAACGTGGACTTTGTAATCATAAACCTTAAAATTTAAATATTTGAAGTATTTCGTACCTTAGATAATTTTACAACAGATTTTACTAATTTTGACGGTTGTACCGAAATATTTGTAAATATAATATCTTCGTGCGTCGCAATTACCCAGTTTTGTGAAACAGATTGAACATCAAAGCGGACTTAATTAAGCCTTAGAAGGGCCATAAACAGCTAAAGTAACACTACCGGAAATATCAACGTAATCAGTAAGTATACTCATGTTCATTTCCACGATCAGTTGCATATCTCTAGGAGTCACTTAAGGTTGATATAACAGTCTATGTGTTGACCAGCGAGGTGATCGGCTAACTCTGTTGCAAACAAAAATGTTTGAGACCGATCCTGTTTTAACAAACTGTGATAGTTTGTCAATTGACGTTCATTGAATTGACGGATGAAATGTCAAAGTTTGTAAAAACAGAATCGGTGTCAATCATTTCTGTTTGCAACAGAGTTAGCCGATCACCCCTCAGGTGACATATTAATGGATTGTTAAAATGTCTTGGTTGTTATGTTGCGATCAAATCGAAGACGTGCTGGAAAAAGTCCAGGTCAGAACTACCCTAAGCAAACGAGCATGTATAAAGAATGTGATGAGAGACAAAAGTGAAAAAGTGAATGAAGACAATGAGGTATACCAGGATATATGGCAAGTGGAGATCCGTGGTCTCTGCCTCTCTCTCTGGGAAAAAGGCCGTGACTCTATGTATGTATGTATGTATGTATATATGAATGTATATATGTATATTATAACATTCATTACTTACTTCAACAGCGCTACAACGCTTTGTGGATCTTGGCCATTTCTACGATGGCCACTCACTTCGTTCCTTGGCTTTCCTTCTCCAGTAGGTAAACTTTCCCATATCCTTAAGATCTTTCTCGATGCAGTCACAGCATCTCTTTTTTGGACTCCCTCGTGGTCTGTTTCGCTGCGGATTTCAGTCGGTGATCACTTTGGGTGCCCTATTTTACTCCATTCTGAACGCATGCCAGCCCATCAGCGTTGTGATATGATACATGATTGTAACTTTTGTAATTGTCCTTGATATACAAACGTGATCTTAGGTAAACACTTGAATGACTTCTAGATTTCACGATCTGTTGCAGATTCTTAGGAATTATTTAAAGTTGATATAACAGGCAGTGTGGACCAGGGCCTGCATTATTAAGATGTTGTAACTTGGAAAGTACACCCTGCTATAATAGTTCATAATCAATTAAGTCTAAAACTCAGCCGATTTATATAGAAAGAGGTAATGTAAATATTTATAACGCCACTAAGTAAAACTTTGTGGTGTAGAAAATGTTGTTTAGTATAGTTTTTAAAGTTTTTTTTGTACTACTTTTCATAAAATAAGTTGCCTTGTTTTCATTTAATTAAAATAGTAATAGGAATATTAGCCTATATATAAGCCATTGGCTTTGCTCGCGTGGTACCGGGATCAATGTATCCTATGTGTTAATCTAGGCGATCTATTGCATTACAATTTGTTCCAAGTTTTGTCTTAGCCCGTTTTACTGGGACAGAGTAGAGTGAGATCAGAGTTACCTATTCACATACACGCACACACAAACTTACGTATTTAAAATTATCACACAATATTTTATTCTACACTATATTAATATTTTAAAGAGGAAAATTTGTATTTTTGTGTGTATGTATGTTTGTAATTAATAAACTCAAAAACTACTGTGCGGGTTTCAAAAATTCTTTCACCATTGGAAAGCTAGCTAGAAAAGATTAGGGATCCTAACTAAAACTTAAGTAACGTAACCCAAGGTGTAAAAAAGTGACCTAACCTGTGCGAAGCCGGGGCGGGTTTTCCAATTAGTTTTCCAATAAATCACAGGTTTTTATCGACAATACTGTTTGCAAGCTTACTGTGGCATCACTGAAATATTTACTTAGTCCCTCTAACGTTTTAATTGGGTCTACGAAATTTCTTAAGGTCTCTTTGAACCTCTTAATATTGCTGATGGTGCCAGTTGCTTATAAATAGACAAGGAACATTTTGATTGAACTACGGAACCTTGTTTTGATCCTGTGTCAGTTATTATTGGGATTTGGTTTTCAAAATCAATGCCAGTAAAGCTGAACAATTAAAAAAATATATTCTTTATTTCTAGTTTTATTTTAAAGTTAAAATAAAGTAAAGAAACCATTATTAGAGTCATAATATATGCTAAAATAAATAAATACAAGTGCTTAAATCTAACTAAAGAAACAGTGACTTAAAATGGTCGCCACTCAGTATGTGCCTTAAATAATATGTTTTCGTAGCAATTTGATGAAAGTATTGTTTCATTTATTATAAATAGATAATGACTGGCTATGATAAATAATATTTATGAGTAGGTATCTCATGTACGAACATAATTGTGCATTTTGCTACCTACCTACACACTTGACTTGTAAAATATTTTTTCACAAGTAAAATCATGTATTTTGTAATTTTTGTACTAATACAATTGCGAAAGAGTTTAAGATTTGAATGTGCAAAATAAACGATAAAATTATCTAAGCTGTCTAGCTAACAGTATGTTTGGTCTGGCTTCAGAATATTCAAAGAAATCATAACATCTTTTGACATAAGATTATTATTGCTGTGAATATAATCGTTTTGCCCAAATTGGTAATTAACTTCATCTGATACGCCCCAATAAAGGACAATAATTACAAATTAATTTTGATTTTACTCACTGTTTGCTAAACCTATAAAGTGTACTTTATTATTGAATACAAATATACAAATACAAATTATTTATTAGTTTGATATCAGGTACCTAAAATTGTGGCCCTAAACACTGACTTATATTCACAAATAAATTATAATTCTAAAGTTTGCGATGCCTTTCGATGACCTTTATATAAAATAATCATTATTATCATCGGCCTACTGCAGTCCACTGCTGGACATAGGCCTCCCCCATCGAGCACGTTAAATTAAAAAGGCATTAAAATTAATGTGTTCAAAGGAATGAGTGTCTTATAAAAATTGCTATTTACAAATTGTCACAGTGATAAGATTAAATAAAAACAAAATACTTAAACAAAAATAAATTCATATAAAACAAATAAAGAGCAAACAGAACTAAAACAGAATAAACTATAATGAACCAGACTAGACCAATAAAACTTAGGCGAAAATCATCGCAAAAAGAAAATGAAGTATTCCAGACATCCATTCAATCGGCAGAATTTTTCAGCACAGTTGCCACTTTTATAACTAAACGATGGCATAGACTGTCTCTAACTGCTCGAGGCACTCTGAATTTTATTAAAACTTCTCCCCTTTGAGACAACTTATGTTTGATAGAAGCTAGGGACTGAGACAGGCGGGACAAGCCTCTAAAGAAAGTGGGAGACTCCGCACTACCCATTTCCCAGTCCAACAATTAATGCCATTTACAAAATTTTATACCATTCGCGAATGCCAGCTCCCGCTATTTGATTATTAATAAAATGAGTTTTATTTTGTTGGTCATTTGCATAATTGTTTCATTTTCACTTTCGTCGGCTGAATTCGATAATGTCCAAGAGATTCCCCATCTCTTAAAAAGAAATTAAACTCGAATTTGCCAGTGGCGGGGATTTTTAGTGTTTTCTGACGAGATTTCATTTGTGACGCTCGGGGAGGAAATTGTGTTGCCACGCATACCTATCAATTTGCGATGAACGAATTATTTTTTATTTTGAACTTTTCTGGTCTTGTAAATTAAGGTCCTAATACAAATATGATCGGATCAAAGTTATTCTGAGCTAGACAATTGCTCTTCATGACCGCGGATTTCGTGCCTAGGTTGTAATGTGCGGTGTTTTTGGCAGTCGAAGCGTTATTATTCCTACGTTTAAATCTTATTATTGACAACTATAGATACAGCTTCTGAAACGTATAACCAGTAGTATAAATAAAGATACCAACATCGCAGCAGGAAACAATATAGAAAGTGGCGGTACCTACTAAAATAGAAATGTTAACCCTAGTTTACAACTATGAACAAGTTGATCGCAACAATACATAAATGGGTATCAGTACTATTACTCTAATAATCACTGCTTGTCTTGAACCCGCAATCTTCATATGGGTAATTTAACCAGAAACTCTATTTATTGTACATTTTTGTAAAATCTGGGTTTGTAGTTTTATTAATTTTATTGTATGCGACGTCCTGATGAGTCCTTATTTACTAACTCAGTTGCACACTGAAATGATGAGCACCGGGTTTTTTTTACAAAGTTTGTCATTACACGTTCTTTGAATTTGGACAGATGAAATGTCAAAGTTTGCAAATAAAATTCCGGTTCCGAACCATTTCGGTGTACAACTGAGTTAATAAATGAGGCCTCTAGACGCTTTTAATAAAAATGTGAAGCCCTGGATCGCGAAAAATGGAAAAAAGGACTTAGTCCTGCAGTGGGACAATGTAGGATGCAAATAATAATAATAATTTACAGCCCTAGCCACCGACCGTTTGAGCCCTGCCTCGCGGTCGTTAGTCTCCCGTTTTGATACATTTTTTACTTTAATGTTTTAGTAATTAAGTATAATTTATAGTAAAAGAAGTATTTTATAACGAGTTTACAATTAGATAAAGTGAATTTATTATTAAAATTTTGACAAAATAAATTTTAGTTCAGTTTGAAAAACTTCAATACTTATTAGTTTGTATAAAAATATGTGTGCTATTAAATTGTTTGAAGCTAAGGTACTGTTTGATAGAAAACGTGATAATAATTTCAGTGTGAGACCGGTTCTTAGGGTACCTACAACAGCTGCAGTCCCGTGAGAATTAAAAGGGACAAGACATTTTGCAACGAGACCACCTGAGTACATTGAATAATGCAAGATTATGAAAGTTAGAATAACTACGAGGTTTGCGGAAAGTGGACCATAAACATTGTAAGTACCTGATGTATTTTGATGTCAAGCATCGTTTTCATATAGCGGTGAAGATTGAAATCACATATTTTAAATATATATTTTTGATTAATTCAGCTTTTTTATTTATACCTGTCACTCTTGTTGAAATTTATTAATTTAAAATTTAAGTTTTTGCTTTTAAGCTAAGCTTTATAAATGTTTATCGCTCTTATTGAATCTGATTTTATATTAAAATAATAAGTTGTTGCTTATCTCTTAATTTATGTATCACTCAACTTTATAGGGTTCTCTTCTATGTTTATTAGATAGCTATAAATTACTACAGTTACTAAAATTTGGAGAGAAATATAGGTAGATAATTTAAGTAAATATTAAGCAAATAATGCAAATACTTTAGTTAAGTATTTGTATTGTCTACTAATGTTTGTCTCCGAATTTCGGTATCAAAATTTATTGCACACTTTGTTAACACTGTCTAATAAATAATCGTTCTTTTAGTCTTTGATTTTTTTTTTATATTTATAATTATCTTATTGTATTATATAATATATAAAAATATATAATAAAAATAATTCCAAAGTTAAGGTTTAACAAAGTACTTTTTTTATCTTATCGACTATGGCTATAGGTTCTGTAATATGTATGAACTATAATTTTATTACAGAGCATGATCTTTGTTAGACCTAAATCAAGAGTTTGATGTATTTGCTGGGAAATGGGCATCACTTGAAAGGTCGTGCTTTGAATATTGTGAGCAACCTAGCACATTGGTGCCATGGTAGGTAGGTAGGTAGGTGGTAAGGTTATTGCTGCATAAGCCTGATTTCCTCATGTCATATTTAGAGCATAGTTGTAAATTGTTTCCTTTACCTACTTAATTATTAGTGACCTATATTATTTTTATTCCTTAATTTATTGTTAATGTTTCCCTTTGTTTGTTGTAAGTACCTGCTGTTAGATGTAAGATTAAAATTGTATACCTACGTAGTATATTAAAGTATTATTAAAAATTTTATATCATATGTTTATGCGTAACGCTTTAGATGAAAATCTGTTAAGTTATGCGTAAGTTGACTAAAGAAATTGAAATTGAAATTGAAATTTTTTGTTTGATAACATAATACACTGTAGGTGTATTTTTTTAACTTTCCCGAGGAACATTATTATTGTTTAACGGATCTTCCTCGCGTTTTATCTTTTTTATTTTCCCGATGTTTCGATCGTGTTGCAAGATATTGTACTACGTATGTAGATATCTCTTATTAAGAGTCTCCAGATACAAACATTCCATACAATCGGCGAGTCACCGCCACTTCATTACAGATCCAACAGGAGTGTGGAATTGAATCGCATTCACATCTAATAGCCAGCAAACATCGCTCCAATTCTCTATTATCTGTATAGGACCTATCGATATAATTAATTTTTATAGAGCTGCTGATACCGCTTGCATTGTATCTCTATGGCGTAGTGGGTTGAAGTCCCGCCTGTGATGTAGAAGATTGCCGGCTCGAATCCAGCCAAAAAGAAGGGTTAATTTTTTTATGTAAGTATAGTCATGTGGTTCCCATAATACAAGCTCTGCTTAGTTTGCGGCTATATGATGCTATTTAAATAAATAACGCTGGATGGTACCACACAGCATCATGTAGCCCCAAACTAAGCGGAGTTTGTATAATGAGAACCACATGACTGATATGTCTAATCATATATTTTTTTGTAATTACATACATAATTTACATAAAAAACACCGAGACCCGAAACAAATATTTTGCAGATAATACAATAATTTGTCTCGTGCCGGGATTCAAACCCGCAACCTTCTGCATCTCAGGCGGGCCCACTGCGCCACAGAGGCCGTATATAATAGGGTTTTTCATTGTTATATATATATTTTTCTTTTCATAAAACAATCAGAACTGATTTATAATTTGCAGCGTTACGTGATGATAATATTAACTCATCTAATTTCCAATAAATTCTTGTGACATATATCTCTATCAATTTTTTTTACTAGAAAATTAAATATAAATAGGTACACTACAAAACATAAACATTTAAACAAAGTCGTCCAAGTGCCATCATCTCCATGGATATCACCATCATTAAGCCTCGAAGAAGGAATGCTGTGGGTTATTCACCCGTACAATTTTACATCTGATACCTGATACGCTGGTGCAATGCCTATCTAATATACTGCCTGCTCCTAAGTCTACTTTATGCCTTTAATAAGACTAGCAGAACCTGTATTTGTTTTTGTAATAAACTTCACTTGTTCTTTATGGCCTATAATTTCAGATTATTTCACATTGAAATAAATATTTCACATTGAAAACTAGCTAGAGCCTGTACTATGGGTACCAGCGACTGATAAACACAGATATTCTTGAAACAGTCAGACACAGAACAAACTTTCATGTTTACCACACAAATGTTTATCCTGGACGGGAATCGAACCTAAGACCTGCAGCTCAAAAGGCAGAACTACTACCCACTGAGCTATCAAGTCAGACAAATTATAAATCAAAATATATTATGTATAAAATAACGCAATTTTTTTTTTACTTTTTTGGTTTTGGTATCATTTCCTTGTCTCTTTCTAACGGCTAAGTGTGGTCAAAGTTTATTCCCAAGACGGATCAAAGCTAACACAACAATATACAATTTAGAAACGAATATTTTGGTGACTAATTTTAAAGATTAATGTCCCCTATGATGACATTATATTATGGAATCATATTATGATTAAAAATATTCTTAGAAATATGAGATTAGATCTTACATGATACATTCATAAACCGCATTATTAAATATATAACCGGAATATTAAAATTTGTGTAAGTCCAAAAATTTGGTTTAACCTGTTCTATGAATTGTCATAATAATGAATCACTATTGATCAGAACAGAGCTGCAGCCCTTGGAAGGAAAACCGAAGACGACGACCCTAATGTGGACACCACCAGCACCACGACCACTCTACCAAGAGTGAACGACTGAGAAGAACAAGTATTTATTTAAAAAAAAAAAAACCCGAAAATGTTTAGTTCAGTTTAGCATAAATTGGAAATGGCATCTTGCAGTTGCCATATTGGATTTTAGACACTTCTTGTGATCTATATGTCAATTTAATGATTTATTCAAATCAATCAAACGACACCTAATTTCTGGAAATCGATCAGTTTCTGATACCTTTTTAGTTCATCGTAAATTGAAAATGGCTTCTTACAGTCGCCATATTGAATTTATTGACATTTCATATAGCATAAGGTACCCTCGTGATCTAGACAAATCCAATGACACCTCAATAGCCAAGATTCGTCCAGCCGTTTGAGCTACAGCGACCGACAAATAATATTACAAACATACATACACCCTAAAAACATAACCTGACTGAAGAGGACTTCAGTCGGGTAAAAATATGAATCACTATTGGAAAGATACACGTTTTTTTTTCTATGATAACGAAGATGGAACTAGGACATAGTACACCTGATGTTAAGTGGTGACTATTACTTATAACAAAGTATTGTTTCGCAGGTCACGCTTGTTTAGAACGTGCCCTACGAATCAACTTGAGGCATGAAGGTGTTAAGCCTCTTATGACTATAATTTCACCGGCACCCACATTGTTTAAACCGAAACACAGCAATACTTCCCCGGATGAGCCCTTCACAAAGAACTCTAACTACTTCTAAAATGTCTTCCAAGTTTTCAAAAGTCGTAAGTTCTTTCTTAGATCACCCTTTAAGTATTGAAAAATACCTCCTCTATTAATTATGGTGTGCTAAAACTAATCAGTCACTCCGTTAATCAATCACTCAATAACAAAAAGATTTTGAGTATGTAAAATATTCCACGAATAAGAATAAAGAAAGATTTTTGAAGCTTATAACTTTTTAGAAATAATTTTATACCAATTCTCCAATTAATATTTTATTTGCACTTTGATAGAACAGATTTAGATAAAACTTGCAATATACCTAAATTTTTTGTAACCTTTTTACTATTATATTTATTTATATTTATATATTTTTTTTCCTTGAAATTCCAAAATATGATTTTTGAAGCCTACTCTGTTTCGTTACAACATTTTAAGTTAAAATTGCTTTAATTTCAAACCTCAAGGTGCATTTGAACTCCTTTGTGCCTCGCCTCTTTGATACTGTAGTCAATTAACCATATAATATGTACTTGTACTCTCTTATGTGGAGCAGTAATTGACCTACTGAATGCCATGTTCATTACCTCAACAAGACGTAATTGCGGTAAGTATAGACTATAGGAAAGGTGGTACTGTAACGTTGAGTATCGGGTTAGCCTACTTTAGACATTTCAAAAGCCTTATAATCTTCGAAGTGTTTGAAGCTTCTACTGCATACAAAACCTTATTTCAATGTGTAATCTAGTGTAGGTAGTTGATGGATAGCGGGTTATAATGATAGTTTGTATGCTTTTCTGGTGTGAGTTTTTCTAGACTCTAGAATACTCTAGATGATAAGGTAAAATTATGAGAAGCTAAGAAAATTGTAGTTTTGGGAGTAAATGGAATTTATTATTGTGAAATAACAATTATGTCTATGAAAATCTTTAGAACTAGCATTTTATAACGGCTTGATAAAGTAAGTTGTCCCTGTCATTTAAATGTAAATAAAACGAGGTGAGATGACGTTTTAACGCCTTAGTAGCTATTTGAAGTTTATAGAACTATTACCTACCTATGACTACAGTCATCGGTAGAATAATCTACTACTAAAGTTAATATTAAAAATTATTAGATATTCACACTTATTATACTAACATTTTAAATGCGAAAGTTTGTGTTACTTCTGAACGGATTTGGATGAAAATTGGAATGTACATATTATTTTGTAACCTGGACTAACACATAGGCCATTTTTATACCAGTATCACGTAAGCTAAACCGTGGGCAGCTGATAGTTTATTATATTTAATTACACGTGTCAGATTTATATTGCAAAATTGGATTATATGTGTGATGTTACCGTTGATAAACGACTAACTTACCTGATAAAAGATTGCGTTAAATGAGTAATAATAATGTACCTACCTACTAACTTTCCGTAACTCACTAGTCAACTCTAACTTAAATTTTGTTTTATCATCAAAAACCTATAGAAGTTCACTGCTGAACATAGGTTCTCCCCCAAGGTTTTTTTTTAATACTATTTGAAGATGAAACAAGCACATGGCCCACCTGATGTTAAGTGGTAACCATTACCTATCACAAAGCATTGCATCGTAGATCAAATTTTTCCGGAACGTGCTCTACAATGCAACGCCCTACGTCCAACTTGAGGCATGAAGATGATAAGCCTCTTGTGCCTGTAATTTCACCGGCACCCACACCCTTCAAACCGAAACACAGCTCAGCTGCTTCACAAATAGGCATGGTGGCAGTACTTCCCCGGACGAGCCCTCCACAAAGAACTCTACTACCTCCAAAAATTCCACCATGAACGGTCTTGAGCCCTTTCCATCCACCGATTACCTGCAATCTAGACGATGTCGTAGGTCCATCTGGTGAGAGGTCTCCCTACACTTCGTCTTCCAGATCACGGGCACCATTCAAGAACGTCAATCATTCAAGAGGTCTATATTGCCTGTCCACTTCCATTTCAACGTGCTGATTCTGAGAGCTATGTCGGTTACTCTGGTTCTCTTACGGATTTCCTCATTGCGAATTCTATCACGTAGAGAGAACCAGGATCGCTTTCTCCATAGCTCGTTGTCTGACTTTGAGCTTAATTTTGCTTAAGTATGTACACAATTATAATGTAAGAACAACCTACTTTTTAAAAATTCTTCTTCTTCTTCCTATGAGTTAGTGGCCTACTCTTTTAATAATTTGCATTCGTTTTTATAGGTTTCATGTAAGTGACTCTCATGACTTTTTGAGAATTGACTTATTTGAATTATGTTTATGTACCTAAAATAACAAAATAATGTATTCCTTGAAAAAATGGGTACCTGCAGTAAATAGGTAAAATCCTTGGTCATCAATAACTTCCAGTTTATTTCAAAGTTACTCCAGTTAATGACTTAAAGTCCCTTCATCAATCAGAGCTATAAATCCTTAATTGAAACATACCTACCTCCTTTCCTTTTCGTTTTTTACTTCTTTCTTTCAAGTGAAGTGTGAGCTATTAATTATCGAATGCTTAAGAATCTAAAAAGAGGAAGATATGGCATTGAAAGTAACTATGAATAATTCTACCATTTTAATTCCAGTAATCCTATATATAAATAATAAAGTGCATTTGCACACAATATCATAGCCCGTATGAAAGCAGAAGATATATGTTTGTAAACCACTTATCTGACAGCCCTTTTATTTATACATTTTAGTAAAGTGTAAAGTAATTAAAATAAAGCTGGGGATACACATGCCCGTAGCTTGCACACTGGCATACCAGCTCCTTGCACGTGCCAGCTACTGTCATGTGTATACGCTAACTGGCATACATGTAGCTTAGCACAACCTTTATTATTAATGATTTACTTGTATGCCCGTTGATGGAGGGTGGCGGGAGGTTGTCAAACTGGCACGTGTGAACAGACGTGACAGCTATGGGGATACCAGTAGCTGACTGGTTGTGGCTGTAGGTGTATGTTTTAAGTTTTTTTCTGAAGGTCCTGTTTTTTAGTTTTTGTTTTGTTGGTTATTTTGTTTTCAACATGAAATAATGGGGAGATGAGAAAACTATACAGTTCATTCATTTATAAAGAGAATACGAATGTCTTTGGAAGCCGACTAGCTCGCTTATCAAAAACAAAATATCACGTGCCAATGCCTACACCAAATTTTACTAAAAATACAAGAATAATTAATTCACTTCGATTGCTATACATTTTTGGCGCAGAAGAATAGGTACGCGTGACTCTCATGAACTGTCATGTGTATACGCGACGGAAATACTGGCATGCAAGGGCAAAACTTGCATGTCAGTATTACTTGCAAATGTATCTGCACTATGCCAGTAACTCGTAAATGCCCGTAACTTGTATGCTAGCTACTTTCCCGATTTACTGGCATGTGTATCCCCGGCTTTATAGATATGATAGTGTCCAGTATTATTTAGTTATTTATTATTTAAATTGTATTAATGGTTTTTATAATAATTATGTTTGTTACTTTTGACATTTATTTTATTATAAAGTTTCTTTTAATAATTTAACTTTTACATATTTTTTAAGATTAAATTAATTTGTATTAATGAATTATGACATGCATGAGGCGCCATCTCAGGGTAAATGTCCATTTACTATTAGCTTTACTATAAGTAGGTACCATCTAAGCAAACTATGTACATTTGAGCATAAATAAATGAAATGAAATGAAAGAATACTGACATATTTAATCATTTTGCTTATGTTAGATGGGATGAGAAAGTGGATGCGACACCACAAATAGTATTATTACCTAAGCCTATACTTAGAACCAATTGAACTTGTAACTATTTTTATGGATGAAAAGCTTCGACACTGTAACACCTGTATGGTTGAATACAGCAGGAAAGGAAAGCATGCACACAATGCACCTGTAGATAACTAAAGTCTAGGAGCGTCCTTTGGGGTCAGCATCAAGGTCAGGTATACCTATATTTACTTAAATTTACCTATCTTGACTTAAGTAAGAATGTTAGGTACAAAGACAGGTACAACAGGTAAAATAATAAAATAGTAAACAAGGCCTTAAATTTTTGTAAACCAGCTCATATAGCTCATCTTTTCTGTTCTACATCTTTGCCAGGCTTCGAAGTTAATCAGTCGTTAACAATCCCTTCCAAGGAACATTTCGCGCGAAATCTAAAATAACAAACAATGGACTGAAATTCAATAACAGAAGCTCTCGACCGTGACTTGTAGGTCCTGCACTTTACGAGTTAAAATGAAAGGTTAATGTGGACATAAGTGTGATAATTTCTCAAGTATTTTGTATGTTATTTTTGATGTTACAATGTTCGTATCGATTATGTAAAGGATCGAAACGATCTCCTTGTTTGATTATATTAGAGCTATTATAATCTTACCTAGTTGCGAGTCATTTGCGCGTAGCCAATCAGGCTTGGGAAATGTCACGTGGAATGTGACGTGCGTCTATTTGATTGGCTACGCGCATCACAACTCGCGCGTAAATCACTCCATTTAGACAAGCTCTTAAAATAGATATTATATCCAGTTCTACTTCTTACCTTGTAAATATTTTATGGAAAGTTTCAGATCAACGTAATGCTTCATCATCATTAGCATATAGCAGTCCACTGCTGGACATAGGCCTCACCAAACGACCAGCACTATTGCGTCTCATCATTACTAATGTGTACTTAATATTCCTCTTCCTATTCTGTGGTACAGTCAAATTATAACTGAAGAACCTTTGCCTACTAACATTATAAATGCGAAAGATTCATAAAAATATGAAGTTTATTCCCCCAATACTGAACTGATTGAGCTGAAATTATGCACAAACGTATTAGACTATAAATGACACAAGTGCGTGGTAGTGTTGTGATAGGTAAATGTTTATACAAGTACCACACGAGCAATGTCGCGCGTGATAGCTAGTCCTACTAATATTATAAACGTGAAAATTTGTAAGGATTTATTTATGGATGTATGAATGTTGGTGACTCTTTCGCGCAAAAACTACTCAACGGATTTGGATGAAACTTGGAAAATACATAGTTTGTGACCTGGATTATGACATAAGCTACTTATCTGGGTACTAACGTGACTACGCAAGTGAAGCCACGGGCTGAAGTTATTTCTGATTAAAAATATTTTTAATTTTAAATGTGAACCCAAAATCCATACATTTACATCTAAGTGCAAAAATTACTTGAAAAACGCAGTTTTATGATGTCGAACAATGGCAGTTTTGACGAATTACCCCATGGGTTAATTAACATACCCACTGAGCGTATCTAATTACACTTCCTTTAATTAAAACTTGAGCCTTACGCTTTATTTGCTTTCGTTCAAACAGCTGAAAATTCCGGGCAGGATTTACTACGAGAAGAAAATAAAAGCTTAATTTATAGTCGCAAAACTTCCCGTAGTTACATGGTAGTAATATAAGCCGTGAAATTCCGGTAAAGAATAAAGACCCTCTTTTCCCTTCCCTAGATGTTGTGAGAGGTGACTTGATGATAAACTTAAAACAAACAAACTTACCTTGTGACAAACATACTATTTTGTTGTTTCAACGCTGAAAAAAGACTTTCACACTAGTATTTTACAGAAATATTTTGTAATTCCATGCTGCGATGCCCACACAAAAAAACCGAATGAAGTAGGGTCGGTAGCGCGGAAGCGCGCCACCTACGGCAGGGAGTGGTACTAAAGGTATAGACTTTTTTACCTTTTTTTAGAAAAAAGGTTCTAAAGATGTGATCTCTGCCAGTATCTTAAAGAGTGGACTACAAAGTGAATATTACCTACTTATAAATCTGTTTGGATGCAAGGGATCGTATAATAAGGGATTCCTCCGGGGGTAGATAGGTATCAGCATCAGCCTCATCAACCCATGAAGTTTCATGATTATAAAATATAAAAATAAGATTTAATGCCTTACAGGTATAAGCCAAAAAGAGTGGCCTACGTCTTTAGCTATGGATGTCCATAAATTGATAAACCAGGCCTAAGCCTGCTTTTTACCTACGAATAGATGGATGGGTAGAGCCACAGAAAAGTAACCCAACCTAACCAGGTACTGCTAGAAAGAGCATCGAGCGTCTTGGAGCGACTATGAGACTCCACTTCATAGTAAGAGCATGCATAAATGTTGAATAAAGTCTCTGTATTTGTGTGCAAAGCAATGGCAGCGTCGCATAATGCGCGTGAAGAAACTAAAACAGTGTGAAATGGTTAAGGGAGAGGAATATACAACTGGCGATAGTGGTTCTGATATAAATTCTAACGTATTGTCCTTCTAGTGGATAGTAAGTTTGTTTCTATCGATAGAGCTGACGCAACAGCGACGAGAGCGGTGTCTCATACTAATGACTCATTTTTAAGAAATCGACTGCAAGATCTCGATAGCAAATGTCAGTTATAGAAATGATTTTGTGTTACATATATTCCTAAAATTCTTCACATCAGTTACATTCATAAGGCGCTCATGGTGTGGCTTACTTCGATGTCCTTAGCAGATAACTTTGGTTAAGCAACACTCCACCGGACTTGGATGAATGACTGTTTAGTGGTATTTACATAGATCTGACCGCTTTCGTGCTTTGGTAGGCACGTTTAAATATTGGTTTCGGCTTTAACAGCCATTAAGCCATGATGAAGCCCGTCGCCTAAAAACTCCGACAACAGAATTGTCCACTAGCTCGAAGAAAGAGAAAGGTTCATTCTGCGCCTGCTCTGAAACCTTTGAAATCCCTTTTCGCTCTATACACAAGGTTCGTCGTTTGCGGACTCATCAAGGAAGACATTATAGTATATTAATGGAAACACCAATAAATTAATTCATGTGGTTTATTTTCAATACACACGGGGAAACGCTAACCACAGAGTATAGAAGAGAGAGAGGTACCTTATCATAACAAAAGCATAGTGAATAAATTAAAAGCTTTTTGCCTACGTCACAGACAGAAATTACTATGATTATCATGCCTGCTGTGGTCACCACCCCGCCAACACTAGCGGGTTTGGAATCGCAGGGTATAGCTTCTCGCACCGCCAATGCTGTCCTTTGGTAGTTAAGAAGTCTAGCTGTGCTATTGTTAGGTTATGCTATGATGGATTCAGCCGGCCGCCAAGGCCCCGTTTGTTATACAGTAGGTTGCACCAGGGGCAGTTGAGATTGCCTTGGATTCCGAAGACGGAGGTTGGTATCTCTTATATACCTAGATAAATATTTCTGCTAGCTTATTAAACATCACTACATAAACACTTCTGTCATAAATTTTAGTTTATGACAGCATTCGTTGACACGTTTATTGTTCTAAGTAGCAAATAAACAAAGAACTTTTATAGAGTTTATTCAAGAACTTTTGTGCCATATCTTGATTTTAGTAATAAAAAATATTAACTGAAATTTCTAGCAGTTTTACGACTGTTTCTTTATTATGAGTGTTTTTATAGGGGTGAAAATACAGATTCATTTGCATGAGTTTTAATAAAATTAAAATTGTTTGATTTAGTATTCAGACTTTTAGATATAAAATATCATCAACATTTTTTCTCTTTTGCATTGCACTTGTTATTGTTTAATCATCATCTGGATCAACATTTTAAGTGTACGGGGTTTCTACCTCCATCTTCTGAACCTAAGCCAAACTCATCTAGACGTGATGAACAAACGAGGCTATGGCGGCCTGCAGATCAAGGCAAGACGCAGCTTAACACTGGCACAGCCAAATTCCCTGACCACCGGCCGATGGGCAGTAGTGACAGTGGTGTGAGAAGCTGTGCCTGCGATGCCCAACCCAGCGTGGAGATAATGGGCAATATCCCATGTCCAGCAGTGGACTGAATAGGCTGGTGCTGTTGTTGTTGATCATTATCTACCTGCCTTTATCCTACGTTATGTGGATTCAGCAAAGTAAATCTTCTCCGTCCATTTTCCTCTGTCATCTCAACATTCACTCGTTTTTTACTCATGTAAGAAAATAATTTAATAAAGACCATATTAACGATACGGTAACTCAAGCGCTATCATAATAACTTTTAATAGGGTTCGCCAGGGTGAGTAATACTGCTGTATTTTAGTTGGGAGAGTGTACCAGTCTTTAAATCGATGCTGCATAGCATACTTCTAGTTTTGCAGGTTCCTTTAAGCAGCAGTGGCTTTCCATCAGAAGCAAAAAAGTACTCATATCGCAGCCGTAAAATATTGACAAATGAAAAAGCATAGATTTAAAATAACGTTTTGTTGTTGGCCAAAGTTTTTCTTTGCTTATGATACGTCAGGTTGAAACATTTGTTATCGCCTGGTTCCCGCGGAAAAAGCTACTATTAATAGTTAATTCAACTCTAGGAATATCCTCGCTGACATATTAAGATAAGGAAGAATCAAATAGATTCTTCCATTCTTGGTTTTATTTGGTCGGAATACGAATATGACCCTATGCTGGCGTGGCCACCTGTATGGTGTTGCCAACCTAGTACTTGCTAAATAAAAAATAGAAACAATATCGAGACGATATGACATCAGAGCTAGCTGCCCCCAAAAGCTCCAAAATCCAACCACATATCAAACATCACGTTTTGGAAGTTATAGGTGGGCGTATCTGATCTAATTAATTCGACATTGACTGATACTAATGTTGGTTACGTCAGGGCGGTGAGTAATTGATTGTCACAACATGATCTATTTAGATATAAGTATCGATGTAATACTGATGTATGAGATTTGGGAGCTAGAGTTTTTAGACAGCGCGGTAGCAGGTATAGGTACCTTGTGTATGACTTACGAAAGAAAGTTAAATAGGCAGATAGATAGGTGATAGATATTTCATCACCATCAGCCTATAGCAGTCCACTGCTGGACATAGGCCTCCCCTAATGAGCGCCATTGCGCCATGTCCTGAGCTCGACGCTTCCAGCTTCTACCAGCAGCCTTTCGCAGATCGTCACCCCACCTGGCCGATAGATATTTATTAATTGGATAAAATGACAACAAATCTGGTTAATAATGTCTTAAAATCTATGTTAGGTTTAATAGATAGATAGAAAACTCTTTATTGTACACCAAAAATTACAAAATTTTAATAAACAAACAAATCTATAAAACTAATCCGCGGTTATACAATGGGAGGCCTTATCGCTAAAAGCGATCTCTTCCAGAATGTTAAGATACTAGGTTCTCGATAAAATCTAGGTTCATTATCAATGGAGAAATCTACTGCTAAACATAAACCTCGTCTTAAGATTTCCACGAAGAATGGTATTGAGATCTCTCCATCAACCGATTACTCCGAAGCGTTACTCAAGGATTTATTGGATAAAATGACACCAAATCTGGTTAATAATGTCTTAAAATCTATATTAGGGTCGTCAAGACACTATAGGTTCTCGATGAAATCACGTATCTAGTTCCATTGTAGAAGTCCACTGATAAACATAGGCCTCACTCAAGGATTTCCATGAAGAACGGTCTTGAGCCCTCTACATCAACCGATTACTCCGAAGTGTCTCTCAAAGTGCAACAATGAAGTATGTGGTTTGTAAGGACAATACAGACAGCTTTGACCGCACATTTTTTATAAGCCTATTCCACCTCACTGCTTGGCAAAGGCCTCCCCCAAACTTTTTCTCACGTCCCTTTTTCAAGCGGTTTCCCAACTTCTTACATTAAGATAATGTCTTAGTCATCCGTCACAGAAAAAATGTATGGTGACGAAGAAGAGTATTTTGGTGAAACAGTTAGCATAAGTAGGGATTGGAGGTAAAAAGTAATATAGGTCCACTAGCTACTGCCAGCGGCTCAGCTCGCATGGCGTTTGAATCAAAAATATCATCACTAAAACTTATCTCACAATACTCAAATAAGTATACAAAAAATCTCATATAAGGTTAACCCGTTAAAACTTTGAATGTGGGAGAACGTCTTACAGAAGCATATCGGTGTTTTCAGCGCTTAAAGTGTTAAAAAGTTTCTAAAGGTTCTATGGGTTTCGAAATTTTTGACACTTTTGTTTCCCAATAACCAAATTTTCCGTTTTGTATCCAATTAACTTGTAAAATAAGATGTAAAATTGTCGTTTATTTGATTTCACTGAGCGTGGGTTGGCACCATAAACTGCAATAGTTATTAGGCTAGATTACTTGGGTCTAAATTCTTTGAATTTGAACGGAACAGCTAGTACAGTCGTGTATTTAAAATTATAATTTAAGTACATTAAATATTATTTATGTACCGAGTCAGGGCACTCATGAGGCTGTGTATAGAATAAGATTAGCACTGTGAGCTATGCTTGTCATAAAACTATTAGATCAAGTCCCTAACGTTGAGATTCAAAAACGGGCAAAAGTCCAGGACATTGTACATTGACTTATGAAACTCAAGTGGGGATAGGCGAGACAAGAAACATTGCGAGGCATGGTACTGATAGGCAAAGCAGGAGATTGACCGTATGGTGAAAATTGACAAAAAGGGTAGATAGACGAAGCGTCAGAAAACCAGTAGCGAAATAGGTCGAGGCCTGATGAAATATTATTTAGTTATACACATTATAACACTGTTTAAAGGGGTTGAAACAAAACATACAGTAGTTTTTGATACACCTGCACTAGCATGATTTGCATACGAACTTTTCTGTAAATTGGCAGGTGACTGACTACATGTAAAGAATGATTTATTTCATCAAGTGCAAAGAACCGCAGGAAAAAACAAGTCACTGCAATTTAAAACGATAACGCTGAAATAACTATTTCAGATAGCGTTAGTGAACCAGTGTATTGCAGAGCAAGTCATTAATAAAGCTGAAATAACTAGAAGCCAGATATTCTACAAGGCAAAATATTTAGTACAAATTCCGCTAACTTTATCTCTTTCTTTTTTTTTGTGTATTTATGTGTGTGGCGTTTCTCCAAGCTAATTACAGGTTAACGTGTTATTTATATTTGGTGGAAGAGTAAGTAGACGGTTGCATTTATTAATGATTGCTTGTTTGCTTGTTCTTTTGCCTTGTAGAATATCTTGTGGAGTCAATTAATTAACTAGAAGCAATCATAATGCGTATGCTTTTTAAAGATGAAAATAAGTGAACTAGCTGTGTCACAACTTCGGCACCTACTTACCACTAAATTGTAAGGGACACTTATTGCGTTTACTAAAACACTATGGTAATTAAACGAACTTTGTTTCACAATCAAATGAGGTCTAATGGAACGGATAAAGAAGATTGGATTAAAAAGATAAAAGTTAAAGAGCGCTGTAATGGAGTTTAATCTGCTTTAGATTTTAATTTAAGTCGTTACTCGGTCATTGTCTCTATGACACTGTAAACCAGTACTGGTCTAACAACACGTTGACTAGAAAACTAACTTTCTGGGATTTGGTCCACCTCGAACGGCTGACGGAATGTTCTTCTTTCTCCTGGCTATCATCCCATAACTGCATACATCTTGTACGGCAAACAAACCCGCTTTCTATCATTTGGTCCACTTTGGACCGCAGGCGGAGTGTTCTTCTTTCTCCTGGCTATAATCCCATTACTGCATACGATATGATTTGGTATGTTACTTTGGGAAAAGTGTTCCTGTTGGGTGTACAGGGTTCCAACCCCTATCTTCGGAACCCAAGCCAACCCTAACTGCACGTGGTGCACCCTGCTAAACAATGAACGGGGCTCTGGCGGCCGGCTGATTGCGGCATAGCACAGCCTACATCGGCACAGCTAAATCCCCTGGCCACTGACGGGCAGCAGCGTCGGTGGTGCGAGAAGCTGTGCCCTGCGATCCCCAACCCGCATGCCCAGCGTGGGGATTATGGGTATATCCCCCTTTATTAGGGGAGGCCTATATCCAGCAGTGGACTGATATAGGCTGATGTGGTGTGGATGTGGATGGGTAATTGAGTCGATTGAAACCAGGGCTTGGAATATCGGTATTTTCAAATACCGGTTCGCCTGACCTTGACGTGGTACCGGTACATCTTTGGTATCGTTATAAATGATACCGGTATTTTTTCCGTACCGGTATAATCAGACTTAGAGCGATATCGGCAGTTTCTTCAGTATGGGTACTAAAATACCGGTATTTTCAATAAGTATCGGTATGATTACCGATAATATATGCGTAAAATATCGGTATCAACAATTCAATTTTGTGCGAGCGAGAGAGAATACTTTTTAGGAAAACCACCGCGCCGCTGGCGGCCGCGCAGTGGTTTTTGTGTTTGATGTTTTGTTATACAATAGCTTCCTTATGCATGCGCGTTTTAACGAATAACGTTGAAAAATAAGTGAAAATGGAAAGTAAGTACCGTAAGTAAGTACTTTTAATGCCATTCTTAAGTGAGACAAAATAAACTTAAGAGCTGAAAACAAGCGTTCCACGCTTACTTGAGTCGCAGGTGCAGATAGCACAACCTGAGCTATCTGATATAGCAATGGGTCTGATGAGTTCTTAGTTTGCCAGTATTCAAATATATTTGCTGAATGATCGAGAAGTGGTTCAATACAACAGTGGTTCAGTTTGGGATGTTGTTGCTGTTGCAGCAGATAAACTTTGATGGGCTTCTATGTATCTGGTTTTCATAAAATCTCTTAGTTTATTTTGTAGAGTATCTGTTTCGTTTGCGGAAACATCTTCAAGTCCTGTACTTTCTGCTGCCGATTGTAAATCATTTGTTTCTGTGACTTCTTCAAAAGAAGAGCTGATTCTCGGGTCATTCTCCAAGTAAACCATTCTGTGGTATGTCTTGATGAGGTGGTCTCGAGCAGTTGTCGGAAAATGGATAAATTCCGGCAACTTATTCTACTACCGGGAGGGTGATCAGCTATCTCAACACGGTGTCGGGTTTCTCGTCCATAAATCCCTAGTCAACAACATTGTTAAGATCGAGAGCGTTTCGAACAGGGTGATATACCTTATACTCAGAATCACAGAACGGTATTCGTTGAAGGTCATACAGGTATACGCACCGCACTCGAAACGCCCAGACGATGAAGTGGAGGCTATGTATGATGACATCACGAATGCCATACGTGCCTCGAAAACACACTTTACGGTTGTGATGGGGGATTTCAACGCGCGACTAGGCATGAGGAACGGCGATGAATTGAGAGTGGGGAAATTCGGATTTGGGCAACGAAACCAAAGAGGTCAGCGTTTAGCCGACTTCATGAAGAAGGAGGGACTCTTTGCGATGAACTCCTTCTTCAAGAAGCCGCCGTCCAGGAAATGGACTTGGCTACACCCCGGAGGTTACTAAAGTGAGATAGATTTTATTATGTCGACCAAGAAGCAAATATTCAATGATGTCTCTGTGATCAACAGCGTTCAAACCGGCGGTGATCACCGTATCGTAAGAGGCACATTACATATTAACATCAAGCTTGAGAGGTCTCGACTTCTGAAGTCTACTCTTCGCCCAAGTTCTGTCCAGATCCAAAACCCCGAGAGCTTTCAGTTAGAACTCCAAAATCGCTTCCAATGCCAGGCTGAATGCGAGACAGTGGACGAGTTAAATAACGGGTTGGTGGAAATTGTCCAAGCGGTTGGGTCAGAGTTCTATAAGACTCATCGCAAAAATAGAACCCAAAAACTGTCTGAGCATACACTCGCACTCTTGGCGGAACGAAACGAAATAAGACTGCATTCTTCAGTTGAAACATTAAAATACGGCATGCTTAATACACAGATCTCTAAGTCCATGCGACACGATTTGTGGCTCTTTAATACAAATTGTACAATATTTTACAATAATTGTAAATTGGGCAATAGAGCGCAATAGAGGCTCTAAAGTGTTTGAAAAAGATCTGTCTATTGGGCAAAGCCAGTTGATGAAACTGAAGACCGACCGCTGTCGGTCGCTGGCCGCTGCCATATCGTTTCGTCTAAATCGGAGATTTTGAGAGAGCTCGAGAAGTTCTACGGACAATTATACACCATGAGTGCACGAAGTCCTACTCTAAGTAGGACTAGTGATCTTAGGGCCCGTTTAATCTGATACTACACGGAGGACATCACGGACGTCAGCCTTTACGAGATCCAGACGGCACTTAAACAGCTCAAAAACAACAAGGCACCGGGGTAGGACGGAATCACATCAGAACTTCTGAAAGCGGGTGGAACACTGGTACTTAAAGTCCTTCAGAAGCTGTTCAATTCCGTCATCCTCGAGGGTAAAACGCAAGAAGTGTGGAACAAAAGCGTAGTGGAGTTGTTTTTCAAGAAGGCTGATAGTACCCTTCCAAAGAACTATAGGTCCATTTTGCTGCTGACCCACGTTTATAAGCTGTTTTCGAGAGTATTGACAAACCGTCTCGCTCGCAGGCTTGACGACTTTCAGCCTCCCGAACAAGCTGGTTACATACGCTTCGGCAGATTATACAGAAGACCGAGGAGTATAATCGGCCGCTATGCCTAGCGTTTGTGGACTATGAGAAGGCTTTTGATTCAGTCGAGACCTGGGCAGTGCTACAGTCGTTACAGTGGTGCCAAATTGACTACCGATATATTGAAGTGTTGAAGTGTTTGTATAGTAACACCACTATGTCTCTTCGTTTCCAGGACCAGAGCACCAATCCTATTCAACTGCACAAAGGGGTGAGACAGGGAGACGTTATTTCTTCGAAACTGTTCACCTCGGCATTGGAAGATATATTTAAGCTTTTGCACTGGGACGGACAAGGCATCAATATTAACGGCAAATACATCACTCACCTTCGATTTGCCGATGATATAGTTGTCATTGCAGAATCGCTGGATGACCTTGGAATAATGCTCAGAGACCTCAATATCGTTTCCCAACAGGTGGGTCTAAAATGAACATGAGTAAGACGCAGATCATGTCAAATGCCCATGTCGTACCTAAACCACTCTATGCTGGGAACGATATCACCGAAGCTGTTGAACACTATGTCTATCTTGGTCAGACAATTCAACTAGGTAGATCCAACTTCGACAAAGAGGTCAACCGACGAATCCAACTCGGATGGGCACCGTTCGGGAAATTGCGGCATATCTTCTTGTCACAGATACCACAAAGCCTCAAGACAAAAGTCTTTAATCAGTGCGTGTTGCCAGTGATCACTTATGGTGCTGAAACTTGGTCGCTAACTAATGGCCTCATACAAAAGCTCAAAGTCGCACAACGGGCTATGGAGACAGCTATGTTCGGAGTCTCTCTGCGTGATAGAATTCAAAATGAGGAGATCCGTAAGAGAACCAGGGTAACCGACATAGCTCTCAAAATCAGCAAGTTGAAGTGGTAGTGGGCAGGCCATATAGATCGTAGAACCGATAACCGTTGGAGAATAAAGGTTCTCGAATGGCGACCGCGAGCTGGAAGACGAAGTGTGGGGAGACCCCCCACCAGATGGACCGATGACATCGTCAACATTGCAATCGGTGGATGGAAAGGGCTCAAGACCGTTCTTCGTGGAATTCCTTGGGGGAGACCTATGTTCAGCAGTGGACTTCTATAGGTAGTATGATGATGACTGACCAGTGACCAGTGTGTCTTGCATACAACTCAATAACGCCTAAATTTCTTATCGTAATTTTATCTTTTAAAGCATATTGAATGTTGATACCTAGGAAACATCTTGTTCCTGAAGTGGCTGCATCTACTTTCAATGACACCAATTTGATCTTGAATTCAGAATCCTATTTCCCTTCGTAAGGTAGATGCCGTCTCAGAAACACATTCCTTGACTTTCTTCCAGCTTACGATGTGCTTACCAGGTATTAAATTGATTATGTTTTGAAACACCTGGTCATCTACAAGCTTGAAAGGTCTGCCATGTACTGTAGTTAACACATTCCTGGAGAATAATGGTATTTGTGTAAATTTTGAAACTGTCGTCGCAACTTCTGTGTTTTTTTGTACTACGAGTTCGTGTATACTAGGGTGTAATTGAAGATGCTTCAACAAATTATTTCCATGCTGACTCTGTAACCGATATTTTTGTATAAGTGGGTAGGCAAGTATGTACGAGTAAGTATTTGAGTACCTAACTATTTAGGATAGTTCACCACCATCATCATAATCATCCGCAGCCAGACTTCACCCACGGCTGAGTATAGGTCATCCATGTGCGTATGATAGCTGCCTACAGTAAAAGAAAAACATCAACATTTATTTTATTCTGTTTTTTAGTATTTGTTATTAAAGCAGCAACAGAAATACATCATCTGTGAAATTTTCAACTGTCTAGCTATCACAGTTCATGAGATACAGTCTGGTGACAGACAGACGGACGAATGACAGACAGCAGAGTCTTAGTAATAGGGTCCCATGTTTACCCTTTGGTTACGGAACCCTAAAAACATTAAGTAGTTGGACTAAATATTATGCCAGGCTCCTGACTAATATGTTAGGTACGACTCCGTTTAATTAACGACCAGGTAGGTATGAAATATACAAGTCAAAACCTAACATACATACGAGTAAGTGAAATCATAAGATTGAATTTAGGAAATCACTTTCCTACAAACAATGATATTAGATAAAAGATAGATACCTATTACATTTTTTGATTGATATTTTCTTTTGTCTAAATATTATTGTTTTCATTGTAAGATACAATAAGTAGGTACGTAATTCATCACTTACCGTTTCACATACCTAGATATTTAATATTTTACTAGCTTATCTACCTACATATAAAAAATATGTACGTAGGTAGGTAATTAGAAGGTCAGTTGTTTAATAAGGTAGTAATAATTATACAAAGCGTAATGTAAAACGGTAAGTGAGGTACCTACGTGTAGCTATTACAATGAAAACAACAATACTGATACAAAATAAAATATTATTCAAAGTTTTCTAATATGAAATAAAAGATTTACCTTTAGAAGATCAAAATAATCATACACATTATTAGATTTTGGTCGCCCCATCTTTCTTTTTCGTCAAGCTAAGCGACACGTGCTTGCACCTTGGTCACTGTCGAACCTCGCAATCGAGTCGAGTGCAATGTTCCGCACGCGAAATATGCACAAGTTGGCAAACACGCGCCACCCCGTTCAGTACGCTAGGACCGGAGAGCTGGCAACGTCGCGATGACCGGAGAACTGGCAACGTCGCGATTACCGCTTTGAATACCGGTATTTTTATAGTAAGTACCGATACTTCAAAAGTATCGATACTCCAATTTACCGAAAAGAATATACCGGTATTACCGCTATAGTACCGGTATTATTGGTACCGGTATCAAGCCCTGATTGAAACCAATTTGTTTTTATTTTGACAAATGTAATTTTTTAGGCGGAGTGTACATTTTTTTCAAATATCCAATGCAATTGTTTTTTCCTTCAAAATAAACCTAAAGTTTTCTAAGAATAAAACCTTGTAACTACAAAATAAAAGGTAGCTATCCTCAATGCGGTAAAATTTTGCCCCATCCTGTATATGAAACAAAACATGCTCATCTTCAAACTTAACTTATAAACCGTATTCATTTAACGTCTAGATCCAAAGTCTTATATACATAGATAAAAGTCTTTCGATCGACTTGAGCAAGACTCCATTTGCAAGGCGAAGTGATGCCAGGTGGAGTAAGCCGATAACTGAATGGCGTCCAAGAACCGGTTACAGAAACGGTCCAGCAGCAAGATGGGTGGCAGATATTGCATCCATTGTGGGCTGAAACTGTATGAGAGGAGCTTTAGCTCACACAAAGGGAGGCCTATAACCAGCAGTGGGTGAATGAATGAATGAAATGTTTATTTGCATGAATACAGGTACATTTTGGTACTCATGCTAACTAGATGTATAGTTTCACCATATTAAGATTATAAGATATATAAGATATAGAGATTATAAGAAGGCTATATTTATTTATTTATTTATTTATTTATTGAGTTACACCAACAAAGTAAACACTAACATAATTAATTAGGAACTACGTACAATATACACAGTGCATAATGATACCTCAATTATAGGTGCAAACTGCATGCAAAATTTGACGTTTGAACATAATAAAAATAATTATTATTAAGTAGGATTATACAATTAAAGCTTTACAATATAAAGGTTTAATTATTAAGTGTTAACAAACAATAAATTGTATCATATAAATTAAATTTAAAATATGTATGACTAATAAAATTTTAAAGTAGATTTTAAATTATTATTATATTGTAGATTTTAAATTATTATATAAAACACAATGAATAATTATAGTGAGTGAATCAATTTTAAGTTACTTTTAAACATATAAATACTGTTTGAGAAAACATCAATTTCTTGACACTCTTTGAGTGAGCTGCTGTTGTGAATAGCATTGTAGCTTTTAAAAATTCTATTTAATGGGGAGAAATGACCAAGGTTCGAACGAGCGGTTTTTCTGACAAACGGAGTATATTTTTTTGTTCTTGGCAAACACCTTGGAATACTTAAGTTCACCCGAGACAGAAGGTGTGGTGCATCCATTAAGTTATTAATCAATTTAAACAAAAACATACCGTCTAAAACTTTCCTGCGATTAAACAGAGATTGCATGTGGAAGTGCCGAAGACGATCTTCATAATTTGGGAGCTTCTTGGCCAAATTGTAGGCGTATGACAAATGCCACAGGAACCTTTTCTGAACGCTTTCTAATCGTTTGTTGTATATATCATAATGCGGGTTCCACACTACACTGCAATATTCTAAGGAACTACGGACTAGAGCATTGTAAATCAAAATCTTTGTTTGGGGATTTCTGAACTCTTTGCAGTTTCGCAAGACAAAACCCAAAACTCTAAAACTTTTTTTAATAATGTTTTCGATGTGAAAATTGAACCGCAATTTGCTATCAATAGTGATACCCAAATCACGAATTTGATCTACCTCAGATAAAGACTCGTTGTTTATATAATATGACCTGGGCGAAGCAAGTTTTTTCCTAGTGAAACTTATTACGAAACATTTATCACAATTCAAGCTCATACCGTTTAAACGACACCATAATGATAAATTAGTAAGGTCGTTTTGTAGTAAGACTCCCTCTTCAGCTGAATTTACTTTTCTAAAAAACTTTAAATCATCTGCGAACATATAAAACTTAGAATTTTTAAAGCATTTGCCAATGTCATTTATAAACACATTAAATAGAAGTGGACCTAAATGGGAACCCTGGGGAACTCCAGAAAAGGCAGTAAAAGGCTTAGATGAGTGACCACCAACAACAACCCCGGATTTTCTATATGACAAGTAAGATCTGCACCAGTTTAGAAAAGCACCAGATATCCCAGATAATGCAAGTTTATTCAACAGAAGATCGTGGTTAACCTTATCGAAGGCCTTACTGAAGTCAGTGTAAATTGCGTCTACTGATTGCCCACGATCGACTACTTCAGTAAGGTCCTCAACAAAGGACATTAAGTTGGTTGCAGTGGATCTCGTTTTTATAAAACCATGCTGTTCCAGCGCAATAATGCGCTTGAAGTGCCAAGATAGCATGGGACAAAGCAACATTTCCAAAACTTTAGCACAAATAGGTAGTAACGATATCGGCCTGTAGTTTTTAATATTGCTGGTATCCCCACTTTTAAAAAGTGGCAAGATAAGAGTTTCTTTCCAGGCCGTCGGAAAAACCCCAGAACTCAACGATTTGTTAAAGATGATTGAAAGAGGCAAGGCTAATGCAATAGCACACCTGACAACAAATACAGATGGAATACCATCCGATCCAGCTCCTTTCCCAGCATCAAGTCTCTTTAACACTCTGAAGACTTGTTTTTTGGTGACTAAAATTGTTGATAAAAAGTTAATGGCTGAGCTTAAATGGGACTCAGTAGGTACTGATAAACGATCTGTGTTATAGACAGAAGAAAACTGTGTAGCAAAAAGATCGCAGATATCTGGCCCGTTACCAGCCACAGCATCATCTAAACACATTTTAGCAGGGAAAGTGCTACCACCTCCCCTTTTATGCTTTACAAAAGACCATATCAATTTAGGGTTCGATGCCAATGACGATTCTAAATTATCCAAGTACTTACAGTAGTAAAAGTTGTGCAATCTCGTGAAACGGTCTCTTAGCAGTTCGAAGGTGATTTTATCGCGAGGGTTTCCATATTTACGTAACTTTATTCTGCATCTTTGTTTTTCTTTAAGCAATCTAATCAATGCCGTGGAGAACCAAACCGGATATTTTGAGACGTTACGAGGTCTTGATTTAGGTACATGTTTTTCAATAATTGACCTAAGGGTGTCATAAAAAATAGTTACCATGCTATCGACTGTATTGGCGTTTAGTTCGTCGGACCAATTGACACTGCTTAGATCACAAGCGATTTTCTCATAATCAGCTTTATGAAAATGGTATTTAAGGTCTTGTTTTGGTGTTAAGCTTTCTAAGCAATCGAGAGTGACACTAAACTCCAAGGGGGGATGTAAAGGATCAATTATAGACAACGGAATCTCACAAACTTCGGGTTGCGAAATTATTTTAGTGCTAAGAATAAGATCCAAGATTTTGTCTTTATTGTTCAGAGAAGAATTATATTGCGCCAAATTGTTCAGTGACATAAAATCGATTAGCATACTATGCAATAAACTATTTGACGGTTCAGTTAAGAGCTCGAGGTTTTGTGATTTTTTCCAAATTATACTGCTCATATTAAAGTCCCCTAAAATAAGGGTGTCACCACCGTGGTCAAGCAGAGTGCGGTTGGAATTACTAATAAAAGTGTCAAGTATGTGACTTTGTACAGGAGGAAGTAAGTAGACTCCGCATATGTAAAAATATTGTAACTTGTTCATAGAATCACGTATTTCCAGTTTGACCCAAAGATCTTCACAATCAGACTCGCATTTCTGTAAGCGGTATGATTTGAAACGCTTTGATACCGCGATCAGCACGCCACCTCCATCTTTTTTGTTGTGGAATCCACTACTTTCACGATCTCGTCTGTACAGAACGTACCTATCATCAAAAATCTCATTGTCAGAAACACTGCTGTTCAACCATGTCTCCGTAAAAACAACTACATCGAAGTCACAGCAAACAACGTTATTAAACAGCTCAACCGTCTTAGTCCTAAGACCTCTCACGTTTTGATAATAAAAACTAAGATTGTTTAATGCGCCCTTTAGTAAAGTTATGGCAAGTATAGCGGTTTTTATGACAAATTATTTAACATATCATTACTTTTTACATGCACAAAGTTGGATTCTTCGTTTTTGCGCATGTAGATACGTCCATCTCGCACCCAGACGTATCTGTACCCCAAATCCTTCGCCTTGGCTCGGGCAGCGGCGTGGAGGGCCTTATTTTCGAAAGTGAGGTGCTCCACTACGTAGACCGGGCTCTTCTTGGCAGCACCAATTCCCAGATGGCTAGTGTTTAACTTTTCATTCTGATTGTTTCTGTTGTATTTGCTTGCGGCTGCCAAAAACTCGTCTCGCAGATGCGGGCTACTGAATTTGACTAGTATAGAGCGCGGGCGTGGGCTGGCGTTGTTCATTTTAGCCAGCCTAGAGCAGTAGTGGATGCTGCTTTCATTGATTGGGCATTTGATAGACTTACCCAGCTGCTGGACCGTGTTAATTAGATTTTCTTGTCGATACTCTGGAACACACTGGATTTCGATGTTGCTTGAGCGAGACAACTGATCCAGCTGTGCAACACGCGCAGATAGAGACTGGTTACACGCGCGCAGAACCTCGTTTTCTTTCTTTATATTTTCAACCAGCACAGACTGCGTAGCTTGCTCAGCTCTAACTTTTTCTAATTCCTCGCTGAAATAAGACATTGACGCTTCAAGTGATGACACAGCGCTGCGTACCTCTTGTAGCTGAGGAATAAACTGAAGCTTAAAAGTGTTTTGTAGCTCCTCACGAATAATATCCCGAATGCTATCTGCAGACATGCATGAGCAGTTGGTGGCGCTTCGTGGCTTTAGACGCTGTGTGACAAACTCATGATGCGGCGAGGTTGCAGCCCGAACCGGAGTATTAGAGTTATCACCTCCTTTTCGCTCCTTGCTGCGACACAATACGCACACCCAGTCAGCTTTGAATTCGGTGGTCAATGCGTCGTAGTCCTTTAGCGTGAGGTTCATACATGAGTGGTGGTCAACTGCAGAACAGCGTGAACAGTGTAGGGATGGTATCTTATTCAATTTATCCAAACATCCAGCACACTCATCATAAGTAGCCATATTACTGGTGCTCATACTTAACTATAAAAGTTTGCACGTAAACTTGTAGGTAGGACGCTGAATGTATCGGAACGAAGCAGTAACAGCGGTATCGAAAGGTCGTAAGCGCCGTGTAAATCGCGTCGCTTACGCGTTTAGCTCAACAACACTGGATAAAACAACTGACGGTATTGCGATTGTATTATTAATTTACAAAAACAATGAAATTTGAGAATTAACACTGATTTAACACTAATATTATTTAATATGTATGATTATGGGTTTGTTATATAGTTTGTAGCACTATTTTAACTGTGAAAATTAGCTATATACTGGTTGTTTTGAATAAAAATGCAGGAGCAAAAATGTAAACGTCTGACTTGAGTCTTTTTTTCTTACTTCGTTGATATTAAGATTAGCCGTGCAAATGTTTAGTTTTATTATTAAATCAGTCATGCAGGTAAAATCTAAAATAAATTCAATGATTGTCAAATAATAATTGCAAAAATAAATAAATAAAATTAACACAAAACATAGGTAGTCAACAAAATTATATAAGTTAAAAATAAAAATAATTTAAAAATTTATTATTAAAATATTCTATTCCTATTTATGTGTGTACCTATAATTAAGATGATCATCAATTGTATAGAAGTAGGGCTGCAAATGATGATGATGATAAAACCAAACTTAACCAAACTATTAATAGATCAACTACAAATTCAATAGCCGATGGGGTTTCCCTAAACACACAAAGTTCTGTTATCAATATTCAAACACTAATCTACTTATCAAAAGTTTCGATATCGTATTTGAGATTATTTAAATGTAAAATCACGGCAATGATCTAATATTTGTTAACATTTATGTTGTTAGTTTTACGAACTCACATGCACCCGTATGTAGACAGAGTTAGGTGTCAATACTGTGGTTACCTACATTGATGTATTAACACTTTGATTTAGGGTCAAATATTTGAGGAAGATAAAATAATCTAAATACATAAAATCGTAAAGTGACTAACTGGGTAATATATCAACGCACACCCCAAATCGCTGGACTTAGACACTCGAAATATTACACGTACCTAGTAAAGCCACTAAAGGAGGATTTTTAGAAATTCCATCCCTAAGGGGGTAAAATACGGGATGAAAGTTTGTATGAAAGTCCGTCAGTTCCAAAGTTAGATTTTAAAATTTAGTATGTAAGTTTAATTTTCAATCGTCAAAATTTATTATACGTGTCTCAGCGTATTTGATAATTCCACACCCGGAGGGGTGATCAGGGGGATGAATAAATCCACATTAACGCTAGAGAAACAGCGGGAGGAAGCTAGTAATAAATAATGCTGGATATCATCACACAACACCGTCTAGCCTAAAACTAAGCAGAGCTTGTTTTATAGGAACCACATGACTGATATACTACAAAGATATAACCTTTTTTTGTAAACAGATACATAATATCATGGAAAACACCCAGATCAGAGACAAATATTTGCAGATTAAACAAGATGTTGACATGTTTGTCCTTAAGGCACATAGTTTACTAGTGGTCGACTTTGTTCGAAGTTTTTCCGCGCTCCATCTTTTCTAGGGCTCAAAATATCCATTTTGCCTTACCTTGTGTGTGTCTGTGCATGTCTCTTAATTGTGTTGTGTGTGTCTTTCCAAATAAACTAATTCTATTTCTATTTATTTCTATTTCCTTTCTTTCTTTAGAGGTTAGCTCTTATTCTTGTCCAGATAGCGCCTAGCCTATCATATGGACGTATTCGGTACGTCACATTGCGCGTGATTTTTTGTAAGCCTGTTACGGCTACGTGCGACTTGACTCGCCCAAGAATTGCCCCGTAATCCAAACGGAGTACCTACACCTGTTTATACCGGAAAGCGCTGCTAACTATGCTACCGAGCTAACTCCTGGCTTTGAGAAAATTCTTTCACTCCACCTGCAGTCCGAGGTGGAACAAATCCCAGAAAATTGGTTTGTTTGCCGTACAAGATGTATGCAGTACTTGGATAATAGCCAGGAAAAAGAAGAAGACTTTGTCAGCGGTCCAAGGTGGACTAAATGACAGAAAGTAGGTTTGTTTGCTGTACAAGATGTATGCAGTAATGGGATTATACCATTTAGTAAGATTCGCGAAATTTCAAAAAATTGTTTTCCATACAATTTCTATGAAGCGCCATTCGCCACAACATTGTGTCCATGTATGCAATTCGACGCAAAGTATTAATCGGTGGTTTCATCATTCTGCCAACACACAGATCAATTTGAAATAAGAACAGAGAATTGAGCTGCTGAAAATGTAGCCTTCAATGCCTCAAAATTTTGCTCCACCCAGTATATTATTCACATAACCTATACTAAGTTTTAAATATAATAATTTGGAAGTCAAAAACGAAAGTTTAGAAAAGCTATGAGAATAGAAATGTGATTGTTTCAATTTCACGCCAAAACTATTGAACAAACTAAAATAAACTGGTCCTGGATATAGATCAACTGCTGGACATATGCCTCCTTTTATAAAAAAGGGAGATATTATCTCCAACTTCTGGACATATGCCTCCTTTTATAAAAAAGGGAGATATTATCTCCAGGAGGCATATGTAGCAGTTGATCTGTATCCAGGACCAGTTTATTTTAGTTTGTTCAATAGTTTTGGCGTGAAATTGAAACAAACTTATCACATTTTCCACTATCCCCTGGGCACTGGGCATACAGTTTGGGTCAGAGCTTAGGGTCCTCCATGCACTACCAGTCAACTTTTTGTAGAACAGACAGTTACCAGCTGTTTCATGAGATGACAAATTCGAAGTTTACGCCGTGAAAGCAATACTTATGCCTCTTGTAATAAGTGTCATAATTTGACTTAAAAGCAGAACGTAAAGGCACGCAAGTGACTTTTGAGGACATACACAACTCACCTTAGGCGTTTATTTACCGTACTTAATTTAAAATGAGCTCCAGTGTCTAAATTTTCCCTGATTGAGCGTTAATCTTTAAAGGTACTACAGTCCAGTCCAAAAGGTAGTAGGTATAGTCCAGTTAGTCAATTATTAGTCTAGTGGGATATATCCGACCTCAGATCGAATGTTTTTTTTTGTTTTGTAAAATGTATATGCGCTCAAAACGGTCAAGGAAAACATCGTGAAGAAACCCGCGGCTTAATCAGCTCCACACGTATTGACTATGTCTCTCCTGTGAGTAAGACCGACTAGGCTGAGAGGATGGTATAGGTTCTGGGTAAGCCTACTCCATCGAGCCCTGTCACTACAGCGTCCAGGTCAGTAAGTAGAAGTTACTACTTCAGCATCATAATCATGATGTAGATAGTTTATTAATCATGTAGACTAGATGCAAAGACGTTAGTTTCAGGCACTAAGCCTCAACATATTAATTTAAGTACTTGTAATTATTTAGCCTCAATATTGAGATTAAGATGATCTTGTTTGAGCTTGTACACTACACTAACAGTTCTTGCTCGTTGCAATCGTAAAATAATCATATTTAATGTACCATTTAGGTACAATGTTAAAAATCTCAGTATAAATAAATCTCAGTATAATAGTTATAATTTTTCCAAAATAAGACAAACTCACACTGTTCGCTTTAAAAAAATTGGATGAATTCGCGAACCAACTTTTGTAAAAATGTTGATACCTCCTTAATTCTCCGCACGGAGCCAAAGTTACTAAACTACTAGGATTTGCTAAATATATCAGAGCTAGTTCTAGAGCTAGATGGGGCGAGCTACGCGCGAGTTGAATCGCGCAACGTAGCCAATCAAGCTTGCAAAATGTCACGTGGAATGTGTCCATTTCATTGGCTACGTGCAACTCTACCACGCGTAAGTCATCAAGAAAATAATAAAAAAACTCAAAAATAGAGCGACAGTCTATAAGTGAAAAATGTCAAAAATCGTCCAAGCGCATTTGACATGAATAAACTTCAAAATGCCAAATTTGCACTAATTTAGACCTTATGTTGCTTGAAATGTATTCAAAGACGGCGCAATTGACAGCGTGCCCGAGTTTTGGTGCAGACACTTTTTTCGACGTTTTCCAGTCTATATGGTGTAAATAACCAGCTTTGGACTTGCTCTTAAAAATGAATTGTATTTTATAAACACTGTATACAAGAGCAAGTGTCTCATGTAGTTGCATTATACGTTACTTATCGCGAGCTCTGTCAGCTACAACATCGAACACAGCAGCCTATTATATCGAAACACGACCACAAGTGACACCGGTGGTTTTCGTTGCGCAAACTGGGGCTGCCGTAGGCAAACTCATTAGTCCAATTACCTTCTTCAAAATACCAGATGATTACAGAGAGATGGCGCTGGAGGCGACGTTTGTTTCTTCTGGAATTTTCGGTTTAAGATTATGGGAATTTTAAGGCATAAGGTTTCCGTATACCGTTAGAGCGTTGCCTCATTACCCTGAGTTATTTTTAAACCTTTTTTAGCCTAATTAAAATAAGTTAATTTATGAATACTTGTGTTTATACAAATGACATGTACCAAAATGCCATGATGTAAAGTACATGTAGTATGACAAAAGTCTTATTCTTTATCTTCAAAGAGAATCAAATGATTAATAGGTAGGTGCAAAAGTTTCGTCAATAGATCTCACGATTCTTGAGAAACATCCAAACAATACATCAAACGTTACACAAATGTAATTAAAATAATATCCAATTAATATCTCGAATTGACAAGCAAAGAACAAATTAAGAAGCCAACAAACTTTGTGAACATCATTGACCTACATACAACGTTGCTCAAATTTGAAGTCCAACTAATTATAAATACGAACGTATGTTTGAAGGAAAACGTGAGGAATCTTGCATATCTTAGAACTAAAGATCGAAAGGCATTATGAATCAAAAGGAGTCTAATTGCGGTAAAGGGAGTCCTCGTTACTTACTTACACGGCTTTGAGTGCTGAATCACCGCCATAACTGCTACAAGACGTGATCTTTGGGCATATCGCGAATCCTCATTTTCGAGGTTAACAATCAGCGTGTTAAAGCTTATGCTAGGTTTGCTATGTTCCAAAAGCGGCGGTGGGTTTAGAAACTGTCACGTGGATTGCTTACTGCTAAAGTGGACATGTGCCAAAAATTTTGTTGTTCTTGCCTCTGTTTACCCTCTATGCAGTAGGTATACCTACTTCACAGACCTAACTATCCTAGATTTGAGTTACAACTAGACGCTGTTTGAACTAGAAAAGTACTCATTCTTTGCCCATTACCATCATCATTATCATCAGCCTATAGCAGTCCACTGATGGACATGGGCCTGCCCTTATGAGTGCCATTAAATCCTGTACTGAGCTCGACACATCCAGCTTCTACAAGCAACCTGGCCGGAGGACGTCCTTCACTACGCTTGCTAAGCCGTGATCTCAACTCAAGGACTCGTTTACCCCAACGGTTATCAGTTCTTCGACAGATATGGCCAGCCCACTGCCACTTTAGCTAGCTAATTTTCTGAGCTGTGTCAACAACTTTTGTTCTGTCTCATTGCGGACCGTATCCTTCTGAGGAACTCCGAGCACAGATCGTTCCATAGCTCGCTGAGCGACTTAACTGGTTAACTAGGCGTATTGTGAGTTTCTCTTCGCCTGTACAAGTTTGTTTACCACTATTCAACTTATTGTGAGGTTGTTAGGCAAGTGGAGCAGTAGACGAAAACTAGTCACAGCGATAATTATTTCTATCAAGATAATATCCAGTGCGAGTAGCATCGTAACATAGCCATTGAAAGTGAATTGCTTTGTCTGGAGTCACAAAGCAACCGATAATTTTGTCTTCATCAAATTGCAGTAAGTAGTGATCAGTCAGAATTATGCAGCCTTGTAATCTTGTGATCTATTGCGTAAGAAAGTAAAAGTTTGATGTTCTATTGTTATGAAAGGCAATGCCATTGTAGGTACAAGCCAATTGTAAGTTATAGGTGTATTGATTTGCTTTGAATAAGAACTAAGACATTAAGCGTATCGTAGCCTAGTCCCTAGACTCGTACGTAAGCTATTCTGCCCATTAAAAAAAACAATTAAAAATCATCATCATCATCATCATCATCAGCCTATAGCAGTCCACTGCTGGACATAGGCCTCCCCTAATGAGCGCCATTGAGCCCTGTCCTGAGCTCGACGCATCCACCTTCTACCAGCAGCCTTTCGCAGATCGTCACTCCACCTGGCCGGAGGGCGTCCTACACTACGTTTGCCGAGCCGCGGTCTCCACTCAAGAACTCGTTTACCCCAACGGTTATCGGTTCTTCGGCAGATATGACCAGCCCACTGCCACTTCAGCTTGCTAATTCTCTGAGCTATGTCGACAACTTTAGTTCTATGTCGGATAATCTCGTTGCGGATTCTATCCTTCAGAGAAACTCCAAGCATGGCTCGTTCCATAGCTCGCAGAGCGACTTTAAACTGGTGGACAAGCCGAAATAATAATGGATAATACACACAGCATCATATAGCCCCAAACCTAAGCAGAGCATAAATTATAAGAACCACCCTACTCACATACAATTTTTCTTATAAATGCGTAACAAAAAATACCCATACCCGAGACAATTATATGCAGATCAAACAAACATTTGTCTCGTGGCTCGTCGTTAGTAAGGGAGGCCTTTACACAGTTGTGAGTGATTCCGGGCTGATGATGATGATGATGATGAATGAAATCCTAAGAACAATCTTATTTTATTGGTTTTTTATTTAATTCTATGTATTTATCTTGTATGCATTGTATTAGAATAAATAAATAACATATTTCAATATCAAAAAGACATTTAAAATGTTTGAAGTATATGTAGATTTTGGTTCCGTGAACTGTATAGGCAAACGGGCAAATACATTTCGTCTTGTTCCAAGAACGCTCGTTTACGCAGTTACAAAATCAGTTCCTAGATGTCTAATAGGATATTTGATACTTTCCTGGACGCCAAACATGTACCAATGTGGGTGTAGCATGGTCTATATCTGTTTAGATGTCAACTTTATTGACTTCCCATGTAACCTTTGCTTGTAGGACTCCTTGTAGGTTAGATAGGAAATGATCCAGTTTACATAATTCGTGATATTTATAACATGGTCGATGTTTAACTTACGTTCAGTTGTGGTTTAGTTATTGCTAAAATAATTCGTATAGGAACTAATATGTAGATAATCAAAAAAATATTGTTAAAATCAAGTTATTTTCAAAATGCCAAATAACACGCAAAAATATTATATTTCTTGTATTTGGAATAGATTAAACTATTATTTATTATTTTTTACATTTGAACTTGGTTTAACCATGAACTCACCCTGTAGTCTAAGATGAAGTTGGTACGACGGTCCAGAAGATGTCATGACATTTGACCAAACCATGACCAATAGAGAGTTTCAATCCTCAACCATGACCATGTTATGAGGAAAAAAAGAGTTTCAATCCTTTATCATGACCCAAAAGCCGGAATAGGTGAGTTTCAATACGTTGCAGTTCACACAGTAAAAGTAGAAAAAAAATCGTTTTGTGTAAATGTAGGTAAAACAAGATAAACCTAACATCACGAGTAAAAAAGTAAAGTAAGTAAGCAAGTAATAAAACTCGATGGGGTAAAATATGTATCTAGAAGAAAATGAGTTGACAAAATGACTCCACTCAGCTTATCACTATGAAAAGAAACACAAACGATCTGCTGAAACGATTCTCAGTTGCCACCGCCATCAACGCCACCACTGGTGGCTAGGCCAACTCAACACTTTTTTTCTACCCTCAATTATTAAGTGTTCCCAAATTGTTATGGCGGGCAAGAATGGCTTAAGAAATAAAATCTCAGTTGCCATCAGTGGTGGTGATCGAGAATTTTATAATCTCAGCTGCCACCAGCTTTGCCACCACTGGTGAAATATTTTATGTTAAAAAGTACTTAAATAAAGCTAAGTAAACGGTTACAAAACATCTGAAGAAAGGACAACGCTACAATGACTCAGGCTTAATCGGGACAGTCGTGGAATTTTCTCACAATTTCACAAAACCTTGCTCAAACATGTGTCACCCGCTAGTCTCACGGATACATGCGGCTGGGACAAAGCTTAATGTCTGTGAGGACATAAAGGCTACCAAATAGTTCCGGATTGCGTGACGTAAATTTAAGTTATGAGCTGTTTTGACTTGTCACTTTTATATATTCAAATTTTTCTACTTTTTTCGTTAGTTTTTCGTTCATTTCTCTTCTGCTAAAAAATCAAGTAGGTAGGTATTTAACTGTAATTCAATAAGTCTATTAATCTGTGCCTTCCTCTCTTCTAATCTTACTCGCAGTAGGTCTAACCAACTACAATGTCTTCTTTGCACTATGAGTCTATGATTAGTCATAATGCGTCTTTAGGCATTCGGTACATCAGTCTTGAATGTCTTGAAGCGCCGTTGCATTTTAGCTACTATTTATGCTATGCATACTCAACAGTCAGTTGGGTGTGTTGAGGTAAGGCATGGCGCAATGACTCTCATTGCATCACTGCCACACTCTGATAATGTAATGTAAATGAACTCCCTTTCCTTGAAAAATAAAATGTATATAGGACTACCTGTGATAAACAATAAAATAATTTTGAAACCGGTTTACAATTGAAGGAGATATCGGTGAATACCTATAAAAAAGTCCAAAAAAAGGTTCCGACGAATTGAGAACCTCCTCCTTTTTGAAGTCGGTTAAAAATGACGTAATAGCTATCATTTTCATTGTATTTAGTATGACCCAGAGTTAATATGCCAATCCGGATACACAGTTACTGTTGCTGAAATAAGCCAGGATATTAATTTTTTGTCTAGCACATCTAGAAAATAATTATAATACTCATTTTTTCCTTAATTTCCTCTCACCAACCCTTTTTACATTTTCTCGTTAGTTTGGGATACCTACTGACTTTTGATGTGGCCTTTTCCGCCATTTAACTAAACGAAAACAGAATCATCGCGTTTTTTCCCCATTATGAATATATTCTGATATTTTTCAGTACGAAAATTTATTGAAGATACCTTAAAAGAAGTAGTCAGAGGCAAATATTTCATTCGGTATATACCCAGTTTCTCTAGTATACCACATAAAGTATAGTGGTAGATTTAAAACCCTTCGCTTCTAGCCTAGATCATGCACCTCAAATATTTTGGTTACCGTTTCTAAAACCTGTTAAAATGCGCAGCAATATTTTTCGAAACAAAAAATTCGTGCACAGCCGAGATTTAAACCATAAACGATTTCCTAAAACGCTTTAATCCTTTGACTCGCGCTCCATAAAATAAGCAATAAAGAGGTGGACAGCCCGCAGCTATTGTTGATGCATAAAACTGGTTCAACTTAAGATAAAACCATGAGACTGTATCATGTCGTTAGTGAGGTCTTGTTTATGATTAGTTGGAAACTGACCCCGAATAGTTTAAGAACATGACTTGGTTATGTCGTTACGGTCATTTATGTAGCACCTGGGGCCTGAGAATAATTTTGAATAATTGTTCAGGTTGGAAGATAGCATGTAGGTTTCTAAGTCATACCTCTATAAAATCTAAGCATCAGCACCGTTATCCTCATGATTAACTCCAACAGTATGCCTATTTATTGAGAATACCATATTGAGGAAAGTCCGAGGCAAGTCTAAGTCTTACATGCATACTTTTTGCAAGTTACCTTTACACGTGATAGGTTGTAAGCCTTTTTTAAACAAGAAGTAGCTATTTTAAATTTTATTTAATTTTCTTTATTTATAATTCATATTGTATAGTCAAATGATGAAGAGATGAGGCACATGAAGTGAAGAAACCATTGCACTACCTGAACTTAAGAGAGGTAGAGGATGACCTCCGGCTACGTGATGGACTAGCATGACGACACCTATCGGAGGAAGAACTGCCCGATCCGTCAGATCCAGAAGAGCAGCACCCACCTCAGAAGAAGAAGATTTTTTATTATTTAGAATTTCACGTCAAGGGCATTTAGCCGTATGCAATGCGAGGAGGTTTTGAATTAGTTATGGATGATGAAATGAAACATATGAATAGTGCTGCCATCTGTTGATTTAGTTCTGTATTCGCCTCTAGGAACCCAATCTTTACTGGTATCACAACAAGCCTCAATAATATTAAATCTACGGTAAATTATTTAGCATCTGGTTGGTTTTGTTATACAATATTCAGTAATTTTGTAGCTTCTTGATAATTATCAACTTAAGCTAAATTGAATTCAAGATTCCATGAATGTAGAAAAGCTTTTTGTAGAACATAGTTTTCCACTTCGTTAACTAAATTCATTAAATTTTTAATGAAAACACATCAAGTTTCGTAAAGCTCCGACTTTGCCCCTAAAACTACAACGAACCGGCAATGTCGCGAAAGTTCCGCTTGCTTACAATTCATAGACTACTCAAACTTTTTATGAGCAGAGCGACAAGCGGAACCTAGTCTCGATCCATCGAGGATATTATCGGACTTGTGTTTTTGAGCAATGATGACAATTATTGCTAACTAGTTCAGTGGTATCCGGGTAAAGATCCCGTGGGCAAGGACTAATCTTCAGAGTGAAGCCCCCTTTACGCAAGCCCTTCGTGTATTGTGTATCAACAGCTACCGAGGATGTTCAATATTACTTTATCAAAATTTACAAATATTGCCTTACATTTTTTAAGTAGGACATATCTAGTCTATATATTAGGGCAAATAAAAATTAAGTACATATTTGTATTTATTTATTTTAAAAAGTCATCAACATAGTATACACACCCTAAAAAGAAAAATAGTTAATAGATTTTAAGTTTACATGCAAAGTGTTACTACAAATATAAATGACAGACTAAATAAATAAAAAATTTGAAAATAATTTTATAACATGCAAATTATTAAGAATTAAAATGAAATACTCTATAAATTAAAATTTATTATTTACATTGAAAATTACATTTGACAGAAATTGAAATGAAAATAAAATAATAGCAACAAAAATAAATTAACATTAATCATAAAAAAAAGAAAAAAAATGTTGGAAAAAATGTTTGACTAAAATAGAAGATAATTCCAAAGAAAATAAATGTAACGAATTCAACCTCAAAAATTAAAAAATATATATTAAAACTAACTTTCACCGATATTGAAGGTAATAATTTACAAAAAGTCTAACCTAACTTAGCAGTAGATATTTAGATATTAAGGATTTCCATTGTCACTTTGGTGTCAAAATGTAATGGCAATGTCTTTTATAGGTTTTACTTCGGAGAGTGTGCGAGGAGCTACATGACCTTCTTCCGCCTTCACTTTTCTTCCATAGGAGCTTCAGACGTACTGCTAACTACCATCCGCATCAAGTTGATATTCCATTACAGGACTAAGCGCTTCCAAACATCATTTATAATGCGCACTGCTAAAATATGGAATCAGCTGCCAGCGTCTGTTTTTCTATTGTCTTATGATCCTAACGGCTTCAAAAAGAGAGTTAATAGGCATCTTCTGGGAAAGCTCGTCCCATCGTCGACCTCATCCTTGCCCACGCAAGCCTCGAGGTCAAGAGCTGGACCATATTAAATAAAATAAAAATGTAAAAATTTAAATAAATAACATAAAAAAAAGTTATATAAAGCAGCCTTAAGTACCAGACATCTTTTTCTTGTTCTTTTTGTTCCTATTTTTTTCTGCTTTCTTCTTCGTATGAACTAGCAGTGGCCTTTTCTGGTATCGGAGTTTTTCTTGAAGGCCTAAAAACACTTTCAGTTATTTCCCTACAACAACAAACATTGCCAACCTATGCAGTCTACTGCTAGAAAATTTCAAAATTCAAAATTCATATGTATTTATTCAATAAGTACTGTAAACACTTTGAACCGTATTTTTTTTTTATTTTTTACTAATTCGTAACGCGACGAAACAGAGAAGAATTGGCAAGAAACTCTGCTAATATAGGTCTCCCCTATTAAAAGGGGGATATGCCCATATTCCCGCTCCCGGGACGCTGGTCATTTCTTCCTATGTGACTGAGCATTTAAAAATGTATGCTAAATGTTCGCTGCGTTTCACGCTCAGTTTGTACACAGTTGAGGTCTAATTCTGCTTGACAAATTCATAGCACCTCGTCCAAACTTAACCAAGCTCAGCTTAAGCAATCAATGAAAAGTTCTATAATGGGCGTCAAAGTTATGAGCGATTTGCATAGCATTTGCTTTCATAAGACGTCTTAATAAGTACCTACTTTTGGTCTTACTGGTCTAACTATTTTATTACATCTTAGTCAGTTTGATAAAAAAAAAAAATAGGAAATAAAGAGATTTATTACTGAAGTCTGACAAATTAAATGATGCTTAAACCCTTAAACTAGCAGAGTTGAGCTTGTATTATGGGAACCACATGACTGATAAAAAAAAAACTTAACAATTACTACCTGTACTTTTTAAGTTTTTTTTTTTGTAAATTCATACACGTTATACATAGAAAAAACCGAGGCTCGAGGCAAATATTTCCAAATCACAAAAACATTTGTCTCGCGGCAGGAATCGAACCCGCAACCTTCGGGGTCTCAGGTGGGTCATCGCCCACTGCACCACAGAGGTCGTCAAATTATTATTATTATCATTATAAGTATAAAAAGTATAAAGAAATTAATTATTTCTGATTTCATTCATTCTTATCGTCACGGTCAACCTTTTGCCTTTCGATCAGCATTTCAATACATCTATTTATGCAAATGTATAGAAACAAAATGTCGACCTAACCTAATCCCATACGAAACATCTTAGTTCAGGAGTTAGTGATGAAATCCTGAGTCAGACCCCCACTTTGGTTGTACAGGCTTGTACTTACCAGAGAGTGTTTTCTTTAAATATCTGATTAAATATAAAACAGCACGTGATGTTAAGTGGTAATCATTACCTTTAACCAATCATCGTAAGTCACGTTTTCAATACATCAATATTATAAATAGAAAACGTCCAGACCGAGACCAATATATGCAGAAAATACAAACATTTGTCTCTGGGCGGGAATGCAACCTGCGAGCTTCTGCGCCTCAGGCCTGGCTTTGCACACTTCGCCACAGAGGTCGTTTAACACGTGGTCTGTGGGCCTCGAACATAACGCTCCGTGCCATGCTCAAGGAGAGCGAGCTCGAGGAGGAGCGCCGTTGTGTTTTCAGCGTTCAAAGCGTTATACACTAGACATTAAATAAAAATATCGATGCTAGCTCTCTAACTACAACTTTTACTGTCTTGCATGAATACATGGCCGTGTCGCAACGTTGCTCTATTAAAAAGTGTCATTCAAATTGCGCAATCGAATCGAATATATCGAAACTGTCACAGTTTGATCGCAATAGATTATTTAATCTATCTATGTCTGCAGGTGTCTATAAGCTTTGAGTGACAAGGGTATCTGTTGTATTTTAATTTATTAATTATAAAAGTTGAAATCGATTGAATAAATAATGATTTACAACGTTTTGCTTTTAGTTATGAAATTTATATTGGTTACCCTAACCAATATAAGTTTCAAGCTTCTAAAATCCAACAATATTTTTTACTTATTAATGTAGGATTTTTTGTATGTTTGTTTATCTAAATGTTAATCGTAATCTAAATGAGGGCCGCTTTTGAACTAACGTAAAATCAAAGTGAGTATTTTATTTGATCAAAATGGCTGAAATTACAATGATGATGATAATTGTGACTATAAAATATATTTGACCGTTTTGAGATGATTTAGATTTTTTTAACAAGCCCATTTGTCTCTCTGCTGGGCAAAGGCCTCCCTCAAACTTTTCCACATGTCCCTGACTTTGGCAGCCTCCCACCATTCACTCTCAAATTAGTTTTTTTTTTCATAATATAAAGAAATCAAGTTTTGGGTATAAACGAAGCTGAGTTTTAAACATCCAAAATGTTAATTTTAAATTCCATGTAATTGTACGAACTTGTTGCTTCCATACTACTGACATTTGCCTGAAGCTCTCAACACAGTCCTAAAATATATAACTAGTTATCTTTTGTATTTATTCAATAATGTCTATACTTTGTTCAAGACCCAAGAGATATGTTACCTCTTAACAACATCAACGAGTTATTTCACCACCGGGCTGCAGTGTCGCTGGCAATTCCCAACCAAACTCGCATGTCCAGCATAGGGATCATGAGCATATCCCCCTTCTTATAGAAGAGGCCTATGTCCAACAATAGGCTGAATAAGCTGGTTCTGGTGGATCCGATTCATACTAATATTTGTTTTCAAAACTATCAAAAATCTCCGTTTGAGTATACACTAGGTATAACGAGCCACGAGCTCTCAATGCGCTGATCTCCCAAAGTGACGTTGACGCATTCTTTGATGTTGCCAAGTTTATTGGCCTGAAAACTTTTTTTTAAAATGATGTTTTTTTAAGAATTTTAAATTTTTTCAACTTTTTTTATTAATGTTTTTGACATTTCATTTTTGACACTATTAAATTAAAAGATTCAAATATATTTATTGCGTCAAACATGGTTTAAAGGTGGTCTTAGTCTAAATAATGCACTCATGTCTCACTATATAACGAGCATGCAATAATAATCATAATACATTATTTAAGATCTAAAATTTAAAAATTCATTAATGTCATAATTTTTTTTGTCATTCAGCCACTTAAACAATTTGATTTTAAATAAATAATTATTCAATATTTTGATGTCACTGGGTATCTTATTATATACTCTTACACATAAAGTCAAACAATTTTTCATGAACTTGGCTGAACGCGGGTTATCTTTTAGAATAAGTCTATTCGGGTCTCTACATAGTCTAGGGTGTTTGTCACATGCTTTTTGAAATAAGTTTATATCATTTCTAACAAAATTTGATACTTCATAAATATAGAGCGACGGTAGAGGTGTAATTTTTGTTAATTCATTTTTACCATTTTATTTGATATTTTTACCTATCTAGTTGCTAGGGGGTGTGTGCTTTTTTTGGCTTAAATGTGTATAAATTGCTCTCTCTTTCTTTGACTATTATTATTCTTCTGGGCGCTTTGGAAACTATATGTAAAGCCCACCTGTGTTTTTATAAATAAATATAAATATAAGGGGTTCGTACCTTTGGAACCCAGTTTGGGGAAGCCTATGTCAGCAATGCTAGTATTAGCAGGCTGGTGGTTGGTAAAGACATATTATATGATATAAACAAGTATAAAAGATCATATAAAAACTTAATGATGAAGAAGAAAAATTCTTCTCCATTGAATAATAAAAACTACAATGGCACCCTATTTTAGAGCGACCTAGCTGTTTGCTAAACTTCATAAATCGTATCACCATTGAATAAACTAGCTGTTTCTTTATTAGCTGCGCCTCTAATCAGCATCAGAATCTTTTAGAAGTTAGATTGAGTTACAACTTCATCGAAGTTACGTAGTATCGGGATGTTTGTTCTGTTAAGCAACGCTTTAGGGCTTGTGAGTGTATATTGGTTTAAAACTGTCTAAATGTAGATAATGTTGGCTTAGAACCGTTGAACCTTGGTATCGTAATGGGATGAAAGAAAGAAAACTACTTTTTTACACTAGAATAAAATCAAATGTAGGGGTTCCATTCATCGAGGAAGTACACGTTTGTGACTCTAGAGTAAAAAATATCTCGTGGAGTCCATCCTCCATTTTTGGAACCCAAACCAACCTCACCTGCTTGTGGTACATCCTGCTGTATATCAAACGAAGTTCTGGCGGCCGGTTGATTGTGGCATAGCGTAGCTTAGTACCGGCACAGCCATATCCCCTGGCTGTCAACGGGCTGAAGCGTTGATGGTGCGAGAAGCATGTCCCCTGCGATCCCCAACCCGCATGCCCAGCGTGGGGATTATCTCCCATTTATTAAGGGAGGCCTATGCCCAGCAGTAGACTGATATAGGCTGGTGTGTTGTGGCTTTCGTGCTTAATACAGGCATATGTTGGTTCTGGCTTTTTCAGTCGTTATGCCTTGTCAGAGTCCTTCAGGTAGAATACCTCTTGCCATTTATTTATCTTACGTTATTATGACCTTTTTTGAATAGCTCTTAAATGACATATTAAATAACTTATATTTCATATTTAATTTTGACCATTTTTTTATAAATATGTAATTTAATAATAATTAATTAATAAAGTATTTTGACATTTCTGTAAATTAATTATTTTTCCTGCTGTGCCCTGACAGGGTCAATGTACCTACTAACCTACTCATAAGCTAAACTAGACCTAAGCTATACCACTGTAATGTAGGACATTGAAGCATGAATATGAATATGAAAAAAAAACAATAGTTCATACAAATCTGGGGACGCGGCGCGACCCCTGCCAAGTCAAGCGGGCTCAACTTACTCACACATTTACATATAAACATTTGCAAACAATGTGATTGTGTGAAATTGATTGGGATTAAATTCAGTGCAAGGTCCTATTTTTAAGAAAGTATTATTTTCAATCATCATGCCAACGCGGCAATCTTTGGTTGAGGTCCTATTAATAAATAAAACGACATCAGCCCGTTACTTTTTAAGTACTATCCGATTGAAAACGCCCACATGCCGGCTCAAAGCATCAGATACAGAAAACTAAAATGTCTTCCGACTAAGGCCTAAATTTATGGCACTGTGGCTCACTTGAATAGGAACTTGTCTGACAGTTATCACGTAGAAATGCAACTCGAATGTAACTATTGTTGGTTCAGCTTATTGGATTTATGTGGTGTAAGCTTTAAATACGTGTAATAGAGTCTATGTAGTATCTTGTATTGGGAGATTTAGACGCGCATTTGTGTCGATTGTTACTGTTGGGAAAGGTTCCAAGTATTGGTCTGAGAATTTGTCGAATATCCGAGGTACTGTGAGGTAATGTATATAATAGAATAAATTATAAATAATACAGTTACGCGTCATGTAAATAGAATGCTGGAGATAGTGAAGGGGGTGTGTTATATACCATTTTAATCGCCTAATCGACGCGACCTGTACTTAGGATAAGTATAATTCTCATTTAATTGACTGACTTACTATTTTATTTATTTGAATTAATCATTGTTTGGAAGTATATGGCGTTGACCAAAAGTGGGACGAAAATAGAAAAAATACATTTGATACATTTGTTCTTATCTTTATTTATTGACATCTTTTGTGGCGCAGTGGGCGAAGATCTGGGTGGTTTCTTTGGGTGGTTTGTATATATATAACACATATACATACATACATAGAAACCACCCAGTTCCGAGACAAATTTCTGCAGAACATGCTAATATTTGTCCCGCAGCGGGAATCGAACCCGCAGCCTTCTGCGTCTCAGGCGGAAAAATAAATATGCATTTATATATATAAATATATATATATATATATAAATGCATATTTATACATATATATAAATGCATATTTATATATATGTTTGTATCAATCATGTGGTTCCCTTAATAAAAGCTCTGCTTAGTTTGGGGCTACATGATGCTGTGTGATTACGTCCAGCATCATTTATTTATTTTTTACAATTATAAATCTGACTCTGTTTCCTAATAATTATGTGGATTTTGTCTTGCAAAAACCTTGGGTTAACCAATTTTGCTTGTTTTCATGAATTGGAACAAAAAAAAAACTTGTTTGAAACTTATGATATAAGTAGTCTGGAAACTTCATTAAAACAAAGTTACGAGTTTTTTAGGGTTTTACCGGAAACCAATATATTTCCTGGCAGTTTTCTGGTCAAATTTAATAGCATTTACCAACTTTCGCAATAGAGTTTTGAAGTAATATAATTACTTTAAAAAACTTAGTCCTTAATATTAGATTTTATATGGGCTCAAGAACACAAATTGAAAACAAAACCCAGAATGAAATCTTCTTATTAAGGCTAATATTTTTCTTAATTTATTTTTGAACCCGAATGATTCAAGCTAGTTCTTTGAATGAATGTAAAATTCCATTGGCATTTTTTCAAGCTATTTGAAATTAATAGTTAATCATCCAATAATAACAGAAGATATTCCTCTGTTAAAAAAAATATTGTGCATCCGGTTATGCAGTAGTTACCTCTACTGCATAACCGGATGCATAATATTTTTTTTAATATATCCACACCACACAAAACCACACCAGCCGATATCAGTTTACTGCTGGTCATAGGCCTCCCATATAAGAAGAGAGATATGCCCATAATCCCCACGCAAGGCATGCGGATTGGGGATCGCACGCAGTTCACAGCTTTTCAACCAAACGCTTACCGTTAGCGGCCAATATCCGAAACAAACTGGTCTTCAGAGCCCCTTTTGTTACAGCAGGGTAACACCACGGGTAGGTGAAGTTCGCTTGGTCAGAAAGGTCGAAATCCCTTAAACCCTTCAAATAGTTCGGGGAAAGGGAATCTTTCGTAGTGTAGGACGCCCTCCGGCCAGGTGGAGTGACGATTTATGAAAGGCTGCTGGTAGAAGCTGGATGGGTCGAGCTCAAGACAGGGCGCAATGGCGCTCATTAGGGGAGGCCTATGTCCAGCAGTGGACTGCTATAGGCTGATGATGATGATTATGGTGATGAATCTTTCCAGCTGGACAAATGCTAATAAATAAATAATGCTGGACGCAGCAGTTTGGGGCTGCATCCAGCGCCAAACTGCAGCAGATCTTGTACTATGGGAACCACATGATTGATATACTATACATAATACAGTTTTTTTTGTAAATAGATACATAACATACATAGAAAACACCCAGATCCGAGACAAATATCTGCAAAACTTGCAAACAACTGTCCCGCGGCGGGAATCGAACCCGCAACCTTATGCGTCTCAGGCGGACCTTTGCCCACTGCGCCACAAAGGCCGTCTTTTGTATGTATGTTTGTTTGTTTGCATGCTTTATCTGCAGATAGTTTTGTGGGTCTGGGTGATGTGTTCCTATGATGTACTATCGAAGATGAACATGACTTATGAGAGAATTATGAATGTGAGGCCAACAAGTACCTATGGAACTTGTTGATCAAAATTCCACTTTACAACATGCAGACGCACTGCTCTGTACCTTCCTTACTTAGTAGATATACCACCTATTCTCACTAAGCGGTTTTCTTCTACTTTTATACGAACTGCTAAAGATTGGAACTCTCTACAGGGTGCCTAGTGTGAGTTTTTTACCAGTTCGATCGCGTTTGCGTTTACGCAAATTTATATGGAATCGAGGTAGCGCCATCTAGTGAAAAACGTGTGGCACTGACTCTTTTCCATAATTCCGTAAACGTAAACTCGATCAAGCTGGTAAAAAAACTCGCACTAGGCACCCAGGTCTCTGTATACTAAACACCATAGCTATACTCAATGGTCATCCATTAAACCACACATTTCGAATCTGACGTCAATATATTACGGACAGCCAACAAAAGGGCCAAACCATAAATCGCGAGACGACATGTTTGCCAGACGCAGGACATACTTAGTTTGTACTAGGATTACTGTGAAACTTGATACGGTATGAAAGAAGATGCATAAATCAATGACAATGCATTGCTAGCGAAACGTTTTGCGTTTCTGTACTCATTCATAAGGCTAAAACTTATCTGATTTACTTGACAAGGTTATATAAGTTGGTGCTGGGGACGGACATGTTATCGCCTTGTTAGACAATAATGAATTGCTTGTTGTGTGGCTTCATGTCTTTTTTTTTTTCTTGAGAGACCATCTGACTTAGAACCCTCTTTTCTGTCAGTCACCTTTCAAATTGTATCAAATGTTAAGTGATCAACAGTTATGGTGTACTCCAAGCACTTCCATGCTCTTTTCTCTCGCCAATAATTCAATTTGAAAGGTGACCTACTGTTATTAATGAATAAAATTAAATAAAAAGACATTTACTTTCCAACTTACAATACCCCACACAAAATGCAAATAGTTTACACACAGATATCAGCTTATTACAATATGAACCCCCTTACCTTAAAATTTGCCATTGCTTAAAGTTAAACCTGTCACTGTTTGTCAATATCCAATGGTAAGAGATGGCAAAAAATTAAGCATCGTTTATCTTTTGACAGTTATGTGGCGCTCCAAGCGCGTCCATGTTTGGAAGGCACTTTAACTTTTATGGTCTAAGCTATATCCAGGCCTTGGAGCGGCCTAAAATCTCCGACACCAGGGTTGGTCACTAGTTTTTATAAATAAAAGAAAAATCATATTCCAGATTTTGATAGATGACACAATTAAAAGTTTACATTAAACAATAAACTTTGTTTCTTTGAACAAGTAGGTATATCAGCTGATCAGCAAAATACTTACATACTCTAAACTAGGTCTGAGTTTGACTCATGACTCAAAATTAAGACAGCTTTTGAGTACATATTTTTGACGCACACATTTGAAAGTGACAATGAGAAGGCAAAATTACCTAGAAAACACAATTAAACATTTTAATATCTCGCAACAAACTGAGTCACTTTTATCCTCCTTTGCATCTGTCAAAGTTAAGCCTGAGGCTGTCTGAATCTGTAATAAGCATGATGTTTTGCAACTAAAATGAATTCCAAGAAATATAACCGCAAAATGAGCAATATTCAGATTATGTAGAGATAACGTCAAAATTAGTAGCACTATAAAATAATTATTGTTTAATAACAATAATTATTTTTACTACCTAATGGTAGTTAGTAAGCAAATTACATCCTCTTATGAGTAATGTTGCAGTGGAACCTTATTATAAAACTTTTAATACAATCACTGGTTTCTACATGATTAAGCTCCTATTTATCACTATCTGTTAGATAATTTGAAAATGGAACGTGTCATTTTTACTTTTGCAATTGATTCCAAGGAGGTTTTATCAGGGAGTTTTAAACAAAAATCTTATGTTCTGTCAGTAATCACATAAATAGAAAAGTTTGCCCTAAAAAATAAGACTGAATAAACTTATTTAATCCTTTTTAATGATATGAACGTGAAAGTTTGTGATGGTGTATGGATGTGTAGATGATTGTTACTCTTTAACGATAGAACGGATGAACATATTTGGATAAAACTTGGAATATACATAGATTTTGATCTGCTTCTTATCCAGGAACCACGAGAGTGAAACTGCAGGTGGAAGCTAGTAACCTATTTAAAAAACAACACATGTTTGTGTGTTTGTCCTCTATGCGTTCCGAATCAATTGATCAGATTGTAATATATAAGTATAAACGCAACCGAAATTCAGGCTAGAAATTAGAATAAAATAATTTATTCCACTCAAAATAATTTTATAACTTAATTTTCTACAAAGACCAAATTTAACAACATATTTAAATAAAATGGATTTTTTTGAAACATTAATTTCAAATCTCAGTTTGTTATTCACGAAGTGGTTTAATAATTCAACTAAGTCATAATTAACTAAGTTAAGGTCACCTTTGCTCGACAAAGAATTTATTATAAGTTTAATTATAATATCTGTGACAGTTCCGATTTGCCTGAGGTGATGTTTAATAATATTATTATAATTTGAAATGAATGTAGTATGATCGATTGATGAGGAATTCAAATTAAATGTTGACGAGCAGAATAGCGGGGCGAAGGGGCGATTCGATTCCCATTATGAGACAAATGTTTAGGTCTAAGGCATTTTTGCTGAAATTAATTCGTTTGTGAAGATGTTCGTCCCTCCTTTACACCAAAAGTACTAAAAGGATTAATAATAAAGGAGAGTAAAAATTGGCACATTATGTACTTTTAGATCAAGAATAACATAAAAGTTATTTTTTATTAAGCCAGTACTCAATAAAAATATGATAAAAAACCAATTGCAGTAAATCCAGATATACAAAACTTATCAAAGCAAGACGCTTTCGTAACACTCGAAAACTTGTATTCATAGAGCCCATCGCATACCATAAGAAAATGTCTAATAGACAAACTTCGGACGTTCGCCGAAAGGCGTTCCGCTCATACAAAATTTTCTGGCACCCATCAGTCATCGAACAAGGTTAGAAACAGAAATTTGTTTCGCAGAGGTGTCCGACATCTGTGAATAAAATCATAAATCGGAAAAACGTTTTGCGGATCGTCAGCGGCCACCTTAAAGCCAACGGACACGGTAGGGCAGGTCGAAAGCTAAGGATCAAAAAGGATGTGACTAGACGAAAGTTATCAGTCTCTGAGCTTTGAAATATATATATACAGGGTTATTGGTTTAGTCGACCTAGATCCTGGAGGGGGTTGTAGCTTTTAATTCCTGACTGATTTGACTATTGAACACCCTACCCTAAACTTAATCGTATTCACGATATTGGACTTTTAAGTTTTAAAAAATAAAGATAAATTAATGGTACTTAAGTCAGAAAACAATAAAACAATCCAAATAGGTACAAAATGACGTTTATAAAGTGGATTAAGACACAGAATGAGAGTTTGTGTGCGGATACGTAGAACAAGAACTAACTAACAAAAATTTCGGTATGTTTTTTAAAAAAACTTTAAAAGTCCTCGTCGTTATATGTTCCATAGTCAAATCAGTCAGGAATTATGGAAGCTACAACCCCCTCCAGGATCTAGGTCCACTTAACCTATAACCCTGTATATATAGTCCTGGACGTAATCACACAGCATCATGTAGCCCCACACTAAGCAGAGCTTGTATTATGGGAACCACATGATTGATATACTACATAGATACATTTTTTTTGTAAATACATACATATCATACATAGAAAACACCCAGACCCGAGACAAATATCTACAGAACATGCAAACATTTGTCCCGCAGCGGGAATCGAACCCGCAACGTTCTGCGTCACAGGCGGGCCTTCGCCTACTGCGCCACAGAGGCCGTCATATGAAATTAATATCTAGTTACTATTAGATACGCAAGAATTTACGTTAAAGTAAAAAATTGCTGCGGTGCCGCCGGTGTGCGCTTGTTTGAAACTCTGAACAAAGGACTCAATAAATGAAGCTAATTTAGTAATCCAACCTACTTAGGTTTCAAGAGACTTGCAACGATACCTTAATTGGTTCTGCGTTTAGATAACTCTTGCGCAAAGATTTATTATCTTCTTCTTCTTCGTATAAGTTAGTGGCCAACTCTAGTGTTGGAGTTTTTAGGCCGCCCGAAGGCCTCCGACATGGCTTAACGACTGTAATAGCCGGGACCAATATCTTAACGTACCTTCCTAAGCACGGAAGCGCTCAGATCTAATTGCCACTAAACGGTCACCCATCCAAGTGGTGACTAGGCGGATCGTTGCTTAACCAAGGTGATCTGCTAAGAGCACCGAAGTAAGCTACGCCACGAGCACTTCACGAAGATCATGATAAAACAATTAGACAAAGACAAATCATCATCATCATCAACGTAGGTATAGAAGTTAACTACTGAACGCAGGTCTACCGTTGGGATAAATGAGTCCTTGAGTAGAGACATCCTCCGGTCAGGGGAACTGACGATCTGCGAAAGCTTGCTGATAGAAGCTGGATGCGTCAAGCTGAGGACAGGGCGCAATGGCGCTCATTAGGGGAAGCCTATGTCCAGAGGCCTCATTTACTAACTCAGTTGCACACCGAAATGAACCGGTCCTGTTTTTACAAACTTTGACAGTTTGTCAACTGACGTTCTTCGAATTTCGATAGATGAATCGGTGCCGATCATTTCGATGTGCGATGTGTGAGGACTCAGGTGTGGAATACTATTGGCTGATGATGATAATGGTCTATTTAATTCAAATTATTTCCCTATTTTACGTGCCTGACAAACCGACACGTAATGTTTGCACTCTGGTCGGGAGGTTTTAGGTTCCATCTGAAAATCAGCGCTACTTAGCCCCCGTGGCAAAGCAGCTTCAAGCTGAGATGGAACCATTTTGCAAAGGCCTTTTGCAGCGTAGATGCAGCACCTACCTTTTTATTAGTTCTTCGCTTATGTAGTAGTTACTAGGTACCTAAACTTCTGTCCTTTCTTTACTCCGTGATATTGCCTAAATTGGACCTATATGTCTTGCGAATACCTACCTACCTTATTATTATGTCTTTTCTGTGCTGTAATTGACTGTGTGTGCTGAATAAAGAATTATCATAACTTATCTTTTATCTTTATGGTGATAGGTCTTTCCTGAAGATTTCTACGAAGAACGATCTTGAACTCTTTCCATTACCTAACCGCTAAAATGCAATCTTGACTAAATCGGTTCACCCGGTGGAGTCTCCCCATACTCTGTCTTTCGAATCGCAGTCACCACGCGAACTCTATTCTCCAAACGGTTATCGGTTCTACAAAATATATAACCCAAGGCCACCTCAACTTGGCAGTTACAAATACAACAAGATAAAGAGATAAATGACAAAAATAAATAGATCTTATCTAACAGTAGTAAGGCTAAGGTAATTAGAAATAGACCTTGCATAGCTGATGATGGAAGCCTTGGGGTATTATTGGCTCATTAAAATTATATAGTTCGGTCTATGAGTGTACTATTAGAAAGCAAGGTCGGTATATTTTGCTCCGGTGGAAGCGGTACTTGTTGGTGTATGGTACTTGTATAAGCAGTAGCGTAAAAATTAAAATTAATGAAGGCTCTGCAAAACACTCGATAACGGAAATGTATTTATTTGTGTTAGCCGTCGAGATAAAAGTATAGTATCTCATGATACAAGCAACTCGGGCTTCAGTCATATGATGTCCGACTATATTAAGGTCGCTGAGGGTTGAATACAAAATTTTGTATTTTTTTTGCACAATCAGTTCAAGAAAAAAAAGCTTTTGCGGGGTTTTATTTTTGATTTTACGATTTCAGTCTTTTACTTTTCTTAGAATAAAATATATCTGAGATTGATTGCCAAAAGGACATTTACGGAAAAAATATCAAAATTTGCGGCAATACCTAAAAAAAGCGATTGATAATTCCCTTATCCCAAAATGAAGCTACCCAATTACTATTTACCCGAATCACTTTGAAAAAGTTAAAATGTAATACATAGGTAGTTAAAAAATTACTGTCGAGTATTTGACGTTGGGTCAAAAATTTCCTAATCCAGATTTCAATCGTCAGCTACCACTATCTATTTTTTGAATATACTTATTGCATAAACTGTCTAATGGATTATATCTATTCAAATAACTTAAGAACTTGCCCTTTAAAGTAAAATTTTGCCGACTTTGTTTTTTTACCAGTAAACTAGCAGAAAATACTTTAGCATATACAGCACACATAAGTCCTTATTTTATTAATCCCTTGTTTGGTGTAATAATAGGTTTCATAAAAAAAGTCTTATGATCTAAAGTATAAATAAAGTAAAATATTCTTTAAGTGCTTGCATCATGATATTTTGTCGTACAGTTAACCTAATAAATAAATAAATATAAAAATCGCTTCTGCTCTTACACCAGAACACCAGCTCTCGGTAGCTGTATGTGATCCAGATAGAGTCAAGTCACAAAGAGGCCGACGACAAAGCCTGTGAACTGGAGCGGTTACCGGTACAAGCCGCTGCATTTGTCGCGTACCAGGACTGCTGGCATATCTGCCTGTTGGATAACTGGCATTCTTACCTTGGTTTTTCCAAAAACCACATCAGACTAATATTATAAATGCGAAAGTTTATGTGTGAGTATCTTTGTGGTCACTTCACTCTGTAACGGATGAACGGATTTAGATGAAACTTTAAATATACTTAGTTTATCACCTGGATTAAGATATAGGTTATTTTTTATCCGAAAACGAAGCCGTGGGTGCTGGCTAGTTATTTTATTTTATTTTATTTTATTTTATTTATTTGGTACAATAAACAGTTACAATATAAAGGTAGGTAGTAAAGATTTTATACAATAGAGACTTAATAATAATGTAACCCACGACATTGCACTCAGATTAGTAATACAAATTTTAAATTTATGAAAACTTACGCTAGAGGCTACTGACAGCTACTACAGTAATAATAATAGATCTAAAGACTAAAATAGTTATATAATGTTAATGGAAAGTTTAGCTGGCAACAGTCATAGAAAATAAATTAAAAAAAGAGATAATCAAAGAAATAACAGAGCTAAGACTAATGTAAATATTTAGATAAAAAATATAAAGTCAGGAAGACAGCTTGTCCAGGACAAGATACTTGAATCGACCAATGCTGTTAGCAAATATGTCTATATCGATAAAGTTATTGTTAAATGACTCTAACATCCGGCGCACGGGTGTGCGTAGACCAGCATTAGTACGGCAGGTATTAAGGGCGAACAAGGTTCGCGAGCGCACCAAACGTCTGTGCACGGTTCGGGGTACTAAGTAACATATGTCAGAGGTTAACTCTATGCAGTCAAAGTTGTTGTTAACAATTTTGTACAACGTGGTTGCTTCAAGATATTTACGCCTGGATTCAAGCGAAAGCAATTTGTATTTTTTAAGCAAGCATCCATATGAGAGATATTGCTTATAACACCTATAATTGGTGGCTCGCAAGAATTTGCGTTGAACCCTTTCAATTGATTCATTATATTTATTATAAAAAGGGTTCCATATGGGAACCGCATACTCAAGCTGCGAGCGGACTAGTGTTTTATAGAGGTATAGATATGTAGAGCTGAGCTTGAAGTCGGTGGAAGACCTCATAACGAAACCGTACATTTTAAATGCCTTATTGACAATGTGATCAATGTGTGAACTTAAACAGAGTTTAGTGTCTAGCTGTATCCCTAAATCCCTAAGTGAGTTTACTTTGGTTAAGGGCTCATTGCAGAGATAGTATGTGCAACAAGTTGAGTTTATCTTAGTAGTGAATGTAATATGGGAATATTTAGGGATACTCAGCTGTAATTTACTGTCGTAACAGTAGGTTGTCAGTCGATCCAGGTCTTGTTGGAATGAGATGCAGTCATCAAAAGTTCGAATAATTTTGTATACTTTGAGGTCATCGGCGTAGAGCAGGAAGTTTGAGTTATCAAAACACAATTTTATGTCGTTTATGAATAAAATGAACAGCAATGGTCCAAGTATCGCGCCTTGGGGGACTCCAGACGTTACTCGAACACTAGTAGAATGAAATCCATTCAACACAACCTTCTGTGATCGGTTTTGTATATAGGAAGCAAACCACTTAAGTAAACTACCGCGCACTCCATAATAGGCTATTTTATTTAAAAGAAGCTCATGGTCCACTCTGTCAAAGGCTTTTTTATAATCCGTATATATAACGTCTATTTGAGCGCGTTCATCAACATTTTTAAATAAAAAATTAGTAAAATTGAGTAAATTTGATGTAGTTGATCTATGCTTAACGAATCCATGCTGTTCATCTATAAATATATTATGTAGTATCGGGTAGATTTCGTTATGCACGAGGCGCTCAAAGAGTTTGGACAGAGCGGACAGTATTGATATTGGACGGTAATTTTCTACATCGTACCTGGAGCCGCTTTTATGTACTGGAGTTATATTTGCACGTTTCCACACTTCAGGAAAAATCCCATCGGCTAAGCATTTGTTATACACAATATACAGGGGTCTACCTATACTTACAGCTGTCTGCTTGAGAAACAGTGGTGGTATCATGTCGGGTCCGGGACCTTTGCATGGATCAAATTGCTTAAGCTCCTTGACTATATTCGATTCGTCAATATGAAGGTGGGAAATAATATCGCATTCATCGAATAAATTAGACGGTGGCCGCCATTGATCTATGGTAGGAGAAGCCGTCTCGAACACTGACTGGAAGAAGTCGGAAAATAAGTTGCAAACAACTTCGGGACCATTCGATTTAGTATTTAGATATTTCATGGTAGACGGTACTTCAGGCTTGCCCTTTCGATTTGATAGGTAAGTCCAGAAGTGCTTTATGTTAGAGGGAATATTAGTTTCCACAGAATCCATATAACTACGAAAACATATACTGCATTTTTCTTTAAATAAGGCTCTATAACTGGAGAATAAATTGTAGTCGTGTTGGTTTCCAAATTTTTTCCACTTAATCCAGGCTTTTTGCTTTTTCTTATAAGACTCTACTAGTGATTTTGAAAACCATGTTGGAAACTCAGTATTTTTGGTACGAGCTAAAGGAGTATGTTGTTTAATTATATTATCAAGAGCATTATAGAAAATGTCAAGGGCATCAACAGCCGAGTGATTTTTGAGAAGACATATCCAATCAGTGTCATTCAACTTGGTATTTATAAGATTATAGTCAGCTTTATAAAAGTTGTACCTAGTCTTAGGTCGCCTTGTCATCGGCTGGGTGGTGTGATTACTGTCACAAATTGCAAGGAACGGTGGATGTGCGAGATCGATGAACACTAGTGGGTCTGATTGTAAAGCAAGAGAGGGTTCGGAGTTGGAAATAAAAAGGTCAAGTATGTTACCATCGACATTTGCGAAGCTGTTATACTGGTTAGCGTCTAATAGAGACAAAAGATTAAGTAGAGCTTTGCATACGACGGAAGTGCCTGTGCCAATTAGACCCAGAGTCTGTGCTCGACTTTTGTGGTTATTCAGAGGTAATTGCCAGTTCATTTCAGGAATATTATAATCACCAATAATACAAAACCGATCAACAGGGCTATTAATAATTGAGTCATGCAATATATTAAAGTGATCTTCATAAATAATAGGCTTTGTATTAGGTGGTATGTATGCTACACTGATGACAAACTTGTTTATATTATTTTTATCTTTAGTAGGAATTTCAATGAGAATATGTTCAATTGCGTTTGATTGCTGAATGTTAGTAAGTTTATTAACATTAAGTAGTGTAGATCCGAGACCCCGTAATACAGCTACAAGGACCCCTCCACCATCCTTCTTTCCTGTAGCAGCGCGATCACGGTCGCAGCGATATACTATGTAACGCTGATCTATGAACTCATTGTTGTGAATTTGGTCTGTAAGCCATGTTTCAGTAAGGACGATGATGTCATAAGCATGAGATAATATGTTCATGTAGAGCGTTTGTAATTTGGTTCTGAGGCCTCTACAGTTTTGATAATATATATTGAGGTTTTCGAGATCCTTTTCACTTCTGATGATAAATGTTTTACTGTCATCTGCTTGCCGCATACGGATGGTTGAGCTCCTGAGCCACACATGTTTGTAACGGAGCTCCTTGGCAGCTTCTCGACATTTGCGAAATAAATGCTTCTTATTTAGAGTAAGATGTTCGTTTACATATATTTTTGAAGGAGTCCCAGCAATGCCAAGTTCGTCCGAATTCAGAGATTTGCTCTTACGATAAGCGCTCAGCATATTATCTCTTTGGATGCGGGTGGTGAACTTAACTATAATATTTTTTGGTCTATTGCTCCCCTGCTGTGCCTGAGGGACTGTGTATCGAGACAATGTCACTTTGAGTGTAAGAGAAATGGATAGCTGATCCAATGGCTTCCATTATATGCATCAGATCTTCTGTGCGACGTTCAGGCACATTGCAGATTTCAACATTGCACTGCCTAGCTTGTTGCTCCAATGACTCTATCTTAGATTCCAGATCAGAGTAAGCTGGCAATGTTTGTTGATGCTTAGTGTTTTCAAGACTATCGATGCGGCTTTTTAGGATTAAATGGTCATTTGCTTGGGCATGTATGGTATCATGTATCGATTTAATCTCTGTCGTAATTTGTGCAAAATTCTGTTTAAGTGCTACTTGTTCAGAGCGCAGAGACTTCATTTCAGCCTGAATCCCGAGAAGAGTTCCCTTAATATCATCTCTGATGTTTGACATGTTTGTGTTCATATCGTCACGCCACATGCTGATTGTGTTCATCAACTCAGCAAATTTGTCTGTAGAGACTGAGGCAAATGCCGATGAGGATGGCTGCTGTTTACCGGCGGACAACTCGTCTGTGTCCAAGTTGTCGCAAGACATATCCATGGAGTCATCCGCGAGTGTAGTCTGATGATGTAGGTGACGAACTGGTGTATTGTGATTAGACTTTACACGGCGCGTAATACTATTACATTCAGGACAGATCCATTTGGAGTGGTACTCATTGCTAAGTGACAGGTATTGGTCCAGCTTCATACCCACGCAGTCATGATGATATCTGCCTTCACATAAATGGCATTTCAGATATTTTTTTGTTTGCAGATCTTGTTTGCAGCCATGGCAGGACGGCATGATAATATTTTAGTAAATGTGGATCAGCGCCGGATGATTGTCGGTTGATTGTACCGAAATGTGTAATTTAAAATTTTCTTGAATAGCGCCACCAAGTTGCATAGAATTATACGAATAGCGTCACCTAGTGAAAATTCGTTGAACCAGGCAGCGTTCGATGTCGATCAAGAAATATGACAGCGCCACCTATCGAAAATTCGTTGAGTCACTGTGCGAACATGTACTGTTGAATGTCAGCAATAATCGCAATATTGGTAGGTAGTAGTACCCTAGAAAGTGGGCAGTGTCAGTGTCAAGTCGAACTTTGAGTGTAGCTTGGATGTAAACAAATGACTTGCAGGATTTTATGAAAAATAGCGGCACATTTAGCTGGTTCCAAGTGATACAGGATAAGTGTTTGATGCAAAGTATGTCCTCGTACACTTATTATTGTGAAGTGCAGTATTCTAAAGGTTATTTTGCTCACTGTCGATATCGGTCGGCGCTTGCGCCGGTACGGTACAAATCAGCTGCTTCCAGGTAAGGAAGTAATTGTTCCGACACTTGCACTGTTAATGACACCAGCTTATTCACTTATGTGGTTATTTCCAGTTCACGTAACGTCATTCACTCACTATACTACTGAAGAAGTCTTCAATTAAATTATAATTTAAATTTTAATACGAGATGTTTACAAGTAGTATATAGATATAACTGTTGCTGTACAAGAAGATGGCGATCACATTAGACCTGTATGGCCTTAGTGCTGCCATTAAATCAGTTAAAAAAGAAAAGTAATTTGATTAGTATTATATTTTGGGTTCATAGTTTTCTTATCGCTACGGCCATGAATGGCTATTGTGTAGTTATGTTTTTATGTTTTGAAAACTATTTTTTAACCGACTACGCAAGTTTTTGCGAAATTTATCTTAAAGACGTGAGGTAAGGAGATCCTGCAACCTCCATCTTAGAAAAGTCAAAGTCAAAATTCATTTATTTAGTAGGAACTGTATAGTACACTTTGAAACGTCATTTTTTTTATTTACCACCAATTCGTAACGTGACCAAACAGAGAAGAATTGGCAAGAAACTCTGCTTGGCTTATATTTTTTTAACGTCATTGTTCATTAATAACTATTACATTACAAGCTTTTTTGTCATCTAAATAATCAGATATTTTACGTTTAACAGCATTTTTGAATTTATTTACAGATAGATTAATCATATCATTTGGGATTTTGTTAAAAAATCGTACACACATCCCTTTAAAAGATTGACAAACTTTATGGAGCCTTACAGTAGGAACAGCTAGTTTATCTTTATTTCTAGTGTTAACATTATGATAGTCGCTATTTTTCTTGAACATGTTGCTAACCTCACCTACCTGTGGTGCACCTTATCAAACGGAGCTCTGGCGGCTGATTGCAGCATTGCGCAGCCTAAAACCAGCACAGCTACATCCCCTGGCCGTCGACGGGTATAAGCGTCGGTGGTGCGAGAAGCTGGGCTCTACGATCCCCAACCCGCATGCCTAGCGTGGGGATTATGGGCATATCCCCATTTTTATTAGGGTAGGCCTATATTCATCAGTGAACTGTTATTGGGCTGGTGTTGTTGTTATTATAATTGTTTATGGATCATTCCCATTTTTGAAAAACAGCACTTTGACTATGGATTTTCTTTCTAACATATGCATAAGCAGCTAAATAATGTTATCATGATTTGTGTTAATAAAATATAGATAACATACTATTATTCTAGAACAAAAAAGGACTTCCGTGGATATGACATGTTTCTGCACTGGTTTTTTAAATAATAAAAAATCCTGAGATTTATTTGTCAAAGTATTTTTTTAAAAAAAGGGTGTAAATATTGTGTGGGATATATCTACAATTTATTGATAAAAAGTATGTAGCGTAAGCTACTAAGAGATTCATAAACTTGGACATTAAGTTGGAGATCGATTTTTTAGTCACTTCCATGGCCTGTGAAAATGAGAATTACCCTTTATTTATTTATATAATAGGAACGCCAACAGCATAAATATCAATACATTGTAGAGTTACACTGACAAAGTTTTCATTCTGATATAGAAACCAATTACAGGCGGACACAGCATATGTATATATATATACATATGCTATATGTATGATTATATGTATAGTTGCATTATCAATGTTATTAAAAATACAAATGTGACAAAACTTAGGTTTTCTAAACAAAGTGCTAGCCTGGCAAACTGCGCCTGAAGCACTTTTAAATTGACCTAAAATCGGTGGGAATATACTAACAAAACCTGCCCTAAAATCTAATTTATTATCTTAACGAGCAAGTAAATCAAATAATTGACATCTTTGCGTAGGTTCGATATTAGATTGCGCTATGCAAATGTTAATTGCAATTTCAAAACAACCTGTTTCTTGGTCCAATCGCATTGTAAGTTTTGAAATATTGTTTACATTTTAGAGGTTTATGTTTGGATTTGAAGATTCTTTCCATCTTCGTAGCTAGTGACCAACTCTAGTGTAAGAGTTTTTAGGCCACCCGAAGTCTTCCAAAGAGGGTAAAAGGGGTTCTGACCTCCATCTGTTGAGCCCTAGCCAACCATCTGCCCGTAGTGCTCCCTGCTAGCTAAAAAAAGGGGCTCTGGCGGCCAGCTGATTGCACATCCTAACACTGGCATAGCTAAATCACCAGGCCGCTAGCCTAGCCTTTCTAGGGGAGGCCTATGTCCAGCAATGGTCGGAATAGGCTGGTTTTCTTCTTCTTCGTATGAGCTAGTGACCAATTCTAGTATCGGAGATTTTAGGCCGCCTGAAGGCCTCCGACATGGCTTAGCGACTGAAAAACCAGGACCAACCTCTTAACGTGCCTTCCGAAGCACGGAAGCGCTCAAATCTAAATGCCACTAAATGGTCACCCATCCAACTAATGACTGGGCGGAGTGTAGCTTAACCAAGGTGATCTGCTCAGACCACCGAAGTTAACCACGCCATGACAGCTGGTGTTCTTGTTGTGTTGTTACAAACGAGATGGTCTTTTTAGAGATCATGCTAACAATTACAATAAACAATGCTGGACACGCACAGCATCATATAGCCCAGAACGATTATTATATACATTATATATATTCGATTATAATTATTTAATCAAAGCTAATCTCACCTTTACGTGGTGCACCTTGCTAACTAACAAACGGGGCTCTGGCGGCTGGCTGATTTTGGCATAGCGCAGCCTTACAACGGGCAGCAGCGTCGGCGCGGCCGCGCGAGAAGCTTTGGCATGCGATGATAACCCGCATGTCCAGCGTGGGGATTATGTGTATTTCATCCTATAAGAACATTTATTTTATTTTATTAAGAAAACACAACAGGAAGAGTACGTTAATAATAACTAACATAACTATAGATACAGTGTTCTGAGGGCTTACCACAGGTTTTGATAGTTTTCGAAAACTTTAAAGTTTCGGTATCTTTCCATACGTGATGTACGATGCAATGCTTTATGATAGGTAATGGTTACCACTTAACAGGTGGGCCATGTGCTTGTTCCATCTTCAAGTAGTATAAGAAAAAAAAAAAAACATTTTCGTAGTTCATGCACGTTTCCCTAGAGGCGCTGTACTGAAAATGTATGGAAAGATACCGAAACATATAAAGTTTTCGTAAACTATAAAAACCTGTGGTAAGCCCTCCGATGTAGTCCAATTCCCTAAAGCGTGTTTACATGACATGTTTAAAAAGTTACAATGTTATAACTACAAAGTTTTTGCAAAATTGTAACATCAAAAAATATAAAAATATACATATATATGAGCATAACAAAAAAGCAAGTTTTAAAAGTTAAGGTAAATAGGTGCCTACGCAATATGCTCAAGGGCCGTCAACTTAATCGTTACAGTAGGACTTATAAGCGGAGGCATACTAATACAGGGGATTAATTTGACATATTTGATTCTATGAGATATATATCGCGGCAACTGTCAAAATCGTAAGAAATTTGACAGTTCTTGCGATGTATATATAATAGAATCAAATATATCGAATCGTCATAGTCAGGCCCCAGGACTATGAATTGATAGTCAAGTCAGAACAAAGAAGCACAACCGATATTCGCTACGTATATATATGTACATACATACGTATATGTATGTGCTGAGTGTAATGATAAGTAACAGTAAAGATGGACTTTTTCAAGTACTTTTCGAGTATAATTTTGCTATAACGCGAGCAGAAGCTAAATAATATAAAGCTACGGGCTTCTCCACCGTAATAAAATTATTGAAAAATGTGCATTTTAACGTGAGCTTCATTATAATTCTGGTCATGCAGGCTTCGCATAAATCGAACCTCAAATGCGAATATCCAGTTTAAAGATTTCATACATTTTAACGTCAGGCTAAAGAAACCACTCACGGTGAGCTAAGGCATATTTTACACGTAACCGTGCCTTATTATCCGAGAAGAAACTTCTTGAAATGATACGATACACGCATATGTGGCCACGAATATATCGGCTATCGTTGCGATAGTTTGTGCTGCTTAAAAGGATAGTTCGCGTAAAACACATTTTTTTTTAGCAGTGCTTTATCACGACAGACTAGGTGCTGCTATATCCCTAGATATGACGAAACTATGACTTCTTTTACTGACTTCTTTTAGGGTTTCGTACCCAAAGGGTAAAAACGGGACCCTATAACTAAGACTCCAATGATTTTTGGTTTTATAGGTGTTTGCCCACACTTCAGGGAAAATCTAAGATTTTTATGTATCCCAAAAATTTCCACTCAGGCGGGATTTGACCCGGAAGGTCGCGGGTTAAAAGATAATTTTTTGGGATATATAAAAAATCTAAGACTCCAATGTCCATCTATCCGTTTGTCTGTCACCAAGCTCTCATGAAGCGTTATAGCTAGACCGTTGAAATTTTCATAGATGTTGTATTTTGGTTGCCGCTAAGGCAAGTACTAAAAATAGAATAAAATAAATATTTAGGGATGTTTCCTTAAAACTAACGTGATTTATTTGCCGTTTTTTTTCTTTACTTTATTCACGGCAATAGGTAGACGCTTGAAATATTCACAGAATATTTATTAGTATATTCACTTCAAAAGCAAACATTTCAATTAAAATAAAATAAATTAAGGGGCGCTCCCATTACAAATATGACTAGATAATGGTACGGAACCTTCCTTAATATTCGTGCGTCAGTCCAAATGGTTTTATAGGATACAGCAAATACCAGTAATGGATTTTAATATACACTTTTTACTAGAACGCACATAATGTTATGAAATTAAATTAAGAACGTACCCTATATAGTTCAAATGAGAAGATACGCATAATTATACAAAGGAAATATTTGTTACTTTGTGTCTCTGTTAAATATGTATGTATTTACAAAAAACAGTGTATATATGAAGTATACCAATCGTATAGTAGTTTGGGGCTATAATGATGGCTGTGTGCTTAGTGTCCAGTATTATAAAAAAAGAAGTTTCAGTTACTTAAGTAGAGTGTTATTATATTTAATTCGAGTGACAGTTTAAAAGCACTTGGACAAACTTTTATCGGGTTTTATATGTTATAAATAAACTTTATTTTTTGATTAATAAATAAATACTATCGACATAATATGATATACTGTATAGCCACACACGTGGAAAAAAGTGTTTGCACCAAAACTCTGCGTACACTGTCAATTGCGCCGACTTTGAACAATTTTCAAGCAATATAAGTCTAAATTAGCGCAAAGGCATTTTGACTTGAAAACTGTGACTTTTTAGTAGTAGTATATTAGAAGGCCTCTGTGGCGCGGTGAGCGAAGGTCCGCCTGAGACGCAGAAGGTTGCGGGTTCGATTCCCGCTGAGAGACAAATGTTTGCATGTTTTGTAGATATTTGTCTCGGGTCTGGGTATTTCTATGTATGATATGTATGTATTTACAAAAAAAATATATATGTGTAGTATACCAATCATGTGGTTCCCATAATACCAGCTCTGCTTAGTTTGGGGCTACATGATGCTGTGTGATTACGTCCCGCATTAAAAAAAAAAGAATCTCGACGATAAATAAAAATACAATATTTTAATAATAATATTACCAATCCCCTATTTTGATTATTTTTGCAATTGCAAATCAATTTCATCACACAAAATTTATTTTCCACGGTACAATTATACGAAAAGCGGTTAACCATGTCTGTGAAAGCCTTAATGCTAAGTTAAGAAATGTAAATGTTGTGTTTGAGATTGAAGGTAAGTTATATTTTTCAGTTGAAAACTACATTTTATCCAAATCTTTGACTTAGTAAGTAGAGCAAGTCTTTATCTTTATCGTCATCAACAGCCAGTGGGTATGTGCAGGCCTCCCTTGTGTGTGTCAATCTCCACGGTTCAAAGTTCGCCTCATCCAATTACGTATGAACTTTTTTCTTGAGTGTATTTTAATGTTTAAGATCAACTCAAGAATACCAATATTTTTTTTGATAATTTTCCTCTAGCTATACAGCTAACATAATTATGCTTAACTCTACACCGTCTGGGTAAAGGAACAAATATTTACAGATCATGCAAACATTGTCCAGATAATGGAAGATATGAATATATATGAAGAAATGGAAGATCTTGCGTGTCATCACAATTGAAGTTTTCTCTCCGATTATGTAAAATTTTAATTGTTATTTCTCATTTTTATTGCGTTTGCCATTTCCACTTCCTAAAGTATCCAACACAAGAACCCTTTCCAAGTAAAACCACTTAACAAGTAACATTAGTACATAACATTTGTCGCGTTAACTCTAGCGAGGTGCAGCGTGAGAACTCAAAACTTGAATATTTCAGTAAACCTGCTTTTAGATTACGTTGAAAACTAGAGCACATGTACACCAACTTATAAAAAACGTATGATGGATAAAATCTGCTGTCAAAAATAAGAACTTAGTTAGCGAAATGGCCATTTAACCACCCGTTTGTGTATGCAGGTACATGGGTGTACATTCAAAAGTTATCTAAAAATTTTTTCTACATTGATATTCTACTTTCACTATACATAAACCATCTATAGTCCAGTACTATATGCGTCTCGAGGGATCATCATCATCATCATCATCATCATCATCATCAGCCTATAGCAGTCCACTGCTGGACATAGGCCTCCCCTAATGAGCGCCATTGCGCCCTGTCCTGAGCTCGACGCATCCAGCTTCTACCAGCAGCCTTTCGCAGATCGTCACCCCACCTGGCCGGAGGGCGTCCTACACTACGTTTGCCGAGCCGCGGTCTCCACTCAAGAACTCGTTTACCCCAACGGTTATCGGTTCTTCGGCAGATATGGCCAGCCCACTGCCACTTCAGCTTGCTAATTCTCTGAGCTATGTCGACAACTTTAGTTCTATGTCGGATAAACTCATTGCGGATTTTATCCTTGAGAGAAACCCCGAGCATAGCTCGTTCCATAGCTCGCTGAGCGATTTTAAACCGGTGGACTAGCCGTACTGTGAGAGTCCACGTTTCGGCTCCGTATGTCATGACGGGTAGGACGCACTGATTGAAAACTTTCGTTTTCAAAAATTGCGGTATGGGTGACGAGAAAACTCGACGTAGTTTTCCAAATGCTGCCCAACCCAGCTGAATCCTTCTCTTGGCCTCCTTCTCGAAGTTGTTTCTACCCAACTGCAATATCTGCCCGAGGTATGTATACTCCGAAACAACTTCAAGAAGGTGTCCATTAACGACTACAGGACTCGGATCAATTCGGTCATTGACCATAACTTTGGTCTTGTCCAAATTCATGCCGAGACCTATCTTTCGCGAGGCTGATGCTAGGCCGTCCAGCATCTGTTGCAGCTCCTCCAGCGACTCCGCCATTAGGACTATGTCATCAGCGAATAGCAAGTGTGAGATGTGCTCGCCGTTTATGTTTATGCCCATATCTTTCCAGTCCAGCGTCTTAAACATATCCTCCAACGCGCTTGTGAACAGTTTCGGAGATATGACATCTCCCTGTCTCACTCCGCGGCGCAGTTGGATGGGTTTAGACTGCTGGTCCTGTACTCGGACACTCATAGTGGCGGCTTCGTACAGACATCTCAACACTTCGATATAACGATAGACCACTTGGCATCGCTGCAAGGATTCCAGGACAGCCCAGGTTTCTACAGAGTCAAAGGCTTTCTCATAGTCCACAAATGCCAGACACAGGGGCTGATTATACTCTTGGGACTTCTGTATAATCTGCCTCACTGTGTGAATGTGGTCTATGGTGCCATACCCTCCGCGAAACCCGGCCTGCTCCGGTGGCTGGAACTCATCGAGTCTTCTGGCAAGACGATTTGTAATAACCCTTGAGAACAGCTTATAGACGTGGCTCAGGAACGAGATAGGTCTGTAGATTTTAAGAAGGGTTTTATCTCCCTTCTTAAAAACAGAACCACCAAGCTCTCGTTCCACGCCTTAGGAGTTCTCCCACAGTGAAGGACGGCGTTGAAGAGGTTCCGCAGCTCCTGCACAACAGGAGCTCCTCCAGCCTTCAGAAGTTCCGAAGTAACACCGTCTTCACCGGGGGCTTTTCCATTTTTTAGCTGTCTCAGGGCCAACACGACCTCGTCTTGGCTGATCTCCGGCAGGTCGTCGGTGTAGTGGCGGGTGAGGGTGGCTCTGGAATCATGGTTGTCACGTTGGGGGCAAGGAGCATGTGCCGCGTACAGTCGGCCGTCGTGTGTTGTTAACTTCGTCAGAGGTGGCTCCTGCCAAGCTGCTGAGTGAATACTTTGGACCCTCGGTTTCGCTCTATTGCCTCTTCAATGAGGCGTGTGTTGGAGCTCCGAAGGTCGCGCCGTATCATCTTCGCAATTCGCTTGTTCAGGTCTGACCTCTCTGACGAAGTGGCCTGAGTGGTTACCCGTCTTTCTGTCATGAGCCGAAGAGTCTCATCCGAGAGTTTGGACTTCTTGCCTTTAGGCTGCATTTGGCAGAATTTGATGCCCTCGTCCCTTAACGTCCCAACCACGTTCTGTAGGGCCTCATCTACGTCATCGGTGGGTTCCTCGGCAACGAATCTATCACCGAGAAGCTTCTGAAACTTCTCGGTGCCCGCCATGATCTGGAGTAGATTGGGTCGGAGCGTGGACTTCATCAGACGATTTCTTTCCAGCTTTAGATTGATATTCAGAGAGCCTCGGACAAGTCTGTGATCACATCCGGTATTGAACCTGTTGATCACGGAGACGTCTCTGAATATATGCTTTTTATCCGTCATGATGAAGTCGATCTCATTTTTGGTCACAGCGTCGGGGCTTCGCCACGTCCTCTTCCTGTGGGGCTTCCTGTGGGGCTTCCTGTCGGGCTCTCGAGGGATCAACACTGCATAAATTATATGAACACTGAGATTAAGTCCTACTAATATAATAAGGTAGATAATGTATTTTTGTCTTCACGTCAAAGCTACTTAAAGGATTGAGCTAAAATGTTGTATTCAAGTACTTCTAGACTAGAGAAGACATATAGGCTACTTTTATGTGAGAACCATGCGAACCAAGCTGCGGGCAGAACCTAGCATTTAAAACAACTACCGGACTTCCACGAACACTTCGTAAACCTAAAAGGACTTGGTATATTCAACCCCTTCAGAGTGATTCCACACGGGTGCTGCCACAGCGTCGCGTCGTCGTCGCGGCGCAATGATTTCGACGTACTGAGTGCCACACAACACCTGCGTTTCGTTACGCTGTTGAATCGCAATATCATTGCATACTATAATGTCGCAACGTCTCGTTGTAGTGTGTGTCTGCATATCAGTATTTGAACAAGAATTGAGTTAAAATATAATACCGTGCTGCAGTGCGTTGCCACTCCTGCGGCGCAGCGCATCTCACCTACGCACTTGGTCTCTTTTTTTCCTTGTCCGTTGCGCGTACGCTGCAACGCTGCATGGCTTTGTCACAAATCGTATAATTTATATGACACCTATATGTGTTGTGATTAATATTATACTATTTATTTTATGGGGTGCAATGGCTTCCAATCCCTTTAATCAGAACCCAAGCCAACGACACCTGCATGGGGTGCACCCTGCTTACTAACAATTAGGATTCTGGCGACCGGCTGATTGCGGCATACCGCAGCCTAACACAGACAGAGCTAAATCCCCTGGCCGCTGACAGGCAGCAGTGTTGGCGGTGCGAAATTTGTATCAACACTGCTGGGGACTTAGGGGAAACCTATGTCCCGCTGTAAACTGATATCGGGCGGTGTGGTGGATTTATTTTATATTTATAATAATGTTTTGAAGAACCTCGCAATCGCAACGTCACCGCTCAGTAGACGCAGCGTATTGGCAATACACCGTGTGGCCTCACTCTTACATTCCCTCTAAAATCCACCCGTCCAATGGCAGCACTGCTCAAATGCACGTTGGACAAACGTGTGCTGACGTTGCAATCTACTGCAATTAAAACTTCCCTCCAGTTTGTTTACGAGTGCACCTTTCGGCCAAAATTTGCCAAGCTGTCCCAGTTTCTGCTTTTGCACACTAAGCGGATTTACAAGCGGCACTTGTCCTATATCACCACTATATGCGTCTCTTAATAAAGGAGATATGCTCATAATATCTACGCTGGGCATGTGGATTTGGTAGCAGAAGCCCGGTGATTTACCTGGGCCTGAGCCAGGCCAGAGCCTCGTATTAATTAGTAGGTTGCACCACGGGCTGGTGAGATTGCCTAGGGCTCCTTCACAACGAGGCTATCTCACATAGAATCAAAGTTGTTCACTTAAGTATTAGCTACTTAAGGATGCAAGTTGAAATGGCAGAGGGCTGGTCATATCAGCCAAAAATTTACAACCTTTATGGTAAAAGAGTTTTTGGCCAGACCGTGTCTCGACAAACACCCACCGGTCGAGTGATGATGAACGAGTCCTAAGGACAGGGTCGCAATTGTGCTCATTAGGTGAGGCCCAGCAGTAGTTTAGTCCCTAATAATAATCTCACATTCTGCCCTAAGCTCGTTGAAGTATTAATTATGTTTATTTATGACGAAATATAGGAACAAAACCATTAAATTTGACCTAAAAATGCTATGATAGGGGAATAATTTTCTTATTCGTTAATTCAAACTAAAAGTTGTAAATTATCAAAATGTTTTGAGAGAAACAACTTGCTAGAGGATTATAAGTTTGTCCGTTAGTTGAGCGTATACCTCAAACTTTGGCGTTTATCACAACGAACCTGGAACTTTGAGCTTGGGGGGTCTTGCTTCAATATTGTTCAGAAGTTCAGGAAATAATGTGTGGTATTCCGTGTACTTGCTTGCCTCTAGGAACTACTATCATTATCACGTTTTAGTAAGATAAATACTAAAGAAACGTTATATAAAGAGTTATTCTGTGGAGATTATGGCTCGGCAAACGTACGGGCATCCTACACGCCTTCCGGCCAGGTGGAGTGACGATTTGGGGAAAGGCTGCTGGTAGAAGCTGGATGCGTCGAGCTCACGATAGGGCAATTCAGCTCATTAGGGAAGGCCTATGTCCAGCAGTGAACTGCTGTAGGCTGATGATGTTGATGATAATACTAATAACACATTTTTTTTAAAGTTGGATTTCTATTTTATATCATGTAGATCAGATATTAACTGGGGCACATTTTTTGCTATTTAATTAATAGTTAATTTCTAGAGCCGATCTTTAGTCACAATGAATATATTTTTTTTATACTACAAAGCAAAAAGGCATACTGTCCTCCTGGTGGTAAGCTGTTCCCGTAGTCTTGGAGTATGGACGCGTTGCTGACCCTTTTGAACATTTTAAAACGCCCTTTTTGAAACCCTTTTTTAATACCTTTAAATGCCCTGTTGATAATAATATGTTTTGTTTGTTCATAAAATGTGTTTTTTTACAGTTTATTACTTGATACAGTAGTAGTTTAGTACACTATACCTATTTTTACTTCCAAAGAAGAGCAGATAATAATTGAGTATGAGACTCACTGATTAAAATAAACGTTCCCTCCTCCACGTTTCGTGGTGCTGTCTTTATGATTAGGTTTTATTGCAGTTAAATTTAAATTGTATTTAAATTATTGAGTTAGATTTTTTTTTATTATAAGTAAGTTGTTTCAAAGTAATACTAAAATTTTGCCTATTCATATACCCAAATACCCAAGACTCCTTTTAGCAAAACACGAACTAACTCCTAACAATGCACTTATAATAAACTTCTTGGAATATCACTCTATTTGGCAAAGTTTCTGGGCTCTTATGGGACCTAAAGAGTGCCCCGATATTGCTTTTAAAGTTATGAAATATTATCTCATACATTGTCTACACTTGCGCCAAGCGAGTTGTTCAGACTTTCTGAATTTATATTATGTAATGTTTTGAATTTCAACGGTAATGGACGTACAAAGAGCTTTTACATTTAGACCAAGATGCATAAAATTATGAAAGTAGTATTTAACAGTGCATTTTTCCCCATTTTTATAATTTAGGTCAACATAAATGAAAATTTGTTATACACAACTGCAGCCTATATCAGTCCACTGCTGGACATAGGCCTCCTCTAATAAAAAGGGAGATATGCGTATATTCCCTACCCTGCTGCTCTATTCCACAGACGGGCGGCCGCACTAGAGCCCCGTTTGTTAGTTAGCTGGATGCACCACTTACAGTTGGCTACAGTTCTGAGGGTGGCGGTTGGAACCTCCTACACGCTGTTATACCAGGCCAATAATAACAACATGAACACCAGCCTGTCAATAATACCTGTCCACTGCTAATTGACGACCTCTATGGCGCAGTGGGCGAAGGTCCGCCTGAGACGCAAAAGGTTGGGGGTTCGATTCTCACCGCGGGACAAATGTTTGCATGTTCTGCAGATATTTGTCTCAGGTCTGGGTGTTTTCTATGTATAATATGTATGTAATTAAAAAATATATATATGTATTACATCAATCATGTGGTTCCCATTGCATAACCTCTGTGGCGCAGTGGGCGAAGGTCCGCCTGAGACGCAGAAGGTTGCGGGTTCGATTCCCGCCGCGGGACAAATGTTTGCATGTTCTGTAGATATTTGTCTCGGGTCTGGGTGTTTCTATGTATGATATGTATGTATTTACAAAAGAAAATTATATGTGTAGTATATCAATCATGTGGCTCCCATAATTCAAGCTCCGCTTAGTTTGGGGCTACATGATGCTGTGTGATTACGTCCCGCATTATTTATTTATTTATTTATTTATTATATGCTCTGCTTAGTTTGGGGCTACATGATGCTGTGTGATAATGTCCAGCATTATTTATTTATTTATAAATAGGCCTCCCCTAGAAGAGGGGTATGGCCATAAGCCCCATGCTGGGCAGGCAGGTTAAGTATGGAGGTCACAGCTCCAGTTGGGGAGCACATTTTCATTTCTTTATTCATAACAATTTCATTACAAATCGTATTTGAATTACATAATTCGCTGGGCTAGTCGCCAATATAACGTATTGGACGATTCAACTTAATTTTTATGTTTGAAGGCAAAACAGATAATAAAGGTGGCTGATAGTTAGTGAATAATAAATAAAACTTTGGTGTTAAAGAAGCAGGTGTGCTTTTAATAATTGAACATTTTCCAATAACACGAAAGTCTGCCCACCAATCAAATTTTAACGGAAATGGTTGTTTCAAGTTTGGTTTACTTCACGTGTGTGTTCTTAGGTAAATACCCATGTATTCAAAAATTATAAGACTCGAACTAAAATTATAAGCACTTATCCACACTTATACAGCTTAGGTAATAGTCATTTAGCATTACATGTGTCTATATGGGACTCCTCACTCAACCACCAACGAATAAAGACGTACTACAATGAAGGACTATCACTGCACTGTGCCTCCCAACATACCACCAAGTAACGTCCTTCATTACAAGAAATTGTCCAGCGAGATGGGTCGACAATATTAGAAAGACCGTGGGTGGCACCTGGTTGTGATCTGGTTCAGCCTGGTTCGCCTGGTTCATTAGCGCAGGATCGAGGCGAGTCGCCTATTCAAAAGAAGGCATAATTATGTCGAAAACGGTTGTAAATGATGATGACTACGATATAATATTTCAATTGCAATATAACCAATATTTACGTTGGCAATAGTAAGTAGCCCTTACACAGCATGATTCATTTTTTTTACCTAATGTGTGATTTAGTTTGTTTGAAAAAATATAATTTTGTAAAAGGAACTTTAGTTTTAGGATAAAAAAAAATATGATTACTGACTAGTAGCACTACCCGTGTGTTCATTTAATGTCACCATTACAGCGCCACTTAATAAAAGTAGTGATCCATACCTCACAATTATTACAATTTATTAAATTTATTTTAAAGTAGTGATAAATTCGCATATTTTTTTAACACTAAAATAAAAAGTTTTTGTACAACTGTACACAAACATCTGAACCAAATTTAGCGCAATACAGTTCAATAAAAATTTACTGCATCCATTAAACTCTGGATTTTTCTTGACAGTGCTCACAAATCAATATCACAGTCAACACGTCTGAATTCTCACAAAAACCCTCCGTGACCATTAAGCCCAACAAAGTGCCGTCGACGTCATAAAATATATTTTCCGATAGTCAAATTGCTGCATCGGCGCGGGTCACAAATCTTTTCCGATAAATTTTACCGGACGGCCCAACTATCGTTCATTCTCATTAAATCCTCGCTTCGAAGCTTCCGATTTATTTGGCGGTTCGTTCGTGGTTTTGGTGGTGTTTGGTCAAATTATAAGTCACTAGATAAACGTGATAGCCATAAAAAACGGCTATTGACTAGATTAGAAATTTATATCAAACTATAGTAGGTACATATTGATCTCTAAGTAGCTAGATAGCTACTTAGAGATCTTCTTGTTATTAGCGGTATTATATAGCTTATGTAGATATATAATACCGCTAATAACAAGAAAACGTTTATTAAGGCGACTATAAATGTCAAAACTCCCTCTCGCTCGCACTATCCAACATTTTTAAGATTTAAAATCTCTGAATGTAGATAAGCATAATAGCAAACCTTTACGGCCTAGAAAATAACAATACAAAAGTTCAGCAAGAATATCATGTTGAACCCAACACGTTTTCCTACCAAAAATTTTGCACCAAAATGTATCACATTGGTACCAGTTTTTTGGTAAGAAAACGTGAAATATTCAAAATGATATTATTTCTGAACCTTTGAATTGTTATTTTCTAGGCCGTGAAGGTTTGTTATTTTGCATTACTACATTCAGTGATTTTATATCTTCAAAAATGTTGAATAGTGCGAGCGAGAGGGAGGTTTGAAATGTATCGTTGCCTTAATCAGAAAAGCAATCTTATTACCAATGGCACCCAAACTAAGATAACCTGTATCTGTAAATACATGTACCCTTTTTTTTAATCCGTATGAAAAAAACGTTACGCATGTCCTCAAACTTGGGGAGAATTAGGGGTCTGTCGGGCTCTCGACCGTGGCACCGCCAGCTACTAGAATCCGCTAGCTCAGCGGCCTACCGACTAAAAACACACCATGTTCCTGCTATTCACCGTAGTGCTAGTGCATCATCGAACCATTCATCACCTGATGAAGGGCTCGACGCTGCAGTAGCACTTGATCATGGAGTCCCGGTAGAATTCTACCACGGCTACAGAATAGAAAAAGAAACAGAATTTTCACTCCGCAAAAGCGATTAAACAAATAGCTACTTTAGCTGGCACGCAAAAAAGTATTATTCCGCTCGTACCCAACATTTTATATTCACCTTCACCTTGCATCCCTTTCTATACGTAACTCTTATCTCTTCTGACGCGTATTAACCTACGCAGTCGGGGCCCGCCGATGTACTTATAGCTCGTATCTAAAGTGCGGAGTGAGACTGACCTGCCACGGTCCCATCGGAAGTACCTGCAACCTATCCAACCCTAACAAAAAAACCTAAAACTTGACGTATTATCTGAGAGTAGAAAAAAAAATCCTAAATAATCACTGGACGCAAATAAATATTGCACATTGAGGATTAATTATTCCCAAAGTAATAAAACATTCTGATTCTTTGCTTATTTGGTATAGGCACAGAATCATGTACAAAATATACAAAAAAAGTGCTTAGATAAAATCGAGATGCAGTAGTAAATGAAGCAAAGTTTGGTCGCCAGGTCGACATCGACTGCATTTTGTGAATTATGCCGGCTGGATGTGGTGAGTGGTCAAATTGTTGTCGCTAACTGGACAGATACCTCCCACTTGTACTGCCTGTACCAAATGAACGGAATTCTGAAGACCTGTAACGACATAACGAAGTTCGGTTAGCGCAAAACAGATTTCGTACTTTGCGACCTATTTGAGATAATAAAGTGTGAAAAGCAAGGCTGGTATGAATAAATGACCCAACTAGAGCTATTGCTATTCAACTAGGTAATAGAATTTTTAATATTAAATTGAAATTTAATTTTCAGTACGATATTTTTACAGTTCTTAAAGATATAAGAACACCTATATACCAGTCCACTGCTGGACATAAGCCTCCCCTCATAAGAAGGGGGATATACCCATAACCAGGCCAATCTCACTCCGCACATTAGGTACGAAGCTATAAGTACATCGGCGGGCCCCGACTGCGGGGCTTGCTTCGTAGGTTAGTACGCGTCAGAAGATATAAGAGTTACGTATAGAAAGGGATGCAGGTGAAGGTGAATATAAAATTATAGGCACGAGCTGAATAACACTTTATTGCGTCGCAGCTAAAGTTGTTTAATTTGTTTAATCGTTTTTGCGGAGTGAAAATTATATTCCTTTTTCTATTCTGTGCTATAACCCTGACGCTGGGCATGCAGGGTTGGCACAGGTTCTTGCACCGCCACCGTCAGCTGCCAGAGGATGTAGGAATGCCTGTGTTAGGCTGCGCTATGCTGCAATCAGAGCTCCGTTTGTTAGTAAGCAGGGTCCACCACGGGCAGGTGAGGTTGGCTTGTGTTCCGAAGATGGAGAATAGAACCTCCACCCCGAAGGATAGCCGCGTCTCAAAAAGTTGAAACGATCTTAAAGACTTCAGTTACTTTAGAGTAGCGTTTCACGATCTATGCAATAGTCATAAATTTAATAGATGATAATAGTAACTCAAAAAATTACTGCGTATCTATATCTACAAGTACGTTTCGATCAAATCTTTTTAATCCAGTGAATGTAGTGCATAGAAAGTAAAAAGTCTGCAAACATCCATATTTGTAACGTGTGGTGGAAAAAAATATTTTAGCAATAGAAGCTCTAGTCAATGACATTTCATGTTTTGATGTCTACTATCTCCGTAAAGAGTGAGTTACCTACAAGACTTACCTCAACAGCCATAAATCGCGATATAAGCTGGAAACCGTTGCAGCATCATAGCAGGAATCACACTTGCAACTCTGATATTCTAGTCGCCTTTCGTCAGATAAATAATTTAATTAAAAATAATTTAAAAGAGCTTAACAGAAATTGATTCGTAGATGAGGTACATATCTTACTTTAAATTTAAATAGAACCAAATAGGAAGTATACTCTCACAGACGAAAAAAAAAATTCATGAATGACTGTGTTATGTTATGAGGTAACAAACATAAAACAAAACTACCCAATTTATAACCTCTTCTTTTTTGTAGGCGGTTAAAAAACAATTGATATAATAAAAATAATATATAATTTGGTTTCAAAACCATTGGAGTAGATACGCAATTGCTTCTTCTGAGGTCTTGGTAGTTGTACCTTCAATTAAGTGAAAGGTACCTACTTAAGTTGGCATTTTATTTGTCACGTATTGTGACACAATTGGTATTTGTGGTGGCCAATGTAATCTTGACTTGAGATCTATGTAGTTATTTTGTTTCTCAATGTCTTAGACTTGTACTTAGTGTTCCAATGTTCATTTCCACATACAACAGTACAGGTTATAAAAAAAAAGGTTAAATATATTACAAAAAAAAAAACTCGCCTCTGTACATATTTTTTGCCATACTCTTTGTATCTTTTTTTCTGTGTACAAATTTTTAGAATGTTTTATTAAACAATTACTTTCTTATTCATAACCAAATGTCATTTTATATCGGTTCGATAAATTAAGCTTGTCCCTGTCATTTAAATGCAAATAAAAAAGGTGACACGATATATTCACGCCATTTTAGCTATCTGAGGTTTATAGAACACTGTGAATAGGACGGTAACCACCACACACCAGCCTATATCAGTCCACTGCTGGACATAAGCCTCTCCTAATAAAGGGGGATATACCCATAATCCCCACGCTGGGCATGCGGGATGGGGATCGCAGGGCACAGCTTCTCGCACCACCGACGCTGCTGCCCGTCGGTGGCGAGGGGCTTTAGATGTGCCGATGTAGGCTGTGCTATGCCGCAATCAGCCGGCCGCCAGAGCCCCGTTCGTTGTTTAGCAGGGTGCACCACGTGCAGGTGAGGTTGGCTTGGGTTCCGAAGATGGGGGTTGGAACCCTGTACACCCCGTACACCAGGACGGTAAATCTTTTGAGAAAATAATTTGTTAGTTTATTCGAAGAAGACAAAAAAAATACTTACTTACCTACTAACAGCAGTGGTGCAGCGACCAAAAGTGGATCTTGGCCTCCGACCATCTAGTGTCGAAGCCTTGTGGTTCACCAGGTTTCTCGGTCCAATACTGCTTCTGTCCGGTCAATGACCTGAAGTTTGGGTCCTGGGTCCTTCTAGACATCATCGCTTCCTTGGATATCCAACAGGCCTCTTCGAGTAGCAAGAAACCTGTTGGATATCCAAGGTGGTGGCGAGACGCCCAAATCTTCAACAATGCGGACGAGCCATCTATATACATACTTTTTTTTTTTTTTGTTAAACCTGTATCTTCCCACTGCTGGGCAAAGGTTTTCTCCATTTAAATTAACAAAAAACATTTGTTTATTCTAAACTTACTTTATTTTTTAAAATAGTAACTCTATTCTTCGACTGATAATGGAAAAAAAATTCTAAAAGAATTTTCTGACTGGTGTCCTATAATTACCTAGGTTTGTACATACTTCCAGGTAAAGTAATGATTTACAAAGCAATGTTGTACAAAAAAATATCACTTTGTCTCGAGGCGAAATTTTTAAACCTCAAATTATAAAAGACATTTTGCTAATTATCGCAGACATAAAATTGACAATCGCTAAAGCATTTTGATTCTTGCTGCTTTTGTAATAACGATGGCATTTTTAATAGACAAAACAGATGGCTATGCAAAAACCTGTTAATTGCAAAGGACATTTGCAATACTAGTTCAATAATTGGTTGTAGGGCGCGCGACAAAGTAAGCAAAAAGTACAAAAACATTTTTACTCGCCTTGATTCTACTTGTTGACTTAAAAATAAATGGGAAGAAAAGACACGCAATAATCAATTTTAGTTTTTTGCCTACAAAAATATTATAATTCACTTTATTTTAATGGATTTTGCTTCATATAATATTTAACCGTTATTTAAATAAACTTTGCTTTATTAGTCAAATCAAAGTAGTACAGTTTTTTACTGTTTTACATCTTATTTGATGTCTTACGCGCGTAGGAAAAACCTCTAAATAGTATTTTTGAAAAACGGGAATTTTCACGTTACACCGTTGATGGCACCAAGGGCTTTTCGACTCCCTAAGAATATCTTTATCAACGCGTGTGAAACGCGACGTTTTCCCTCCGCGCCCCGTCTAGCACTTAACCGATGTATCTAACGTACGTAAAAATATCCGTTTTTCAATATGTACGAAAAATTCACGTTAATTTCAACCTCTAAATATTATTCATAGATTCTCGCTACAACCGCATGTAATTACAACTTGAGTTTTTTGTATAAAAAAAAACGTAATGAAGTAGCTAAATAGTAGATATTCTGTGCCAAAATACATTTTAAAAACTCAAATTATATAATTCTAGTTCTTCATCCATTAGAACAAACAATTTTAATATTTATATTTTGAAAAAAGTAGTTTCAGAAGTATAATTTGTGTAAAAACATTGTCTAATTCCAAAACTTACATAATTGCGTAGGTATATTCTCGCGTATCCTAATCAAATTAAAATGATTAATTACTTAAGATAATAATAATCAAAGCTATCTAATTTTTAAGGTATAATTTGTGTAAAAACACATCTATTAGAACGAACAATTCCAAAACTTATTTGCGTATATTCTCGTTATTCAATTAAATTAAGACATGTCCCTTGCACTGTTAAAGCTCGTCCCATCTATTTCATTTTATTCTCTATCCCTTTTGCGATGATTCTAAGCATCGTTCTTCAGCTGCCATCAAGGACAGCAAAATATATCGGGACAGTGTTCTTGCAGACAATTATTGTCTAAAACCAAACAGTCTAGAGCCCTAACTCTACGGCATTTTTGAGGGGGCTAATAGAGTTTTAAGGGCAGAGCTAGAATGGTCATGTGGTAGTAATTATAGCCTACAATGCAAACAGCGAGCCATGACGTGATGGTGGTAAATTACGTACGTGTATGCGAAGAAGGAAGTTTGTGATTTCACTATACTGTGTTACTATTCAATTGTTGGCTGGTTTTTACTATGATTCTGTGGTTTGATGGCTTTTGCAACAATAGCTATAAAACTTCAAAGGAAAGCGTTTTATCTGTAAATATTTCAATCAACTAGCATGGTGTGAAAAAATACATTAATTATCTCGAGTGGTAAAAGCCGTTCACAAACTATGTATGTATATTCCAAGTTTCATCCAAATCAGTTGTCGTTACAAACACACACACATACGATAGTGTGATTAATTTATTTATTATTATTAATAACTAGAATGGTTTTTTTATATAAACCAATTACACTAAATTATTACATCAAAATTGAACATGCAAAGGTTATTAAATGCTAATTCTATCTGCAGGTATAATGTACGTTTACATTCGGCGCCTTTACTTAATAAACATAAAAACCTATAAGCCAAAAAGAAGAAAATGAAGACTTATGAAAATTATTTCTAACTTTTTTTATTTAAACATCAACAGTAAAAAAATATATCATGGCTAATATCGGTAATAACCTTTGATGAAGATATTTTGCAAGATAAATACTTCTACAAGATGTGTTTATGTTCTTTTTATTTTTATCTTGACAATTTGCAATAATTTAAAAATAGAAAGTAAGACTTATTTTGGTTTGTTCTTAAACTATGTTGCCAGCATTGTCTATAATTTTTGTGTTTTATTTTTTGAAAAACATGCATAGCGATGGCCTTATTGACAAAAAACAAACCTGAATTCCCCGCTATAGCTATGCATTTTAGTGCTCATAAATAAACCTACAATACAGAAAATATCTTACTTATATTTTTTATTATATTTTAGTTTTTGTTATAAATTTTTATTTTCCATAATTAAGTATGAAAATTGATTTTAATTTATTTTGTAAATTAAACTAATACGTACTTATAATTTTTGACATATTCGGTCACTTCCACATTTAAGTGGAAGAACAAACTTAATAAACGATGATCAAGGTGCTCGCAATAATTTACTTTGAACGAGTTACGAGTATTAATTGACGCGTCGCATCCTCGATAAATTAAAGATTATACATGCCTTTTTCATTTAATTAAAGTGCATTAGTGTAAAAAGTAACTCAATAAAATTCTTACTTAAAAATCTGTTGCTTACTTATTATATTAATATTTAAATAAATAATGCTGGACAATGACACACATCATCTAACCTCAAACTAAGTAGAGCTTGTATTATAAGAATAACAGTACTGACATGCCATTTTTTTTTGTAAATACATATTTTTTATACATAGAAAACACCCAGACTCGAGACAAATATTAGCAGTTCATAAACATTTGTTTCACGGCTGGAATCGAACTTACAACCTTCTACGTTTAAGGCAGGCCTTCACCTACTGTGCCACAGAAGTCGTCTAATTAAGTCAAGTTCGGACATCATTATGGTCATCTAATTATCCGGGAAATTCACTTGACGGACATGCCCGCGGGCAAGTCTGCAGACATACCCGCCGGACCTCGCTACTATAGGTCTGTGCTATTGCATTTCCCGCGTACAATATAAAACATTGCACCGACCTATATTATCAAGGTCCGGCGGACATGTCTGCAGACTTGCACGCGGGCATGTCCGTCTAGTGAATTCCCCGTTTTAGCCTGTTTACCTGAGTTCTTGAGTGGAGACGCTTGGCAAGCGTAGTGTAGCACGCCCTCCAGCCAGGTGGAGTGACGATCTGCGAGAGGCTTAAGCTGGATGTGTCAAGCCGAGGACAGAACACAATGCCGGTCATTAGGGGGCCCTATGGCTAGCAGTGGACTGCTACAAGCTAATGATGATGATGAATTAGTGCGTACTTAGTTTATACAAAATTACATTACTATTTTTCGTTTTTGCAATTATTTTCATAATTTTAACTTTGTCGGCCATTTTGCCAACTATTATTTAAATACCTTAGATCAATTACTTCATATCTCCGTCACTTTTTACCCCATCAGTGTCATTACATCGAAGCCTGCGTTGCATACCAGAAAAACTAGTTATCACCAGGTTTGTATCACTGTGACTTTGCTGTCAACGTAAAGTGATCGCTGTGTCATGGAATTAAGATACAATTTATAGCATAATGCTGTGAGTAACATGGATCACAAGGTACTAACAAAATATATTCCAATACCAACAAAATAGTCAAAACAAATTTAATTTAATAAATTAAGAAAATTAAATGTAAATTGGATTAGAATAAAACAAGACTTGCTTTTTGAATTGTTAGATTTTTTTTAAATTATTTAATAAAATTTTAGTTTATTTACAGTAAAATAAAGTTTTAATAAAATTATTGTTTACCGATTTATATTTTATGTATTTCTGAAGATGCGAAAGTGAAACCAAGTATGGTAGCTAATCCATAATCTGTGTTCTCACCAGCTGCACATAAAAATAGATCTTTAAATATAGACAGTAATTGTATCGAGTGAGCTTTAATTACCTTTAGCTGGTCGCAAAATTAATCAACCAAGAGTGTCATGGTTGTTTAATGTGTTCTACCGGTATTGACTTATGGTGCCGAGACATGAACTTTTGAGGCTGTATATGGAATAAGAGTAGCACAGAGAGCCATGGAGCAAGCTATGCTTGGCACCAAACTTTTAAAACTCAAGTGGGGATGGACGGAACACTTTGCGAGGCGCGGTGATGATAGGTGGAGCAAGACATTGACCGAATGGTCGCCGAGGGTAGGCAAAAGAAGCGTCGGAAGACCAAGTAGACAAGTAGTTCCAAGGCGAGGTGAATCGACGACATAGTAAGCGATCGTGGATGCAACTAGCACAAGACCGTGGTGGATGGCACAACTTTGAGAGACCAAGTGTAGAGACCACGAGTAAGTTGTTTTGGTTTGAGAAGTGACTTGATCGAGCGTGTTCTTAGCTATGTTTCTAAAAAATCTTCAGCTCGATCATCAGCTCTCGTTGGTGAAGGAATCTGGCCCATGATCAGCTCACTCAGTTGCATACCGAAATGATAAGCACCAGGGTGCCTAGTGCGAGCTTTTTTACCAGCTCGATCGCGTTTGCGTTTACGCAAATTTATAGCGCAATCTAGTGAAAAACGCGTGGCACTGACTCCTTTCCATACAAATTTCCTTAAACGCAAACGCGATCGAGCTGGTAAAAAAACTCGCACTAGGCACCCAGTTCCGTTTTTACATTGACATTTTATCAGTGAAAATTCAACGAACGTATAATGACTAACTGTCAAAGTTTGTAAAAAACAGGACCGGTGCTTATCACTTCGTCGTCAACATCATCATCCTCATCATCAGCCTATATCAGTCCACTGCAGAACATAGGCCTCCCCTAATAAGCGCTATTGCGGTCTGTCCTGAGCTCTACGTATCCAGCTTTTACAAACAGCCTTTCGCAGACCTGTACTGTACTTATCTGTGGTCAAATCTAATATTTTGTAAAGGAATATGAAAAATCAGACGTCGGTACGCTGAGACCGCCTGGTTTGTTTAGCGCCACAATGTGCTACACTAACGAGCCTAACGTCTGAATAAAACATTGTTCAGACAACGTTTTTGATACAAGCGATAGCGATTTTATAACATTCCTTATCAATGGGAGATTACAAGTCACCTGCTAACTAACAAACAGGGCTCTGGCTGCCGGCTGATTTCAGCCTAATACCGACATAGCTAAATCTCCTGGCCACTGACGGGCAGTAGCGTCGGCGATGCATGAAATTGTGCCCTGCGATCCCAAACCCGCGCGTTTTACATTTGGATTATGGGCACTAAACATTATGGGTCCTCTATCCAGCAGTGGACTGATATATGCTTGTGTGGTTTGTGGGGTGGTATCAATGTAAACCCGAATCAAAGAACTAGAAAAGCGGAGGGCTTGCTACCAGTCAATAAGAATGTTTACTGCTTGCAAAAAGTGCATAATTTAATTGTTCCTATTGACTTGCCTATGATTACTTCCTATTTGGTATCCTCATTTATTTCTATTTTAATTTATTTATCAATTTAAAGATTAACATTAGATTTTTTATAAACTATAAATAGCAACCAAAGAACCACTTATACGTTACTTGCTATTTAAAAAATCTCAAAAAACATTAATTTAATAATTATATTTTTTATCGTCCTCCTTCATCGTTACCTCATCTATGAGGATCGTAATTCTGTAAAATAAGAAATCACGACACAACGGTCTTTGGCTTAATAAAACGTGACTTTAACTTGATTTTTGGTTGAACTGTAAACGTATTGTAAGATTTAGGTTAATGGCAAAGCGCTGCTAAGAGATAGATAACTTTTTGGGCAAAATTTTACAATTCTGAATACACTTCTAATGAGGAAAAAGTCTTTATTATTTTTTTCACTTCTCTTGCTCAAAAAGTGTATCATAATAGTGTAGCTTAGCGGGCCTAAAACTCGAGTTTAATACCTCGGGCTAAAAAGTGTTTTTTTCTTTTTATTTTTTGTCTAAAATCATCAGCCCGTACAAAGCATTCGTTCTCTTACATAAAAACTCGACATCTTGGTGCTCCGTCAATCTTTTTTTTTGAAAATAGAACCGTCTTGGTGATGTTTTATGAAGAAAACAATCTACTACACTCGAGAGCATAGAAATCGCACACCCCCTACATTTTCGTTTTGACCGCAAATATTTTATAAATTAGGTTTTGTTTGCGAATACAACTTAAATTAAATTAAAGTACACACTGTTAGCTTCCTAAAAACCCATAATGTCTAGCCTTGACCTTCAAAATCATTACAGTAGCACCAAAACAATAGAATTACCCAAATTCGCTCGTTTCAGGTAGCTCGGTTTGTGATACTTTGAGCACGTATAAAAGGTTAAGGGATGATTGAAATGACATCATTTGCATACCAACTCGCAGTCAGAAAGGTCCTTTATCGAATACGTCATCACTCTGCACAAGAAAATGGATACCACACCGGAAGCAGCGTCTCAAGTGGTTGCACTAATTGAAGCTGGACAGAACCAAAGTCAAGTGGCTCATCAGTTAAATTTGAGCAGATATGCTGTTCGACGTGTATACCAGCGATATCAACAAACTGGTGGCTTTACCAGGCGACCAGGAACAGGCCGAAAACGTGCGACAACACAACGCGATGATCGTTTTCTAGTGACGACTTCATTAAGAAATCGCCGGATGAATGCATTTCAACTCGGACAGCAGCTCCAAGAAGTTAGAGAAGTGGAAGTTAGTCGGTGGAAGGTTAGAAGAAGACTTGCCAAAGGAGGCCTGATAGCGCATAGACCAGCAACTGGCCCAAAATTGACCCCAGCGCACAGACAAGCGCGCCTTCAGTTTGCTCGAAATCACGTAAATTGGACTATGGATCAATGGAAGGCAGTACTATTCTCTGACGAGTGCAGGATGTGTCTCCATGGTAACGACGGACGGGGTAGAGTCTACCGAAGATCTGGTGAGCGTTTTGCTCAGTGCTGCATCTCCGAACGGGTTTCATACGGCGGTGGTTCGTGCATGTTCTGGGGAGGCATATCACTGGAAGCAAAAACTGAACTTGTGTTCATCACAGGGCCCGATATCGACCGTCGATCGGGTGGATTGACTTCCCGACGTTACGTCGAAGAGATCCTGGAAGAACATGTTGTGCCCTTTTCGGGGTTTATCGACGAAAATTTCGTTTTTATGCAGGATAACGCAAGACCACACACCGCCGCTATAGTACGCCAGTACTTGGAGGAGGTTGAAATACCCGTTATGACGTGGCCTGCTCGAAGCCCAGATATCAATCCTATTGAGCACTTATGGGACGAACTAAAGAAACGAGTAAGGGCCAGAAACGCAGCACCTACGAGTCTCAGAGAGCTCTAAACCGCAATTAAGGAAGAATGGAATAGCATACCGCAAGACTTTGTAAAAAAATTGATTTCTTCGACGTAACATCGAATAGAAGCCGTTATTAAGGCTAGGGGGGGCAATACCTCGTATTAATAAACCATTATTATTATAAAAAAATGTTTTTTTAACCTTTTATACCTACTCAAAGTCCCACAAACCAAGCTACCTGAAACGAGCAAATTAGGGTCATTCTATTGTTATGTTCCTACTGTAATGATTTTGAAGGTCAAGGCTAGACATTATGGGTTTTTAGGGAGCTAACAGTGTGTACTTTAATTTAATTTAAGTTGTTTTCGCAAAAAAAAATTAATTTCTAAAATATTTGCGGTCAAAATGAAAATGTAGGGGGTGTGCGATTTCTATGCTCTCGAGTGTATTATATACTAAGTGGCTTTGTGACATACGTTTTTATAAACTTGATGAATTCCTAAATTGCATATTTTAAATACTTATTTTTCTATTATTATTATCATAAATAACATTTAGTACGTAACTGTAAATTTTTGTTTTTGTTTATACAACAGATACTTTGTTGTTTTGTTTTTATTTTTACTTTATTCTAAAGTGACTATTATTTTATTTATTGCATTAAATCATAATAATTATTGTATTTGGTATTAGTTTTATTGTTTAATATTTTGTAATATAATTTTCATAATTCGATTATAACCGTCTTATATATGTTTAATAAGTATTATGTATGTTAGTCTCTAAGGTATTTATATATATATGGGCCCTAGTTTAAGTAAATTAAAATCTTGTACTTTTTCTTTGTTCCTGAAATAAAATTTATTATTATTATGATGACACTTTATTCATTTTAAAACTCATCAAAAATACATTTTTTACTATAAAATTTAAAACATTATTAATCTACTATGTACAAAAATAATATAAAAAAACATTATAGTAAAAAATATATCCAAAATGGTGGACCACCGACCACGGGGCAAGGCTCAAACGGTCAGTGGCTAGGGCTGCAGAGAGAGGAACCTCCGCACAATGCGTGCCGAGTCCAGGAGAGCCGCCTTCTGTATCTGACCCTTGATCCAGCTGCCTAGCGAGAGCCTCTTAAGGTATTGGTCAAGGCTCTTCGCTATAAGACCGTTCACTGAAACGACTATCGGAACGATAATTGTTGAGTCAACATCCCACATAGCGGTAATCTCGTGTGCCAAGTCAAGGTACTTGCTAAGCTTGTCCTTCTCGGCCTTCACGAGATTAGCGTCATGTGGAATGTCAACAAGTATCGCCCGGCGTTCCGACCGGTCTACCAAGACGATATCAGGTTTATTCGCAAGAATAGTCCTGTCCGTGATGATAGAGCGGTCCCAGTAGAGCGTAGCACGACCATTTTCGAGAACCGGTACCGGTGCGTACTTATAGTACGGAACCTCTGGACCGACAAGGTCGTATTGGAGAGCAAGCTGCTGATGGATGATCTTTGCTACTTGGTTATGTCTGTGCAAGTATTCAGTGTTAGCGAGGTGCGAACAACCCGAAAGTATATGTCTGAGGGATTCACCGGGACGATGACAAGCTCTGCAAATGTCAACGGTTCCATCCTTCATGATATACTTTCGGTAGTTGTTCGTCTTTATTACCTCATCCATAATCGCACAGACAAAACCTTCGGTTTCCCCAAAGAGGTCACCGAAACGTAGCCAGTTCACGGATGCGAGTAGGTCTACATCAGGCCCTGTAAGGGCTTTGTAGAACCGTCCGTGCAGCTCCTTACTCTCCCATACAACCTTGCGGTCGAGGGCACTCAGCACCGTAGGTTTGTGCCAGTTCTCCTTAGCCAGTGAGAGCGGGGTAAGGTTCTTGTCAACTGCTACGACATCACGATGCATCTCACTGTCGGCATGGAGGAAGTATTCTCTGAGCTTGCACACCTCGTGGTTATGGAGGGTCTTGGCATTTAAAAAGCCGCGGCCCCCACATTTCCGCGGGATGTACATCCTCATTACCGACGAGCGTGGATGTCGCATTCTATGTGTCGTAAGAAGTTGACGAACCTTACAGTCAAGGGCGTCAAGTTCAGTCTGAGTCCATTTCAATATGCCAAAAGTATAGATGACCAGAGGCATAACCCAGCCGTTGAAGGCTCGAACCTTGTTACCACCCGACAAAAGACTATTGAGTACTTTAGTCAGGCGGCAAAAGAATCGCTCCTTCACCGACTGTTTTATGTCTCTGTCTACTATACCTAACGCTTCTGACATACCGAGATATTTGTAGGTTTCGATATCGGAAAGAGATCTGAGGGATATCGTATCGGAAAGCTGTAAGTTTGTAGTATTTACAACTTTCCCCCGCCGTACTTGCATGACCGCACACTTCTCGACACCGAACTCCATGCTGATGGCACTGCTGAATATCTGTGTGATATTCAACAGAGTCAGCAGCTCTGGTTTTCTCGGCGCGAAAAGTTTGAGGTCATCCATGTACAGCAGGTGAGAAACGATACCACCCTCTCTCCGAAGTCGATAGCCTAGCCCTGAATCCTTTAGCAGAGTACTAAGAGGATTCAGTGCCAGGCAGAACCATAGGGGGCTCAGACTGTCGCCCTGGAAAATACCCCGCTCTATGCGAATCAGATCTTGCGGAGCAGAGGGATCCCGTCCGCTACCTGGATGACGAAGAACTGTGATCCACTGTCTCATGCATGTACCTAAGAAGGATCTCAAAGTTGCATCAATTTTATACAACTCTAAGATCCTCTCCAGCCATGTATGAGGCACCGAATCATAGGCCTTCTTGTAGTCTATCCATGCAGCGGAGAGGTTCCCCTTGCTGCGCCTGATCTGCTGGCTAATGGTCATGTCAATGAGGAGGAGCTCCTTAGTACCGCGGGACCCAACCCTACATCCATTCTGAGCAGGAGCCAAAATATTATTTGCAACTATGTGCGTATTAATTTTTACGGTCAGAATGGACGTAAGGAGCTTGTAGATGGTAGGTAAGCACGTTATGGGTCTGTAGTTCTTTGCTTCCGCGGTACTACCAGATTTGTGGAGCAGGAAGGTGACTCCAGTCGTCATGAAACTTGGCAGAGACCCAAGCTCGAGGGCTTCTTGAAATTGTGTGGCGAGTACAGAGTGTGAACATCTAAACCACTTCAGCCAGAAGTTATGCAACCCGTCCGGTCCAGGACTTTTCCAGTTATGGGCCGAACGGATTGCAAATCTGACATCTATGGGGGTAATCTCAACAGCCCCCATGGTTTCGATTGGTTCACACTCTCTACTCACCACATCCATCCAATCTCCCTCCGTGTGCTGGATGGGCACAGACCAGATGCTGCGCCAGAAATTATTCATGGTATCAGCATCCGGTACACGCCCGTCCATCACACATTGGTCAGGTTTCTCCCAGTTTCGGTACACCTTCCTCTGGTCACTTTGGAAGTTTCGATTCTGCCAATATCGGTCCACACGTTCTCGATACCTACGAATGCGACTCGCCCAAGCAGAGATTTTCTGCTTCAGAAACTCAATGCGTTCTGTGACACATGCCATATAATCTCGGGGCCGAGTATCAGTCCCAGCAAAGGCCTGTGTTACAAAACGCATCACTCGAGGGCGGGTATTGCCCTCTCTGAAGCAACTTAGCTTTGCAATGAGGGTCCTGAATTTACCGATCCGCCGTTCGATCCGTACTTGCCAAGCTGGAATTTTGTCAACAGGTCGTGGTGCTCGCGTGGAGTTTGGGAACTTGACACGAGCAACACGACACGCCGCCACGGCTCCGCAGTAAAGGATCGAATGGGTATCGGCTAGTCCTTCGCTAGTCTCTAGATAAGGGACCAACAAAGGATTCAAGGCCTCCATTACAGCTAAGTTTCGTCTGTGAGTGGGCAAGCGAGGCAAACGCGGTCTTTCATCGAGAGGTGCGGACCGGTACGATAAAATCGCATCCTCCAAAGTCCTCCTCAATTGCTCATTTACCTGGTTTGTCACGCTGGTGATCTCGTAGTCGACGTCGTCAGCAGCGGGGTCCGGCTGCGTCGTTACCGGTATCGGAGTTGTCGTAACCGGCAGAGCGGCAGCCAGGACTCGCTGCGAGTGGTCAGCTACTTGATCACTTTCAGCGCGAAGCCGGTCAAGTACCGAATCATCCAACAATTTCAATCGTTGGATGGCTCGTACCTGATCCGATAGCCGTTGTGCAGTGACGGTAACAGCTGGTTCAAGCGTCAAAAACAGAGGCAGGATCCGGGTAAGGTACGCGGTGCGGTTGATTCCTCCCTCTGTAGCCCTATAGTATGCGCGCATGACATTTTTGTTTATGCCTTCGGTCCACTTCATGCGCCGCACTTTGCTGGTGGAGGCGGGGGTCGGACGCGGGGCAGACTGTCCCGCAGACCCCAAGCCGGCCGACAGCGGGGGCCGCCCACGCCGCACAGGTGGTCGCGGCGGCGGAGGCGACGGCGGCCTGCTCTCGTCGCTCGACGCGCTGGTGTCCGGGGGGGTGGCGAATACCTCATCCCCGGACGACGACGCGGAGCTTGACGGAACAGGCGCTGGTGATGGTGGGAGTGCATTTTTTGAAGCCGCTTTTGCTCTCGTTATCATTTTCGTATGATTTCAGTCATTGTGACATTTTGTTAGTTTTTGGTATTTTTAAGTTTTTATGAAATCCAAAATAGGTTGAAAACTTGTAACTATGGAGTTTGTGTATGGAAAAACCCAGGAAAAATATTATAAAATTAATTATTCGTAAAATATTTGATAGAAAGCGTGTGACAGCGGTGAAGTTTTTATTAATTTAATTATTATTATTATTATTATATCTAAAAAAAGTTGTACGACTAATGATTCAAATATAGGGCTCCTATTAATAAAACATACATCCAATGTACAAACCTATATTCTGGCAAATAAATGATGATTCATTAATTCATTCAAACAGGCCTCCTGATGTTTATTTTTTTTGTTGAAAAAAATTATACGTTTATGGTTATACTTATGAACACCTTTCAAAAGATAAACGATGCTTAGGCTATTGCCATCTCTTAGCGTTTGACAATGGCAAATAAATAATAACGCTGGACGCCATCAATAATAGTGACAGGGCTAACTTTGAGCATTGGTTAACTTTATGTAACTTTCATAAGTAAGGGGGTAAGTCAGACAGACAGCGGTTAAGTGTGGAGTTTTTTGTCAGTGTTAGTGATGATGTCTGATTAGATTAGGCATTATTATGTCAGGCAAGATATTCACACTATAATTATGTTTCTAAGCAACTTCTACTCGTGAAAACCTGTAATTCGCTTTCTATATTTGTAAGTATATACCATTGTGTTAAATTAGTTGTTGGTTTTCCTTTATAAATAAATAAAATTAAACCGTGCATATTCTTTAGCTTGTTCCACACGTCAACCAACACAGTTTGCACAATACACTTGGTTTGGTTGTAACCTAAATATCAAATTGAGTAGCCAAAGAATCCTTTATCTTCTTTCCTTTACATTCTTCTTGTGGTCAGTGAGTTCACTCTTATGTAAAAGGAAAACTTCTAAATGTTTATGATTGATGGTCAAAATGAATGCAATGCTTTTTTATGAAAACAATGTCGTTTATTTTTACCTAAATACAGCAAGCCAAAAAGAAGGGTTATGTTTAGGAGCCTATGTATGTATGTTTTGGTTCATCATCTATTGCTTTATACGAGTATTTAGTACCATTAAACCACGACGCAAGAATTCGAATAGAAAGAAAAGTTGACACAAGCTTAAATTTAGCTTGTTTAAAAGAATTCATACAATTTTTACCATATTCATAATTTATATTGCATTTATTCATGCAAGGACACTTACCAAACATCTGCCATACATTAACTCGATATACTGCAACCGACTGTCAGTTAACTACTTTTAAATTACAACCCTTGACCCCTAATAACAGTTTTGACACCATTATCACTTCCCTTATTTATTAACACTACTTCAATTATTATTTTTAAGTAGACGTTACAAAATCCTGAGAAATATACGGGAGAATATTCAGTATTTCAAATTTATTTTAGTATCTGGGGTCGGTAGCGATCCCGCCGAGTCGAGCATGCGAAGCCGTAGCATACCTTTACCCGAACCAACTCTGGCACTTTTCACCATATAGTCAAATGTGGGTCTCTCTGTGGTCGGTACCTTCATGGCTAAGGATCGTGATCCTGGTCAGTATGCGTTGTCTTCCTGATGAACTGGGCTGCTTATCTTCAGTGGCTTCTGTTGGTAGCCATAAAAACCTATGGACAGACTGTTTCAAATTTAATTAAAATTTATGTAACGGAAAGATATACAATAGCTACTTTGTTATAGGATGATAAAAAATGGTACAATTCTCTGAATAAGAAATTACTATTTGGCAGTATTAATTGAGGTTCCAATTCGTCCCTTTTTCATAATTAGCAACATTACAAAAGCTAAGTGCAGGGTCATCTTGGTACCTATTGTACTTCACCCCTCAAAAAGTCTTATTATTTCTTTTATTTCCTTTAGCTGGTAGACTATAGCATTATTGCAAACCTATATAGGTTTTCGCTCTAGAGTTAACGCAGAAATCTGGTCACACCTGCTTTCCGGTAGCTGGTGTTTTTTTGCAAGAATTAACGAAACAAAACATCACAAGGCTTTTCTGTGGGATTATTAGACAGATAAGACAAAACTAAACTAATTATACTCTCTAACCAAAGATGATTCTATTGATTTTACTATTAAAAATTATATAATGCTAAATTTTTCTAATCCTATGAATAATTTATTTATTTATTTATATATATATAATGTGGTGAGGTGTGGTATATTTATTTATATTTTATAATGTATATTATTCTGAAGGCGTTTTTTATATGGTGCCCGAGTCATAGTTTACTGACAATAGAAGTTTAGTTTTAGTTTTTTAGATTGGTTAGGGCAATAACCAATAACATAACCTGCCGTATCGTCGTTTTGGTCAATGACAAAGTAATATATCAACAAATTGATAAAAAAATCAAGATAGCTTTCGATAAGAATAGATTTAAATTTGCTCGCGATGAGTTTTTTTTAATTATATAGGCTTACGTTTGACTACATTTCGCCTCATGGTAAGCAAAAATGCAGTCGCCGATGGAGCACGCTTGCCTAGAAGAAACATGTTCGAGACTTGAAAACACGCAGATTATAATCATCGGGAAACACACATTCGGGGAGGGCGTTCGGGGGGATGTAAGTGTTGAGCCGGCTTTTGACTATGGTGGGTAATGTATTACTTTTATACATCTTTACACATGATCATTTGACACTTCAAACTCGGGGCGAGGCTAGAGGGAGGTGCAGTGTCCGGGGAGGTGTGTCGTTCAAAATGTATGATGAGCGATACAATATTATAGCTCAAGATGTACTATATATCCCATAGTTATTGCAACCTGCTTTCTCTTTAAATGCGTCCTATAATGCACCAGTTCCTGTGTCGAACAACTTATAGCAAATATTTACTGCATTCTACAGTTGGGTAATTCAAGAAAATGTCCGAATAATTATAGGTTGCTAGTAATTTACGTTTTCCGGTTCACAAACCGACATCTGCTCGTCATTAGCTATATTATAATGGGTTTATTGTTGGTTTATTGCAGAAATCTGGTCATTTTCATTTTTGTTTATTTATTGAAGCTTTTATATTTTGTTGTGTTGAATTTTCGTCCGTTGTGCAGTTCAAAATAAATTAATTGAAATTATTAAATTTTCTATATCAAAAAGGAAATTTTTATAAATGTATTTGTAAGTAATATTAACCAAAGGAATAATAAAAAAAGTGGTAGTAAATATCTACATCCAGGATTTTCACCCATCACATCAATTGGACCGGTGGCAAAACCCGTTTCGGATAACATTTTCTATTTTTTTTGTGTAATAATAACTGGTAGAACTCTTATACTTATTCGCAAGCTTATTCTTTCTGAACCTTACAAGTAGCTCTCTAAAAATAAGCAAGTACTTAGATACTTTTATATAAAACAGCGTCGTAAAAGGTTTGAGAGTTAGCTATCTTTTCAAAGGTCATGTTTTCAACCTTTAAATTCGATAACATTAAATGTAAATGTGTAAAATGTCGGATACACATTTGCATTTAATATTATCTTCGTTTTAACATTATTTTCATAGAAAATTATCTACCTAATATCATTCTAACAATACATAATCAGCAACTATTTAAAACTCATAAAGTTTATAGAATTCATTTATTATTTGCAATAACAATAAACCTGCCATTCAATTGCGTAACCTCTTATTACAAAACTGACATACGAAAGCCACTTGTAATTATATCTCTATAGTATTTATTACATCGACCTTGTCAAAATATGAAACGGTAGCCGATACAACAATGAGACTAATCATTTGGCTGCATGTTGTATATAGATAATACATACGGCACGAAAATTAGCAGAGCTTGTTGAAAAAAACTATCTTTGGAACCCAAGCTAACATAACCTGTCTGGTAGAGATTGCTCTAAGCGATAAGACTGCCCATTGTAATTTCATTATTTGCTATTGTGTGTTTTATAATTTATGTGTAATTTGGTGTGAGTACAATAAAGAGTTAACTATATATCTATTTATTTATCACCGGGACCTGATGCCCTATGCTAACTAACAAACGGGGTTCTAGCGGCTAGCTGATTGAGGCATTGCGTAGACCACCGGAACAGCTAAATTCCCTGATCGCCGAAGGGCACCAGCATCAGCACGAGAAGCTGTGGTCTGTGATCCTAATCACGCACGCCCAGCGAGGGTATTTTGAACATATCCCCCTTCTTATTAGGGGAGGCATATGTCCAGTGGTGAACTGCTTTGCTATAGGCTGCTCGTGCAAAAATGTCCAAGCTTTGAGAGGATCAACGACTCAAATTACAAATTTAAGTATGTTAAAAGAGCGAAGAATTAGATTACAATAACAATAATGAAAGTAGCAATAGGCGGTCTTATCGCTTAGAGTGAACTCTTCAAGACAACTATTGTATTGACTTGATTTAAAAGACTGTAGCAGACGATGAAGTAATCCCGTTTCTGCACCAATGCATTGAGCACCAAAAGTATTCCCATTTGAGCAACAATCAATATTTTAACGTGGTGCTCAAAGGGGAACTAATTATCAATATCTAAACATAAAAACTCTAATAAAGCTTATCAGCTTACTATTTTTTAAAATTTCACGTGTATCAAACATAATTAATATTATTATTAAAATTAAAGCTGATATAGTGACTAACGTACTGCCGAAAGCGTAAGTGTTGTACGGTAGCCTCTTGTATGAGTGGCCTAGGTTTAATTTTCCCGCTCCAAACAGCACGCGCCGCTCCCACGCCGCTTCCGCGTGTCGTCTGTGAACTCTGTGATGATGAAGTTCTATATGTTTGAATTCGCCGCGCCGCACCGTGCCCGTACCCACATTTGAGGTCTGGTCAAGTTCTTAGGAGTGCACTTGAGATGCAGGAGAAAAAACTCGCAGACAGTAGTTAGCAATATAATAAAGATCATTGCAGATAAACCAGAAACAAGTCTACAAGATCCAAATATTTGTCTGCATTCTGAGTCCTGAATATAGAATAAATCTCAAGGTGAGTTACTGCGAGATTCCAGAGGTGGGTACATTGATAACTTGTTCTATTTAATTGTTGTAAGGTGACATTCATTTATTGTCTGAAATTGTAAATTCATGCATTTCTCTGATGAATTTGCGCGTTATTGGGTGTTTTATCTCTTTTCCTTGATCTCTTATATTATTTTATGTACATAAAAATGTTTATGGAAAACTATTTAAAAAAAAACATAATAATTTTTTTGTTATTCAGAATAATCTATCAAATCTCAAAGAGAGCAGAAAATTTTATGACCTTGTTTTTTTGTTTCTTAAGTCGTGTGTATCAAAAAAAGATGAACGGACATACCATTCACGGCATTTCAATATTACCAAAGGCCTTGTCGAATGAATGGATTGAAAGTAAAAAGATGAAGTGGAATCGTTAGTCACAAAGGGCGCGAATAATTTTTTTTTCTTGGTCCTGGTAAACAGATTTTATTTATGAGAGGCTCCCCTGGTCGTCAACGGGCAGCAGCGGCGGTGCGGCTGCGGTGCGAGAAGTTGTGCCCTGCGATCCTCAACCCACATATATACCTACCTAGTGTTGGAATTATGGGTATATTGTCCCTTTTTTATGTGACTTAAACATGGAAAAAGCACATGGTGTACCTGATTTTAAGTGGTAACCATTACCTATTACAAAGCATTGAATCGTAGATCACGTTTTTTGGAACGTGGTCTACGTGGTCCATATACGGGGATATCCAATCCCCATGCTGGGTAGGTATGTATGTACGTGGGTTGAAGATCGCAGGGCACAACTTCACGCACCGCCACTGCGGCTACCTGTCGACAGCCAGGGGATGTAAGTGGTAGCTGTGCCGGTGTTATGGCCGCGCCATGCTGTCAGCTGGCCACCAGAGTCCCGTTTGTTAATAAGCAGGTTGCATAATTTGCAGGTGAGGTTCACTGGGGGTTCTAACGGAGTGTACCCGTTGATCGTAAGATTTTAAAAAACATTGTTTTGTTAATTAGGGTATTTTTGCATCATTTACCAATTTTTAGACGAATAGATAACGTTTTACATTAAAATTTATTCAATTTTGTTCTAATTATTGTTTGATTTTTTTGCTGACTGTGCGGGAAAACGCTATTTGACGAACTTAACAAAATGTCAAAATTAATGATTGGAGGAATTTAACAGCCTGCGCAAATTGGACGGCAAACGTCAGCGATTAGACGCTACGACAAGCAGCGGGGGACAATTTTCATACATTTTGTTCAAAGCTCCGCACACACGGCGACAATCGTATCAGCAAGATATGACAGGAGCTTGCGACTAAGCGCGACGACAAAGCGTCGTGTTTGCAAGGTCTATATTAGTAAAATATAATTGTGGCGAGTTTACACATACTTTTTTTCGTAACGAATGTACTTTGTGGTAAATGTACAATAACCCATTGAATGCGTAATGTTAAGTTTGATATTTAAAAAAAATATTTGTTTGGGCCGCGTATTAAATTTTGCCTCCCTGTTTTAAAATCCACCTAGATCAATTCTTTTAATTAAATTCTTTCTATTTTTGGTTGTCTGGAAGAAAACGCTTTAAGCGATAAGACTGCCCATTGTACCTACATAACTATTTCACTCTCTGTTTTTGTAAATTTTTGGTTTTTAATTGGTCTTGTGTGCAATAAAGAGTTCTTCTATCTATCTATCTAGATTTCTAGATAGACTCAAAGTCTCGCTCTTTCAAATCAACTTCACCTTTACTACACGTAAAGGTTAATAGTAAACAATTTAAAGGACAATCATGTCAAGGATAACGGAGGCTATTTTGACAAATGCATAGCCTTGGTCGGCAGGCAAAGCCTTTTGTTTATCTGTGCTCTGTATTAGTTCTAAGGTTAAAACCATTTTCTAGTCTTTAAGCTTTATTTTATCTGTGGGTTTTATCTCTAAGCTTTTATACTTTAGTTAGAAGGTAAGGTGTATTTTCGTTTTAGATGAACTGCGCTGTATGTAGACCAAAGTTAAATTGTTTTATTTTCATTGCAAAAAGCATACTATATATTTCATCATCATCATCACCAGTCTATAGCAGTCCACAGTTGGACATAGGCCTCTCCTAATGAGCGCCATTGCGCCCTGTCCTGAGCTCGACGCATCCAGCTTCGACAAGCAGCCTTTCGCAAATCGTCACTCCACCTCGCCGGAGGGCGTCCTGCACTACGTTTGCCGAGCCGCGGTCTCCACTCAAGAACTCGTTTACCCCAACGGTTATCGGTTCTTCGGCAGATATAGCCAGCCCACTGCCACTTCAGCTTGCTAATTCTCTGAGCTATGTCGACGACTTTATTTCTATGTCGGAAATACTCATTACGGATTTTATCCTTCAAAGAAACTTCGAGCATAGGTCGTTTCATAGCTCGCTGAGCGACTTCAAACTGGTGGACTAACCGTACTGTGAGTGTCCATGTTTCGGCTCCGACTAGTAATTTTTAGGCGTAATATATTTGACGGCTTCTGTAACATAGGCAAAGGCATGGGCAAAGGCCCGCCTAGGACACAGAAGGTTGTGGGTTCGATTGCCGGTAGCTTCAGTACTCCAGCCACCCGGTGACCACGATCATTGCAACGCGATCGAAACGTCGGGAAAATAAATAAGGTAAAATGCGACGAAGACCCGTTGAACAAAAATACATATGTTTAATACTCGTGCACTTTAAAAAATACCGTGACGAATGTTTTTATGCTCTGTAGATTTGTCTCGGGCCTCTGGGTGTTGTCCATGTTTAATAAGTATTTTTTACACTTATTTTTAAATACTTATAACAGTATTTTTTAATACTTATAACAGTCATGTGATTTTCATAATACAAGCTTTGCATGATTTGGGGATACATGATGTTGTGTCATACCACCCAGCATAATTTATTATTGACTTGTATTTTTTTTGTAACATAAAAAAAATATTTTGTGAACCATGCCTTGTATAAATATGCATTACTATTTTTTGTCGTTTTATAAATAATGCTGGACACTATCGTATGTTATCAATTATCATTTATCATACATCGTACATCGGTAACTAAGCAGATTTTAAACTAAACGAACTACACGACCGCATTGTGACTTCTATAAAAAAAAAAACTATTTATATATATTTTTTGTAAATCATCACCAACCTATAGAAGCTTACTGCTACTTTTTTGTGAATATTTACATATGTACTATCCATAAAATACACCCAAATCCGAGGGAAATATTAGCAGATCATACAAACGTTTATCTCGCGACGGGAATCGAACCCAATTTTAGCGTCTAGGTTGTCTAATAACCGCAATACCAGGTTTTAAAAGACCTTAAAAGACCTTCTTTACTAGATACTCAGTTTATAAATCACCCAACAGTACTTTTTATTTCCAACATTCTGCCCTATCTATTCCAACTACATATTAACTAAACGCCTCCCGGAGGTATCATGGACCGTTGTTTAATCTACCGGTGAAATACAGCACATCATGTTTATTAATGTGCTGTACTTTTATTGCTTTCATTGTTTGCAATTTATTAGTGCCAGCGTATACTAGGGTAATACCCTCGAGAGCAATGAATCCGGGTCACTCAAAGAATCCAAAAAATCTCGGAAAGTAAGAATGCTAGGTTAATGCAATAAATTGTATTTAATAGACAATTTAATACTCCTTAAATGAAAGTATTAAAACTTCTTAGTTATTGTAAAGTTATATCATAAAAAAATCAAATTTGAAAAGGGAACACTGTCGAAGATGGAACTACGAAATTACAGGATTTGTTTTTGCTTTTGTTTGTAATCTGTCATTTATGTTGGTACATAAACCAGGTTGATAGTGCTCAATATTCATTATTCAAGCTGAAATCATGTCGCTTACACTTGAAGAATGCACCAGAATACTTACATTGGTAAGGTGTTCCAACCTTGTGTAAGTGGGGGGTAAGGTGTTCCAACCTCCAACTTCCGGACACAAAAGCCAACCTCACCTGCACGCGGTGCACCCTGCTGACTAACGAACGAGGCTCTGGCGGCCGGCTGATTGCGGCATAGCGCAGCCTACACCGGCACAGCTAAATTCCCTGACCGCCGACGGGCAGCAGCGTCGGCGGTGCGAAAAGCTGTGTCCTGCGATCCCCAACCCGCATGCCCAGCGTGGGGATTATGGGCATACCCCCCCTATTATGAACGACACAAAAAAGAGATGGCCCCCAGTTCCCGGCCGTCCCGCTATTCCTGGCCATCCAGGTAGCGGCCATGGTAACGGCGGGACAGGGGGTGCTAGGAATCCCCGGGCTACCTCTGGCTACCTGCAAAATCTGACCCTGGCTACGTTTAACGGACGGACTCTGAGGCTCGACGAACATCTAGCGCAGTTGGAAGTGGAGCTGGAGAACATTAGGTGGCATGTTCTGGGGTTGTGTGAAGTCCGTAGAGAGGGAGAGGACACCATAACCCTAGACTCGGGCCACCTTCTGTACTTCCGCGAGGGTGACCAAACATCCCAGGGTGGCGTAGGGTTTCTCGTCAATAAGGCCCTCTCTAACAACGTTGAAGAAATCTCCAGTGTGTCGACCAGGGTAGCGTACCTGATCCTTCGGCTATCCAAGAGGTATAGCATGAAGATAATTCAGGTTTACGCACCGACCTCGGCACACTTGGATGATGAAGTGGAGGATATGTACGAGGACATATCCAAAGCCTTGCACAACACCACGAAGGCTCACTTCAACGTTGTTATGGGGGACTTTAACGGCAAAGTGGGAGTCCGAATTGGCGACGAATCCAGAGTGGGCCCGCATAGTTTTGGGTGTAGAAATCACAGGGGGCAAATGCTGGTCAACTTCCTAGAGAAGGAGGGGCTCTTCTTGATGAACTCGTTCTTCGAGAAGAAGCCCCACAGGAAGTGGACATGGCGTAGCCCCGACACTGTGACCAAAAACGAGATCGACTTCATCATGACGGATAAAAGGCACATATTCAGAGACGTCTCCGTGATCAACAGGTTCAACACCGGATCTGATCACAGACTTGTCCGAGGCTCTCTGAATATCAATCTAAAGCTGGAGAGAAACCGTCTGATGAAGTCCACGCTCCGACCCAATCTACTCCAGATCATGGCGGGCACCGAGAAGTTTCAGAAGCTTCTCGGTGACAGATTCGTTGCTGTGGAACCTACCGATGACGTTGATGAGGCCCTACAAAACGTGGTTGGAACGTTAAGGGACGAGAGCATCAAATTCTGCCAAATGCAGCCTAAAGGCAAGAAGTCCAAACTCACGGATGAGACTCTTCGGCTGATGACAAAAAGACGGGACACCACTCAGGCCACTTCGTCAGAGAGGTCAGACCTGAACAAGCGAATTGCGAAGATGATACGGCGCGACCTTCGGAGCTCCAATACACGCCTCATTGAAGAGGCAATAGAGCGAAACCGAGGGTCCAAAGTATTCACTCAGCAGCTTGGCAGGAGCCACCTGACGAAGTTAACGACACACGATGGCCGAACCGTCTTGTCAAAGCCGGAGGTATTATCTGAGATAGAGGACTTTTATGGCCGACTGTATGCGGCACATGCTCCTTGCCCCCAACGTAGCAGCCACGATTCTCGAGCCACCCTCACCCGCCACCATACCGACGACCTGCCAGAGATCAGCCAAGACGAGGTCGTACTGGCCCTGAGACAGCTTAAAAATGGAAAAGCCCCCGGTGAAGACGGTGTTACTTCAGAACTTCTGAAGGCTGGAGGAGCTCCTGTTGTGCAGGAGCTGCAGAACCTCTTCAACGCCGTCCTTCACTGTGGGAGAACTCCTAAGGCGTGGAACGAGAGCTTGGTGGTTCTGTTTTTTAAGAAGGGAGATAAAACCCTTCTTAAAAACTACAGACCTATCTCGCTCCTGAGCCACGTCTATAAGCTGTTCTCAAGGGTTATTACAAATCGTCTCGCCAGAAGACTCGATGAGTTCCAGCCACCGGAGCAGGCCGGGTTTCGCGGAGGATATGGTACCATAGACCACATTCACACAGTGAGGCAGATTATACAGAAGTCCGAAGAGTATAATCAGCCCCTGTGTCTGGCGTTTGTGGACTATGAGAAAGCCTTTGACTCTGTAGAAACCTGGGCTGTCCTGGAATCCTTGCAGCGATGCCAAGTGGACTATCGTTATATCGAAGTGTTGAGGTGTCTGTACGAAGCCGCCACTATGAGTGTCCGAGTACAGGACCAGCAGTCTAAACCCATCCAACTGCGCCGCGGAGTGAGACAGGGAGATGTCATATCTCCGAAACTGTTCACAAGCGCGTTGGAGGATATGTTTAAGACGCTGGACTGGAAAGGTATGGGCATAAACATAAACGGCGAGCACATCTCACACTTGCGATTCGCTGATGACATAGTCCTAATGGCGGAGTCGCTGGAGGAGCTGCAACAGATGCTGGACGGCCTAGCATCAGCCTCGCGAAAGATAGGTCTCGGCATGAATTTGGACAAGACCAAAGTTATGGTCAATGACCGAATTGATCCGAGTCCTGTCGTCGTTAATGGACACCTTCTTGAAGTTGTTTCGGAGTATACATACCTCGGGCAGATATTGCAGTTGGGTAGAAACAACTTCGAGAAGGAGGCCAAGAGGAGGATTCAGCTGGGTTGGGCAGCATTTGGAAAACTACGTCGAGTTTTCTCGTCACCTATACCGCAATGTTTGAAAACGAAAGTTTTCAATCAGTGCGTCCTACCCGTCATGACATACGGAGCCGAAACGTGGACACTCACAGTACGGCTGGTCCACCAGTTTAAAGTCGCTCAGCGAGCTATGGAACGAACTATGCTCGGGGTTTCTCTGAAGGATAAAATCCGTAACGAGTTTATCCGACATAGAACTAAAGTTGTCGACATAGCTCAGAGAATTAGCAAGCTGAAGTGGCAGTGGGCTGGCCATATCTGCCGAAGAACCGATAACCGTTGGGGTAAACGAGTTCTTGAGTGGAGACCGCGGCTCGGCAAACGTAGTGTAGGACGCCCTCCGGCCAGGTGGGGTGACGATCTGCGAAAGGCTGCTGGTAGAAGCTGGATACGTCGAGCTCAGGACAGGGCGCAATGGCGCTCATTAGGGGAGGCCTATGTCCAGCAGTGGACTGCTATAGGCTGATGATGATGATGATGATGATGACTTACATTGGTGGAAACCGGCCGGAGTCAGCGCGATACAGCCAGGACTGTCGGTGTGTCGCTGTCAACAGTACAAAGAGTTCTCCGACGTTACGAAGAAACTGGTTCTAACCTACGCAGACCAAGAACGGGCAGAACTTGGTGTACCACAGCACGAGAAGACCGATACTTGGTGAACACCATGCTTCGAAATCGCTTTCTCACAGGAACTGAACTCACAAATCAGTTTCGACGCCTCGGAGGAAGTAACCCAAGTGCATGGACAGTAAGACGTCGGCTTGCTGAATCTAACTTAAAACCCCTTAGACCTGCAAACGGCCCTAAACTGGAGCGTGGCCATCGTATTTCAAGACTAAGATATGCCCAGAACCACGTAAATTGGAGTATTGAAGATTGGTCGAAAGTTATGTTCTCCGACGAATCAAAATTTATCCTCTACAAGCACGATGGAAGACACAGAGTGTATAGAAGACCAGGGGAAAGATTCAAGCAAGCATGCATCGAAGAAAAAGTAGCCTACGGTGGTGGGTCTGTACTTGTGTGGGCCGGAATTTCCTCTGAAAGTCGCACAGAGCTGGTGATCATAGAAAACGGCTCTTTAACTAGCGTAAGATATGTGGAAGAAATCCTCAACGAACACGTTGGTCCATTTATGGTCAATTTGGGTGAGGATGCTATATTTATGCATGACAATGCCCGACCTCATACAGGTAGGATTGTGAATGACTACCTTCAAGAGATGAACATTACTTGTATGGAGTAGCCAGCACGCAGCCCGGATATCAACCCGATCGAGCATGCTTGGGACGAGCTAGTGAGATGCGTAAAACAACGAAACCCTCCCCCAATCACGCTTCCTGAGCTCAAAATTGCTCTCACAGAGGAATGGGAGAATATTCCCCAAAATCGTATAAGGAACTTGGTGTACAGCATGCCAAACCGCGTAAACGCAGTAATGGAAGCACGAGGAGGTAATACGAAGTATTGAAATTCAAGAAAATCGTCATAAAGTTCAAAATTTTCATGTTTCCTATTTTTGTTTTAAGGAGAGATCAGCAGTTTTTTTTCTTTATGTAATTTTGTGTAAATAAAATGTATGGTGACTCATATTTTTTTAACTTTCATTTAAGGAGTATTAAATTGTCTATTAAATACAATTTATTGCATTAACCTAGCATTCTTACTTTCCGAGATTTTTTGGATTCTTTGAGTGACCCGGATTCATTGCTCTCGAGTGTATTTTAAAGTTTATTTTCTGCCTACAATTCATACGTGTAGTTGCTGTCAGACTATTTGGAATAATTTGTATTGTTCAGTATCAGTATCATCATCGTTTAGAATTGTTTTGGCTGTCATTTTATTTAAAGGTTAAAAATAGTTTAATTTATCTAGTTTCAAGTTCCTGTCAAGTGCGATTTGGACGTAAATTACCTCACGTCAACGTGCCCCACTGCAACGCCATCATTGCACTGTTCCAAGATGACGACCGACGTCGTGACCTGGTGATGGGGACAAGCCCTCATGTATTGGATAGCTGATAATGACTATCAGGCTGAACGAGTCTGTTGGATCGCCTTCATATTTTTGGTGAAATCTGCCTTTGAAACCCTTCAAACACCAACCTCTAAATAGATTTGTAAAAGAAAACTGGTAATCAATATAAAATGTTTGGATATGTAATAACAAAACAACTTGGAATGAAACTGTCTTCAACTCTCTCAAAACATGTTCGTTTAAAAATAAAAATTGTTACAAAGACGTTAGAACAATACTTTTAATAATGGATACTTATTAAGCTAGTCAGGGTTTCTTGCAAACTCTTCTCTGATTGGTCGCGTTATGATTTGGTGTATTTAATTTAAGTTACATACTAAGTAAAGAAATTTTGTATTTTTATTTCACTTATCAGCGCGCGTAAAATTTAAGCATCCACAAAGCAGTAACGTTCCTTATTTGAATGCTATTTGCGCAGATTTGACGCGCCGACCGGCTGCGCTCGAACTCCGCGACCCACTCGCGTACGGCGGCCGGCTGCTCTCGGTTGCTCGCGGCTGCTCGCGGATGCTCGCGGCTACTGTTTGGGCTCGACGCGTCCGTCAGTCTCCAGTAAGATTTTAGCCGTCAGGCGGCTCCGGTCGGCTGCGACGCGCTCCGCTGTGCTCCGATGCGAATGATGATGATGATCCGATGATGAATCGTACATAATTAAATTAGTATTGAAATACCCCTTTAGTTGCGCGTTCAATTAGTTCGTTGGTTAAGTCGTGCCACTCGGCTTTATGCGAGGCAAGTTATAGATCAAAGACAAAAATCGAATATTTTGAGTTGCATAGAATTTGTATGTATCATCGTGGTGAAAGGATTAACCAGCCAAGACCCTGCGTTACCGGGCCTTGCTGTTACGTGGGTGCACCACGTGGAGAGAGTCACGCTCTGCAAATGTAGTACAGAACCTCTGACTTTGTCAAATTTGCTGGTCAGCCCATTGTGCCATACCAGCTGCACTTTAAATTACCCCTGCGCGGCCTCTAAAACGCCATAGATGTGGCTAAATTCTGGGAGCGTAAGCTATAACAGTCACCAAAAGGTAAAAATGTGAACGTATCATCGACACGATGAAGAGTTGCATATGTAGTTACTTCAATTTTTTTTATAAATAAAGATACAGTGGCTTTAGTTACTCATAAGGTAAATATTTATTGTTGTTCCTTCAATGTTTATCTTCATAAAAACGAACGAATAGAATTTCCTCATTATCTTGAACAGCGGAACCGCAAAAAACGTAGAAGCGGTATACCTTACCATTATCCACATTTTCTTCCGACGGACTTTAATGCGGAAGAATTTCCATCGGGTTTGTTACGTACATGGCATTTTGTTGTTACAGGATCGCCATAGCCAATTCACGGAGGCCTACCTCCGCCCGCTGTTCCAGAACTAAATTGGATATTAGTGAGGATGTTTTAAAGAAGCAGGAAGGTCCAGGAAAATTGGCCAAGTATACGTGAGAGCATGCTTCATTTGTTCGCGGACTGTGGCTCGAGGCGCTAGCACCCGGTCCATTGTTTGTGAGAATGGCCAATTATGTCTTTACAGCACACTTTTTTATATTTTACGGTATATTTTAATGATACAATGCTAGTGTTGCTATCACGCTATTTTACTGGATAATGAAAAGATAAACCATTGTTTTCCAAGCTTTTATCGATGTATGCAAACCAAACAGTGTGTACTTAAAAAAAGTTTTGCTGGCCGTACAACTGTGTTATACCTTGAATGTGTAAATATAGGTACTCGTAGGTATAATATTTTTATAGACATTTCTTTAAAAATATTATACCAAGCCACGTGTGTACCTACTATTTATTCAATAAGGCATTTTATAAGAATTCAAAAGAAATACTTTTCTAAACTACCAACAGTTTTGGTCTGGCTTGTATCATATTGAATCTTCGTGCGCACTCACAATATTGTAGTCAACTAAACAAAAACATATTGTTCAAAAAACTTAAAAAAAAAACATTGCAACATAAACATAACAAACATGAAACATCTTAGGACAATATTTTATTTTACACTACTTTTATTTTAATAAAAGTTACGAATTCATTTAGTTCGGTAGTCCAGTCGGCCAGTTGAGGATTTACGCGAGTCAAAGGGAAAATTTAAATAGGTTCATAAGTAAGCGTAATCAATAAACAAACAATCTCACATTCAGTTTATAATATAAGTTAGGATAGATAAAAAAAACTCAACAGGAAATTATTTTATAGCCACTTTATTTTATTTACCTACAAAGCAAAATACAAACCATATGCCAACAATTAGTTGACGCCTCCAGACTTTAGCGGCGTTTAATACAGTCGTGGCATAAATATTCGTAATTGTTGGTTATTTAAAGAACAAATTATCAATATACAAACTAACTCACATCCAGTTTATAATATAAGTAGTGGATTGACATAAAGACAAAAACCTCAATAATGATAGTTCATAATATTCTCAACAGAAAATTATTTTGTAGCCACTTTATTTTATATAACGACAAAGCAATATACAAACCTTATGCCAACAATTACTTGACGCCTCTAGACTTTAGCGGCGTTTAATACAGTCGTGGCATAAATGTTCATAATTGTTGGTAATTTAAAGAATGTTCGTCTCACCCACTCATCATACGAGATATAATTTCCCAAGACCCAAGTCACATCGCTCGTAATTTCTATCTGCACCTGCCATAATTTGATGTACTGACATTATTGAAGATACTTTACATGAATGCCAATGATGGGTAGAAATTGGCATGTATTGGGTAGATTGCAGCGTTGGTTGTTTTTGAAAGTTAATTAAATGTTCCAATGAATAAAAATTGTGTTGACAAAAACTATATTTTTTTTTATTCCAGTACTGTTTATTTATATCATTCTTTTCGCCATATTGGTTGTTTTCGAAAGTCCATTAAGTTTTCCATTGACTAAAAGTTGGATTCACTTAAAAATATTTTGTTTTATTCGTGTTTTATACTTGTTCATTCTACAGTAAAGTTTGTTTTTCAAATATTTGATGTGTGACCTTCAATATTCGAATTTTGGAGATTAGTGGTTACCTGCCTACTTTATTTGTGATAGTGTAATAATAATAAGGGGGTGTACAGGGTTCCAACCCCTATCTTCGGAACCCAAGCCAACCTCACCTGCACGTGGTGCACCCTGCTAAACAACGAACGGGGCTCTGGCGGCCGGCTGATTACGGCATAACACAGCCTACATCGGCACGGCTAAATCCCCTGGCCACTGACGGCCAGCGGCGTCGGTGGTGCGAGAAGCTGTGCCCTGCGATCCCCAACCCGCATGCCCAGCGTGGGGATTATGGGTATATCCCCCTTTATTAGGGGAGGCCTATGTCCAACAGTGGACTGATATAGGCTCATGTGGATGGATGTGTGGAATAATAATAAAGAAGAGATATGAAAACTATGCCTACTTGGATATTTAACCCAATTTAGCTGCTGTAAACACCAAATGGCAGACCTGTCAAAGCCACCAAACGGCAGACCTGTTTTTACAGGCAAGCTTTTGTGAAAATATGCAGTTTGTCAGAATTTAAACTATTTATTACTAAATACTTTATTTAGTTTGATGTTATCAATAAAATCATTTTTATTCTCAATTATTTCTTAGTAACTTAGAATATAAGTTTAAAATCTGGATCCCGTCTACTTCCTAAATATCGGATAGCAGTTTTAAACGCATTTATCGAACAAAGTTGAATAATACCTCACAGAAAAATGTTTTTTTTTCTCGACACTCGGTTCCGGCGCAGTGTATAATCTGTAGGATAGTTAACAATCACATTGTGGCAAATTGTCCCCGGGAGCTGTCTACTGGGCACGTATAAGGGTCTGGTCATACCGAAAGCGAAAGAATTGCTTATTGACCTAAAGCTACGTACGGATAGCGCGTACATTAGTATGCGTAGTCGGTTACGCGTATCCTGGACCGCCATTTCGCTACGGATATACTCTTGGGGTACGCGTAAGGCGCGAGCTAGCTCGCAAGCAAGCCGCCGTCACTCGGTTTTTGGTCATGATGCTGTGTGATAGCGTCCAGGATTATTTATTATTATTATTATTATTTCATATGGCCAGTACTACGCATCTAGTTACAATAATAACAGTATACTCGTATATCAATGAAACTAACAAAAAAACACGAAATCAACAGTAGTGATGAAATTTATTAGGGGCTTACAGTGTTTTTTGAGGTCTGTGCCAGCCCTTCAGAAAAGTACCTACGTGTCAAATATAAAACAAGAAAATCCGCAATTAGTACTACCAAATTATATTGCGAGAGAAATCCTCAGTAAGTTTCTACAAGACTGTACAAATTTATTAATTAAGGACGCACACATGTTCATCCTACTCAAAAAATAGGAAAATTTGTCTATGTAGCACACGAAAAAATAATCAATGTAAAAGTACCCTTACTTATTCTTATTCTACAAAACGTAACGATAGCGCGATCTAGGAATGATATGTTTCTAGCAGCGCCATCTATTAGCTCATTAAATAATGTAAAAGAGAATGGCTGAGAGCTCGTACCAAAACAATTGCATCAAAACCAAACGTATCCTATAATTATTGCTTATATTTTTACACGACATAAATTTTCATTAGTTATACACACAACCAAGATTTTCAAGACAGGCTAGTGTATGTACCTACGAAGTACCTTAACAAAACACCCTTTTACCTATCTTTGTGAGGTATATTTTGTTAGTGTAGTATATAGTTTATTAGTTAAATATAATATCTAGAAAAAAACAAAAATGCAAGGTCCTAGAAAAGTATTATTAAAAAAAACTAACATTAAAACATCTACACTTATATTATAAAGAGGAAAAAAATGTATTTTTGTGTGTGTATGTTTGTAATGAATATACTCAAAGACTACTGTGCCGATTTTAAAAATTCTTTCATCATTGGAAAGCTACATTCACTATAATTAACACAGGCTATATTTATTGCTAGAAAATATCTCCACCCGTGCGAAGCCGGGACGGGCTGCTGGATCAAATAAAAACAATTTGCCGAAATTTATCGTTCCATGAAGAACAGTTTATTTTTGCTATATAGTTGCTTTTAGTCAAAAAAAACCTTACGTTCTCATATATTATAGCCATTACTTTATAAAATTTACAGTCTAGACGACGTGGTAGTAATAAATATTAAATAAATTAATATTTAGTATTTACAAAAAAATAATTATAATTATGTACTATGAAGTAGATATATCAGTCATAATATGTTAATATGGTAACCATTTATGATTACCAATGTACAAGCTCTCTTTAGTTTGGGGCTACATAATACTGTGTGATAATGTCCCTAATTATTATTATTAAACTTACCATTAAATGCAAGTGCAAACAGCCATGTGATGTGAAACCTTTAGATAATTATTTGGTGACAATATATTTTTATTGGGTATATCAATTTAATTAAATAAAAGTTAATTTATACTTTAAAGTCGATTACTAAAATAGAAAAACTTTGAAGTCTGTATAAAACTTAGGTCACACACGTGATTGAGTACATGATACGCCTTACTCAAAAATAAGAATAATTTTGATTATTAGTTACTTACGTAAAACGTACCCATGACATATATTTGTTTTACAAAACATAAAGATCTAGGGATGGTAACTATTTTTTTACCAGCACCTAGTAATATAAATTTATGGAAGCGACATCAGAATAAAGAGCCATGTGAAGTATCTTCAAATTGCACATTGACTAAAAACATGGTAAAATTATAACTTTATGTATATAATAAAATACATAAATTTTCACGCGGGCGAAGCCACACGCAGCTTGTACTGAATGAACGCTAAAGTCTGATCTGAATTTAATAGCTATATCTAAACTAAAGTCGCACACAAGTACGTCCTACGCTAAAATATGTTGGATTGGGTAACTAATATTATTACAATTAATAAGATAATAAAAAGTGAGAAATTTTCCCAACCCATGCGGTATACTTGTGTTACAAAACGTAACAATAGCGCGATCTAGGAACAGTATTCTTTTAGCAGCGCCATCTATTAGTTCATAATATAAATTTATGGAAGCGGCATCGAAAGATGCTAATGTAGTTGATAGTCGCTTTCAGTGCGACAAACCTTACTCATGGACCCTTGGGCCGTTGAGTAATGCACCAATTGGAGTTCAGACCAAAATTACGAGATGCTTTATTAGTACTCGATATGATACGACTGATAATACCACACTTGGGTTTATGAAGAGTTATAAAATAATCTGATTCTGATTGATACCTCTAGTAACAATTGTAGATCAATAGGATTCTAACTAGGTAGGTTTGGGATCCCGAGGGCAAAACAAAAGTAATCTGTTTTATAGTTACCAATTTATTGCTCGAAATTAATAACAAACCTACATTTGTGAATTTTTTTGTGAAGGACTTCTCTTGAGATTTTTTTTTATACTACTATGTTAGCAAACAAGTATAGGTACGGTCCTCCTGAGGGTAAGTGGTTCCAGTAGCCTATAAAGTTCTAAAACCATGCCAATTTCTGCAGTGAAGTAATAGGTATTTCTGTGTTTCAATTAAAGTACTTTTAAAAAAGGAGGAGATTCTCAATTCGGTTGTATTTTCTTTAAATTAAGAGGTTACAATGAAATCAACAACTTTAACATAAATTAATTTTAATTGGTCCCATAATCGCCACGCTGGGCGTACGGGTTGGCGATCGGCAGGGGCACAGTTTATCGCGCCGCTGACGCTACTACCCGTCAGAGGCTAGACCATTTAACTGCACCAGTAGGAAGGGTTATGCCGCCATAAGCCAGTCGTCAAGAGTCTCGTTAGTTATAGCAGAATGTACCGCGTGCAGGTGAGGTGGACGATATGAGCATAGGTGATAGTTGCTTCCTTGGGGTCGCGACACATCTACGGAACGTACAGCGCCGAAAATATGCTTGCAGTGTTTTTCGAGTTCCCCTATGACACATCAGCCGAATTTACGTCGTGTAGCGCAAGCAACAAGTCACGCGATGTGTCACGACCGAGGGTTCGGCGAAGCTTTAAGCAACCGAAAGTTCGGCGCGCGTAGTTGAACGTTGAGTGGTTCTCACGGCGCGGCCAGCAAAAAGCGGCATTATCGCGGTGAACTAAAAACCGCAGGAGCCGCCGCGGCGCCGCGTCAGCCGCGCTCGCCGTCACGTTGCCGACAGTTCGGTGCATTTGGTGTGTCATGCCAACTGAATACTACGATACGACTGATAATTCAGTCGCTGAAGTTTCGGTGCCGTACGCTCCGCAGATGTGTAGCGACCCTTACACCCCTTATACGTACTTATAAATGTCTATTGATTATTATACGCTTTAAGAACGCACACGGGCGCGTCCCTTTCAAAAATTCAAATATAACGATGACGGATAGCTTGCATAAAGCACACATGGGGTATCCTAGTTTTACGAAACGTAACGATAGCGCGATCTACGAACGGTAATTTTTTAGCAGCGCCATCTATTGGCTCACTTCTTGTTCTTATTATTTCTCGTAGAAGAATTCTTTCCATTTTTATCATCTTGAACGTCGGTTGTGTCATTTTTGTTTTATTTAATTTTCAAGTGTTTTTGCTGATTTATTTCGTTTATTATTAATGGCATCCGTAATACGTTAGTAAGACATAAGAGTAGTGAAATGGAATAAAAGCAAATTGAGACTATAACAAAAATAAAATAAATAAAATAAAATAAATAAAATGAAGAAAATTGTTCACCGATCGATACAAGAGTAATGAAATGGAACAAAATCGAATTGGGAATATAATTCTCTGATGAAAAAAATTGTTCACCGATTGTTTTTAGTTAAAGTCGCCATTGCTACAGCAGAAAACAGGTCCTTCTGAAGACTGGACGACTGGACTTTTAAACCGTACTACGTAATACGTTGCCTCTTAATATTTTGAACAATTGGCGAAATTGTGCTGAACTATCCCAGAAGGCATTAAATAAAGAAGTGTAAAGTTTTTTGTGAAGGACTCGTCTTGGAAATTGCTACTAGAATGCCTATTTCTGCCATAAAGTAGTAAGTATTGCAGTCTCGCTGTGAAAGGTGTTGGGTACAGGCACGAGTGACTTTTCATTTTATTGCCTCAGGTTGATTGACGCAGGAGGTTGCATCATAGCGCACGTTCCAAATGTACGTGACCTACGAAGCGTTTCTCTGTTATAGGTAATTGTTACCACTTAAAATCAGATGGGCCATGTGCTTGTTGCATCTTTAGGTAATAATAAAAAAAGTTTCTACTTACAGCTCGAAGTGATAGATAGATAGATAGATAGATATATCGTTTATTTGCAACTACAATCACACACTTAAACAACAATTTAAAGATTTAACAAGTAGGTAATTTGACATTAGGTATACATACAATATGAATAGTGCTGTGGAATTTTATAAATCTTATAAGCGACCCTACCTGATGACCATTTTGTGTGACTAGTTTCAAGTGGTGACTGGCAAAGTGTAAACTTTGAACATAAATAAAAATTTTATTACATATGTATGCAGACCACACTTGTACCATACCCTGTGTATCATCTCCCGTTCCCCACGCAATATCCGCACTACGTTCTGTACCCCACTAGACTTGTAGGAAGTGGACTAACTTTCGTACGTGGTTTACCTATAATGGGGTGTATGGGGTTCCAACCTCCATCTTTGGAACCCAAGCCAACCTCACCTGCTCGTGGTGCACCCTGCTAAACAACGAACGCGGCTCTGGCGGCCGGCTGATTGCGGCATAGCACAGCCTTAATCGGCACAGCTAAATCCCCTGGCCACCGACGGGCAGCAGCGTCGGTGGTGCGAGAAGCTGTGCCCTGCGATCCCCAACCCGCATGCCCAGCGTGGGGATTATGGGCATATCCCCCTTTATTAGGGGAGGCCTATGTCCAGCAGTGGACTGATATAGGCTGGTGTGGTGGTGTGGTGTTACCTATAATAGTAATTATGGTAGTAGCGACTAGCGACCTAAAACCCAGACACAATAGAGTTGGCAATCATATCAAACAACAACAACCATACCAGCATATTGCCAGTCAACTCCTGGACATAGATCTCCCCTTATAAGAAGTAAGACATGCCCATAATCCGCACCCTGGGCATCTGGGTTGGGAATCGGAGGACACAGCTTCTCGCACCGTCCTGACGCTGCTACCCGTCAGAACGGTCAGGGAATTTAGCTGTGTCGGTGTTAGGCTGCGCTATGCCGCAATCAGCCGGCCGCTAGTGCCCGTTTGTTAGTTAGCAGGGTGCACCACTGGTAGGTAAGGTTGATTTGAAGTCCGAAGGTGGCAGTTGGAGCCCCTAACACCCAAATTCAAAACATCGTGTTGTTTTGAATATAAAATCGAGGTTGTCAATATAATCATCGACTTCTTAGGTGGGTAGAGTTCTTTGTGCAGGGCTCGTCCGGGGAAGTACTGTCACCAATCACCATGCGTATTTCTGCCGTGAAGTAGCTGTTCTGGGTTTCGGCTTGAAGGGTGTGGGTGCCGGTGAAATTACAGGCACAAGAGGTTTATTTTCTTCATAATTCAAGTTGATGGACGCAGGGCGTTGCATTATAGAGCACTTTCCAAAAAACGTGATCTACGATGCAATGCATAGGTGATTACCATTTAACATCAGGTGGGCCATGTGCCTGTTCTATCTTCAAGTACCATAACAAAAAAGAAAACTACAGGTCACTGCTAAACCTGTCCCAATTTTCAAAGCAAACGGTCTTGATCTTGAGAATTTTCTATCGCAATTGTACTTGTTTCATTTAATTTTTTTCAAGTTAATGGTATTTTAAACAGTTACACCCATTCTTGCGTCCACAGCACCGTAACAAATGTGTACCAAGCGTATAATAACCGTAATAGCTTTAATAAAGACATAATTTTTGTTACCTACGCATAGTTTTTATGGGCAAATTAAACCGACCAGCTAATCAAGATCCATACACGCTTCATTTTTATTTCTGGAAGCTAAATTTCAAAGTGTTTTGATATAATGGTTGGTTAATATTGCTGAGTTGCTCAGGGCTATAGATCTCATGATTGTGGACCATCAGAAAATACCTTGATTTGAGTCATTATAGTAGGATACTTACTTATTTGGAATCACTACATAGTTTGAATTGTAATCATTCAATTATTTTCTTATCAGTATCCTATTGACTTTTCTCTCTTGCATGCACTTTTTTAAAGCAATATGAAACATATATAGGTAGTTATCTTATATCTAAAATATTTATTATTATATTCTCTTATCTTATGAACTATTCTGATCCCACTGCAAAAGCAAAGGTCTACCTTCCCTCTTTCTACCCTTCCTGATCTTGGAAATCCGTTTATACTTAAATAAACTTATAAACCGGACATTATAGGTTTTTTGCCATATCAAACATCCAAATATACATTCACATTTATTTTATTATTAGGAAGTAGGACAAGATACCAACTGTCTGCTCCTTTTTATGTGATTTGGTCTCAATAACAAAGACTCTTAAATTAATCGCTTTATAACAACGTTTATTGATACTTAGGTATTGAGCCAGCAGGCAAATGCAAAATTATATCAGTCTAAAGATCGTAAAACGTCCAATGATCAAGAGATAAGGTCCATTATCGAGTGGCTTTTGATTTGACGATAAAGAATAAAGAATTTTCGTAAAACCTTCCCAGAACGATTACACTGACTTACAAGAGCTTGGTACCACAGCTTATAAACTATAGCTTCATCATTCAACACAAGAGGTCCAAAACAGTTTGTGGTTGAAATTCATTTGCTAACTAATAATCGGAGGAACACAGGTCACTCAAGATACCTAATGAGCGCCATTGCGCCCTGTTCTCAGTTCGACGCATCCAGCTGCTACCAGCCTTTCGCAGATCGTCACTCTCATGGCCAGAGGGTGTCATAAACTACATTTGCCATGTTGTGTGAGTACACAACTTATATACATTACGGTAAATGGTCCATCACGGTGGTGGACCACGAGTTGGAAAGTAATAAATACCATGTTTTACTTAAAATTATCAATTTTAATATTAATAGAGAAAAACCGAATAATTATTATTCACACACTGTAGTTTTCTAGATAAATTTTGACCATCATGGAATAATTAAACAGTTTCAAATAATTAGTGAATTATTTAATTATAGGAATAGAACTCTTTTAATTTTAAATGAATTGATAAGCATTGGTTTTCCATTTTTTTTTCCTTTTTTTTTAATTCACAATTATTGAGCATTGCATTTCTGTGTCTAATACAGCAGCACTTATCAAGCAGTATTTTTTGTTTCTTGTTTGGGAAGTGTACTAGATGTTGTCTATTACGCTATATCTGACTCCCTGCTTTAGTATTCAAAGACGCTTCACTCTTAATATTTTTTTAAAACTCTCATTACAGTCCTGCGTTTCTTTAAAAGCTTAATAAATAATTAATTGGACGATATTTTGAACTCAGCCGAAACTCGACTGAAAATTATGTTGCGTAGCTAAATAAATATTCAAAACGCAATTTAGAAATGCTTAAAATAAGTAAATATGGAATTGGTAGGTAGATTTTTTTTATATAATAATTTAAAACACTAAACCCCTTATTCATAACCAAATGTCTTTTTATATCACCTAGTTAATGTAATCTGGTCCCTGTCATTTCAAAGCATTGAGTAACACTATTAATTATCAATGTTTAAAAGTAGGTAGGTAAATAAAAAGAGGTGACATATTTTAAGCCATTTTAGCTATCGGAGGTCTACAGCGCCAACTAATACATAGGTTTGTGGCTGAAAAACAGCGCTGAGCGCTTTCATCGTTCAGCACATGCTGAGCCAACCCCTATTTCGGCACAGAGTAGCTATATGGGGCTTATATAAGTTTAAGATTTAATATTTATTTTTTTAAGATTTATTTATGAAACCACTTAAAAGTAGGTGTACAATTCTACTAATCTATTATCTAAAATTAACTTTGGCAAATAAAAACAAAACATTATTAAAATTGATTTGTCTAAGTTGTATTCATATATCACCTTTAACGATTTTGCGAGTGCTTTAGCAGCTGTGCTAGGATTATCCTGTGTTACAGCTGCTACAGGTACTTTTATGAATCTATCTTGGCCACCACCTCTGTTCATAGGTACTAAGTTTTTTATACCTTTGTGATTTGTGTTTTATAATGTAACCTATATAGTACATTGTACAGTGTCCCTGCCTTCTTATGTCGAAATAAAGGTTTTTTTCTTCTGCTTCTTCTTCTTTTTTCTATAGAACTGATATGAATAGGAAGGCTACTTTGTAAATAAATAATCATCATCATCATCATCATCATCAGCCTATAGCAGTCCACTGCTGGACATAGGCCTCCCCTAATGAGCGCCATTGCGCCCTGTCCTGAGCTCGACGCATCCAGCTTCTACCAGCAGCCTTTCGCAGATCGTCACCCCGCATGGCCGGAGGGCAGGTTTTTAAATAAATAATAAATAATAATATGTATGTATTTACAAAACAAAAATTGTATGTGTATTATATCAATCATGTGGTTCCCATAATAGAAGCTCTGCTTAGTTTGGGGCTACATGATGCTGTGTGATTACGTCCCGCATTATTTATTTATTTATTTAATTAGTGACTGTTTCTAGTATCTATCGGAGTTTTTGGTCGTCGAAGGTATCCAATAAAGCTTACCAACTGAAGGACCAGGATCTTCCGAAGAATTTTATAAATAAAAAGATTTGTTTTAATATAACATATGTTACACGGAAGTTATTACAATATATCAAGTTGCAATTTTAAACATTTAAAAATACCTTAAATTTACTATACTATAATTATTCTACTAAAAAACATGATGATTTTCTTATTGAGCTTATAGTAAGCAATCTATGTGTAAAATAAAATATTAGGTACTAGCGGCCCGTCCCCGCTTTGCACGGGTTGACATAAGATTTTTTTTATATTTTTACCTTTTAATATAGCCTATATTACTCAGAGTGAATGTAGCTTTACATTGGTGAAAGAATTTTTGAAATCGGCACAGTAGTTTTTGAGTTTATTCATTACAAACATACACACACACACACAAAAATACAAAATTTTCCTCTTTATAATATTAGTGTAGATTCGATAGGTATATATGTAGGTACTCTTATGTATCAGTAGTTTTGGGTTTTCTGTGTGTAATGTTTGAACTAGCCTCTGTCTATCCCCTGCTTGGTATCCTTAATTATAGGATATAAAGCGATAGACAGGGAATTTTTATCTATTTAATATAATATAAAAATCCGTTATGTGCAATATTAGGCACCTGAAAGGGAAAAAGTGATGCGTTTTCTATTTCTACTCCAATTTTACTATCAAAAACAGAAGGTATCTTTTGGCTCAAGTTTCTCTATCCATTTATTACTTCCCGTAATGTTATTTGAGAATTGAAACTATATTTTTTATTATCGTATGAAATTCTATGACCATCAAATTCTGCTTGCGTTGCGATGGTCATGCGTTTAAAACATTAAGTAAGTAATAAAATACCCATCACATTGACTGTCAGGGCTTGGTATGGAAATATCCAACTCCTACAAAAAAAGAGAGACAGTGACAACGTAACAAGCCAGTGCTTACCCCAGTAAAGTGAAGCTTATCACCTTCATACAACAATGACAACAACACCAGCATATATAAGTCCACAGCTCTTGAAGAGGTTATACTCATAGATCTTTTTCCACGCAAAGTTGTACACTGCTTTCGGTATATCTCAATATTGTATCGACAGGTATGTCTGTAATCTTTAATGTATAAATAGTTTTTGTTAAGTTCATTGGTATAAATAATATTTATATATTTATATAGTTTTGGTTTAGTGTTGATATTATGTATATTATTAATACCTATTCGCATCATTGATCTTTTTAGTAGTTTAAGGTTAGCACGCCAACCTCTTATTTAAACCTGTTACTGGTTGGCAGGTAGATAATGCCTATTGCATTAAGCCCACCCTTTGTAACATATTTTAAGTATGTGCAATAAAGTTTTACAAACAAACAAACAAACGCAGCTGGGCATAGGCCTCCTCTTATAAGGGGGACATGCCATAATCCCCTGGCTGGGATCGCAGGACGCGCCTTCTCGCACCGCTGACGCTGCCCGTCAGCGGCCACTGGATGTAGCTATGACGGTGTAAGGCTGCGCAATACCACAATCAACTGGCCGCTAGAGCCCCGTTTGTAAGTTAGCCGGGTGCACACGGGCAGGTGAGATTGGTTTGAGTACAAGAGATGGAAGTTGGAACCCCTAACACCCCACTTTCATTCCTATATTTAATGGGCGCAGGATGTCATCGTATGACACTTTACAATCGTGCGTGACCTATGATGCATTCCTTTGTCTTTGTGTAATTCTAATTAGTCCGTCAGAAAGATCAATAAAAATATAGGATAGGTGTATTTTATTTTGTATTTGTATTTGTTTTTTATTTAGTATCCACAAAAGTACAGTAACATTTATTTTAAAAAAAAACACTATAAAACCTGTAAGAGGTTTGTCTAAGTGCTTCTATGCCCTCACTCAAACTAAATTACACTAGAAACAATGCAAATTTATGCGTACATTTAAAAAGTACCTATCTTACTTTAATTTTTATTTTTATTTATAAAATAAAAAAAAATGACGGAGATAAAGTGTCAGAGTTCAAGAGTGGGGGGGCTCATGACATCACGGCTATGTAAAAAGTGGATTAAGCCGTCGCACTATATCTTCATTTTTTTTTGTTTAATTGACATAAAAATACGTGTTCAATATTTTTGATAATGTAAATGACTAATTAGAATTTTTCAGTCGTCCTTCCTTCCTTCGTTTTCATTGCTTACTACCATCAAAGGTGTGTCAATTATGCGTGTTTCATCTTCATTTGACGTTTTTACGTTTGATGTAAGTAGGTACTTAAATTTTTACTGTTCTAGGTAGTTCTACCGGTCTGCTGTCCATCGATACGGTACAACGCCCACATAGGCGTAAAAGCAAGGTCACACCAGGTGAGATGAGTGATGCGGACGCGCATCGCCTTTGACTCCGCGTCGCTCAACGTCAAGCTCGTTACAATCTATAGTTTGAAAAAAGAACGTTAGGCACTATAAAACACTAATTAAATACGGTACATAATAATATAAATAACTAGCTTCCACCCGTGGCTTCGCTCACGTGGTACCCGGAAATCAAATAGCTTATGTGTTAATCCAGATCATAAACTATGCATAATTCAAGTTTCAGCAAAATCCCGTCAGCCGTTACGAAGTGAAGCAACCACCAACTTTATAATATAAGTGTTATTTAATAAAATACACTTAATAATAAAATAAAATACACAGAGCATAATTATAAATAAATATACGGGACAACTCACATGGTCAAGGGATTCCAAACTAGGCAGAGCCTGTATTATGGGTACCAGAGACTGATAAACATACATAGATACACCTATTATAACTAACACCCAGACACTATCTGTGATACAATAAACCCATACCTACGTAATAGCTAAGAAGAAAAAGGCACAGAACAGATCCTATCCTAGTCCGACTATCCTACTAAAGGCTAAAGACGCCATATCTATTAAACAGATTGAGCAAACACTTTGTACCTTCAAATAGTTCAAAATGCACAAATGACAAAACACTATCGAGGCAAAATGAGATGATGAAAAAAAACCTAAAGATAAAAAATGCGTTCGAGGCTACCATCTAACAAACCTTCTAGACCTGGATTATCATAATAGGCTACTTTAATTTGAGTAACAAACGAGCTAAGCCGCGGGTTAAAGGTAGTATTAGTATAAGCTATAAATATAAGGTTTGTTGAAAATATTCATCTCACAAAATTGTTCGTATTTGCACACGCCATGACCACCGAAAACCAATTTCTCGCTCAAAATCATGACATGACAGATCACGTTTGCTCGTAAAATGTTTTAAACAAAGTCGTAACTCATAAAAAACGTAAATCCACTGCCCTGTTTCACAACACAGCAACATGAGAGCCTAGGGAGCGTCCTTTTCATTCCTAAAATGTCGCTTAAATATTTCAAACCGACAACAAAACTTCGCAACAAATTGTCCCCGTGAGGGCCCACGTCACTGTCACCGGGTTCTTGTCAGGCGTCGCCAACATTTTACCAAAAAATAAAAGGTTTATCGAGAGTCGGACTATAAATCGTGCACCGCGGCCGTCGGCCATAATGATTCATTAAGTGCCTCCCAGGGATTACCTTTTTGTAATTGACCGATGATGCGAGGGCCATATCACTGCTTCTCTTTAGTTTGAGTGCAAGTTGGCAGGAAAAGCGGGTTTTCGGAATAAAATAAAAATATAAGCTATTTTGAGACGTATTCCTACTGATTATGAAAATCATGATGAATTAGAATAAAATTTATCCGTCGATTGGTTTATGATTTACAAATCTTCATTTGTGAAAATTGTAAATACTTAACTAGTTTCTGTGCCCAACTTTACTCGCGGGTTGACAGATTCAAAATAGTCTGTAATCTAAATAGGACTTATAATTTACAAATTGATTCCATCATCATGTTATGTGTTAGGTTATATTCGAGTAGAAGAAGAACGGAGAAGAACTTTTTGTAATCTCTCTAATAGTATCCTATTTAATTAAAGTTTATATTCCGTCGCACACTGAGTCCATTATACGTTTTAATGTTAAGATAAAGTAGTTTTTTAATTTAAGCTTCCGATATATAATTATTTAGCCTAATTTATTCTTTTAAAAAATCGCGTTCTGCTTATAGATTGGAATGAAACATCGCTCCGAACATTGACCATGACAGACCATGACTTTTAAAACGGGGTATGATGTACGTAATAGCGAAAATGTTGGACAATTCTGACTATAAATTTGACAGTATATGTCAAATCAAAAATTTTAAAAATCTAAATATCTATTAAATTAATTTATGAAGCACACATTAATAAAATAAACTATCCAATTAATTTAATTATCATATATATTCATTGATCTAATTAGTGGGTAACCTACTTTTATATAGGTTGTCCTGTCCAAATTTTCTTTCGCACAAAAATCCTATAGATATAAGGTTTTTCAGTTTTTCCAGTATTTTCCAATTATCTTTTGAGTTTTTTTCTTAGCCACCGTTAAATCATAGTGAAGAAAAACATATATAAGGTCGAGCTGTTGCAACATACGCACGGCTATTGATTTTATATAAACCGATTTGAAGAAAAAAAAAGCACTGTCAGGATTTGAACTCAAAACCTTTGGATCAGCAATTGCGGTAGGTACCACATAGCTCAACTCTTTGAAAAACAAAGCTGTCAATTTTAATTAATATCACCTGTAGGCCATTAACAGAACATCCTCTTTAAACTTGTAATCAACAAAGCATGTATCATCCCTCATTTGCCCGGAGCTACCATTTAGACTTTGAATAAACGAGTCGTTTTTTCCCGGGTTCGCAGTTTTAATTCGCAATTATTTTTAATAATAAATAAATAAATAAATAAATAATGCTGGACGTACCACACAGCATCATGTAGCCCCAAACTAAGCAGAGCTTGTGTTATGGGAACCACATGATTGATATACTACGTAATATACTTTTTTTTTGTAAATAATAGATTATGTCTGACATATAGTTTTGACATACAAACCAAAGATTACTTAGATCATATTATACAATTACGTACACATGCTTTCAGAATGCTATAATTTGTTTTAAAACAAAATGTACCTACGACGAAAAGCTAACTATCTAAAATGGCCACTCCTCGTGCACAACACGAAGGCATTATTTAATCAATCGCATAGTTTACCTATTATGAAGATCGATATATCCAATCGTAGACGAAGTCTAATAAATAAATAAACAATGCTAGACATTATCACACAGCATCAGCAACATAGCCCCAAAAAAAGCAGAGCTTCCCAGTCCCAAGACAAATTGTGATAAATCTGCATTTGCAAATTATAAAAACATTTGTTTCGCGGTGGGATTCGAACCTGCAACATTTTGCGTCTCAAGCTAATATTTCGTTTGTTATGCTTCATGTATAAATAAGTTTCTCAATTATTATATAGACTCTTTGTCTATAAATCTGCATTTAGTTTGCTGCTGACATTACAATTCTAATAAAATGTAATGTAATAAATCAAGATTTTATTTATTAATCGTGTTCTTTCACATACTTAACTCAATAATTATATTCCAATGTGTGATTTATTTATTAAGCTATTCTCAGTTTACAAATTTCCAAAAAAATTATGAATTAAAAACAGCATCGTCAATGTCTACCCTTATTTCACAAAACAAAGACTCTGCTCATCGTCTCAAGTTTTATGCCTGTGTACTGCGGCAATAATTTCCATTTAACACAAACAGAGAACCAAATAAATCCATTAAACCTACCTCCGATGCATAAAATTGAAACATCAAACACTTTTATTAAACTACACAGTAATGCTTTTTATTTTACAATACGTCAGATATGGTACTTTGTTGTTTTGTGCTTTATGCGACGGAAATGCATTGGTTTTAAAGTTAAAAAAAATAAAAATAAAAAAAAACAACACACAGCATCATGTAGCCCCAAATAAAGCAGAGCTTGTATTATGGGAACTACATGATTGATATACTACACATTTTTTTTTTGTAAATACATATATATATATCATAGATAGAAAACACCCAGACCCGAGACAAATATCTGTAGAACATGCAAACATTTGTCCCGCAGCGGGAATCAAACCCTTCTGCGTCTCAGGTGGACCGTGTCGCCCACTGCGCTACAGAGGCCGTCAAAAACAAAATAATATGAAATTTTGCCAGGAATTTCTACGAATCAAAAATATTATACACAACTTATAAAACATGAATATATAAACAAGAGTTTAAGGAAATAGTCAACAAGCCATGTGTCATTCATAATACAAGTTCTGTTTAGTTTTTTGTTAAGTGTTGTTGGGTGATAATGCCAAAGAATTAATTTTTTTCTGACAATTCTTAAAGAATAAAGAAAAAAGAATAAAAAATATTTATTTGCAACAATATCAACACTCAGGAATGCATTGGTACATGGTACATAGAATATTAATAGTTATTATTAAGATAGTACATTGTATGTGATGTGCTACAAAATGGACCCTATCTCAGCATTATGCGAGTTGTAAGTAAACAAACAACCCACGCTGATTTTCCGTTAGGACCAATTTCGTTTAGCGGACGTGTAAACTAATAGCTAAAAAAACAGAAAAAATATATATAGTGTGTAAAATAAGAAGAGAAAAAAAAAGATAATATAACAGAAAAACAGTGCGTTTAACTAGTAAAAAATAAGAAAAGCTTTCAAAACAAATAAAAACGAATTACATAGAAACATGATTAGTAGGTCAGGTTTCACATTCAAAGAAGGTACTAAACATAATTAGTCGTATGATACTATATAGCATATGTATATATAGTATATGATACTATATAGCATATGTATATATAGTATATGATACTATATACTATATAGTGTATGATACTATATAGGCGAGGAGTTGACTCGGTAGCGCAGTTGGTTAGCGCGTCCCGGTATTGATAGGAAGGTCGCGGGTTCAAATCCCGCCTGAGTCGATATTTTCGGGATATATAAAAAAAAATAAGTTTTTTTCTAAACCCGTAGCTACTATTAACTTTTATAAAAGATAACGATAATTTTATTTCTGAAAAATAAGTAGCTTTAAATCGCTTTATTATTATTCCAAGGTCTTAAACTTTATCGCTAACGACATCCGTCCATTTTTTACAAAAGCGAACCCACAGGTACCTAAATTTAATTACAAAAGGGATATCCTCAACGCAAAAATTAGTTTGCCGGGTTTTCTTTAATTTAACATAATTACGATTTTTATCTCAGATAAAATGTTTATAAATGGGCACTCGTAAAATATTTTGAATTTGTATATTTTTATGTTTTTACTGCACTTTACATTTAGGGCAATTATTCCGTAATGCAGTGAAGATCGTAAAATTCATATTCGAAAGTCATGCGTTGTTGACCCGATTCCTATAGAAAGCAGATACGGCGCTTGCACATACCGCGTCTCGGCAGATATAGTGTAAGAAACCCTTCGGCCAGGTGGAGTGACGATCTGCTAGGTAGCAGCTAGATGCGTCGATCTCAGGATAGGGCGCAATGAAGCTCATTAGAGGAGGCCTGTGTCCGGCAGTGGACTGCTAGAGGCTGATGACGATAATTATACTTACATTAACATCCTATCATCCTGTAAGTAGCCCACACCTTATTGTACACTATTTAATAATTACCTATCTAAGAAATAAAAGTGGATTAGTTACTGTAATTCATGAAGTTAGGTAAGCTTTACTTTCTATTTTCTTCAAACTTATTATAAAACATCAATTTGCTAAAAATAACCTCGTTATCATCATCATCACCATTATCCTTTGAACCATTTCGCACGATCGATAACGAACCTAGGTATTAGGTATTGGACTGACATGTCTAAAAGTTTTGTAAGTCTATTGTAATTCTATTTAAAACTATGAAAATATATTGAGCACCCGAACCGCTACCTTTTTTTTTATTTTTATTTATTTATGACATAAACTATGTGTAATGTTTCATAGACCTACATCTAAAAAACCATATTTGGTTTGACAAAGATGTAAAAGGAGGTTCATTTCTCCGTATCTAATTTTAACAATTACGAGTAAAAAGTGCTGAAAAAATAAAAATAAAAAAATTGTAAGTATACTTATAAAAATCTAAAAATCAGTAACCAAAAAAAAAATCAACAAACAATAATGTAACGAAGTTAAGTAGTTGAGAGAAAATGCTAGATATAAGTAGATACTATTATGTTATTCTGTGACACTAGTAACAGTCTTCTTAGCAACAGGACATGTAAACAATCAGTAGGCCTACAACAAAAAAAAACTACCTACCGAGTAGGTATTTTTTCGTCGTTTTGTAAAACTCCTGAATCGCGGACCAACTAGCTTGTTTACCCAAACATGTCGGCGCATGCATCGCAACTAATACACATTTATAATATTATATAAGTAGTCTTCTCTTTTATACACGATATTGTCCTGTCTGGTTCGATAATTTTGTTTCTATCTTGTTAATATTTTGTTGTTATCCTTATTATGTTGCTTTCAAAAAACTAGAATATTAAATAAATATCTAGATGTAGACCATAGGTGGCACCTGGTTTAGACCAGTGCAGGCCGCAAGATCAAAGCAAGTGGCATAAACAAAAGAAGGCAGCAGTGAACTGATATTGGCTGAAGTGGTGGTGGAGAAAACAATAAAATCATGCTTTCAGTGTAATTGCAACCTTACTAATTGAGACATTTGGGCGATACCGTGACCACGAAATAATTCAGAGGTACCAAATGGGAAAACCCTTTTAGGGCACCAACTATAAAGATATTTTATGTTACTTGCTACTGTTTATCTGTAGTCTTTATAATATTTAATTAAAACCTGGATTAAAGTGATTTTCTACTTATTTTTTCTTGAATTTGACTACAAAAACAAACTTAGCACCAGCAATTCCAGCTGTATTTTCTTGGCTCATACTGATTTGGTACAACTTAAAGACACATCAAAATTTAGTTTTTTATTATTCGGGTCCCCTGATTCCTCTGTACAGGCTATTTAAACCTAGTAGGTACAGGAAACAGAGTCTGTAGGTACGATTTCTGCATGTATTTGTTATACCTACTATTATGAAGTTCGGTGTAAGTACCAAATCAGTTAAAGGCAATAAATAAATAATTCATTCAATCATTCATTAATAACATCTCACTTTCAGCTTCAAGAAAAAATTCTACCTAGCCTAATAAAGTCTAAGTTTTCATTAAAGGATTTGCCACTATCCAAAATATTAAAATCCTATCTAACGTTTTGATAGTCTATGCAAGAAAATTATTAACCGATAGAATTACTATTAATACTTTCTAAGCATTGACCATGTCTTGGTGATTATAAATTTGTTTCGCTCGTGCCGGGGACGCTATGTGGGTAGGTAGGTAGGTATATAGGTACTCTGCGTAGGCTTATCCTAACAACTGGAGATTCAGAGAGTCTTTTTTTAACTTGTTACTTTATATTCATTATATTTGAACATTTTTAGTCCTTTAGTGTTTCATCAAGCTGGTAGCCTACATGAAGTTTATCTGGCTGGTTATCGTCGGCCATGTAGAGAGGAAACGTTCCAAAAGAAGATCATCAACCCGATTGCTGCTGACCAGCTTAGAGAAAAGGGATCGTCGTTCGACAGTGTGGTGCAGATGGCCACAAATCGGAGTCGCTGTAGACAGGCCATCCACGCCTGCAGAACATCGAATGGTGATCAGGTTTTTAAGAATAAAGTAGGTACCGACTAAAATAAGAAATACTCCATCTAAATATTCTACAAGGCAAAATATTTAGTACAAAGTCCGCTTACTTTCTCTGACAAGTTCCATAAGATGCATACCGTGTGCAACGCCCTCCCGCCCACGTATTTACATGTAAATCAGAGAAAGAAAACCAGCAATTAATAAGAGCAATCATCTACTCATTCTTTTGAAAATTAAAAACAAGTACGTTAACCTGAATTAGCGTAGAAAAACAAAACACACAAAAACAAGAAATAACCAAACATACATTCGACAAAAAAAATGTGTTGATTTTTTTTCTAACAGTACATCAGCCTGGCAGTCTACTAATGGACATAGGATTCCTCTAATAAGAAAAGGAATACACCCATAGTTGGGATAAAAATACGGAATACGGGGATCACAGTGTACGGTTTTTTTATAGTTTATAGGCTAACGTTTGACTGCTATCTCATCTATTGGTTTGACAAATGATGATGTTGTCGATGCTCTAGCATACTTGCGTATTTAATGAACATATTAACTCTTCACTTGAAATGACAAAATGCGAGTCCTTTTTCAACGTACTTCAACATCAACATCATTTGTCTCATCTTCATCATCGGCCTATAGCAATCCACTGCTAGACATAGACCTCCCCTAAACTAACACCCCCTGCCCCGCCGTTACTGTGGCCGCTACCATGGCCGCAAATAGCGGAGTGGCCGGGATCTGGGGTCATCTTTTTATTGTGATTTTCATTAAGGGGATACGCCTATAATCCCCATGCTGGGCATGCGGGTTGGGGGTCGCATGACACAGCTTCTCGCACCACCAACGCTGCTGCCCGTTGGCAGCCAGAGAATTTAGCTATGTCGATATAGGCTGCGTTATGCCGCAATCAGCCGGCCGCCAAAGCTCTGTCTGTTAGTAAGCATGGTGCACCACGTCCAGGTACGATTGGCCTGGGTTCGAATATGGTGGTTGCAATCCTTGCACCCCATTCGTCTCTGCCTTTGTTCAACTTTAGGTGAGGGTATACAAACCTTTAAATAACTACTACACAATCTGTGTCCAAAGCAACAATATAAAACAAACGACCTAGCAATCTGAGGCCGAACAATATGAGTATTTTTATGAAATAAGTAAAATTTATATCCGCCATAAATACTGTGATACCAGTAATTTCATCATAAAAGTATGTACGAAACAGCAAATTGATCGGCTTTACAAGCCTTTAAACGAAGAATTACCCGCTTTATGGATGGTTAAAGTTAATCATCTATTCATAATGGAACCTCTCCTTAAATCCCCGTTTTTTTATTTGATAGATATTAAAATAGAAAATCGTAAAATTTTATAACGAAATTTCAAAATGTCGGATTTTTTTGTGCGCGGCGTGCCCGTTACTAGGTTTGGTAGGATTAGTGGGTCTTCTAGACTTTGGCGTTCGGTGAAGCAACACATCTGCGGAGTTTTGCGAAGTGTCTAACGCAGACAGCGAGTCGATCATTTTCGGAAGATATGCCTTATGGGAACGGCGAAACATTGTCGAGTTTTTGTGGAGAGAAGATTAGCGTAAATCATACATAATATGTTGTCCTTTGAATACTTATACTAATTACGAATTAAGATTCTGTGAACGTGTGGAAGCCCTATGTATTGACAAAGACGGTACTTTTGTCGTTTAGTCACTAATAGGCAATTTTATTTAAAAAAACTATGCGCTTATAATAACTCTATTTCAGTCTTTAAGTATATGAATTTAAGGTTCAACTTGCACACAGTTTCGGTAGTAGCGGTAAAATAAAAATTGTCGGCAAGCATTATAAAATTATACGACCCGGTGTTTGAAAACATACTTTAGAATCGTTACGTCATTGTACAATCGGTCATACTCGTAAACATTTTATGGCCTTATTAGTCCCCTTAGATTATAATAACAGTAACTCTAGGCATACCATATGCAAAAGACTACTGAAAAAATAATTAGGTACCTACCTAGTCTACTTAATACTGAGTAATTAGGTATGTAGGTACATAGTATGACGTGCTACTTGCGTAGCACGAATTTGTACCATAAATAAATTTCTAAAATCTTCCATATTCATGCTGGATAGTTGATTCCCCAATACCAGTTCATTATTGGACGACCAGACGCACGGAATTTCGTCATTCGTACACGGTGAACATTCCTCCTGAAGCTCTTTGCTGCAACTTTTCTCCTACTTTCTAAGACAGCTAAGGAATGGAATACTCTTCCAGCGTCAGTGCTTCCCAATCGCTATGACTTAAGGGCCTTCAAGCGAAGAGTAAATAGGTTTAATCTAGGCAAGCAAGCTACATCGTCGACCGCATCTTCACTTACCAGCAGGTAAGATGGCGGCGGTCAAACGTCGCCTATTTAATACAAAAAAAATTGTATCACATCATATTAGTGCTTAATAGACATTCCATAATAAAATTGTTTAATTACAAAGTCATTACACTATTTTAAGCAAACAAATCTTGGTCTAAATCAATATAGAACTTTTACTTTAGTTGTTCCACTACAGATCAAAGTAAGACCTAATCTATCAACTCAGATTACGTAATCCCGGTCTTAGTCTAGATTTATTTAGGATCAAAAAGAATTGGATTGCAAACAAAATAAAAGACTCTTCAGAAAATTCAATTTGTTTGGATAAAATATTTGAGATAATAAAATCGTATTGAAATAAAATCTTCAATTTTGTTATAGAAACCAATGATTACAAATAAACATGAAACCGAATTTCTTAAAAAATATTAGCTAATATTTTTTTATACTCTCTTTTGTACACAGCAGCTACTTAAATAAATGAATAAATGATGCAGGGCGTAATCACACAGCATCATGTAGCCCCAAACTAAGCAGAGCTTGTATTATGGGAACCACATGACTTCAAAAATCAAAATCAAAATAAGTTTATTCAATAAGCACATACAGTACACTTTGAAAAGTCAATTTTTTAAATTTGAATTTACACTAATTCGTAACGTGGCCAAACAGAGAAGAATTGGCAAGAAACTCTGTTTGGCTTATATTTTTTTAAAGTTTTGTTTTTTACAAAGTTTATTATTAACTATAACATTGTTTTTGAGGGAGTTGGAGACAGTTTCATCTCAAGCTTTTTTCTAAATAATCAGAAATTTTATAATAAGCTTTATTACAAAGGTTTACGTTTAACAACATTTTTGAATTTATTTACAGATAAATTAAACATATCATTTGGGATTTTGTTAAAAAACCGCACGTTTTGCCCTTTAAATGATTTACTAACTATATAGAGCTTTACAGTAGGAACAGCTAGTTTATTTTTATTTCTAGTGTTAACCTTATTATTGTCGCTATTTTTCTTAAACTTTTTTTGATATTTTTTCGGACATACATTAAGTTATCATATATATATTGGCACGGCACTGTCATAACATTTATTTCTTTAAACTTAGTTCTAAGTGATTCTTTGGGACCCATATTATAAATAGCACGAACAGCCCTCTTCTGCAGCACAAATTTGGTGTTGATATCTGCAGCATTCCCCCCCCCCGCAAAATGCCGTATGACATAATGCTGTGGAAGTAGCTGAAATAAACCAGTCTAGCCGTTTCTACGTCAGTAAGTTGACGGATTCTTTTGACTGCGTATGCTGCAGAACTGAGTCTGTTCGACAATACATCTATGTGAGCGCCCCATTGAAGCTTATTATCTAAGGTTATGCCTAAAAATACAGTAGTATCCACAAGATTTAAATCTTAATCTTTTATATTAATGTTAGGTTTAACTTGTATAACATTCGGTAAAATAAATCATAAACATTTTCTTTTATTTCCGTTCAAGTAATAAGTTGTTTACATCGAACCGGTTAACAATTTTCGCTATTGCATTGTTTACGTTGTAAAAATTGGTCTGCCGTCATTTTTGTTTAAATTAATGAGACGAGTCGTCTGCAAACAATAAAATTTCGTGGTTGTCCCTCACAAGTTGAAGTAGGTCATTGATGTAAACTTAAAATAGGAATGGGCCAAGTATTGAACCTTGAGGTACACCCATCTTAACCACTGATCCCGCAGAGCATTTTCCATGTACGTTGGAAATGAAATAAATTCATTTAAAACTCGTCATTTTTATTTTACTATAAACCTAATATTGTCTTCTTTACCTATGCATAAATAAAATCAGAGCATTATGGTAAAAAATGCGTAAAAATGGGAGATTACCGACCGCGGGGCAAGGCTCAAATGGTTGGTGGCTAGGGCTGCAGAGAGAGGAACCTCCGCACAATGCGTGCCGAATCCAAGAGAGCCGCCTAGCCTCCTCGCATCCTAGCGAGAGCCTCTTAAGATATAGGTCCAAGCGCTTCGCTTTAGACCATTCACTAAAACAATCATCGGAACGATAATTGTTGAGTCGACATCCCACATAGCGGTAATCTCGTGGGTTAAGGCAAGGTATTTGCTTAGCTCCTTTTCGGCCTTCACGAGATTAGTGTCGTGGGATGGTGATGTCAACAAGTATCGTCTGGCGTTCCGACCGGTCTATCAGCACGATATCAGGTTTATACGCTAGAATAGTGCTGTCCGTGATGATAGAACGGTCCCAGTAGAGCGTAGCACGACCGTTTTCGATAACCATGGCATAAGCATAGCTACGTCCCCTGGCTATCGGCTGTGCAAAAACCTGTATTCTGTGATTCACATTTCACTTAACCAGCGAAGGAATTATAACTATTATTGGACGTCAGCCCCGTTTGTTAGTTAGACAGAGTAGGTGAGCAGGTGAGGTAAGCGTACTACACAAGTAGTTATTACTACTAAGCTAAAAAAAGACTAAAGCAAACAATAGAAATCCATTACTTTTTCACTATTCCCGTTGTTTTTCCTGTTAATCAATGGAAAGCCAGTCCAGCTCAGACGTTTCATAGTAAGCCCTAAACTTGTATAGATTCCACTTAATCTTGATGCTTAATCCCTTATTTCTCGGACAATTAAACTTGCGATTTATAGCAAATCGAAAAACTCTTGGATTCTAAGAGTGGTAAAGGTAAGGCAGGATATAAATAATCTCAAAGTATGAACGCATGTACTATTGCAAGGACCGCGGTGCTTACGTAAAGACAGATGCGTCGAGCTCAGGACAGGGCGCAATGTGACTCATTAAGGGAGGCCTATATCCAGCAGCAGTGGACTGCTTAAGGCTTATGATGATAATGATGATGATGAGGACTCGTCCCACCGCAGAGAAAAAGTTTTCCCACAAGGACCAGAATAATTATTACAGTTCACATTTCACCCTAATATTATAAATGCGATAGTTTATGTGTATGTGCGAGAAGGTAGTTCAACCCACTCAACTCTGTAACGCCCAATGAGATTTAATTGAAACTTAGATACATAGTTTGTGACATAAGTTAACACATAGGCTACTTTTCATCTGAATATCACGTGAGCGAATTCAAGGGCGGAAGCTAGTTATAAATAGGATAGTTTGTGTGTGTTATTTTATGTTTGTGCCAACTCACCATAATACCTATTGACAGAATGGATTATGATGGAATCTTGGTATGTACATAGTTTTGTACCTGGATTAACAAATATAGGTCACTTTTTATTCTGAAATCACGTGAAGGCAGCCACAGGCGTAAACTGGTTGAAAATATTTTTTATTTTATTTTGTGAAACATTTTTTTTTATAAGGAACATTATCTTTCTAGTATATTACTGCTCTGTTCCCAGAACTATAGGATAGTAATATGCAGTAACCATTGATTTACCATTTTAGTTTCACTAAAGCTTCGGTTCTGCTATGCCAAATAAACTTGAACTGTATTCCGAGTGTTTGGAAAGATAAGATTTTTTATTGAGTTTTCTGTAGTTGCACTATTTTTCGTTTACTGTTACTTTCCGTCCAGATCGCAACTCTGTAAAACTACCAACCATAATTACTAATAATACCGTCTTATGTTTAGACACACTCCGTAAATTGTTATATATGTGAACAGTAATGTAGAGTTTATTTCAGTAGTGATCAACAACTTTCCAAAGAAGATCAAAATGTATTGGTCCAAAACATCGTACAAAGTCGTAGTGATTCATTATTACGACTTAGAAACATTAGAAAATAGAGTTGAGTAAAATCATATAAATACAAAAACATTTCTGAAGTTACTCATTGTTTCAATGATAATTAAAAACTACAAAACTCGAATGAATGAAGAATTACAAAACTAAAAGTAGGTACTAGAACAATGTTGTTGACCTTTGGGAGTAGATTTATTCTCTTTCGAGATAAAAAATGAAATAAATCTCATTCTGTACAAACCTTTCATCATCATCATCATCAACATCTTAGTCTGGAATCACCCACATCGGGAAATAAGCCTCCCTTAGTTTTTGCTAGCCTCCCCTATCCTCTCTCATCTCGGTATGCCCAGCGACCCAATGCGCCCGGCTCTTTGGGCCGACCTCGGCCAGCACTCAGTCAAGGCTTTACTCCAGCAGCCATCACTCCGTCTTGCTACATGTCCTACCCAACTCCACCTAAGATTTATGGCTCTATTCCCAACGTCATAGTCTTTTCTTCGCCGAATATTCGACCAATAAGTTATAAGTCATGAGCCATGCTCGACACTAACCGAGCATGGCTCGCTCCATGGCCCATTTTGCGGCTCTTGCTCTGTCATAGTCTCCATAGTGACCTTCTATGTGTTGGCACTGTAAGTCATTGTTGGTATAAATATTGTACAAAGAGAAGGGTCTTCAGACTCTGAGAAAATCTCCTTAGACCGCGGAACTTCTAAGTAAAAGCTCTTAGCTTTCTATAAGAACTATGTGCATTGAAGCTGCTACAGTTTTATAACTCTTCCAGTTTTATTGTATTAGTAAATAATTTACATAGTCTTCTCGTGGCTCTCCACTTCTTGAGGTTAGCCGTCAGCTCTGCGTATTTCTCTCTATCTTGAGCCTACTGAACGGTATGTTGTGGCTATCTTCATCCACACCAGGATGTTACGCAACCACGACTTTTTCCTTCTTCAACACGTCGTTTACTCCTTACTTTGTCCATCATAATGAGTTGGAGCAGTTGGTATCTTTCATTTCTTATTACATGACCAATATACGCTATTTTTCTGCACTTAATGGTCTCTAACGATTCCCGAGTTCTCCTACACGTTGGAGAACATTCATATTCGAAACCTTTTGCGTCCAGCTAATACATAGCATCCTACGGAAGCAGCACATCTCAAATACTTCTAGACGCTTTACCTATTTAATAAAATGTAATTAATCACTATGTATTTGTTCTGAAAGACAGATTTGATTGGCAGGATTAACGATTATCGTTTTAGTGTTACAAGTAATAGATTTTATACGAAGAATATTCGAACCGGTTCCCATGGGACGATCAAATGTATACTAAACCATCGGTATTGTAGTGACTGACAGCATCAATTAGAAGTTGACGTAGCGGTGTCGTGTTACAAAGGGAGCTTAGAGTAATGGACTATCAATATTAAATGTGCTTTTTAATAACGTTGATCTAAGCGGGATAATTCGATTATTTAGATCTGTTTTGGATCGGTTACGAAAGATCGCACGGGCCTTAAGATCACAGAGGCTCATTTCGTTAACACGTTAAATGCGGGCCTCGAGCAAGTTCTACAGCAGATGCTTGTGTTTTCAACACTCAAAACACAGTTATGTACACAAAGGTAGATAAATAAACTATTAAGCTACCTACTATCTAAGCATAAAATTGTGTACATGTAAGCAAATAAATGAATATGAATATGAAATAAATTTTTAATTTATGTTTTTGTCTTGAACATCTCACGTTGAGTTCAGTATATAATAGTTTTATTATTGTAATTTATTATCATCATTGGACTGCTATAGGCTGATGATTGTGATGATCATTATTATTTATAGCTCGTGGCGTGGCTTCCTTCGGTGTACTTAGCAGATCATCTTAGTTATGCAACACTCCTGATCACTACTTGGATGGGTGACCGTTTAGTGGAATTTAGATCTGTGCGCTTCCGTGCTCCGGAAGACACGTAAAGATGTTGGTCCTAGCTTTTCCAGTCGTTAAACCATGTCGGAAGCCTTCAGGTGGCCTAAAAACTCCGACAACAGAGTTAAACACTACCTCTAAACTTACTTTATCAAACAGGAAGTATCATTATTACTAATGTTTTTTAAATAAAATAGTTCACTTTTTATTTTACATTTATCGAAATAACATGCATTCAATTACGAAGACTAGCGAGAATATTTTGTTTCTGTTGACGAAAATTTTAGCGAATGAGAAAGCGTAGATTCAAAATAACGCTTTCTCATTGGTCAAAATTTATCATTACGCTTTCGACACGTCATGTTGCAATTTTGCAATCAGGGGCCTTATTTCTCGGGAATAGACAAAATCATCACATTAGAAATTTACCTAACGGGAGAACTGTCAAAATTCTATGTAAATTTGTCAGTTTATGAGATGTCTTACTGATTATTATGTCTATTCCTAGAATCAGGCCCCAGGTGGCACATCTCTAAGCATAAGTAAAAATATTTCAAGCAACATTGCCCCACATTCGGCCAACATCTCAACGAAACATAAATAAAGTTATGCTGCCACCAATCCAGTTTTACCGACAGATAACGGATCGCTGGCAATAAAACTTGCTGATTTAATACCAGTGGCTGATTGACTACAAGTAGCTCGTAAATTTAGTTGAATCACTTTGTATTTTAAAAATGAATAGCACCAATCGTAAATAGGCTGTTTGGAATAATATGAAATTTATTGGCCGGTTAGTTAAATTCAAAATGCGATTCGACGTACAATGGGTTGTCGAACAGACTCAGTTCTGCAGCATACGCAGTCAAAAGAATCCGTCAACTTACTGACGTAGAAACGGCTAGACTAGTTTATTTCAGCTACTTCCATAGCATTATGTCGTACGGCATTTTGTTGTGGAGGAATGCTGCAGATATCAACACCATATTTGTGTTGCAGAAGAGGGCTGTTCGTGCAATTTATAATATGGGCCCCAGAGAATCACTTAGAACTAAGTTTAAAGAAATAAATGTTATGACAGTGCCGTGCCAATATATATATGAAAACTTAATGTATGTCCGAAAACATATTAATATGTTCAAGAAAAATAGCGACTATCATAATGTTAACACTAGAAATAAAGATAAACTAGCTGTTCCCACTGTAAGGCTCCATAAAGTTAGTCAATCTTTTAAAGGGATGTCTGTACGATTTTTTAACAAAATACCAAATGATGTGATTAATCTATCTGTAAATAAATTCAAAAATGTTGTTAAACGTAATCTATGTAATAAAGCTTATTATAAAATATCTGATTATTTAGATGACAAAAAAGCTTGGGATGAAACTGCCTCCAACTCCATCAAAAACAATGTAATAGATATTAAGTACAATGACGTTAAAAAAATATAAGCCAAGCAGAGTTTCTTGCCAATTCTTCTCTGTTTGGTCACGTTACGAATTGGTGGTAAATTAAAAAAAATGAGGTTTCAAAGTGTACTATACAGTTCCTACTGAATAAATGAATTTTTACTTTACTTTACTTTACTTTAAATAGGAAATCCTATAACTTCGTTTTTTTTATTTCAGTCATTTTCGGCCCAATGCTGGGCATAATGCTAATCTGAGCCAGGTGCTGCCCACAATCTTTCTGATATCGACGACCCATCTCGAAGTTCTTGTGTGGATCTTCTCCCAGAGGCAGACTAGGCTTCAGAACTTATCATTTTTGGACTTATACATTTAATTTAGTTTGTAATTTGATATTTTAACTTCTATTTTTAATTTAACGCCTACATCATACGATTACATTATTTCGTAGTTGTATAAGTAAACAATCATGTTGAAGTAATTATTGCGCATAAAATTCATTTGAACGCCAACACACCAACCAATATTTCCAACACGAGGTGGCTCGTTCACACAAACCATTAGCATATTGCTACGCAATTCCGGTAAAAAAGGATACGTACACACATTAATCTCTCTTTAATTTTCACGCAATCACAAAGTCTAATTAAAGTTATGTAGTTTTAGCATGAGAATGTTGGGCATAAGAACGTTAGCGAGTCAGTTACCTATGTAAAAGCCTTATTAGACCACACGGTATTTGGTCTTACTAAGATAGACTATCTTAGTAAGATAATAAGACAAAGCTACTAATTCGGTCTTAGGCTTGACTAATTAGTCAGTAAGACAGTCTTACTAAGACAGACTAAATACCACGTGGTCTAAAAGGCTTTTATGTGTTCGCAAATTAAGCATAGTCTGATAAGTATTACTTTAGGGTGTAAGGGGTTCCAGGGGTGTAAGGGGTTTCAACTTTATCGACACGTGGTGCACCCTGCTAACTATCAAACGGGGCACTGGCGGCTAGCTGATTGCGGCATAGCGCAGCTTAACACCGACACAGCTAAATTCCCTGACTGGCGACGAACGGTAGCGTTAGCGGTGAGCTCTGCTCTGCGTTTCCCAACCCTCAAGCTCCTCATGTCTCATGCCCATAAAAAGGGGATATGCCTGTAATCCCCAACGGGAGTAAACTGATATATGCTAGGGTTTTTTTGTTATTTTTGGGACACTTTCATCGTGCTGTTATGTAATTGCCTCAATTTTCTTTTGCATTCGTCACGAATTTGGATCTATATTGGGTGCCTAGTTCTCTGTGGTAATTGAAATCCACACTAACTTTAATAAATTTAACGAAACATCGGGTGAAAACATTTTCAGAGGAGAAGATCCATTATTTCCGCATTATTTTTCAAAAACTCAGATAACGGTCAATCAAATTGATGAGTTTAAAAGCTCAATATTTAGAATGACTGCAAAGAAGCAATGTTGTCCATTCTATGCAATCTCTAGTAAAACTTTTATACATCGACAACGTCAGTATACCATGCTCAGTACTCCTCACAAACCAAGAATTGCCATAATAACGTCAAAAATAAATCAATTCGTGTGTCGCGTGCTTTACTCTGTCACGCAATGAAAGTAAAATTATATTTCCTATACTCAAGTTTTGGTGCACCTGTGTGGTTATCGAGTAAAGGAAAACATCGTTAAAACTTGTGCTGTGTTTTTTCGTTTTGTTATTTTATGACAGCAACGTTATTGTAGAAAACCAAAACATTTATTATGCGTCCACACCAACACCACACCAGCCTATATCAGTATAATGCTGGACATAGGCCTTCACTAATAAAGGGGGATATGCCCATACGCTGGGCATGCGGGTTGGGGATCGTAAGGCACAACTTCTCGCCCTGTCGACGCTGCTGCCCGTTGGCGGCCAGGGGATTTAGTTGTGCCGGTTTTAGGCTGTGCTATGCCGCAATCAGCCGGCCGCTAGAGAACCGTTTGTCAGTTAGCAGGATGCACCACGTGCAGGTGAGGTTGGGTTAGGGTCCAAAGATGGGGGTTGGGACCCCTTACACACCATTACATTGTATACAAATTGCGTAAATATTTGTAGAAAGATCTTTTTCTTAAAAAGATTTTCATACAAATCCTATGAAACTTTATTTGCCATAACATTGACTTCATGCATTCAGTTCAAAATCTTTTTTTTAATTTTTGCGAAAAAAAATTGTATGGAAATCTTTTATTTTTATTTTCACAATATCTTACGATTTGATTTGGTATGTTTCTTTGGGAAATAAGGACCAACTTGAAGCTGACGCTAATGTTTTTTTAAAGATGCGACAATGCAATTGTTTTTATTATCAAAATAAACCTCAGAACAAAACCATAAAACTACAAAAGAAAGGGTAGCCTGCCCTCAGTGAGGTAAAATTTTACCCCACCCTGTATACTATTTTATAACAGCAAGGTAATGATACAAATACATACAAAAGATACAAAATTAAAAAGGGTTCTTTATTAAAGTTTCATTGTTTTGTAAATAATGGAACATACTGACCAGATGGCCGCAAGAAATGAAGTGTACCATTCATTATGGACCTGCAGTATGATTATGAAAACAACAAGCTTCCTTATAAGTGCATAGTCATTATTTTATTCAATACAAATGAGTAGGAAATACTGCTTTAGGAGTTAAAGTATAGTTATATATTAAATGTTATCAAATTTTTCAAAGATCTGTTTAAGCTTGTTACGGATAGCGCGTTCCTGTATCCGCGTAGTCGGGGCTCGCTGTGCATGCGTACAGTTAATGTGGACCGCCGCGAACCTGAACGCGAGGTCAGTCGATCCATAGCGCTACGCAAGCCGAAACCGACTGACCATGGATCGCGCCGCGGGCCAGCTTGCGCGGCATGCGTTCCCCAAAGACTACGCGTAGCTGCAATTACAGACACGGCGTTCCAAGATACGCGTAACCCGACTACGCGTACCAATATACGCGCTATTCGTACCCAGCTTAATATTGTGGTTGATATGAAAACAATGTTTCGACACAGTTTTTAGGTCACCCAAAGGCCTCGGACATGGTGACTATAAAAGCGATTTAACCAACATGCCTTCCAAAACATGGTGACGCTCAGATCTAAAAGCCACTATAAGGCAACACATCCAAGAAGTGACCGGGCCGAGTGTTGCTCCACTCAGACCTAAACGAAACGGCCACTCATTCAAATAATAATCGGGCGAATTGTTCTTAATCAAGGTGGATGTGCTAAGAACAGCGAAGTAACGAGCGCTTCTATCGATAATTCCCTGATCATTATAGTCTATGAATCCGTCCTAAGAAGATTTCGAAGACCTTTAGGTCAATCGCATATTGAGCCACTAGTCGCGGCCACTAGACACGACCACAAGCTGTGAAGAACTTTTTCATACGTTTTGTATAGAATCGGTGCAATCCGCAAGTTCCAGCGGCCGCGCCCGGCCACAAGCTGCGGGTGTCGCCCAAGTTCGCTACTTGTGGCGTTCGCATCGCACGCTCACTGGGCTAAAGTAGCCGGCTTCTGAATTAAACAGCGAGAAAGCAGAAAAAATGCGGTGACTGGTGGCCGCCACTAAACCAGTTGCGGCTGCGATTGGTGGCTGCATCTAGTGGCTTGACTGAGCCGGTAGTAGTCGCGTTTAGTAGCCGCGACTAGTAGCTCGATGTGCGATTGACCTTAAAAAGAACCTTATTAAACTTGAAAGGTCAGATTAAATTCAAGAAAAGATAAGTTATCTGTTATCACCAAGCTTTACCAGAAGTGGGCCAAACTCTAAAACAGATTAAAACTTGTGATGAATCGTTATATTCGTTACCCGCTTCAAGTTCTAGATACGAGGCATTTACTTATGTGTGGTAATGTAAATACGTTCACAACTTCACCGCTGACGCAGCATAAATGCTTTTACAAACAGAAGTGACACTGGAAAAGGAAGTACGCTTCAACCTTAGGATTTCATGTTGATTGCATTCTTGTTGATGTTTTTCAGGACACTTTTCTAAGTTTATTAACAAATCAAATCGTGTGTAGAAAATTAAATTCACATACAATATACTTCATAGGTCAGGAATATTATGTAAGTACCTATACGACCTCTTGTCTTGTTGTTTTCGACAACGGAGAACGGGCCGATTTTTATAACGGGCGACAAGCCGACGCGCAGTGTTCAATAGGTTACGCGCTGAGTTTTAGTTATGGAGTATTCCATTTTGCGTCGTCTCGTTGCCCGTTGTCAAAAACGGTCGCTAGCAAGTGGCCTACAGTTATAAAGCTTGTAACAAATACTTAGTTTATTTTTTCTATGTCCCTTTGCTATATTATCGTATCCTTTGTACTTGTATATCATTTTGTGTTTTCTATTTTCTGTGTTTAAATTGTTTGAGTCAATTAAAGATGTAAGGTGATGTCCCTACACTTCCGTGATAGATGATAAGTGATAAAATGATATTGATAAAAATTATAATAAGGATGGGATTTGAATGAGACCACCCGAGTCCGTGTCTGAGCGAGAACTGATTTATTAAAACTAATTCTAATGTTAAGTACATGTTGCGAGCACCGTGTGAAATGCCGCGTTCGCTATAAAATATACATTGACTGTACAAAAGATATACCTATCTATCTGAACTATGAATATAATTATATGAATTTACATAATATTTTAATTTCAAGCATTTCCTTGGTATAATTCTAGTCTAGGCTACCCATTAGCTAAATAATACCTAGTTCGCAACGTAGATTGCGGTTTTTTGCTTGCCGACTCATTCGGTGGCTGATTCGCAACGTTCATACAACGCAAATCAGCTATTTGCCTATGGGTTTGCATCCAATTTGCAGCTTAGACATAACAACGTAAAAACAGTCGGCAACAAACTTTATGTCTAATCTTCTTCTTCTTTTTCTTGTTTGTGTGAGTTAGTGGCCAATTCTGGTATCGGAATTTTCAACCCACTCGAGGGCCTCCGACAAGCTGGGACCAACATCGTAAAGTGTCTTCTGAAGCACGCAAGCGTGCTAATATACTTCTTGTTTAATGGGAACTTATTATAGTATTCTATATCATTATTCTTGATTTCTCTTATTTTGAGTCCACAAAACTGTTGAAGAACTATAAAAAGATCTACAGATCTCACACAGCGCGCAACTATCAAAGGCATTGAAAATGTAATTTAGAAATAAAGCACACAATAAAAACTGACGATAAAGTAAATGGAGCGCAGACTGATCTCACGCATAAAGACCCTTCTAACGCCTACAGTTTTTGTCCACCTGCCTCCTATGATGGTTCAAGCTGTAGCTTAATTCTATCCTGAGATACCATTTTTTCCAATTCTTGACTATGGAGCTCAAAAAAAAAGTTATTGGGAAATTCTCGATTCTAGTCAACGAAAATGTTTTTAATTTTTTTACAAATTTTGTAAAATCTCAAAACGCTACCGACTGATTTTGAGAATTCAAATTTCACTTTCAAGCCCTCTGGCAGAAGCAAATTTTGACATACAGCCCATCAGCTCACCTCTCATATCTGCGAAACTACAGGCAAATGTCACAATTTTTTTAATTCGGGACACTATACTCGATCAGGAAAATAATAAATAATCAATATTATAATGGTTTACAACACTAATTTGTTTTCAATCGGCAGACAGACAAACAAAACACATACCTAACATATTTCATATTATTTCTGTAGATTTGTTTATGAATATCTTCTATCAGTATTTGGTCAAGCACCAAATACTGATAGAAGATATTAGAAATGTTTCATTAAATCTAAATAATACATTAACGGCCTTTCCATCGAAAGTAAACTAATACAAAAAAATAAGAGGAAAACATAATGACGACTGGTTAGTAAAAGGTTGTTGTTATAATCTAAATCAATTTTTTGGACAACGTTAAAATTTATTTGACATGTATTATTTAATTTATTAAAAAAATGGACAAATATTTAATATTTGAATAAGGATGACTTTTTAATTAAACTCTAGAATAATGTACCTGCTCACTCAATTAAAAAAATGATTTTACTCTAATCAATGTATGATTGCATGCTTAGTTTTAAGCAAAATGTGTTGGACCTACATCTAAGTATTATTGACATCTTGTTATTACCACATTTTATGCAATAAAATTCATTTCATTTCATTTCATTTCATTTCATTTCATTTCATTTCATTTCATTTCATTTCATTTCATTTCATTTCATTTCATTTCATTTCATTTCATTTCATTTCATTTCATTTCATTTCATTTCATTTCATTTCATTTCATTTCATTTCATTTCATTTCATTTCATTTCATTTCATTTCATTTCATTTCATTTCATTTCATTTCATTTCATTTCATTTCATTTCATTTCATTTCATTTCATTTCATTTCATTTCATTTCATTTCATTTCATTTCATTTCATTTCATTTCATTTCATTTCATTTCATTTCATTTCATTTCATTTCATTTCATTTCATTTCATTTCATTTCATTTCATTTCATTTCATTTCATTTCATTTCATTTCATTTCATTTCATTTCATTTCATTTCATTTCATTTCATTTCATTTCATTTCATTTCATTTCATTTCATTTCATTTCATTTCATTTCATTTCATTTCATTTCATTTCATTTCATTTCATTTCATTTCATTTCATTTCATTTCATTTCATTTCATTTCATTTCATTTCATTTCATTTCATTTCATTTCATTTCATTTCATTTCATTTCATTTCATTTCATTTCATTTCATTTCATTTCATTTCATTTCATTTCATTTCATTTCATTTCATTTCATTTCATTTCATTTCATTTCATTTCATTTCATTTCATTTCATTTCATTTCATTTCATTTCATTTCATTTCATTTCATTTCATTTCATTTCATTTCATTTCATTTCATTTCATTTCATTTCATTTCATTTCATTTCATTTCATTTCATTTCATTTCATTTCATTTCATTTCATTTCATTTCATTTCATTTCATTTCATTTCATTTCATTTCATTTCATTTCATTTCATTTCATTTCATAAACATTTTCAATGTTTCTACTGTTATCACCAATAATATGCTGTGCAACTGCTAAGGAAATCGCGTTCACCAAGTGTTTGCTCAGACATGACGGCTTTTCTTAGTGGATTATTTAAAGGATTTGCTTAATGCTCTATGCTCGCTAAGATTAACGAGTGTTTGCCTCCGTGATTACAACAGTCTTTTAATATTGTTTTTGCGGGTAATTTGCTTAAGCTTTCTTTCACAAACGACAAAAGAATACCCTAATACTAACGATGGAAGATAAAATATGTATGGAGTGTAACAGCCTGCGCACATTGGACGACAAACGTCAGCGATTAGACGCTACGACAAGCTGCGGGGGATAATTTTCATACACTTTGTTCAAAGCTCCGCACATACGGCGACAATCGCTCGCGACTGAGCGCTATGACAAAGCGTCGTGTTTGCGAGGTCTGTAAGGGTTTCCAACCTCAATATTAATAACCCAAGACATGACCCAAGAGACGACTCTGCTGCGTTATTCGCTGTTGTGTCGCAACGGAGGAGATATGCTGGCGAGGTAAGTCAAAAAATATTAAATTGCTTTAAATTAGGGGTGTGAGGGGTTCTAACCTCATCTTCGAAACTAAGCCAACCTCCGCTGCCCGTGGTGCAACTGTAGGGCTCTAGCGGCCAGCTGATTGCGGCATAGCGCAGCCTAACACTGGCACTAAAGTTCCCTGGCCGCTGACGGACAGCAACGTTAGGGATATATTCTTATAGAGAAGGCCTATGTCCAGCAGTGGACAACATAGGTAGCTAGTGTTGTTATTGCACAAAACGACTTTTGTATGGTATGTACGTATTATTTATATTTGGTTATATATTTGGTTAAATGAAGCAGATTTTAGGAAGAGACCCAGACTCCAGAGACTTGCTTCGTCGGTTTATATATTGTTTGTTGGGCCACCAGCACCATCATAAATTACTACCTAACTCTTTTTTATGCACGAGCATATACGATACATTAATAGGTTACATGCTCGTGCATACTAAACGAACAACACCAGTATTGCTTAATAGTAGTGGTAAAAAATCCTGTGCATAAAATTATTTGAAAGGAGGAAGGCGATAATTGAATGGCATCCAAGAATCGGGTACCGAAACGTCAGTTGTCCAGCAGCAAGATAGGTGCACCATATTGCCCTCCCTGTTTGGCACAAGCACAAAGAAAGGCCTCTCTTTGTGCCAAACAGGGAGGGCAGTATCGTGCACCTATCTTGCTACTACAACCTGACTTCATCCACTACTGGGTATTGATCCTACAGTGGGTGAAGTCAGGTTGTAGATAAATAAAAAACAATGCAGCATTTCATGGACTCAATGTTATGGCGAATGATAATTCATAGAGATTGTATGGAAATACTTTTTAAATTTTTTGCAAAATGTTACGATTTGATTTGGTAAAGTTACTTTGAGACAAATGTTCCTGTTGGGAAATAGGTTGAGACGAACTTATTTTTTTAGATGTCATTTGTCATTTTCTGGGCTGACTGTTAATTTTTACAAAAATCCGAAAATTACATTATTTTTTTCTTCAAAATAAACTTATAGTTTCCTCAGAACAAAAACAAAAGAATAGATAGCTCCCCTCAATGATAAAAAGACGTGTGGCACTCGGGGACTGCCGCGGTAATGCTATTGCATAGCATTTTGTATCAACTTATGCAATTATAATTATTTATTTATTTTATATATCCAGTATTTCTTTTTCTTTGATATTAATTCAAGTTACACTTTTTGAGCGTTGTGATCGTCTCGATTCGTGCGAGCTTCGTAGAGTCGTACAATACGTCTAGTTGCACGCACACAAACACCGTGTCGAAGACTGCCGAAAAGAAACGACGTTAGACAATGCACGGCCTTCAAGCCACACCTCCGTGCCCGTCGGAGTGGGGAGCGTGAGGTTTTTTTTCGTTACGGAATTTCTGGATTCGGTCCCGGCGCTCAAGGCCCTCGATAGAAGCTATGCAATAGCTTAAAAAATTTGTCTCAACCTGTATATTTTTTCTAAAATACCCAGACCCGAGACAGATGTTTGCAAATCATGCAAACTTTTGTTTCGCCGCGGGAATCGTACCCGCAACCTTCTGTGTCTCAGGCAGACTCAGACATAGGTTGTCATGATAACGATGATGATGATGATGAAAAATATTTGAAAGCAGGACTCGAAACTGCAACTTTTGCATCTCAGCTGACTAAAAAACTACTGTGCTGAGATAATCAAGTGACGAAACAGGCGCTAAGATGATTAATGAACTCAATGACGATGGGCGCAAATTGAATAGATAATGTCAGAATGCAAAAGGTCAGAGTTTGTACATCGATACGAACTTCTAATGATGGGAAGTGAGTAGGCAAAAACAAAGTCGTAGGAGGGCCTTATTATTACGAAATACATTGGCTCATCTACAGGTAATTATACTGAAACAACTTGTTTTACTTCAAGAGTTTTTGAAACTGCGTAGGTTGATTTTGCAAGTGCACCAGAATTGGTTTCCGTTATTACCGTTGAGGTAGATGAGTTCTTGAATGGAGACCGCGACTGTACATAACTGTAGTGTGAGACGTCTTCGAGCTGAAGACAGGACGGGAGCGCCCTGTCCGCAGCTTGACGCGTCCAGCTTCTGACATTTTGCTGATAGTCATTCCACCTGGCCGGAGGGCGTCCTACACTAAATTTGCCAAGCCACGGTCTCCTCTCAAGAACTTGTTAACCCTAACTGTTGTCGGTTCTTCGGCAGATATGGTACCCCACCGCCACTTCATTTTGCTAATCTCTAGGCTACGTCCATAACTTTAGATAATCTTGATAGTTTTGTCGGATAGTCTCGTTGCGGATTCTTTCCTATATAAATATAAAAAAAACTCAGAGCATAGCTCGTTCTGAGCGACTTTAAGGTGGTAAACTTTAAAAAAAAAAAAATTAAAAAAAAAAAAAAATTACGGATGTAATGTAAGATTATATACACAAGTAAAATACATGACAATTTTAAATAATTTTCATATTCGTAGTAGTAGAGTACATCACTCACCTTCGATTTGCCGATGATATAGTTATCATGGCAGAATCGCTGGATGACCTTGGAACAATGCTCAGAGACCTCAATATCGTTTCCCAACAGGTGGGTCTAAAAATGAACATGAGTAAGACGCAGATCATGTCAAATGCTCATGTCGTACCTAAACCAGTCTATGTTGCGAACGATATCATCGAAGCTGTTGACCACTGTCTATCTTGGTCAGACAATTCAACTAGGTAGGTCCAACTTCGACAAAGAGGTCAACCAACGAATTCAACTCGGATGGGCAGCGTTCGGGAAATTGCGGCATATCTTCTCGTCACAGATACCACAAAGCCTCAAGACAAAAGTCTTCAATCAGTGCGTGTTGGCAGTGATGACTTATGGTACCGAAACTTGTTCGCTAACTAATGGCCTCATACACAAGCTCAAAGTCGCACCACGGGCTATGGAGAGAGCTATGCTCGAAGTCTCTCTGCGTGATAAAATTTGAAATGAGGAGATCCGTAAGAGAACCAAGGTAACCGACATAGCTTTCAAAATCAGCAAGTTGAAGTGGCAGTGGGCAAGCCATATAGCTCGTAGAACCGATAACCGTTGGGGAATAAAGGTAAAGAATGGCGACCGCGAACTGGAAGAGGAAGTGTGGGGAGACCCCCCACCAGATGGACTGATGACATCGTCAAGATTGCAGGTAATCGGTGGATGGAGAGGGCTCAAGACCGTTCTTAGTGGAATTCCTTGGGGGAGACCTATGTTCAGCAGTGGACTTCTATAGGTTGTTGATGATGATGATTATGAGTAGTAGAGTAGTTTTAGAAGAGACGCTTTAGTCGAAACTGAACTGAAGCAAACTCTGCTTAGAAACAAAACAAGCCTAATCAAGCAACAGAACATTATCCAATTGCATTGTGTGATAGTTAAATTGACAGAAACAGAAGACTGCTTTGCTTACAATACCACCATTCTTAAGGATGCCGGCAAGTTAAGTACAAAGGCACAATAATATGTAATTGCAAATGACTCAGTGGTTCACATACTGTAACTTTGCTTCAATACCATTTAAGTCGACCCACGCTTGGCCTATCGCGGACAGACTCATGATCATTATTATGAAGATGTACAGTCAATTCTGGAAACTATTGGTCAAAAAATAAAATAAGGACTTTAACAGCTGTATACACTCTTATTGATGGGTTTTGGATGTACCAATAGGTCAGCAAAAAGAAGAAGTGTATGCGTCGAGCAGAGTAAAAAAGTGCAATGGCTCTCATTATAGGAACTGCTTAAGGCTGATGATGATGAGGAATAGGTAATAAAGAGAATTTAAGACCGAAGAAAGTATTAGATAAAATATTCCGTACACTCACTTTCTAGTTAATTTTGATTGTAATTCATTCTAAAACTTAAACTTTCTTTCAACAAACGAGTAGAAGCAACAGTAATAGATAAACACTTAAACATTTCTCCATCATCATTAGCCTATAGCAGTCGACTGCTGGACAAGAGACGGGGGATGGGCATATGCTCATAATCCCCACTCTGGAATTGCGCCTTGTCCATAATTATTTTTAAATCACTATGAATACCTTAGAATTTGTTTGCCCTATTATAACCTAGTATTTGGTCCTTTTCAATTTTGATTATCAAAATGCCATTATAAATAATAAAGAATATAATAATTAAATCTTAGTTTTATCGTAGTACTTTGATTTCATAAAAATATTGTTGATAACTTATTGTTATTCAAATCAAATCAAAATTTAAGAAAAATAAAGTACACTGAATCGTCAATTTTGTTTAATTTACACCAATTTGTAACGCAGCAAAACAGAGAAAAATTGACAAGAAACTCTGCGTGGCTTATATTTTTTTTGTCATTTTTATAATCTCTATTCTTTACTATTAGACTATTGAGGGAGTTTGAGTTTATTAAAGCTGACTGTACATCAGTAATCTGGATTCATATTTTCGTTTGTTTATAGCTTTTGAGGCGCGCATTTATCGACTTACCTTTTTATGTGTGGTAGGCGTTTTATTTCCGAGCTTGTATTTTAAAACATTGTATTTTAGATTCTTGTTTCTTACGTTTCTGTTTATTGTTTGACTATAATCTGCAGATAAGGCAACATGAGTTTCGTTTCAGTTGCATCATCGAAGTGCTTGTGCGATAATGAAGGAGATTATACCTATAGTTGTTTTTCTTTAATGAGATGAATTATTTCTTGACCTTGAAAGTCTTAGGTGGACCAGGTTTCCTGTGAAGGGTTATTTAGCTTAATGCCTAGACAGGTTTGTACTATGTTGTACCTATATAAATAAATAAATAAATAATGCTTTACTTTTTTTTACTTACTTTACCACACAGCATTATATAGCCTCAAACTAAGATACAAGATACAAGATATTTGTTTGCATAAATAAGTGTAGGTAACATTGGGTTTTAGGACTAGTTATTAAAAGTACAGGACTTATTTACCCTTTATCCTAAGCAAAGTGGTATTTTTTTATTTAACCCAATTGTCACTCAAGATGGCGTCACGGAAGAACAGCGCTTCGACAGGCCCTTTGCCCCAACACATGCTGAGTGGCGACCTATTTCAACGTCTATTTAAGCCTACTTCTAAGTGATTTTTTTTGTGTATGTAAGTAACGTTGAAATAAATATTTTCTTCCTTTCTTTCTTAATTTCTTTTCGATAGTGGATAAAGCTTTAGTTAAAGAAATCATAGTTACCTGCGGGTTTCCTAAGAATCGTGCCAACGGTTAAGGCTGGCCCACACACATTGGGTTAAATACTTTATTTATGGCTCGCTTGTACTGACCTTTATGCGGAGTAATGTAAAGTAGTACAACTAAGAAAGTGAAAGATTTGCGAAGAGTCTTTGGAAGTAGTGAGATATACTTTTTAAAACACTGAGTCTGTTCTGTGATATTGTAAAAATTTGATAATGGTTACTTTCGACTGTTAGAAAAACGCCCTATCGAGATTGGACTCGTTTGATTTGTCTTGACGAGTACTTTGGTCCTAAATGGTAACCAGGGTAAAAAAAATATCAAACTAAGAATTCAAATTATTGTTTATCGGTCTGTTAACAGTATAGTGGGGTGTACGGGGTTCCAACCCCTATCTTCGGAACCTAAGCCAACCCCACCTGCACGTGGTGCACCCTGCTAAACAACGAACGGGGCTCTGGCGGCCGGCTGATTGCGGCATAGCGCAGCCTACATCGGCACAGCTAAATCCCCTGGGCACCGGGCAGCAGTGTCGGTGGTGCGAGAAGCTGTGCCCTGCGATCCCCAACCCGCATGCCCAGCGTGGGGATTATGGGCATATCCCCCTTTATTAGGGGAGGCCTATGTCCAGCAGTGGACTGATATAGGCTGGTGTGGTGTGGTGGTAACAGTAAATATGTTTTGCCATTCAGTTTTGCTTTCTCATTCTTTTAGAGTTATCACCATTTCGCTTTTCTATACCTTTCTAAATATGGTAGATCTATACATGTATTGAGGTATAGATGTTCAATATTGTTTGCACAGACCATTTCTTGTACGAATTGATTCTATGCGGTAGTCACGCGGTTATGAAGATTATACCTCGATAATACCTTCTTTCTTCGTATGAGCTAGTGGCCAGCTCTGGTGTCGGAGTTTTTAGGCTGCCCGAAGGCCTCCTGCAAGGTTTAACTACTGGAAAAGCCGTGGTATATATATTCGTCAACGATCGTGCCTTCCCCTACCCCAAGTTGCAAAATTCGAAAAATGTATTGTTTACGTTTTCGAATTGTGCAGCGTACTAGGAATACTGAGCGCTTCCGTGCTTCAGAAGGCCCGAACGTTGACGAACGCATGAACGTTTCCATAAAGCGAGTTCATCGCGACGATATTATCGCCACGTATAATTGTACGAGTTGACGCGATCACGCAGTGATTCCGCTGACGGAATAATCGTCACCCCGTGGAGATTGCCCGACGATAAAAGCGCAGACTCGTCGCGATGCACTCGCTAGTGAAGGTGGCGCTTCAGGATTGTATTTTTTATGGATGTGGTTGGCTCTATATAAAAATATATTCAGTAAGTACCTACGTAGAATAGTATATAAAAGGTAACTTATAAATGCGGTTAACACTACCTATCTTAAAAAAGCTCGGAATCGAAGGTTATATTTCAGGCCGTAATACATATAATTATGTATATAAATAACACTTTTAACATGAACTCAATACAGCACACCTGAATTTCGAAGGTATTAATTCACTTACTGAGGTTTGTATCAATCAATCATTTTTATTAACATGTAATTGGCATCATTTTAACCTCAATGGAAAGTATGCTAACCGCATTATTTGATAAGGTTACTGGACTCTTCCTATACATTACCAGCAGATTAAATTCTTAAAAAGCGATTTGGTCGGAAATGTAAAGGAAAACATGCCATTAAAGAAACTGATGATATCCACAGGAAAACAGTATAACGGCTGGGTTACTTACACGAACAAACAACATCAACTTTTATACTCCAAAGGTTTTAGTAAAAAGTACTACATTAATTACATACAGTGTCTTATGGTATTAAGCAATACATCTTATTATATGTTCTGTAATGAATCTAAATAGTACATAAAAAGTACTCTGTAAACCTTGAAATTTGAAAATAATAGTAGATTGTTTTACAAGGGACTAAACCATCCCATTATATACGAGGTTGTTATACTCCCGAGCTTAGCGAGGGAGGATGACAAGACCGAGTTATAATGGGTGGTTTTGGCCCGAGTAAAACACTCTACTTTTCACTTCGATTGCGAGAAAATAAAACAATTCCAAATTAGTCAATTTTCAGAAATTTTATTAAAAATTAAATGTGCAGTTAGAGCAATTTTGAATGTTTAGTGATATGTTTTTCCCGGGCAATTTTATTTCGGTTCTCTGTGATTGGGATGTGATAATATTTTGAGTTGATTGTTGTGGAGTAAAAGTTGGAGAGACTCGAATCATGCTTGAGTTTCCTGCATTATTAAGATCTGAGTGCGGCTTCAGCTGAGTTGACATATTCATCCAATCCCGCGATGTAGATGCTTGGGGTTCTGTAATGTTTGGTAGAATATTGATTCCTTCCATAATCCGCTGCGTGACGTGATACTTGTTTTGTATAGAGTCCTCTATATAACCTTCAGCCACTTGATCGGACCTCCATCCACCGTGGCGTTTTAATGTCGTTATATTCGCACCAGAGTCCGCCAACAGAGTCGCGGATGTTCTGCGGAAACAATGGCCCGTGTAGAGTTCCGGATTTGGTAAATTTAGATAAGTGGCAATATCTTTAGGCATGTTACCAAATTTATTTTTGCCTATGACTTGCCTTGTGCATTTACCATTTTGATAATTTAGAAAAAATCTTCTCGTTGAAACATTAGTGGGACGTAACTCCTGATAGGCTTTAACTATATTAAGGTATTCTCCACTGATGACAAATTTACGCTCTTTGTTTGTTTTCGTGTTCGGCAGACTCACAGCTTGTAGGTTTGTATCCGTTTCTACGTCTTCTAGCGTTATATTGGCAAGCTCTATTCCTCTGCATGCACCGCTGATTCCATAAATTAAAGCAACCTGTTGAACAAAAAAATAAGTGTGTTAATAATCGTAATAATCTAGGTACATAATTTAGGTATGTAGGTAGTTATCTATTTATTTAGTTTGAGTAGAGTACATAAGTAGGTTACCTTTGTTGCCAAGTATTGTTTATTTGGAGCGTTATTTAAAAATGTTTCGATTTCTTGTGTCGTCAAGACTTTAGATTTTTTTGCCTTGTATCCAGTGGACAATTTCTTCAGTAAAGCCGTTAAATTTACATATTTTTTAATATCGACGTCGTGTCTCGTTTTTAAGGTCATTCTTAACATTGAATATGTGCTCCAAAGAGTCGACGATTTGAATTTTTTCGATAATTCATCAAAATAAGTGAGAAAAACCCCTTCTGTAAAAGAATCCACACGTTTCTCATCTCTCCATTTCATAAAATTTTCGTAACTCTTTAAATATATTTCACGTGATTTTGTCGGCAACAGATTCATAATTATTTCTTTGCCCTTTTCTTCCATTTGCATATTAGCATCTTCACTATCACTTGATGACATTTTTCACGTTCACAATTTGAAAGTTAAAGTCAGGAAGTTAAACGTAAAAGTTTGTGATTTGGAATGAAGAAAATTCTAGAGATTTAGCGCCAATACCATCTTTTTTTTAAAATCTCTATACCTTCAATAACCCTCAACGAAACAGTTCGCATTCTACCGTGAAGGGAAGAATCAACCTTCATAAAACATCACCAAGACGGTTCTATTTTCAAAAAAAAAGATTGACGGAGCACCAAGAAGTCGAGTTTTTATATAAGAGAACGAATGCTTTGTACGGGCTGATGATTTTAGACAAAAATTAAAAAGAAAAAATACTTTTTAGCCCTAGGTATTAAACTCGAGTTTTAGGCCCGCTAAGCTACACTATTATGATACACTTTTTGAGCAAGAGAAGTGAAAATGTTTTTATGTTATGTTTTTTTATGTTAAGTTATATTAATTCATATAGGTACATAGTTTATTTCCACATAAGTATACTTAAACACAAAGAAATAAGCTTGTTGTGCTCACTCACTTACGCCAGTTCACTCCTGGTTCTAGGCTTTTCGTATTATAGGAAAGAAGATTATACATAATATCCCAAAAGTGCTACCAACTGCGCTACCGAGCAAACTGATTGGCGCTGGCTATCGCGTCCCAGTATTAATGGGGAGGTTGTGGGTTCATGTCCCGCCGAAGTCGAAATTTTTGGGATAAGTAAAATAAATAAATAATGCTGGACTATCACACAGCATCATGTAGCCCCAAACTAAGCAGAGCTTGTATTATGGGGACCACATGATTGATATATTACATATATACTTTTTTTTTGTAAATACATACATATCATACATAGAAAACACCCAAACCCTTACCTTAAGTAGGTATATTATAAGATCTAAAAAAGGAAGAGCCTATAATTCCCATGCTGGTAATATGGATTGGAGATCACCGGGCATATCTTCTCGTACCACCGGCTCGTTACAAATTGTTTGGACAATTTCTGGGTATTGTATATACAAGACACTCTAATAGTGCCATTGACAACGCACGTGTTAAACACAGGGTTATTAATTTCGTCCATCACCAAAACCCAGTATCATCATCATCATCAATATAATTATCAGCCTATAGCAGTCCACTGCTGGACATAGGCCTCCCCTAATGAGCGCCATTTTCCTGAGCTCGACGCATCCATTTTCTACTAGCAGCCTTTCGCAGATCGTCACTCCACCTGGCCGGAGGGCGTCTACGTTTGCCGAGCCGCGGTCTCCACTCAAGAACTCGTTTACCCCAACGGTTATCGGTTCTTCGGCAGATATGGCCAGCCCACTGCCACTTCAGTTTGCTAATTCTCTGAGCTTTTTAAACAACTTTAGTAAACCCAGTATACTGTACTGCAACACCACAAAACCTATAGGCATTTATTTTCTGTGGACAGCAAGGTCTGTCAATACCGTAGGGGCAACGGTCGGACCGAATGACCCAGCCATACTTCTCTAGCTACCATAATGATACCCTACGGCTATATCAATGTTGTTTTTAACTAGAAATTTGGCTATTAAAAGTACATATTTTCACGCACCCGATACTAAGAGCCGAGTGTCTTTAAAAGCAATTTTTACGACTTTTAAATGGCAGGTGTAACTGAGTCGTAAAACTTTCCGACAACTGTCTTTTAGGATGAAATGTTAGTACTTTCTTTTAATAGTGAGTAGGTTGGGTCCTCAGAGCCGATTATTGATTTTTTATGTTCCCGTTAAAAATAACGTTCTGAAAAGTCTAAGATAGAAGTCAGAGAAATGATAAAACTACATTAGCTTTTGAAGTAATGGGGCTTTATGTTATTTTGAAGAGAGAATAAATCCGATATAGGTTATGAGTTTTAATATACTAACTACTAGAGTGAGAATAAATCCAATAAACGCTGAATAAAGGTAATTATGTATTATTAATAACTTCGCTTCTGAAATAATAGGGGGGAATTTCAACAAGAAAAACAATCTAAATATTTTTGGAGTCATCCAATTTAATGATTATGTTATTAATTTATCTATATAAAAGCACTTTTTATTTCTTCCAAGACTGTACCGATGCATTTAATTGCTCTTAGATATCACTAATGCACCTGTCAAGTAAACAAAGGGAATAGATAAGACGAAATGAAGGCACGATCAAGTTCGAATGTAAATGTTTATACTCTGCTGATTTGGATCTGACCATTCATTTGTCATGTGAGTCGTTTAAAAACGTGCTGCTAGAAATGGGTATTTGATTGAACGAAAGCGTCATGATCAGAAATTCCAAAGGCAGGGCTTTATATGGGTATTTAAATTAAAATTTGATGTGGTTTAAATGGAATATAGGTACTTACTCCATTTATTTATAAAAGTTCCATTTCTGATAGCCTCTGTAGCGCGGTGGGTGAAGAACCACCAAGGACGCAGAAGGTTGTAGGTTAGATTCCCGCCGTGGGGCAAATATATTATTGGCAGATATTTGTCTCAGGTCTTGGTGTTTTCTATGTATTTACAAAAAAATAAGTATTTTATAAGTCATGTGGTTCCCATAATACAAGCTCTGCTTAGTTTGGGGTTACATGATGCTGTGTAATAACGTCCAGCATTATTAATTTATTTTATAATTAAGTATCGAGAGGACCAAAGTTAAGAAATAATAAATGCGTAAATGCTTGTTTATAATTTTTTTATACGCTACTTTTATAGACAAATTTGTGACATCCAAAAATATGTGTCACAGCAAATTATATATAAAATCAGGCACATAATTTCTCAATCCTCGCGCCTATAAACTATGCATTGAATGCATATCAGATACTGCAGTGTGTAATATTATTAATAGCTCGAACGCAGATAGGTCTTTCGCTTAACGATTGGAGCCGTGAGCCAGATAGTTTCTGGACACAATAAGTACCACCTATTCATTTGTTTCCTGACTGATACTGTTTACCGATTTTACTGTTCCATTTTTAAGGTTCCGTACTCAAAGGGTTAAAACGGAAACACCAACAAACACTTCGCTTCAGCTGTATCTCAGGAACCGTGATAGCTAAACAGTTGATTTTTTTCCAGATGATGTATTTCTGTTGCTGCTATAACAAAAAATACTAAAAATAAAATAAAATAAATATTTAAGGGGGCTCCAATACAATATATTATGATATTACTAACAGCAACAGGTAGACGCTAATATTTATAGAATATTTAGTTATAAATTCACTTCACTTAAAGAAGGATCCCCTGCATGTATAAATAATGGTACGGAACCCTTCGCGCGCGAGTTTGACCTGTACTTGGCCGGTTTTTTTGATAACATGAAACCTAGCAGTGACATGCATTATAAGCTTATATATTATACAAGGAATCTTTTGGTTCGTAAGTATCAGGAACTATGAGTATGAGTCACAAACTATCGTACCACAAATCCCTGGAACTAAGCTATTAAGCTAGTGGTGTACAGGGTTCCAACCTCCATCTTTGGAACCCAAGCCATCCTCACCTGCTCGTGGTGCACCCTGCTAAACAACGAACGGGGCTCTGGCGGCCAGCTGATTGCGGCATAGCACAGCCTTAATCGGCACAGCTAAATTCCCTGGCCATCGACAGGCAGCAGCGTCGGTGGTGCGAGAAGCTGTGCCCTGCGATCCCCAACCCGCATGCCCAGCGTAGGGATTATGGGCATATCCCCCTTTATTAGGGAAGGCCTATGTCCAGCAGTGGACTGATATAGGCTGGTGTGGTGGTGTGGTGGAAGCTATTAAGCAAGCCGCTGCGGGTTTTATCCCTGGAATCAAACCTGCAACCTATTGCGCCACAACCGACTCACACGTTCTAGTCTCGAATTTGATATAAACAAAAATGATTAGTAAATAATGCTGAACACTATAAATGCAGCATTATTTAGCCACAAAACTAAGCACAGCTTGTATTATGGGAACACGACTGATACACTAAATATACACTATTTTAGGGAATACATTCAATATTATACATAGAAATCTACTTTAGTATTTAAATACACTGGATGTGCATCAAATCTACTAATATATAATCCCTTCTTTTAATTCTAAAGTTATTGTTTATATTTAACCTAAGCTATACAAAAAAAAATCTCATGTAATTTCTTAATTCTTATGTCATTTTTGAGAAATTGATTCTTTGAACTTAAACACTCAGACCCGAAACGTTAAACCCGTAACCTTTTCGTCTCAGGCGGATCTTTGCCCACTACGTCACAGAGGTCGTGGTTAATCCAAAAGTTGATTCTCCAAGATCAGGCCAATGCATTTTACCGGGAGCTTGTAACGAGGTGGTAGTGGCTCACAATGCTATCTACCAACTCCAGAACCAGTTATGATCCTATCAGATCTTATGCCCGAGGTGGCATTAAAACGTTGGCAAGACGCTGGACGGGCTTGCTTTGTTTATTAAATTATGTCCCAGTCACTATAAATATTGTTTGGTAGTACAGACTCGTGGCGAGTAGAAACACGCAAAAACTCATATATCAGAATCAGAAACCGAATATTTTGTTTGCAAAATTGTTGTAAAATTAAGATTAAACTTAAGATCACACACCTTTTTGAATATGCAATACGGCATGCAGAACAAATAATTAATAAAAAAAATGATATTATTACATAGTTAATATTATACGTATTTTATACAAATTGATAAATGAAAAGAAAAAAATTAGAAATGTTTAATTGTCAAAGCCATGTTGAAAATTGATGATCACTTTGGTGGTAATTTGATGGTTATACTAGTATTAAAAACGCGAAAGTTTGAGTGTATGTGAGTATGTTTGTCCGCACTCAAGTCTGTGACGGGTGAATGGATTTAGATGAAACTTGAAATATACATCGTTTATGGCTTGAATTAATACATAGGCTACTTTTATCGAGATACTACTCAAGCAAAGCCGCAGGCGGAAGCTAGTTAAATACAAATCAAATAATCTTAGATTTTTAATGCAAATGTCAGAATCATAAAAAACTACACATTTTCTTCTCATTAATAACAAATCAATAACTTACTGACCCTATTTGAAGGGATTATCCAGAACTATATGAATCTAAATCAATCATCTCATATTTCTAACAATGTCAAAATGTATGACAAGTGCGATACTAAAAACCTATAGTAATGTATACCTTACTATAGGTTTGTAGTATCGCAACATTCCATGTTATATCTTGAATCGAAAAATTTTTACATGGACAAAAGACAAGCTTAGGAAAAGAGAAATCCATAATTATAGAAAATATATTCTTCTTATCTTCCCTATGAAAGACGTAGAAACCAATATGCTTATCACGTTTCTAAGAGTAGTCTACAGCCAGTTGATGATGATACACCAAGCGTGTATAAACACGCGCTTCCCATGAATGTGTCTGTCAGAAGCGTTCATTTAGTGAAATACCGATCGGTGGAGCGATACTGCATGAGTAATGCGGTGTCCTTAAGAATAACGTCTTAAAAGCGAATACAAGCTTGAGTAAAGACGGTTATCTAGATGGTGAAGTTGGTCTAGGGTTACGGTATAAAAATGGAAAGATGTGGTCTTGTAATATATGTACGTATAACTAGCAAGATGCGACGATTGCTGATCGAGATAGTAAGCTCAAGAGCCACAAATGTGGAAAAAAGGTCCACACCAGAACTCTGAGCATACTGTCAGTTGCGTCCATAATGTCTATTCATGGAAATATTTGTGTGGTAACGCCACCTATTAGCATTTACAAAGTCGTGATAATGATCAACGATGCCTTTCCGATCCTATACCTACCTACCCTCATCTTTCTATCCGTTTCCCATACGTGCACTGCCATACCCGCAGTCATCTCGAGTCATCGTGAGCAAGTCGTCGCGTAGGCATAGGCAACTTGCGATCGACGCGCCGCCGTTCCTTTGCGTCGCTTTCATACGGCTGACCGTTTTCCGCGAGAAGTGTTAAGAACTGTTCGCAAAACCCGCTGTCGTGTACTGTGAAAGATTACGATAGTCTTTTCGTGCATTATTTTCAATTCTCTAAAGTTTGGTGTGCATCATCTCGTACCGTGGAGATACCGGGTTGTTCCTGGGACTGGCGCTGGCGGTCTTACAAGCTGCTGTTGGAGTTATCCAGGTTGTTGCACGTTCCTTGAATTAACCCATCCCTTTTCCCGGTGTCTACTTATTATCGAAGGCGTAGGCAGCCACAGGCGCCACCATTTTGTATATTTGTTTATTGCAAAATATACAGTACAGTTTTGTATTCAAGAGTAGTAGTAGTAATACAGTAGGTAGGTACTGTAGGTACTTTTTTTCACGTTTATGGCTCTAGAGTCTACAGCAAACACTATTCAAGTCTTAGTAGATATGCAAATAATGCATTGCAAACTATTTATTTCATGTTAGAATGTCAACGACGCGGCGACACTCGGACGTATTTTGAAAATTTTCACTTGGGGACTGTTATTCTATAAAGTACCCATTAGGTCGATACTCGACCTGCCCCAGATCGTCACCTTGCAAAGAGACAGTGTGCAGCAAAATATGTGTTAAAAAAGTCAAACATAAACTTTTCCATAGTTTCTAGCAATTAAAATGCTTACTAATTACTTTGTATTTCCATCTTCAAAAATGCAGTGTTAAACAATTTGAAATGAAACAAACGACATCCGCGGTCGAAACCGGGAAATAAACTGTGTGAAAAGGTAAAAATCCCGATGTAATGACGTAGATAACTTCGAACCAATTACAGAGAGCGGTGAGAGCTGAATCAGCAGATAAAAATGGACGCCGCCTTGGCAAATATGCGATGGTGGTGCTTAGGTAAGCTCTACACTCTCAGTTAAAGTGGACTGTCTATTCAGCCAATCCATTTTGATCAAACTCGTCGTTTACGACTGTAATCCATGGGACGATTATTTCGACGTTTCTAACATGTAGGGTTCGCAGAAGCTCGGAGAATCTGGAGCGCCTGATAGTGAATGGAAAGGAGGGTGAAAGGCCACGTGGAAGAAGTCCCAAGGGATGACGGACCAAGTATCCGAAGACCTAAAGATACTAGTCAACGTGGCATTTTATCAGGCAGCTGATAGAAACCAATGGAGACAGACAGTAAAAAGACTTCACCGATGTAGTCACGATCCTCAAATTGAGGGAACGACACAGGAGGAGGAGGAGGAGGAGGAGGAGGAGGAGGAGGAGGAGGAGGAAAGACGTGTGAGGCTTATTTAGTTAAAATATAACTTTTTAACATTGCATTTTTAGCCTTGTCAGAATGATGATAATAAAAAGAAAGAAAAAAGAGTTTGAATTGTGTTTAATAACTAGCCAAATTGATGAAAGCGTCTACATTAATATTTTTGACATTATTAATTACAACAGATATTTTTATATGGTTTCGATAATTATTATGTTTTTTATTAATCATCCAAAAATATGTAAATTCATTATAACTAAATTAATAAAAAGATACCAATAAAAACCATTGTTGATTGCTAGGTTCCATAACGTTAGTCCATCAACAGTATTTTTGTATTGTTTAAATATTTCACTTGTATTTTATTTTATGCTTAATCAATTTTTTTTCGGATTGTTATTCATCATTTACAGTGCCACATGTATAACTTGGCGACGCTGTGTGGCACTGTGCTTCAAACCAAAAAATGAATGTACTTTGATCACGATTTCTCTTGAATCACATAAAATCAATTTCGGCATTTAAAACCCATATGATTTGCAGATTTGTCACAATGTTGTTGTATCAAACACAAACTCAAAATTCATTTATTCAGTAGGACCGGTATAGTACACTTTGAAATGTAATTTTTTTTTTAATTTACCATCAATTTGTAACGCGATCAAACAGAGAAGAATTGGCAGGAAACTCCGCTTGGCTTATATTTTTTTAACGTCATTGTTCTTAATAACTATTACATTGTTTTTGATGGAGTTGGAGGCAGTTTCATCCCAAGTTTTTTTGTCATCTAAATAATCAGATATTTTATAATAAGCTTTATTACAGAGATGACGTTTAACAACATTTTTGAATTTATTTACAGAACGTTTTTTGTCAGTAAACTACCACTCGAAAAACACACAGTTCCAGTTTTAGTTCCTAAAAACGCCACCGCCAACTTATACTGTACACGGCACTGTAAATAACTTTAATTAAACAGCAAATTGCATCATCAAATCATTTTTATTTTATTAAATATGGGCCAGCTCTTGACCTCGAGGCTTGCATAGGCAAGGACGAGGACGACAATGGGGCGAACTTTCCCAGAAGATGCCTATTAACTCTCTTTTTGAAACCGTTAGGGTCGTAAATTAATGGAAAAACAAACGCTGATGACGCAGCTGATTCCATATTATAGCAGTGTGTATTTACATTTATAATGATGTTTGGAATCATTGACGGCCTCTGTGGTGCAGAGGGCGAAGGTTCGCCTGAGGCGCAGAAGGTTGTGGGTTCGATTCCCGCTGTGGGACAAATGTTTGAATGTTCTGCAGATATTTGTCTTAGGTCTGGGTGCGTTCTATGTATGCTAATTATGTATTTACAAAAAAAAAATATTTAAATATGTATGATATCAATCATGTAGTTCCCCTAATACAAGATTTGCGTAGTTTGGGGCTACAGGATGCTGTGTGATTACGTCCCGCATTATTTATTTATTTACTTATAAAACAAACTGAAAGTGTGTACCTAGCATTAAACGGACTGCCTTGGCAAATATGCGATAGCGCTAAGTAGGAAAGGCACGGAGCAGGATTTTTTCCCTACATAATAATTTCCTTTCATGAGTCTGAAAGTTGATAAGAAAATTCCAGCAGCATTTTGAAAATCGAATTAGACTTTGCAAGCATATTATATTCAAGTATTTCTTGAAATACTCATTTTATGCTCACAATTTTTTTCATTATTATATTCATTCTACTGTCCTTATTTTTATTCCTCTTGATATCTTTAGTTACTTTTTGTCCTTATTTAGTCCTAAAAAAATCTAAAGAATAAGCTCAATATAGTAAGTAATGAATATATAAACGAATGTACATACTAATATTGCCTTTTGTACCTTTAAGATAATAATGATAAATATTCATATAAAATATGATAAAATAACCAGTTTTCAACTTAAAACCAGCATAATAAAGATTATGTTACCAGTTAAGTGACGATGAAGACAATTTCTCCAATAGTTTTTGTTATAGTCGCTAATTAATGCTATAGTAGAACAGGACCTTACTGAAGACTGGACGACTAGATGTATAAACCGTACTGCGTTGCCTCATCCTCATTTTGAACAATATAGGTACATATTACAGACGAAATTGTGGAAAACTATCCTAGAAGCCATCAAATAAAGAATGAATGACTGTATTTCTTCTTCGGGCATATTAACTATAGGATACGGATGTTAGCGACTGCTTTTTCCTAACTTGGTCTATACAAAATCGTGATGATCTTGAACTTTGAATGCTCCAGATCTCATGATTAATTTGAAACCTCTGCTTTTGATTTATTGACTTGTAACCTATTGTATTAAGTCTGGTATAAAGTTTATGATATATCTAGTTCTTAGAAGCGTAACAAAGCATTCAAGTTTTAAAAGATTTATGTGTAGGTAATCAAGAGCTTTAACAATATTCACGTAAGTACTTCTTGAGGCATAACCTTTAATTTTACAAGCACAGGCATTTTTTAAGATATATTATGGGTATTTTTCCATGAGATAGCATATAAAATGCTTACTCAATACACAGCAAACTTAGGTACTATGTAAAATTTATATTATACTTGAGGTAGATATAGATTATTATCGCATCTAAAATAAACATACTTAGGTTTTATAATTATGTATTTATCTATTTATAATCAGGAATATACATAACTTAAAAAGTTTAAGTATAGTTTATAGTTAATCCATTTCACATATGGCATCGAATCAAATAATTAACCGGTCTTCGTAAAATGGAATAACTTGGAATAATTACGAGACAGTAGAAGTAGGTACTTCTACCTGGACTTCTAGGGGACTGTCCACTACCAACTTAGGTAAATTGGTAGTGGACAGTCCCTACCATCATAAGGTAACATAATTAAAATAAATGAATACCTATAGAAGTAAAAAAATATGCATAAAACAAAATAGTAGATGGAAAGGTTAAAACTGATACAAAAAAATCCATTATGGTCACGTGTGGATTTGCGTTTCAACAGGTTAAGTTTAGTCATAAGACATTAAACTTCGTAGTTTATCATTGTACAGAACAATTTGCGTTCCAATTAGCTGGTTATTTCTTTAGCGAGCACCATAAAAAGCTTATTAATTGACAGCGTGTGGGCACACAATCGCATAATTACCATGTTGAAATGCGTAGGCAGTTTTGTATCTGCGTATAATGCATTAATTTCATACCAGTGCTAATCCACGTATACTGGTCGGTGTCATCATAGGCCACTGTGACCTGAACCACAAAATACAGAGAGGACCTGAACCACCACACTGACAAGAGCTACGGATAGCGAGAGATCAGTCGCAGTGCTTTCAAACTGTGGCGTATCTTACACTGCACTGCCAGAATCAAAGCCAGAGCGAAATTAAGGTTACAAAATATAATTCGGTCGAATTTAGAATAAACGTTTATTTGGTACAAAATAACAAAAAATGGGGGAGGTGAAAGTAGGTAGATTTAGAAACCTACTTCTTTTTTGATACAGTTAAAAAGCTGTTTGATCAAAGGTCACAGGCAGCATCAGGTATTGTGAAGCAAAATTTCCACCAACTCAGAGTCCTTCTCCGTTTTTTTAAGGAGCTGGGCAGGCTGGGGTCAGGTGACTAGGGGGTACAATGCACAATACACCCCAAATGCAGGACGTCAGAGTAAAACTTTATCCCCACCTCAAATTAGATTTAGAATTAGACCAATGCTGAGAAATACCTTTAAATAAAAAAAAAATGCGGTTCAAAATGTACTTTAAGTGCTTATTGCTTATCGTATATTTTTTTATTTGGAATATACTAAACTACTATATAACTATATAATAGGTAGGCCATGTTTGTCCCTAATTCACGTCAAGACTACTGAACGGATTGCGCAAAAAAATTGAACATGTGTAGTTCTAGACTTGGAATAATATAAAGGTTTCTTTTTATACGGGCAAAGATAAGCGAAGCCGAGGGTGGAAGCTATGTAGTTACGTACTTAACAATAATAATTTTATGGTTTCTAAATGCCCATTTCATTTCTATAGAAACAGGTAATTTTATATCTTGATCGTTTCTGTCTGCCTACAGATTTGAAACGTACGATCGCATGAATAATAAAGGTTCAAGATAACCTGGCCTGGGGTTGCATTAATTAAATAATTATGACATATTGTCCAAGCATTCGAATAGAAGGGCGAGGCCGATAAGCAACAGCACGTATAAACCCGTTCATTATTAATTCCGAACACCCGGGCACCTGTTTTTGTCCAAACGTTGAATATAACCCATGAATTCAGAAATTCAAACATTGATAGAAGATCTTTATGATTATTACAACTAGCTTTATCTATAATGAATACTAAAGTTTTAAGTTCTATTAAATTAACAAAAACTCAAAAATGACATCATTGCTATCAAATTACCAGTCATCAAAGCTTTAGTTTTGAAATATCGTGTTATCTTAATGGTAACAGTAGCGGGCCTTCTTTTATAAATTATAGGACCGGATCACACTGGCGAGAAATTGCCTCAGTTCACTTTCTTCGAGATAATGCTGTGGTCACACGAGATATCGTGGAGATCTTGTAGTCTTGTAGGTTGTAGAAGAGCTATAACAAAATTCTTGAATAATTAATAGATTAGATGTAAGTTACGATAGGAATAGTATGACATGCGACATATTTTAGTTAAAAATATATGATTTTGGTTTGTAAACTAGTGTTGTGCTTTAGGTTTTTTTCGGATTATTTAAAGAAAATGTTTATACCCTCGAGAGCAATGAATCCGGGTCACTCAAAGAATCCAAAAAATCTCGGAAAGTAAGAATGCTAGGTTAATGCAATAAATTGTATTTAATAGACAATTTAATACTCCTTAAATGAAAGTTAAAAAAATATGAGTCACCATACATTTTATTTACACAAAATTACATAAAGAAAAAAAAACTGCTGATCTCTCCTTAAAACAAAAATAGGAAACATGAAATTTTTGAACTTTATGACGATTTTCTTGAATTTCAATACTTCGTATTACCTCCTCGTGCTTCCATTACTGCGTTTACGCGGTTTGGCATGCTGTACACCAAGTTCCTTATACGATTTTGGGGAATATTCTCCCATTCCTCTGTGAGAGCAATTTTGAGCTCAGGAAGCGTGATTGGGGGAGGGTTTCGTTGTTTTACGCATCTCCCTAGCTCGTCCCAAGCATGCTCGATCGGGTTGATATCCGGGCTGCGCGCTGGCCACTCCATACAAGTAATGTTCATCTCTTGAAGGTAGTCATTCACAATCCTACCTGTATGAGGTCGGGCATTGTCATGCATAAATATAGCATCCTCACCCAAATTGACCATAAATGGACCAACGTGTTCGTTGAGGATTTCTTCCACATATCTTACGCTAGTTAAAGAGCCGTTTTCTATGATCACCAGCTCTGTGCGACTTTCAGAGGAAATTCCGGCCCACACAAGTACAGACCCACCACCGTAGGCTACTTTTTCTTCGATGCATGCTTGCTTGAATCTTTCCCCTGGTCTTCTATACACTCTGTGTCTTCCATCGTGCTTGTAGAGGATAAATTTTGATTCGTCGGAGAACATAACTTTCGACCAATCTTCAATACTCCAATTTACGTGGTTCTGGGCATATCTTAGTCTTGAAATACGATGGCCACGCTCCAGTTTAGGGCCGTTTGCAGGTCTAAGGGGTTTTAAGTTAGATTCAGCAAGCCGACGTCTTACTGTCCATGCACTTGGGTTACTTCCTCCGAGGCGTCGAAACTGATTTGTGAGTTCAGTTCCTGTGAGAAAGCGATTTCGAAGCATGGTGTTCACCAAGTATCGGTCTTCTCGTGCTGTGGTACACCTAGTTCTGCCCGTTCCTGGTCTGCGTAGGATAGAACCAGTTTCTTCGTAACGTCGGAGAACTCTTTGTACTGTTGACAGCGACACACCGACAGTCCTGGCCGTATCGCGCTGACTCCGGCCGGTTTCCACCAATGTAAGTATTCTGGTGCATTCTTCAAGTGTAAGCGACATGATTTCAGCTTGAATAATGAATATTGAGCACTATCAACCTGGTTTATGTACCAACATAAATGACAGATTACAAACAAAAGCAAAAACAAATCCTGTAATTTCGTAGTTCCATCTTCGACAGTGTTCCCTTTTCAAATTTGATTTTTTTATGATATAACTTTACAATAACTAAGAAGTTTTAATACTTTCATTTAAGGAGTATTAAATTGTCTATTAAATACAATTTATTGCATTAACCTAGCATTCTTACTTTCCGAGATTTTTTGGATTCTTTGAGTGACCCGGATTCATTGCTCTCGAGTGTATTTTATTATAAGATATTTTTGCAGTATGTAAAATGAGTTAGGGGAGGCCTCCTGGGAGTGGACGGCTGATGAAGATAAAAACTCGATTGAAGAACAAAATGTTGACTCGATTCTTGATTGAATTGATTTAATAAGATTGTTAAAACATAGGATTTTCCAGTCAAGGTGATTTACTATATTTAGAGTCTAGATGATATCTAGATAATTATAGGTTAGTAGTCCAAAAGATATTTTGTTTGTTGAAAAATTATTCACCGGTTTTGGTTTTTCGGATGTTATGTTATGTTGTGTTGTGTTGTGTTGTGTTGTGTTGTGTTGTGTTGTGTTGTGTTGTGTTGTGTTGTGTTGTGTTGTGTTGTGTTGTGTTGTGTTGTGTTGTGTTGTGTTGTGTTGTGTTGTGTTGTGTTGTGTTGTGTTGTGTTGTGTTGTGTTGTGTTGTGTTGTGTTGTGTTGTGTTGTGTTGTGTTGTGTTGTGTTGTGTTGTGTTGTGTTGTGTTGTGTTGTGTTGTGTTGTGTTGTGTTGTGTTGTGTTGTGTTGTGTTGTGTTGTGTTGTGTTGTGTTGTGTTGTGTTGTGTTGTGTTGTGTTGTGTTGTGTTGTGTTGTGTTGTGTTGTGTTGTGTTGTGTTGTGTTGTGTTGTGTTGTGTTGTGTTGTGTTGTGTTGTGTTGTGTTGTGTTGTGTTGTGTTGTGTTGTGTTGTGTTGTGTTGTGTTGTGTTGTGTTGTGTTGTGTTGTGTTGTGTTGTGTTGTGTTGTGTTGTGTTGTGTTGTGTTGTGTTGTGTTGTGTTGTGTTGTGTTGTGTTGTGTTGTGTTGTGTTGTGTTGTGTTGTGTTGTGTTGTGTTGTGTTGTGTTGTGTTGTGTTGTGTTGTGTTGTGTTGTGTTGTGTTGTGTTGTGTTGTGTTGTGTTGTGTTGTGTTGTGTTGTGTTGTGTTGTGTTGTGTTGTGTTGTGTTGTGTTGTGTTGTGTTGTGTTGTGTTGTGTTGTGTTGTGTTGTGTTGTGTTGTGTTGTGTTGTGTTGTGTTGTGATGTGTTGTGATGTGATGTGATGTGCTGTGCTGTGCTGTGATGTGCTGTGCTGTGCTGTGCTGTGCTGTGCTGTGCTGTGCTGTGCTGTGCTGTGCTGTGCTGTGCTGTGCTGTGCTGTGCTGTGCTGTGCTGTGCTGTGCTGTGCTGTGCTGTGCTGTGCTGTGCTGTGCTGTGCTGTGCTGTGCTGTGCTGTGCTGTGCTGTGCTGTGCTGTGCTGTGCTGTGCTGTGCTGTGCTGTGCTGTGCTGTGCTGTGCTGTGCTGTGCTGTGCTGTGCTGTGCTGTGCTGTGCTGTGCTGTGCTGTGCTGTGCTGTGCTGTGCTGTGCTGTGCTGTGCTGTGCTGTGCTGTGCTGTGCTGTGCTGTGCTGTGCTGTGCTGTGCTGTGCTGTGCTGTGCTGTGCTGTGCTGTGCTGTGCTGTGCTGTGCTGTGCTGTGCTGTGCTGTGCTGTGCTGTGCTGTGCTGTGCTGTGCTGTGCTGTGCTGTGCTGTGCTGTGCTGTGCTGTGCTGTGCTGTGCTGTGCTGTGCTGTGCTGTGCTGTGCTGTGCTGTGCTGTGCTGTGCTGTGCTGTGCTGTGCTGTGCTGTGCTGTGCTGTGCTGTGCTGTGCTGTGCTGTGCTGTGCTGTGCTGTGCTGTGCTGTGCTGTGCTGTGCTGTGCTGTGCTGTGCTGTGCTGTGCTGTGCTGTGCTGTGCTGTGCTGTGCTGTGCTGTGCTGTGCTGTGCTGTGCTGTGCTGTGCTGTGCTGTGCTGTGCTGTGCTGTGCTGTGCTGTGCTGTGCTGTGCTGTGCTGTGCTGTGCTGTGCTGTGCTGTGCTGTGCTGTGCTGTGCTGTGCTGTGCTGTGCTGTGCTGTGCTGTGCTGTGCTGTGCTGTGCTGTGCTGTGCTGTGCTGTGCTGTGCTGTGCTGTGCTGTGCTGTGCTGTGCTGTGCTGTGCTGTGCTGTGCTGTGCTGTGCTGTGCTGTGCTGTGCTGTGCTGTGCTGTGCTGTGCTGTGCTGTGCTGTGCTGTGCTGTGCTGTGCTGTGCTGTGCTGTGCTGTGCTGTGCTGTGCTGTGCTGTGCTGTGCTGTGCTGTGCTGTGCTGTGCTGTGCTGTGCTGTGCTGTGCTGTGCTGTGCTGTGCTGTGCTGTGCTGTGCTGTGCTGTGCTGTGCTGTGCTGTGCTGTGCTGTGCTGTGCTGTGCTGTGCTGTGCTGTGCTGTGCTGTGCTGTGCTGTGCTGTGCTGTGCTGTGCTGTGCTGTGCTGTGCTGTGCTGTGCTGTGCTGTGCTGTGCTGTGCTGTGCTGTGCTGTGCTGTGCTGTGCTGTGCTGTGCTGTGCTGTGTTGTGTTGTGTTGTGTTGTGTTCATGTTTATAATCCTTTTAACAATAAATAAATAGTGATGGACATTTTATCACAGCATCAAGTAGCCCCAAACTAAGCAGAACTTGTATTATGAGAACCACATTTAATTGATATACTACTTCAATACAATTTCTTTTGTAAAAACATATATTTTATACATAGAAAACACCTAGAAATGAGACAAATATGCACTTTAACCCACGGCAGGAATCAAACCCACAACCTTCTGCGTTCTACAGTGGAGCTTCGCCCACTGTGCCACAAAGGTTCTTTAATCATATGAATGAACCAACGTACGTCACAACAAAATATTATAAATATACTTTAAAATATACTTTTCACTTCTCTTGCTCAAAAAGTGTATCATAATAGTGTAGCTTAGCGGGCCTAAATTTCGAGTTTAATACCTCGGGCTAAAAAGTATTTTTTCTTTTTAATTTTTGTCTAAAACCATCAGCCCGTACAAAGCATTCGTTCTCTTACATAAAAACTCGACTTCTTGGTGCTCCGTCAATCTTTTTTTTTGAAAATGGAACCGTCTTGGTGATGTTTTATGAAGGTTGATTAATTTTTAATAAAATTTCTGAAAATTGTCTAATTTTGAATTGTTTTATTTTCTCGCAATCGAAGTGAAAAGTAGAGTGTTTTACTCGGGCCAAAACCACCCATTAAAACTCGGTCTTGTCATCCTCCCTCGCTATGCTCGGGAGTATAACAACCTCGTATATAATGGGATGGTTTAGTCCCTTGTAAAACAATCTACTATTGCTTATTTTATCATAGTTTTATAGTGAAGTTGGTACTTCACTAATATAATTTGAGTAGTGTCACAATCCTCGTCGAATTAATAATTTCATTAATAAGCATACTATATGCATACTATACTATACTATACTATACTATATGAATATTATAAACATACTTAAAATTTGTTATTGTATAGGAATATCTATTTTTCTTAAGTATTTAATTGTTCAAACTGTATCAGATATTGTTATAGCTTTATTTTAGAAAATGTATAATTAAACACACAGGTGTACAGGGTTCCAACCCCTTCTTCGGAACCCAAGCCAACCCCACCTGCACGTGGTGCACCCTGCTAAACAACGAACGGGGCTCTGGCGGCCGGCTGATTGCGGCATAGCACAGCTTACATCGGCACAGCTAAATCCCCTGGCCACTGACGGGCAGCAGCGTCGGTGGTGCGAGAAGCTGTGCCCTGCGATCCCCAACCCGCATGCCCAGCGTGGGGATTATTATCCCCCTTTATTAGGGGAGGCCTATGTCCAGCAGTGGACTGATATAGGCTGATGTGATGGTGTGATGTGATGTGATAATTAAACAAATGTGTCAATGGCGGTTTAACAATTTTAAGTATATAAAATACTACCCATGTCTACAATATTGTTCTAAAGCACTGCGATTTAAAAAACAAATCTGTATGTGAGGCGAAACGTGCTGTAAGCAAGTGTTTGTTAACGCTTTCTATGCTGACACTGAAGAAATCCTCCGAATATTGTCTTGATTTGTTTGTATTATCCTAATAATATATTATACCTATGCATATTTATATAGTTAGTTACATATATATTTATATTAATTTATTCATAACATTAATTCTATCGAGGTAATGTTAATGACCGAGGTAGGTATCCTGGTTCTTATTGTTTTAAATCTTTTAGGTCTTCATGATACGGGCTTGCCTAGTGTGAAGGCCATTAGAATTGTTACTATGCCTAAATGAAGCAGCAATCATTGTTAAATAGATATAATCATAATATTTTTTTTAGTAGAAGCATATTGTGTTCTTACTTTACTTTTCTTATTGCTGAAATAAATATTTTTCATTTTCATTTTCATTTTCAAAACCTTAAGTATATAAACCTTATTTCCAAGAATATTACGTCACTGCACGCCAGACTGCACTTTTTATCATGGCAGTGAATAATTTATTATGAGCTAAAATATACGGCACGAGATACGATATATATCAAATTTTGATTTACCGCGGTGCGTATGCCGCCTTTGCCGATATCGAGCAGCCTAAAATATAATATTAAAAGGTAAAAAAACTGACCCTTTGTTCTTTGTCGCCCTCATATGCAAATGTGTCTCTTGTCAGAGGGCTTACCACGGGTTTTGATAGTTTTCGAAAACTTTTTAGGTTTTGGTATCTTTCTATACATTTTCGTACAGCGCCTCTAGGGAAACGTGCATGAACTACGAAAATGTATGGAAAGATCAGTGTTGCCGTTTTTTATTTGGAGAAAATGCTAAAACTTGTTGCAAAAAATGCTAAATAACTTTTAAAAATGCTAAATAAAATGCTAAAATCTATATTTTTCTTTTGAATTCCTTAGGAATTTTGAATTTTTAGGTAACGTACAAAAAAATGTTAATCATAAAAATATGCTAAATGCGAATTTTTCAAGCTAACAGACCCGAAAATATGCTAAATCTAGCATTAAAAATGCTAAAACGGCAACACTGGGAAAGATACCGAAACTTTTAAAGTTCTCGAAAACTATCAAAACCTGTGGTAAGCCCTCTGACTTAGCTGCTTCACAATGATTTAGTAAGCATTTTAATATTTAAAAAGGTCTAAGAATGTTTACTATAATAAATAAAAAGTTTATGTATAACCACACCTACTTATTTATTTATTTATTATTTATTACCTACTGAAATATGTAGTACATAATACATTATATTTATATACCTACTTTCACAAAGGGCCACTGATTCCAAACTAGGTGGAACTTAGAGAGCTTATCTTTGCAATAGTTTGAGTCTAAATACCTACATTTGGAAGCTCTATGCGTATACATATTGTTATGCGTGACTGTGCCTACCTTAACTGTAAAGGTAGGTATATTGAAGGAGGCTCAGATACAGCAGTCAATCAATTTATGATACTATAATGATGAATCTACAAAAAAATACTAATTAAAGGGTCCATGAATACGTTGCACTGAAAGCGACTATCAACACCACCTTATGTTGATGCTGCTTCCATAAAATTAATTTATGCGCTAGTAGATGGCGCTGCTAAAAAAATGGAATTCCTTGATCGCGCTATCGTTACGTTTCGTAAAACAAGTGTATCTCATGAGTAAATTTTACTTATTACTATCACTGTACCCTACCTATATCTGTAGTTTTTGAAAAGGTCATATGCAATTGAGAGCGACCTTAGATAAGATAGACCTTAGCTAATACCTTAACTATAAAATAAATTTATTGAGACTAAATTTTATGTAAAGCGTTCTTCTATGGCCTTAGTTATGAACATCTTACAAAAATAATAATGCTTTGACTATTGCCATTAATGCCATTTCTTACCGTTGGATAGTGACAAACAACGAAAGGGCTAACTTGGATCATGTGTACAAATATAATTGTACACTATAAAGTTATACTTATTTTTGAGAAGGAAAAATAATTTTATTAATAATATTTTTAAATATACAGTTACTTTATCTTGTAGATTTATACAGTATTCGTCCCGAGTTTTCGGCCCACTTCATTAAAAAGTCTTTGTACGTCCCGCAAGATAATATTTGTCCGTATTCGTCCCGCATTCCAAAATTATTTTAAGTACAGTTAGCATCAAAAGTGTAATTTACCTATCACCAAAACTTTGGTCATCAATCATTATAGGCTGAAGACAAAGAAGGGTGTTATCTACCATTTCGCCTTTACCACCATCTAATAGTGACGGTCATTACAAGACTAAGTGTTATTATTATCTTTACGTAATTATCAAATTCAAAGTTCTCAGTAACTACCTAAATCTGCAAAGATTTATGTAATAAAATAATTAAAAGAAACAAATGTAATGAGAAATATTTATCAAAGCATCTACGGTATTTATGATATGTATGTATTTACAAAAAAAAAATGTATGTATGATTATGTATGTATTTACAAAAAAAAATGTATCTAAGTAGTATATCAATCATTTGGTTCCCATAATACAAGCTCTGCTTAGTTTGGGTCTACATGATGTTGAGTGATAGCCCAGCATTATTTATTTATTATTATATTATTTACCTCTCCTTTTCTCTACTCTACTTTAAGGGTTAAGCTCACTTCTGTACATTATTTTGTTATACTCTGTGTTTGTTTTATTTCCGTGTACAATAAATATAGAATTACAGAATTAACATATAACACAATAAAAAAAAAATCTGTCATAAAATAACTAAAAATATTTTATTATCATATTATATTATATTATATAATATATTTTTATTTAAACACAATATGTTATGTATTTAACGTTTCATAAACGCAATAATCAGTCTTATAAGAACTAAAAATATTTAATACTATTAAAAAACTATTTATAAATATATTTAACGTTAATCAACAACAATTTGTAAAAGTAATAATGACCGAAAAAAAATGTAATTGATTAATTTCTAGCTGTCTTTTGCATCGATAACCAAAATACGTGCCCTTTATATTGAATTTACTTACCTGGGCCTTGTGCTGTATCATAAAAACAACTATAAAAAAATACAACTGACTTCAAAACAAAATACTTCTTACTGCCCTAAAAAGCGAAAAATAATTTAATTAGGTATTTAATTCAAAGATGAAAATAGGTACCTACTCATTTGTTTCAAGTCGGTTCATAATCGACAAATTTATCCGCAAACACCGCAAATTGTGAAACCTCCTTCTTTTTTGAAATCGGTTAAAAAATAAAAGTCAAGTGAAGACATGTTGTTTCAACTGTACTTAAGAAATTATGCTTTAAGTACACAAAAAACATGGGCCGAATGAGGAACTAATAAGTAGGACGAAACAAGATTTTTTTAAATAATATATGTTATGGGCCGAATACGGCAAATAAAGTGGGACGAAAGCGGATTTTTTAAAATGGGCCGAATTTCCTCGGGACGTATACGGAATAAATCATCTTGTTTTTTAATTGCTCTCTGCTCTGAGTTATTCATTTATGTATTAATTTTTTTGTCACTTACAAAATTAAAAAAAAAACCAAGCCATACAAAAAAATATAAAATAACTTTGCGGTATATGTACACAAAATATAAAAAAAAAATTAAGTATTAACAAATTCCACTTAATTCAGTCAAATGGTCACCAGGTAGAATAAATAAATAAATAAAATAAATAATGCTGGACTATCACACAGCATCATGTAGCTCCAAACTAAGCAGAGCTTGTATTATGGGAACCACATGATTGATATATTACATATATACTTTTTTTTTGTAAATACATACATATCATACATAGAAAACACCCAGACCCGAGACAAATATTTGCAGAACATGCAAACATTTGCCCCGCGGCGGGAATCGAACCCGCAACCTTCTGCGTCTCAGGCGGACCTTCGCCCACTGCGCCACAGAAGTCGTCAGGTAGAAGATCACTTATACGATTTTAAAAAATCCACAAGCTATAAGTAGATACCAACTTAATATTACTTCAATACTACTCAATATTACGCATGTATGGAATATGCTCTACGATGGGTCGGGAACAGATTAGAGGTTAATATTTCTTAATAGTTTCTAAACTCCAATAGGTGCATTAATCTACGGCCCAAGGGTCCATGAGTAAGGTTTTTTGCACTAAAAGCGACTACAAACTACATTATCATCTTTTAATGTCGCTTCCATAAATTTATATTATGACCTAATAGATGGCGCTGCTAAAAAAATACAATTCCTAGATCGCGCTATCGTTGCGTTTTGTAAAACAAGTATAGCTCCCGCGTAAATTTTACAATGTCACAAAATTTTAAATACCGTAGTTTTTGAGAAGGTTGTATGCACTTGTATGCGACCTTATGTAACATTATAAACTTACTTTATATGCGTTCTTTTAGTAGAGTATAGTAATCGTCCATTTTGAATTTAATTCATTAGTTCTAATTGAGCTATAAGGCAACGTCAGTGTTATTGTAAAACATCTTCTTCTTCTTCTTCTTTTTATTTATGGCCTCTGTGGTATAGCGATTGTATGATTTTTATACTGTGGTGTTGGTGGACATTGTTCCTTCTGCTGCTAAATGTTTGTGTGTATGTAAAGTAAAAGTAAAAGAAAAAAATCAGTACGAACATTACAGTACACTTTGAAATATGATATTTGGCTGCCAGGTGTGGATGGTCGACCTGTACGTCATATGGCATTATATATATTTTGCAAATACCTATACAACAAACAGACATGTGAAGTGCCTTTATAAAAATCATGTCATTGGAAAATAATAAGTAGGTAATATAATTAATTGACTCAGGTGTGACTTTGCGGAAATCCATCACAAGATATTTGCATGTGAATCTGCGGGCGGGAGGGTGGTGCAATCGTATGCATTTTGTGAGTTCCACAAAATGCATACGTCAGAGAAAGGTAGCAGAATTTGTACTGAATATTTTGCTTTGTAGAATAAAAAGTAGGTAAGGGAAAAAATTGATTGGAGTACACGCTTAGGCAGGTAATAGACCATCCCTAGAATTCAATTGGTTTTTTGTTTGATATTTTATTAGTATCGAAACAACAACAACAACAACAACGCCTATTCGGTCCACTGTTGGACATAGGTCTCCCCTATAAGAAGGGGGATACGCCCAATATCCCCACGCTGGGCATGGGAGTTGGGGATCTTAGGGCACAGCTTCTCACACTACCAACGCTGCAGCCCACCGGCAGTCCGTGGTGAATCCCGCAAATGCCGCAATCAGCCGGCCGTCAGAGCTCCGTTTGTTAGTTAGCAGGGTGAACCGCATGCACAGGTAAGGAAAGCTTGGGTTCCGGAGATGGGGTTTGGAACTCCCTTACTTTTTCTTCCCTACTACTTCTTATCAAACTTCAAATTTAAAACATATACATATTTAATTAGAAAGAAATCTTAGGAATACCTTGAATTGTTATCTTTTTAAATTAATGAACCAATTCGTAACGCGACTAAACAGAAAAGAATTGGCAAGAAACTCTGTAACTTAACATTCTGTTGATATCTCATCATTTCTTTTCCCTTATCCTACTCTGGTGGGGTCAGCACAACATGTTTTCTTTCTCTATTCACTCCTATCAAATGTCAACTCTGTATTCACTTCTTTCATTCTTATATCCTCTTTCACACTACCTCTACTCGTACATCCAGTTTCATTCATACTCTTCACTCTTTTAGTCACATGGTTTTCATATCTCCTCATAACATGCCTATACTATGCTAGTCTTCCACTTTTCACCTTATCTGCCACAAGTGCCACTTTTAAGTTTCACCTCTCATGTACTGGTTCATCCTAGTCACTCCATACATCTTAGCATTCGCATCTTAAAGGCCTATTAAATCAAGCAATATTTAGTCTGTCTTAGTAAGACTTTCTTACTGACAAGTCTTAGTCAAGCCTAAAACCGACTTAGTGGTTTACTCTTATTATACTTCGCTAAGTGTAAGACAGTTTTACTGAGACAGACCAAATACCGCATAGAACTTTCAATTGCATGAACCTATATCTTGAACGGCTTCAAAGAGAGTTAATGGTCATCTTCTGGGAAAGCAGGTCCTATCGTCGACCTCATCTTTTCTCACGCAAGCCTCGAGGTCAAGAGCTGGGCCATTACAAATAAATATTATAGAGAGGAACAAATTGTGTGTGTGTGTGTGTGTGTGTGTGTGTGTGTGTGTGTGTGTGTGTGTGTGTGTGTATGTATTTAATGAATTAACAAAACAAAAATTACTGTGCCGATTTCAAAAATTCTTTCACTAAAAAAAGCTACTTTCACCCTAAATAACATAAGCTATTTAGGCTATTTATAAATATATTGCTAGAAAAAATTAGGGATCCTTACTAGAACTTAAGTAACGTAACCCAAGGTGTAAAAAAAGCTCTAACCCGTGCGAAGTCGCGACGGGTCGCTAGTAATAATTAAAAAAATATATATATGTAAAACATTTATTACCTAAATAGTTATTTTAAATATCATAAACCATAAATTTTGCCACATTACTCGTTTTACTAGCGAAACAAATGATTTTCAATACAGGCATCATTAATTTCATCCTAGTACTGACATGTTTACATCAGATTTTGTTGGTGCTGGTCGATTTTGTGCTCTATTGGTTTAATAATAAGGATTGTTAGAATGTAAGATAGGACGTAGAACAAATGATCGTGCCCTGTTCACTTTTCATGCGTTTATTATGCCTTGGCACGGTATGAGAGAACTATTGATTCAGTTTTATCATGTTACTAAGCTTTGGTTATAAAAATTGACTTTAATACACAATTCTATGCTAGTATCACAAGTCCCTTATGCCATAGCAATAAGTAGAAGGCCGAGGCTTTCATTTTTTTTTATGTATGCTAAGTATGTATTTACAAAAAAAAAATGTAATATATCAATCATGTGGTTCCCATAAAACAAGCTTAGTTTGGGGCTACATGATGCTGTGTGATTACGTCGCGCATTATTTATTTATTTTATATATTCATTATGATCTAAGTAGGTTATAAGTAAATTCAGATTCAGAATAAATAATATTGCAAAAAAGGGTACAAAAAAATTATGTTACAGACACAACGTTCTTCCATAATCCTTTTTTTTATAATACTTGAAGATGGAACAAGCACATGGCTCACCTGATGTTAAGTGGTAACCATTACCTATCACAAAACTTTTCATCGTAGATCACGTTTTTCCGGAACGTGCTCTACGATGCAATGCCCTACGTCCATCAACTTGAGGCATGAAGATGATAAGCGTCTTGTGTCTGTAATTTCACCGGCACCCATACCCTTCAAACCGAAACACAGTACAGCTGCTTCACGGTATAAATAAGCAAGGTGGCAGTACTTCCCCGGACGAGCCCTTCACAAAGAGCTTCTACTACTACCAATTACGATGAAACTTAAAATGCAATAGATTGTTGCCTAGATTAAATAGGCTACTTTTTATCCCTGTACCATACAAATAAAGCCACGGGCGGAAACTAGTGTTAGATAAAACAAATCTACGCCAACGTAGTTGTAGCAAGGTTTTTTAAAGAATAGAACTTGACTAAGGCGACAAACATTCATTAACTTCGACTTTAAAGATTTATGTGGTCTCGCCTTTACATCCTTAATTTGATTTATTACGTTTCGTCCAGTTCACATATTATGCGATAAAAGATGAATCTCGCTAAAGTTAATATTGTTTTTTCATGCCTTTGTCAATAAATTAAAATACTTGCAAATGTTTTATAGAGAACAATAGTGCTATTTAGACCTCAACACCAGCCTGTGTTAGTCAACCGCTGGACAAAGGCCTCCTATCTTCTTCTTCTTCGTGTCGATGTCACATTCACGTTTTTCCATATGGTGTTTGTTATATGGCCTCCTATAAAAGGTGGATAAACCCTTAATTCTCACGCTGAGTATGTGGGTGTGGAATCGTAGGGCACAGCTTCTTGCACTGCCAACGCTGTTGCCTATCGGCAGCTAGGAGATGTAGCTCGGCACGGCCATCAGCCGCCGCCCGAGCCCAGTTGGTGCACCACGGGCAGGTAGGTGGGCCTGGGTTCCAAAGATGAAGATTCGAACGTCTTACCCTGAATGGACTAGTAACTAATGATGCATAGTTCAATAAATGAATCGCTGAGATAAAGATACTTTTACTATTTTATCATTAATTCGTGGCCTTTTAAATGTCTTAGAATTTGGACAAGTAATAGAAACAATAAAAAATATACTGAAACAAAATAAAGACAATGTACTCGTTAGGTAGAACTTCATTGAGATTGACAATTGCTGAGCAATAAATAGCAATAATCTGCTGCATTGTGTTGCGATAAAGTCAGCGATCCAATACCATCTGCCACTATACCTACATCAAAAAATGCACTAAATTTAACCGTTAATTCTTAAACATCTGTCAGTGGTTACAAATAATTTAGGTTATACAATTTCAAGGGCGTTGTCAATGAGTATGGCCACAGATAACATAATACTAGTAGTATGGCATTAGCATAACCGCAGAGTAAATAATAATTACGACCCAAAAATCATATACAAAAGTAGCGAATTAGGGTAACTGTGTAGGTACTATGTAGGGTCTGTGCGGCTATTGTACTCACCCTAGCAGCACGAGTGCTAATTGTTTTTTTGTTTGCTATTTTACGGGCGAATATCACTTTGGGATCTCGATTGTGTTTTGAAATTGCGCTTGAAAATTTAAAATGATGTTTGTTAATCGGGGAAAAAAAATGCCATACTATCATTTCCATTAAAACGTATGTAGAGAGTCTAAACATAATGAAGCTATCTTACACCGTATGAAAACTTTTCATGATCCCTGGAAGTTTATATCTAAGCTGTACAAGGTGTGTCAAAATGTACTTCCAAGTGATTTTTCATAAGTTAACTCAATGATATTTATTTTATTATTGACTATCTCGCACAATATGCTTTCCTAAGTTACTGAAATTAAGAAAAAACAAGTAGACAAAGACATGGTGGTGAATTCTGAATTACAATTTTATTGCTAAAACTAGATATGACTAGCTAAAAGCAAAAATAATTTGGTCTCATATTAACTCCTAACAAAAAAGAGACAGCTCCTTATATTTTAACGATAAGTTTCGTATAAATCTTTCAGGATCAATATCATTGACAAACGTCATTATCAAATAGGGTCAGCAACGCGCATGTAATACCTCTTGATGTTACAGGCGTCTATAGGCTACGGGAACCGCATACCATCAGGAGGACCATATGCCTGTTTGCGAACTTAGTATTATAAAAAAAACGGTTATTTTCAGATGAAGCCCACACACACAGCATTATTATTAAATTTTACAGTTAACAGTTTAAAGTTTGACTTATTTGCAAATACCAAGCTCAAAATGATCGAACCCCTGAAAATTGAGAGCTCCTCAATATTGGCAATCCGGCCTAAACCGTTCCTGTCACGAAGCCCATATGCCACCGTTAACAATGGAATTAGTCGTCATTCAAAGTACCGAAGCAAATTCACAACATATCTGGATAACGTGTAGCAAGTGCACTCGTTGGCCGGGGTGACACTTTGAGCCCCTCCGATACTGACATTATGTGACAACATCGAGGCCGGGGCGTGCGGACGTACAATGGACGATTATTGGTGCCCTTACCCCATTCATGTGTTCGTATACTGAAATGGTGATGAATTTAAATTTTTGAATAATAAATTCAAATTTTTTATATATTTATATATATTTATATATATCTTATATATATATAAAAGAAAGTCGTGTTAGTTACTCCACTTATAACTCAAGAACGGCTGAACCGATTTAGCTGAAAATTGGCAGGGAGGTAGTTTAGAGCCAGGAGAAGGACATAGGATACTTTTTATCCCGTTCGACAGCATTCCCGTGTGACTTGACATGAAACGTCAGTCATTATAAAACGTGGTATAACAAAAAAGAATCAGACTTGGAATAACAAAACGCAAATGACAGCAATGTAATTGACGTATAATGACAGATGTGTAATGACGTATGGATGACAATTTGATATTTGTAAGAAACTTGGAATAACAAAACGCAAATGACAGCAATGTAATTGACGTATAATGACAGATGTGTAATGACGTATGGATGACAATTTGATATTTGTAAGAAATCTATATATATATATATATATATATATATAAAATAAAGTCGTGTTAGTTACTCCACTTATAACTCAAGAACGGCTCAACCGATTTAGCTGAAAATTGGCAGGGAGGTAGTTTAGAGCCAGGAGACGGACATAGGATACTTTTCAACTTTTCATCCAGTTAATATTAAAAGTAGGGGTAGGGGTAGGGGTCGGGTTAGGGGTAGGGTAGGGTAGAGGTAGGGTAGGGGTAGGGTAGGGTAGGGGTAGGGTAGGGGTAGGGTAGGGGTAGGGTAGGGGTAGGGTAGGGGTAGGGGTAAGGTAGGGGTAGGGTAGGGGTAGGGTAGGGGTAGGGTAGGGGTAGGGTAGGGGTAGGGTAGGGGTAGGGTAGGGGTAGGGTAGGGGTAGGGTAGGGGTAGGGTAGGGGTAGGGTAGGGGTAGGGTAGGGGTAGGGTAGGGGTAGGGTAGGGGTAGGGTAGGGGTAGGGTAGGGGTAGGGTAGGGGTAGGGTAGGGGTAGGGTAGGGGTAGGGTAGGGGTAGGGTAGGGGTAGGGTAGGGGTAGGGTAGGGGTAGGGTAGGGGTAGGGTAGGGGTAGGGTAGGGGTAGGGTAGGGGTAGGGTAGGGGTAGGGTAGGGGTAGGGTAGGGGTAGGGTAGGGGTAGGGTAGGGGTAGGGTAGGGGTAGGGTAGGGGTAGGGTAGGGGTAGGGTAGGGGTAGGGTAGGGGTAGGGTAGGGGTAGGGTAGGGGTAGGGTAGGGGTAGGGTAGGGGTAGGGTAGGGGTAGGGTAGGGGTAGGGTAGGGGTAGGGTAGGGGTGGGGTAGGGGTGGGGTAGGGGTGGGGTAGGGGTGGGGTAGGGGTGGGGTAGGGGTGGGGTAGGGGTGGGGTAGGGGTGGGGTAGGGGTGGGGTAGGGGTGGGGTAGGGGTAGGGTAGGGGTAGGGTAGGGGTAGGGTAGGGGTAGGGTAGGGGTAGGGTAGGGGTAGGGTAGGGGTAGGGTAGGGGTAGGGTAGGGGTAGGGTAGGGGTAGGGTAGGGGTAGGGTAGGGGTAGGGTAGGGGTAGGGTAGGGGTGGGTAGGGGTAGGGTAGGGGTAGGGTAGGGGTGGGTAGGGGTAGGGTAGGGGTAGGGTAGGGGTAGGGTAGGGGTAGGGTAGGGGTAGGGTAGGGGTAGGGTAGGGGTAGGGTAGGGGTAGGGTAGGGGTAGGGTAGGGGTAGGGTAGGGGTAGGGTAGGGGTAGGGTAGGGGTAGGGTAGGGGTAGGGTAGGGGTAGGGTAGGGGTAGGGTAGGGGTAGGGTAGGGGTAGGGTAGGGGTAGGGTAGGGGTAGGGTAGGGGTAGGGTAGGGGTAGGGTAGGGGTAGGGTAGGGGTAGGGTAGGGGTAGGGTAGGGGTAGGGTAGGGGTAGGGTAGGGGTAGGGTAGGGGTAGGGTAGGGGTAGGGTAGGGGTAGGGTAGGGGTAGGGTAGGGGTAGGGTAGGGGTAGGGTAGGGGTAGGGTAGGGGTAGGGTAGGGGTAGGGTAGGGGTAGGGTAGGGGTAGGGGTAAGGTAGGGGTAGGGTAGGGTAGGGTAGGGTAGTTGTTGTTTTATCCTCATTGATTGCTTAATCCTCTTCAATATACTTTTTGATTAATTTTTCCATTTCGATATCTTTTTTGAATGTTTCTTTAACTTCAATACCCTCTTTGAGACAGGATAACGTCTGTCGGGTCAGCTAGTTTATATATATTTATATATATATATAAAGTGTAGTTTATCAATCATGTGGTTCCCATAATACAAGTTCTGTTTAGTTTGGGGCTATATGATGCTGTGGGATAGTCCAGCGCTATTTATTTATTTATTTTAAATGTTAACGGTTCTTAATTTTGAGGTAGATATAAACGTTTAAACCCTAAAAAATAATGCTATTTATGAATTTACAATTTAGGTTCCTTAGTTTTTATAAGCAACACATCGATCGATAAAAAATCAAAACTTTATATTCAACAAGAGAAATTCACCCGAGACTCTCCTTAAAATATTCAATGAAGAGATTTTATGAAGAAGAAAAACTCATTCATTTGCATCTCAAAGGCGATGCGAGTTAATGGGACCGTTTCAGATGCGGAGCACGTCATTTCCTATTCGTCTGCAACAACCCTTATGCGACATACAGTCATAACTGTCCATTACTATGCACACTCGTAGATTCGATTGAGCTTTACTAAATCAAACTGTGTTTTTTATAAAATCCTTTTTTTTTTACAAAACATTGTCAGAGACATCAGCCTAATACAATTGAAAACAATATTTTTGTAATGGTAACCCTGCGTGGTGTGAACGTTCTCGCTTCTCTGACCTAAAAAAGTGTAGGTAAGTACTACATGTGTCATATATTTCCGTAAAAAAAATAACTAATTCTTCACAAAAAAGGGAGTTCACTACAGAACAACCCAACATCCTCATCGACGTCTCCCACAAATATATAAAAAATATAAATATATATAGCCGAGCCTTTTGCCACACCTGAAACAGAAGGTGGGTATTTTCACCTACTGGCGCGCGTCGGAGCGCATTTTAAAACATGCTAGAGGAAATTGAAACATCCACAAATCAGTTACGTTCCATATTTTAATGCAGCTTTGACGCCGACCGACTGCGACCCACTCGCGTACGCGGCCGGCTGCTTTAGGTTGCTCGCGCCTGCTCGCGGATGCTCGCGGCTACTGTTTCGGCTCAACATGTATGTCAGGGAGCTCAGGTCGGCTGCCGGCGCGTGCCCGAACATCCTCTGCGACGCGCTGCGGCGCGGAAAGTGTGAATCGTACATAAGATAGAACATGCTTGCCTTAAAGGAAGAAATTAGTATCAATCACCCACTCGTTCCCACAGCAGAGCTGGATAACCCAAGATTATAGGAAATACCACGTTATTAAAACTAAAACTCTGGAATAAATGAGAGGCAATACCAATATGGCGAACAAGGGAATGTTGCCAGCGACAGGTTGCACAATTCTACTTTTATATAAAAACATCTAACAGTAGTACATGAACGGGGTGGCAACTAATACGGTACCGGTTCAATCTGGATTTCCAGATGACACTCACTTTTATATGAAGATAACAAGCTTATGGCCTAACTGATACTAAATGGTAACCATTAGGTTACTATAAGAATGTATTGCATAATAATATGTCATGCATGTTTGGAAAGTGCCATACAATGCAAAACTCTACGTTCGTCAATTTAAAGCAACTAGCTCAAGTTAAAGGTGATATAAACCTCATGTGCCTGTAATTTGACCAGCACTGGCACACCCTTCAAACCACAATACTAAAGCTATGCTACTTGTTAAATATCTGTGACTAATTGGACTTTATACGCGGCAATTGTCAAAAGTATAGTAAGTGCAAACTTTAAATAAGATATTTATTTTCCTACACATGCCACACGCAGGGATGTAAGGGTTTTCAACTGTAATGTTCTAAAAGCTCTGGCAGCCGGCTGATTGCGGCATTGAAGAGACTGATACTGGCATAGCTAAATTCCCTGACCGCTGACGGGTGGTAGCTTCGGCAGTGCGAGAAGCTGTGCCCTGCGATCCCAAACCCAGCATGTGAATTATGGGCATTAGACCTTTACTAGCTTATGTGGAAGCTTATGTCCAGCTGTTTAATATAGAACTTTATATTATAATAAATTTATAAAGTTCTAGATTAATATAACAACCTCTGTTGCGCAGTAGGCGAAGGTCCGCCTGTGACGCAGAAGGTTGCGGGTTCGATTCCCGCCACGGGACAAATGTTTGCAAGTTCTGCAGATATTTGTCTCGGGTCTGGTGTTTCCTATGTATGATATGTATGTATTTACAAAAAAAGTATATTATGTAATATATCGATCATGTGGTTCCCATAACACAAGCTCTGCTTAGCTTGGGGCTACACGATGCTGTGTGATAGTTCAGCATTATTTATTTATATAGTATTATTGTTTAACTACTCAAGAAAAGGTAGAGTCGGCAGATCACACATAACATTACATATATAACCTATGGATTGACGATAAATACCGCTTAATTCAATTAAAGAGATTATCTTAATTAATATTACAGGTATCGCCTGATTTGATATCCTATACAAAAAATATAACTGCTTACTTAGAACTGAAACTCCTCGTTACAATTGGAACCATTGTTATAGCAAGACTAAGACTAGTCTAAGCTCTGTTGGAAGGAGCTCTGCCTTCGCAGGATCAATTCACGCTCAGGTCAATGTTTGTGAGGTAAACTGAACATGGACGTTGGTTCTGTGTCTGGATGTTTTATGAGTATGTTTATCAGTCTCTGTTACATAGTACACATTTTTTAAGATAAAGATCTCCTGGTTTTATTAATATTTATTATACATACAATAACTTGATCAACTTTTGGTCTACTCACACATAGGAAGGCAGTATACTTTGTGTCTACTGTATTTATTTTTTTATTTATTTTTTTGGCTGGAAGTTCATAAACGTGTGACTGGAGATGTTTCTCCAGTTAAACATTTATAGGTAAAGACATTTTTTTGTCTAGTAAACATTTTTACGATAAAAAGAAGGAAAACTCCTTTTTTTTCTATTTTAATATGAGTCAGTGTCCAAACCTACGTGATTTTCACTAGATATAATTACTTCTACTTCTTTCTTCTTCTGTAAGTATAAGCTAGGTGGCAACTCTTTAATGAAAAAAAAGCTAATTACATAAGAAAAAATACATTTATTTCAACATCTCGGCTAAACAAGTTACTCACTAATTCTAAGCTTTTAATGTATACGTTGAACATGGTCGTCACTCAGAATATGCTTCACCAGAGAGCCTGTCAAAGCGCTGATCTACTTGAACTAGTTCTCTTTCTATGCGTTATTACTGTTTATTAATTGGATTAGTATATGGTATAGGTAATTTATGGTTGACCAATGCAGGCGCTTCATTTGTTGCTGATTAGCATTGAAATCATCTAATTAATCCATTCCAATCTTAGGTTGTTATCTATTGAATTATATGGTAGGAGTTATCCCTTTGATTGATAGAACGAGAAAGAACTTTGGATCCAGCAGTTTTTTTTTTACTTTTATTAGGTATATGAAAGATTTTATAATATTTCTACTTATTTAGAAATCTGGCAAGCTATTGACATTGGATGGAATTTTATTTTTTTACATATAGCTTGAGTCAGTCGTACCTACTTATTTATAATTATAAACTTTTTGTGGACCATAATTATTTTAATTAGCAAAGAATTAAAAGAATTTTGTAATTTTCAGTAGATACAAACAAATGCCTGTCCTTCAATTATCGTTACCAAATGTTCAAGATGACATTTTAATTCATTAACACGTTGATTGCGGGCTTCGAGTTCGTCCTGTTGCCGCACCGTATTTGTATTTTTCAGCACTCATAACTTAAAATAACAAAAATAATTTGAAATTTTCCATATCTCTTTTATTAACTGTTCATAATGTATGTATTTTATTAACATTTTCTTGACTATTCAGGCATATTCTAAACATAACACAAAACTGTCATGTTTTGGTCATTCAAATCATCACAAGAACTTCAAGAAACTCGTTCCTTATCGTCCATAAATTTAGTATAATCTCTCTAGAAATCTTCCCACTACGTACTGTCTTGTGTTGAAGTGAATCCGGTTCGGCCAGTTGAAATATTTCAAGAAAAGCTTTTGTACGAGGATGTAAATAAAATAATAACTAGAGATCTGTCAAATCTCGATATAATTCTTGTAAGGTTATTGACATAAATAACATTTTATTTACCCTTCATGCAGTGTACACTACATCCGACCCACGCCCCGCCCTATGTACTGTCTAAAGGCTTTATGCAAATTTCTTGGAACAAAGCATCCGTGAAGGTATAATTACGCAGCATTGCATATCGACGACCGATCGAAAGCGATCGAGATCAGATCCGAAGCAGCGCGACCAATTTTATTCACGAAACATTTAGCTTCAGATAAAATCTCCAAGTGCTCTGTAATGGCCTAAGCTGATTTGAAAACAATAAAATGCAAAGAACGAGTGCAATTGTTAGTGTGAATCAGATAAGTAAAATAGATACTGTTCTAGTTTAGTTTTATTGTGATATTATGCAGGTGTGCTTTCTTGAGCGTAACGACTGCGCCAATTGAAATTTATCGAGCAAACAGTGTCATTAACGTAAGTTTCAATAGAATAGCTCTGTATCTTGGAAATTGTATGAAAATTCAAATAGAAATAGAAATGGCCCATTACCACCGAAGGCTTATAAGATTTTACGAGTAAAATCGAAGAATTTAACATAATCAAGTAGAGTCATTATAAATTTGTTCCCATAAGGACCATTAAATCGCCTTTTTGGCAGAGAATTCGGAAGTTCAACATACGAAATTGCAGGCCATGTACAGGCCATGTATCTTCGTTGATCGCTATCACGGTAATTCTGATAACGGTTTTTGCGAAGCGATATCAGCTGAGAGATTTATCTTAGAAAGTTAAAATCTTTAATCACTTCGTCAAAATTTTGTAGCTCGAAGAGGAGACACACGGATCGATACGATATTGTAGTAAGTGATGCAGAGTGAGTGTTAATTCTTCTGTTATCCAGAAAAAAAATACGATTTGACTTTTTTTCGATTTGTGATTTGGACCATGTCTACAAGTTGTGAGAACCTCACTTCGGAAAACTTGATTGCAAAATCTAACAGTAAAGTAGAGGTAATAAAGTAGACAAATATCATCTTATCATGAGGTCAAGGACAAAGTCAATCAGATGTGTCTTATAAACGTTTATGTAAAATATTGCATAACTTTAAAAGCTATGTCTTCAATTATCAACAGTAACTTTCGAAAAGACGCAGAAGTAAATATCTTATTGATCTTCGAGTGTAGAATAACCCCTTGGCATTATTAAGATACAAATAAAAGTCCTGATAAAGCTTTAATTCTAAACTAAACAAGTTTTCTTATTACTTAACCTTTGCTTATACTTGTTTTATTATGCGATGAAACTCAAGTACCAAAAAATTATTGCAAATAATGTTCTTCTTCGTATGAGTTAGTGACTCACTCTAGTGCTGGTGTATTTAGGCCGCCTGAAGGCCGCTGACATGGTGTAAACTGAAAAAGTTACCATCATCTTAACGTGCCATCTACAAAGAACGGAAACGCTCTGATTTAAATACCACTAAACGGTTACCCATCCAATAGTGACCGGGTGGAGTGTTGCTCAGATGATTGACGAAGAACCCCGACGTAAGCCGAAGTACGCCATGAGCGCTTCACGTAATACTTTTTGGCTTTTGCAAAGAACTGTATGTCGCATGTGCCGATTATTAAAAATCTTTCGTGATAAAATCAAGTTAATGAAGAACGGTACTCGATATCTCGATCGGAGCAACTCTGAAATTGATTTCATTCCGACGCAAGTCGATCGAATGCCCTGATATTATTTTGCGGAAGTATTTCTTTGAACGGTTATAATTCATTGCATCATTGTCATCTAACTCATCGATTTGTTAGTTTCTACGTGATATTTGCTTGAGATTTTATCAAATATACATGAGAAATTGAACTAAAGTGGTCGACAGAGAATTAGCAAGCTAAAGTGGCAGTAGGCTGGCCATATCTGCCGAAGAACCGATAACCGTTGGGGTAAACGAGTTCTTGAGTGGAGACTGCGGCTCGGCAAACGCAGCGTAGGACACTCTCCGGCGAGGTGGAGTGACGATCTGCGAAAGGCTACTACACGACAAGGTAGAAGCTGGATGCGTCGAGCTCAGGACAGGGCGCAATGGCGCTCATGGGAGGCCTATTTCCAGCAGTGGACTGCTATAGGCTTTAGGTTATATTGGTTTAAGGTAAAACATTGTCGTGGTTTAAGTTCAGTTCAACTTTATTTTCATGATAAAAACCTGACGTATCGTCAGCGTAACGAAAGAATTTGGCCACTGTCAAAACGTTACTTTAAATCTACGCTTCCTCATAGGCCAAAATATTATATCTACGATATGAATACTTTTTCGCTAGTCTTCGTGATCGAGCATGTAATAATTTTAATTCGTGTTTGATTAAAACACATCATCATCATCAGCATATAGCAGTCCACGGCGAGACAAAAGGTCTCCCCTATTGAGCACCACTGCGCCCTGTCCTCAGTTTGACTCATCCAGCTTCTACCAGCCTTTCACAGATCGTCACTTCACCTACATCCTACACTACCATTTCCGAGCCGCAGTCTCCATTCAAGAACTCTTATACCTTAACGATTATCGGTTCTTTGGAAGATATAGCCAGCCCACTGCCACTTCAGCTTGCTAATTATTATGTCACCAATTTGTTGGATCGTACTTATGCTATCCTTCAGAGAGACTTCAGTTTAAAATACAGTAACACACAAAACTAGATAACGAACTGTCTATTGATTTTCGAAACACACGTTCAATTCATCCGTCCCCTGACAGTTGGTGTGTCAATAATAATTCTGTAACTGTATACTGTTGAATAAAATGATTAACCTACGCACGGGCCGATTTTGTTACCGTCGGCTTACACAGGATGGTCTACACGCAAACTCTTCATTTATCAAAATATTCTTTGTAGGACTAAACACAATTAATGTTTTGGTATAAAAGGACAATGGTCGTGTAAACTAACGATAATAGTTGTGTAATTATTGACCTTCTAAGTCTAAGTTACTATTAGTTATTGCGATATCTTGTTGAAGGTGAGTCATAATGCTTTTTAGGGTTCCGTACCTAAAGGGAATAAATAGGACCCTATTACTAAGACTGTCTATCTGTCTGTCAGGACCAGGCTGTATCTTATGAGCCGTAATAACTAGGCAGTTGTAAATTTCACAAATAATGTATTTCTGTTGCCGCTTTATTATTAAATTATAAAAACAGACTAAAATAAATGTTAAAGTGTGACTCCCATAACCTTCGTGCGCGAGTCCGACTTGTTTAAAAAAATTCATGAGTTGGATGCTATTTTTCTTGTAATATGGAAATGTAAAAAATAGTAGAAATCATTTACTCCTTTGCAGACAATGCGTAGGTAGCATCCTCTCAAAACGGATATAAACTAGAACCTATCCCTATTCAAGTGTTTTATTTATAGATTTTTACAGCGCTATTTTCTCGAAATACTTCTTATCTACTTCAGTACTCTTCAGAACAAAGACACATAATCCCTTAGATGACAGGGAAAAACTTTTGTTTCCGACATAATGAATCTGCGACATTTTCCCTGAAACAATATCCAAAATTGCCAATTTACCAACCTTTCGGCGACATTTGATTTGAAAGACAATACAACGGAGCAGCCTGTATTGTTTAATATAAATGTCAACATTGAACTTGTGCGTATTTCGGGATATGACATAAATTTTATGTCAACCCTCGTTGGGTGAATCGGAATAAAGACCATATGTATGCCAGCTCATGTTACGTAGGCCAACGGTGCTAATTCCCCACCGTTTCTGTTGGTACAAGCTAGCAACACAAGCGTATCTTTAAAATTCATCCTAGGTTTTGCTATTGTCTAGAAGGTAGTAGAGTTTTTTGTGAAGGGCTCGTCCGGGGAGGTACTGCCACGATGCCTATTTCTGCAGTGAAGCAGCTGAGCTGTGTTTCGGTTTGAAGGGTTTGGTTGCCGGTGAAATTACAGGCACAAGAGGCATATCGTCTTCATACCTCAAGTTGATGGACGTAGGGCGTTGCATCGTAGAGCACGTTCCGGAAAAACGAAAAACGTGATCTACGATGCAATGCTTTGTGATAGGTAATGGTTACCACTTATCATCAGGTGGGCCATGTGCTTGTTCCATCTTCAATTAGTATAAAAAAAAAAGAAGCTGGAAAGCAAACAATTAAACATATGGAGGATGTCACTCATGCAGCAGTAAATAAATAAATAATGCGGGACGTACATACGAAACAGAACTTGTGTTATGGGAACCACATGATTGATATACTACACATATTTTTTTTTTGTAAATACATACATACATATTTATATCATACAAATAAAACACTCAGGCCCGAGACAAATATCTACAGAACATGCAAACATTTGTCCCGCAGCGGGAATCGAACCCGCAACCTTCTGTGTCTCAGGTGGACCTTCGCCCACTGCGCCACAGAGGTTGTCAGCAGTGGACTGCTATAGGCTGATAATGATAATGATGATGATAATGAAGCAATTAGTCTTAAAATCATGACTTACTTTTTGTGAATTGCAGAAGATTAAACCGTATTAGGTCTAATATTGCGAACATATTTAATACAATTTAGAAAAATGTCTCATATTTTGATAGGTGTCGTAGTACGTACAATGTACATAAATGTGATAAACTACATCGGTAAAATGTAATCTCTATATTTACGAGAAGTTTGAAAAGAGTTTGTGCCTAATACTTGCCGTAACACAGTTTTAAACTAGCACGGGAGGTGGGGCTTCTAAACTGTAAAACTACCGTCATTTAATTTCACATAAAATAGGATTTTAATACACTAGTCTAACATTTGTAACTTATATTTAGGTACGTAACTAGCATATCAATGATAATTTATAACTTATATTCAGGCACTTAACTAGCACACATACACATACCTTCGAGAAGGAGGCCAAGGAGGATTCAGCTGGGTTGGGCAGCATTTAGAAAACTACGTCGAGTCTTCTCGTCACCCATACCGCAATGTTTGAAAACGAAAGTTTTCAATCAGTGCGTCCTACCCGTCATGACATACGGAGCCGAAACGTGGACACTCACAGTACGGCTAGTCCACGAGTTTAAAGTCGCTCAGCGAGCTATGGAACGAGCCATGCTTGGAGTTTCTCTGAAGGATAAAATCCGCAACAAGACTATCTGACATAGAACTAAAGTTGTCAACATAGCTCAGAGAATTAGCAAGCTGAAGTGGCCGCCATATCTGCCGAAGAACCGATAACCGTTGGGTAAACGAGTTCTTGAGTGGAGAGCGCGGCTCGGTAAACGTAGTGTATGACGCCCTCCGGCCAGGTGGGGTGACGATCTGCAAAAGGCTGCTGGTAGAAGCTGGATGCGTCTAGCTCAGGACAGGGCGCAATGGCGCTCATTAGGGGAGGCCTATGTCTAGCAGTAGACTGCTATAGGCTGATGATGATGATGATGATGACCTAACTAGCGTAACAATGTGTACCTACCTACCTATACTGTTTACATAAGTTTTTTTGTTTTGTTTAATAAATTTATTCTTATTCTTAAACTTAATACTGAATCTGGTTCCAAGAAAAAACGCTTCTGCTTATGCGTGAAGCTGCACTGCACGATGTAACATAGATATTGAAAACACCCTCCGATTGTCATTGTCAATGCCATTTATGACAGTTCATAGTGGTAGTAATTATGTAGCATTGTTCATTTCTATTCGTATTGTTTGGTTGCTCTATTGCAGGGTCATACCACTTGCCAGATTTTAACCTGTTTTATGACCTCAAATAATAGCATTGGAAGGGCTTTGATTCTCCATTTGATTTTCTGCGTGTTTTCTATATATAATTATGTATATGTATTTACAAAAACAATGTATGTATATTTTATAAGTAGTATATTAGTCATATGGCTCCCATAATATTATTAGCTCTGTTTGGGGCTAGTGATGTTGTGTGATATGATAATGTACAACATGTATCATTATTATAATGTCCAGCTACATTTTATATTTTATTCTGCTATCTTTTTAATTTTATCTATTCAAGGTTCTTTATTTAGTATGTGGTATCAAACTCTTATCACGTAAAAGTGGATTAGAAGAATCGGTTTTCGAAACTAGTTACTTCTGCAATTTAGATTTCTTATTTTACTTAGAAGGTTGAAAATTTCATTATATCACAGAATAATACATGATTTTTCATGTTTATTCCAGGATTAAGTCAGTAAATCTCAGCCTTTCTGCAGTGTTTTGTGACTCCAAAGCTAGCAAAACTAAAAAAGGAGTTGTAACCTGTAATGTCATTCGTCATTACACTCAGAATAGAACATCACTCCAGGTGAGTTCGTTTAATCTTGTATATATCCGTAATAACAAAATACATACATAAAATACAATTCTAATAACGTTAAACCAGTACTAATAGGAAGTATTTTGTTTACAATCTGTATCAAAACAAAGCGAATCACCGATAAAGCTCAAGCCCATCTGATTTTACACAAAACAACGTTGACAGGAGCAAACGAACTCGAAAATCGCTACACAATTTATTTTAACCCGCGTGCATTTGTCACAAACGAGTTTTGCAAATCGGCAGCTCATTTTGTATTATATGCGAATTATAAAACCGATGGAATGGAAACGCTGATTGTTTTTCCAAATGTGGGTTCTGTCTGCAGAGGCCTAAATATTTGTAAATAATTTGATATGTTATCAACTTTTGCTGTTTAATTTTCAATTTGGAATAATGAATAGTTTATTTATTTGTGAGTAGATACTAGTATAAGGTCTCATTCGTCTTGTTCATCGACGATTTTTACTTTAGTTGTAATGTGAATAAGTTCTAACCCCACGTAAGGTGGAAAAGCCATATAAACTTTTGCTAAAATGTAATAAGTTAATTTTCATCCTTCTTCATTATCGCTTTTTAATTTTTAGTTTTATTATGAATACTAACCCCACGTAGGTAAGTTCGAAAAGCCATATTAAATCCATTTGCTAAAAATTCATTGGATGAATGCTTTTTACGCGTGTTTCTTTATTTTACCGCACTACGAGAAAAGACAAAGTAGATGTCGTGATCTGCACTGATTGTATTTTGTAGGTATTTTGAAGAAGACTAATTTATTTTTTGTACTTATTGTTTAGTACCGTAAATGTTTTAACAATAGTTATGTTCTTAGAATCTAAATACACTATGCCGAAGTTACGCGACTGAAGTTCCGCAGCTGATTTTACGTTGCATAGTATTTGGCCGATATGTCACACCATAAGTGCCGAACTTACACGGCAGAAATTCAGTTGCGTAACTTTGTGTTTTTCCCGCCCCTGATCTTCGTCGGCAGTTGAACTGAACTTTGGTCGCGTATAATTTGTGCTCTACCGCTGAATTGCCGCTGAACTTACACCCGACCGAAGTTCGGCTGTACGCCGTAACACAATGTTATTTCGGCATAATGTGTCGTCAGTAATTTAAATATCATTGCAGGCCTAATCATGCCGAACTTCGGTCGCGTATCTTCGGCATAGTATGTTTCGTCACATATAGCTTTATTGTGATGGTTTTAGACTATCCGATATAGAACTAAAGTAATATAACATAGCCCAGAGGATCAGCAAGTTGAATTGGCAGTGGCTGGCCATAACTGCCGAATAACTGATTACCGTTGGGGTAAATGAGTTCCTGAGTGGAGACCGCGGCTCAGCAAAAGTAGTGTAGGATGCCTTTCGGCCAGGTGGAGTGACGATTTGTGAAAAGCTGCTGGTAGAAGCTGCATGCGTCGAGTTCAGGACAGGGCGCAATGGCGTTTATAAGGGGAGGCCTATGTCCAGCAGTGACTGCTATGGGCTAATGATGGTTTGACACCTTTTCCTAGAAGTTAAGTACAGAATCTGACTAAGCCGCGGGTTTCCTCACTCAGTTCTTTGCCAATGGGTTAAAGAACGACTAGGCTGAGAGGCTGATATACATAGGTGCTGGGCAAGCCTAGTCCATCTAACTATGTCCTAGGCACTACAGCGTTTCGGTTAGTGAGTAAACAAATAGATGCAAAGGATTAATTGATTGATTTGACAGGATTTATAACTCTCCCTCATATTTGAAGAAGGGCTGCCATAATAACCACGCTTGGCGAGCTGGTTGCTTTTTCTAAAGATGAATCACATGGTGAAATAACAGACACAAGACGCGTATCATCTTCATGCCCCCAGTTGATGGACTACGTCCTAGACACTGTAATGTCTATCGTTTCGGTTAATGAGTGAACAAAATAGATGCAAAGGATTAATTGATTGATTTGACAGGATTTATGACTCTCCCTCATATTTGTATAAGGGCTGCCATAATAACCACGCTTGGCGAGCTGGTTGCTTTTTCTAAAGATGGATGACATGGTGAAATAACAGACACAAGACGCTTATCATCTTCATGCCCCCAGTTGATGGACGCAATGCGTTGCATTGTAGAGCACGTTTAAAAAAAACGTGATCTACGGTAGAATGCTTTGTGATAGGTAATGGTTACCACTTATCATCAGGTGTTACATGTGCCTGTTTTCCTTCTGTATTCCATGATACTGGATTTATTCAAAAAAACCTACACAATTTAAACATTTCCTATAGAAAATCTTGTTATTCTTCAAAACTCTTCATCAAGTTAACCAGGAGATGCAAATTACGTTTATCGACGCAACTTTTGTTTTATAACCGAACTCATTTACATAAATAAATAATAAAAGATCAAAATTGAGTTGAACTGCGCTATACATTAATCCTTTTGAAGCATTTACATAGAAAACTGGCTTATCGCAAATTAGCTTATTATTATATGTTATTCTATTCTTCCTCGTTTTTGTAGTACATCGGAGGTGTTTGATGAACGTTCCTTCTTATATAAAGGGACAAAGTTGAATGTTCACAACATTTGAAAATTAAAATTCGCATGTGTTAATGGTCAGCATTTCTTAAGTTTAAGATACAGTTTTTATCTAAATTCCACACAAAATCTCTAAAAAAGGACATACTAAATGAGTTTTTAATACAATTTTATGTTAAACCTCCTTCTAGGAAACCTAATTCTAGAGATTTTGGCATAAAAATGTTACAAGACAGAAAACATGTCAAATGATTTTATGCAAATAAAACTGAATCTTTTTAAATATTTAAAATTAAACAATAATAAATAATAATAAACAGTACTTGTATAGATCAGAAAATTTTGCGCTATCAATTCATGTAAGAATCATTACAAAGTGAAAATGAAGTATTGAAGCGTTTTTCAGTGTTTTTCAGCCAAAATAGCTCGTCGCATAGCTGGAGCATAAAAAAAACATTAAGAAACAGAATCTTTTCACGTAAGTTTGGGTACATTTTTGTATATTTTTTTAATATACTATCATATAAACTATTTTTTCCAGTATTATTTATTTAGTAGAATAACATCTAAAAACCACTAAGGTTTGAGCGGGTGCTATCGCAAATTTACATCCTTTAGTTACAATTAGGATACCTAGGTAGTTTATTAAGCAAATTGCTAGTGTAGGTACACAGATTAATAGCTAGAGCAGAGCATTGCGTAGCTAGAGCATACTGATTTTAATACATTGCAATCATAAATAAGAAACCTTTCAGAGGTAGGTAATCGTTTATCAAAAAAGTATTCAAAGGAAAACCTATCCCCATGTAAGTTTTTGAAACGCGTTATCGAGGAAATAGGAAACCTATCCCCTATAAGTATTTGCTGATAAGTAGTTACAATACAATAATGTACACATTTACCGGCGCACGTCGGAGAGCATCGGAGCGCATGTCAGTGTTTCACAAAGCTCAAAGCTGCGTAAATTGCATGAAAATGGAACTTAACTGCTTTGTGGATGTTTCAATTTCCTTTAGCAGGTTATAAAATGCGCTCCGACGCGCTCCGAGCGCCAGTGAATGCAAATCGTACATAACATATACAATAGTTAGTTAGTAAGAATCTAGAAAGTATTTAATAAGTACAGTGAAAATAAGAGAAGAAAAATTACACTATGTGCACTGATATAAGCTGGTGTGTGTAAGCGCCTAGGCGTTGGCTTAAACCCGCTTTCTATAGAAATGAGCTCTATGAGAGATTCATCAGCTGTCGATCAATGAGTTTGCAACCGTTTCACTGAAGTGAGAGTTTTAATTTGCAAAACAAATGAGATATTTTTACTGTGTTCATCGAAATAGGTTATTTTAATTGGAAACTTTTAAATAAAATCGATAACTCCGTACATTTTTATAGTGATGGTTCGAAATGAGCAAATATTATATAGACGAACTTTGTGGCGTAGTTGGCTAATGTCCGCCTGAGACCACTGAGACACAGATGGTTGCGGGTTCGATTCCCAACGCGGCACAAATGCTTGCATTATTTGCAGATATTTGTCTCAGGTCTGGGTGTTTTCTATGTATAATATGCTTGTAATTACAAAAAAAATGTATGTAAATAAATGTAACTAGTTTATCAGTCATGTGGTTCCCTTATTAAAATATCTGCTTAGTTACTCCATGATGCTCTGTGATAGTCCAGCATTATTACTATTATTATTGTGAATATTGACACCGAATGAAATCAGGAATGGAAAATATTAGTAACTATCTTCATTGTATAATATCACACATATTTTATGTCACATTAGTGCCGGAATAGCTAAACACACGTTAGACATAGTGTCTGGAAGAAATGCTAAGCGAAAGTTCTGTGCACATTTACTTAACCACTCTGTACTGTAAAGCCGAAAAGTCTAATGAAAAAAAACTATTGTGACCCTATCTTGTTCGATGGAGTTTAAATGTAAGAAGGCTTGTCATCAAGTCATCTCTATCATTATGCTGGGGCCACACCTAAGTTGTGTCTATTGTGACGAAGTTAGCTTTGTGCAAATGATACGATACACGCAGATGTGATCACACATTATCGGCTATCGTCGCGATAGTTCGAGCTGCACACAGGGATAGTTCGCACACATGAAGCTTAGACACGCAATGCTTTGACACGATAATAATAATGCAGAATATGATCACACTTAATTTCTAGGCCCAACTAAGCAGATCTTGTTTAAGGGAACAACCTGATGGATTATACTACATAAATAGTCTAAATATTTTCGTAAAGTCATTTTTAAATATGTTATTTTTGTAAATACATAATATTATACGTATATATTACTAGCTACTGCCAGCTACCTCGCTTGCATGCTTGCATACCCGCATAAAAACTAACCTATGTATATTCCAAGTTTCACCCAAATCTGTTCGTCATACGACGCTGAGTAGAAACAAATACACAAACACAGAAACTTTCGCGTTTATAATTATTAATGTAATACATAGAAAACACTCAGACCTGAGACTAATATTTGCAAATGATACAAACATTTGTCTCGCAGCGGGAATCAAACGCGCAACCTTCTACATCTCAGGCGGGTATTTGTCCACTGCACCATAGAGCTCGTCAAGTCGACGTAGGAGCGGCCCCAGAATCACAAAAAGTTCTAACAAAGATCTGTCAAATCATTAACTCATGATTGACAATCGTCACTATTCTATAAACTTGGTCATTAGCTACCGTTATTTTGACTTCCGTTTCAAAACAATTTATGTTTATCGTCGACATGTTTATTTCCACATAAAAGTGATCGATATAATCTAAAAGTGAATTAAAATCACGCCATAAAAGTATTTTATTATCAACATAGGTATATGGTGACCACTTAAATAGGAGAGTCCAATTTCATTTTATGGCGATTCTTTGTTATGTAAATGGCAACCCATCAACGTTTATTTTTAATTAATATTAATGGTTTTTGAATCGGGAGGAATATTTTGCTTTGATCGCTGAATAAGCAAGTATTGAGGTGGCTGTTTTATCTGTTGCCCAGTTTACATTGGTTGTTGTTGGGGAGACAAATTATTTCTTTGGTGATATTGAATCGTGGTTTTGCCTGCGTACAATGTAGTGCGTTAAGATACTCTATAATTTAGTGAGTAGGTAAGAATTTTATTTTATTTTATTTTATTTATTAGGCAAAACCAACAGTACACATAATGAGCATTTTGTAAAACACTGATATTGATAATACTATAGAATGTGTGCCAATAACAGGCCAGCACAGCATTTACATTATACTTAAGCAATACACGACTACAGCTAAACACACTAAATAGAAAACAAAACAAAAAGAGCAATCATATTTAAAACTAAGGAAATAAAAAAGTAAACTAAGACTTACATAATTTAAAATAACTTAAGCTACACGAGAGTGTTCGTCTGGGGTCTATTTTATATCAAAATAAAATATTTTAAAAGTTTGTTTTTGAAAATAGCTAACGAGTCACCAAACAGATCTAAATCATTGATTTTTCGTGAAATTAAACTATACTCATTACTCATTCTAGTAAGGGGGAGTTAAGACCAAGGTTAGTTCTACAGAAAGGGGTAATAAAAATGTTTTTAATCAGCGCTTTAAATATCTCAGTTTAAAAAAAATAACTTTCTGGTAAAACAAGTGTGATACGGCCATTTTTTTGCGGGGCCAAAAATGAACCTGTTTTTATGTAATTTTCTTTATTTCTACACCAAATGACCCACATTCGTTTCACCTATTTATTTGTAATTCTATAATGCAATTCCATATAAGATTATTTATATTTAGATTTTTAAGTTATTCTTTTAGGTATTTTCTATTTTAAAAAAAATATGAATCCGTCGAACCATTTCGAAGTTTTTACAAGATTTGCGCGCTTTAATTGTTTTTTAAATTATATTGATAGAAAATATTTTTTATCCTCAAAAATATTTTTCTAACTGGAACAGGTAATACATACAAACGAGGTTTTGGACGGGCTAAAGATAAAGAAGTAGAGAAGATAGTTGGCCTTAAAATAATCTAAAACAAAGTAATGGTGTATTTTATCAAATCTACATAAACACACTTTGCCCGAGTTAAATAAGATTTCCCTTGAAACTGGTAACAGCTTTATACTTAGTTTGAATCAAGAGTTTGCCTGATCGTTTATTGAAGTTAGGACGGGCATGTACAAAAGTGCTTGAGTGCTTCATTATTTGTCTTTTTTATTCAATAAATAGGGCTTTATCACACATGCGATTATGCCGCCCTGGTTTAGTTAACAATCAACGTAAATGAACCTTAGCATAGTTAGTAAAAGCTGTGTCTGTGAGAGGCTCGGCTAGAACAGAATCTATCATTCTACTTCTAACGACAACTTCGAATTAAGTCATACCACTATGACTGTATTACTTCTATAAAGAATTTGGTTACCAATCCACCGAGAACTCAAGGGATGTGGTTGGCTCATTTTATACTAGATTATCATTATTATTGATTGCGTGGCTTTCATATCACTACGGCCATGAAGACCTATTGTGATCGCCACTTCTATTGAAGTCGCCCTTTGAAGCGGGGCGTTCATAGTTCATAACTAACTGAGCCCTACTGCTGACGGAAACTGTAGGACCTTTTTGGGTGTGAATGCTCTTAGCTCCTCTGGGCTTAAAGTGAATATGCCCAGAATAGCGCTACGTTTGTGCATTAGTAGCCCACACTCTCCTAACAGATGAAAGGGCGATTCATCCGCCTCTTTGCAGAACCTGCAGGTTGGAGTGTCGCAACGCCTCAACTGAAACATGTGCTTTTTAAGCGATAATGTCCAGTTAAGGTTCTGACCATAATGCGTAGGTTGCTTCTGCTTAGCCCTAAGACTTTTTTTCTACCTTTTACTTTGGATCTCTCATCGATCACTTATACGGGCAGAAAACTGAAAAACTGCCAATGACTTGACTACCTCTGTGGCATAGGCTATAGGTTCGTTTGAGACTGTGTTGAGACGCAGAAGACGATCGCGGCTTCGCTCGCGTGGTGTAAGCGTCGCGTAAAAAGAACGCTGGCAGTAAGCTGTGCTATAGGCGATTTATCTGTATTTATCCTTACGCAAACACACCCCTCCACTACTTCTAGCGTTCTTTTTACATGACGCGTACTATACCCAGATGGTACTAGTAGAACTCTTTGTGGAGGGCTCGTCCGGGGAAGTACTGCCACCATGAAGCAGCTGTGCTGTGTTTCGGTTTGAAGGGTGTGGGTGCTGGTGAAATTACAGGCACAAGAGGCTTATCATCTTCATGCCTCAAGTTGATGGATGCAAGGCGTTGTATCGTAGTGCACGTTCTAAAAAACGTGACCTACGATGCAATATTTGTGATAGGTAATGGTTCCACTTAACATCAGGTAGGCCATGTGCTCGTTCCATCTTGAAATATCATAAAAAATGTTTATAATGTTTCTTAGTCCGAGTTCTCTGCGTCGCAGAGAGAGAAGATCCGCCTGAGACGCAGAAAGTTGCGGCTTCGATTCCCGCTGCCGGACAAATGTTTGCATATATTCTGCAATATTTGTCGGGATGATTTTCTATGTATGTATTTATTTTCAATAAGTATTTTGAAGCGGCGTCGGGGTCGGCCAAGGATGCGTTGGCGGGACGAGCTCGATGCCTTCAAAAGAGAGTGGGAGGTAGCTCGGGACAGAAATGTTTGGAAGTTTATGGGGGAGACCATTGCCCAGCAGTGGAACGATAAAGGTTAAAAAAATGCAGTATAGTGGTTCCTATAACAGAAGATATGCTTAGTTTGGGGCTACATAATATTGTGTAAATCGACCTGTATATTTTATTTTATATTTATTTTAACTAAAAATGATAATAAGTAACTAGTTTTGTAGGTTATTAGAACTCATTCTGTGTGCTTTGTTCTCATTCCTGTGCAGGAATCGAACCCACAACCTGTAGCTCAGAAGGCAAAGCTACACCAACTGAGCTATATTAATTTGCCTATTCATTAATAGTTTTTTTGTTTTTTCTAACCAACCTAGGTATAGAACTTACTTTGTTGTCTTGTTGCATAGATTACGTATGCTGTGATACCATATAATTACGGGTGCACTGAGGTTTTTATACTTTTGTGTCTTATTTTGTGTGTGTGGTGTTAAACTGTGTTGAGTGTCCTTTAAAATAAAATATAAAAAAATAGTTGAAAACGAATTACTTCATTACATTATTAAAGAACTTTGTCTGGTAGTGCAAATACATGACAAAATATCCCAATAAGCCTTTTCACCCCACACCGCAGCCAAATAAAGTAATATTGAAGAAAAGTCTTCGCTTTGACTGCCGATTCGTATGACTCGTAATTTTATTACATTTCTTCGCGAGTGTACCTACCTCGATGTTTATTGGCTCGGATATTAATTTTGGAAGTGATGATGTTTTGCATAATATTTTTTATATATAGACGTGAAATGGGGATTATTATATTAAAATTTTAAGAAATTGAATGGATTAGTACCTATGAGCAAATAAAATTAAAAATATAGAAATACTATTAATTGTATTTAGTTGAAGTGAAGTAAGGAATTCCAGTCTTCATCTTTGGAACAAAGGTACTCCACCGGCGTAAGATACACCTTGGTAACAAACGGATAGGGCTCTGGCGTCCAGCTGATTGCGGCATAGCGCTGTTTATCAGCTAAACCCCCTGACTGCCGATGGGCAGCAGCGTTGGCGATGCGAGAAGCTGTGTTTTGTGATCCCCAACCTGCAAGCCCAGCGTGGGGATTATGCGTATATCCCCCTTCTAAAAAGAAGTGGTTGTACATAGACCTCCCCTTATTAGGGAACGACTGGACTGATACAAGCTGGTGGTGGTGGTTATTAGAGTGGTTAAAATATACCTAGTTTTAAAAAAAACATTTTTGATTTTAAATCATACGACAACTATGTTCTTTCATTTCCCACATGTCTCATCTGTGGAGGCTCTTGGACCAAGTTCCATACATTTTTGTCCATTGTCCTTTAGAACCAGAATCTGTGTTTATACCTAAATGGGTAGTTTTATACCCTGCTGTAGGATTTAGGTACATACATTAACTAAAACCTATAATTTTAGGTAAGGTACACATAAAGCTCAGGACAGGACGCAATGGCGCTCATTAGGGGAGCCTAATGTCCAGCAGTGGAGTGCTATAGGTTGATGATCATGATGAAAACATATCGGATTTCTATTTCTACATTTTTACGCATGGCTATTCTATTTCCGGTTTGGTTTAGGTATTGAATCTTGAATACCTAGAGCAAAGAATATTATATTAGTAATATTGTAGTAGGGTGCCTGGCTAAGTGGCTACCCTACGAATAGAGGAATTATATAAATCTCACAAATAAAAGTTGATGCTCAAGCATGAAGGCATATCGAAGTTATCCAAGTTCTATTCATAAATAACCGGTGTTAGAATATCTTTACACTGCGCTATACGATATCGATAGGTATCGTTAACGATTGCGGGAGTTTCTTGGTTGAACGGTGCGGTACCCTGGCGCACACAGTGGTAACACTGGTGATACATTTATTTCCCTCATATTCTTAGTCATCATCATCATCATCATCATCATCAGCCTATAGCAAACCACTGCTGGACATAGGCCTCCCCTAATGAGCGCCATTGCGCCCTGTCCTGAGCTCGACGCATCCAGCTTCTACCAGCAGCCTTTCGCAGATCGTCACCCCACCTGGCCGGAGGGCGTCCTACACTACGTTGGCCGAGCCGCGGTCTCCACTCAAGAACTCGTTTACCCCAACTGTTATCGGTTCTTCGGCAGATATGGCCAGCCCACTGCCACTTCAGCTTGCCAATTCTCTGAGCTATGTCGACAACTTTAGTTCTATATCGGATAAACTCGTTACGGATTTTATCCTTCAGAGAAACCCCGAGCATAGCTCGTTCCATAGCTCGCTGAGCGACTTTATATATTATTTTTATATTCTTAGTAGTCACCTCAAATATTTCCATGAGGAATAAGGTACGTAACCAGGTCTTTACAGAGTTGACACTGGATGAGGATGAGGTCGACGATGGAGCGAGTTTTCCCGGGACGTATAATTTAATATAAATTATTTACTTCATGCATCTTCAAATCACAAAGTGAAAAACACAAAAACGTGCCTATTAACTTTCTTTTTGAAGCTATTAGAGTCAATGGAAAATAGAAAGCTGACAGCTGATTCCAAATTTTACCAGTGTGCTGTAAAAAAAAATTGTTTAAATCATGCTGGACATTATCATAAAACATCATTTAGCCCCAAACTAAGCAGAGCGTGTAGTATAGGAACCAAGACACAATATTTATATAATATTTTGTTAATACATACATCATAAAAATAGAAAACACCTAGGCCCGAGACATATTATGATTGCAAATCATGCAAATATTTTACTTTACGACATGTTTTAGCATATATTTTTATAGTTTTTATTTTTAAGCGATATCGATATCATGTCGGTCAGTGTAAACACCTTCAATCTGCCCTCCAGTCAGATTCTCTCCAGTCAGAAAGTCATTTTCTCGACGATGTGATAATCTGTGATAGGTAATTGACTAATGAGCAGCATCTTCAGGAAAAGATACACAAGTGAACGTTTGGTAGTAGTAGAGTTCTTTGTGGAGGGCTCGCGGGGAAGTACTTCCACCGTGCCTATTTCTGCCGTGAAGCAGCATTGCTGTGTTTCGGTTTGAAGGGTGTAGGTGCCGGTGAAACTACATCCACAAGAGACGTATCCTCGACATGTCTCAAGTTGATGGACGCAGGTTGATTCATCGTAGAGCACGTTCCAAAATAACGTGATCTACGATGCAATGCTTTGTTATAGATAGTGGTTATCACTTAACATCATGAGGGCCATGTGCTTGTTTCATCTTCAAGCACCATAAAAAAAGTGATCGCATTATTTTTCTCCAACACGGCTATACAACAACGATATCATGTCGGGCAGTGTAAACACCTTCAATCCGCACTCTAGTCAGATGCACTGAGGTACCAACCGAGGTCATTAATCTCTCGACGATGTGCTAATCTATGATAGGTAATTGACTAATGGCTTTGCTATGCATATTCCTACTGAGTATAAACGGTATCATGATTGAATAATCCATTATGGTAATTAATAAAGGTAGAACGCAGGCCTTGGAATAAAGAATTTATCCTGAATTTAATGATGGATTCAGAGTAAGACGTTTTCCTACCAAAAAATTTGCAATTGATCACATTGGTACCAGTTCTTTGGTTAGAAAACGTGATAGAATCAAAATAATATTATTGATGAACCTTTGGATTGTTATTTTCTAGGCCGTGAAGGTTAGCTATTTTGCATAACTACATTCAGTGATTTTATATCTTTAAAAATGTTGAATAGTGCGAGCGATAGGGAGGTTTGACATGTATCGTCGCCTTAATGAATAGCGGGGACAGATATTTATGAAATTATTTGTTCCTGCTCTGGGTGTTGTAGCACCCGTTGTTAGCATTCTAACTGCTCCAATATTTGAAGACCTCTATGGCGCAATGGGCAAATAGTGACTAAGAAGTTATGATATTAAAAAAGTTTTGATGAATTGAGAACCTCCTTTATTGAGGTCGGTTAACAATAGGAAACCCGTGTACTTACATTTGGGTCAAGTCTAAGTTCGCTGGTTTGTTGCCCTTTAAGTGTGTCAAATGTATTTTTGATAAGCTTCCTCCCGCGGTTTCGTTCGCATAGTACTCTGATCAAAGGTAGCCAATACGTTATTACAGATGTAGAAATACATAATTACAAAATTTCACGAGGATTAGGTACCTGATTAAAATTTGGGCCAATGACAAAGCGCAGATTCAATATAATGATTTGTCATTGGCCAATATTTTTTGTTACGCTTAGTATTACGATATGTAAAGTAATATTCGCAATCTCCTTACTAGATATCTAATAGAACATGACTGTAGAGGCCAGCAAAAGAGGCATTGATGGACGAACGTGTAAATGTGGGCCGAGGCGAAGCCGAGGCATACATACGTGAGTCCGTCAATGCCTAGTTGTGGCCAAGGCATATATAGTATATAGTACTGTATAGTACTTTTGTCAAATAAAAAAGCGCGGAAATTAAAACAAAATAGTTCCTTGACAGAACTTGTACATTTTTCAATAAACAGCATTCTATTTGCAAGCCAGTTCGAAATTTAAATAAACTCTTTGACTAGTTACCTCCTTAGTTGCCATGTTTCGGAGTAAAAGATCGTTCCATTTTTAAATAACACGACAGATGTGAGGTTTCATAGTAACTTATTTGGCGGCTAAACACGACAAATATGAATTTTCACACAGCTTTTGCCAGCCGCTACTCGCACGTATTGAGCCGGTACAGAAATTTCAATTTAATGTATGTTTGAGAAAAAGATAATTAATATTTTGTACAAAGGACAATGCCCAATCTTCAATCCCCATCAACAATGTTACGTATGGCGCTCGGTACCAAGACTAAAGTGAGTGCGTTAAAACCAAATCAATAAGTTTTTAATCGATTCTACTGTCCGATAAAAATGAGGACTGTTGCCATAGTAACAGTGCTGTACGCTTACTATGTCAATAACCATGGTTGCCTTATTAACAATGGTTGTTGCAGTCTAATGGTGCCGTGCGGCGGAAACCAAATCAACAAAATATTTTTGATACTTGATTAATCCCGTCGGTGTGTAAAACTAAAGAAAATTATAATAAACTAGCTTCCGCCCGTGGCTTCGCCGGCGTGCCGGGATAAAAAAGTAGCTTATATGTTAATCCAGGTCACAAACTATGTGTATTCCTATGTGTATTAATATGTGTATGTATGATAATATGAATGTTAACATAAAAACATATATGTGTAGTTTATCAATCATTTGGTTTCTATAATATAAGCTCTGCTTAGTTTAGGGCTACATGATGATGTGTGATTACGTCCCGCATTCTTTATTCATTTATTTATTATTCCATGTTTCATCCAAATCCGTTCAGTAGTTTTTGCGTGTAGAAGTGTTGAAGAGTAACAAACATTCATCCATACATCCATCCATACTCACAAACCGTTTAATACAGTTAAAGCGCTATCCACACATTTCCGGGTACCCGGCCGTACCGTGTTCCGTTGGGGACAGGGAAAAAATCGGTTACGTCAGTACAACTTAATATATGAACTTGTTCACACAGCTCCGTGTCAGGAACCTCCGAATCGTCAGTGTCCCGGAGCACGCTCGGACGCACGGACGCCCTGACAGTGCTGTCCGATTTTCATCTATCATTATCAGCTCCTTCTTCATCTAGTGCTATCGCAATCATTGCCAATTCTACAGTGTTAAATAAGGACATAGCGTTGTGTACGTATCAGCTAAATAAACAGATATTATTTGCGGGTCAGCTAAAAAAAAAGACGTGTGGCTCTCGGGGACTGCCGCGGTAAAGCTATTGCAAAGCATTTTGTATCAACTTATGCAATTATAATTATTTATTTATTTTATTTATGCAGTATTTCTTTTTCTTTGATATTAATTCAAGAGTCGTACAATACGTCTAGTTGCATGCACACAAACACCGTGTCGAAGACTGCCGAAAAGAAACGACGTTAGACAATGCACGGCCTTCAAGCCACACCTCCGTGCCCGTCGGAGTGGGGAGCGTGAGGTTTTTTTTCGTTACGGAATTTCTGGATTCGGTCCCGGCGCTCAAGGCCCTCGATAGAAGCTATGCAATAGCTTAAAAATCAGATGACACTGATACCGATTTCCCTGATATGTGTGAACACGGGTGACGGATGGCACGTACCTGGCGGGAACACTGTCGGAGCACGGATAGCCCTGACCCGGAAATGTGTGGATAGCGCTTAAAAGTGCTAAAACAGAGAGCCAGTTCAGCGACCGAGCGCGCGGCCGGGAGCAGGCCGCTTGCCAGACGCGGGATTTTGGGAGCCGGCTCCTTTGCCTGTCCGAGGGCAAATTTCGAAGCGGCCGGGAGCCGGCTCTTTGCCAGTTCGAGGGCAGATCAAATTAAAACCTCCGCTATCAATGGTCGTCTTCGTCGAATTTTTGCCATTTTTCGTTCTTTCTAATTTTCCGTTCTAAATGCGCTTCTGCATCTTTATGTTTGCGTTTTCCCATGTTTTTCCTGAAAATTACTACTGAAAAACTGCAAAAAACCACTAAAGAATGAAAAAGATCGTGTATGATGGCCGTGACACAAAACGTGTTTGAGTACCCACAACAAAAGTAAAATAATTTCTTTTTCTTACACACTTGTTTGTTGTTTTGTTGCTGACTCGTTCCGCTTGTGGCCTCAAAGGGTAGTAGCTGAAAATCAGTGTTTGCTCCTTGAGCAAAATTATGCGCTGAGCTATGGCCTTTTTTGTCATACTGCAACACACACATACACTGTGATGGACTTTCTCACAATGTTTAGTCGTAGATATTGTTTTTTCAATTTAATTTTTATATTTTTCTAGATATAATGTCTTCACTATTCATATTGTATGTATACCTAATGTCAAATTACCTACTTGTTAAATCTTAATTTTTTTGTATATGTGTGTGATTGTAGTTGCAAATAAACGATATATCTATCTATCTATCTATCTTCTTGAAGTATTTAAAATCGTGTATAAATGGCAGCACATGGCGTGCTTCTTCTAGTAAATTATTTGTTATCTCGAAGAGTGAATCACATAGTTTAATACTTATTATAAATAGAAAACACCCAGAACCTGACACAAATATCTGCAAATAATGCAAATATTTGGCCTGCGGCGGGAATCGAAACCGCAACGAACCGTCAAAGTTGGACAGGATCAGGATAGGATCTATCGTGTTCCAGTTCAAACCTATTTTCAAGCCTTTCAAACTTCGAACCCTTACATATAGCGTACAAAGTTACAAACTATGCTCCCCTTATAAATGATGTGTGATCACATCACAGCTACACGGCTGATTTCCCATGACGAAATCCCCGCACTACGGGGTACAATGAAATATGCATGCGTGACATACACCGTGAAACAACGTTAGCTAGTGATGTACCATGTGGCTTTTCTCATGGTAAATTATCAACTAAAAGTAGACCTGTAAATATAAGTTTGTTAGGTAAGTTCTCATTATTGGTTATTTTTGTTAATAATCATTTGTTTAAGTGAATATGAACAATTCTTTTATGACCCAAAAGCAAACGGTTCAAGCTAAATAAAACCGTTTACAAAGGGACAGTTGAAACTCAAATAGCGTCTAAGAAATTTTCATTGGATTTGATTGATTTGACGGCATCTGTGGCGCAGTGGGCGAAGGTCCGCCTGAGACGTAGAAGGTTGCGGGTTCGATTCCCGCCACGGGACAAATGTTTGCATGTTCTGCAGATATTTGTCTCGGGTCTGGGTGTTTTCAAATAAGTCGAATATAGCGCTCATAATATTAAAACATTCAACCAATGTACAAACCTATATTCTGTCAAATAAATGTTCATTCATTCATTCATTCATTCATTCATCATCCTCATCAGCCTATAGTAGTCCACTGTTGAACACAAATCTCCCCTCATGAGCGTAATACCTTGACAAACCATTTATAAAAGCCACCACGTTTTTAATATCTTCAGAAATGAACGTTCCACCAGTATTAAAACCGCAAATATCTTTCCAAACTTCAAAATATGCCAATTTCGGAGAAAAGAGATCGATTTTGTCATTACCCCCCCGCCGGGGGAGTCGGCTACAATGTCGATAAAGTTTTGATATAATTTTTTGATATCGCCTGAAGCGCGCTTTGACACACGCACAGATATGATAAAACAGCTACATCACTACACACATTTTCATTAAAAATCCATGAGATTTTTTTGACAAAATGTATGAGTTTTGAAATGAAGTATATTTGTTTATTTATTTATTAAGAATCATCAACATAATAGACACCCATAAAAATTAAGTAGTAACAAGTAATATGACATTAATTCAATTTATTTTGACAGAAATTTGCATCCCCCGCAGAATTTTAATCGTCCAGTAGTCTTCTTACATTGATAAAGGATAAAAGTTTGCAACCCGAACAAACATTTTTAAATCGGCTTATAAACCATTAAACTATTGGCTGATTTTTTAAATAACCATGTTGTTGCAAGTTTATTTATTAAAACAAATAAAGATACATAAATCTGACATACGGTCAACTGAACCCAAACTAGGAAGAACCTGTACTATGAGAACCAGAGACTGATAAACATACTTTTAACACCCAAACATAAAAAGCCACGTCTACCATTCAAATGGTTGTACTGGGCGGGAATTGAACAGATTAAAAGAGTGATATAAATTGATAAACGGAAAAAAAACAATTATACCCACACTTACGTCATAGCTGACTATAATGTTGCTATTTGGGATTATTGTAATATCACAACCATGCCCACTGGTGGGGCGGCTGGCTGTGGAAAGTTAGAATAAACTCCCGCGACGGCTTAGAAGAAAGAATACTACCGACTGAGCCACCATCAAATCGTGGGAAAATTATCTCTTTATTATTATTATTGAGTTGTGGGCTGAAATCGCCTCTGAGTGGGTTCCGCAGGGCGTAACGCGGCCGCGTGGCCGTCCCAGACGGAGGTGGCCTGACGAACTGGACGTGTTTTCAGTATCCTGGCAAGCTGATTCCTACGATCAGGATGTGTGGAAAGAGGGAAAGGAGGCCCTGCAGTGGGATCAGACAGGCTTATAAGATAAGAATATTATTATTAATTAAAATTATTCAATATTCCAATGAAATGATACAGCTGTATTTTCCTTAGCTATGTCAACAGTGAAGCGTTCCGATAAACTCTTATCTGAATCCAATATCGCCCTTTATAAGTTGAGTTTTCTAGTGAAGATCATTTCAAATGAAATGCTCTTATGCTAATACTAAGATAAGAAATAACCTCTTATTCGAGACCAGGTCCTGAGGCTAAGAAGTTAAGACGGCTTAGTGATTAGGATTGGTTTGTTTCAAAAAGGATTCAAAGGTGAATTTATGAGGTGACCTTGTTTTTGTTTGCTATTTAAGTGGAGTGGAGATGTCATAGATTTCAATAAGTTTTATGATATAATTTAATGATAATGTGGTTTTGTCTGCAATAGGAATGACGACTGGGTAAAAAAAAAATCTAATGAGTCCGTCAGATAGATTAACAAAAAATATTGGACGCGTATTATTTTATCAAATGGAAAAAAAAATCTTTTGTCAAAAAATTACAAAGAAATTATGTAAAAAAATATGTAAAAAAAAAACATAATGACAAACTAGTTAGAATTTTTCTTTCGGTATCCCGATCCTCCCAGCATAGGTACCAATATATAAAGTCAGTTATTTGTAATCTTGCGGGGTTTATAGAAATACTTCCCTACTTCTTTGTCTCATACGATACCAGAAAGGCCACCTAGGTTTCTAGGTTTTCCACTAGCCAGCCCCAGCCCTGGTGTCATAGTTATAAGACCACCAAAAAGCCTACGACATGGCTTAGTGAGTCGCTAATAGAGACTGAAAAAGTCGGGACCAATATCCTAACGATCAGATATAAATACGATTAAACGGTCACCCATACAAAAGCTGACTCTTGCTTAGCCAGGATGAAAATGAATATTAAAAAAATGAATAAAAAAAATGAATAAATCTTGTCTGAAATTGTATGATGAGGTATGGTTGACGAATAAACAGTTCAGAGAACTAGCAAGAGCCGTCAACCGTTGAGGTAGGTAAACAAGTCCCTGAGTGGAGACGGTGTCTCGGTAAACTTAGTGTAAGAAGCCCTCCTGCTATATGGAATGTCAATCTGCAAAGGCTGATTGAAGATGAATGCGTTGAGCTGAGAATAGGGCACAATGGCACCCATTGGGGGAGGCCTATATCCAGCAGTAGACTGCTATAGGATGATGATGATAATAATACGCTACGTTTGCGGTAGATAACTGTCCACATACATAAGGTCACGCCTTTTTCCCATAGGGGTAGGGAGAGACCACGGATCTCTACTTGCTACGATCCTGGCATACCTCTTTTGCTTCATTCACTCTCATCACATTCTTCACACAAGCTCGTCGGTTGAAGGTACTCCTGACCTGGCCTTTTACCAGCGCGTCTCCGATTTGATCGCAGAACGTACGTCGAGGTCTTCTCCTTACAACTGTCCCATTCACACTCGCCTCATATACTTTTTTCGTCAATCTTCCTTCATCCATCCTTTCTACATGCCCAAACCACCTCAGCATACCTTTCTCAATCTTTATCACAATATTATACTTCATTCACTCCTCATTTTTCTCTAATCACACTATCCCGCTCTCTATCTATCAAAGTCACACCACACATACTTAAAAACCAAATACACAATACAATAATGCATCATAATACACAATAGCGCCCTGCACACGTAAAGTTCGGACCGCGGGAAACCATTCCAACCCGCACTCAAACGTACTTGTAGATGCGCGGGGCTGACAGTCCGATTTGGCATGTCAACGCGAAGGCAAATCTCACAGTTTTAACCGCGCATCACGTCAGTGATCATCAGTCCCAGATGCGCGATCCGATCTTTACGCGCCATTAGTACGACAGTTTGATCCGAAGTCCAAACCGTACAGATTGGACTTGGAACTCAGTCTCGATGCACGGTCCGATATTTACCTGAGCAGGGCGCTATCAGTGCATTTTTTTTCCCTCACTTCAAACTAGAATTAAATTAGGATGGAATTAGGTAACCGTGTGAACAATATTCATGCAATAGTAGATTGTTTTACAAGGGACTAAACCATCCCATTATATACGAGGTTGTTATACTCCCGAGCTTAGCGAGGGAGGATGACAAGACCGAGTTATAATGGGTGGTTTTGGCCCGAGTAAAACACTCTACTTTTCACTTCGATTGCGAGAAAATAAAACAATTCCAAATTAGTCAATTTTCAGAAATTTTATTAAAAATTAAATGTGCAGTTAGAGCAATTTTGAATGTTTAGTGATATGTTTTTCCCGGGCAATTTTATTTCGGTTCTCTGTGATTGGGATGTGATAATATTTTGAGTTGATTGTTGTGGAGTAAAAGTTGGAGAGACTCGAATCGTGCTTGAGTTTCCTGCATTATTAAGATCTGAGTGCGGCTTCAGCTGAGTTGACATATTCATCCAATCCCGCGATGTAGATGCTTGGGGTTCTGTAATGTTTGGTAGAATATTGATTCCTTCCATAATCCGCTGCGTGACGTGATACTTGTTTTGTATAGAGTCCTCTATATAACCTTCAGCCACTTGATCGGACCTCCATCCACCGTGGCGTTTTAATGTCGTTATATTCGCACCAGAGTCCGCCAACAGAGTCGCGGATGTTCTGCGGAAACAATGGCCCGTGTAGAGTTCCGGATTTGGTAAATTTAGATAAGTGGCAATATCTTTAGGCATGTTACCAAATTTATTTTTGCCTATGACTTGCCTTGTGCATTTACCATTTTGATAATTTAGAAAAAATCTTCTCGTTGAAACATTAGTGGGACGTAACTCCTGATAGGCTTTAACTATATTAAGGTATTCTCCACTGATGACAAATTTACGCTCTTTGTTTGTTTTCGTGTTCGGCAGACTCACAGCTTGTAGGTTTGTATCCGTTTCTACGTCTTCTAGCGTTATATTGGCAAGCTCTATTCCTCTGCATGCACCGCTGATTCCATAAATTAAAGCAACCTGTTGAACAAAAAAATAAGTGTGTTAATAATCGTAATAATCTAGGTACATAATTTAGGTATGTAGGTAGGTATCTATTTATTTAGTTTGAGTAGAGTACATAAGTAGGTTACCTTTGTTGCCAAGTATTGTTTATTTGGAGCGTTATTTAAAAATGTTTCGATTTCTTGTGTCGTCAAGACTTTAGATTTTTTTGCCTTGTATCCAGTGGACAATTTCTTCAGTAAAGCCGTTAAATTTACATATTTTTTAATATCGACGTCGTGTCTCGTTTTTAAGGTCATTCTTAACATTGAATATGTGCTCCAAAGAGTCGACGATTTGAATTTTTTCGATAATTCATCAAAATAAGTGAGAAAAACCCCTTCTGTAAAAGAATCCACACGTTTCTCATCTCTCCATTTCATAAAATTTTCGTAACTCTTTAAATATATTTCACGTGATTTTGTCGGCAACAGATTCATAATTATTTCTTTGCCCTTTTCTTCCATTTGCATATTAGCATCTTCACTATCACTTGATGACATTTTTCACGTTCACAATTTGAAAGTTAAAGTCAGGAAGTTAAACGTAAAAGTTTGTGATTTGGAATGAAGAAAATTCTAGAGATTTAGCGCCAATACCATCTTTTTTTTTAAATCTCTATACCTTCAATAACCCTCAACGAAACAGTTCGCATTCTACCGTGAAGGGAAGAATCAACCTTCATAAAACATCACCAAGACGGTTCTATTTTCAAAAAAAAGATTGACGGAGCACCAAGAAGTCGAGTTTTTATATAAGAGAACGAATGCTTTGTACGGGCTGATGATTTTAGACAAAAATTAAAAAGAAAAAATACTTTTTAGCCCTAGGTATTAAACTCGAGTTTTAGGCCCGCTAAGCTACACTATTATGATACACTTTTTGAGCAAGAGAAGTGAAAAAATTAATTAAAGTCAAAGTTCTTGTTTTCATATTATCAAGAAGTCACAGTTTATACACTGGCGCGGTAAAGTGGTTCCTTACATGCAAACATATTTGCATTTCATTACCTACTTTTGCCTCAGTTATATCATATTGTTTGTTCTGTACCTCTGGTAGAAAGCTAACTGCGGAGTCACTGGAATTTTTAGAGGTACCTTCAGTTTAATTTTATTTTATTTATTTGGTTTACAAAGCAGATTACTATTATTATTAGTATGTTAAATATAGACGTATATATATTTGACGGCCTCTGTGGCGCAGTGGGCGAAGGTCCGGCTGAGGCGCAGAAGATTGCGGGTTCGATTCCAACTGCAAGACAAATGTTTGTATGTTCTGCAAATATTTGTCTCGGGTTTAGGTGTTTTCTATGTTTAATATGTATGTATATATATTTTTTTATTATTATTATTTATTTATTATAGGTTGATACACGGGACACCGACTTTCACATACATGTAGTGGTGACGACGATGATGAATGATCACGAAAACCGAAATGGATTTTTTTGGGTTTGGCATTTTGTTATATTATATTATGTTATGTTGTGTTATATATATATATATATATACTAGCCATAAATACATACTAACTATTATTTTACCTCTTCATAATTTATGACCTACTAATATTTCATTCCTTGTCTCTATCTATTATAACTATTAATATCATTTATTCTATGCCATGCTAGTTGCATGTTACTGCATATAATGCCTTAACGTTTATGTGCTACATTAACTAGAATGAACTTTCTAAGGTGGGTTTAAGGGGTTGAGCAACACTTTCTAGCGCAGAAATTACTTTTATGTCTTTATCGGTGTAAGTAAATAATAAAGGTATCATCATCATCATCATCATCAGCCTATAGCAGTCCACTGCTGGACATAGGCCTCCCCTAATGAGCGCCATTGCGCCCTGTCCTGAGCTCGACGCATCCAGCTTCTACCAGCAGCCTTTCGCAGATCGTCACCCCGCCTGGCCGGAGGGCGTCCTACACTACGTTTGCCGAGCCGTGGTCTCCACTCAAGAACTCGTTTACCCCAACGGTTATCGGTTCTTCGGCAGATATGGCCAGCCCACTGCCACTTCAGCTTGCTAATTCTCTGAGCTATGTCGACAACTTTAGTTCTATGTCGGATAAACTCGTTACGGATTTTATCCTTCAGAGAAACCCCGAGCATAGCTCGTTCCATAGCTCGCTGAGCGACTGTAAAGGTATCAACTAGATAATACTTAGGTTTATTTTTTATAAGCCAACTAGCGGCCCGTCCTGGCTTTGTACGGGTTTTAGTAAAGATCCCTTATCTTTTCTAGCAATAAATATAGCCTATGTTTCTCAGGGTGAATGTAGTTTTCACATGGTGAAAGAATTTTTGAAATTCGCATAGTAGTTTTTGAGTTTATTCATTACAAACTTACACACACACACACACAAATATACATTTTTCCTCTTTATAATATTAGTGTAGAATAGATGTAGAGGTATAGAAGTGTAAATCTTAGTTGGCCTTATCTAAAGAAAACGTAGTCTTAATAGTTCTTTCTTCTTTGTGAGCTAGTGGCCAACTCTGGTTTCGGAGTTTTTAAGCCGCCTTGCCATCAAGCCACATGGCTTGACGACCGAAAAAGCCGACACTTACATCTTAACATACCCTCCGAAGCACGGAAGCGCTCTCATTTAAATGCTGCTAAACAGTTACCCATCCAAGTAGTGACCGGTCAGAGTATTGCATAACTCAGATGAGCTAAGCACACCAAAGTAGGTAAATAATCATAAATAATAAATACAAAGAGTATGGTAAAAAATATGTACACAGATGAGCTTTTATTCTTTAAAAGTTTTCGTCCAGTTTTTGTTGAAGACAAAACTACCAATACTTTTGTAAAATTTAAAAACTACAAGATAAACAATAGTCCTTAGTAGTTTTAGAGAAATCGTAGTCAGTTTACTCTGAATCTAAAAACTTTAAGATACTGTGTGGTCCCTTACTTGAAACTAAGACAGATACTTTTCTGTCCGCATAAATTATCCTGCATTATGTACGCGAATGTTTTATGTTCCAGGATGTCGTGATGAAGGAACTGTTTCGAATAATAGGGTTTGTGTACGGTGATGGTTGGATCTAGATAGAACTGGTCTATAATTTTTTACACAAGGACACTTTAAAAAGCAAAAATCTCAAGAAAAACCAAAAAAAATGTACCTATTTTTTGTTTAAGAGGAGGCAACACCGATCTATTTTTACCCGACTGAAGTCCTCTTCAGTCAGGTTATGTTTTTAGGTGTATGTATTTGTAATATTATTTGTCGGTTGCTGTAGCCCTAACGGCTGGATTTTGGATAACGAGGTGTCGTTGTATTCGTCTAGATTACGAGGGTGACATAACTATATCAAATTTCAAAAAATCCAATATGGCGACTGTATGAACCCATTTCCAATTTAAAAAGACTACTAAACAGACAAAGTACTAAAAACTTTCTGTCTATGCAGTCGGGTTTTATGTTTTTTTTAATAGATACTTGTTTCATAACAAAAGTCTTCATCTTCACGACTTTATGAAACAAAAGTCTAATATATTCATTATTGTTTTTGTAAATTTTAATTTCAAACGATTATAACATTAAATTATTGTAATTGTATATTGATTCCACATGTGTAGAAATCTAATAATATTATTTGAAATCAGACTTTTTTCTAAGATAAGGAACTTACTACTATACAGCTATATGGGACTAGCTGATGGCCCACCTGATGTTAAGTGGCAACTAATTCCAAAGTATTGCACGCATGTCACGCATTTTTGGAACATGCCCTACGATGCAACACACTGTGCCTTTATGCCGGCAAATAGGCCTCATGTGCCTGTAATTTTACCGGCACCTACACCCTTCAAGCCGAAACACAGCAATGCTGCTTCACGGCAGAAAAAGAGATGATGGTAGTCCTTTCTCCGGACGAGCCTTTCATAAATTAATTCATATTTTTTTAATTATCTAGAAAACAAATAATTTCTAAAACAGAAAACAATTTTGATTGTTAATTAAGGATAAAAGGCTTAAAGTTAGTCACTTTTATTTTAGGTTTTAAGGTGTAGGTAATGCACTAAGTCAGTGTTTCAGTATTCACTAGCTTCCGCAGCGGCTTCCCTTGCGGTTAAAAAGTCTATTCAAAAATGTTGTTAAACGTAACCTCTGTAATAAAGCTTATTATAAAATTTCTGATTATTTAGATGACAAAAAAGCTTGGGATTAAACTGTCTCCAATTCCATCAAAAACAATGCAAAAACAATAATCTTTGTAAAAAATATGACTTAAAAAAAATATAAGCCAAGCAGAGTTTCTTGCCAATTCTTCTCTGTTTGGACACGTTACGAATTGGTGAAAATTCAAATTTAAATAAATGACGTTTCAAAGTGTACTTTAAGTGCTTATTGAATAAACTTATTTTGATTTTGATTTTGATTTTGATTGGTATATTCCAGGTCTAAAACTCCATGTGAACAAAATATCAACTCAATCTGATCAGTAGTTTTGGCGTGAAAGACGGACAAATAATTAACATGTTCTCTTTTCACATTTCTAAAGCTTTCGCCTTCGTGATATATATATAGCATATTTCATCATCATTATCAACTTATATCCTTCCACAGCTGGAGATAGGCTTCCCCCAATAAGTGCCATTGCGTTCGGTCCTCAGCTCGATCCAACCAGCCTCTACCAGGATATTTTGGCGTGTAAATGATTATTAGTAGATTTAAATACCTTATAGCTTTACTTCAACAAAATTGGCAAAAGATAAACGATGCTTCAACTATTAACGTCTCTTATCGTTGGATAACTTTAACGTTGCAAACTTTTAGCAATGGGTTAATTTAAGGCTATGGTTTGAACTTGCCTTTATATTTTTTACACTGCAACTTCTAATGTAGTTGCACGCGCGAATTCCTCGTTTTCTAAACTATTCTATGTTAAAAACTACTAGCGTTTTAGATTTGAATTAAGTTTGATTTCCTGTAGGTTTTATTTTATATGCAAATAGAATAACATTACTTTTTTATGTAAATAAACCATGCTTTTGCGATTGCAATCACAAATACCATTAGTCTCATAAATCCCACTTCTGGGCAAAGGCTACCCCACAGTCTATCTAGTCTTTTCTATTGAGCGTACCGTAAAAGTATGTAACTGCGTGCTTAGTGCGAGATTTTTACCAGCTCAATCGCGTTTTCGTTTACGCAAATTTATATGGAAAGGAGTCAGTCGCGTCTCTCACTAGATGGCGCTGCCTCGATTCCATATAAATTTGCGTAATCGGAAACGCGATAGAGCTGGTAAAAAGCTCGCACTAGGCACTCCTGTTCTTGTATTGTGTAGTTTGAGTGCTGAAAACACACTTGCTCTAAGGCTGTTGCTGCTCGGCCATGGATTGCCAATGGCTCGTAGCGTCAAGTCCATGTCAGTCAACGTGTCAAATATATAAAATATATTTAACTTTAATGATAGGATTGATGCTTCCACGATTCTTCATTGATACTATTAGCACTGAAAATTACACACTATTATGTCTAGGTAAATAAATAAAGATATCCCCCCTTACTTATGAACGCTCCTTAAACCAGTGTTCAAAGTTAGCCCTGTCACTGTTTGTCATTATCCAACGATAAGAGATGGCAATAACCTAAGTATCGATTATCTTTTGAAATATGTTCATAAATAAGGCCAATTATATATCACTATTGTCGGTACATAACAAGATCTTTAACGAGTTCAAGAATATAAATTAATATATCCTTCATTAAAATCAATATTGTTTCATTGTATTTTCATGGTTTCGGTTAGGTAGTATTTTTATGAATATTAGTTTTGGATTTTTTTGTGGTTGGTAACACAAAGATTAGTATTCTGAGTTAGCAGATCTCCTCAGAGAAAAGGTGCAGGTTCATTTGAGTAGAAGTTTGTTTGGGCTTGCTTATCTTGTGTCATTTTTATTTTATTTTATTTTCTGGTGTTTTTCTGGTTTATGTCGTTTATTATTATTGGTATTTTAACCGTTATACGTTAGTAATAAGACATAAGTTAAGTGAAATGGAATAAAAGTAATCTTGTGCTGGAATTCTCTGATGAAGAAAATTGTTCACCGATCGTTTTTTGCTATATACGCCTTTGCTATATGAGAAAACAGGACTTGAGTCCACACACTTCACTTTCACTTTGCTCGAGCTGTTCTATCCCTTGAGAACTATTTTTCTTTATGAATGATAACTTATGTTCTTGTCTTATGTTGTTTTCTCAAGTCCTGTTTGACTGAAGACTGTACTACTGGACTTATAAACCGTACTATGTTGCCTCATATTTTATGATACTGGTGTAATAGTAGAAATCTATCCCAGTAGCCATTGAATAAAGAAGTGAAGTGAACTTGTACGTTCCATGCATAGTGTCATGGTGTACTAAGAAAGACTTCTACGCGTACGAAGTCACGGAGCACCAACTAGTTGGCATACAATCTGATTATATTTACTTTATAACGGCAATAGAATAGCGAGAACAGCTCTAGTTTCTCTCGTTATTTTACACGACCGCTGCGCGACACTCTTGCGCATTCGTAATGTCTAGGAAATGCGTTTAGTAGCTGCACATTTGTTTTTATAGCACTGTTCTGAGGTGTCAGTCCTAGTTAATAGTGAGAGGTAATACTTGATAATGTGGTAGTAACCTCGGCGGAGATAGGGAAGTATGCTGTTTCTGAATAGCTTTCTGTTAGGCTTCTGTTTAAAATGTATTCAAAACTTGTTACATTGTAGTTATATGCGCACTTTGGCTGTCTTCGAAAATGGAAGTCAAGTATTTTTATTATTAGTAACAAACTTCTATCCCTGACTTTGCTCGAGCTGTTCTATCCCTTGAGAACTATTTTTCTTTATGAATGATAACTTATGTTATTTTCTGTACCCCTCACAACATGTATGAGAAATTTCATGATGACCGGTGGAGTAGGTAAGGCGTGAAAGTGTAACAAACATAACATAACATAATAAATATACAGGTTGTAAAAAGACTATGTGGGACTAAGATTTTGAACATAGGTATTTAGTGAAAAATATTGCAAAGTTTTGACTTGTCTACGTCATTTGAATTATTTTCTAGTAACATACACCTAGTTTAACATAATAACATGCCATCTACCAAACTATCATATTTAAATACACCAAAAACGAATAAAATAAAAATGAATCAAGCAGTCTATTTTGTCTCCGGTTGTAATTTTTTTTCAGTCGACAGATTTGTTATTTGGCTGGGTTTTGGTGTACTGTATCTACTATCTACAACCGCCTTTCGTTTTCACGTCAATGTAGTTTAGGTACTCTATTTCGCATTTAAAATATTTAAGGATGTTAAACACCTTTGTGCTGGTATTTAAAGTTCCTGGCTAAATAATTCAGTCTATGTAATAAGCATTGTTTGGATCGCCCAAAAATTTTATCAAAAAAAGTGTATAAACACAAAAGATTATCTCAAATACAGAAAAAACAGAAATGTCAACAGCGTTTATAATAAATTGCCCCGTCCATTAACATTTCTCGGCTAAATAATCAAAATAAGTTAAGGATCTATAAAATATGATGCAAAAAGCACAACAAACACCATACATCAATCCAGTTTGTCTGTTTTTGCTTACCACAGGCGATGGTATCAGACAACAAAGTGTTGCTTACATAACAGCAACACAACTGAAACCTTAATACATTAACAATAAGGTTTAATTTAGTAAGTTAATATGATATGATGCCTCGTTGACGCGTCGCACCGATCTAAGTTGATAACGTAAGATATTTTGACGTGTGAAACAAAAAAACTGAATTGAACACATGTAGGTAAGAAAGGAGATAAGATCGCCGGCTTTAATGAAGCCAATTAAATGTTTGTTGAGAATATGAGAATGGACAGTATGTTAATTATCTGAGGAATAAATACAGTGATGAGACATTAGACATTGTGATTCATTAGCTATGTAACTGATACTGATGAGAGTTTTCTCGCAAACACAATTTGTAGATTTAAAATTGTTTACATAAATAAAAAGAAAGTGAATTAAAAGCTTACAACAACAACATCAAAAACAATTAGAAATTACAAAATATTAATAACCTGAATTCGTCATACTTTATCATCATCCAATACAACAGACTGATTTCACATAGTGCTGTGCCTCTCAACAACAACACCTTTTAATATTAGTCTACTGCTGGACGTTAAGTTTTCCCTAATAAGTAGGGGGATATGTCCAAAATCCCCACGCTGGGCATGCGGGTTCGGAATTACAGGGTATACAGTAGCTGTCAAGGAATATAGCCGTGCTGGAGTCAAGTTGCACTATGCCGCGTTCAGCCGGCCGCCAGAGCCCTGTTTGTTTGTAAGCAAAATACAACACCGGCAGTTGAGGTAGACTTGAGTTCTGAAGGAACAATGGAACACATTACAACCTTTAATGATTACTAGAACGGTTTTAAAAGCCAATCACACTAATTATACCAAAAATACAAAAAAAACTAAGCTCTAATAAATTCTTCTTCCTCGTAAGTTGTATGTGGAGGAGTTTTAAGGCCTTCGGGAGGCCTCCATGGCAGATAAAATATAATTAGGTAAATTTAAATAGAGACAGGCAAGTTAATAATAACGATTATACAAACCCGTTTTTATATCCAGAAATTGTGGCAAATAATAAGAGAGTTTTTGTAGGTTATAATTTTATTATAATTTGCATTTACGAAGATTATTAACTGAAATTTTATTACTTCTTACTTTTGCTTAACAAAAGAAAATAAGTTCGGGAGATATCTCTATCTATCGTGATCCAATAGACTAACGGCAAGTTTAATGCCAGGTGGGGTCGACCGACACCTCATTCGATCTGTAAAAGGCTGCTGGTAGACGGTGGATGTGTCGATCTCAGGACAAGGCGCAATGGCGCTCATTTGGGGAGGCCTATGTCCAGCAGTTGACTGCTATTGGCCATGTACCAGGTGTCTAGGTACCAAAAAGGCAATATTTATTGCAGTGAATATTTATTGAATTGTGATGTTATCAAAAGCAATTTCGAGTTTTAAAAACGAAAAAGAAATCATTCAAAATCAACTTTACGTAGGAGCCAGTCGATTTTCATATATTCCAGCTTCGCCTAAGAGCTAGTAAATTCAAAACGACACGTCAAAAGCGCCTAAGAAAACAGCACCACTAGTTATTAACCCCATTACAATAATGAAGAACACACCCCAAGAACATACGAAGGTGTCACATAAACACAGGGTTATAGCAAACAATATTAATTTGCTACTTGTTGATGATCGGAGCTTAGTCCGCTCCCCCGCACATTAATCACGTGACCTCATCTTGTATACCATAAACCTTGTAGATGAGGTGGGCATAGAAAAGGTGCTAGATGGGACGCGGAGGAAGAGCGTCGCGTACACTAAAGAAGGCTTTCTGAACGAGTCGAAACGGGATCTTCGGCGATGTAACGGCAATTAGTTAATTTCCGTTAGTTCTATGGTAATAAAAGGTAGTTTAACACTTTCAGTGCTGAAAACACAGATGTGATTCTGCACGACGCCGTTTTCCTCATGCATCGTCATGTGCGAGGCCAGCAGTTAACGTATTAAGACACTCTACAAAAATGATAAAATTTGAGATAAATCGCTTTAATTTGTAGCTACTTATGAGCAAAGCTTGATTCCAACAGGTTAATAGACAACAGATATTTTGCATACTATTAATAACAACTACAATTTGGTTAGAATTTAACACCTAATACGATACTATAATACTTGCTGTTACATAGTCTAAGTCGCGGGCCGTACATGGGTTAGACTTATTTATTCCGTATATCTCCCGAGTTAGTTCGGCCCACATAAAAAATCTACTTTCGTCCCAGTTTGTTTACCGTATGCGGCCCATAATATATTTTATTAAAAAAAAACTTATTTCGTCCTACTTATCAGCTTCACATTCGGCCCAAGTTTTTTGTATAGGCAAATTATAATTACTTTAGTACAGTTGAAGTAACAAGTCTTCACTTCAGGATCATGGTGGATGGCAGACATACACAAGTTGAGAGAGGCATATTACACAGAAGTGGGTAAAATCAGGATGTGGATGATGATGATAATTATCACTCAATTACGATTAACTTGTTGAAATAACTACGAAGGCTAAAAGATGTTCATGAGATTCGCCTTTTAACTTCAAGCTAGTGTAATGTAAGGACTGTCCATTCTATGCTGCTCATCTCTGGCACCGACGTTCACCCTAAGGTGAGACGCTTCAGCTTATTAGGGGAGCCTAGAACTTTGGGGTCTACTTTATGGGGGCGAGGGAATATGTTTACTTGGTCCAGCTCCCGTAATAACATACCTCCACGGTTCAGGGTTACGTGGATCTATGGGAATGGAAGTACTGGCTCAGTTATGACGATAAAGTGGATATGGGAACTTTATATGATTTTTTTTTTACCATAAATATTAGATATACAGATTTTCTGATTTACTGATGGTCAATTTAAATAAATATATACAGGAGTTTTAACACAAGGTCAACTGATCTCAAACTAGGTAGAGCCTATGGGTACCTATGGGTACCAGAGACTGAAAATATTACATAAACTCTTATAAAACACCCGGACACGAAACAAACTTTCATATTCATCACACAAATGTTTGTCCTGGGCGGGGATCGAACCCGGACCTGCATCTCAAAAGGCAGAGTTACTGCCAACTGAGATAACTGAGGCCACTCAATTTGTAACAATGTTTACAAGGGCAACATAATCGCATTGTGACTACGCTCTTCAGTATTCTTGTTTATTTATTATCAGATTTCAATGTCCCACAGCTGGCCAAAGGCCTCCCCCTACTCTGTTCATTCATCCCTCTCCTGTTCTTCGAAGGTCCAGTCGGCAGAGAATTTAGCGAGCTCGTCTTTCCATCTCGTTTGCGGCCTGCCGCGAAGTCGTCGCCCAGTATCTTGAATAAAGAACAAGTAGAGAAAACTTTAAAAAAAAGTAAACCGACTTCCAACATATCACTTCTTACTTCTTGCCCTAAAGAGTTTTGAAAATTGGTTCACAATTAGCGGAGATATTGGTGATCATATTGCGAAAAAAAAAGTTCCGACGAATTGAGAACCTCCTCCTTTTTGAAGTCTGTTAATTACAAGTGAGGATGAGATTTTTTGAGTTTTCCGGGAAATGTCCCAATGCCTCAGGAATAAAATGTATATGGGACACTTTTAAACAAAAAAAGAATTTTGAAAATCGGTCAACAATTGACGGAGTTATCAGTGAAAATACATAAAAAAAAGGTTCCGACGAATTGAGAACCTCCTCCTTTTTGAAGTATGTTAATTACAAGTGAGGATGAGGTTTTTTGAGTTTTTCGGGAAATTTACCAATGCCTCAGGAACAAAATGTATATGGGACTCTTTTAAACAAAAAAAGAATTTTGAAAATCGGTCAACAATTGACGGAGTTATCAGTGAAAATACATAAAAAAAAGGTTCCGACGAATTGAGAACCTCCTCCTTTTCGAAGTCGGTTATAAAAACCTAACATAAAAAAATAAGACAACTTTTTTTTGCTGAATATGGTGATACTATTTATCTAATTAGCATAAGTAGAAAAATGTACCTGTATTCATGCAAATAACCGATTCATTATCATTCGAGGTAAGGACATGTAAGTTTTATTTGTTGTCATATCTGCCAAATAACCGATAACCGTTGGGGTTAAGGAGTTCTTGAGCGGAGATCGCGGCTCGGCAAGCGTAGTGTAGAATGCCTTTCGGTAAGGTGGTGTGACTTTACGCCAAAGCCAAAGCAAAATACTTTACTGTACACTTAACAACGTGTATGAGTAATATCATGGTGGTTGGTTTAGTAGTCAACACATGAAAGCGTAACAAACAAACATACTTTCTTTCTTTTTTTTTTTACTTTCTTTTTTTGATATTAGTTATAAATAAATATTCATTTATTTCAGGCAATATGCACATACAAAAATATGATTACAGAAGTCTATAGTTATAAATACTTTACAGACTAACATACATATTTTTAGATATGATTGTCTTTCGTTTGCCATATCTAGAGACTAACAAAATAACTATGAGTTCGATTATCATATAGAATATCGTGAGGTACCGCTGTCTCTATCATTATCATGGGGTCAGATAGAGATGGTATTGAATTTTTGACATATGTTTGATTCGTAGGGGGATTAACGTGAAACTGCCGGAGGCTCAGGGGAAATATAAGTTGGCCCGTAAGTGGGGGTGAATCCTAAATCAGTATTAAAATTCAAAGGGCTGTCTGCTAGTTGTCTTGCTGCGGGCATTTCAATTTGTTTAATATACGAGTGCACGTAGAATATTAAGATGAGGATTTGCATTTTGTTACAATTTTTTGTTTTGGCAACTGGATTTGGATTGGGGTGTTTCAACTTCATGCTTTGCTGATATAACATTTGACATTACTGATCAAAAATATTTATTTCTTTTAAGAATTAAACTAAATTCACTTACAGATAAATCATTATCTAAAGTGTGCCTTTTAGCGTATAAGGTTAAGTAAAAAAATAATCTTAAAATGAAACAAAATATTTAATATGCGGCCTCTGTGGCGCAGTGGGCGAAGGTCCGCCTGAGACGCAGAAGGTTGCGGGTTCGATTCCCGCTGCGGGACAAATGTTTGCATGTTCTGTAGATATTTGTCTCGGGTCTGGGTGTTTCTATGTATGATATGTATGTATTTACAAAAAAAAAATATGTGTAATATATCAATCATGTGGTTCCCATAACACAAGCTCTGCTTAGTTTGGGGCTACATGATGCTGTGTGATTACGTCCTGCATTATTTATTATTTATTTATTTATTAATATGTGGTGCAGTGAGCGAAGGCTCGCCTGAGACGCAGAATGTGGGTTCAATTCCCGCCCCGAGACAAATGTTTGTACGTTCTGAAAATATCTGTTTCGGGTCTGGTGGTTTTCTATGTATAATATACGTATGTATTTAAAAAATCTAAGTATTTTATCAGTCATGTGGTTCCCAAGAAGTGTATGGGATTTCAACCCATATTTCCGGAACTCAGGCCAACCACACCTGCACGTGGTTCACCCTGCTTACTAACAAACGATTGCGGCATTAGCAGCTATCATCGGCACAGTTAAACCCCTGGCCGCCGACCCTCATGCCTAGTTTGGGGATTAGGGGCATATCCCCCTTTATTTGGGGAGGCCTATCTCCAACAGTGCATTGATAGGACCAAGTGATTTGATGGTAGAAGAACAAAAAAAAGCTATGTCAGAACAAGCTGTTTACAACAAAAAGTTACCAATGAAGTAGCGACTAATTTCCTAGTACTCGGTCCATTAGTTCCTACCAGACATATTAATATCTCATCGTTATTATTAATATATCAATGTTGGTAGATAATTTCGTACAAGACGAGACTAATAAATTGAGTTCACTAATGATATTAGCAGACGGGTAGCTCAAGCACTTTTTTTTATGATACTTGAAGATCGGACTATAAAAGTTTCAACTTAAAACCTGTTGTGTAATTTTCAAAAATAGTACATTATAATTATTCATTTCGATATAGTATACTATAAAAGTTTTCGTTATGGCAACTCGTACCGGGTTCCATCTGAAAATCAGCGCGACTAAGCCCCCGAGGCTAAGCAGCTTCAAGCTGAGATGGAACCTTTTTAGCCCAGGCCTTTGCAGCGCAGGCGACACCCGCACCTACCTTTTTGTTAGTTCTTTGCCTATGTAGTAGACTAGGTACCTAAACTTCTGTCCTTTCTTTATTCTGTGATATTGCCGAAATTGTACCTACAAGTCTTGCAATTTACCTATCTACCTTATTATTATTATTATGTGTTCTCTGTGCTGTATTTGTCTGTGTGCTGAATAAAGAGTTATCTTATCTTATCTTATCTTACTAGGCCCGTTTGATAATATGTTATTTTTGGTTCCCTATAGTGTGCATTCAATAATTATATGCTACAGCGTAAGCGTCTATTAATCATTAAACTTCACTTGTATCGGATCAAATCTACAAGCACCTCAATAAATTACAACAGTTTCTGCGATTGCAATACGTCATGACTTTGATCGGTTACAGCTTCTGCTATTTGTCTTTGATCTTTGGGATATAAATTATTCGCTTGTATTTATTTAAGGATCTAAGCAGTATCATGCAGAATTAAATCAATATTTACGAAAGCATTGCGATCTGTCACTTTAATAATAAATAATTATGATTGTAATAAATATGTTTAAACCTATTTTAGTTTTGCATTTTAGTAGAGGCAAAGGTATTTGGGAAATGTGAAAATGTATGTTTGTTGCTCCTTTGCGCCGAATCCGCTAAATAGAGTTAACATAAAAAGTAACATAAATATGTAATTTTTGGTCTAAAACTATATGAATAGACACCAGTCTATATCAGTCCACTGCTGGACATAGGCCTCTCATAATAAAGGGGAATATGCCCATAACCCCACGCTGGGCATGTGGGTTGGGGATCACAAGGCACCACGACGCAGCTGCCCTTTGGTGGTCAGGGGATTTAGCGTTGGTTTTTTAGCAGGGTGCACCACGTGCAGATGAGGTTGGCTGTGGTTCCGAAAACGGGGGTTGAAACCCCGTACACCCCCGAAGATGGCGGTTGTAACCCTGTACACCCCAACTATATGTGCAGAACAATTTCAACTCGATCTGTTTAGTAGTTTTGTCGTTGGTATAAATGCAAAAGTTCGTGTGTACGTGCGCGTGTGCGTGCGTGTGTGTACAAGTGTGTGTATCTATGTATCTCTCTCTCTATCTCTCTCTCTCTCTCTCTCTCTGTGTGTGTGTGTGTGTGCTCACTCAACTGTACGGCCAACGTAACGGCTGAACGGATTTGGATGAAACTTGGAATACACATAGTGTTTGTGACCTTATTTTGTGTTTGAGTACAACGCGAGGTAAGCCGCAGACGAAAGCCACTATTTCTTCATAATCATTATTATCAATATCATCACTTTTAATCGACTCCTCTCGCTGGAGGACATCCCTTAGTCCTGTGGCTTGAGTGCGAAGAAAATACCTAACGTCAAAGTGCGCGTTAACTTTATTTTTGCATGAAAATGGAGCAGTGCCCCTAGCGGGAAGTTTGTAAAACCGTGACATCTCCATACAAAAATATAGCACAAAATTTAACGTTAGATATTTTCTTCGCACTCAGGTCACTGTAACCAACTCTCGGCAACCTCTCAGGGTCAGGGTCCATCTGTCGTCACTCCGTCTGGCCAAGTGTCCTGTTCTTCTCCACTTGAGCCCCAATAGCCGCTCGTGGACGTCCTGGACCTTAGTCTGCTTGCGGATTTCTGTATTGGGAATTCGGTGTAAATGTGTAATGACGCCACACAAACGCACGCAATAATCAATCAAAAAAATGAATTATTCAATTTCCATTAAGTTTTTTGAAACCCCAATCCTGAATGAATTCCTAATAAATCCTTTAGGGACAAAATTTCCTGAGCGCTCAATTATAAATAATTGTATTGCTCATTAGCTTATTTCTCTATACGTAACTCATTTATGAAAAACTGTATGAATGGCTTGTTAGCGTTTTGCAGTGGTCTCAAGAGCAAGAGTGCGAGGGAAAATCGTTTAGGGTGTGCATGTGGCATAAGCAGAGCGTACTAACATTTCCTAGTCTCAGTTTTATTCATTATTTTAATTTTATTTAGGTATGATTTATTTAAAGCGTGTTCCATCTTAGACCACAATTCTTTACCTATTTCATTATCGATAAACTATTTTTTATAAAAAACAAACAGTACCTACTCTTATTTTTTTTTTTGAAAACAAAATCCACATCTCTTGAGTATAATATAAATTAAACTTATCACCTTAACTGAAAATAAATAAAAAACCTTAGAATCAAAAGTAGATTGACACTCTATCTGTAGAAAATTTTATATTCATATTCATATTCATTTATTTATTGCTTACATGTAGGTACATAGTTTGTATATAGATTTTATTAAAATATACTTATTCAGTATGTAGGTACATGTAAATTTGAGCTTATTGTTACAATATGTACGATTAATTCCTTTCAAATTTTGATTTTAATTATCCTTTTACATGCATAAATTAAAATTATGCTTATATTAAGTATTATTATCATAATATTATTCTAATGTCTAATAATAAAAATAGTTTTTGTTTTCTTATTTTTAACAAACTAAATAACATTAGAAACCAAACTATACTTGTATTAAGTATGAAGTAAAAGAACATACTGAGAGGGGCAATTTGGGGGGTGTAAGGGGTTCTAACCTTCTTCTTCAGAACCCAAGCTCGTGGCGTGGCGAACTTCACAACATTCCGCCTGGTCATTACATCATTACAAGTCACCCGACCGTTTAGTGACATTTAGATTCGAGCTCTTTCGTGCTTCGGAAGGCACGTTAGTCCCGGCTTTTCAGTCGGAGGCCTACGAGCGTCCTAGTGTCGGAGTTTCAAAGAAGAAGAACTCAAGCTAATCTCACCCGTCAGTGGTGCACCCAGTTACCTAACAAACAAAGCTCTAGCAGCCGGCTGATTGCGGCACAGCTCACCCTAATACCAGCACAGCGGATTCCCTTCGTCACCGACTGACGGGCAGCAGCGTCGGCGGTGCGAGAAGCTTTGCCCTACGATCCCCAACCCACATGCCCAGTGTGGGGAGCTGGGCATGTGGGTTGGGGCATATACCTCTTTTTATTAGGGGAGGCTTATGTCCATCAATGGACTAATTTAAAAAGATGTTGTTGTTTAGGGGCTCAGCACTATGTGAAATCAGTGTGTGGATAATTATATAATAAAATGTTGACGAATTCAGAAATCAGAATTCAGTCAAATGATACAATTGTATTTTGAAAATTTTGTACTCTAATTATTTTTCGTACCTACTTATTAATAATGTAGGACATCATTAAATTATAATTAAATCATAACATCCTTTAATATATTTGCGATAATTATGCAAATATAATCTTTACATTAATTTCAATTAATTAGATTTATCGCACGATGAAATAAACATGAGATCAATTAATATTCATTTGTGAAATTATTGCTTTTTCCGCAAATTTAAACAGTATCCATGTCTAATGGCTGTCGGAGAGATTGAAAATATGATAACTCGATCGAATCATTTATTTAAATAATTACCTACATCTTCACATTGTTTATAGGTACATTTTAACGACCTCTGTGGCGCAGAAAGTGTATATAAGTAGGTGTGGTGGGTCCCATAATACAAGCTATGCTTAGTTTGGGGCTAGATGATGTGATAATGTCTAGCATGAATTTATTTTTGTATAAAAAACAGGCATATTCCCCCTAAATTATTGTATTATTACTTTTAAAATAAAATTGATGGCTTGCTCCAAACGCACCTAATAATTCACTTAATTTTAAAACTTTCAGCGCATTTTATTTTAGTTACTCAGATTATTATCTGTAATTATAATGTACCTATACAAGGATACAAAAATAAAAACCAGAACCTAGGAAATAAAATATCTACCTTTTAATATAATAAAATTGGATTAAAAGTACTTCATCATAATCTTTATCAATAAGCTTATAGCAATATATCAATGAGCGCCATTGCGCCCTGTCCACTGGTCAACCCATCCAGCTTCCTTTCGCAGATCGTCGGATTGAAACCAAATTATTTATAAACTTTAGCTATATTTTATATAACATGATATTCGAAAATCTGTATGCCCTCTACCTAACGAAAGGTCATAATTTTCGATCGTTGAATCCGGAGGGGAGCTTACACAGCAGTAGGGAGTGACTTTTGCAATTGGACTCATGCAATAAGACATATTTTTCCTTATGTCAAATAGGTGTGGGGAGTTTATAGCTATTACCAGGGTATTTGAAGCTATTTTGTTTGTTTATGGGTCATAAATACCTAGCAGGTATTTTTAGATATTTTATTTTTATTGAGCTAGTAGATCTGATCCGACAGACGTTGTCCTGTCAACATTTTAGAGTTCATACAACAAACCCCAAAATACTTTCAGTTTTTCCCGTATTTTCCTTGGTTTTATCCTATTTTTTTTTCTAAGCCTCGGTGGCTTATATTCAGGCAATGCAAACAAAAAAATCCAAATCTGTTGCGTCGTTTTCAAGCTTTTGCGAGGCACAACACGGCAATTGATTTTGTTATACCCACATAGATTTATCATTACTGTTTTCAAAACTAGGGCTGCTAGCGGTAGCAGAATAATAAATTAGTGAAAATATTAGTAATAGTCTTCCCTTTCCCCCAAAACTCAAATCGCCGACCGACGTAGCTCAAAAGGCCGCAATATTTAAATGGTACTGGGTAGGGCACTTCTGTGGCATGCCAGACAAACTGTGGGCCAAGACTACCATTGAGTGGAGCCCTGAGACAGTTTTGCGTCGTAGTAGACTACGCTAGCGATGGCACCACGAGCTTGACACCTTCAGCGACTATGAGACCTGATATAAACACCGCAAAAAATGGAAAACTCGTGGGGTGGCCTTTGGCCAGCAGTGCGACAATACAGGCTAACAACATCAACAATATTAGTAACGTAATTAAAATAACATTCCTTCCTACAACCTAATATTAATCGCAAAACTACTCGTTTATGTGATATATAAGTAGCCTTTTAAAGAAACCAGAATAATTATAAAGACAGTTATTTTAAAGTATAGAAATTATAAATGTAAACTGACACATAATATTTTATTTTCATCATAATTTTAGTTGAAACAAGCAGAGGTGACACAGAAGTTAGTTAAAATGTCGTTGTCAGAATAGTTAATGAAGCATAAACAGGCTTTTGGAAATATTTTATGGTACAGCTTAAAAGCTGTACCTACTGTCTTAGGACTTAATCTAATAAATAAATAAATAAATCTTTATTGACCATATAGAAAACAGGTTATTGTATATTTTAAAAAAGTAAAAGATGAACAGATCAAATAAAACTAGCCAGTGCACTTTGAGAGTCGTACAATTTAATAACAATGTGGGCTCTTTCTTTCTTTCTTCTTGTTAGCCCTGTCTGTCTAGATGCTATTAAATGTCAATGCCATGGTGACATATACGTCAATTTCTTGAAATAAGGGTAATAGTGGAGCGGGTACCGAGTTGCCGTAACAACAACTGCGACCGACGCGCACAGTTGCAAGGTGACCGACCAGTGGTTAAACAAAACTTTTGTTTTAGGAGTCAGTATAATACATTTATATGAGCAATTATTTTTTATATGTATATATTTATTTATTATTTATCTGAATATCGGAAACAGCTCCAAAGATTTTCATTAAATTTAGTATAGGAGTTTCGGGTGCGATAAATCCATCTAGCTAGGTTTCATTTTTAGAAAACAGAAAACAACTGAGCAAAGCTTGGTTATCCAGTTACTATAAATATAAGGTTGCAAATAAAGAACATGTTTAGGTGAAAAACTAAAGAGTTCGCGAAATTTAATTATGTTTATAGACTTGTGTTTTTGGACGTTTCAACCAATCTTTAATATCATCATAATCATCATCATTTAGCCCGTTAACACCAACTTTTGATTCCCTGTTAGGTCCTCAATGTCATCAAAATCAAAAATTTTCAGAAATATTAAACTTCTTTTTTATTCAATTACTTTTTTACAAAGAAACATGCCGAAAACAAAAAAGAAACTTTTTGAAATAATTAAAATCCTATAAGTAGGTATTTACGAACTATTTTTTGAACGCTTTATAGGCATTATCGCTTTTTCAATCTCCTTGAACATGATGATCAAAGAAAATAATTTTACTCTCTATTAGACGCTAATAAGATAACTTTCAATCGTTAATTTTAAGTAGATAACTAATATTCTTTAATATCTTTATTTGGGCATGATGTAGGCGTGATTTAATGTAAATAGAATTTTCAAATTATGATAATAACTTCAAAACACGGAGTCATCAGTATTTCTTTTCAATTTGTTGTTTTGATCAAATTAAAAAAAAAAATGTTTTAAAATAATCCTGGACGTTATCACTCAGCATCATGTAGCCCCCAATTAAGCAGAGCTTGTATTATGGGAACCACATGATTGATATACTACATAGATACATTTTTTTTTTGTAAATACATACATAACATAAATAGAAAACACCCAGACCCGAGACAAATATCTTAATGACTGTTGGGTGAATTTAGGCCAGTTTTCAACTAAAACCGAATTATACCAAAAATGAACGCACAAATTTAAGCTGAGCATCTACCCATCTTTCTTCATTTACCTTCGGCCTCTGTGGCGCAGTGGACGCAGGCCTGCCTAAAACTCAGAAGGTTAAAACGGTTCGATTCTCGCTGCGGGACGAATGTTTGCGTATTCTGCAGATATTTGTATCAGGTCTGGGTGTCTCCTATACATAATTTGTTTGTATTTACTATACAGTATATCAGTCATGTGGTTCCCATTACACAAGCACTGCGTAGCTTGGAGCTGCATGATGCTGTGTTATAGTGTCCAGCATTATTGATTTATTTAGTAAAAAAACACTTAAGGAACACAACCGAATTCTTAGAAAATTTTGAAATGCCAATATTGCTATCCCACCCGCACGGCTGAATCATCCATCAGCTAAACAGAGATACAATATCCTTTATCCTTTGGAACAACCTAAAGGAACAGCCAAAATATTTAATAAATCCAATTAGGTAATTTTGTATGGGAATTTCGCATGAACTCTTGAATTTGGCCATGACAACGTTTGTCAAGTCACCTAGTAATAATAAGCCTAGGCGCACACTAGACGACACGTGACAGCGACAGTTCGATGAATAGACGCGCAACAGGTTTCGGCCGACAATTTTCATATACTTTGTTCAAAACTCCGCACACTTGGTGTCAGAGTCGCGGAGTCGCGACGACAAACTAGGGGAGTCGCGCGCACTCGCTACTCTTCGCCGCGTCTAGTCTCGCTGTGCACGCACACTCACGACATCAGTCACGCAACAGCGCAGCGTCAGTCTCTTCTCTACTACTAATGATCACTTCTTGCATGATGTCTATCGTATCGATTAGTTGCCAACACAAGCGACAGCTCCGCATCTAGGCGACAAAACGCTAGATGCAAACGACAAAGCCGCGTCCAGTCGCCCAGATTGCGATGGCTCTAAAGGTGAAAAAAGTGTATGAGTAAAATGTAGAAAACATGCAAAATTTACATAATAATTACCAAAACTAATAATACATCATCATCATCATCAGCCCGTAGTGCAGTCTACAGCTGGACATAGGCCTCCCCTAATGAGCGCCAATGCGCACTGTCCTCAGCTCGCCCCAACCACATTGAACTAAAATTTTGGACTTTTTAGTTTAGACTTGGAATAGCAAAGGCTTCTTTTTATCCGGGTATCATGCCAGCGAATCCGCGGGCGAAAGCTAGTTTATAATACAAGTGTGATCTACCCACATTCTCAAAAGCTTATTTTCGTCTCATAGATAAATAACTGTTATTTTTGTAATAAAATATTCGAATAGCATAGGGTGTATAAAGAGAGGTTAACTAAAACAAACGAACGCCGCAGGTGTCGTTGCGACACGGTGTCAAATCAAGCACACGTACACTCGTCGCGTCTATGCTTGAATCTACTACTTTTTTAGGGTTCCGTCTTTCTTAAGTAAATAAAATCTAAGTGTCGTTTCCTGATGATGCCTTATGGGGAAGGCAAAACATTGTCGAATTTCTGTTGAGCTTTTTATGAAACGTCAGAGAGAGATGGCGGAATTTGTACTAAATATTTTATCTTTTAAATATCTTCCGATACCAGAGTTGGCTACTACCGCATAGTCGTGCTACGAAAAGTACGTTATTGGTCCCAGCTAGAGACTTTTGATTGGCCTAAAAACTTCGATACCAGAGTTGACCACTAGCTCATACCACACCACAGCACACAATTACTAGCCTATATCAGTCTACTGCTAGACATTAACCTCCCATAAAAAATGCAGGTTGGGCACAGGGCACAGCTTCTCGTATCGCCGACGCTGCTGCCCGTCGGCGGTCATGGACTTTAGCTATGCCAGTGTTAGGCTGTGCTATGCCGCATTCAGCCAACCGCCAGAATTCCATTCGGTAGTTAGCAGGGTGCCTGCAAAAAAGAAATCTCCATCCTCCATCTTCGGAAGGGAATGAAATCTTCAGAACCTGGTAAGGTTAGCTTGGATTACAAAGTTGGAGATTTGCAAAGGGCACTTACTGAACTAAATGCAGGCGCAACTCCAGGGGATTTTTTTAAGTCTTGATTTTTTACTAATAATATTGTTATAATTTAAGAACCCAGCTCTTGTCGGTATATTGATGCAATTCTCTCCATTTAGCTCTGTCTATTGCTGTCTCTTTCACTTCGTTATACGATATGACGGCAACCTTCTCTTTTATCGGGCTCATGTAGCTTATTCTTGGTCTTTATCTTCTACGTTTTCCTTTTACCTTTGTCTCGATGATGTTTCTATTGAAGCTGTCATGTCGTATAAGGTGTCCAATATTTTTTCTCTTCTGTTTTGTCTGGTTTCCAGCAAGACCCTTATCTCATCCACTTGTTTAAGAACGTCAGCCGTTTTTTCACTCTAACGGATTCTCTCCATCCTCCTCCAGCACCACATTTCAAACGCTTTTAATATAATTTGTTTACTACTGAACCCATATTCATTTCGAAACTACTCTCGCGCAACTATTTTCGTTCCTCACTTCCACCACCTGCCGGGTGGCCATTACAGCCGGAAAGACGACCGTCACTTCAAATAAATATAATTTTATTTTGATTACTCTCTCTAATGTTGGCATAACGGTTACTGAATTCATACTTACTGTGTTGTTTCACTGCCAACTGACATAATTGTATAAATAAGCTTTATCACACTGCGTTAGAGTTCAATATTCACGATCATTCACTTAAGACTATTCCAAAATTGGAGAATCCCAGCATGGTTCATCAGATATTATTGACTTTTTTAACCAGCCTAGGTTCATGAGTGTTTTTTTCAAAGTTGGCATATCAGCAAATTAAAAAAAATCACCCACTCATACTCATACTACCTCGAATTACGGTTTTACTATGACAAGCAAAAACAACTGAACGGATATATATGAAACTTGGAATATGTGCAGTTTGTAAACTGAATAAAGTTAATACCTAGGCTACTTTATCCGGTTATTACGTGAGCGAATCTGCGGGATGTAGCTAGTATCAAAATAATTACATATTGACCAAGTAAGAACTCTATCCAAAAGAAGTATAATTTATTCTGTGCCGTCCCCACAGACTATGCTATTACTATGCAGATAGATACTTCAATTTCTAATGCATTTTAATTGTTCAATTGATTTTACAGTTAGTCGAATTTTTTAAAAACTTTATTGATATTGTCTTAAATTTTTGACACCCGCAATTGGAATGTGGGAAACGCGAGTTAATTGTATTAAATTAACATTTAATTTAATTAAGAGGGGCCTAGTTAGGAATTCACAAGTAAAACTTATAATGAAAATAGAGACATGGAGGGGTTTTTAAATTTACATTGTGCAATTAGAAGCACCTTTCTCTGCGTGGTATTGATGATATTATTGTCATTGCCATCATGACATGTACCAAGTATAAAATTCAAATTAAGACAAGAAGATTTTATAAGACTAGTGGTGTCCCGCGACTTCGTTCGCATTTGTCTTGCGGCGGGAATCGAAACCACAACCTTCTGCGTCTCTGGCGGAAGGAAAGCCCATTGCGTCACTTAATCAATTGCGCGTTGAAAATAATTATCTTTGTGCGATAGTTTTGTTCATACAGTGCTATTTTTAATTTACTAGCTTGTTTTAGTACGGTCCACTTCAAAATTTGTTTCCTAAGGTTGTAATCAATAAAAAAAAAAAAACTATTATCTTTATTCATAATAAACAAGCTACAAACAGTCGGAAAGTTCTATCACCTGCGGTAGCTTAGAGCTGTGTTCCAGGCAACAGTGCCTTTGTATGAATTTACTTATATGTATGAATTTACAAAAAAAAATATGTGTAGTATATCAATCATGTGGTTCCCATAATACAAGCTCTGCTTAGTTTGGGGCTACATGATGCTGTGTGATTACGTCCCACATTATTTATTTATTTATTTATTAAAAAATATTTATTTTAAAAATCTAAAACAAAAAGTCTCTAATAACATTACAGGCTACTCGCAAGTGAAGCCGCAGACTGAAGCTGGTTGGAAAAAAAATTACTAAATTGTATTTGTATAACTATAAACAGTCATATTTATGTCACTTAGTGACATAAAATGAATAAAGGTAATGGTAAAAAAATGTTCTAATTTGCATATAAGTAACTTAAAATAGTCATAATTATACACGACACTGGCCAGTGTCATAAAAGGAATAAAGTCATTCAAAAAGTTATTACATTAAACCTAAATGGATAACACCACTTTGGTGTAGGATACTCAACTTCACCAGTAAGTCCATAAAAGCGAAATGTTACGATATAAAACAATCATAAAAACTTCGCATTTAATTAAACAAATGTCAGCTCATAATTTCTACCCTGCGGATGATGTTCTACGCGAGGGCCGGTCTTTTGCACCCTTTAATATCGATACTAGGACAGAATAGCTGGTTCACTCATTGCAAGTGGTGTCTTAAGAATAAATGGTACAATTGTATTTTTTTGGTATGACATCTTATCTTACCGAGCCTGTCTAATTACAGGGCAATGTAAGTAAGGAAGTAAAACTTGTTTATTTTCACTAAAATCATACAAACGAGTAGTTTAAACACGATGAATAAACAAAATACGATTAGTATTTTATTTTATAAAGTGTTGTATATTCGATGTATTTGACTGTCCTAACTAACCTACTGCCCAGTCAAACTTGGGGTTTGCCAAAGAGCAATGAAGCGCAGCATCTTAGCTGTAAAGAGAATAGATAGGATTTGCAACAGCTGGCTGCGCTCATAGACTGGCATCGTCGATATGGCCATTAAGGCTACCAAGCTAAAATGGGATTAGGCGGGTCATGTTACCCGTATGCACCCGGAGAGGTGGGCCAACATGTTGACTGGCTGGATACCCAATGACAGTAAATTCAGAGGCAGGCCAAAAAGCGCTGTTGTGACTAGCTGGATGCCTTCAACACCAATTGGCAAGACGAACAAGACTGGCAAGAGTGGAGGGTGGCGGGGTAGGCCTTTGTTCAGCAGTGGGAAAGTCTTGGCTACTAATAATATAATAATAACAAGTAGTAAAAAGGCCCATGCTTAGCATAAAGCTGCAATGACATCCCTTCCCTCTTTAAAGTTACAAACTTGAGGTTAGCCAATCTGCGATAGAGAACAGTATTTTGGGCAAAAGTCAAAAGTCAAAATCATCTGGAACACCTTAATGCGCTCGTAGACAAAAATCAGTAATGTAACTCACAAGTCCGCCAAACGTAAGTAGGACCGGGCCGGGCATGTTTTCCACATGCTGGAAGTTGTGGGCTAAAATCGCCACTGAGTGGGTTTCACAGGGCGTAAGGCGGTCGCGTGGCCGTCGTATACGGAGGTGACGCGACAAACTGGACGTTTTCTTCGGTCTCCTGACATGCGGATTCTCAAGATTGGGAAGTGTGGAGAGATGGAAGGGAAGTCTTTGTAACATTTCTAACTTTTTTACCAATTAACTATTTTGAGGTACTTACTAGACCACCTTAATCAAAAACGAGTAACGTTGCTTTGAGTAGTTAAAGAATTTTTTTAAATAATGCCGAAAGTTTAAACACGCTCATGGCTCACATTATGTTTATTGGAAACCATTACTTATAACAAAGTGTTGCTTCGTAAGTCACACTGTTTGGGACGTGCCCTACGATGCAATGCTATGCGTCCATAAACTTGAAGCATGAAGGTGATAAGCCTCCTGTGCCTGTGATTTCACCGGTAAACATCATTCCAACCAAAACACAGCAATGTTCGTTAAGGCAAAATAGGCATGTTGGTAGTAATTCCCTAGACGAGCCCTTCCCATAGAGCTCTACTACTATTAAAATTACAAGCTTAATTACAAATTACTACAGCTGGATCAGTCTTTTAGTTTCTATTATTTTTACAGATGCAACAAGAGTGATCCAGCTGCAATATTTTATATGTACACCCTAGACTGCTAACCTGTAATTACTGCTGCCTGCCGTTCTTTCACCGAAGGTTTATCTAGACAATTTATCTTGTATATCTGCCTCTGTACTGTTTGTATGCTAATGGGTATAGTCGCTTTAGATTTTTATATATGTGGATTTTAAATACAGATATCTTTATAGAGTTATTTTAGCTGTTAAATGGGTTTTATAATAATAGTTGGGTTTAATAGCAGAGAGTTGAGACTTTAATGCCTGTCTTACAGAATAATTGACGCGAATATTATGCAGTTTAATGTTAATAACAACGATGGAAGCGTAAAACACACAGCTTAATATATTTTTAAAACGTGTTTTTATCTTAGAGTTAATTTTATTACTACATCAGGTAATAATAAAATACATTATATATTAAGACCCAGTATTATCTAGCCCCAAACTAAGAAGAGCTTGTGTTATGGGTACCACATGAGTAATAAACTACTTTTATAGGTACATTTTTCAAATAGGTATAGAAAGCATTAAGACCCGAAACAAAGGACAATGCCGTTTGATGTATGGCGCTCGGTACCAATGCTAAAGTAATTGCGTCAAAACGAAACCCAATTTTTTCGAAACATATTACACTGTTATTCATGGAATAGTTAGTCTTTTTAAAGATAAACGACAACAAATTGTTTTTATTTGATATTAGTTGTAGAGTTTGTTTTTTAAAAATGCTTTCCCGGGACCTTGCGTGTTCAGTTTTGTATATGAATTATAAGTATTACACTATAAACATTTAACTATGATACTATATCTATAAGAAAGGGTTTATATACCTCACACAGATTGGTAAAAGGGTGTTTTACTGTACTTCTGCTTCGTAGGTAGGACATTACATATATTACTAGTCTGTGTTCAACTTTATATTATTTTCAAATAATGACAGTGACGAGAAAGTAGATAGGCATTTACATCATTATAATAGGTATTAGTAATTACTGGTGAAGGTGAAATCCAAGCTAAGATCCAAGATCTTAAAATATTCATCACAACCACGAAAAGGCCATGGATGCCTCTTCCAAACTATGCTGGTTTCGCGTCACCGGTTATTAGCAAACAGTTGATGCCACGATTGTTTATCGTACATTATTGTGATGATGTCCAATAAAATATCTATTTACAGAATAAACACTGCTATACAATGCCACAGAATACTCTAGTAATACATAAAGATAGGAGATTATACTATATTAGTACTTACTGGTGAAGATGAAATCCAAAATGGATTAGATGTTTTTGATCTATAACAAATGATACTCTTATGACTAATCACATCACACTTATATTATAAATGCAAAAGATTATCTTTAGACACACACATGAGAGAGAGAGAGTGTGTGTGTTTGTTCTCACTCTTCTCCGTAAAGGCTGAACGGATTTGGATGCAACTTGAAATTCACATACAATAACTTGTGACCTGGATTTTTTCATATAACATCTGAATTATCTAGGCACTAAGAGGCCGAAGCCCAGGGAGGAATCTAGTGTTAAATAATATTCACAAACAAATAGTTCACTTCACATCTTTATTTAATGGCTTCTGGGATAGTTTTCCAAAATTTCGCCAGTATCAAGTACATTATAATTGCTTATAATATTAAGAGGCAACGTAGTATGGTTTTTATAAGTCCAGTCGTCCAGTCAGGTCCTGTTATAGTCGCTATTGCTGTAGAAGAACAGCAATAGCGACTATAACAAAAAACGATCGGAGACCAATTTTCTTCATCAGAGATTTCCACAAACAAAATATACAAGTAGGGCTATAAAATATTGATTTGACAATGCCAAAATGTAAACACAGACAACAATGCATCCATCATGCACACTGCCGCTCAAATTTTGACGTCAATACACGTAAATTTATGATGGGAATCATAACCCTAGCTCGTTGGGCCCGATTATTGCAACATTACGCTGATGATATTTTATAGACATAATATATATGTTACGCCTATTTTTAGCCACATAAAGGCGTGAAAATTCTTGTCTTGAGCACTAAAAATACCTACAATTTTGTTTTTATATTTTAGTCAGCTGTATTTAGTGTAGGTTTTATTCTAGTAACAGTAACCTGTTCAGTCCACTGCTGCACGTTAAGAAGGGGGATATGCCCATAATCCCGTAATGGATAACAATAGCTGCTTGATCAAAATTAACAGACACAGGCAGCATTCTGAATTCTAGAGCCATTTCGCAACTTACCCTTACTTAGCAGGAGGGCAATGGTGGATCGTCAGTGCAGAACTTTTACCCCATTTCAAGATGTTGGTCTCGGCTATTATAGTTGCTAAACCATGTCTGAGGCCTTCGGGCACCCTAAAATCCTTCATCTGAATGGACCATACTCATACAAAGAAGCTGTCTGTTACCTATAATTTAAGCACTAGTAAGCACATTTGTGTATCCTCCCCATACTAACATATAGCGCCCGACTTGGTCCTTTCTAACACCCAAAGGTCCAAACTTGAGGTCTGTCAGCGAGCAATGGAGCGCAGCATACTGGGTGTGAAGCGCACAGACCGTATACGCAACACAATTCTCCACTCCAGAACCCAAATTGCTGATGTAGCTTTAAAGGTTGCGAAACTTAAATGGAGCTGGGTATATCTGTCGCATGCGCAATGACTCAAGGGCTAAGATAACAACGCAGTGGAGCCCTGATAACGCAAGACGGCACCGCGCCAGACCGAGAAAAAGATGGTGGGATGACCTAGACACCTTCAATAGAGCGTGGGTACAATGGAGGGATCGTGGGGAGGCCTTTGCCCAGTAGTGGGGCATAACAGGCTCATCGTAATCGTAATTACACTACACCAAACTTTCACCTCTAACGTGCGAATGTCAGCTTCGCGTCATAACAAGCCAAAGGCGACTCACGACACTGTACTCTCACTTGCGACTGTTAGCGGAGAGAAAAAATGTAGGCTGCCCTTTTCATCTATGAACCGTAAGCTTGATAACATACTTGGAAGTAAACCTTTTGATCAGGCTCTCGGTATTTTTTATATGATACCGATTGATGAAACTAGCACATGACTCACCTGATGTTAAGTGATAACCATTACCTATCACAAAGCATAGCAACGTAGATCACGTTTTTTTGGAACGTGCTCTACGATGCAATGCCCTGCGTCCATCATCTTGAGACATGAATATGATAAGCCTTTTGTGCCTGTAATTTCACCGGCATGCGGCACCCACACCCTTCAGGCCGAAACACAGCAATGCTGCTTCACAGTAGACATAGGTATGGCAGTACTTCCCCGGATGAGTCCTCCACAAAAAACTCTACTACTACTAATAATTTGTGAAAAGTTCCACGGCTGGGTTCAGAACTATGTGAAATGTGGTATGGGGTTTCATATTTTTTCTACTTGTAAATTATCCTAATTCCACTACAGTTATCGGCACGGAATAATATGTTTGATCTACTTTTTCGGCGCAGTATCCCCTCTAATTTAGGCACAAGCCATGTGATACATTAAAGATCTTAATGATTAATTAATCCAGTTTATGTCCTACTAAAATCTTTGGCATACAAATTTTTATTACTCATACATCCTTAAATTATTACGCCTTCAAAAATAAATAGATATCTAGAATTTAGTCTACTAGAAATCAACAAATTGAGTCCTATTTTACTCATGAAACTAACGTGAATTAACTCATTAATATTGAAAAAACGGGAATTTTCACGTACCGTTACATCGGTGAAGCCACCGACGGCGTTTTGACTCTCGTTAAGAGAGTCTTCATCAGTACGGTACGGTACGTGAAAATTCCCGTTTTCAATATAAATTGATTCCTATGTCGTTTTCTTGAATTTTAAATATTCGCATAGAGAATTAAAAAAATTTTCTGAAAGCCATTTTTTAAATTTTATTTAAAACAATTTACCCTCCTTCCCCTTTCAATTTACCCCTATTTATTATTGTTCGAGTTTAAATCGAACACTGCAATTCTGCATATTTGTCTTACAAGCAAAAACGCCGAATCGCCAAAACGATCATCAGTACTTCTGTATCCGCCGGAAAGGCGGCACGTACTCAATAACCATTGACCAAGTATAAATCATACTCTACCATTAATTATATAGTCTTACCAATTAAGTATACCATGTTTTACCATAAAACCATAACCGTGTCCGTGTAAACCAAATAAACTACCAATCCAAGTGCAATGTGGCCGTATCATTTAAACTACCATCTACCAGCTACCAGTAACAGAATGAAGGGCTAGAGTAACATGTTAAATCTTTCAGTAATACGCAAACCTGTTCACCTAAATTCAAAGGCTTCAGATGCTAAAACAATATTCAATTCTTATTTGTCTTAATATTAACTTCCTCTTCCTGGCTTTATATCATAATCAACTACGAATTATGAAGAATTCTTAATAAATTTGTAAAGCTAAATGGTAGGTAAAGTAAAATAAACTAAAAGAAAAGGGATATTATTAATTGCATACCATGAATACTGACTGCATAGCAAATTAATACTGACTGCACAGCAAATTAACCAGAACATGCACAGTTTTCAGGTTTTTTTTATAACCACCCGTAATCCTTCTGAAAAAATTAAAACCAACACAGATAGACAGTAGGTAGGTTATTAGGTGTTTGCTGTGCAATCAGTATTTTTGCTGTCTTATCAGTAATTTTGATATGAACTTTTTTATTTTCGTAATTTTTTTTTATTTGCATTCAAATAAAATAGTAATTTTTAACTATTTTATAGCTGATTATTTAGATGACAAAAAAGCTTGGGTTAAAACTGCCTCCAACTCCATCAAAAATAATGTAATAGTTATTAACAACAATGACGTTAAAAAATATAAGCCAAGCAGAGTTTCTTGCCAATTCTTCTCTGTTTGGTCGCGTTACAAATTGGTGGTAAATTAAAAAAATGACGTTTCACAGTGTACTATACAGTTCCTACTGAATAATTTAATTTTGAGTTTGAGTTTTTTGAGTTTATAAAAACTGTGATGCGCGCTATAGTATATTTTCTCTCTACGACCATTATCTTATTTCGTGAGATTACTACCACACTAGCGGTCTATAATTTGACAAATAGAGAATGAGATGCATTAGTGCGCATTTCCTACGTAATAGAGTACTTCGAACCCTAGGCGTATAATTTAGCGGTGCGGTCGCGAAGATGGCCGCCAAAGAGTATTTTAATAAAAAGTTTTTATTAGAGTTCCTTATTTGAATTGATGTACATTTGGATGATAAAGATAGAACTATTTTCATACGTTTGTTTACGGTCTCTGAATGTTTCATGACTTTTGAAAGTCGTACGTTGATATATTAAGAAAGTTTACGAGTTGAAAGATGAGTTTTGAAGTAAAATAGTTGAGCACCACTAACTGTCAATGTTACGAGACAGTAGACTGAGTAATATTCGTCTGTTTGTAAGCCATTCTACGTAATATAGAGTATCTTTTTACTATTTGATTTTGCTTAGACTGATATAATAATGCATAACTGGGTGATGCATTTATATAAGTATAGGTACAGCAAGCATAACTTAGCGAGGCTGTGCGCTAATATGCTTCAAACCAGAAAATAAATGCACTTTTATTAAGGTTTCTCTTGACCTACTTATAATCACTTTCGGCTTTTTAAAACCCAAATTATTTACAGATTTATCACCAATGTTTTCGTCCGTAAACAAGCACTCTTCAAACACACAGGTCCAGTTTAGTTCCCAAAAACGCCACCGCCAACTTATACTTGTGGCACTGTACAGTGACAGATATTTGTCAAATGCTTCTTCTTGTTCTTTGAGCGTTTAGTTAGGTCCTCGAGGATTCCCTCTCTACTCTGGATTCAACTCTTAGACTCAAATACCTCTGGGTCATTTGGTAGAAGCATAAGTCGATATCAGAGGTGCTGTCGTTGATGGTCCTTTGTTTCTTGGGATTGTAAGGCTAGATGGGCATAGTTTGCCTTATGGGCTTTATGTTCTTCTATAGGTGTTTTAACTGAAGAGCAAGACTAATCATCCGATATGGTTACGGGTTTGTATAATGTACGATTCCCACCTGACGCGCCGCATCGGAGCGCAACGTAGCGCGTGGCAGCGCATGCGCGAGCAAGCGCCTGCAGCTGACCGGAGCCGCTTAACGGACGCGTCGAGCCGAAACAGTAGCCGCGAGCATCCGCGAGCATCCGCGAGCAACCGAGAGCAGCCAGCCGCGTACGCGAGTGGGTCGCGGAGTTCGAGCGCAGCCGGTCGACGCGGCGCGTCAAAGCTGCGTAAATAGCATTCAAATAAGGAACGTAACTGCTTTGTGGATGTTTCAATTTCCTATAGCAATGTTTTAAAATTATCTCCAATGCGCGCCGGTAAGTGTGAATGATAAATAAATCTTCTAAAAACAAATGAACGAACAAATCTCTTACTTGCTTGTACAGAACGATAAAATTTACATTAATAACTCACTCGGTACGTAGGTAGGTATTTTACAATCAATCATTAACATTTTACGAAGGATATTGCAAATATACAATAATCCATATCTAATAAAGTCACATCAAAGTCGAATATAAACCTTACTCTGTTTACGACTCAACTATAAACCTATCTTATAGTTTAAGTTCCACCATCTCGCCTCACAAATTGCGTTTTATTAGGTCATCAACAGTTTATGACGAGTGATATATGGGGTGTACAAAGTTGTGGAAAGAGGAGCCGGTCGTGTTTTTCGCGGAACGGGACTTTGTTGCTTTGAAATTTCAATTCCCGTGATCTGATCTATTGGTTTTCAAGAAATCCTTTAGAAGATCTATTTTTTTATGTGAAAAATAAAACGTTGTCATAAAATTAATTCAGCTTGTTTCCATTTTAAAGTTAAAAATTGTGGGTAAAATAAATAATATCATAAAAAAATGCTGTTAGTCAAATCGAAATCAATAGGCTAGCTTTTAGTACCTGTAGTATTTTTTATTTTCACATAAGATATAAAACTTTTAAAACCATTTACTTAACAACCGTTAAAACAAAATTAAATTATAGGATCAACTCGAAAAAAAAAACTAGTTTGAAAACTCTGAAAAATAAATTGAATCGGGCACTCGCTGTCAATTAAAAGTTAAATTCACGTCAGGGTTGGCTCTCACAAAAATTAGAGACTAAAAACAAAATTGTGAATAAATAACTGCTTTAAAAAATTATGTTGTTTGTAGATTACTCCGCATTCAATTATATCAGAACTTTTATAGATATTTCCATCTTATAAAATGGCTCTAATTATTGATTTTTTCTGAATCAGATTGACGGTGAGTTGTATAATTCTTGTAAAGGGTTCCAAACCTTTTTTTTTCAGAATCTAAGCCCATCTCACCTGCATGCGGTTCACTATGCTGTATTACCAACGGAGCTCTAAGAGCCGGCTGAATGCGGTATAGCACAACCGAATACTGGAACTGATAAATCCACTAACTACCGACGAGCAGCAGCGTCGACGGTGTGACAAGCTACGCTCTGCGATCCTCAACCCGCATGCTTAGCGTGGGGATTATGAGCATATCCCCCACTTATATACTCACGCTTCCCCCCGTGCCTATGTCCTATGTCCAACAGTGGATTGATATTGGCTAGTGTAGTCTATTATAACTCTAACGTGTTCAATTCAACATTTTTAACAACTTATTCCTGACTTAAACCCGAGTGCATAAAAAATGAGGAAAAGGATTCTTTGTTCTGTAAAACTCAAAACTAATATTGCTAGAAAAATGTTATTACTCTGTTGAGCGATATCTTTCCCACGCAGGACGTACTGTGACATTTGAATTAGCATGATAAATAAGTATGGTTCAACAAGTGGGTATTGACATTAATTTTTATTTGTATTTTCCTTTAATTTAAATTTACATCCTTTCCAATTCATGATTTCTACTTTTATTTTATATATTACTTAATTATTTTTAGTATCAATATTTATATTATGATCTTGACCGGTAAATGTAAAACGAGCTGTGGATTTTGTTAAATAAATATAATAAAATAAAAATAAAATAAAATAGATATTTTAATTAATTTGATATTATGTTAAAATAGGCTTAAATAAAATTGCAGTGCCCTAACAGGGTGCATGTATATACTATTAACCCTTAACTGTAGTGGTCAAAAATAGTCACTTATCTATAGTCGTGGGTCCATGGGACCCACCTATTTTAGATTGTACTTTTTGTGTAAAAAACAAAAACCAATTATATTTTTACACTCTTTTATTATTCATTTATATATTTAACAATCATAGTTTTACAAAAAATCAACTATAGGAACTTTTATTCTTATCTTTAATGGCACTTCTTATAATCAGTCGTTATTTACTTAACCTAAAAACATGCTTACGAAAAAAAATCACATTAAATGGAAACACACGATAAAAAAATTAAAATCAACTCTTTTCGTACACATAAGATAACAATTTTTAAGATAACTAAAACAAAAACAAATATACTTCTTCTATAAAAATTTTGACATCACCAAATGATGAGCCAAGTTATAAGCATGAATTACACACTGTTTTAGCACAAGTCATGCAAATAGGCAGTCTACACTTAGGACATAAATGTACAGTCTTCGCCCTTTTGTTTGGCGGACAAAAAGAGCATCTCTTTCTCTTACTCCTCTCCAATTTCAGGTTTTCATCGTGTGTTGAAGTTGTCTCTGCTGAATGAAGTTTCAAAGCTGTAGCAATACTTGTTCGGAGTTGTGTAGGAAGTCTATCGTTATAAGACCTTTCTTTCATATAGGGTTCACACATCATTTTGGCAAGTCCTTTCAAGAACGTCATCCTTGTCATTTTCGTAGATATCTCATGACTTTGTTGGATGATATAAGCATTCAGTGCACTCATGTCCAATATTCTATATAAGACAGGCATCGGCCACCGACGTGTTCGGCGACTGCTTGAATATACCGAACACATTTGATCAACAGAATCAACACCGCCTTTTGTGCTGTTATAATGCATAATTATTTCAGGTTTGTTAGTAGACTCATCTACAGTGTTGTCATGATGCATGGATGAAACAAGAATGACTGACTTATTCTTCTTCGGCACATAACTTACAATTGTTGTGTCATTTGTGAACCCGAACAGTGATGATCCGATCGGACGATCTTTTTGGGGCAAGAACTCTTTGGGAATTTCCTTCTTATTTTTTCTCAAGGTTCCAACGACAGTAAGACCTTTGGATTTCATGACACTGATGAGTTCCATCGAGGTATACCAATTGTCAGTAGTGATGTTGCGGTTGGAGTTCAAAATTGGTTGACATAATCTCAGACACGCTTGGAGAGGTACGGGATGTTTTTTCTCTTCTTCTGTCAAAGTCAGGCCATCGGAATTTTTTCCACAGTACAGATACGTATTTAGCACGTAGTGCGCTTTAGAATCTGCAAGACATTGCATTTTCAGCCCATATTTGTTGGGTTTGCTAGGTATATACATTTTGAAGGAGCAACGTCCCCGAAAAGCCAGCAGCATCTCATCAATAGTAGCATTAGCACCGATGGAGTAATTAGCTTGCGAATTTTTATTGAAGCTATTGAAGCTATCTCTGTCGTTATGCAACTGGGATCAGTTCTTTTTCGCTCTTCTCTATCTTCTGGATTATCAAAGCGAAGGCACAGCAGAAGTATATAAAATCGCAACGAAGACATGCACAGCCGAAAAATCTCCCGACCAGTTCCATCAGTAGCGAATAGCGATATTACAGCCTCATGATTTGACTTGAATACTGCAGAATAGATCAGAAGACCTAAAAAGGCGTCTAACTCTTGCAGAGTGCATTCCCTTAATTCTGTACGATTGGTTGATTGGTACCTCAATCTGAATCCTGCTAATTTCTGGTTTGTCCACAAGAGTATTTTGCTCTTCATATCCGTATCAAATATTATCTGAAATACATCATTTGGATTGAATGGTTCATTAGGTCTTGATCGAGACGTTGGACACGGCAACCTGATAATATTATGGCTCCTGATCCGAGTGTTTCTTGCAGGTGGGGTTTTGGCCCATTTTTATCTATTTTTTCCATAAAAATATCCAGTGGAACTAGTCTGTTCACCCGCTTCTTCATCTGGACTGGTATCTTCGCCTTCAGACATTTCAGAGTTTGAGTCATGGTCACTCGTTATCACAAACTCTTCTTGATCGTCAGAAAACTCATTTTCTGAATTGGTGGTACGAGTAGGAACATTGTTTCGAAAAGGTGAATTTCTGCCAATTTCATCTTCATCGCTGTCTACTTCAGCGTTCAACCACTGCTCTAATATGTCATCTCTGTTTGAGGAAACATTCCTTCGGTTTGCCATCTCAAAAACCTGAAAAAAACGGTAAAAGGAATATATAACATCAATAAAAAAAGTTACGCATCTATAGTCGTGGGTCCCATGGACCCACTCGCACACCAATACTCACCTTAGGAATAGCGAGCGAAACGCGTCCGTCCACTTACGCGCGCTTCGGCCTACTGTCGGAAGGTACCTAGGCGCGGGAGGCGCTCGGGCACGCGCTGTGATTTTTACACGAGTTCGAAGATTGAACCTGGGTCCATTGGACCCACAACTACAGTTAAGGGTTAAGCTACCTACTATCTAAGCTTTGTTATTTTGTACATGTAAGCAAATAAATCAATATGAATATGAATATTCTGGCAGCCCTATATTCAAAATAATAGCACGTCCATTCGAGATGCAGATTCCACGATCTCGATACAGATACCGTTAAAGGATTATCTTGAGTGACGGCGAGTAACACCCAATTAAACGTGTGATAAGTTAAACGCGGGCACGACGTATGAATCACGCCCAATCACGTGCAGGCCAGGGAAGTTTGAATTTAGAACTGCAGGCTTCGGCAGACAGTCAATTGGTTAATGGGGTGGCAGGGCAGGCAACAAATCAGAATAAGGATTTTAATTTATAGCACAGGTTTGTTGGAAAATTTAAATTATATCAGTTGAATTGTATTATAATGAGCTGTACAATTCAATGTCCAGCGTGGACTGATAATAGGCTGGTAGCTGTACAAATTTAGTCAGAAAAAGGTTCAGATGTACCAGAGAAGCTTGGTCTTCCAAGTTGTTTGCTATATCAAATTTTGAAAGGCAAATAAATTTGAAAACAGCAACATGACTGTTATTATAATTCAACTTTATTATACTATAGATTATATTATTGTATTTATGTTTGAAAACGAAAGTTTTCAATCAGTGCGTGACAAGACAACCATGACATACGGAGCCGAAACGAAAAGCAATGGAACGAGCTATGTTTGGAGTTTTTCTGAAGGATCCGTAACGAGACTATTCGACATAGAACAATAGTTGTCGCCCAACTCAGAGAAATAGCAAGCTGAAGAAGGTGGAGTGACGATTTGCGAAAGCTGGTAGAAACGGGATGCGTCGAGCTCAGGACAGAGTGCGCTAATTAGGGGAATCCCGCAGTGGACTGATGATAATAATACTATTGTAGATTATTTTGATTTAAACATATTTGTTTACATTTGTTACTAGCTTGGGGTGTACAGGGTTCCAACCCCTATCTTCGGAACCCAAGCCAACCCTACCTGCACGTGGTGCACCCTGCTAAAAAACGAACGGGGCTCTGGCGGCCGGCTGATTGCGGCATAGCACAGCCTACATCGGCACAGCTAAATGCCCTGGCCACTGACGGGCAGCAGCGTTGGTGGTGCGAGAAGCTGTGCCCTGCGATCCCCAACCCGCATACCCAGCGTGGGGATTATGGGTATATCCCCCTTTATTAGGGGAGGCCTATGTCCAGCAGTGGACTGATATAGGCTGATGTGTGTGTGTGTGTGTGTGTATGTGTGTGTGTTTTACTAGCTTACGCCCGTTGTTTCGATCGCGTGGAACATTCTAAAACACAAACACACAAACTTTCTAATAATATTAGTGTAATAGTAGTTTTTTTTTTTTGCCTTAGCAAAAACAGAGAAGCATGGAAGAAGTTGGAGGAGGTCTTCACCCAAAGAGGGGTCCTTACATGAGGTGATAAACAAAGACAAAAATAGCATTAGGACACAAATCTTGTAAACACAAATAAGGAAATAAATGGCATTTTTATTTTTTATTTTTTTTACCAAGGTTCTTCTGTAAAATAAAATGGCAGCCCTATCCGCGATTGACGTTAAACTCAATGTGCTTGAGTTCGGTGTTTATGCACTGTTGAATCATAAATTAGTGCATACGGCACTTCAAAGACTGGTTTTGCGTGCTAAATAGGTACAGTGCTCGCGAAACGGGTGTAAGTTCTTTTTATGAGAATATCATCATCATCATCATCAGACTATAGCAGTCACTTGAAATAGGTCTCCCCTAATGATCGTCATTGTGCCCTGTCCTGCTCGACGCGTTTAGCTTCTACCAGCACTCTTCGTCACTCCACCTGGCGGGCTAGATTGATAACATAAGTTTTGATTGTATTATATTATCAGGTTCATTTAGTGTCTCGGAAATAAGTCTTCTACATCAACATCTACAATTTTACACTTCAAAGAGGAAGGATTTGATATTTTGTATGTTTGTTTGATTATAATTGATAAACTCTAGACTACTTAACCGATTTTAAAAGTCTTTTACCTTTAGAAAGATAGATAGATAGAAGATAGGAAACTCTTTATTGTACTCACACCAACATAGACAAATATAACTATATACAATAACAATAATGAAAGTTCAATGGGCGGTCTTATCGCTTAGAGCGATCTCTTCCAGACAACCTGGATGGACTTGATTTAAAATTACATTAACAACTTTAACATAAGCTGTATTTTATTTAAAAAAAAATAGATTTTCCTACGATGATTACAATGATGCATATCCCAAGGTATAAAATATTTGCCTTTAAAAGTCATCATTTGGCGTGCATAAAATTGGCAGGTAACTTTTCTGATAGATACATCATTTGAAAATAGAAATCGTAATCTTACATTAAAATCAAAATATTATAGTACTGCCCATAACAAGCCTATTTTTTTTTCGTACAAACTTTACATTTAGGGTTTCGCTTAATATAACCATAATCAAGAACACGCAAAATAATTTGCGGTTTTACAAAAAAGCTATCGATACTAGTGGGTAGAATAAGCCTAACCAGAGATTTTCAATGCGAAAATGCGTTGTTTGATTTCGAAACTGTTGGTTACGATCGGTATTAAATTGGGACATGCAAATCGCTCGTAAAATCTTATCATACTTACGTTAATATTGAACACAAATCGTGATCGAATTTAGAAACGGCTTCTGAATGTGATGCAACTGCAAGAATGTAAATTCTTGTCTCTAAGTAGAATGATAGTTTAATAAATAATGCTGGACAATGTCACACAGTATCATATAACCCAAAACTAAGTAGGTAGAGCTTGTATTATGGGAACCACGTGACTCATCTCATCTCATCTCATTTTCAGCCTATATCAGTACACTGCTGGACATAGGCCTCCCCTAATGAGCGCCATTGCGCCCTGTCCTGAGCTCGACGCATCCAGCTTCTACCAGCAACCTTTCGCAGACGTGACCATGTGACTGATATACTACATTAATATATTTTTTGTAGACTTGCTTAACATAGAAAACACACACTAGAGACAAACAAAGAGAGGTATAGGAAGACCAAGGATAAATTATATGAGCGATATTAAAGATGAAATGAGGCTGGTTTGGAGAGTAGCAGATGGAAGGAGCTGCATCAGTTGCGCCAACAAGAGCCCAGCTCTTAAATAAATGATGATGATAAGAGACAAACATTTGAAGATCATGCATTTATTTTTCTTGCGGCAGGAATCGAACCTGCAACCTTCTGCGTCCTAGGCGGGCCTTTGCCCACTACGCCACAGAGACCGTCTTATTAAACTGATCTATTCTGTAATTTATTGACCATAAGAAGTATTCTGTACTTTATTGACCACAAGAAGCTTTATTTATGTATTCAATGCGTAAGATATATGCAAAATTTTTGATTTTTTAATGTCAATAAAATAATCAGTTTTGATTCCTAATTGAATGAAATCTATATTTTTTTTAATATTTAAAATAATACCATAACAAGATGTCACTATGAAAAATATATTTTATGACAGGTATGAACAGGCAGATAAACCCTTATCAAAAGAGGTACCTTATTAGGTACATACTGAATAGAATTCATGGAAAAATGAAAAATCAAGGCCAACGTGAAGAATTAGATAAACTACACAAATCTCCCAAAACGCAATAATCCGAAGATCACAATCGCGACCCAATTCTCCAAACACCATTATACCTGTCACCATATCTCAATGTAATTCCCAATAAACCTATTTCGTTCACAATAGAAAGGTTTGCATGTGCGACAGTAGGTAGCCTCGCGAAAATTGCCTGGTTATCGCATTTATTGTAACGAATAAATTTTGTCTCACCTGAACTGTACCTAATAATAGCCATAAAATATTGCAAGTACGCAGAAAGTGAAATAGGGTACCGGCCTGTGCAGAATTATTTATTCAGTTAGTTGTCGACATAGCTCAGAGAATTAGCAAGCTGAAGTGGCAGTGGGCTGGCCATATCTGTCGAAGAACCGATAACCGTTGCGGTAAACGAGTTTTTGAGTGGAGACCGCGGCTCGGCAAACGTAGTGTAGGCCGCCCTCTGGCCAGGTGGGGAGACGATCTGCGAAAGGTTGCTGGTAGAAGCTGGATGCGTCGAGCTCAGGACAGGGCGCAATGGCGCTCATTAGGGGAGGCTTATGTCCAGCAGTGGACTGCTATAGGCTGATGATGATGAAGTAGCTAAGGAAGTGATCATAAATTACAGTAGCAAAAATAAATGACACTGGCTTGCTTTACAGACTCGTATACTTTTTTCGTCAATATTTTTTCATCCGTATTTGCTACATGCCCAAACCTGATCAGCATACCTTTCTAAATTTTTATGACTATATCTATTTTCTTTATTCGTAAACCTATTTGGATTTTTGTTAATTTTATAATTAGTGTTGAAGGCGTATAAACCCTTTTGACAATGGACTCTTTATTTTCTAAATATACCAACATTGGTGCACGGCCGAGATTTTAACTCTCGATTGGATAGTGCAAATTCGAGCTGAGTGCATTGGCGCTCATTGGGCTCCCCTGATGATGACAATCATGATGATGATGATTGGAGTGAAATCGGAGCATAAAATATCTCATTCACTACAGCTCTTCACAAACTTTGAAGCAAGATACATTAATAGAATTGCGATATAATTTGCACCACTTGTTGTGTTGATTCAGAAATAACTATTATTACGTTCAGGTCTGTCTCGTAAACAAGATACAACCTACGCGTTCTGTAGAAATGGCAAGCATCACAAATGCTACATCATTATCTAGGAGTATTTCAGAAATAATATCTAAACTAACATTTACAGAATAATATTATTTTGTACTAGGTACAGCCCGCGGCTTCGCTCGCGTGGTACCGGGATACAAAGTAGCCTATGTTAACCCAGGTCACAAACTGTGTATATTCCAAGTTACATCTAAATCCGTTCAGTAGTTTTTGCGTGAAAGAGTAACAAACATTCATCCATTCATACATCCATACACACAAACCTTCGCATTTAAAATATTTGTAGGAAGTAGGATGGGATAGTAGGATAGGAAGTAGGATTAAACTTTTTGTATTTTAAGAACCAATTAATAAAATAGTTCGTTATTTCAAAATACAATATGATGATCTACATAAGTTCAACATTTTAAGGGTAATTTTTATTTAACTACTAAACATACATTATACATTTTACTCATGAAACTAACGTGAACTAACTCAATAATAAATTAATTCAATAATCATTCAATAGAAAAATAATAATGACAATATAATATTAGTGAATTTATTCAATATAGTGACCGCTGATGGGCTTTACCACCTGCCTGGAAGACAGCACGAGAGCAGAGACTGGTAGTGATACAGTCAGCGTGGTCTGTCTGCCCACTACAAAAGGAGATGGTGACGAGAGTATTGGTGAAAACAGCGGATCAACTCTACCCGCCGCGCTGCCGACATCAAACCGGACACAAGCGCCCGTCGAGCCGAGCAGCAAGAGCTGCCGCACGCAGTTCAAGACGGGACGCGGAGGGAGAGCGTCGCGTTCACTCAACCTGATGAAGACTCTCTTAACGAGTCGAAACACCGTCGGTGCCTTCACCGATGTAACAGTACGTTGAAATTCCCGTTTTTTAATATGGACATTATACATTATTTTAAATACAATAAAACAAAAATTTTCACGGCTTCGTTCACGTCAAAAAATATTTTATATCCCTTCAGATACCTCTATCCTGGGAGTGTAAGGGGTTCCTACATCCCTATTCGGAACCCAAGCCAACCTCACCTGCTCGTGGTGCACTCTGCTGTATAAAAAACGGGGTTCTGGTTGCCGTCTGATTGCGGCATAGCGCAACCTAAACACCGGTACAGCTAAATAGACTGCCAATGAGCAGCAGCGTCTGCGGTGCAAAAAACTGTGCCCTGCGATCCGCAATCAGAATTGCCTAGCGCGGGGATTATGGGCCTAGTTCTTATTAAGGGAGGCCTATGTCCAGCAGTGGACTGATATAGGCTAGTATTGTTGTTGTTGGGAACAATACTATATTTCTGGGTGAAAGGTACCCTATGTATTTTTCTGTACCTGGCAACGTGTATGCTATATTTCAATAAGATCGGTAGAGTAATCAGTGTAAGAAAGCATTTAAGTAACAAAGACATAAATTCACGTTCGTATTTATGATATTAATTTATTTTATTAGTAAAGATAATGTTGATGAAGATTATGCGTTTGAATACCTCCCTGAATTAAAACAGCATTCGGTGTAAAAGTAGATAACTTTTTGTAATTTTAAGTATTTTCTTACCATGATATTATTCTTCATTTAATATTTATGATTGATGATTATTATGATATTAATGTGTATGATAACTTTACTTTAACTTGGCTGAAGGCATTTGTACGCCATAAAACAGGAAATCCTAGTTTGAGTACCAATATTATCCACCATGAAATACTATAGTTTATGGACTTTTAAACAAATTCAATTCAATTCAAAAATGAAGTCATACATATGTAATTGTATCTCTGTAGATTCAAACACAAATTCACGTTTTGTAATCAGTATTTTAGATTTGAAGGTACTGTACCTTCAAATATAAAAGATCTGAACTCAACTTTACAACACCTCTTCTATTAGTATATGTGCTATTTAGAACTTCTTCAATAAACTACTTCATCTGAAAACATCACATTCTATTTCTCACAAACCAGTTATGTTGTGGTCAAACAAAAAATTGTCACCTACAATCGGTTGAATCAGTCACTTTAATTTAAAATCTACTTTTTAAGTGGCCAAATCTAACCGCAGAATGTACGACGTACGCGTCGTAGGCGACGAATAACGCCTTCCTAAATAGCTGAATTTATACAATTTGTAATATTATACTGATGACTGACACACACAAAAAGACAGTCAAATGCAAGCAGATGGAAAATTAAAATTTACTTTGAATTGTTTAGTACTTTGGCAGAACGAAAAACCGTTGAGGGAAACTAGTTACTCAGTGTAGACCACAGCTCGGCAAGCGTGGTGTAGTCTGGTCGAAGCCAGGTCGAATGACAATCTGCAAAAGGCTGTTGGTAGAAGCTTAATAGGGATAACGAATAAGTAAAAAAAACAATCTAATTAGTCTGTCAGATAGATCAACAAAAAATATTTGACATGTATTTTCTTATTTCACAAATAAATAATAATTGACTGAGATATAGAGCGTCAAAGTTTGGAAGTGGGGGCTCGTGACGTCACGGCTAGGTAAAAAGTGTACTAAGCCGTGACGTCACGCGGAATTTCCAGGCACTATAACTTTGTCATTTTTTGTTTGATTGACAAAAGAAAAAAATTCTTGTCCAATATTTTTTGATAATGTAAATGATGGACCAGTTGGAATTTTTCAGTCTTCATCCCTATTGCATCGAGCTGAGGAAAGGGTGCAATGGCGCTAATTAGGGAAATACTTTGTACAGCAGTACACTGCTATTGGCTGATGATGACCATGTTCCAGGTCTGGGTTTTAGGGTAGCTAAATGCATTCAATGATTCCGATACCTTTATCACAGCAGTGAGTTTGAGTAATGCTAAAGGTATTGTTTGTAACTGTTTTGTGTACAAAAATATTATTTATTGTCTACCAAACCTTTCCAAATTTAGAGCAGGCCTATTTATCTTGCAATGTCCACATCTAGATCTGACTCAAGACAGTTTTTATACAAATATAATAAGACTTCCCATACAAATATAAACAGTTTAATATTTAGGGCGAAATTCGAGAGCATTCCGTTACGCTCTGTATTCTTAATCGGATTACCGCAACTGCGATTTGACAGACTCAGATATTATGTTACGCAAGACAACTCTGTCCAATGCCCTTGTTTAGATGAAGATAGAATGGTCATGTAAAGTTTTTTCATCATCATCAACAGCCTCTATAAATAGGTATTTAAGTCTACCGTCCTCTACTTCCTACCTGAAGAACTTAGTAATAATACTAACATAACAGCTTGTTTTAATTAATTATTTTTATAGCCTAAATGATTTATTTTAAATAATTAAGTATCCTGCAACGATACTAGATAAAACATTATTTGCATGCCTGCAAGCTGGCACATAGTATAAGACCTAATTATAAAAATAATTATGCATTCTATCAAATAAACATTTGAATCTGAATTTAAATCTCTTTAAATACAATAGATATAAAACTATATCCAATAAACCATTTCAACCAATGCAAACCAAAACAAAATCAAGAAAATAGCAAAACGACGAACAAATAAAAAAACACATGGCTATTCTGCCTTGATCAGTCATTGTCCCACAACTTAAAAAGACACAGTATCGCTTAGGATTTATAGCTAAATAACATACAAACTAATCCGCTTATGAAGAATATTCGTAACGGTTCGGCCATTTTGAAAATTTTAGTGTAAAGCCTTATTTGATTTCATTTTTATGATTACTTATAGATTATTGACGCCTAGTTAGCTTTGTGTCTTTTAAGTGGTTGCCTATTTAGGTTTTATAGTGTAGTTGACAAAGTTAATGGGATTAGAAAATTTAAAGCGGAAAAACTGAATACTAAAGATTTAACAACCGTAAAGAGAAGTTTTGTTGGCCAAAATATCGATATATTTTTTAGATTACAGTTTTTAGTTGTGATAATTACATTAGGAGTTTCAAAAACTTTGTGGCATGATTTGATTGGTTGTAAAGGCACGTGGTTGATTTTAATTTGCTACAATTATTAATTACTGTTTACGGGGGTATACGGGATTCCAACCCCTATCTTCGGAACTCAAGCCAATCTAACCTGCACGTGGTGCACCTTGCTACAAACAACAATGAACGAGGCTCTGGCGGCCAGCTGATTGCGTTATAGCACAGCCTACATCGGCACAGCTAAATCCCCTGGCCACCGACGGGCAGCAGCTTCGGTGGTGCTAAAAGCTGTGCCCTGAGATTCCTATACCCCATGCCCAGCGTGAGTATAATGGGCATATCCCCGTTTATTAGAGGAGGACTATGTCCAGCAGTGGACTGATATAGGTTGGTGTGGGAGTGTGGTGTGGACTGGTTACGAAGAAATTTCTAATATTGAAATCTAAGTGCTTCCTTGCTATAGAAGAAACAGTACGATGGCTTTACTAAACCGAAATAATAAGTCATTAGGATGAGTAGAGGGAGATTAAGAATATATGAATGTATGGTTTAAAAGAGTGTATTAGAGGATATGAGTGTGACAGAGTACATACAGTATTTAATCGACGGACAGGAGTAAATAAATAGTTGATGACTGAAAGGACTGAATGGAAGAAAAAAACATGTTGTCGGACTTCACTTAGAGTGGTATACTATCACTATTTTTTTGATTATAGATTATTTCTTTAGTTACCTCGTGAACACTTGAAAGACAATTCTTTGCTAGTCTAAAATTTAATAAGCGCATCTTCTTCAATCTAGTAATACTAAACCTCAAATTACTGAGCAGGTATATCTCCTTCAAAATTAAATTAGGATAAAACTTGCCAATTAGGTACTATAACTTTCGTGCCTAGAAAGCAATAAATCTGAGAAGTTTAGTAATTTAGCAGGGAATTTTCCAGATTGTGCAACATGATGTCTTATATAATTACTTGTAAAATTAAGGTAGGTACGTAGGTACAGATAGGTATATTTTAGGCTATCTATCTGTATTTTTCAGTGATTGTTTCAAGCTAGGAATACTGATCAAATAGCGGAAATTGAGACATTAGAACGATATGTTTTTGTAATTAGTTTATACTCCAGACTATATGTATATGTTTGATATACATACTTTATACACCGGCTGCAGTGTTCCTAGAGTGGACAGTGGCTGGACAGTCAGCCCTGTGCTGAAGCCGGTCTCTTGCCTAGTGCCGCCCCCAATAAGGCAACATGATGCTGTTGCCTTATTGGGGGCTATTATTATAATATATAATTTAGGTATATTGCAAGCACTCTCTTTACATATAGTTTTGAGAGTTTTACAATATTCTCTTGTGAAAATCATATTCATTCACGAGGCCCCGTTTCGTGATTTTCATACCAAATTTAAAAACATTTGTACCACAGCGGGAATCGAACCTGCAACCTATTGCATTCGTGCAGCAGCAACTATATGCTTCTTGTGCTAACGAGGTCATCCTCAAAATATTTCTGTTAATAAATTATAATACTGAACACCATCACACAACATCATAAGGCCCCGGATCAAGCAGAATATTACTTGTATTATAGGAACCACATGACTTTTTTTTTGTAAATAAGCTCATAGAAAGTACCGAGACACTATATTAATATTAACAGTAAACAAACACTAGTCTTGTAGCGGGAATCAAACCCTCAACCTGTATCTCAAGCGGACCATCACCCGCCGTGCCACAGAGTTTGTTTCTTGTGGTATCTACAAAAAGTAGGAGAATCAACCAGTTACGTCGCCGGTTATTTATTATGATGGTTCATTTGCGCCCACGTATCCAATTTACAGATGACCTTAAGTGTTCTGATGAGACAATCATAACGGTTTGAAAGTATGTGATAAATAATGACCACTTAGAACACGTTATAGAAAATGGAGGAAATTTTGTGTTGGCCGCACCCAAAATTGACTACGTAGGGGAATAAAAAGCAGTAGTAGTGTCGACTTAGCTCAGAAAAATAGCATGCTGAAGTGGCATTGGGCTGGCCAATGGCGATATCTGCCGAAGAACCGACAACCGTTGAGGTTAACGAGTTCTTGAGTGCAGACTGCGGCTTGACAAACGTAGGACACCCTTCAGCTAGGTGGAGTGACGGTCTGCGAAAGATTTCTAGTTGAAAGATGCGTCGAGCTGAGGACAGGGTGCAACTGCGTTTATTAGGGGAGGCCTACGTCCAGCAGTGGACTGCTACAGGCTGATAATGATGATGAAGCAGTACTAGAAGAAAAACCGTAACACGGAAAAATAAACTGTTAGATGTTAGAAAATAATAAGTTATAAAGCCGATCTCGTAGACAACTTTGTTGGTGCAAGGAGATAGCCGTTTGAGATGCATAATCTGCAGGTGTTTGTTCTATATTATCTGGTATTTTTTTTATGACAGCTACACATTAAAAGATCTATTAAGTACTCTGTCGTTAGCACGCAAGAATCATATTTGAACTTGTTTCGGGTTGGGAAGTAGAAAATGCCTACGGCATTAAGCCCACTTATTATAACATTTTATAAATACGTTCAATAAAGTGTTCAAAAAACAAATTTTATGAGAAAAATGGTGAAAAAGCAGTAATTCTGATTATAATTCACCCCATAATTTCTAAACAGAACAAAAAAACTTGGTACGCGTAAAAAACAAAATGATACGAAAACGTAACGACGTTTCAACGCTTTCGTTAATATGTAATGCGGCCAACAAAAACTAAACCACTATGAAATTGAATACCTACAACTGCTACTCATTTGGACTAAACTATTAATTTACTTAATGTAGGTGCTGTCTCTATGTACAAACCTGAGCATGACAGTAGCCAATGTTAAATGTAAATTTAAACTAAACATTACCCAAACCATGGAATTACTACAAGTACTGACATAATAAAGTAAAGCGCGCTTTGATCAAAAATCTGTGCCTTAATTTTTTCCTAAAAGTGCCCCAAATGGCATCATGTCTCGTTTCCTTTTTTGTTAAATAGCAGAAATATAAATAGAATATAAATTAATTTTATTTGTATTAAGTGTGGTACAATAAAGTTATAATATTTTTAATTCGATCTGACACACTTCGTCGTAGACCGACTTGCAAATAGTAACTACTTATAAAAACAACCATTTAGTGAAAATAAAGAATAAAAAATAAATAAAATGAATCATGCGCAACTACAACAATGTCAAATAAAATCATAAAACCAAAAGTATGTATAAATACATTTTAAATCGTTAAAACATTTCATGTATAATATAAATTATTACTCACTGATTCATTTACAAAGTTTGTTACTCTAAAGAGGAACGGGACAGACCACGACCCACCTAGTGAGTCTTACAAAAATATATTCCAATTCGTCTCCTAGAAACGTGGGCTTAACCCAAACCGTAACGGGTCACCCGAATCACACGCCCGTCCGCTCATATTAACCTTACCAATACATTTATCTGACAGCTGAACACTCGACAAGACTTCACAGTCTACTGAACAACTTTTAATTAAAGAGTACCCTTGAGAGCCAAAGATAAATTAGTATGTACAAAGTTATATAGAGAGGCATTGCCAGGTCAAGTTTAGCTTTGAATTTCAATTTGAAAATCTAAATCTAATCTTCACTTTGTTATTGTTAGAAATGAAGTATACTCAGAACGTTTTACATAGACAAGACAGTGACGTTGGTTTCTAGTTAGGCAATTTTATGAAATACTAGGTTCCGCCCGCGCCTTCCCAGATAAAAAGGTCTACACTTAAATAAATGAAAAAAAAAACTGGATAGGGATACCCTAATCACCTAGCGATATGAAATATAGTTTACAACCTATTCTCATACCTACCAAATATACATAAAAAAATCAATTAAAATTGGTCAAGCCGTTTTGGAGTAGTGCGACCACAAACACCGTGACACCTGATTTTTATTATACAACAATCTTTAGCAGTAGCGTCACAAGATACAACTCACCTTCAATCCAAGACTGATGGTAATTTATACTCGTTTAACAGCCTACTTCATCCTCAATTACAATATATATATTATATTATAAAAGTGATAACAAGAATTTAGATAGGTAAATAAGAAAAACTAAAATCAAACACGTGGTTTCCATATCACATCCTCTTTTAAGTTTTAGCTTCCGCTCGCGTACCGGGATAAAAAGTAGCCTTAATGTTAATCCTGATCACAAGCTGTGTTTTAAGTTTCATACAAATCTGTTCGACCGTTCGGAGTGGAAACAAACATACTAACAAACAAACTTTTAACCATTATAAATTGTTAATCAGAGCCTTTGACAAACGGTACACTAACAAAGTCTTAGTGCTAAACAGAAATAACTGCCGCATTATGGTCAGAGCCTTGACTGGACACTGTCGCCTCAACAAGCACATGTTTTGTTTAAGGTTTGGGACACTACAACCAGCAGGTTCTGTGAAAGAAGTGGCTGAATCGCCCTTCATCTGCAGTGTGTGTGAGTGTGGGTCACTAATGCACAAACTACAGAGCAACATAATACCAACCAAACGTATCGCTATCCTGGGTAAATTATTTTTAAGCCCGGAGGAGCTACGAGAATTCACACTCAAAAAGGTCCTACAGTTTCTGTTAGCAGCAGCGGGTTTAGTGGTTAAGAGGAGCTACGAGAATTCACACTCAAAAAGGTCCTACAGTTTCTTTTAGTAGCAGCGGGTTTAGTGGTTAAGAGAAGCTACGAGAATTCACACTCAAAAAGGTCCTACAGTTTCTGTTAGCAGCAGCGGGTTTAGTGGTTAAGAGGAGCTACGAGAATTCACACTCAAAAAGGTCCTACAGTTTCTGTTAGCAGCAGCGGGTTTAGTGGTTAAGAGGAGCTACGAGAATTCACACTCAAAAAGGTCCTACAGTTTCTTTTAGTAGCAGCGGGTTTAGTGGTTAAGAGGAGCTACGAGAATTCACACTCAAAAAGGTCCTACAGTTTCTTTTAGTAGCAGCGGGTTTAGTGGTTAAGAGGAGCTACGCGAATTCACACTCAAAAAGGTCCTACAGTTTCTTTTAGTAGCAGCGGGTTTAGTGGTTAAGAGGAGCTACGCGAATTCACACTCAAAAAGGTCCTACAGTTTCTTTTAGTAGCAGCGGGTTTAGTGGTTAAGAGGAGCTACGAGAATTCACACTCAAAAAGGTCCTACAGTTTCTTTTAGTAGCAGCGGGTTTAGTGGTTAAGAGGAGCTACGAGAATTCACACTCAAAAAGGTCCTACAGTTTCTTTTAGTAGCAGCGGGTTTAGTGGTTAAGAGGAGCTACGCGAATTCACACTCAAAAAGGTCCTACAGTTTCTTTTAGTAGCAGCGGGTTTAGTGGTTAAGAGGAGCTACGCGAATTCACACTCAAAAAGGTCCTACAGTTTCTTTTAGTAGCAGCGGGTTTAGTGGTTAAGAGGAGCTACGAGAATTCACACTCAAAAAGGTCCTACAGTTTCTTTTAGTAGCAGCGGGTTTAGTGGTTAAGAGGAGCTACGAGAATTCACACTCAAAAAGGTCCTACAGTTTCTTTTAGTAGCAGCGGGTTTAGTGGTTAAGAGGAGCTACGCGAATTCACACTCAAAAAGGTCCTACAGTTTCTTTTAGTAGCAGCGGGTTTAGTGGTTAAGAGGAGCTACGAGAATTCACACTCAAAAAGGTCCTACAGTTTCTTTTAGTAGCAGCGGGTTTAGTGGTTAAGAGGAGCTACGAGAATTCACACTCAAAAAGGTCCTACAGTTTCTGTTAGCAGCAGCGGGTTTAGTGGTTAAGAGGAGCTACGAGAATTCACACTCAAAAAGGTCCTACAGTTTCTGTTAGCATCAGTGGGCTTAGTGGTTGAACTATGAACGCTTACATGAATCACAACAGGCCTCCATGGCTGTAGTAATATCAAAACCATGAAATAAAATAATAACATATAAAAAAAAATGTTCATGTGTAATTATTAATTCTCTTAGGGCGTTTTGCTCAACTGAACTGAATTAAATTTGAGCTCGCTTTAAGTTCAAAGGTGTCTTCGTTAATTACTATTCGTGCCAATATATTCAAGTAATAGTTAATTTAAAGGCCAAGATACAGTGGCTTAATTGCGGTGCAGACGTGACTACTAAGTTGAAAATTCAGTACGGATGATTGGTATTAATAAAAATTATATTTACGCCAGGTAATCAAGCTAGCGCAGACCCGTAGCAAGTGGCAAGAGCAAAGAGTGGCCTCAGCAGTGGGTGCCTCAGCAGTGGGTTTTGGATGATGATGATGGTGATTAATAAGATAATCATTATTAAAAAAGAAAAGGTGTTTATTTTATTTTTCTTCTAGCTGACTCTATGTCGGAGTTCATACGCCACGCTCTACCTTTGACATAAAAACTGAAACATTTACCTTCACACGCGTTCAAAGTAAAATAGTGGAAAATGAATAAATCCGCTTACAATTTCAATATCATACTATTGTTGCTAGCTTTTGTTTGTTTGTATTTTCCCTAAAAACATGTTTTTATGTGTGTTTAAACTACATCCGACCCTATTTTATATTTTACCTACATTTTCTATGAGATATGCCCATAATCCCCCCGCTAGGCATGCGGGTTGGGAATCGCAGAACACAGCTTCTCGGGACAACGACGCTGCCGCATGTCAGTAGCCAGGGGATTTAGCTGTGCCGGTGTTAGGCTATGCAGTCGGCCACTTAAGCCCCGTTTGCTATACAACCATACCACGGACGCTTGAGATTGGCTTGAGTTCCAAAGATGGAGGTTGAAACCCCTTACAAGGTTAAGGTCACAATCCACACGTAGCATCACACTTTACAAATTAAGCATAATCAAACACACTAACCCAGAAATGATTCGATTCAAATCCAATCGTTTAATTAAGGAACCGTCTCACGACAAACAAGATTTGAATCCGCACGAGAGATGCATTGCTCACGATTCGTGCTATCAAATGCAATGCATCAATACTCATTCGGTGTTTAATGTTCAACCGGTAAACAGTTGCAGTACGGTTCATACGATTTAAGGTGGCATTCCAGCACACGAACATATTTTAGGTAAACGCATTGCGAGCATCAAAACCGCAGTACTATGTCGTAAGCAGTTTGGACTTAATCTATTTTTTTTTTTCTATGAATGGATACTTCTGTTATGTTATTTTAGAAACACATTTATTGGAAGAACACCAAAGTGAGCCACGCCATGAGCGCTTCGTTCACTCTAAAACTACTTCTTAGCTAAAATTTTACGTTATTAAAGGAAGTTGTTGTAGACTGGGATTATTTCCTTTTTATTTATTTATTATCATTATAGGTTATCTGGGTAATACGCGAGTGTAACCGCGCTCGGAAGCTATTGAATAATACTTTTTATATTTTTTGTAAAAACAATAATCCCACCACACCAGTCTATATCAGTCTACTGCTGGCCATAGGCCTCCCCTAATAAAGGGGGATATGCCATAATCCCCACGCTGGGTATGAGGGTTGGGGATCGCAAGATACAGCTTCTCGCCCGACCGACGCTGCTGCCCGTCGTTGTCCAGGTGAAAAAATTATAGCAGGGGGGAAAAATAATCTCTTAAAATAATATTAAGGTTCACATGCAGATTCAATTTCCCGATTCCATATGTGTATACCACTTACTGGCACAAAGTTCTCATCGAAAGATTCGTGACTGCGGGATCTACAGTAGCAGAGCCGGAAATCAAATCCAATTTGCTTCATTTGCTCGCCGGTAGTTCACATCTTAAAATGGATTATGTTCATGTAATGTTGTATGTTTTTCACAGTAAATAATAACAAGAATAATATGTAAGGATGTAAAAATTATAGAAGAAAGTATAAGTGTGAGTGTGGTCAGAATAGGTTTTATTTTTATGATCCAAAAAGATTAACATAATGCACATACTGGCAATACAAGTAAAAGGCTTATATGCAAAACAGTACCATTTTCTCTTACAATAAAAAAATAAAAAAATGGTTTTGAAACCTGTAGACAATAATAATCAGCCTATGGCAATCCACTACTGGACAGAGGCATCCCCAAATGAGCGCCAAGGCACCTTGTCCTTATCTCGATGCATCTAGCTTCTAGCAGCCTTTCGCAGATTGTCACTCCACCTGGCTGGCAAACGTTCTACTTTTGCCAAGCCGCGGTCTCCACTCAAAAACGTGTTTACCTCAATGGTTATCAGTTTTTAGATAAATATGGCCACTTCGGCCTGCTAATGCTCTGAGCTAGGTTGACAACTTTAATTCTTTTTCGGGTTATCTCGTTGAGTAGGTGCTCTATCCTTTAGAGAAACTTCGATCTTAGCTCACTTGCTGAGAGACTTTGAATTGATGGCCTAGCCGTACTGTGAATTTCTATATGAACAGAACTACCGATATGTGAAAAGTGGTAAAGTGTTTTATTATTTATATAAATAATAAAACATTAATAAGATAAATTAAATAATGATTTTCATTAAGCTAGTAGATAGTAAAATACCTTATTGTGAACTTATGAATCTTGTTTCACTTTAGTTATTTTAGATTTAAATTCAAATTTATTTTAAATTCACCAGATACATCGCTTTCAATATTCAAGTCAAGACTCCGCTTAGTGAGCCAGATCAAAAGTAAACACAAGTCTGATTTACGAAGATTGAAACAGCGGTCTTTGAGAAAAGTTTTATTGGAACTGAAAGCATCACGCCTCTTATCCTTCTTCGCGAGTTCAATAGGGTTGCAAGTCGCTATAGCTATCTGGATGTTGCAATATATGTGTTGGGGTGTAAGGGGTTCCAACTTCCGTATTGGGAACCTTTTTTTTTGTCGGTGTGAAAATGCGTTACGCATATCCTCAAACTCGGGGTGAGTTGGAGGGGTCTGTCGGGCTCTCCGCCTGCGACTAGCTCTCGCTAGCTCGGCGGCCTACCGACTAAAACCACACCGTGTTCCGTCGCTCACCGTAGTGATCATCAAACCATTCATCACCTGATGAAGGGCTCGACGCGGCACTAGCACTTGACGGGGTTATGAGGTCCCAGTAAGATTCTATCACCCCGCCCCCCGTCCCCCGTCGGTGATCATTCACCTGAGGCGAACCCCTCGTATTTCCCTGATTGAGGAAACTTGCAAATTACAACCGGAGCTCTAGCGACCTGATGATTGTGGCATAGCACAGCTTAATACCGCGCACAGTTGAATTCCTTGCATGCCCAGCGTGGGGATAAAGGGCATATTTCCCGTCTTATAAGGGAGACCTATGTAAAGCAATATACTAAATAGAATTGTGACAATGTTGTTGTTGTATTTACCTATTGGAAGATGACACAGAGTTGTTTGATCCCATAAAAATTCGAAATCACAAAATACAAATATTTTCTACAATTACACAAGATGGGAGGGCAAATGGGTTGCATCATCATATTAATCAGCTTATAGTTCACGGCTGGACATAGGCCTGCCCTGATGAGTGCGACCTGTCATCAGCTTGACACATGCAATATCTAGCAGCAGCATCTACCAGCAGCATCTCGCAGATCATCACTCTACATGGCCGAAGGGCGTCCAATTACGATTCCATGATATGGTCTCCACTCTTCTTATAAACTCAACTACAATTACTGCGATCACCAAACCTTCTGGCAAGCAATTATAGCAAACGTGAATTACGGTGAATTCACTTTTGGCCATAGAGTAATAGGAACGTGAAAGGAATTAAAGTACTTAATAGTATGTTCACCGAGCCTAGGTACCTTATCTAGGGTGTTAGTATAATTTATAGGCGCATTACCACGTACTGAAAACGGTGAAGGAAAAACTCGTGAGGATAGGCTTAGGCAGCTCTACGCGTATTGATTGACTTAACTATATTTCCTGAGAGTAAACCCGAAAAGATTGAAAAGTGCTGAGCAAGCCTATTTCATCAAACTATGTATGTTCTAGACAGCATTTCGAGTGGTAAGTAAAATGCTCTCTAGCACTAGTTTTGTTTTTTTTTTGCTGGAAAAGCTTTCTAACCTTAAGTCCATCAATTGTACGTTTATTTTGTAAAGTGCATTAAAGAATTAAATGAAATAAAAATTACTACTTGGTTCAAATCATCTATGATTTTCATTTATGATGATGCACCGCAATCCTTCTTAAGACAGTTATGAGGGCCTTTACTCTTTGCCAGAACTGACCCAGCCAAAGGTTATACTTTTTTGTTATACCGCAGTTAAATAACAAGTTTCTGAGTGTCATTTGCCATCAGGGACAGCCGAGACGTAAACGAGAAAGGTAATGTAAAAGTTTTTTAGCGCTAAGTAAAACTCGTTTGCTCTTTTTTACTGGCGGTGAAAATAATTTGAAATTCTTTATTATTAGAGGTCGTAAAACGTACTAAAGTACTATAACTTTCAGTGGGAGCTAATTTTGTACAATAAATTTAGGAGTTGAAGGGCTCTTAGTATTTTGATGGGCTTGGAAATCAATCAATATTTTTACCATTAAATGATTAAGATTGTACCTTTGATATTTTAACTGTCTTTACTGATTTGACGTCGGATAGAGCGTCGAAAGTGCGTGCGAAGTGCGAAGTTTGGCGTATCTCCAGCAGCGAATTGAATAGGCGGGTGTTGTGGTATAATACCTTTATTTTAACACGCTAACTGCTGGCCTCGGAAATGACGCTCTGCGCGAAGCCCAAGGTGCCAGTGGTGCAAACATACTACATATCAAAAATAATATTTCTCAAAATGTAATGGAACTTACTCATGTAAGTTTTAGATACATAAATATTTTTTTGTCTCATTTATTTATTTTTAGAGTTAACTTATATTATCTACTATTTCATTTCACACTACTAATAAATGATAAATGATGAAAATTTATCACTAAGTTCATCTGTGTACTTGTTCTATCTTGTGCAATACATTATTGTCTATGTTTTGTATGGATTTATCAAAACTACCTATTATCGCAATATGTTATAACCACCTTTGATATAAATTTTATAAATCCTGCAATGATATTCAAAAAACGAAAAATCCCAAAGCTCTAAAAACAGTCATAAAAACAGGAAAATAATTTGCTTTATTATAAACTTTTATTCTAACGGCAAGTTTCTGTCTCGAGAGGCGAATAAGCTCAGCTACTTCTGTCGACTTTTTTGAAACAACTAACAGCATTTTAAGTTAGTAGCAGAGACGTTCTTAACTTTAAGCTTAGTCTTTGTCGAAGGATGCTACAAGACTAAGAGCAAATTGTTGAAGAGGTTTCCGCTAAAAATATCAAAAAGTTACCTACTTCCACTACAGACAGTCTTTTATTGGAAAGAACTCACTGCTGAATGCCAGCTTCCATTTTTAACGAATAATATTTCTTGATGTAGTTTGTAGTTTAGATTGAAAATATGTTTCGCATTTTGTTAAAAGGAACGTATAGGGGAACTGCAAAAGAGAGCGACATTATAAGTTGTAAAATGTTTATGTACCTATATTTTAACAGCATGACATGTTCTTGAACTATAGGTATGTATACATTTTATATCCACATTAGAAATATAAGCTTTAGATATGCAACTAGAAGTAGGTACTAGTAATAACTAGCTACGGATAAGCCGGCTACAAACTACGATCGTTTTTTTTTCCCGAGAAGTAGTATTGATTGAATTAGGTGTGGATGCTAATGAAATTACAGCCACACGGGGTTTAATACCTTCATGCCTCGATTTGATGAATCCATGGCGTTACATTCAAACTCAAAATCAAAATTTGTTTATTCAGTACGAAACTTAAGGTACAAATTGAATATTTAGCTCATTGTAGAACACGTCCTAAACATGTGTGACCTACAAAAAAAATATTTGTTATAAGTAATGGTTACCACTTACCATCAGGTGGTCTATGCGCTAGTTCCATCCTCAGGTATCATAAAAATAGATAGTTAAAAGACCCAACATTCATCTTCGTCAAGATTGGGCTCATATTCGAGGTTGATAACTTTAAACGCTACATTTTGTTCTTTAAGTAAACAACAGTTAATGGTAAACTATGCGGAATTAATAGCTGCTGGTAATAAAAATTTACATTTTTAGAAATATCCCGCTGTTATTTTTTAACTTTTACGTTTCAACGTAACATTCTTCATGGGATTCCACCTTACTATAGAAATTGTTTCAGAATGGCGCAATATGCAGACGAGTTAGTTGTGGTTAAGCGGGCAACAATTTAAGCAATTTTTTCGTTTGCCGATATTATTAGTGCCGAAATTATGTCACAACGATTTCATGTTCATAATATGGTTTTTCTTATGCGCTAAAGTGTTTAGATACTACTTCAAAATCATAGTTGATTGAAGACAAAAGTAATTACGACTTTTTGAGATGCCAAGTAGGTAGGTAGTTTCAATAAGTAGTTTATTTTCATTGCATTTTATTCAATACCTAATTTGTTTCTGGTACCACTATAAATAATTCACATCACACTTAATACCTACTATTGAATGAGTGTCAATATGTTTGTTTTCTCTCAACTCCTGAACAGCTGAATAGAATCGGATTAAATTTGGTTCATAGTTTGTGACCTGGATAAACGTAAAGACTATGTTCTGTTATATTGGAGTACCACGCAAGTAAAGCTACGGACGAAAGCTAGTAGACTTTGGTAGACCTCTAAGTTAGCAAACAGGCATACGGTCCTCCTGATGGTAAACAATTTATATATCAAAATCAAAATTTGTGGTTCCACAATTTTAGTCGCCCGTGTAACGGAATTCCACTGGCGGTGGAATGTAAAATATTATTCAGCGACCTGAAAACGTATTTTTAAATGAATTTTCATACCAGCCCGTGCAAGGACCTACACAATAATATTGTGTCCTACTGTAATGCATGTGCAATATTTACGTAGCAACTTTGGATTCCTGTACATGTGAGTGAATTTGGTCGCCATTGCATATTTTCGTCTGTTTTAACATAGAGTGGATATGAAAATACAAATTATTATTTTTTCACCATAATCATAATTCTTCGGCCCCTGTTCCACGTCAAGTGGGGTCGGCAGAACTGTTTCATTCTTTCACTCACTTCTATTAGCCGTCAAATCTGAGCTCACTCTTTTTATTCTTATGTCCTCTTGCACACAATCCATCTTGCTCTTCCTCCACCACAACAGTTAGTTATCTTTCTATCCAAAAGATCAGAAATATAGAACTAATATTGTTCAATTTAATATTGTGTGTGTTTAGAAGCTACTTTTCTTAGTCTGGAAGAGATCGCTTTCCAGTGTTATGACCGCCTATTGTACCTTTTTTTTCTGTTTTATTTAAAATTAAGGTGAAGAATAAATAATCATTATTCATTCATACTATGTTACAATGCATACAATTACCAATGATACGAATTAAAATAATATACTAAAATGACTTATTCAAGTTTAGCAACCTATATTTTTTGTTTTCAAGGTTTATTATTATTTTAAGTATACTGCCGAAATGAGTCATCATAATAATAAGTGTATTTATTTTCAAATGATCCATAATTACGTGAATAACTTGTATACACGCTCTGTTGATCATGCTTCTAATGAAGTAATCATTCTTATATCCTCATATTATGAGGTTGAAGCTTTTTGCAAAACTGTGTGCAGTTTTTTGCAAGAACTCATTTAGCTGTTTATTGTTGTTAATGTCAGATAGTATCGCAATATCTCAATTACTATTGTCTTGAAGTACGATGTAGTGAAGATACGGGGTTTTTATTTCTTGTTCTATAAGCGTGGTATACGTATACGTGTGGTGCTTTATATCTCAAAGGTCTAGTCAAAATAATGTTTTGTGAAGTTTGACAGATAGATAGATATTTATTTATTAGGTAAACTTATATCAAGCTCTGGTTAGTAATGTATTAATAAAGTTCTTGATTAAATTCGAACTTAAAACAAATAAGTACAGAATGAGAATAAAAGCCAAGCCGGGATCAAAATAAAGTAAATTTATTTACCTATACTACCTAGAATGCCTATGTGCTATGTAATATCACTAAAGCGAGTGCACCCAATGCTAGCAATACAAACCCACTTGACTATGATAAGGATATAAGTGATAGGAAAAAGCTCATTTAATTTGTTAACGTTTAAACAAGTATTTCACAAAGAACAGAAGTGGACATTTATCCGCAGAAAGAAATAATAAAATCATTATCCTGAAATGGGCATATAGACTCAAAATAACATAAATCTCAAAGCACACATACAACCAATAAATTGGAAGCAATCAAAGTATCTTACCAAGTGGAAGAACTTCAAAGGGACATCTAGGGCATTATAAAATAATCCAACAGATTCATTTTTAAATTTGTTGACGCTCGAGTCACGTTTCAAGGATTTTGGGAACTGCTTTAAAAATGCTATTAGGTCGATCGTTAAACTTTGAATGAGTGACATCTTAGAGAAAACCATCCTTACCTTTCTTCTAATCATCAATCATATTACTAAAATCAACTCTATTTACATTTATATAAGGGTCAAAAGTAGCGGCTTGGGCGAGTTTAGGGGTTTATACAACATGGGTGGAGTAAGTTGTCGACTACGTTGACACAGAATACTTTTTGAATCATCACTCGTATTTGATGTGTTTCGGGAATCAGAGTGGATTAATTTTAGTTTCAGAGGAATCCAAATGCGTTTAAAGCTCAGAGTTCAGAAATGGTAAGTCCGATTTATAGTAGTTTTATAGGAGGCAAGTTGAGAATCGTTAAGTTTGTTTAATAGGTTCTAAGGGCACGTAGAGGTGTTGTTGGGTGTCTATTTCAATCTGAGAACTTGAACTATTAGTTTTGCTCATCAAATGTTTCAAGAAATATTAAAGTCTATAACAATTGCTATTTTAATACATAAAAAACTTTTACAGAAATATATAGTAGAAATAATAATAATAATAATAAATAATAAATATGTGGGACGTAATCACACAGCATCATGTAGCCCCAAACTAAGCAGAGCTTGTATTATGGGAACCACATGATTGATATATATATAGAAATATTATTACAAACGCAAAATTTGTTTTTAGGGTTTATGTGATTACAGAATCAAACTAAAATAGCTGAAACATTGTGGTGATTAGTTCTTTATTATTAGATATTATTAGTTTCACAATAAATTTACCTAAACTCGAATTTACATTGGGATAATAGTGACGTAACACTACTTTCACGAGATTAATTTCACGTGTAAACGTCTAGTTTTACTATGGATGCATTAATTTTATGTTATTGTTTTAATTTCACCCCACGCGCAATTTTTGTATAAATTAATAGGTGAGTTCTGCTATGCACGAGTCCCGCTATTCTCGGATTCTTAAATACCTAAATAAAAGTGCCGCTATGCTAGGAATCAGATTCTCGGACTGGCATGGAAGTAATATCACCATTAACAGACAGTAATTCAGTTATGAAATGAAATGATGCCTACAGACAACATTTTGCATTAGAAAATAAAGCTTCGATGCTGATGGATTTTGATGGATGTTGATTACACAAAATAACAAAGTTTTACAACTTGTTTTATAATGTTATTTCGATTCCTTGAGTTGCCAGTGATCGCCAGTTCGATCGTCTTGTCAGTCCCAATCCAGACCGTAAGGTCTGGTGATCACATAAGCGAATCAAAGTATGCAATAATGATAGCGTAAACTTTTGTTGATGGTAATATTGATGATGACATTAATAGAAGCAAATTGGGTGTTTCCCAAGAAAAGTATGTTCGGTTATGGTAAAAACTAGAATTCAAATTAATTAAATATACCTAATAATGACATACCTAAGAAATCAATTTAAAGGACTCTTGAGGATTACGATACTACGGAACAGAATTCTTTCATTTATAAAATTATCATAATGTCGTAACTCAGGCATAAATTTGTGGAAATGTTTAATAAGATATCAAATAATTTATTAAATATTATTCCATTTGACATTTCACAAAGCTAAGCTAAATCTACATGCCGAAGAACTGAAGAATACTTGGATCAAACTTCGAGAAAAATAGGACCAAACGGGTATGGAAGTGGAGACCCCGTTTAGGTAAACGTAGTGTATGACGCTGCCTGGCTGGATGGAGTGACGACCTGCTTATGCTGGCAGAGAGTGAATGAGAGAAGAGCCGAGGATCAGGCTCAGTGGCGTACCTTGGGTGAGATCTACGTCCAGCAGTAGACTGCGATAGGTTGATGATGATGATGATGGTGAAGCTAACATACGTAATATTGAATAATTCTTCTTCTTCATCGGGAATTTTTAGGTCGCCCGAATGCCTCCGATATGGCTTAGCTTAGACTGAAAAGCCGGGATCAACATCTTAACGTGCCTATCGATGCACGAAAGCGCTCAACTCAGTCACCCATCTAAGTAATGACCGGGCGGAGTGTTGTTTAACCAAGGTGATCTGCTAAGAACACAGATGAAGTAAACCACGCCACGAGCGTTTCATATTCTTTATTGAACAATAATACTCAGTAACATGTCCAATGAATACGTAATCCAAAACCGTATTGAATTGTCCCAAAAAGAATCAATCCATTAAAATAACTTTGTTTCCTAACATATCGATATACCTTAGAAATTAAGCTATAAAGTTGAAACAGACGATGCTGGGCGCCGCGGGTAGCCCAGAGTATAACACATTTTACAACTATTAGAGAAGGTATGTGGGCGCAGAGATAAAGGTTTAGTTGGTGGTGCATCTCTACACCAAAAGTTTATATGACTTGAATCGAAACACACACAAGTAAAAAATAAAAAATCACTATTCACAAAGAGTAGAATTAAAAATCCGGCCAAGTGCAAGTTGGACTCGTGCACAAAGGGTTACGTACCGTTGTATGGGAGCCCCACATATATATTTATTTTATTCTGTTTTTAGTGTTTGTTAGTGGCAACAAAAATACATCATCTGTGAAAATTTCAACTGGTTCATGAGATACAGCCTGGTGACAGACAGACGCACAGAATTTTAATCATAGGGTCCTGTTTTTACCCTTTGGGTACGAAAACTTAAAAAACGGAAATTTTCACGAAGGTACCTCGTTGAAGGTCCAAACCGACGGCGTTTACCCAGGCGAATGATGATGATGATGGTTGATCCATACAGTCTCTTAGCTTATCTTAAGTTACCGATACCAGCACGTGCTCAAAATAACCTGAAGTTGTGATTCTATCAGTAATTTACTATGTTTCGGGTTTATGACTGTCATAGTTAACCCAACAGTTACTATCGCTCCAACGGGAACCCACCACGATACCAATAACTGTTCCAACCCAAAGTTATTGCATGTAATATTTGTTTAAAACCTTTTTTCGGTGCTTAAAATTAAAATAAGTTGCCGGCAGCGATGGCGTTTTACGTGTAAGAGCGGTTGATAGTCGAATGAGTTTATGGTTATTGCGCGTTGTAAACGGCGCAAGTGTTTTTCTATAGAAAATAACTAGCTAACTACCATTTCTAATAATAACTCGTGTATACGATGCAATTGTAAAAAAATATTGTCATAAAAATAACATAATCACGTTATTAAATTTTTCTCAAGATTGAACCCCAAACCGCATGCATAACGTGGAGATTATGGGCATTTTATTATCAGCCTTCAATGTTCAACAGCTGGGCAAATGCCTACCCCATTCTCTCCATTCATTCCTCTCCTGTACTAAGATAGTACAGTCGGAACCGATTCGGGCTACATGATGCTGTGTAAGAGTGTCCAGCATTATTAGAATTTTATTATTACTTAAATTTTAGACGGAGTCCCCAAAACCAAAACCCGCAAGCAAACTAAGGTCCAGGACGTCAGTGAGCAGCAGTGGGGCTCAAGTGAAGTAGGGCAGGACACTTGGCCAGACGGAGTGACGACCGGACCAGAGCGCTGACCGAGTGGTGGCCGAGAGTTGGTTAAATGAATAGGGGACGTTCTCCAGCCTGATGGGTTGACAATAATTGGAAGACCGTGGGCAGCACCTGGTTCAGACAAGCGCAGGATCCAGGTGAGTCAAAAGAAGCCTCAACAGTAGGTTGAAAACGGCTGATGATGATAATGATGATTATTATGGTCAGAACAGATCTTATAATTGAATTTGTAAGAGTCGTGCTTTCTTTCTTCTTTCTTTCTTTTCCGTATGTATTTTATATAAGTGTACAAACCCCCATCTCTGGAGCCGAAGCCAACCTCACCTGGACGTGATGCATCCTGCTAAACAACGAACGGGGCTCTGGCGGCCAGCTGATTGCGGGATAGCACAGCTGACATCGGCACAGCTAAATCCCCTGGCCACCGACGAGCATCAGTGTCGGTGGTGCGAGAAGCTGTGCCCTGCGATCCCCAATCCGCATACCCAGCGTGGGGAGGCCTATGTCCAGCAGTGGACTGATATAGGCTGGTATGGTGGTGGTGTGGATGTATTTTACACGGGATTACTGCAAACAGCTGACGGACGCAATTTAAAGGTAGGATGCAGAATCTTATAAAAAAACATTACGACTCACTTATGGAATAAGTCGGGGTTTAAGCAATAAAATTATATTAAACGCATACGCACCTTACGTATATATTATCTCCTTTACCTATTAAGCCTCTTAATATGGCCTAAAAAGTGTAGTAATACTTAAATATGCAGTCCAACACCGGCACAGTTACTATACAGTATTTATATATGAGCGTTTTCGTGCTTCGGAAGGCACTTTAAGCTGTTTTACCTGGAATTTTCGGTCGTTAAGCCAGTTGAGAGGCCTCCAAGTGGTCTAAAAACTCCGAAATCAGAGTTGGCCATTAAAATGATAATGAACATGGAACTAGCACATGGCCGACCTGATGTTAAATGGTAACCATTACTTATAAGAAAGTACAGTTTCACGTATGTTTGAAACACGCCTTAACCTGCATATATCAACTTTCGGCCTTAAGTACCTGTAATTTCACCGGAACCCGAAACACAGCAATGCTAGTTCACGGTTTAAATAGGTAGGCGGGTAGAATAAAAAAAACTTTATTCAAAATTATAAGGCAGATCTATAGATGGATTGGGATCCCATAAATCGAAACCTATATTAAAAGAGTGTAGTTTGTCGGAAGAATGTTAATGCACTGCGTACTTTGCCCGAAGACTGCGTATTACTACATTTTTCTAGCATCCCTTGTATAACGATACTAAATTTATGACGTTAAGGAATCGGCCGACTAAAAATTATAAAGATTCCACAATTTATTGCCTCCAGTCGTTCGTAATCCTCTTACTGTCGAACAACTTATTAAGTGAGGGCCAAATACTGATATATATTGCTCATACCATCGCGTGTTGGACTTGTAATACTAAACATGTTGGGGCTTAAGGCCTATTTCAGTTCAAAGGCCCTGGGGCTTTAATGAAGATGGGAACGTAAAGGTTCATCGGTGTTATAATTTAGGAATGAGTTGAGTTTTGGATGATGATGCTCGACCGTAAAAAAAACTATCGAAGCTCAAATATTTTAACTATATTATGGAATCATCATCATCAGCATATAGCAGTTCATTGGATAGACCCCTCCTCTAATGAGCGCCATTGCACCCTGTCCTCAGCTAGAAGTATCCAGCTTTTCGTAGATTGCCACTCCACCTGAAGGCCTAGCCAATCGGCATTTGCTACAAAGCGATTCTATTTCTACCGTCATCATCGTTCAGGAGCGAATAAAATACATTAAAATATTGGACAGCTCAATATCACATATACATGATTGAAGTTGCTTGTACATTCTTGGGGTGGACTTTTTTTGGTTGTGCTTAGGTACTCGTGTATCGTTTTCACTCGCTGTACTTAATTCGTACGCGTACAACGCGTATTTTCCCAATGAGCGCCATTTTGGTACCTCCACTCAACCTCCACTTTGGAAGCCAACCTCACCTGCCCGTGGACCCTGCTGTATAAAAAACGGAGTTTTGACAGCTGACTGATTGCCATGAACGCTACCTTGATGGCTAGTGTTATAATCAATGCCATGAACGCTACCTTGATGGCTAGTGTTATAATCAATGCCATGAACGCTACCTTGATGGCTAGTGTTATAATCAATGCCATGAACGCTACCTTGATGGCTAGTGATATAATCAATGCCATGAACGCTACCTTGATGGCTAGTGTTATAATCAATGCCATGAACGCTATCTTGATGACTAGTGTTATAACCAATGCCATGAACGCTACCTTGATGGCTAGTGTTATAATCAATGCCATGTTCAATTTAGTGACAGCTATCAATGAAGTTAAATAACCGTTTTAGAATTTTATTACAGATATCGAATCATCAGTCTACAGAACACAAAGTATATTGCATTTGGATTGATCACTTGCATGCATCGAGATAGTAAAATAGAGCCACAAACCTTGAAAAAAATTGTCTGTACCAAAACTCAGCGCACGCTGCCTATTGAGGCGATAATAAACCCTTTTTAAACTACCTATGGTCAAGATTATTAGTATTATTATTATCTTATTATCATTATTTTTGTATCATTTGGTATTGTATTATAATCCTAAATACTGAAATATGTTTGACGTATAAGTGAACAGTTATTAATAAAAAACGTATGAAAATATTTATGAATATATATATATATATATATATATATATAAATATATATATATAAATATAATATATATATATAAATAAATATATATATATATATTTATTTCCTAGAATACATAAATATTTACACAATTAGGTCTTATAGATATGTTAGTACATGGTTTTCAATCTGCATACACGAAAAGAAAACATTATTACGGTGTCGTTACGACAAAATTAATTGTGTTGATAGTTAATTTCTTACTGTTTTTAATTAAGATATACTGTATTCAATGATAAATATTATATTATAATTATAAAACTATTTTAATTTTATGATTGTTACTGTCTGTTTGTAATGTATTGTGAGTACAATAGTTTTCGGTTAATAGATCTTTATTTTCTCAAAAGAATAGAACTATTCACTACATGAGAATTATCAAAATTATACTTACAAAACTAGAAGAAAATGTGAGCATACAGTTAACATTCTACTAATCCTATTAATATTATAAATGCGAAAGTTTGTGAGTATAAATGTATAATGGATGGATGAATGGATGAATGTTTGTTCCTCTTTCACGCAAAAACAACTAAATGGATTTGGATTAAACTTGGAATACACATAGTTTGTGACCTGGATTAACACATAAACTACTTTTTATCCCGGTACCACGCGAGCAAAACCGCGGGCGGACGCTAGTATTATAAATGCGAAAGTTTATAATTATGGATGTATGGATGAATGGATGAACGTTTGTTACTTTTTCACGCAAAAATAAGAAAACGGATTTGGATGAAACTTGGAATACACATAGGTTGTGACCTGGATTAACACATAGGCTACTTTATAACCCGGTACCATGCGAGCGAAGCCGCGGGCTTAAGCTAGTTTATAATAAATTGCATTGAGCTACTATTCACTACTAGGTTAATGTAAAATAGGCATTAAGTCAACAATATTTCCGTCTAAGAAGGTACATGAAGCTTTCAATCTATTAATCGTAGATTGCAATGGTATTTCGTAACCATAGATACAGGAAGACAACTAGATAAAGTCTTAAAATTCAATACGGCTGATATCTACTTTCTTATGTCCAATATCATCAGTTAGAAAGGGATGCATACATATATAAATGCGACTTCAAAAAGTTAATCGTACCAGGGCGCTCGAACAAATTTCTATGCAGGTTCATACAAATGCCCTGGTACGTAGTCGTACAAAGTCGCAGAAATCGCATTGAGATAAATTATTGTATCTCTTTCTAGCCAACATATATGGACATAAGAAAGTAGAGATCAGCCGTATGAGTTAATGTTCAGAGCAATCATGAATTTTAAGACTTCTTCTATGCTTTAGTCTTATTTCTTTGTTCGTAACCCACGGTTCTGTTGATCAAGTTGAAAAAAAAACAAATATTTCTATAATAACCTAATAATAAAAATATTATAAAATAAAAGTATGTAATAAATGCCAAAGTTTGTGAGGGTGGATTGATGGTTTGATGGATGGATGGGTTTCGGTTAGTTACTCTATAACTACTAAACGATTGATTTTGATAAAACTTGAAATAAATGTACAAAGTTTGTGTTTAAATAAATAAGAATACAATAATTATGTAATTTGATCTTAATCTTTAAATAAATCTATGAAAAAAGTATGTATTTAAAAAAAATGGTTAATACTTTCTAAATCTACATATGTAAATTTCGCGACAAGCTTTTATGTAATATAAATTATATAATATAATAAATAATGGATTTGATTAATTTTAAGGTTTATTTTTCTCTTTTAAGAGCTTAAAATAAAGCTTGTATTTAAAAAGTTTTTATCAATTAATTTATTTCTAAATACGTAAAAGTTAGCAGCGAGTCCCAACGTCATTTAAATTATTTATCATTATTTAATTGCTACATGCATTTGTGAATACCATCTCAAATTATAAATCCAAGATACGATTACCAGTCAGTCATTACTTTTATCTTTGCGATAGTTTCATCGAAGGATTAATGTCTTAATCGTTAAATCCCGATTGCTTTCAACATAATGACTGGAGGCGATAATTCCTCAAAGTACCCAGTTAATGACCAGCGATGGTCATCAACCTAACAGTTCTAGCAATATATCAAAGACAAAACTGACAAATTATATTTAAGTTTGGAAGTAACCTTTGAGTAGGTATCGAGACTAAAAATCTAATTGTTCTTAGTAAGATCATATCATCGGATGGTATAAACAAATGATGAAAACGATCGGTCAACGACCTAAACTGTCAGATAAAATGCTCAAATATGTACAGTTGCAAAAAGAAGTGACAAAGAATAAATGGTTAATATTTAATACCTATATAAAATATCAGAAGTAGTCAGAAACTACATACATCATTTTATCGAATTAAATAAAAACAGATCAATCAGTAGGTACCGTTAATATTCTCTCTCAATTTTCTTTTTCAATTTTCCGAATAAATCCCTGAATTGTTATGATAATATTGTCGTTTGAAATATCTTAAAATCTATTTTTAGAAAAAGTCTAAACTCATTTTGTTGCTATCCATACAAAAATTAGAAATCTTCCCGATGAATAACAACTCATTGTCTTACTTTTTGTTGAACTAATCACTCGATTGTTCGACTATTATAATCAATTATTCGATTAAGTTTCATTTATATGACAGCATCAATCTCATCGGTTGTACAACGTCATTCGTTAGCTTTGATGGTATGTAAATTAATATCATCGGCTCTTTCTTTTGTATAAGGTGATTTAATATAATCATTATCAATCTCATACTATTTAATAGACATTCTATTCGATCGCCTACCGTATTTCGATTATCATAATATTCATTCGAATGAAACAAATCATTAAAAAATGCCGATCGGCTATGATCAATTACAAATTGAGAACCGGTTCTGTGGCTTTTGTTTTTGAGGAAACATTGAATCTAATTTGGCTTACTTTAAAGTCTTCGGACCACCTCGTTGTTAATACGTTTACAACCTTTCCGCTCATTAGCCGACAATCCTAAGACGATTAAGTTGTAACATGTTTCAAAAAACCAACTTGTGTGTACCAATTAAAATTTATTCCCTCTAAAGAGTCTCACGCCTCGCGGGTAGATACGAATCTTTACGATAGAGAGTTAGGTAAAACAACATTTTGTTAGCTCTGAGATCTCCCATGATGTTTTTATAAAGTTCTCTATTATTCCAAAAGTGATTAATGTTTACACAAATTATGCCGCAAAGTTTGAAGCGTCACTTCCCATCATCAATCTTTGAAACTCGCAACGGAAAATCGGCAACGTTTTAAAATTCTCCTGAAAAGATTGTCCACCATGCAATTTCTTTGCGTATTCTATTTCGTGAAATATTTTGCAACGTTTACTTTCCGGATTTGGAAGATATGTTCGCGTTCTTAATCTTATTGCTGGAGGGGTAGAGTTCAGTTTTGTGATGTTGCTTCTGGGAAATGTTTTAAGGATTGTTAGGTTCAAAAAAGTGTCAAATTGATCATGCAGTACGGTCACGTTCCGCTTCGCCGGTCAGGGATCGGAAGTCTGTTCTGTGTAACTAAACCAATCAAGAGACCATTGTCTCAGATGATACAAAGGTATTGGTTTGCTAACATATGTACTCGTACTGTTACAATTGTTGTGGCTACTATTTTTGGTAGTAAATGATACCAAATAATTTATTTTAATGAATCAGTCGCACTGCTGAGAACACAAGTATAAATCACAAATTACCAACAAAAAGGATAATCATCATGTCGACGTGTAGAAGTTTTCACAGACATTAGGCTTTTCTTGGGAAGCTATGCAGGAATGGTTGATAAAGTATGTTTTACTTATTTTCAAGTCAACTCAACTCGTGAACTTGAACTAACATTCTAAAAACTTCAGGTTCACTGGAACCTGAAGTTTTTAGAATGTTAGTTTTTCTAACCAAATTTTAAATATCATAACAAAATTATTTATTCTTGGGAAGCTAAGTAGTGAACCTGAAGTTTTTTTAATGTTAGTTTCTGTAACCAAATTTTAAATATCATAACAAAATTTATGATATTTAAAATTTGGTTACAAAACTTTTTCTTTAAAATATTCTTTAAATGTGAGTTTGGAAAATGCATATCATATGCACTTTAGAAAAATAACACAGTATTATTTAGACAAATTTATTACTTTCCTAGATTTAATATACTACATTCCCAGAACAAGTCGGTCCAATCATTTTTATGAGCTCTCTTGTGTATAAAGTCAGTGTTTTGGAGTCTTGAGACACTCATCTTGAGCAGACAAAAGGAGACATAAAATTCAAACGTGATACACAAACCAGTTCAGTAAAGTGTCATCTTCAGTTTAGTGTTTCTGAAATGACAGCTTAGGAGTAATGAACCTCTGGAAAAAATGAGACGAATTTCCTTCAAAAGGTTACTAAAGGTAGTAGTCGACTAGACGGCAGCAAGCGACATGTCGCCACGACAGACTAGATTCTATGCTTTTCTATGAAAATAGCTTCCGTTGCTCGTAACCTGTATAGAAATAAATAGAAATCAGTACTGTCAGGCAAAACCTCGCCTGCTGCTTCTGTTATTGGGCTAAAGAATCATATCTTTAGTTGGTTTTTACAGAGATACTTAAAGTGGTTTCAACCAAGTCGATTGAGTTGGAATCAAATACAAGTATACCGGTCCGCGGTGCACCCTACTAAACAGCAAACAGGGCTCTAGTGATTGTGGCATAGCCAAACACCGTCAAATCTCCTATAGGCCGCCGACAACTGTGAGAGAAGTCCCTGTGATCCCCAATCCGTGTGCCTACGTAGGGGTTATGGGTATATGCCCATAACCGGGGAGATATCCCATCTCATTAAAGAAGGCCTATTTCAGTTGTAAAATATATTGCTTATGTTAATAGCTATATGCTGTTTAAAAACCGCCAACACCAAAGTTTGTCAGTGGCCACCATCTCATGCGACAAGCGGAAAGTTGGTAAGTACATACTTAAACGGGTTTTAAATTATGATGCTCATGTAATTTTAGACCTGTACTAACAAAATTCTGTTCAACTTATTCTATCAAACACACAATCTTGCACCTAGCAACGAGAAACAACCAAATACCTACGTGACTTGATAAAATCTACACGTTTTACTTCTTGAAAGATGAAAGTTTCTCAGAAACTGCAAACAGGATACCGTGATAGTGAGGTGAAAATAAATAAAAAAAAAGTTATGTTGGATATCATCACGCATTATCATCGAATTTCAATCTAACCTGGACTTATTGAATGACATATATAGGTACTGCTTATAAGATTTTTATAAATACATAACTTACCATTTAGAAAAAACACTCAGACAGATATCTACTCAAAATCAAAACATTAGATGCATAGATATTGCAAGTATGATTTCGCCCGATTGGGTCAAAGTTAGTTGTCTCTATGTTCTATTATAATCATTGTTTTTTAGGCATCATCGTCATTCCACTGCTGGACATAAGCCTCCCCTATATCGACAACTTTACCACACAAAGGCATAAAGCATATAAACGACATTGAGATAATTTTACGTTCCGTGTCAATACATTTACGGCAGTCGCAAAACATAGTGGAAAATATGACGTCATTAAAGCATCCTACTTCGGTAATGTTGGTTTTATAGGGTATTTTCCCGTGGCTCTACTTTTTTGTTCTACTGGAAATTCAGTTTTGAGTATTATTTGCACAAAAAAACTTATTTATACTATGACAGTATTCATTTCTGTGTACCCCGATGATGTGAACACACTTTTAATAATAATCTTTATCATCATAATCATTAGCCTATAGCAGTCCGCCGCTGCACATAGGCCCCTAAGATCTTCATGGTCATGTTATTCCTCATCGCCCTATTAATTATATTTTTGATCTAACTCCGATGTATGGCAAATTAAAAAAATAAGTATCATCAATGGCATATGCATGCTGCATGCATACCTTTGGCGAAGGTCAGCTCTGAGTGAAAGAGATGCAACATTTACTCGGCAGACAGATGCAAAACGCATAACCAAAGTGCCATATTGAAGCAGTAAGAAAATCTTAATCCCATTTTGACTGTAAATTTTATTAATATGTGGACTACCCCCAAGAACAGCTGTGGAAATTTTTAAACAAATAAACGAATTCATAACTAAGTCAAAACTTTGCCTAGACACTTCAAAGCCAAATAAAATATTATACGAGGAAACAATTAAGTTTAGTCAAGTCAAATTAGTTTTCTCGTCACCCAAACCGCAATGTTTGAAACGAAAGTTTTCTATCAGTGTGTCCTACCCGTCATGACATACGGAGCTGAAACGCGGACACTCACAGTACGGCTAGTCCACCAGTTAAAAGTCGCTCAGTGAGCTATGCTCGGAGTTTCTCTGAAGAATAGAATCCAAAACGAGCATAGCTCAGAGAATTAGCAAGCTGAAGTGGCAGTAGGCTGGCCATATCTGCCGAAGAATCGATAACTTTAGGGTAAACAAGTTCTTGAGTGGAGACCGCGGCTCGGCAAACGTACGGGCGTGTAGGACGCCCTCCGGCCGGGTGGAGTGACGATCTGCGAAAAGCTGCTGGTAGAGACTGGATGCATCGAGCTCAGGACAGGGCGCAATGGCGCTCATTAGGGAGGCCGATGTCCAGCAGTGGACTGGTATAGGCTTATGATGATGATGATGAAACAATTAAGCAATATGAGACTTGATATAGGGTTGGAACCACGCAACATAGCATACATACCCTCACTTCGTGGATTTACCGATAGGACAAAAAAGTAGAACCACGAGAAAACACCCATTTTATAGCAGAGGGAGCTAAGGGACTGTGTGTTTGTAGATGCCGTAAAGATTCTCATCTATATTGTGGCTTGCGGCGTTGTGCTTTTATTTTGTTGGCCCTTGATGTTATATCAAGATGCGTAAGCTTGACTTGACCTTTCTATCTTTTATTAGAAATTGCTCTATTTTTGGATGACTTTGAAATTGGTCTCTGGAATACCATCCTCCGAATGTTAAAGTGGGTTTACGCTAAACAAGCCGAGCACCAAGTCGTGTAGTCTGGACCGACTTGTAAGCCTTGAACAAGCGCGCTTTCAACGTTTGGTTCGTGTTCACAAAGGGATTTGCGTCGCGTATAATCGTTGGGGTAAACGAGTTCGGCGCCAGCCAGTTGGCGATTTGCGAAAGGCTGCTGGTGAAAGCTGGATGCGTCGAGCTCAAGACAAGGCGCAATGGCGCTCATTAGAGGAGGCCTATGTCTAGCAGTGGACTGTTAAAGGCAGATGATGATGATGATAACTAACTTTCGAGGGCAGTGCTCGTGGCAAGCTTATTGTAAGTTTAAGTTTTGATGCCGCGAATGACGACACCCAGAATGGCGCGGTGGCTCGTGCTCGGCTCGTCTAGCGTAGATCTTTCTTATGGAATAAAGTTTGGATGTGACTATAATGACTATGTGAAATACTAATCATGTATATTTGTTCCATCTTTATGTCAAAACTACCTGCTGAAAGAATGCAGGTAAAATATGGCTCTTATATATAGTACATGCGACCAGGAATGAGAGAAAGGCCTACTCTTTACCTACTGTAAAACCTACTTTTTGCCCAGAAACCACACGAGCATTGTCGCGTGGGAAGCTAAACACCACCACAGCATACCAGCCTATATCAGTCCACTGCTGGACATAGGCCTTCCCTGATAAAGGGGGATATACCCATAATCCCCACGCTGGGTATGCGGGTTGGGGATCGCAGGGCACAGCTTCTCGCACCACCGACGCAGCTGCCCGTCGATGGCCAGGGGATTTAGCTGTGCTAATGTAGGCTGTGCTATGCCGCAAACAGCCGGCCGCCAGAGCCCCGTTCGTTGTTTAGCAGGGTGCACCACGTGCAGGTGGGGATGGCTTGGATTCCGAAGATAGGGGTTGGAACCCCGTACACCCCCGAAGTTCTGAAATCAGTTGATATTAAATACAAATTTATTTCCTCCTCCCTTCTTCCTTAATTTTATGTATCAAATACTGTAATAAAACTAAATCATACAAAAGCGGAGGACAAGACACAATGTTATGGCACTCCTTAGGGGAGGCCTATGTCCAGCCGTGGACTGCTATAAGCTGATGATGATGATGATGATCATACAAAAGCATCAATACTCTTTTTTGCGTACTTACCTTTTTTCTACTAAGTGTCTACTTAATATAAAACATGAAGACGACAAATTAAATCGTAAGAACCCTTCATAAAACTTAACACAGTTATAAAACGCTCGAACATAAAACCCTAGGAGCTCACAAAAAAAGTTGAATTTTTCCGGAAACGTGAAGCTTGGATATATCAATAAACATACGACAAATATTGCGATTTCCACCGGTTTAACCTAAGTGCCGGACCATTTGACCACGACCATAGTGCAGGTCGTAAGGTTCTTTAAACTAAACGATATTTTATCGTTACAAACACGATCAAAGTTTTAAAAACTGAATAAAGTTCACAATTTGTGATTTCAGGAAACTATCTAACTAAGGCATTTCGGAGGCCTTCGAGTGGTCTTTAAACTCCGACACCAGAGTTGGCTACTTAAAGTCGACAAAGGAGAATGCCGAGAACCCGTACCTATTGCGTCAAAACCAAACGTATCCCGTAAAATGTATTATATTTTATAAATGACATGAACATTTTGTCTAAAGTTTGATGAGAAAATGGACGTGAATAAGAGTACTTTAAGTTCCTAAGGTTTTAATAAATTGATTTGAAAAAAAAAGTTACATCAACCTCGAAGCGGCCTCCGTTACTTGTGTAATGTTATTTGTATTAATTGATTTACTAACTAAAAACAGAACTTCAATGCTGAAAATAATCTCTTCACTTCACTTCTTTATTTAATGGGTTCTGGGATAGTTCTCCAAAATTTCACCAGTATCAAGTAGGTATATTGTTCATAACAAATATGAGGCAACGCAGTACGGCTTATAAGTCCAGTCGTCCAGTTTTCAGTCAGGTCCTGTTTTCTGTCATACCAGTGGCGACTATGACAAAAAACTATTTATTTAATTCTTTGCACTTTACAAAGATAAATGTACAATTGGTGGACTTAATGCTAGGAATTATATAATAAACTACCCGACGTGTTAAACCGTGAGAGTAATGAGAAAATATTTGTAAAAAACTTGAAACATTTACTTATTACTAAAAGCTATTACACAGTTAAGGAATATTTTAATGACAATTTCTAAGTAACAAAAATTACTAATGATAAGCATCTACTTATAAAATAACAATATTAATAATATGACCAAAGTAATCTGCCGACAATACCTACCTATTTGACTAACGAATTGTAATATACCTACCTAAATATTGACTAAGTAAATATTGACTTTAATTTATCTATTTAAATGTAATATTATCATGTGACTATAACTATGACGTCATCCTCTCTCCTATTTACTATTGTTGTGCCCAACAGGGTCTATAATGATCACAATGAAAATTTGTTAACACCTGTATATTTACATTATGGAACGCAATAAATGATTGAGTATTGAGTATTGGAAGCATTTTCTGGCAAACTATCATAGAACAATTTTCTTCATCAGAGAATCCCAGTCAAAATTCGATTTTATTCCATTTCACTAAACTTGTGTCTTATTATTAAGGTAGATTGGTTAAATTAGTATTTGTAGCAGTAAACTTTGTTCGTGTGTTAAAATGGTAGTAGGTGTCAAAGTCGTTTCACACATCAACGTCAATTTGTCTGTTCATCAATCGAAGTGTGAAGTGTTGTGACATCGCGAGTTAGTAAAAAGCGTGTGCATACAATTTTATTCAGTAGTAAACTCTTTCCAATCATTTCCAATAGCTTTTTCAATTTGTTCGTAATAGATTTCTCAGCTAAACATTTAGGAATAAGCGTTTTTTAGAATAATTTTGGAATAAAGGTTTTCGAATGGTGACCGCGATCTGGAAGTCGAAGTGTAGGGAGACCCCCCACCAGATGTACCGACGACATCGTCAAGAATATAGGTGGATGAAGAGGGTTCGAGACCGTTCTTCGTGGAATTCCTTGGAGGAGACCCATGTTCAGCAGTGGACTTCTACAGGTTGTTGATGATGATTTTTTGGAAAAAAATTGTATAAACGCTTTGAATGCTGAAAACACATTGACGTACCTGCTGCAGGACGTGCTCCTTGAGCAAGTTGTGGAGCGTCATGACTGAGGCCCGCAGTCAGAATTATTCTGAAATTTTAATTAACTGAATTACATACAATTATTTGAAATAAAAATAACAAAAATAATGTTTGTTTAGTCCATTTATTCGTGTGTTTTTTTTTTATAAATTATGGAATTATTCTGTATTTATGTAATTTTAATTGACCATTCTTACAAGTATACCTACACAATCAACCAAAATAAAGTTGACAAAATCAATTATTGATTAGTTTTGAAATTATAAAAATACAACCGAATTAAGAGCTACAACATGGGGTCCTTCAAAAGGCGAGTATTTCATCACCTCGAGGGCCGGCAGCGCATCAGTGTTGCCTCTGGTGATGCAGGTGTCCATGAGCGGCGGTGACTACCTCCCATCAGGTAGCCCGCATGTTCGTCTGCCAGCTTTGGCATTAAAAAAAAAAGAATTGAGAACCTCCTCCTTTTTTTAAAGTCAGTTAAAAACGAACGACGCGACACGATTACAACAAGATATATTTATCTGAAGTTCTAAAAACTATAGAAGCACTTGCATCGTATTGGCTAATATCGGAAATGGTACGATACCTCTGGTCTAAATTTGTACCATTCCGAAATACGCTTACTCCGACACATTATCCCGTTTTATGACCTATAAAAGTCAGGCCGAACGTACTACTATACCACAGCCCTTATTTTCAGAACCTTTAAGTCGCATTTACAAATGAAACGGGCTATCAGAAACTTAACTCATGCAAAAATAACCTACATTATTGGAAGGAATTAATTTCTTTATGTCTTGACGGTTTGGGCAAAGAAATAGAGGATCTATTTCTTTCTGAGATGTTGTACCCGGGGATAATGTAAGAAATGATTAGATACCAGTGTTTATCGTGTAACAAGTACCTACCTAGAAGAAGCGAATAAGCACTGGTTTACTGGCTTACTTCGGTGTTTTAGCAGATTATATTGGTAAAGCAACACTTCATCCAGTCACTACTTGTTTGGGTGACCGTTTAGTGACATTTAGATCAGAGAGCTTCTGTACTTCGATAGATACGGTAAGATGTTGACCGGCTTTTCAGTCGTTAAGCCATGTTGGAGGCCATCGGGTGGCCTAAAAACTTTGAAATCAGAGTTTCTTAACTAGCTTATACGAAGAAGAAGAAGAAAAGATAGGTAGGGGAAGACCTAGAATAAATTACATGAGGTATTTAAGGAGAAAATTGCTGACAAGTCGTAGGTATAGGAATTTCCCTACTAACTCCTAACTCCAAAGCTGCTTCTTGTACATAAAAGAGGCTGCTTTGAATATAGGCAGATGGCAGATTTGGTGCAACTGTTGTAGCTTCTTGCATCAGTTAGTAGAACAAGTCAATAAACGATGTTTATATTAACAGAGTTAAATCCAAGGAGATTTTATTGCAGGAGTAGGTACGCGCTTTTTACAAAAATCTGTCCTTAATGTATTGTCCCATAGAGGGTTCGCGTCTCGTTTCCTCTTTAGTGTGCATTTAGTGGCATTTTGCTAAGAAAAATCAGGCACAGACTTACGTTCAAAGCGCGCTCTCCCTAATAAAACTTCCTTGAATCAAACTAGTCAATCGAGCAGTCGCAAAACTGTCATAACCACTGTGAAAGCAGTACATAATTATACATAGTGAGAACGTGGTTCTTGACAAAACTTCGATGTTCAGCGAGTCGGGTGTTAATAATTCAGAGGAAACACATTTTATATTATTTTGTAGTAACAAGAATAAGAGAATGTTTTTGCTTTGTGTGTGATCGTTATTCTTATCAGTTTTTTCATTGGTCCTCTGTCCTTATATTTTATGGCAATAAACATGCATAGATTTTTAGGCGATCATTTTACTTTCACAATAAAAACCGTGTTTATGTTGATATTTTATTGCATGTTCGTGACGTTTCGCTAATGTGGGTTTTTTATTATATTTCAAAAGATAAAAGTATGGCGGAACTCGTAAAGTGTTTTATTTGTTACAGTTGCAATTTTGACGATCTGTAACATAATAAATTCTACTTTTATATCATAAAAACGAATCGTTGCAATCGTATTGATGTACAATATTTTATTTTTTAAATGTAGAATCTTTTTTCTTTAATGTGGTGACACTTGTTAAAATTTTTGGGCTATTATAAAATCGTAGTATTGGAATCAACAAAAACAGCAACAGCACTAGTCCATTCAATTTACTGCTACAAAAGGGAGATATTATGCCCATAATCCCCAAGCTTACAATAATCCCCAAGCTGGGTATGCGGGTTAAGTAAGCCCGGTTTTCGTCTATCAGCCTGTGTACATCTCGGCAGCAAGACCTACTGTTTGCAGGTCCTGGTATTTGCCAATTTAACCGTCTGCTTCATAACCTACCGGTTGGTAAGGGGACGTTAAACATTTAGTAGATTTGGTTGGGTGTTGTCAGTCTGTGTACCATTGGCTTTGGCCTTTGGTCTTGACTTGGGTATGGACTCGTGGTGGTATGTGCTGCTCGGTACTGTGGATGCCGGGCGTCGCTCTTCGCACGCAACTAGCTGTTTCATGAACCCAGGGCGAATGGGTCAAACATGGCTAACAGCGGGGTCGGTGAGTGATCCTTATACGTAACTCGTTACTTGTAACTTGTTAAGGTACTCCGGTACTTGCCTGGATAGCAAGTAGTTCATGCTGCGAGATAAATGAACCGGCCTACCCAGCTGAGCAGTTTGGGGAGGTGCGCATTATGTGTACCGAGAAGTGAGCGTGCTTTACAGCTCCGGTACTATTCATGGAAAAATAGTAGACGGCTTCACTGACTGCCTAAGCTGGATTACAAGTTAGCTATCCTTCAGTGGTTAGCGGGTATTGAGCCACATAACAGCTCCGGTACCATTCATGGACAAATGGTAGTGCGCCCTCAGCGCACGAGTAACTCACCTGAGTACCGGGGTGCACTTTGCATCTCGGCAGCCAAGACCTACTGTTCGCAGATCCTGGTATTTCCCAGTTTAATCGTCTGCTTCATAACCTATTGGTTGGTAAGGAGACGTTAAACATTTTGTAGATTTGATTGGGTTCTGTCAGTCTGTCGACTGATACAGGCTAAAGCTCTATGTGTTTTTTTATATAATATATAAAATTGTATTAATAATTAGTAATGTGCATGCATTATGTGTTACAGTAGATACCTAACAGTTTGAATTTGTTTGCTCCCGTTTATTTTATCAAAGTTTTTATCTTGCGCTTTTATTAATCTAATTATTTGTCAACAAAAAGTAATTTATTTACCTTTAAGATTTAAAATCTCTGTCGTTAATTTCAGGTTTTCCCCAAGGCTGGCTTTTCTGAAGTCGTTTCGGAAAGCTAAGCTTTTACGTGATAATGAAATAATTATAAAAAACAAAGCAACAAAATTACAAATTATATTATTTTCATCACGTTTTTATTAAAACGTTACCAGGGAAAATGTCAGAAGCAGAAGACTTGAAAGTGACCTTTTTTAATCCAAGAAGCGGTCATTTAATACAATTTCACAAATTGAAGAAAAATTTTGAAACAAAGGGTGGGCACATTTTAATTTCTTATCCCGGATAGCAATTTATTTGTACCGCCATTTTTGTCTTGGTTTTAGATTAAAAATGAAATCGAAATAAAGTCAAATAACAAAAAAAAGAATGAATTAAATAGATATATAAATAATGCAGGACTATCACACAACACCATGTAGCCCCAAACTAAGCAGAGCTTGTGTTATGGGAACAATTGATATATACATAATTACATGTTTTTTTAAGCTATTGCATAGCTTCTATCGAGGGCCTTGAGCGCGGGGACCGAATCCAGAAATTCCGTAACGAAAAAAAACCTCACGCTCCCCACTCCGACGGGCACGGAGGTGTGGCTTGAAGGCCGTGCATTGTCTAACGTCGTTTCTTTTCAGCAGTCTTCGACACGGTGTTTGTGTGCGTGCAACTAGACGTATTGTACGACTCTACGAAGCTCGCACGAATCGAGACGATCACCACGCTCAAAAAGTGTAACTTTGAATTAATATCAAAGAAAAAGAAATAATGCATAAATAAAATAAATAAATAATTATAATTGCATAAGTTGATAAAAAATGCTATGCAATAGCTTTACCGCGACAGTCCCCGAGTGCCACACGTCTTTTTTTTTAAATACATTCATATTATAGATAGAAAACACCCGAGACAAATATTTGCAGAACATACAAACATTTATCCCGCGGCAGGAATCGAACCCGCAACCTTCTGCATCTCACGGGGGTGGGCCTTCATCCACTGGGCCAAAGAGGCCGTCAATTAAATTAAATTATTATAACAATGTTTGTGAAATTTTAGAAAATTTTGAAATGTTTGCCCCTTTTTAACGAAACTACTGAATGGAGTGAACCGGAATGACCTGAAATTTTGCGCATTATGTATTTGTGGAATAACATATTGATTAATAATTATAATGGCTGATTGCGGCATAGCACAGCCTACATTGGCACAGCTAAATCCCCTGGGCACCGACGGGCAGCAGCGTCGGTTAGTGCGAGAAGCTGTGCCCTGCGATCCCCAACCCGCATGCCCAGCGTGGAGATTATGGACATATCCCTCTTTATTAGGGGAGGCCTATGTCCAGCAGTGGACTTATATAGGCTGGTGTGGTGTGTGGTGGAATAACATATATAATCTTTATGGGCACTACGTGAGCGAAGCCCAGGGCAGAAGCTAGTAAACTAACAAAACCATATCACATAATTTTCCATTATAACTACCAAGTATAATTTAAATAGACGCGACAAGTATAATTTAATTAACTTTAATTTGTATTTTTAGTTTGTTGTAAGTATAAAGTCTGTGTTTTTCTTTATGTTTTCTTGTTAATGTTAGTGGTCACAAATATTTTTTTTTCTTTCAAAGGCATTGAAATAAATCAGACCAAAAAAAATTAAAAGACCCTTAAGAAACCTTTTCTAAAGAACGACATTGTATTTCGGAATCATAGAGAACCCTCAAGTTGGCCCTTCACGCTCTTAGATATCAAAACATGGCAAAAACCCTTTCTCTCACAGCGCTTATGCGGTTTCATTGCGTGCAGGAAATTCGTGAATGAATCAGGTACTTACGTAGGGTTTTTAGCTTTTTGCATTCCCACGGTCCGATAAATTGTTGACAATATTTTAGATCGTTTTGTCATGGTCATTATGCCATCCATTTTCATTAGATTTTGTGCTCATATAAGCACAAAATTTTAGATTAAGCCTAAAGCCTGCTCCATGGACGCAAAAAGACAAATGTCTAGGTATAGTCATCTACGAAGAAATTTGAGATAAATGGGTGAATGAATCTTCAACTTTTCATTGAATCTAAAAAATAAAACAAAAGAAACATCTTCACGACTGTTTCCCTTTAATGGATATATTCAGATATTGCTCAGTACGCAAATCTATGTATGATACCTTAAGGGGGGTAGTCAGAGGCAAGTCCAAACATTATGTTCAATACATGCCCACTTTTTGCACACTGCACTACTTTACCACTATTATTCTACACTACTATTTTAACACTAACCTAGCACATACCTTTCGATGTTTTCCTTCACAGTTTCTAGCTTGTGGTAATGCGCACATAATTTTTTCAAAACGAAAAATCTATTGGTGCACGTCTGTTATTCGAACCCACAACCTCCAGATCTTAAGGGGTACATCTCACTAGGCCACCACGGCTCTTCATTGAATCTATAACAACAAGAACCAAGCCTATATCAATCTACTGGACGTAGGCCACGCCAGAGGAAGATAAGCCCATAATCCCCACGTTGGGCATATGGGTTGGAGATAGAAGGGCACAGCTTCTACCCGTTGACGGCCAGAGAATATAGTTGTGTCGATATTTATATGAGCTATGCCACAATCAGCTGACCGCCAAGGCCCCGTTTGTTAGTAAGCATCACTATAGCAGAGCAGGTCAGCTTGGCTTGGTTTTCGAAGACAGAGGTTGGATTCCATTACATCCTAACCTGATGAATCTATAACTTTTCTCCTTAGGACAACTAAGGAATGAAAAGCTCTTCCGGCGTCAGTATTTTCCGATAGCTATGACTTAGGGATCTTCAAGCGAAGAGTACATTCTAGGCAAGCGTGCTACATCGTCGACTGTATCTTCACTTCCAACAGGTGAGATGGCGGTCAAACGTAAGCCTATAAACTATGAAAAAACCTGTGGGGTGATCGGCTAACTCTGTTTCAAACAGAAATGATTGACACCGATCCTGTTTTAACAAACTGCGACAGTTTGTCAATTGACGTTCATTGAATTTCGACGGATGAAATGTCAATGTTTGTAAAAACAGGGTGCCTAGTGCAAGTATTTTTCCAGCTCGATCTTTTTTGCGTTTACGCAAATTTACATGGAATCAAGGTAGCGCCATCTATTGAGAAACGCGTGGCACTGACTCCTTTCCAAACAAATTTGCGTAAACGCAAGAGTTACATGATCGTGTAAATCTGTTGCAAATGATTTAATCCGCTGATTTAATTATTTTGACCTTGTCTCTCATAAATTCGCCAATTATTTTGACAAGGATGCTACTGATTGAACCATTCATCTGATTTTCGCTGGGCAGTAGATCAAATATCACACCGGATTCTGTAACATGAGGATAAGTAATTCACCTGTGATAAATCAGCCCCGTTAAGAAGCGTACCATCTGTTTACGAGGTTCATAATTATTTTAACAGTTTTTACGTTTTTTATGCTGGATTCCTTTAGAGCATGTTTATTAAAACATGTGTCGCATTGCGGTTCATTCATGGGAGGAAGTCGAAATTAAAGTTAGGTTTTCGGTGGTTTTTATTGAGGTTTGTGCGTACAATTGGTACACGTCTTATAATGTCAAATATATATCAATAAATATATAGTCCAATGCAAATGGAATTTTTGTATTTTGGTTACATGGTTAGACAGAAATTAATTTTCTTGGTATAGACAACAAGTCCATGATATATTCTTGACATTATTTTCATTTTATCTTGATTATTATTAATAAGTGAATTTATAATTTCGTCTTGTATGGACTTTGTTTAAAATAACCGATTTTCATTTTTATTTTATTTGTATTTTGAAAGTTATGTTTACTGTAAAAGGTAACATTCATTATGTACCTACAAACGAGTGTTTCAGATTATTGATCTCTTCAGACATTGGTGAAGTTAAACTAAACTGAACACACTGAAGTTAAAAAAAAAAACAGAATTTTCATGTGAACTGCTCTAATCAAAAGTCTACACCACTCCAAAATCTCTGCAGGAAACTTTTTACGCGCAAAAATTCAAGTCAATTTTAATTGCAAAATCTTAACTCAAAAAGGCTGCATTTATACACCATGTTTCGCATAAGAGTTCGCAGCAACTACATAAGTACTTTTTAAGGTAAACTCTTTAGTAATTATAAAACGGTCGCCGAGATGTTGACTCATTAAAAATGTATGAGAATTCCTTTTAAAAATCTGTCAAGATAAACGATGCTAGCCTATTGCCATCTCTTACAGTTGGATAATGATAAAGAGTGACAGAGCTAATTTTGTTACATGGAAAACTTACTGAGGAACTGAGTAGCGTTTGTAAGGGCCTATTACACCATCTTCAAATAACATCAAAGTAAGCCATTTGAGAAAAGAAAGAAATGCAATCATTTATTTCAAAATCTTTTGGTCGCCACTCAGCATGTGTTTCGGCAGAGGACCTGTCGAAGCCCAGGTCGTCTGTGACACCAAGTTGAGTGACAATTGGGTTATATTCAGTACACACACTGACAAACAGATGCTATGTACATATAGGAAAAATATTTATTATTTATTTTCCTATTTAATCAAAGTATTATAACAATAATTCTGGCATATAAACAAAGGTTGGCACAAACAAAAACACCTGTGTGGTTTAAGTAGCATTCGTTGTAGTTAATTTGGAAGCCGAAAGAGAAAAATCGGTTGTTCCGACCTAAACAAGGTTTAATTTGTTCGCATTAATAATGATGATGAGAACTTATTGCCCTCCGAGATTACTAAATTCGGTCGCTTGCATACAAATTTCGGTGTTAGGTACCAACAACGTTTTATTTAAGGGATCCTTGAAAATGTTTGTTAGTAGCTAAATGTTTTTTTGCCTTATTTTAACAGGTTTATATGAAAATTCCTAACTTTATCTACAATCATGAAAAGTTTATAGACAGAGCTGAAGGCTTATTAAACTATTCGTGATTAGCGAAATTAATATTATTATTTCTGCTATTTTTTTAACACATGAAATTGATTCGGTATATCTACGTCTGTTAATAAAATAAATAAATAAATAATGCTGGACATTATCACACCGCATCATGTAGCCCCAAACTAAGCAGAGCTTGTGTTATGGGAACGACATGATTGATATATTACATAATTATAATTTTTTTGTAAATACATACATATCATACATAGGAAACACCCAGACCCGAATGTATGGACATACTTGTAGTTTTATTTGTAATTAAATTATTTACGGTACTTATCTGCTTGACGTGTAATACTCTTTATCAAAATAATTATTGATTACTATTATTTATAGCAAAAGTTTGTTCATTTTCGTAAAATAAACTTAAAATTACAGTCGTAAAAATGTTGTGGCCAATTTCAATATATTTTAGAAATAGAAGAGTTCTTTGTGAAGGGCTCATCCTTGGGAGTACTACCACCACGAAAATTACTGCCGTTATGCACCATTGCTGTTTTGGTTTGAAGGGAGTGAAGCCGGTGAAATTACAGGCATATGAGGCTTAACATCTCCATTCCTCAAGTTAATGGACGAAGGTAGTTGCATTGTAGGGCGCGTTCCATGGGTGAACTACGCAGCAATACTTTGTTATAAGTCATCATCATCATTATCATTATCATCATCAGCCTATAGCAGTCCACTGCTGGACATAGGCCTCCCCTAATGAGCGCCATTGCGCCCTGTTCTGAGTTTGACGCATCCAGCTTCTACCAGCAGCCTTTAGCACACCGTCACTCCACCTGACCGGAGCGCTTATAAGTAAAGGTTATCAATTAATATCCGGTGGGCCATATGCTAGTTCTATCTTCAGAGAACAGAAAGTATCTTACTTCAACATTTCAGGGATAAGATAGTTATTTTACCTCAGTGTCTTCTTACAAATATATTTATAAAATAAATAAATAATGCAGGACTATCACACAACATCATGTAGCCCCAAACTAAGCAGAGCTTGTGATATGGAAACCACATGATTGATATATTACTTGTATACATTTTTTTAAATACATACATATTATAGATAGAAAATACCCCGACCCGAGACAAATATTTGCAGAGTATACAAACATTTGTCCCGCAGCGGGAATCAAACTCGCAACCTTTTGCGTCTCAGGCGGGCCTTCATATTTACCTGTATTCCATAATCAATTGGTGATAATGATTAAGTTTTCTATTTTTTTCAAAATGGAAATGGAGTTGGACAAGCCCTTTGGCTAGAAGGAGTGACGACAGGTGGACTAGAGCGCAGACCGAGTGGTGACCGAGAGTTCATAACAGCAATAGGGGACGTCCTCCAGCCAGATGGGTTGACGATATTAGAAAGACCATGAACGGCACCTGGCCCAGATAAGAGATATTCTTTTAAGTAAGCAAGAGCCTCGTATCCTGCATACGAGGCTAGTTGCTTACTTAAAAGAATACTCCGCAGTGGGTCGAAAACATCTGTTAATGATGATGATGATGATGGAAATGAATAGCCTATGAAATATTACTAATTTTCGTTCCTAAAGTTCAACAACACAATGTCAAAGCTAACGCTCACGAACAAACACTAGGCTATTATTTACAGTCCTATTCTCTATTGGGCTTTCAACATTAAAGTAATAAACAAAGCCCACCGCGCTTCCATTCCTCTGAAATTGATAGACATAGAGTTATCATTTGACAGTGTGCGTGCTGTGTTTTGTCACGCGAGTCTCTGGCGCGCCCACAGAATAGGCTCTTCCTAGATAGGTCATGGCCGAAATACCAACATTTGTGGGCAATTATCAGAGTTTTATAAAGTTAAACCTTTAGAATAATTTAGTTTTTATTTTTTCCGAATGTTTGTAGAGATAGAAAAAGGTAAAATTTTTGAAATGTCGTTGAATGTTTGTCAAGAAATAGGTTCAAACGTTTTAGCGAAGTCAAAGTTTATTACCTACTTATACATTTTTATTATTGTTTTAAGTATCTTAAGGAATATTGTATTTTCAAACGAAACAATACCTGATTTTGTATTTTGTTATAATGTTTCAATCATTATGAGCGATCCTGGCTTTCTTTGAAAAAGTGCATCAAAAATGCAGTTTGCCATACCTACGCTACCAATTATTGGATTCGAACGACATCATGTTCAAAATCTTGATGTTTCCTATCTACATCAAAACTGCAAAAATATTAACTCGATACCAGAGGATGGTAGTAAAATTATTTGAGCATTTTGTTCACTTAAATACTTTGATAGTTTCGTTTAAAAGAAAATCAGCAAAATTCAAAGAAAATTTAAAAAAAAATCTAATTGGTATTTAAATATACGCAAACGAAGTTACAAGCAGGTCAGCTAGTTTAAATAATAACCGTATCTAGAGTTTTACGCCCTATTCGTCAACTTGTAATAAAAATGACTGCGGCCATACATAATGGGAACAAAGACCTTATTTTAAAGTTTTTCTTGCACCCCTTTAGCATAAAAACTTAAAAGATTCTTATCATATTCCTGTAAGAGCGCTTTTAAACTGGTATTTATGACTTTCTTATCATGTGTGTATTTTTTTTTGCCTTGGTGCCTAGAAAGACGGCGATCGCTATAAAGCGTCTGTAAATCTGTCGCAAATTATTTTTGTTTTTTATTCATCAATTTTTTTACATCATCGGCCGAAACTAGATGAGCTTTCAATCGTGGAGATAGGCACACAAAAGGAAGCTTATACCCAGCAGTGAGTGAAGTTCAGTTTGATGATGGTGATGATTTGATCTTTGTATTAACGTTAATGTTTGTTTAACAGAATGTATAAATATTAGAGAACTTAGTTTATCAATTCATATTTCATTCAATATCTATTATGGTTCGTTCTACGTAACAAAAAAAACTATTTTTATGTTTCTTAAAGTAAGTGGTTGATAGTTTAATAAAATGACCAGATAAAATTCTTATAGGACTAAATGGAGAAAAAATCTCTATAAATCATGTCAGATTTGCATGATTTTAATTTTAGACTGGCCTCATAGCCAAGTTGGTAGTGGCTCTGTTTTCAGTGCCGTTGGTTGCGGGTTCGATCCCCACCCAGGACAGATATTTTTTTGGTGAACATAGTTGTCGGGTTGCATGTTTTTCCTGTGCTTGGGTGTTTTATAAGTGTATCTTTTTCAATCTCTGGTATCCGTATGGTATAGAATTTTCCTAGCAAGGCTAGGCTAGGAATGAGACAACCGTGTTGGTTTTTCTTATTCTTCGTATGAGCTAGTGGCCAACTCTGGTGTCGGAGTTTTTAGTCCGCCCGAAGGCCTCCGACATGGCTTAACGACTGTCAAAGCCGGGACCAACATCTTAACGTACCTTCCGAAGCACGGAAGCGCTCAGATCTAATTGCCACTAAACGGTCACCCATCCAAGTGACTAGGCAGATCGTTGCTTAGCCAAGGTGATCTTAAAAGAACACCGAAGTAAGCCACGCCACGAGCTGTGTTGGTGATGTCCCGAATATATTTCATTTTTATTTTTAACAATATATTTTATAAATAAAAGAAAGTCGTGTTAGTTACATTATTTATAACTCAAGAATGGCTGAATTTGGCTAAAAAAAAGAAAGAAAAAAAGAGAAGTAGTTTAGAACTATGAGAAGGACATAGGATACATAAAGTAGGGGTACGGTAGGGTAGGAGTAGGGGTAGAGGTAGGGTAAGGGGTTGCTTGGGTTGGGGTAAGGGTAGGGGTAGGGGTAGGGTAGGGGTAAAATAGGGGTATGGTATGGATAAGGTAGGGTAGGGGTACGGGTAGGGTAGGGTAGGGTATTGTTGTATCCTACAAATATTTTAACTACAAAAATATCGAATTCAACTGTCAGAATTATTTTTCATAAAAAACTGCTACAACGCCGGCAAAACGAGGTAAGTTCTCATAATTCCTCGAGGGTGGGAACCAATTCCCATATTTTACGTAATTAAGAATCGGGACTGTCACCACGATTGGACACGCACGTTGGCGTGATTGCAACCCACCAATTAGGTCGGGTTTCTTGTAAGAACTCTACATTATACGCGCGAAACGTAAAGCTATTTGAAATAACCTTGACTTGATGGTTCATAGTTTAGTTGGTATCATGATGCATTATAATTTTCCCGTTGTTAGTATCTGATACTAGCTACAAAATAATCAATTGTATTTTTCTTTAAACAAGGTTCTATAATGATACTAATGAGAGAATGATATTGTATTCATACTGATTTCAAAACATTTTTTTTCGTGAACTGTTACGTAAGGTTTGGAAATGATTCATTTAGAGTCAAAGTCAAAGTCTTTGAAATAACCTATAGCAGTCCACTTTTGTTGATAAGGCCTCCCCTAATGAGCGCTATTGTGACGCATCCAGCTTCTACCAGCAGCCTTTGGCAGATCGTCTGGCAGAAACACGTTCTACACTACGTTTTCTGAGCCGCAGTCTCCACTCAAGAACTCGTTTACCCCAATGATTAGAAACTGAAACTGATACAAACTGATTCCAAAGGTTATCGGTTCATCGGCAGATATGGCCAGCTCATTGCCACATCAGCTGGCTAATTCTCTGATTTCTATGTAATAGATTCATCAGTAAAGTAAAAGAAAGCTTCGTAGTTTCTTTTTTGCTTCTGATCTACGTCTCTCACCGGTCAGCATACCTATTGCGCAGTTTCTGGACTTCGGTCGATGACGCCAATTTAGGCGTTTCGGTCCCGCTGAGATGTTACCCTTATTTCAAAAAAAATATGTATATGTCATCATGGCATGGACATTTAATAGAATCTTGACGGCCAGAGCTTCAAAATAAAGCAAGTGCTACACATGTGCCACCTGCCAAACCGGTATCACTAGATTTTTATGAAACTAAACTCTACCATTACTTACATTTATAATCATCAACAAGCCACCTCTTTCAATTCAGTTCACTACTGGCCATACGCCTTCCCTAATGAGCACCATTGCGCCCTGTCCTCTACATTTGTACATGTTGTTATTTTTTCTAAAATACACAAGATTTTGGTAGTACAAAATAATGAAGTAGAAGCAAAAAAACTCAAATTCTCGAAATGTTTTTCTAAAAACTCAAGACCACGTATTCGCGTAAACATTACTATCGATTGCACAATAACATGACTTTGGGCCATTTAAATGCCGATAACACGGGCACCAGGATACACAAATATTCGAGCATAAACGTAACGCGACAGGGTTTACCAGCATTATTTTTTCACCCACGCGCTCATAGGGAGATTCCAAGTCGTTTCCTTTTAACGCATTCTAAAAAGACTTCTGAGGGCGTTTATAACAAGACGGGGCGGAAGCGCGACATTCAATCAAGAATATTGCTTCAGTTATTCATTATATTCTAGCGGAACAAGAATGACTTAAAATTACTTGTAAGAAGTCAGTAAATTTAGAAGATTTTGATGTGTGAAATGAGCTAGAGCTTATTTCAGTATTCAAGTGCTTTGATTCAAACTTTTTTCAGTGATATTCTCGATTACTTCTATATAATTTTATTTATTTCTTTGTATAAGTAAGTCGCCTGTGACATCGGAGTTTTTAAGCCGCCTCAAGGGCTCCGACATGGCTTAGTGACTGAAAAAACCGGGACCAAGAGCTCAACGTGCCTTCCGAAACATGCAAGTGCTCAAATATAAATATCACTTAACGGTCACCCATCCAAGAAGTGACCGGGCGTTGTGCTGCTTAACCATGATGATCTGTTAGAAACACTGAAGTAAATCACGTCACGAGTGGTTACAACTTGTATTGACGAACATTGATCGAAATGGGAATAATGTTGTAAATAATTCATAAAACCCACTTCAACTCTATAAAGATAAAGTTTATTCTGTTAAATCTCGTTCCGTTCACGGCCCGTTGCATCATAAACAAAGCTCTATAGGCGCAAATAAAAACACGAATAACCCTTTAGAGCTGGCGTTCCCGTTGTTTCTATTATCATTGCTTTTTCGAGGGGATACGGGTTTTTTGCGTTCGAAAAAATAAGCAAGAGCCGGATATATTGAAGCCCGTTCTCCATCTGTTTTATTAAAACTGCGATATTGATCTCCATCACCGTTCCAGAATCGGTTTTAATTGAATTAATCGATTCGAATCAATGCGAAACCGATTGTTTGATGTTTGAACTGTAGCGATTTATCGATGTCATAAGTAAATCGTGTTGCAACGCCTTTTTGACTTCCGCAGTGATTGCGTGCGCTTATCGATGTATCGATATCGGTTCGTTATCGATTGAAAAATTGAAGGTGTTTGAGAAATTGGGGTTAAAAATGTCATGCTCACTCACATTTAAATCAAATAAGTGTTACTCAATCAATTGGGATTTCGGCAATAAGAAAATTGAATGCGTTGCTATCTTGGAGAGCCAATTTTGATGACAGAATATTTTATGTCATGTCACAAGCCATCAATTGTTCTTCAAAAAGCAGCAAATCAAAATTTCTCAAAAATGTTTTGCTCCGTCGCAATGAATAAAACAAAAAGGCTTCGAATGTTTTTGCTTGCAAAAACTCACGGACCTAAAAAGTGTGTATTTTTTGAACGAACAATGACGGATAAAAAGTTTCAGTTTATACAAGGCTTATTTACAGCGAATTCAATCAATTACGACGACCATCAGTGGTCACCTACCGAAATGTATGGGCACTTGACGAGAAAAGATGAGTTTGGACTTGGCAAAAAATTCAACTGTTCGTCGTTTGCGGCGAATAAAAACTCCTTCGAGTCCAATGTTGGACGCAGCAAAAAGTATGGATGTCTGAGCGCGGGAACTTCGTGAAAAAAATGTTGATTGGATATGGCATTTTGCAATGACTGAGGCATTTAAGGTTTTTCTATAGATTTGTTAGTGAAAACAATTTTTTATTCAATATTCGTAATTTGTATGGCTTCATCAAGCAAATTTGTGTTTTTTTTCCCTAAACCAACACGATTCTAGTTTTACGGAATGTTCCCATTACAAATCAATTTCTTGAGACGGAATGCAGATTATTCAACATCAAAATAGATTACTTTGCAAATTAATTTGCAAAGGTGAGTTAGATGTGCTCCCGAAACCGTTTACCTAATTTTGCGCAAAATTAATTTTGTTGACGAAACCAGTCAATCATGTAATTTGCATGTTGCAGAGCACATGCGAAAATTTGCAATATTAAAGTCATTTAAATTATGATTATAATAATGTATGAAACTCAGGTAATATATTTTTGTGTCACATACCTATAGTATCTATGTGAGTGTTAATGTAACAAGCCTATAATTGTTCTTCAACATAAAAATTTATACAAATATGTAGGAACTTAGTTGCTGCAAACTATATTTGATTTTAAAAATAGCTATTTTAAAAAAAGTATCTGAATTATGTGACAGTTTTTTTATCTAGGTCATAGTAAATATTCGTAATTCAATTATTTTTTTATTAGATTTATAAATTGATATTACTATATATATTTATACAGACAAAATCAAAATAGTCTGAATAATAATCTTTAAAACATAAATATGTTAGATTTCAGTCTAGACTCAAAATAAGTAAAGAAAGAAAAGAGCAAATTTGATAACTTTCTTTTTACAATTTTTCTCTGAAAACTGTATTATTTTCAATACCAAATAAGTAAAGGGCATTTTTTCCATTTCAAGTTATTCCAATAACAAATTTATCTATTGAATAAATTTTAAACGTGTATAAAATCATGCGTTTTTTTTGCGATGTAAGTATTTAAATATAGAGATATTGGTAAATAAGGATAGAAAATAAATAATATCAACGGAATATAAGTTCAATTGTTTTCGAAGCATACTAAATTTCATGAAAATCGTTGGAGCCGTTTCCGTGATTCAAATTATTTTATAGATACATTTAAACAAAATATAACTCGTTTAAAGCTAATAGTAACATATTGTACAGATATGTCACATCACACTAATATTATAAATGCGAAAGTTTGTGAGTATGTATGGATGAATGGATGAATATTTGTTACTCTTTCACGCGAAACCTACTGAACGAATTTCGATGAAACTTGGAATATACATAGTTTATGACCTGGATTAACACATAGGCTACTTTTTATCCGTGTACGGAAGCTAGTATACTATATGTATACAATAATTGCTCGTTCAAAGGTATTAGATAAGCATAGAAATATAATGAAACGTAGACAACTAACATTTTCGTACATCTCACCGATTGCTAATGAAATCTTGTCGATGTAGAAAACAACCAGCGGCGATCGCATCAAAAAGCGCTTACAACGTTGACGTTTTTTACCACTAATCGTAACTTATACGGTAGGGGACTCGAGCTGAGCACCCAGGGTTTACTGTGTGTGAATTGAATGAGATCGGAACTTTTAACGATGTATGTAACCAGAAAAAATCAACCAACAAGTATATTTTAAAATAAATTATTATTATTAATATTGTAATTTAAGAGCTTAGCTTTGTCAGTGTAGTGATGCAATTCTCTCCACTTAGCTCTTTCCATTGCTGTCTCTTTCACTTCCTTAAACGACATGACAGCGACCTTCTCTTTTATCTAACTCATGTATCTTATTCTTGGTCTTCCTCTTTCACGCTTTCCTTCTACTTTTCCCTCGATGATTTTAATGATCAAAATAAATAAATAAAAATATTAAATACTAGCTTCCGCCCGTGGCTTCACTCGCGTGATACCAGGATAAAAAAGCCTATGTATTTAATCCAGGTCTTAAGCTATGTATATTCCATAGTTTCATCCAAATCCGTTACAAAGTGAAGCGACCACAAACATACTCACACGCACACAAACTTTCGCATTTATAATATTAGTTGGGTGGTAAAGATAGAAAAATCTTAATAGCAGAATAAAAAACAACTGCAGAATATAAAATATGCGAACTTACTGCTAAATAGCATTTTCTTCCATATTATCTTTGTATTGTTTGGAGATGGATTGGTAGTGCAACAGATTTGATAAACGAAACAGTAGATTATCTCTTCAAGGTAAATATTAGGGATTCGGAGAAAAAAAACAACCAAATTGAGAACCTCCTCCTTTTTTGAGGTCAGTTAAAGAGGATTAGAGATTTGAAGAGGTTTAAAAATGACGTGCTTGAAAGCCATTATTAATTTAATCAAAGACTTAAAACGACCTCGGGGCGAGTTTCCTGACATCGATCGTATTACGGAAAGTATAAATAGCTTATAATTGTTTTTATAGTTCTACGCTAGGAAAATCATGACCTACATTGTATTTATTGCACATACTTTCCTTCTATCTTTTTCATAATGACCTAGTGGGCAACTAAGTTGACGAAGTTTTATGGTCGCTTGAAGGCCTCCAACATGGCGTAGCGATTGAAAAAGCCGGGACCAACCACTTAACGGGCCTTCCAAAGCACGGAAGCGATCTGAATGTCCCTAAACGGTCACCCAACCAAAACTAGTTACCGTACGTACTGTTACTTAACTGAGATGGTTTGCTGAGAACACCGAAGCACATACTGAGCGTTTCACATACTAAAGTAAAAGGTTATAATGACTTTATCCTTCATAATTATTTAAAAAAAACAGCCATGTGTGAGTCGCACTCGCGCACGAAAGGTACCCTACCATTGTATGGAATCTCCACAAAAATATTTATTTTATTCTGTTTTTAAGTATTTGTTGTTATAGCGGCAAAAGAAAAACTACATCATCTGTGAAAATGTCATCTGTCTAGCTGTCACGGTTTACGAGGTACAGCCTGGTGACAGACCGACAGACATACTTAGTAATATAGTCCCGTTTTAACCCTTTGGGTCAGAAACCCTAAAAAGAAATACGCCTAATCGACGACCTCTGTGGCGCAGTGGGCGAAGGTCCGCCTGGGACGCAGAAGGTTGCGGGTTCGATTCCCGCTGCGGGACAAATGTTTGCATGTTCTGCAGATATTTGTCTCGGGTCTGGGTGTTTTCTTTGTATGATATGTATGTATTTACAAAAAAAAAAATGTATCTATGTAGTATATCAATCATGTGGTTCCCATAATACAAGCTCTGCTTAGTTTGGGGCTGCATGATGCTGTGTGATAACGTCCAGGATTATTTATTTATTATTATTTATTAAAAATATAAGTTTTTCATGAAATTCTAAAAAAGTTAAACCGTTCAACAAAGTCATTAATAATTTGACCAGACAGATAATAATTGTTGTAGTATATAACAGCTTCAAACAATAACTTCTTTTTATTCCTTTTTTGTGTTGTCTTTTTTTCTTGTCTAACTAATCCAATGCTATTACAATTTAAAGGTGAAGATGACATGCAATAAGACTAAGAGAGAATATTTAAAAAAAAGAATTTTCCAAATCGGTTCATATATGACAGAGTTATGAGCTAACAAACATAAAAAAAACCGAATTGAGAACCTCCTCCTTTTTTTGAAGTCGATTAAAAAGAATAAGAAGCTTGTTCATAAATCTGATGCAACTTCAGAAAATTTATATAAACTTAAGTTATTGAATGCCAAAACAAACAGTACATCCGAAACCAAAAAAGCCAGATCACGGTGTCGTGATATCATAAATTTCGAATCCAAATATCGTATTCGCTGACAGAATATTAATTTCAAGTTATCACCACACTGGACCCCTGCTGCGAAATGCGAGAACAAAACACCTAAATACAAAGCGTATGATTTCGGACAATAAATTAAAAGGTTTGCTGGTTTGCCGCCTTTTCTGTGTAGGAATGACTTGGGCCGTCTCGGGGTAAGATTGTGGCTCTTATTTTTTAAAAGGTATTCATGGCATGTTTTTAGTTGTTAACGCTGTTAGTTGATTTCTTAGATTGGATTTTTATAAGTGATGGTATTTTTAAACACACTAATTATAAATGCGAAAGTTTGTGTATGTTTGGCCCCAGTCAACTCTGTAACAGCTGAACGGATTTGGATGGGACTTGGAATATACATAGTGACCTGAAAGAGGCTACTTTTTATACCGGAACTACGCGAGCAAAGCCATGGGCGGAAGGTCCTCAAACCCTCCCAAATACTTCCACGTAGAAAGGTCTTGAGCCACTTTCAAACAATAATTTCCCGCCTACCTTTCTTCATCGTATGAGTGACTCTGGTGTCGGAGTTTTTAGGACACCCGAAGACCTCCGACATGTCTTACTGACTGATAGAGCCGGGACCAACATCAACATCATAATATCCCACAAACTCTGTAACTGACTGAAAACTAAGTCATCTTTATCATTGTCATCATCATTCAGCCCGTTAACACCCACTGTTGGGTAGAGGCCTCCTCTTTATCACGCCACTCTTTTCTGTCCCTTGCAAGTTTCATCCATAGATTTCCCACTACGTCCACGATCTCGTTCGACCCTTGGGCAGGTGGTCGGCACCTTAAAACTAAATAATGCACATAAAATCATATAGCCCCAAAGTATACAAGATACTACTCATTATACTATTTCGTAAATCAAAGCTTGAGAGGTTTCAAGAGACGCCCGGATGGAACGAAGTTCCGGCACCTCTGGCACCTCAGGCACGATCGATTTCGCAAAGCTCTATAAGGAACTTCTTCGTTCCAAAACATGCAAAATGACGTAATCACCACTGCGATTTGAACTGGGTGTCGCGGCGCGGCAGCCCAAGCTTATACGGAGGGGCTAACAAGCACTTAGCATAAACGGTTGAAATAAGCGCACAAGTCTTTATACAATGACGTCATCAGCCCAACCATCTGACTATTACAAAGTGTCGTTACAACTTTTGGTCTTAATTTTTACCGTCTAGCCCCCTTTCGCAACGCGCGATAAGAAACTTCGTTCCAAAAACATTAACATACATTAGTTCTACGTCACAGGCAGAGCTCACTGCGCTACAGATGTTATTAGTTACATCAAAGTATTGGGGTATTGGTTATATTTGTTCTTGCAAACATTGATCAAACTGCTAAATCACAATGCGTAAAATAATTTCTAGGTATTCCACTGAGCACAGACTGGGCACAAAACATCTATCCCAAGTTCCATTGGGTGAACATCCGTGGGGTAACCACCGAACTCATATCGACGCCGACACAATACTAAAACAAAAGTCAGTCGAGTTCCTATCGTATATCACACTTTGGTATGACACAGTATCTGAAACCAGTAGGTTTGTTGCTATTGATAATAATTAATCTTTCAGGTATACATATACCTAATCTAGTCTTTCTTAGTCTCACAGGGCTTAATGGCTCTATACATGATGGATTCAGCAGAATATCAACTTATGCTAAATCGATACCATTTTGCTGCTGTTGCACACATCCTACCATGTTTTATGTTAACTTTTCTGTATTTTTTGTTACATTTATAATTTGTTGTGTTACGTGTTCTGTTGCAAGTAAATGTATGTTCATGCCTTTGTCTATGTTTATGTCTATGCCAATTAAAAATGTATTTAAGAATGACTGCGTGCTTAACTCTAACAAATGGTAGAATGGTCGTTATATCCGCTCTTTCTCCTCTTTTTATAATACTTCAAGAAAGAACAAGAGCAAGGCTCAACTGGAAACACAAACTTGACCTACAATCCATTGAAATGAAAAAAAAAATCAAAAATTGAATGAAATCACACGTTCTATTTTCAACTTACGAGTTTAAAACGCTTGACTATTTCATTTAAAATAAAAAACAATTACTTAGCTTACTGTGCTGAAAAGTCACTGTGGCACAGTAACCCCGGTGCGGCAAATAGCTCGTACTGCTAAATGGTGCGATTGAACAATATCAATACCCCAGCAGTATTGTCGCTCGATTGGCCGCACGCGCCGACCGACCTTGCGTTACGATACATAATGCGAATGTTTGGGGTAGATAGTCCTATTCTTATGTCTATAAGTCCACTATAGGTCTTCCTACTCAGAAAAGAGGTACACAATAAAGCCGGCTTTTGACTATAGGATGTAATGTATATTAAATCTTAAGCTATGTATTACACGTGATCATTTGACACTTCTGCACACGAATGTCATCATTCAAGCTCATGGCGAGGCAAGGAGAGGGGCGCTGTCCGGGAACGTGGCTCGTACATAATGTATGGTGTGCGATAAAATATTATATTACAAGATATTTACAGTCTTTCTTTCTATTATAACTCTAGTCTTTCTGTTTGGTGCTCGGCGAAGCAACACGTCAACGAAGTTCTGCGGAGTGCTGAAGGCGGACAGCGAGTCTATCCTTTCCTGATGATGCCTTATGGGGAAGGCGAAACATTGTCACATTTATCTCGAATTTTTATGAAACTGGTCAGAGAGAGTTGGCGGAATTTGTACTAAATATTTTTATCTTGTAATGGATTTCCGCAAAGTCACACTGGAATAAATTCAATAAATTATATCTCAAGATGTAATATACAACGTGTCCCGAAATTCAACGATAAGCGGGCACCACTTAACGAGAAAAAAAAAGAAAAAAAATATCATAATTACATTCGAAATTACAAAACAAATTCTAAAATCTTTCTAAAATTTACACCCCTTATGATACCAATTTGTTTTTTTTTTGTAATTTCAATTTAAATAAAAATATTTTTTTTCTCTTGTAGTCTCTTGTTACCTAGGGTAATCGTAAAATTAAATCGCTTGTCGTTAAATTTTGGGACAATCTGGACCTCTCATTATCGAAAGCTTAAAGGCTGGCAGATATACCATATCAGAAGGATGATCACAAATATTTCAACCTCACGTAAAAGCGTAATGAAACATTAAAACTCAAGGTCGTCTGAGGATGATAATAACTTTAAAACATACAGCTCATATTATATGAAGCTCCCGTGTGTATACCTTCATTATATCTTACAATCTCACGTGTGTTACCCTAAGCCATAAACTGCTACGTGTCCCGAAGCCCTTATCTCAAAACTAGTCCATAACATTAATCCTTGTACTAATTAATATTCTTAACAGACAAACTGCGAAGGTTGGATAAAAAAGTTGTCCCTTAAAGTTGGTATGATATCAGGTTGGATCTAAATTACGCGATTTATTTCTGTGTTTTTGATTTTTGTTTGTTGACAAAAATAATTTTCAATATTGTGAATCAGGTCGTGTGAAAGAATTTGCGAAAACAAACATTTTTGATTTGTTAATCAATAATGAAAAATATGAAATTTACTTTGTTTGTTCATAAATATTAAATGTTCTATTTGCAACATTTAGATGAGTTAGATATTTTATTTGAAAAAAAAACGAGATATGCTCAATGCTCATTGATAGGTAATTATGAATTATATAATCACAAGACAAGCAAGTACCTAGGTACATAAGTACTATATCAAGGAGGTGTTTAATTACTTACAATACTATATTGAACTTAAATATATATTTAAAAAACTAGAGGTTGGGTGGTGCGAGAGCTGCACGCAGCTCGCGGTTTATGTTTTAAGTATAGTATGCTTACCCCTACCCTACCTCTACACACTAAATATCAATGCGATTCTAAAATCTGATAGACGAAATGAAGAAAAAAAGTTTTGTATGAGGGGGTGAAAACTTTGTATGGGAGACTATTTTTTTTTGTACGAAACCCTATTTTTTTTCGGATCGATTTATGATATTAACATAAACCCTGAGCATAATTAGTTTGAGCGTGAACCCCCTACGACCTATAGTTTCCGAGATACATGGGGGGTGGGGGTGAAAGGGGGTGAAAAGGGGTAAAGTTGGATTTTTCCTGAAGTCACCCCTACTCCTTCTATACGATTTCCCAAAAAATGTCAACCCTGCGTGGTGGTATCTGGGAGAACAATCATGTCAATCACTCAGTCAGTCAGTGGTAATCGAGCTATATATATATGCTAGACACTATCACAGAGCGTCATGTAACCCAAAACTAAGCAGAGTTTATATCGGGAACTATTTAGTACTTCAATTACTAATTTACGTTTGATTTTCGTTTGGAAAGGCGACTAGTACAATACCGAGGTGGATGGCACAAACTTTGGGAGGCCTATATTAAGCAGTCGGGCTGTAGATGATAATAAGGATGAATAAATTACGTTTAAATGTTAAAGTTAAATATTAAATGCTACAGAACTCATCAATGTACATAATGAATTCCGTCTGAGATATGAAAAGAATATTCATGTCTTCAACCAATTTTACTGTGAAAGATCTAAATAATTTTATCATAATAAATTTTACAAAATGTTACAATTTAAAAAGAGTGGCGTGCGAAAACCTTATCAAAAAACCCATGAAATTCGATACGCAGTTTTAATTTAACGAAGATGTAATCTAAGCGATCATTTACTAATTTTATGTTCAATTTAAATGTACATAATGTAGTGCATTTGCACTTTTGTTAATTACGCGTTTATTTAGCTTCAAGCTCTAATTAACAAGTGTCTTAAAATGGGCTGAATTTAATTAATAAGTATATTAAAATTAGCTTCTTTTGGTTAAAAGTTTGGTTTTTTAACACTTTGACTGCTGAAAATACAACTGCCAATATTTAAGTGTTTTTCTTGTTAAGCCGCACACAACGTCTGATAAATATCTATTATGTATTAAAATTCTAAAATCTTAAATCTGTACATTAAATGAAAATATGTCTATGTAATCATGTTTTTCGTTTTTTATTTTAAAAACATGATTCTTGTAAAATCATGGATTGATTGTAAGTTACTTATAATGTATCCGCTCCATTTTTTCATCACTCACAAAAAAGGAACCGACCCAACGAATACAAAACCTTTGCCCATTTCATTAATGCGGCGAAATCTAATTTGTTATTAAATGGGACATTATGCCCCATTTGGTATACGGTAGAGGGTGGTTGGAATCCATTGAATTTAAACTGTCATCGGCGAAATTATAATATTAAAATAGGGGTTTTACTGCTTCCGTTATAGGTAACCGTTGGTATTCAAAAGCACGCTTTAAGTTTCAGAGCGTCGCTTGTTCACTGGATGTCCTGTTAGTGTTACTAAATCAGCCGGTCAAGTCCAACTAGAACTCGTACATAAAGGGTTCCGTACAATTCCGGCACTTGCTCTCCTGCCCGCTGTTCCCAACCACCTGCACTCGGGAAGACCTTAATAAAGTGACCGATCTAGCCGTGGAGGTGGCTACTTATGGGTCCACACAAATTTAAAAAACTAAATTAAAGATGGTTGAATCACTGACACGCAAAGAAGAAGAAGCCTGCGCACATTGGTCAGCGATTAGACGTTACGACAAGCTGCCGGGGACAATTTTCATACATTTTGTTCAAAGCTCCGCACACACGGCGACAATCGCGACAGCAAGATATGACAGACGCTCGCGACTAAGCGCGACGACAAAACGTCGTGTTTGCGTGTGAGGTCAGTTATTGTTATAGTGGTAAATGTCAACTCTCTACTTACTATGGTTGACGGGTGAACAGCGGTGGTTTAGTAATATGGTCCTGTTAGGTATTTTATTGAGTGAGAAAAAACATATTAATACACAAACACACTAACAAATTTTCGCATTTAATATTAAAGTTTGTTACGGAACATTGACATACACGACGATGACGATGACCAATGATAAACGCTTATGAAAAGCAAAATGGCTTTTCATTGGTTTGGATAATCAAATTGATTATTTGTCGTCTTCATGTGTATTTCAATGACAACCTATATCAAACTGGAGTTTTATAGTGATTATCCGACTATCAGTAGGTACTCATACTTACACTTTAGTAGATATTATAAAGTCGCAACGCAAACGTTATTGGAGCTACATCGTGCCGAGATTAAGGCTGCGATGGAGGCGAATGCATCGTCATGCTCCTGGATGTATGGTATAACTCACAGGAGAGAAGGAAGACATTGTAGGAGCGATTTGAATCTAGCAGTAGCATCAAAATATGACCAGAAAACTATGTAAGGCAGCGTTTGCTGATTTTTTACATCGCTGTGAATTTACTGCAAACTCGTAGTCTAGGAATCTATCTCATAGAGGCCTAGTTTTTTAGGGTATTTATCAATTTTCAGAGTTACGTCACACTAATATTATAATTATGAAAATCAACGGGATATTTACCATGATTTGTGAGTTCTGTTGTTTCCCAATATTTCGACGCAGTTGCATGCGCCATGATCACTAATATTATAATTGCGAAATGTTGTTAGTGTGTTATTTTGTTTGTTCCCACTCAACTCTGTAACGAGTGAAAGGTTTTGGATAAAACTTTGGATAAACGAAGAACTAGTTTATGACTGAGATTGACACACAAACTTGGATTCATACACATGCATTCTTTATCTTGGTATGAAGCTAATGTTTAATAAAAAGTAATAGAATTTTTAGCATTTCTTGGAAATGTAAAAGTACTTTACATAGAAAAAGTTGTGATCGTTCCATCATTATCATATTTTATGTATCATTATCATACCGCATTATAAATCTTGCCAATAAAGATGGTTGAAACATTGATAACCTGGTGTGATTCATGTGAAAATTATAAAAAAAAGAGATACAAATACAACAGAGTTTATTTTTCGTAAAAACCTAACACAGTGGGGTGTAGTTACTGATTGGCCCGCACGATGTATGCCTGTATCGTAGGAGGCCGGTATACTTAAAACGATTATCTAAGCAAAAGAAAAAAAACACAGAAACAGGGTCGACAAAATGTAGGTATAGAATACAAGTTTTTTTGTATAAATTTGAAAATAAAAGTAATATTGAATAAGTTTACAAATGCGCAGTTAAATTAAAGCGAGGTGTAAAGCAAACTAAATATCCATGGATGGGTAATTGATTTTTGAACAAAGAGAAACTTTCTTTTATTTTGCTTCTCATTTCATTTTAAACCACACCTAAAAATAATGTCATAAGCCTCAGGGAACTAGCAAAATAAAAATGAACAGTCTAGTTGGCTTATCGAAATAGGTTACTTACGAGTATTTCAAAATATACTCAAGAGAGTCTGGTTAAGATTTTTTTATTGTTTTTAAAAGAGAAAAGGTTTCGTCAAATCAAAAGTGTACCAACGCGGCGTCAAAGTTAGAGAACTGCGTTCTAACGCTACGCCAAAACGCTGCGTAGTATTGCACTATGAGAAGGTTAAGCTGTCAAATTGAGAGTTTGACGCCGACAGAGCGTCGCGTATAGATAAAGACGAGGCCACAACACTAGCGTTGCGACAACGCATGGAAAAAACGGCGTCGGATCGACAGCGACGCATTGTCGCAACGCAGACATTTCATTGCATACGGTATTGTACAAGTAGAGTACTACTTCTGTCTGCAATGACGAATTGGAAATTCAAATTGAAAACAGTACGATGACACTGATGATGATGATTTATGAGACGTCGTAAGTTTTGGCTGAGCGCACACCATAGTCAAGTCTGTCTTAAGACAGACTAGAGAGGAGCACTTCATGCCAACTCATGCACGGAGCTTATACCAACCAGGTTGGATCGACGAAAGAAGTGACGCCATAAGAGCTAAAATATTTGGAATTGGATTGTACGTAATTATAGTATATTATGCTCTATTACTTTTTTTTTCGTAAAGTTCATAGTTTAGGAGTTAGGACACTTTCAAATATATAAAAATATAAAAATAAAAATAAATATAAAAATAAATTTTCATTTATATTTGAAAGTGTCCTAACTCCTAAAATATGAACTTTACGAAAACAGTAATAGAACTTATCCCCTAGTCTGTCAGCGATATATATTTACGTATAATCTTATATAATTACTTACAATCCAATTCCAAGCATTTTAGCTCATATGGCGTTACTTCATTCGTCGATCCAACCTGGTTGGTATACGCTCCGTGCATGAGGTTGGCATGAAGCACTCTTCCCTAGTCTGTCTTAAGACAGACTTGACTATGGTCTGCGCTCAGCCTTTGGCGTCGCGGCATCTTCACAACGCAGTATTGTGACCTAGCCGCAATGCGCGCTATTGAACTTTATGTTGGACCAAACCAATTACTTTACTATTTCTTACAAATCTAAGCAAAAAATTTTTTGTATAAGAATTTTCACTATAGCTGAAACTCAACTTTATTGTGTTTGATTTACGGCTGTAAATAATCGCATTGCTTGCCTCACAGGGATTTCAAGGGTCAAATAATACTTGAAGATTTCCTTGCGCACTAAACACTTTATTTATGTAACGTACCTTTTGTGAAGCACGTACTATCGGCTGGAGTGTTGAATGACTTTAAGTTTAGAGGCTCAGAGTTCAGTGGTTAAAACGGCGAAGCATTTTTGTTTAAGACCCTTGGATAAATAAATACTAATATATGAAATTTTGTATAAGATCTACATTAAAAAAAATATATTTTCGAAAATAGTACAATTAAATGCACCATGAGTATTTTGATAAAAATGACATAAATTATTGGTTACTTTAACATACACAAACAGTACAAACAATTATACCAGAAATACAATCAATGACAACACAATCAATGGTATGGTAGAAAGAAAAAGAAAATAAATATTTTCAAATTGAATTAAAGATCAGTAAAGAGATGCTTAGGTACTAATGACTACTTTCACAGTAAAATATTCATAAAAAGAGAGACGAGAAGTTACACACATACTATTGGAAGGTATATAAATTGCAATTTGCCCAAATTGGGTAAAACACCTGAAATTGTAACTTACATAATATGAATAAGAATACGAATAGGTAAATAGGCAAATTAATTATGTGGTATCATAACAAATCAGCTCCAGAGCATCATGTTTCATTATCAAAATCAACTATTAGGTGCTTACCTATGAAATTGGCGTTTTATATGAAGAAGTAAAACGACTTTTTTTTAGGACATTAATATATTTATTCAATCAAAGTATGTACCATTGTTATCTATGCACTTTTGCCATTTAATAGGTATAGTTCACTGATTCCTTTGCTAAAAAAAATGTGGGGGGCGAGACTCAATAAAATCTTTGAAGGCGGCTTTGACTGCCTCGTCGGACCTAATATATACCATTTTGCCCAAAGGTAGTATTTAAACACAAAGCGAGCGTAGCAGCACACAAAACCTAGTACAATAATCTCGAGACGATCATGCGGACCTGCAGCCGATACTACAATAGTCCGCGTGTGGGCGAGTTAAAACATAATAACCACTTTTACAAATGCCTTATAACATTGCCTACCGCATGCAGTGAGAAGTCACATTTGAAGTATCAACCAGCCTTATTTCAATTCTATGTTTTGTTTCATCCATTGTTTTCTTAGGGAAATTTTCTGTATTTTGTTTTTTGTTTCTTTGTTTCGTTGGATTATTTTGTAAATAAGTTGGAGTCTGGTGATTAGGGAGCTTAATTTAGTCTAGTTTTTCTGAGAAATATTTTTGTTTGATACAACTTTTGCTGTGACTCTAACATAAAATTAAAACAAGTTATGTCTTATTATTTGACTAAACCTAGTATGATTATCTTGTTTAAAAATTTATTTTTTAAATATTCATTTTTTCTATAAAAAATTAAAAAAGAGTTTAGGAAGAGCCAACTTTGGACAGTCAATCTATAAAGAAAAGTTTAACCAATCGTGTTCTCTCTTTAATTTGACTAAAGTTATTTTAGTTAAAATTATAAAAAAACATATTGTGACTCTAGAAAAAACGTTGGCTTAGAATATTCAGTTTTTACCATACTAATAAAATAACAATTGCAAAGTGTTGGGGATTCAAAACGGAAAACGCCAATCCCTTGTTGTTAAAATGATTTTATTCTTCCAGTTTACAATTAAACAATGAAAATTCGAATTAACTTTTATAACGGTGTTTTTTCGCTGTAACGAACGTTGATTGTCTTCTTCCATTTTCGTCATCAAAATTCTGCAAGGTAATGCCGGCTGTCATCTGTCAGATTGACGACGACATGACAGTGACAGCTCTTGCTTATTTGAATTGTTGTGGCTTCCATAGCGCTGCTCCAACATGCTCCCCGCCCTGGAAGCTCTCGGTTCCAGTATCTTCACCTTCAGTAGCTGAACTCGTTATTTCAACAGGCAAAGGACAAATCTTAGAGAAAGAACGCTGCACGTCTCCAGCTGCTGTACGTATGCTCGCCACGCGTGAAACTCCATCCCGTCCAGTGTAGACTCGTTGAATACGTCCAAGACGCCATTTCAAAGGTGGTACGTTGTCTTCCTTTATAAGGACGAGCCGGTTGAGGGAGACATCACCTTTGTTCGCTTTCCATTTGGTTCTGGTCTGTAGCTCGCTGACGTATTCTTTTGACCAACGCTGCCAAAAATGTTGTCGCATCTGCTCGATTCGGTCGTAACGTGGTAGGCGATTGGTAGCTATATCAGAGATGTCATCGCAGGCTGGTGCTGTTAATGGACGGCCAATCAGGAAGTGCCCAGGTGTCAGTGCTTGAAGGTCGGCCGGATCTGAAGAAAGAGGTGTTAGCGGACGGGAGTTCAAGACAGCCTCAACTTGAATTAATACCGTGTTGAACTCTTCAAACGTGAGATTAGAGTTTCCTACAACGCGTCTCAAGTGATATTTGCAAGACTTCACTCCCGCTTCCCACAAGCCACCAAAATGAGGGGAATATGGAGGTATAAATTTAAACGTAATGTTTTCTAGTGCAACTTTCTCGATTAGTGCGTGTGAACATTTAGTTAAGAATTTATTTAGTTCATTAGCCGCGCCAACATAATTTTTTCCATTGTCGGAATATATTTCTAACGGCTTACCCCTTCGAGATATAAAACGCTTCAGACAAAGTAGGTAGCCATCCGTAGAAAGATTTGTGACCAACTCAAAGTGAACAGCTCTAGTCGCGAAACAAATAAATAAGCAAATGTAGCATTTCATTAACTTTGAGCCTCTTCCCTGACGATTCAAAATGTATACCGGGCCACAGTAGTCCGTACCGGTACGAAGAAACGGAACGCCTGGTACTAATCTCTCAGTAGGTAGGTTGCCCATTATTGGGCTGAACGTTTTCCCACTCATCCTAACGCATCTGACACATTTATGTACAGTTGAACGAGCCAAATTCCTACCACCGAGTGGCCACCATTTTTCACGTATAGTGGACAGTAATAATTGGGGGCCAGCGTGACATAAATGTGTATGTTCATGAGTGAACAAGAGGGAAGTAAATCTGTGTTTACTACAAAGAAGTATAGGATGTTTCTTATCGTATGTAAATTCGTCACAGTTATCTAACCTGCCTCCTACTCTAATCAAGGAATCCTTACATACGAATAAGTTTAGTCCTGACATGTTACGTGTATATTTAATGTTTGAAGATTTCTTTGACAAACTATCGTATTCATGGGGAAATGATTCCATTTGAACTAACCGCGCAAGATAAATAGTAGATTCGTGCAGTTCATTCACAGATAATGGCCCTTGTTTACGTTCTTTTTTATAACGAATATTGTGAACGAATCGCATAACATAGGCAGTTGTTCTAATCATTTTATTAAACGACGAAAATCGTTCAAATGGAAACAGGTCACATGAAGAGTTTGAACTAACTATATGTGATCGCAATTCAGGTAAACTAGCTAAAGGTACGTCAGGGTTGCATTGAACAACTGATGATTTGCTGATGAACGTAGGACCTACCCACCACAATTTGTTGTGAATAAGATCAGGTAGGTTGACGCCGCGCGACAGCAGATCAGCTGGGTTGTTTACACCCTGCACGTGTGACCAAACGCAGTTACTAGTTAGGTCATTAATTTCAACCACTCTGTTTTGAACAAACGTCTTTAGTGAGGTGGGATGAGTACGTAACCACCCTAAAACAATCGTCGAGTCAGTCCAAATGAATACCTGATCGAACTTTAAATCCACTGTATCGATAATCTTTTTATATAAACGCGCACCCACTAACGCACCACACAGTTCGAGCCGAGGTATGCTGACGGGCTTTAATGGCGCAACCTTACTTTTAGCACATAATAGTCTCACCGTAACTTTGTTTGACTGTGCACAAACGCTGCGTATGTACGCGCAGGCCCCGTACGCGTCCTGTGAGGCATCCGTGAAGATATTTAATTGCAACTGGTGTGCGTGCTGTGAGGTGACATGTCGCGGAATGCGAACTTCATTCAAAAGATGCAACGAATTTAAGATTTTACTAAATGAAGTCGCAATGTCAGTGGGGACTGGGTCATCCCAACCTACTTTACAAAGCCATAGTTTCTGAATAATTATTTTTGTAACGATAATCACAGGTGCTAAGAGCCCCAGTGGGTCAAAGACCTGTGATATAATAGAAAGTATTTTTCTTTTTGTCATTTGTAAGTTATCCAGGTTGCAATCAATTTTTGTATTAAAATTTAGCTCATCGCTGCTATTAGACCAGCCTAAACCTAATGTTTTATGTTGGGCTGTCTCATCAAGTGACAACGATTTTATTAAATTATTTGACGAACTATTTTCAAAGTTAAAAGCCCATTTTCGTAACGGAAAACAACCAGAGTTTAAAACATTACGTATTTTCTCACAAATCGACAGTAACTCCTGCTTGTTATTGTGCGAGAATATTAAATCATCAACGTAAAATGAATTTAATATTACTCGCGAAATCTGCTGATCAGGGCATTCTAACGCTAGCTGTCGTAAACAGCGCATAGCTAGGTACGGAGCGGAAGCAGTGCCGTATGTTACCGTGTTTAGTTGATAGACATCTAAGGGGTCACATTTATTATTTCGCCATAAAATTAATTGTAATGCACGTTGGTCGGGCTGTACAAGAACCTGCCGGTACATTTTTTCGACATCCGCACATGCAACGAACGCAAATTGTCGAAAGCGCAAAAGCATACCTACTAAGTCATTTAGTAACTGAGGACCGATCAATTGTAAATCATTGAATGATTTGCCTGAAGTTGTTTTTGCACCCGCGTCAAATACTACTCGCAACTTAGTTGTACTACTGCTTTCACGTTGTACACAGTGATGAGGCAAAAAATAATATGGTGATTGATATGTTTCAATAAGACTCATATGCCCTAACGCTAAATATTCTTCTAAAAACTCGGTATACATATGTTTTACTTCTGGCGAACGATCCAACTTCCTTTCTAATGACAAAAACCTATTTTTTGCTAGCTCGTAAGAATCGCCGAGCGAATCAGCTGATTGACACAACGGTATTCGCACTGCGTACCTACCGTCATTGTCGCGAGTAGTTGTGGAGATGAAAAGTTCCTCACAAACCTTCTCATCTGGCGTAAAAATGTTATTCGTTGACTTGCCGTAATTAACTTCCTCTAGTTCCCAAAAACGTTTTAGTTGGTTATCTAGTGTGTTAGTAAACGCACAACAAATCATGTTATTACTAGTTTTTGAACTATTGCGGGGTAACGTTCCCGAAATAATCCACCCTAAATGAGTATTCTGTAGGTAAGGCCCTTTAGATAAACGCATCCGACCCTCCTGTAACAAGCTCCAGAACACATCAGCTCCAATCAGCATATCGATATCTGATGGTATGTGATAGTTAGGATCCGCTAATGTAACGTTTTGCGGTATTTGCAACGAGCTAACGTCTATGAATGAGTTCGGTAGACAATAAGTAATTTTAGGTAAAACGGAACAATTTAAACGCGTGCTAAAATTACTATTCTTCGATCGCATAAGTAGGTCACAGGACTGTTGTGAACGCATAACAGTGTTACCTACTCCCGTGATAGTGAGTGTGGACTGTATTGGCTTTAAACGTAATTTTGTACAAAGTGATTCGGTAATGAAACATCGTTGGCTGCCACTATCTAGAAGTGCACGCGCAACAATATGTGTATTATCTTCATCATTCCATACTTCAACGAGTGCAGTCGAAAGCAAAACCTGTTCTAATGTGATAGACTGCATGGCTTGCTTCGAGTCAGCTGTAGACAAATCTGCCCTAGCACCGTCCGATGAACCGCTCGCGATAGCGGCTGAATCAGTGTGCGTATGAGCGGAAGTTAAACGAATGGAATTACAACTTGCGTTATTATCTAAATGAATAAGACTATTATGTTTTTCTGAACATTGTTTGCAAGGACCGTACTGACATTCTTCTATAGAATGACCGGAACGCAGACAGTTAGCGCATATGTCTTTTTCAGAAACGAATTTGTATCTATCTTGGACAGATAAATTGAGAAAGCGAATGCATGAATACAGCGCGTGACTAGCGTCGCACATGAGACACTTGTCTATACGCGCGGGCTTCACTGTAGGCTTACCTGCCTGAGACGGGGGTGGCCGTTTATGCGACACAAACGAACGTATTTGTGTGGAAGATTGGGAATTATTATAACTTGTTGACTTTTTTAATGGTTCACTGACTTGTTTATGACTACTTTGAACCATTTCCAGTACATCGGAACGGTCCCTCAAAAACTGCAATAAGTTATCTAATTTTACTTGTACGGAATCCTTACAAATTGAACTTTTTTTATTTTCCCACTCCTTATTTGTAACAGGATCAAGCTTGCTAACTACTAAATGTATGACTAGAGTGTCCCAGTATTCTGTGGGCTCCCCCATAATCTTTAGAGATCTCAAGTTTTTTAACACGGAATCAATTAACTTTCTGAGTTGATATGGTGATTCTTTTGTTACAGTTTGTAAAGAAAATAATGACTTAACATGATTGCTTATGAGTAATCTATTATTATCAAATCTATTAGTCAACAGATCCCAAGCAACCTGGTAGTTATCGGATGTGAATTCAATCGATTTTATGACCTGTAACGCACTGCCCTTTAACGAAGAACGTAAATAGTGGAATTTCTGGATAGGATTAATTTCTTTTGTATTATGAATTAACGATAAGTAGGTATCACGATACTCTAGCCAGTTTTCATATGAACCGTCGAAGGATGGCAACGAGATTGTAGGTAATTTAATTATGTTATTACTTGTATTCTGACTATGCGAACATTTGGTGGCCACAGCTCTTTCCTCATGTTTATTTGAGATACATTTGGCTAATGACATTATTTTATAATATTGCGTTTCAATTAAGTCCCTGATCTCCACCTGTTGAGTTACCTCTGACTCATTAACTATGTCCTCAATTTTGTTTTGAATATCTTGGAACTCATGAAAAGCCTGTTCAGTATTTGATATGCGTAACAGTAACTCAACAGTTTGCTGATCATTTAGAGAAATATTTTCTACAGAGTTGATGTATTTAGCAAAGAGTGTGATTCTACCACGTAAATTACCTCTTCTTTTGTTCAAATCACGAATATCGAGATCGTCACTGTTAGAAATCTTACGAGGTGACTTGACTTCTAGACTCATTGTGATGGCTATGTAAAAAACGGAAATGTACTTACAAGTAGCACCAAGTGTATGAAGCCGACGGCCGTTACTCACGGGCAAACAAACGCGTCACGGACACTAGAATGCAAAACACGGTATTAATACACTTTGAACTTATCCTTTACCACCCAAGCGCTATGCCTCTTAGATCTTTCTTGATGACTTCTCTTCGTCAGTTCAAAGATCTCATCCACAGCACAGAACAAAGGATTTTCAGGGCTTCGGTTGCAGTTTGAACTGGAACGATACTTTTTCGCTGATGATTATCCGGCGACGAAGGTCCAATGTTGGGGATTCAAAACGGAAAACGCCAATCCCTTGTTGTTAAAATGATTTTATTCTTCCAGTTTACAATTAAACAATGAAAATTCGAATTAACTTTTATAACGGTGTTTTTTCGCTGTAACGAACGTTGATTGTCTTCTTCCATTTTCGTCATCAAAATTCTGCAAGGTAATGCCGGCTGTCATCTGTCAGATTGACGACGACATGACAGTGACAGCTCTTGGTTATTTGAATTGTTGTGGCTTCCATAGCGCTGCTCCAACACAAAGCAAAACGCTTTTTGCCACGACATGTGTTGATAGAAATATGATAGCTTCATTTCGTATCTTTTACAATGTTTTATCTCATTATAATTCGCCATGGGGCGCCCCGGTGCTATAAAGCCTTGGCCACACAGATGCGATTCTAATGAAGCTTGCGATAACTTTATAGACAAATATGCTCCAAATAATAGCCTAGGCATATTCGCATATTAGCGTTTATGTTGATTACTGACACTACATGAAACTATAATATGACATTTTATTACTACACACTTTAACTAGCAAACTTTCTCAAAATTTTGAGAGACCAATTATGCGCATAATGTTGCGATTACAATACGTGAACCGACCTTCAGTTTGACTTGCAGTCTCCAAAATTATTGCGTTGATTAAAAGATTAAAATTTAAAAGGTATTTGTGTTATACGATCACATTGAGTTTAATCATGATATAGGTTCAAATTGATTGATAAAGTCAGTTATTATTTTGTTGTTTTATATCAACTATTTTCCTTTCATCTTTTGTAATAACTATCTCGCTAGTTTATTGAGATGCTGTATAAATTTTGTAAAAAAAAAAAATATCCTGCAAGCTCAATATTAAGTCGGCATCGCAATCGAATCGTACCGCAATATCTGGCCAGGACCTTATACTAGGACAATAGGGATGCTTAATTGTTTTAATAGACCCTTGGAATTTTGAGAGTCATTACGCATTGTGTATTAGGACCCTAACACCTGGTTTAGAGATGGTATCCGAGTGCTTTAATTAAAACACGTATCGATATTATTGATCAACTTGATATGAGATTTGAAGCTTTGTTTTGATATGAGTATGTTTTTTGTTTGCATCTGTTTTTATTTTAAATGGTTTTTTATTGTTTATTAAAATCGATTTCTTACGCCTGCTTTAGTATGACTAGTTCTTGCAAGCGTTAAAATCTACTAAGAATCGTGTGTTAATATACATTCATAGCTACAATTCATCTAAATCCGTTTGGCCGTTACTGATATTCGCGAATGATCGCTCAGCGAGCTATTATGGAACGAGCTATGCTTGGAGTCTCTTTGAAGGAAAGGATCCGCAACGAGACTATCGGATATAGAACTAAAGCTGTCGACATAGCTCAGAGTATGAGCAAGCTGTGGCAGTGGGCTGGCCATATTTATCGAAGAATCGATAACCGTTGAGGTTAACGAGTTCTTCAGTTCAGTTCACACCGTGGCTCGGTAAACATATTGTAGAACGGTATCTTGCCAGGTGAGGCGACGATCTGCGAGAGACTGCTAGTAGAAGCTGAATAAGAGACAGGGCGCAGTGGCACTCATTGGGGGAGGTCCATGTCCGGCAGTGGACTGCTATAGGCTGATGATGATGATATTACTGATAGTAATATAAATAAATACACCAAAACTTTTATTATATGGCTTTATAATGTATTGACTGAGGCGTGGAAATTAATTATGAGGTATCATAATGAAAAAAGTTTAGTGAATAACTCATTAATTAAAAAAAAAAATTTAATCAAATATAAATGACTAATATTGATAATTATCATAATATTGTTTAGGGGTTTCTGCTCAATAAAGACAAGCAGAAAACAAAGCTTTATGGGTTCTTTACAAAAAATTGTGTTGAAGTATACTTATGCGTCGTTTTGTGGAAATAAACTATATGAATATGAATTGTATGAAAACTAAGGGCGAAGATACCTAGTTTTAAAGTATGGATTTTATTTAAAAACGTGGATAACGACTTTTCAAATTCTTCCAATCCGAAGCAGATTTCCACTGTCACACATCCAATCTCCGAATGCTACAGTCTACCAAAGAAAGCGGCTTACCTGACTTGAGGCAATTTTTCTGTCCACTGGCTACGGCAAAGGGAACTAAGCCATCTAAGTCTTTGTACTGGCTTGTAATACTGAAATGAATGTCTACTACCGTCCACGGTATCTACAGTACATAAAATGGCCTCTTTTATGGAGGCAAGGATTAGTTTTATTCGGTTATTTTCTTACTTGGTCACCTTAGATTATTGCGGCTTCACGAACTCTAAGAACCAGACTGAATAGATAAATTTATATGAATCTTCTTGTCGAAGTGTCGGAGTTAATAATTGACCTAAAGCGTCTTTGTCTCTCTCTTTCTTCTTAGCGATTATTATTCCCATCTGATGGTGGGGTCTGTTTTTCTCATTATTTTTTTCCTCTTATATTTATCTAACGAATAGTCTCTTGGGAAGCATACAGATCATTTATGGTTTTATTTAATCATATTCATCCAGTTCCTCATACCAGATAAAGCATCTGGTATGAGGAACTGGACGAATATGATTAAATAGCATTTTTTTAAGAACTGTTAGGACATTCATAAAAATTAAAATTTTAAAATAAACGTTGCATCTTTGTTACGTATCATTTTCGATTCTTCTAAGATTAATATTTTTTTGGGGTTCTGTATCCAAAAGGACCCTATTACTAAGACTCGGCTGTCCGTATGTCTGTCTGTCTGCCTGTCACCAGGCTATATCTTATGCACCGTGATAGCTAGACGGTTGAATTTTTAAACTTAAAACAAAAAATACTAAAAATATAATAAAATAACTCCCATACAATGGTACGGAACCCTTCGTACGCGAGTCCAACTCACACTTAGCCGGTTTTTTGACTATTTTCTTAAAGAAGCTTCTGACGAACCGACATTTCAAAAACATCGTAACCGAGGAAGCACATACGGGGTAAGTTCCAAATTCCATTGAAGGCCGACGATCATAAATTTCTGTTTACTGATTACCTTGATACGCTGATGGCGTGGCTTATTTCCGTGTTATTAGCAGACCTTTTTCTAGCAACACTTTGCCCAGTACTTGGATGGCTGACTGTAGCATTAAGAAGACCCGATCGTTTCCGTTCTTCTGAATTGATCCTAGCATTTCAAACATTCATCCATTCATCCATCCATACTCACAAACTTTCGCATTTAGTAGGAAGTAGGATAGGACAGGAAGGATTGAGCAATGTCGGAAATCTTCGTTGGATTACAAACTGCAAAACCAGTTTTGGCTATTAGCTCATATGAAGGAAAAAACTAAGATGCTTTCAATCCCTACCTTGTTTAGACCAGTCTAAACATCCTACTAATAATAATTATTATATTATAAAGCTAGTCCTAATCCTATCCTAATTCCTATTTCCTAATCATACTATATTATAAATGCGAAAGTTTGTGAGTATGTATGGATGAATGGATGAATGTTACTCTTTCATGCAAAAACTACAGTACGTATTTAGATGAAACTTCGAATATACATAGTTCGTGACCTGGGTGACGCGAGCGAAGCCGCGGGTGGAAGCTAGTACAAAATAAATCATTGTTGTATGAACTAATTTGGTAAAAATTAAGGTTGCAACATTATCAACTCATTCTTGTTTTTTTGTGTTGTGGTAATATTTTTTTTGACTTCATGTGAGTACTTAAACTTATGAATTTATGTTCATGTCTAAATTGTTACTAGCAGTGTGTGCGTCTCGAACATTATAATTTATAATAATTTAAGAAACACCAAGTTTACATGATTTCTACACATTTTATTCCATACATACTCCATCATTCAGCATGTTTACACAGTAATCAAGACAGGAGCCACTAACCTAGATCTTGCGCGGTGCACCTTCACAAACATCATTTAAATCGCAAATTAGGCACTCGGTTTCATAGTTCGGTTCAAACGTCTGGGGTTATGATCAAACAGTTTGATTTCCAAGTTAGTCTTCATTGTTGAGATTGAACTCAGCTTTAAATAGCACAGCAACTATGGTGTTTATACTATTGGTGTTATCGGTACTTAGTGCTTAATAGTGTAAGTCCTAGGTTTTTAGTTTTGGAGCTGTATTCATGCTTGGAATATCTCTGAAGGATAGAATCCGCAACTAGACTTTCCGACATAGAACTAAAATTGTCGACATAGCTTAGAGAATTAGCAAGCTGAAGTAGCAGTGGGCTGGCCATATCTGGCGAAGAACCGGCAACCATTGGGGTAAACGAGTTCTTGAGTGGAGACTGCGGCTCGGCAAACGTAGTGTAAGACGCCCTCCGGCCAGGTGGAGTGACGATTTGCGAAAAGCTGCTGGTAGAAGCTGGATGTGTCGAGCTCAGAACGAGGCGCAATGGCACTCATTAGGGGAGGCATATGTCCAGCAAAGAAGTGCTATAGGGTGATCAAGATGATTATGTTTAGTCAGTTAGACCTGATTTCAATTATGTATAAATGATATCCATACCAACAACAGCTTATATAAGTCCACTGATAGACATTTCTTCTTCTAAGTCGGACTCTCTTGTCGGAGTGGTCGTGGTTATGGAGGTCGAGTTTGGATGGCGGTTCTTGCAATATGCCTCTATTGAGACACCACTGGTGGATAATGGCCTCTTCTAATATGAAGGAAAATATGCCAATATTATTATTGATTTCGTAGCTTTCTTATCACTGCGGCCATGGAGACCTATTGTGATCGCCACTAATATGCCAAAAATCTCCATGCTGTGCAGGCCAGCTGGGAATTGCAAGACACAGCTTTTTGTACCGCTGACGCTGGTGCCCATCAGCCGAATTTAGCTGTTCCTCTGTAAGGCTGCAATATGCCGCAATCAGATGGCCATCAGTACCTCGTTTGTTAATTAGCAGGGTGAACCAGGTAGGTGAGGTTGCGAAGCTGGCGGTTGGCACCCCTTACACTCCCTTATATAAATTAGCCTTAAAGTTTTTCTAATTCAATAAAAAGGTTAAGCTCTTCAACGAGGCATGACGTCGGTAAAAGCCGGAACCTACTTTCAAAAGAACCTTTTAAATCTTCGAAGTCTCAAAAATGAACTATATTTACATAATGATTCTAGTTTTCATAATAGTAAATAATAATATGGCTGGACACTATCACAAAGCATAATGTAGCACCAAACTTAGCAGATCTAGCATTATGCAAACCATATGACTGACTAGCTTCCGCCCGCGGCTTGGCTCGCGTGGTACTGGGATGAAAAGTAGCGTATGTGTTAATCCAGGTCTTAAACTATGTATATTATAAGTTTCATCCAAATCCATTCAGTAGGTTTTGCGTGAAAGAGTAACAAACATTCATCTATTCATCCATCCTTACAAACTTTCTCATTTTTAATGAAGTAGGATATAATTTTTTTTGTTAATGCATACTTATCACGCATAAAAACACCCAAACCAATGGTAGTGATCATGACTAAACAGAAAATGCAAACATTTGTCCCGTGCAATTGAACCCGCAAACTTCTGTGTCTCAAACGAACTTTCGTCCACTGCGTCATGATCGTTAACCTCAAAAATATATTTGGTAGTGATCATGACTAAACAGAAATGTTTGTATTATCTACAGATAATGCAAACATTTGTCCCGTGCAATTGAACCCGCAAACTTCTGTGTCTCAAACGAACTTTCGTCCACTGCGTCATGATCGTTAACCTTAAAAATATATTTGGTAGTGATCATGACTAAACAGAAATGTTTGTATTATCTACAGATAATGCAAACATTTGTCCCGTGCAATCGAACCCGCAAACTTCTGCGTCTCAAACGAACTTTCGTCCACTGCGTCATGAACGTTAACCTTAAAAATATATTTATTAAATGAATATTATACTTAAGTAAGATGTATTTTCATTACAAAAAGAAAACTTCAGTGTTTCCCTCGAAAGCAACAAATTACTGAGTAACCGCCAACGTGATTAAGGACAGCGGTTAGAGTGATAGAACTTTAGCCGCTAATAATGCTTAATTTGATGAGTTTACTGTGAAAGTTGCGGAACGGAAATACTTATAAAATTGCTACTTGTTCTATTGAATTTTACAGCAATCAACCACTTATTTTTGTAACTAATTTCTTTGTTGTCATAATTTAATGATAATGATAATTTAATGAAGCGAACGTGGCGTGGCTTACTTACGTTTTCTTAGCCATATTGGTTAAGCAAAACTTCTCCCGGTCACTACTGGGATAACTGACCGTTTGGTATTTAGGTATGAGCGCTTCCGTACTTCGGCAGGCACGTAAAGATGGTGGGCTTTTTACCGCCTTACTTATGAACGCTACTCAAAGTTAACCAATGCTCAAAGTTAGCTTTGTCACTGTTTGTCATGATTCAACGGTAAGGGATGGCAAAAGCAATGGCACCGTTTATCTTTTGAAAGATGTTCATAAGTAAGGCCATTAGTTGTAAGCCATGTCGGAGACCTTTCGGGCGACCTAAAAACTTGATCCCTTGCTCATACAACGAAGCAAAAACAGCATTTAAGATTTTTAACCTATCTAAAAATAATTCATGTCCATTTTATTGTCAAATATTTTTAAACCGAAAAAGCTTGTCTTTTGATGTCATCACTTTCATAAGAGGAAGTATATATACAGTAGCAGAGTATCACAAAGGATCGTTATCTGAAGTTCAACACTATCTATTTCTACCGTGATAGATAAGTGACATTCTTTATTTCACTTGTCAACTACAAATCTCGAAGACCCACCCCCATGTCTGCCATGTGTCGAGCAGGCGTATGTTACGCAGTCGAACATACTATTACGTTTTCTTCTTCTATGATCATCAATGCAAAAGCTTTAGCGATTATACACTGTGAGTTTGAGTTCGTATTTTATCCCCAAAGGGGGTAAATGCTGAATGTTAACACACAGCATCATGTAGCAGTAGCTAACTAAGCTAGCTAACTAGCTAGCTAATCAGATTATGGCAACCACATGATTGATATACTACACAAAAAAATACACACATATCTTACATAGTAAACACCCAGACAAAGACAAATATCTACAGAACATGCAAACATTTGTCCCGCAGCGGGAATCGAACCCGTAATCTTCTGCGTCTCAGGCGGACCTTCGCCCACTGCGCCACAGAGGCCGTCAAATAAATAAATCTACACCCAAAGGTCAACAACATTATTGTTTTATGACTTTTGTAATTTTAAAGTTGTTTATTGAAGAAATGCTTATAAAGTTACACAATAAACTTACTCAAAAACTTGTGAGGCAACCTTGGAACAGCTGATTTTGTTATACTTTGTCCATGACTGTACTGTGTGGCTGACATGTGCATGATAATTGTAGCTCCATCTTAAGGTTAGGGTTGCCTCGCACAACTAATTAGAAGAAAACTTTTTTCGGAGAAATGATTTGAATCACGTATTTTTAGTAAGGTATGAACAACCATGGTCCAAATCAAACCACTTCCGAAAAAAGATATGAATTCAAACTCAGCCTGTATAATCTTATGAAGTATTTTTCTCATATTTTACTCTATGAAATGTTATTGTATTTGAAAATATGCTTGGCTCTTTCTCAAGATTTAAAATGACTTGATACAAAATTTTATCAAAATTGATCCATTGGTTTAGCTTTGAGAGCTTATTACAGCGTGGTTTTCTTATTGATTAATAGGAATTCATGCTATTTCGTGTTGTAAACTCTTCGGTGCCTGATCTGGATAACTGATAGTAGTTGAAGCTCACTAACTTACTTATTTCGGATCCTATTAGAATGGGGAAATAAAAGCGATATTAAAAAATAAGTTCCCAATAAGATTACATTGTAAAAGTAAGTGGTTATATTTATCATATAGGATAAACAGATTGGTTTTTCCCTAGTTTCAATATAAAATGTCCATCCAAATATGAGTAAATTACTAATAAATATGACGCTTTACCAGATTCTATTCACAACTGTAATTCTAACTCTAAGTACCAAGACAAACAAAACCCTAGAAATATATTTCTATATTATTGTATCGATAATTTTAAGCTGTTGGCCTTCATAGGTTGGTTTTTATAAGGAAATTAAAAATGTGGTTAAAAGAAAAATGTTATTACACTGTCTCGGAGTTTTTAAACGATTCATAAGTGTATGTAGATGATTATTAATTAATATTTTATTTTGTTCTATCTCATACCTATTGACTTTGACATTTATAAATTCCTTTTTTATCTTTGTTTTTTTGACTTCTTTGTGTTCTATTTGACGTTGACATTTATAAATTCAATTTTTTCTTTGTATTTTATTAATTTGACTAGCATGAATTATACATCCTTTGTACTTTTAATTATCGAATCATTAATTTATTAAATAATTCTTTGTTTTTGCATGCCGTATTATTTGGTAAGGTGTGTGATAACCATGTTTAATCTTAAGACCTTTGTACAACCATACTTTTTTGCAAATAAAAACATTCATTCATTCATTCATAGATCTAACTAAATAAATGAATACACTCTTTTTACTTCTCACTTGCACCATTCTACGGTATGATGCTGTCCTATAAATAGGACACTCGATGAGACAATACGATCCAATCCAGCTAGAACAATGTACACATTCAAATGGTAAGGATGGTCTGTCTTGTTTATTCTAGCCGCTTGTGTTAATTCTATTCATATGGCTTCAGTACATTGTTTTATCTTTCTAATAGGTTTTATTGCAATACATTTCATATATATTGTAAACTAGCTTCTGTCCGCGGCTTTGCTCGCGTGGTACTTGGATAATAAGTTGCCTTTAAGCTATCCCAGGTCTAAAACAAGTAAATGTGTAAAGCTTCAGCGTAAACTGTTTAGGAGTGAAGGAGGGACAAACATTTCAAAAGTTGACATATCACAAGCTTTTGCCTTTATATTATAAGAAAAATGAGAAGTAGGATGCGAAATAGATATAATGGAGATATGTTACAAAAATGTGGTTTATACAAAATTATAAACATGAAGAAAACTTTTTCTTCAAAATAAATTATCCACAGATATTTCCCAAAACGCAAATAAACATACACACATTATCACGACTTTTTTCCCAGTATAGATAATATTTTCAGATTTGCAGATGCTCAATTCAATACCATATAGAGAAAACCATAGAGAGAATAAGTAAGCTGAAGGGGCAGTGGGCTGGTCATATCTGCGGAAGTACTGACTACCACTTGACAGTTCGTGAGTGGAGACCGCGTCTCGTCAAACGTAGTGGAGACAGCCCTCCGGCCAAGTGGAGTGACGATTTGCGTAAGACTGCTGGTAGAAGCTGGATGCGTCGAGATCAAATCAGGGCGCAATGACGCTCTTTAGAGGGAAGCTATGTCCAGCAGTGGACTGCTATAGGCTGATGATGATGATGAATACTATATAGAGACTAGTCAGAGGCAAGTCCAAACGTAACATTCGGTACATGCCCACTTCATACAAGCAGTAAGCATTCCACGTAACAGGTTGCAAGCCTATTACCGCTTTTAATGGAACACTAACTTATCTCATGCTTTACGAATTTTTAGTTCTAGGGCATGTCGGTTTACTCACGATTGCCTCCACCGTTTGAAAATCGTAATATGAGCACGGAAATTTTTCGAAAGAAAATATCCATTGGATGCAATTCGAACCTACGACCTCCAGATTAGAAGTTGGGATACATTCCACTGAGCCACCAGGGCTCCTTACCATATGCCATATAATATGAATAATTTACCAAAACAGTTTTCCGTTAGCTAATTAAAGGGCTTGCATTGCATATGTACCTACAATAATTGTTTAAGAAGTGTATAAAAAAACAATTAACACTGAGTGCTAAAATCACAGATGGGCTTGTGCTGGACGTCTGTCGTCCTCCTTGTGCATGGCGCGTAGCGTCATGTGTGAGGCCCGCAGTCAACGTGTTAAACAATGAAGTCCCTACAAATTATATTAAATAATTTAAATAATGCAATTATGCATACGTTTAAACTTTGATCCGTACAAAAAAATATCAAAATGAATTTTCATTAGGGTGTCAGTGTCAACAAAAATAGGATGTCAAACCCACATCAAGTAATGTCACAGACAGCTCCCTCTGTCAACCCTAAAAATGTTCTCTGATCTTTTAATTTTTTACTGTTTACTCAGTAATTTCACATGGGAATACTTATGTTAAGGAGTTTTGTAACAAAAAAGAAATATTATATAATTTCCGATTATTTATATTAGATGACTAAAAAGCTTGGGATGAAATTGTCTCCAACTCCCTCAAAAACAATGTTAGTAAAGAATAATTGTAATAAAATCATCAAAAAATATAAGCCAAGCAGAGTTTCTGGGCCAACTCTTATCCGTTTGGTGTATATTTAAAAAAAAAAGATTTAACGGGAGCCTTGTGGTTCCAACTGAATAAATGAATTTTGATTTTGACTTTTTTGATTTTTGTTTGACTCGCAGAGGTTATTGATTTTTGACTTGTCTAGTTGTGATGCGATATGTGCTGAAAATTTAGTTGATGAAATGATACCTGAAAATAAAAAAAAACAAGCACATGGCCCACCTACTGCTAAATGATAACCATTCCATCAAAAAGCATAGCATCGTATAGGTAACGTATGTTTGGAACATGTAGTACAATACATCTACAAACTTGAGTCATGAAGGTGATAATGATAAGCTTCAAGTTTTTTTTATGTTACTACAAGATGGAACTAGCACATAGCCCACAAGATGTTAAGTGGTAACCATTACCTATCACAAAGCATTGCATCGTGGATCATATTTTAGGAACGAGCTCAACGATGTGTGTCAACGGGGTGTACAGGGTTCGAGGGGTGTACAGGGTTCCAACCCCTATCTTCGGAACTCAAGCCAACCCCACCTGCACGTGGTGCACCCTGCTAAACAACGAACGGGGCTCTGGCGGCCGGCTGATTGCGGCATAGCACAGCCTACATCGGCACAGCTAAATGCCCTGGCCACTGACGGGCAGCAGCATCGGTGGTGTGAGAAGCTGTGCCCTGCGATCCCCAACCCGCATGCCCAGCGTGGGGATTATGGGTATATCCCCCTTTATTAGGAGAGGCCTATGTCCAGCAGTGGACTGATATAGGCTGATGTGGTGTGTGGGCTCAACGATGCAATGCCCAGCGTACATCAACTTGAGGCATGCCGATGATAAGTCTCTTGTGCCTGTAACTTAACCAGCACCCACACCCTTCAAACCGAAACACAGCAATGGCTGAAATAGACATGGTGGCAGTACTTCCCCGGACGAGCCCTCCACAAAGAACTCTACTACTACTGTGTGCTATTTGCCTGTAATTTCACCGGCACCCACACACTTCAAACTGTTACACAAAAATGCGGCGGATTCAGGCATGGTTGTAGTACCTACTTCCTTGAAAGAGCCCTTTACAAAGAGGTCTGCTTACTCGTAGCACTTGTGACAGCGGCCACGATCGCTATGTCGGGAAGGTGACCAGCCTCACAATCCTACGCCGTTCCTCTCGCACCGCAGCTTTTCTGGCGCAATCGTTCAGGGAATATCAACTGCAGTATTTATTTGGTCAGTCCATCTCATGAGTGATCTGCCACGCGCTCTGTTGCCCTCGAACTTCTTCTGTACCACCAGGCGCTCAATGGAGACTTCCCCTCGGCGTGACACGTGTCCAAAGAAAGTTAGTATGCGAGACAAAGAGGTCTACTACTAAAATGATCATGATGATATTGCGATAATGACGAATAAGATAGATTTCAACTATCAGACCCTAAGGCAGTATAAGATCAAACTATAATTAACATGCAGCGTAGGTTCATTGACATGCTCGTATTAAGGATTATTATTGCGAAACTGGATCGGATAAGTATACACCTACGGCTTGCAATAAATAATCAAAACGTTAGATAGAAATGAAACTGCGTCTTGTAATATACTGTACATAAATTACTGTACATAAATTCCGGCAACCAGGTTGTTTTCAGGTTACGTATTTTTTTCATTTGTTATATGGGCCAGCTTTTGACTTCAAGGCCACCTGCCTTGAATAGGCAATTATGAAGGTAGACGACGGGGCGATTTTTTTTTAAATTTTGTTTGTACCTTATATTTTGTACCAAGGTTTATTTATTTTTTAACCACCTGTATCGAAAGAAATAAACGTAAATACAAATACTAAAGAGCAAATGAGTCGCTCTGAATACAACCGAAGATAAATAATTGATAGGAGTGTAAATTAAGTATAAGTGTAATTAATGTAATGTAGGTAGGTCATGTAATGTTGGAAGTTTTGGGTAATAAATAAATAAATAATGAATAATAAATAATGCGGGACGTAACCACACAGCATCATGTAGCCCCAAACTAAGCAGAGCTTGTATTATGGGAACCACATGATTGATATACTACACATATTTTTTTTTTTGTAAATACAAACATATCATACATAGAAAAACACCCAGACCTGAGACAAATATCTCCAGAACATGCAAACATTTGTCGAATCGAACCCGCAAACTTCTGCATCTTATGCGGACATTCGTCCACTGCGCCACAGAGGCCGTCAGTTTATGTTTGGTGGACGCACGAAGTGAAACATCTTCATGTTTTTGATGGGTGTTTATTGTATGACGGCCGAACGAGTAGTGTCCTTAATACAAAATAAGATACTGTAGCTTAATTTGGGAGTAAATTCTAAGGTGTACACTCACACAACAGGAAGTATAATGCGCTTCTATACGCTCTGAATTAAGTTCATTTTAATGCCTGCGTTTATGACTGTCCCGCAATCTAGTGTAACGACTCATGAAACAAGCGTATGACAAGACTTGATATCTGAATTATTGATGGCTAGCTTGTTACCATAAATTAGAACTAGGACCGTGTTGTATCTATCTATCATCATCAGCCTGTAGTAGTCCAAGGCCTATAGCAGTTCAAAGGACTCCCCCAATGAGCGCCATTGCGCCGTCCTCAGCTCGACACTTCCGGCTTCTACCAGCAGCCTTTCGCAGATTGTCACTCCATCGGAAGGCGTTCTACACTACGTTTTCTGAGAAACTTTTTTGTGTTGTATCTGCATAACTTTTATTATTAACACAGAGTTTTGAATGGTCTTATAACATAGCATAGATAGATAGATAAATAGTAAACTTTTTTATATATAAAATAAAATAATATAATATTAACACAGAGTTTTGAATGGTCTTATAACATAGCACAGATAGATAGATAAATAGTAAACTTTTTTTATATATAAAATAAAATAATATAATAAATAATAGTATGAAAGTACAATGGACATATTTTAAGATGTTTGACCAAAGTTATAGGTAATAGCAAAAAATTATGAGCCTTAAGGAGTTGCGCGTTGGTCGAATAGTGATGAAACAAGTAACGTTATCATCATCATCATCATCATCATCAGCATAGGCTGCTATAGAGCAGTCCACTGTTGGACATAGGCCTTCCCTAATGAGCGCCATTGCGCCCGGTTCTGAGCTCGACGCATCCAGCTTCCAGTAACGTTATACAGATTTACAAATAAGTACTTATAATAATTATACCTATAAATTGTTTATCATTTTCGCTATTCATAAAACTGATTGAATACCGCTAATGTGCATAAAATACGAATAAAAGGCGGAACAAACGTGTGTTTTGATTGATTCAGGTGCACTTACATAAATATGTGGGTGGAATAAATTGTTACTTGCGCTCCTGGGATCGGGGAAGTATCTATTGCGGGTTAAAAATGTATGGATAAGCCATCTACACTAATAAAATAAAAAGGAAAGGGTTGTATAATATGTATGATAGTAGGGGATCATCTCAGACATTAATAAACCAATTTTTAAAACTTCTTTCACTAACTGAAAGTTAATGGTGGGGTTCCAACCTCTGTCTTTGGAATCCAAGCCAACCTCACCTGCGCGTGGTGCACCCTGCTAACTAGCAAATGGGGCTCTGGCGGCCGGCTGATTGCGGCATAGCGCAGCCTAACAATGGCTCAGCTACATCCCCTGGCCACTGACGAGTAGCAGCGTCGGCGGTGCGAGAAACTGCGCCCTTACGATCACCAACCCGCATGCCCAGCGTGGGGATTAGGCCCCTTCTTAATACGGAAAGCCTACACTATTCGTCAGTGCTAAATGTATAAATTGATTGATGGGATAGGAAGATCACACAAAAAAGATTACGAACTTAGTTGCCTAGTTGATTATAAAATAGTTTTTCCAATGAATACATTTATTATCCCAGGTTCCATATTTATAAATAACTGAGTAAGAAATTATGTTAAATATTTTTATGGTTTTTCGATAATGTTTGAAAAACTAGCCTCTTTGTGCTTTATGTGCATTATAGGTGTTTGAAATGTGAAGATTATATTAGTTACTCCTTCGTGTCAAAACTATTAACAAAATTGGTACACATGTTCTAAATCATACAATTAAATGGAATTTACACAATCCGTAGTTATAGACCAGAAATATCATTCACAACCTGCGCAGATTGGACGACAAACGTCAGCGATTTGACGCTACGAAAAGCTGCAGGGGACAATTTTGTTCAAAGCTTTGCAAACACGGCGACAATCGCGACGGCAAAATAAGACAGACGCTCGCGACTAAGCGCGACGACAAAGCGTCGTGTTTACGAGGTCTGTAAACATAAGCTTCTTTTTATCCAGTTAAAGACTAGCTTTACTAAAAATAAAAATAAATCGAGGCATATCAATATCAACATCAGCATCATCAACCATAAGCTCACCAACCCCGATTCAGTATTATGTCTAGTCATCTCTCGAGCCTCCAAGACAGGTTTACATTATTCAAATCTAAACGTTTTGACTGCGCTATTTGGTAACACCGAAATTAGATCCCTTATCTTCTTACTGATAGAGTTCAAAGTAACACAAATTATTTTTTGGTAATGGAAAATAGGATTTGTGAGTACATGAGCAGACAAAGCTAGTATGTTTAAACAAAGAGCATTAGCAAAGGTAAGTTTGGAATAATGTCCGGTATTTTGAGATGAGATGATCTGTCATATCAAACTACTATTGCCAGTAAAATATTAGGTACCTACAGCAGGATTCTATTCATGGATTTTTAACTGTCTTCAAAACTTCTGTTGATGATTATTATGATGAATTCTATGTCAGTCCACTGCTGGCGTTCATCACGACCTCCCATGATGAACGCCATTGCGCCCTATCCTTAGCTCGACGCATCCAGCAGCCTTTCGCAGTCTGTCACTCCACCTGGTAGGTTTTATTATATTTAGATTTAAACTCTCTTAATAAAATCGAATGAGGGCTGAAAACGGCAGATCACGATGATGATGATGATGATGAACTTGGACTTTTGTATATGTTTGCACTTTTGACCAATGAAGTAATACAGAGATTTCCATTCCAATGCTATTTTGTCCTGTCCTGAGCTCGACGCATCCAGCTTCTACCAGCAGCCTTTCATAGATCGTCACTCCACCTGGTGGAAGGGCGTCCTACGCTACGTTTGCCAAGACGCGGTCTCCACTCGTTTACCTCAACGGTTGTTGATTCTTCGGTTGATATAGCCAGCCCACTGCCACTTCAGCTTGCTGATTCTCTGAGCTATGATGATAATATTATAATGTATGTCTCATGAATAAATGTCAAATCATCATATACATGATTAATTAAATTTGAATCATGGTGGATAAAATCATCGGGCAAGACAGTTTTTTTTTTACTCCAGTGACGTTAATGGGTCCCAAAAATATATATCAAAATTATTTGGTTATTATTTTAGTACTGTACTTTAATAATAAAAAAAAATACTTCTAAGAAATATGAAAATATAAGGTTTTCAGTCAATGATTTTAAACTTATTTTATTATTTAAAGCAATTAATAAACTCTTAACCTTTTCAAAGACTAAAAAAGCTTAAGTTGCCTCAAAACGCTTCTATAGTTAAATTAAGGCCAGGATTCCAGTAACTTCAATCAGACTTAAAAGCCTAGATTTGATTGGATCATTTGATGCGCACTCAATTCTTCGTATCGATTTTCTTATCAAGATGAGGTTGTGCAAATGTTACAATAAAATAGCTCTTTGTGAAATTTAATTAGTTAACTTATAACTTCAAACTCCAAAAATTCTTTATTCATTTACAACCTTAACATAAGAACACTTTGAATCATTAACTTTACATAAATATATCGTTACTTTGCATTACATGCAAGAAAACTCAAATAAATTCTGTTCTGAAGTTATCATAACCTTGCTTTGCACTCACTTGTTATCCATATCAGTATTATAAATAAGAAACAATAGTATCTAAAAAAAATTAAGTACAATATTAAGACGGGTGATAATTTCCGAAAAGTGACGCCTGAGTCCAATACGCTATCTACTTGAGTCCAATACGTACATAGTGTTTGTCACATAAATTATATTACATTCCAAGTGTACTGAAACTCGTTTTAGGTGTCCTAGGATTTCTGATTCCTGATCATTACCCGTTTGAATACCTTAACCAAAACCAAACAACATTACATCGAAACTATATGCTTACTTTAACCTATTTTATAATAATAAATAAACAAGAGATAATTTTTTTTAGAGCATTCAATAAGAAATAAAAATATAAGTATAACAAGAATGATAATTATTCCTTGATCTTCTTCTTCTTCGTATGAGTTAGAAACAAACTCTGGTGTCAGAGTTTTTTGGCTGCCCGAGGGACTCCGACTGAGAAAGCATGATAAAAATTATGTATAAGTAAAGTGTATCAAAGTGGCTATGTTATAACCACAGAATGGTAAACAAAAGGTAGCTTATAAAAATATGATATTCGTATTGGAAACACGAGACCGATAAACCGATGACAGCCGCCCGACCGCAGAATACTAAACGAGAGATTTGCTGGTGACCGCAAACGATGAAGCTGCAATAGCCCATTTTAAAACAATGAAGTCAGAAGCTTTATGGTACTGTTGTTTGGTTGGAATCAATGGAATATTTACAAAAATAACATACTGAGTCTGATAAAATTAGAAAAATGGCGAACGTAGTAAAGGACGCCCTCTGGCTAAACGGAGTGACGATTTGCGAAAGGCTGCTGGTAGAAGCTGGATGCGTCGAGCTAAGGACAGGGAGCAATGCTGCTTATTGGGGGAGGCCTATGTCCAGCAGTGTACTGCGATAGGCTGATGATGATGATAAAACTAAATGATATACTGATTTCTAAAATCTTTAAAAAAAATGTTTGAATATTTTGATGTTACAAGAGTACTAAAAGTGATAGGTATAAATATACTCTTTATTGTACCTACGCCAGAAAAAATAAACAGTATATAGGAAATTTCATAAAAAAATACGAGTGTACAGAATATTTTCTTAGTTTCAAGCTATTTAAAAAATCATAGTTACCTAACCCATTAAAAGTTTTAATGAAATATCCAATAAACCTATTTGTTGCGGAAGTTACAATGAGTATAAAGTTTTTAATAGTACTCGTTTATCTTCTAAATTTACATTATTATGACATAGACACTTATTCCAAGTTCGGTCAGAAACATTTTAAAACAAACGAAAACTAACCAAACCAAAATATCAAAGAAATAATAACAATATTTCAAAGAACGAATAAGACATTCAGTTTTTTCGATACGCCATTTGAATAACTTTATGCCCATATAGACGTTGAAAACAACGGAAAAAATAAAAGCACAGCCATTATTGTCCATTCTCAGATTAAAATAGTGGAAAATATTAGAATCACATCGAAGCCATTACACAAAAACGGGAGACGATCAGATAAGTGTCCCACAATAGAACCACGACATAAAGACATCATATCATTCTCCGACAATAAATTTAGGTAAGGCGGTTTAATATTACACAAAAGATTGAGGTTTTTCGAGAATCCCAAGTTTTTTCAAGAGCATTACAAAGTTTCACGTCCCCTTTGTACAATATGGGAACAAGAGGAGTGATCAAAACAGGGAACAGGAAAGTTTTGTGGTATATAATTTATAGTTTTTATTTGCGAAATGTCAGATGTGCAATAAAAAACGTGTGGTGACGAGTTACTGGTAACTTTTGAAATGCTTTATTGAACATCAAAATATTTATCGTCTGTAAGATGAAGAGGTATTTTATCTTATTCTCAAAATAGATTCTAAAAGGATCAAAACATCTTCAATTTCAGTTAGCATTTGGAGCACTTACTGAGTAGTTTTGACCTCTAGAACGAGTCTAGACTAATGTTTTTAATTAAATCTCACTGTCACAAGTTTCAAACTATCAAGTTACATCAACGGCATCGCATATTAATTCACTTCTCAGAACATTATATCTACGAAAAAGTTATTCCCACCGTGTCCCCGGTCAAGTTACGCGTTTAATTTGTCTAGATCGCGTGCTAAGAGACAGCGTTAATAAATAATGTTTTTTATCTTGACACTGTTAAGCTCTAGGCAGAAATTCTTACACGTTGCGTTCGCTGAACTCATCCTTTTTTCATTTGTTTATAGTATTATCTTTTAATAAGTATGAAAGCGCGTCCAAGCGATTTAAACAGATGAAAATGTTTACTTATTCTATTAAATAGTTTCAAATAGTTGAAATGGTAACAATAAATAGAAGCAATATTTTATAACTAAACACAAAAGAAGTTTAATGCCAACAATGTTATACAATGGAGATTGAATTGCCTTCGGTTATAAAAATGATGAACTTTAATGTTTGTATTTTGAAGTCAGTGGACATACAAAATGTGCGTTTCATGAAGTGAGCAATAATACCAGCTGCATTCAATCAGATAGAAAAGATGGCTTGATAACGTACCCACATTTTGGCAAATGCATCACAGCGGGTTGCCGTCACAATATTTAAGTATCTTTGACTGTAACTATCTATGTGGTCCAAGATATTTCTCTATTGCATCGATACAAGATTATACATGGATGAAATTGTGGTTTTTTGAAAAAAATAAATCTTGCTAAATTTAAACAAGAATCTACCTTACAGTCATAGATTTATTAATTGTTTTTGTAGATTGTTGTAGTTTATATTTTGATCTAGTTAATAGTAACTTTAAAAAAATAGCCAAGTGCGAGTCGGACACGTGCACCGAAAACTCCGCAAACTTGTAGATTTTTTTTATGATGTACTTTTGACCCTGTACTTGTGATATAAGACATTGTTTCTTGATAAATTTAATTATTCTAGATCAACGGCAAGGTACCTACTTTATACATATAAGCTTGAAAACCTTTTGATTCCCTTGCGAGTGTCAAAATATGCGCCATAAACGGTCATATCCTTTAATTACATTGATTCAGAAGTTTGAATTCACAGTCCCAAGGGATAAAAAGCAAAGTGTAAAATTTTAATTTCAACTTGGTATCTCCACTCATTCCTGAAGAATGGAGTTAGATACACAACTTAGTCTTCTTGTAAGGGTTTTTTTATTTTCGAGATTCAGAACATTAAAGAGACCGGCTGTCAGATCAGAAAATCAAGAATCAAGAGTGTTCATCCAACGTCATTAGAGCAATATACTTACTAACAAGTAGATAATACTTATAAGCAAAAATGAAAACAAAAGAATGCATGGACATAGGCTACAGGTAGAATTCTAAATATTCTCAAAACAAACGCAGACAATGATGCAACAAAAGTACCGGTTACGCTTTCAAACAAGCGTACACTCAAAGTAGCCACAATCGCTCTTCAATTCCCACTTACCTCACTCGAGCTCGAGCAAAAACTGAATACACGACTCAAGCGTACTTGAGTGACGAGAAAAAAGCAGCCAGGTGCCTACCGAAAGCGTTCATTGTTCCTGCGAACGAGAAAGATTAATAAATCTTTAGAAGAGAGTATCTGAGGCCGATCTCGCGGGATGTGAGCTCACAGGACGTGTTATTGCAAGCCCATTCACATGCCACAGTTCAGGCAAAACAGCCGCTTTGTCATGACAAAGGTGTCGCGCAAAGAAAAAGGGGCCTTATCGTCGATCTGCCTTATCAGATTTGGTTCCCTTCCGAGAGGTCTCTATAGGATAGTCTGGGTTCTGAATGCGGATCTAATTCCCCAGCCTACAATAACGTACGCGGATTCCAATTTAACAAAGACATCATGTGCGAGATATTGAACTCTTGGACGGGCAATCAATTTGATTTTATGGCATTTGCACGTCAAAACAACAATAATCACGCTGTTTCCTATTGATATTTTTAATTAATTTTATCAATACACAATTTGTGAAATACAAAATCAATTAACTAGCACAAAACCTACGACTTCGCATGAATGGTGTTTATTTGACGTAAACTGCCAATTTATTAATCGAACCGTCATCTTCTCATCATAAAATCATTTTGATTGATGCCTGCACGATTGATGAAGCTAATTGCTAAGATTTTCAATTTTAAACTGGACAAAATAGATGTAATCAAAATATTGAATAGGAAAAAACACCTGTCATTCAAACTTTTAGGTATCTAAAGATTTTTGTGAGCACGAACGCAAAAAGCAATGACACGCGTAGAGCACTGCGTGCGTACTTCATTACTGACAATTTCCCATTGATCATCCACGCATCTAAAATCGCTGAATTAGCCGAAAATGAAATGACATCTCGTGATTGATGTTTATCCTGTAACCCCGTGTTCTCTACACTTATCAAGCTTCGTTCTTTTTGCTTTCTAAATTCAACGATAAACACAATACCAACAATTGATCAGATCAAACGGAGTATTAAGTTCGCTTGTCATTTTAACTATCCACTTCTCTAGTCTGTCACAAATCACATCAAATCTTCCAAGCAACTTCTTATCTTATTTCAAAGCGTTTCAGGTGTTATTTAGATTGGTATTACGTCTAGGAAGCGTTTCTGGAAAGAGGTTATTGTCAGTCTCATTTTGAGTTATGATTTATGACCGATGACTCCCAACGGGTTTTAGTCTCATGATAATCTTATTCAGAGTTGCCTCTTGTGGGGGTTCACAATGCTACCTAAATTAGCTATAGCCGTATCATAGGCTATTTTGATGTTTGGGAGTTTAAGAGGTCTTTGGACCGTGTGTGGTACACAAACAAGGTAATGTTTGTCATACTTCTGACAATAGATCAACATTTCTTAAATCATGATTATCGTTTTCACACAATGCTTCTGCGATTAATGGTTTTCTAATGAAGTTAAATGCTTTTGAAAGCAGCGCTATGTGTTGTAGGTTTTTGGGTGATTTACAGCTATTGTTATGATTTTCGTGTTTACACGTTTTATTTCAATGAAGTTCAGTTAGTTACCTAATAGTTTTTTGTATCAACATTATTATTATGTATTCTTTATCCACGTAATGACATCTTAGGTAGTTTAGACTACCTACTCAAACATCAATCTCAAAAACCCCTAAATACCTCTTCATTATTTAGGTACGTATATATTTTGTTACATCCAAGTTAATTTTCCTACTTGTTAACAAATCAAAATAATGTCACAAGAGTCCTCCGAACAAAAATATCAAGGTACATCTCAAAGTAAAACAGTAATGCAAAAATACCTCTCCAAACTCAACAAAAAGACAATATCCGCACAGAGATTTCAATAGAATACTCACAATATGACAATTCTAATAAAACGCATGAGAAATGATTCAAGCATCCGTATTTCTGTGACAATCTTTTTTCCTGGCGACGGGATCGATCCGTCATAGGAGACACGAAATAACGTCCCCTGAGGTTTCATATAAATAAAATAGTAAAAAAATTGTCCTATTATTCAACCCTAGCATTGTGGCAGCGTAGGGCCTCGCAGCAAGTACAGATTAGTCGAGAAAAGGGATAAAATCTTAACGATGTGGTACGCAACCGGTAGGTAGCGCCAACGTGCCAACGAAAGAATAGTAGCGCAATTCTTTTAGTTACCTTGCCAACTCAAAAAGATACCTTCCACTTCATCATCATCCACTGGCAGTCCACTGCTGGACATAGGGCTCCCCTAATGAGCGCCATTGCCATTAAATTAATTATTAAACAATAGTTGATAGATAATGCCATGAGCAAGTTCAAAAGATATGAACAGTAGTTACGGCAGAACTGATTTGGGTGAAAGTTGGAATATACATAGTTTGTGACCTGAATTATGGGTTCGATACAAGCTCTGCCTGGCGTGATATTGTTCAGCATTATTATTCCTGAACACTATCACAGCCTAAAAAAATATATTATTTCAACTTTTATTCTACAATGTGCTTGCATCTCCGCGAACCTAGACTTGATTATGATACCTTGAACTTCTGCAAGATGATTTTCTGTAAGAAATACACTCTGGCTCAGTTCTCGGTTAAGATTTTTATTGATAAGGATATAGTCATCTATTATGTTGGTTACGTGCTTTTAGGGATTACAGCTGAGCCCCTAACGGAATGGTTATCGGATTGGTCAGACTATTTGACTATTGGAATGCATTATTTTCATGATCCACCTACACATATAGATAATATGGCGGTTGGTGACTCATTTTAGTACTTCACACGTTATGATGATCATAAAATATTTAATAGACTCTAAACCATACTTCATGTTAACTTAACAATAGATTACTAATTTGATGAGTTTGGGTTGAATTTTTCTAATGCTATTAAAATTGTTAAATAAATCACTGTCAAAAGAAAAAGTTCTAAAGTTTTTTGAACCTGTGACCCATCTATATTGGTAACCAATTTCTGTTACCAAATCGAGTATTTCAAATATCATTCTAGTAAAGAATATTAGTAATGAAATCTTCACAATCAGTTATGCTACTTACAACTTTTTTTCCTTTTTAGTAGTCTAGTTAGTGGTCAACTCCCGTGTCGGAGTTTTTGGCCACCCAAAGGTGTCCGCCATGGCTTTAGCCTCTAGCTTTGTGCCTGAAATTTCATTGGCACCCACACCTTTCAAACTGAAACACAGCAATGCTGCTTCACGGTACAAATAGGCATGGTTTTAGTAAGTCCCTGGACTAGCCCTTTACGTTAGTTCTACTACTAAAATAAACTTATTGAATAAATCGAAAAATGTATGAAATAATGATTCTTTTTTTTCAATGAACTGGTAGTGTAAGCTGATGATTAAAAAACATGAGTTTAAAACCATTCAACACAATGTCACAGCGGATGTTCTGATGCACCGTAAAATAAAAGATTGTTTTTGAAAAGTTTACTTTAGATGCTATGGTCAATTAGCTGCTTTAGGATAAGATGTAACATAAGCAGAGCGATAAGCATAGCATTTAATATTTGGTTGTTCATCTTTGCATTTGGAATGCAACGTCAGAGATAATGAGCAACATTCTGATGAGGATTGCGACAAGTCTTTTGATGTGATATTGTGATACATTTTTAGTTTTTTTTTTTCTGTTCGTATTATTATTATGACACTTTATTTATTTTAAAACTCATCAAAAACACATTTTTTACCATAAAATTTAAGACATATTAATCTACTATATATACAAAAATAATATTTAAAAAAAAACATTATAATAAAAAATATATCCAAAATGGTGGACCACCGATCGCGGGGCAAGGCTCAACCGGTTATTATTATTATTATTAATTATTGTTTCTTTGTGTAGGCACTCACGAGTCCTTGATTACTTTAAATTATTTTTAAAATATATATTAAGAAAACTGATAAAGACCCCTAGTAGATGATATATCAATGCTTATTAAAAAATAAACAATCTTACCCAGAGTTTATTTTTATTATAAAAAAAATCCGTGGGATTAAAAGTTACCGTTTGAAAGAATCTCTGTCCTTCATTTAGTATATCTAAATTATGGTATCCCCGCTTATTTATCCTCTCACTGCTCCGCTTATGAAAATGGGAGGCCTTAGTTTAGTTTCTATTGAATCCACTGGTCCACATCGGCTACCATTGAAAGCGGTAAAGTATCCTGTTGTAATTAATTAACGTCTAAATAAACATTAAATTGTAGAACCTTTCAATTATCTGTTTAGTTTGTTTTTTAAGGCTCTTTGCTACTTATATATAGGCTTTAGGATAAACTAAATAAAATACCCTAAACATTTCAATTTTATTTATATAAGTATAATTAAATATTAAAGCGCTCGTGCCGAGGCCTTCGGGAGGCCTAAAACTCTGACAACAGAGTTGGTCACAACTCATACGAAGAAAAAGTAGTAAAGACAAAATCTAGGATTATAAGATTAATTAGTTGAATAGTTATTATTATGTACAACTTAACATAGAATGTAGCTATCTACCGGAATGAGTTACCAGATATTTTTTCAATTTTAATACCACCAGCCTATATCAGTCCACTGCTGGACATATGCCTTCTCTTATGGGGTTATGCCTATAATACGCTGATTGGGTATGCGGGTTGGGGATACACAGCTTAGGGGATCGCAGGGCCTAGTTACTCGCAAAGTCAATTTTGCATTGCCAGTGTTAGGCTGTGCTATGCCGCTTTCAGCCGGCCGCCGAAACCCGTTGGTTATACAGCAGGATGTACCACAGAAAGGTAAGGTCAAAAAGCTCCAAAATCCCCAAAAATAACCTCCAGGTTAGAATCCCTATTTGAATGCCCTAGAACTTATCTGAAGCGTGGTGATGCTACGTAATATTCAAAGTGTTTTTGATGCATCCATCTTGCTAAACCTAATATTTAATGTTAATATTTATGGAATATTATTGGCCTACTGAAACAATAAACCTACTGACTTGAAACCATGTATACACCAGCTAACAAAACGCTAACTGTTTGCCCAGCCAAATTGAGCGTGTGCGTCCCGTAATGGCGTATTAGTACAGCTTCGCTTATCGCTACCGGTTTTACAAGTCAAATTCTAGTTGGGTTCGGTTCGCGTTTAAGTCGAACTGAATTTAGATTTGTGTAAATTATAGATGTACCGTGTCGATAAGCATTGTCAGAGATCTTCAGGCGATATAAAACGCTGGCCCTAGATTTAAAAATCTTGCTCTCTCTTCATGATAAGAATCCTTATAATCAGCTAAACCGGATTCTTGGTAGAAATCAATTTATATATTTGTATGTACGAGCCGTGGTGTAAAGGGTACGAGTTATGTATGGCGTTCTAACCACCATCTTTGGAACCCATGACGCCTGCCCGTGATGTTTTCTGTATACAACAAACGGGGTTCTAGCAGCCAGCTGGTTGCTAACACTGGCACAACTGCATCCCCTGGCCACCTACGCTGACGGGCTGCAGTGATGGCGGTGCGAGAAGCTAGGCCCTGCGATCCGCAACCCGCATGTCCAGCGTGGAGATTATAGGCCTATCCACCTTCTTTTAAAGAAGAGGCCTATCTCCAGCAGTGGACTGAATAAGCTGGTGTTTTTGTAGTAATGTTGTATGTATAAAGCATTTGAGTCCTTTTTTTTTAACTGGTTAACACTAGAGTTCAACAATAGCCCAAATATGAAATGTGAGCCCAAATACAGGGAATCATACTCAGGGACAGTTTATAATTCATTCAAATGATCTTAATTTACGATTGCAAACTGAGAACATAAATCCAGATATTTTTACTCCAAAGCCTAGACGAATTTAATATATACCTACCTATTTCATTGATAATGATTCCTTTGAAAAAATTTATGTATCTAAATATGTACCATAAACTTACTAATGCTTGTAATGAGAAGGCGGTGGATTGGTATCGACTAAGAAACAATCATCTCATACACTTTTTTTTGTTTGATTGCTATAGGTCTGATGTGTCTGAAGGTATATCATAAGTATCATCATCATCATTTGCCTATTATTGCAGCTGGACTTGGCCCCCCACAATGAACGCTATTGCACCGCTGAAGACACATACATACGTAAATTGAATAGATTTTTTTATGAATTAACAACATTTTCAAATGATGATGATGATGATGTGATGCTCTGACGGTTTTATTTTTATCTCAAACGCTTACTGCGATCGAGAAATCAAGAAACTCAATTAATTTGCCACAAAGCTCAACGAGATGAAAAATTGCTTCTTCGTTTACCTTCTTGATAAATACCTACATCGTATAAACATTAAACAAATCTCGGGTTTCCAACATCGAGATGGTTACAGAGATATTGACTTTTTATTTATTGACATTTTCTAATGTACTTCAGAGGCCATTCATCATGCTGGACCTCGATAGCCACAGTGCCTTGATAAAATAGCTTGTAAACTTGATAATAAATACGTTGTGCTTTAATATAAGTTCCTAAGTCATATTTTGCCATAACTACCTTTAACTTAATTATGAAAGCATTTTATGTCTGAAATAGATAAACTGTTGTATAACAAATGTACTTACTCATATGTATGTTTTACATAGCTTTTAAAATAAGTGATTATTATTTTTATTCTTATTATAAGTGCTATATTATCAGCTATGAGCTCAGGACAGAGCGCAATGGCGTTCATTATGGGAGGCCTATTATCAAAGGATTGTTGAAGAATTATAAAAATAAGAAATGTAGATTTATATAATATATTTTCAGCAACTATACATATTAGTTTAAATGACTGTGGATAATCATGCAAACGACTTTTAAACAGGCGTCTGCTTACTTTGTAATAATAATTTTTAATTCTGTTATCAGTCCATTGCTGGATATAGCCCCTTCCCTCCACATCCCTTATATCATAAGGGGAATATACCCACAATCCCCATGAAGGTTGGAGATCGATGAATTAGCAGCCAATGTTGCTGCCCGGGTTAAATGGGTACCTGAATAATGGATCCACTGTCTCTGAAAACCACATCAGAGGAATAGGTAGAAGTAGAGAAAAAGCTCTGCTGGTGCTCGGCTGCACTATACCTCCTTCAGCAGCAGCAAAGAGTTCTACGGGCTGGTGAGGTTGGCTTGGTATCCAAAGATGGAGGTTACCCATTACACCCCCTTTTTCTCACTGCTTGTTTCTTCCTGAATTCTTTGGTGTGGGTGTGATCCAAGGCGGAGACTGATGGGAAAATCACGGACACTCAGCTTGCTTGACATCTTCAACAGTCTGTTCAGATCGATTAAAAGACTTGACCAGCTGTCTCCTTGTATGCCTATACCTGATACGAGCTTGCCTGATAAACACTCCTCATTGTTTGCTGTACGCATAATGGATTATTGATAAAACATGTGGGTGTTCTTAATCTCTCGGACGGAGTTAATCTACTGAGACGTCGATGAACGAAAATTTACTGTGTTTCTGAACAAAATATAGTATTGCTTAGTCAAAAGGTATTTTCGAAGACGTGATTTTTTAAACCCGCAAATATATCAGATTAGCTTCCGACCGCGGTTTCGTTCGCGTTAAAATATTTTTTTTTATGCCATGGGAACTTTTTTCTTGATTAAAGGTTCCTTTCTCTGCCCCTGACAACGTGTATGTGAAATTTCATGATGGTCAATTGAGTAGCTAAGGCGTGAAAGTGTAACAAATAAATTACTTTCGCATTCATAACATTGTTTATGATTGCTATATTGCAATATATTAATAGAAAACAAGTAGTATAAAAATTACAGATCCAGTGTAGATTCCAGATTTCCAGATCCCTCAAATTTTCCATTCTTTGCGGTCCAACGCCAATGCCTGCCAATGATAAACGCTGAAGGTGTTAAACTCGTCACGTCATCGTTTGCGTGGTCTACCACGACGCTATCTCACTGTCTCGGGGCTCCATTCAGTGGTAGTCTTGGCCCACACTTCGTCTGGTATGCGACAGAATGTACCCTGCCCAGTAACATTTAAGTATTGCGACCTTTTGAGTTACATCAGGATTAAATTTATTTAAGGATTTTATTTTATCCTAATTTTAAATTACAATAAACATAACGGGGTTTCTCTGAAGGATAAAATCCGAAACGAGTTTATCCGACATAGAACTAAAGTTGTCGACATAGCTCAGAGAATTAGCAAGCTGAAGTGGCATTGGGCTGGCCATATCTGCCGAAGAACCGATAACCGATGGGGCAAACGAGTTCTTGAGTGGAGACCGCGGCTTGGCAAACGTAGTGCCCTCCGGCCAGGTGGGGTGACGATCTGCGAAAGGCTGCTGGTAGAAGCTGGATGCGTCGAGCTCAGGACAGGGCGCAATGGCGCTCATTAGGGGAGGCCTGTGTGGACTGCGATAGGCTGATGATGATGATGATGATGATGAAACATAACTTCTCATTTACTAAATTTTCCTTTACAACATTTTGAGAAACATCGCTCTTAATGCTCAGTGAACGATCTCGGTTTGATATTAAGTGGACACAATTTATCGTCTTAATGTATAAATTTGTGATAGAGCAGCTCCTAAATGCTGTAACAGTAATCTCGGATAGTTAGATCGTATGAACACATTAGTCAATGTTACGATTAAACTTTTCTACAGATTAAACTAAAAAGCGAATACATTTTTTATAGCCTGTACCGCATTTAGACAGAAAGAAGTTTTTACGTAACACTTTGACGTTAATAGAACTTACATTCCGTAAGGGGTTCCAACTTCCATTTTTGGAATCCAAGCCAACCTCACCTGCACGTGGTGCACCCTGCTGACTAACTAACGGCGCTTTGGCGGCTGGCATAGAAGGTCTTTGCATATTACATCGACTCAACGTTGACTCAACTCCAACTCAACTCACAGTAGTGGCATTGAAATGTAAGCTTTATGTTATGTTTCTTAAGAGTGAATTTATCAACTTGTAAGATAAAGGTATACGACGCGTGGACTATGCGTGGTCCACGCGTTGTTTTCCTATTGACGTCACCGACCCGTTTGCCACTCGTTGTCGACAAAACGGGCACGAGTCGACGATGTGCATACGGCTAGCAGGCGACGCGTTGCCAACTCGTCCTGGTCGGGCGTTGACAACGCGCTTCCCACTTGTTGACGACGCATTGCTCACTCATTGACGCCAAGTTGTCTACTGGTGACTGACGTGTTAATCGCCTAGTTGACGACTCGTTGATACCACATCGATAGTTCTAGTTGGAAGGGTATTGGACTGGTGTCGAGTCGGTGTAATGTGCGAACAGTACAAAACCGGCACAGTCCGATGACGTAGGTATAGCAGCTTCGGCAATGCGAGAAGCTGTGTCGTGCGATCCCCAACCCGCATCATCAGTGTGGGGACCATGGGCATATTGCTCTTATATCCATCTTCTAATAAGACCGTCATGTTAGTATCACAGAATAAGGAAGACCAATTTGAGCAAACTTATACTACAAATAATATTAATAGTTACAGATATTTTTTTTTACCTGTTTTCCGGTTACATGTCAGTAGGCGCTGGTAGTTCTAAAAACTGCGTTCTACACAAACTTAGCTTCATAGCTTCTTCATAGGTCAAAGTTCGTGATTCGTCTTCTAAAATATTTAGATGAGATAGAGCGGGGTATCTATCGAAATTGATTATTGCCATTATTCAAAAAGGACGCATTGCAATTTATTGGTTTTGATAAATACGCGTTATCTCGAGTACCTAATCTGCCTTCTGAATAATGTATCTTTTACAAATATCCATTTATTATACCTTGTATGTTACTTGTTGAACTTGAATGCCGTTGTTTTAACAAAGATAAAAAATAATGAAATGAATGTAACATCATGTCATTTATGGAAGTAAAGGAGGCTGCTTTGGGAAGAACTCTGGAAGGAGCTGCCCCAGTTGTGCTGACAAGAACTCAGCTCTTAAATCAATGATAATTATGATATCTAGCTAGCTTACATAAGACGTTGAAGTAGTTTTTTGTGAAGGTCTCATCCGGGGAAGTACTACCAACATGCTTATTTCTGCCGTGAAACAGCATTGCTGTGTGTTGATTTGAAGGGTGTCGGTGAAATTACAGACACATGAGGCTTAACACCTTCATGCCTCAAGGACGCAGGGCGTTACATCGTATGGCAAACGAAACGAAGCAATACTTTGTTATAAGTATTAGACCACTTACCACTTAAAATCAGGTAAACCATGTGCTAGTAACATCTTCAAGAAACATGAAAAAACGTTAGCATTATTTAAAATGTGAATAAATGCTACTTCAGTGATAATAATATTATACTCTGTATGAACTTAGCCGCAAGATTTGTTAGCCACAAATTCAAAGTCAATTACCATTACCAACTAAAATTTCAAACTAACAAAAAGTAAAATCGATTGCCAATATTGTGGAGTCGGATAAAGTTTCGAGTGAAGTCGGTTGAACCAATCGAGGATTTCCCTCAAGTAATTATCGAAACAATAAACCTAAAATTGGCGCTGAGCGTCCTGAAACTGCGGTCACTGATCTCGACTTTCCACCAATTAGACTTTGCGAGATTTGCGACCCACTTTGCAGAATGGGAATTCATTAAGAGCCATTCAACTTATCACAATATGACTATTAGAGCACCCATTCATTTTTAATTAATCTAGGAGAAGACCGACTGAAAATAAAGCTTTAGAATGCTGAGCAACTAAAATGTTCTACAGTGGCTTCCTGGAACTCTTTGATGCCAGCATTAGTGAGATTTCCGACTATTTATGTTTCATTTAGGACCTTAGACATTTATAGTTGAGCTAAAACGTTTCTAGAACATAACGTCTAAACCTGTACGACCTACGTCTAGAAGATTGCGGGTTCGAATTCCGCCGCTAGATAAATGTTTATATGAATTGCAAATATTTGTCTTGGGTCTAGTTATGTATGTTATACATGTATTCTCAAAATTTATATAATTAGTAGGTATGTCAGTCATGTGGTTCCAAGGATTAGGCCTTGCTTAGTTTGGGGATAATGTCCAGCATAGAAGCTGAATTCGTCGAGCGAGCGCAATGGCGCTCATTAAGGGAGGCCTATGTACAGTTGTGGACTGCTATAGGCTGATAATGATGATGGCTGTTCAGCATTATTTATTTATTTACTACTACACGTGAAATTAAATCATCACTACATAAAAATAGAGTATAAAATTAATCTAATAAGAATGACTATTGTATTCGATCATAAAGGTGAGTGATGATAAATTCGCGAAAAACTTTACGCTATCGACAACATTGAAGTTAGGATGGAATTCAATTTCGTAACAAACGCGAAATAAGCATTCCGTGAAACAATCCAAACTCGAACGGCTCAATCAGCATAGCGTAAGCGAATAAATTTTCCAATTTCATATATTGAGGTGGGTAACAATTTCTAAAATTGGTCGCTCCAGATGTTCATGAGCAAATAACTTACGCCGACTGAAATGAACCCTAAATCTTCGCCGGGTGGATGGGTTCCGCGCCAAGAATTGAATTTGCCTGGCATTCTCTCACACGTTTCTACTGTGTTCTGACGCGAATTTAGTCTAGCAAGACTGTTCTTGGGAATTTCACGTTGTCTAGAAGCATATTTATGCTTATCAAACAATTACAATACGCTCAAATTAAGTAGCAGAAAATACTTATTAATGGTTAATAAACCATTATTTTACGATATAATTAAATTATATTTACTATTTTTAAGCAATTAATAATAAAAAATAATTTATTTGTAACAAATTTAAAAATCAAATTTTTATTTTTAAGCAATTAATAATAAATAATAATTTATTTGTAACTAATTTTATAAAGTGATATCGTGGCTCTAAATTATTAATTAGTAGGACTTATTGTAGAGAATGGGTATACTATGATCTACTTGTGACGTAAACAAAAAAAAGGGCGTTAATTCATTAAAATTATATTACAAAATGTATTCGCGCCATTTAACTTACAAAAATTTAACAATAAAAAAATCTGAAAAGAAAATATCTAATTTAATTCAAATTAAACAAACAAAGTTCCATTTGAAACATATCACACTAGTATTATAAACTAGCTTACGTCCGTGGCTTCGCTCGCGTGATACCGGGATAAAGGCGGGCTACCTAAGTGTTAAACCAGGTCTGAAACTATGTATATTCCAAGTTTCATCCAAATCCGTTCAGCCTTTAAGGAGTGAAGTGACCACAAACAAACTTTCACATTTCTAATATTAGGGTGATGTGATGCGAAAGTTTGTATTTGTGTGCGTGTGTGTGCACACATGTTTGTATGTATGTAACCGTATATTTTCTAACTCAAAAATAACAGCTAAAAGCCAAGCTCAAGCGTTCCACATGCTAAAACCTAGTTGAAACAACTTTATAGGCACACGGCTATCTCTTGAATTAAGCACACTCGACTATCCATGAGAGGATGTTAATTAAGTCTCTGAAGCCTGAAAGCATTAGTAAAAAGCTTCCACTTTTATGAGTGTGCTCTTGGAACGATATGTTCAACATTGATGAAGGGACTTTATGAAAACTTTCGAGTCTCGTTCAACTTATACACGTTTCAGTTAGTGATTTATTTTACAATGGTTCGTAAAGTTTTAATAGTTATTGGTGCATGAATATCACTACATATTATGAAACCAAAGTCTATGCCGCATCCGTGTCTACTGTATGTCTGTCTATTCACGATAAACTCAAAAACTACTGAACGGATTTTCATGCAGTTTTCTCAAACATACTTGTGATATTACGAGATTTATTTATGACGAAGGTTTAAGTGTTTAATTTGTTAAGGTCGAAAATGCGGCCTATGCCTAACCTTTTTGAGGTATAAGATAACAATATCTAGTCAATAGACCGGAGTAATACACGACAAAAGTTTTAGTGTAGTAACTTTTTAGAGTTTGAAGTAATATGACGAAAATTGTCGGAAAAAGACAAACTGCCTGGGAGCTTTCATCGAAAACGCTGCCTATGCCTAATCTTTTTGAGGTATAAAATAACAATGATTGGTGGCATAAGACATATTAAGCAGGTGCAGCTGGGACGGATCGCCAGAAGATAATTAAATATCCTTTCCAATATTTTGTCCATGATGGTAACTGAAAATACCTAGACTTGCTCGGCCCCATAATTCTTTTAAGGCTTTATTTACTGCCATGCGGCGTTCGATCACGTTCATAAATTGAAAAATATGTAAACGAGACCCCGATATTCAATGTGTCGCGAGAAAAAGCATGGAGCTGTCGTTTTTAACGCCCGATAGATGGCGTGTGGCGGCGCTAACACAGATAAATCGGTCGGAAGGCACCGGTACATTGGCTTCCTTAACGACCTTTGCTGCGGAATCAGTTTAGGGTTGAAGGTGATTTTCTTTGGATGTGCGTAACGTCACGTCAAAGAGTGTTTCAAAGGAGACGATATGATTTTGCGCAAAATTTGCGATTTCTTAATGGTTCTCAAGTTTCTCGTTGAGGGTAATTCTTAATTTTTACATAATACTTGAAGATGGAACAAACACATGGCCCAACTAATGTTATATAATAACCATGACCTATAACAAAATGTTTTATCTTAAGCCACACATGTCTAGTGTGCTGCCATGTGCCCTAAGCAAAAACCCGATGCCCGATGCAAAACTCTGCGTCCATCGACTTGAGACATGAATATGATAAGCTTGTTGCACCTGTTATTTCACCGACACCCACACCTTAATACTTATTGTTAAGTTAATCGCTGAAAATCATCATCATCATCATCATCATCGGTCTATAGCAGTACGCTGCTGGAGCCTCCCCTAATGAGCGCCATTGCGCCCTGTCCTGAGGATGCATCCAGCTTCTACCTTTCGTAAATTTCGCAATTGCTGAGCCACTCAAGAACTCGTTTACCCAAACTATTATCAGTTCTTCGGCAGATATGACCAGCCCACTGCCACTTCAGCTTGCTTATTCTCTGAGCTATGTCGACAACTTTAGTTCTATGTCGGATAGTCTCGTTGCGGATTCAACGCGGAATAAAGAAACGAGTAACTCAAATAATAAACATTTTTTTTTAGATTTTGCCTGATAAATAAATTAATAATAAAAATATGACAAAAGTATTTCAAGCTTTTATAATGGTATCTAAGAAATATTAGAAATAATGGCATGGATCAAGAAGAAAATTATTAGTAGATAAACAATTGATTCTATCTAGTCCACTAATAGTTTTACTCTTATGAACTTATGATTTACAACATAGCTATTAATATTGGCCCACAGCTACAATAAATAAGTCACAGACAAAACTATAAAGTTGTCAAGTATACAACAATGGAGTATGTGAGGGCGTCAGTACATGGTGTTACCAACCGTTACCTAGATTAATGTGCGTGCCACATCGAATGTGAAGAAAGATCTTTGTGGGAACCGCGGTTCGGAGTGAAATGAGATTGACATGGATAGCGACAATGAAGTCAGAGAGCATGTAGACGAGCTTGTTGTCTCATTATAATTCTATCAACGATAATCCATGAACATAAATAATGTTTGCTGGTAGAAGCTGGAATGCGTCGAGCTAAAAACAAGGCGCAATATAGTGCTCATTGGATGCTGATGCTGATGGTAAAAAAACTTGAGAGGTGTCAAAGGACACCCGGATGGAACGAAGTAGCTTTCTATGAGAGAGAGAGAGAGAGAGAGACAGACAGAGAAACACGCGCACGCCGCATGGCACATTGAAATACGGATCATATTACATAAATTCAAATTAAAAACATGCAAAAACACGTAATCACCACTGCGATTTGAACTGGGTGTCGCGGCGCGGCAGCCCAAGCACTTAGCATAAACGGTTGAAATAAGCGCACAAGTCTTTATACCATGACGTCATCAGCCCAACCATTTGACAATTACAAAGTGTCGTTACAACTTTTGGTCTTAATTTTTTCCGTCTAGCTCCCTTTCGCAACGCGCGATAAGGAACTTCGTTCCAAAAAGTGCTGAACTTGCTGATTTATATGAAACAATCTGACTATGTTATTGAAACGGAAAACTAAGAACCTACGAGTACCTCGTAAGTACATAAGGACTTCATTTGATTTCCCGAATATTTCTGTAGTAAGTTGGTATTGAAGTGAATCATGATTTCGCAAACGACTCTATAATGTGAAATCAAAAATTTTGATGTTGGTTCTTATATATAACCGTATGTTTACTAGCATCTTCATTCCGTCAAGCTATCCTTTGTCTGTGACACTCCCTCACAATTTGATTTATAGATTCGTGCGTTGAGTTGTCTCCAGCGCTTATTAATGAATTTATTTTAACGCTAATGAACAAGTTGCGTTCGGGACAAGTGAAACTAATTTATCTGGAAATGTTATTCCAAGCATGATGCAGATGCTCTAGTTTTGTCGTCAACGTGAATACGTTTACGCTGTGATAAATGGTACGGTATGCGTGAAAGTTTATTTTGTTTAAGTTTAGTTTTATCAGAAACCTGGTTATTTAATATGCATATTCCTGAAACTGTAATAAAGGCTAATCTTGTAAAACTAATTTAACCAATTTTACTTCAATTATTATGTACATTTCATTGTCATTCTTAACTATGTGTAGTTATTATTATTATAAATAAGACAAACAATAAAGTCAACACAAAAATTAACTTTTTTTGTCTTTTTGTTTAGGATACATCAACATCATATCATCATCATCCACAGCTTGACTATCCACTGCTGGATATAGGCTTCCCGAAGTTTATGCCATCCACCACGGTCTTGTACTAGTCGCATTCACGACCGCTCATTTTAGGATTGGCAAGCAATAATGCAATGTTAATTTTGTAGGAACATTTATAGATTTTTTTCTTAAACAAGACTATTCAGTTGTCGGTATCATTCATAAAGAAAAGCACATCCCACTTTTTCTCACGTAATCGTTTGAACGAACCAATACAATAGACTGTCGCTAATAGGAAACAGCGCTGGTCAAAGACGTAAATGTTTTCGTTTCAAGAGAAAAGCTAATCCAAACTGTTTGGGATTAGCCGCAACGGATATGAGACTCTTTTGTGTAGGTGCTTTGGAACAAAGATGTGCTTTGTCAGTTGGCTTAGCTATGCTTAGACGTAGGTCTTTATTAAACTTAGTTTTCTAAATACTGCATTGCATGAGTTTTGTACCTTTGCACACTATTTGATTTTTATCAATCACTGTTTTAGTTAAATATTCTTTAGCAGATATTTGGACTGTTTTAAAAAAATCTCATTTCTCCTGAGAAATAAGAAATAACACTAAGAATGGAAAAAATCAAGGGAGGCATATATAGCCTTAAGCTTTTGGCCTTAAAGGAGGGTAGATGTAGCTATAAGCTTACATTAACACCTAAGTAACGTAATAAGCGGTATGAATATGAATATGAATATTCTCAGCAGTGTGCCAAAAATGGCTGAAATAATCATGATACGATTGATTGATTGGAAAGTAAAGTTACATTCAACTTCTATACAAGCAAAAATCAAGCAGTCTTGTCTTCTTTGAATTTTCTCAATTTCGACCTCGAACTTGATCGTCATTTAAATGATAATGATAAAAGTATTCTTCATGCTCAAAAGGCAAACGTAATTTGAATGTTCGTTTATTTGAGTGAGACCGAATTTCGGGTCCCATGGTTAAACGGAGTATTACATAAACTCGACAAAACAACAATGCCTTTTGTGTCTTACACTTACAACACAAATTATCGCCAACAACGTTCCGTATCTAAACTCCATCTTGTCACGATCCTAACAAGGAAACCTTCGTTACAACTCAAAAACCAATGCTTGACGTGTTTACAGATATTTTGATATCAGATTTATGTAATCACGACATTCAAATAGCGTCAAATGCTTTTGTTGCCTATGAAAGTAAAAGGGTATTATTATAGATCAAGCATCTGCTATCATTTAGTTATACCATATCTGAATTTTGCAAGATCTGCAATTTTACTTCTTCAGGTTTCTTCTAGGGAAGCGTACTCCATCGTTGAATGCATCTTCGCTTATTATCAGGCGAGCTGTCAAACGCAAACGCAAGCCTATTCAATATAAAAAATAATAAATAATAGTTTAAAAAAACTAAAAAAACACGCTTGCACGCATGCGTAGTTCGCGCACTAGCTCTGTCTCTCTTACTCGCATGCAAAGGAAGCGGAAAGAAATTAATTAATCCTGGCGAATCTAATTAGGATAATCGGATATTTTTATCGGATTATTGCATTGTCATCGACCTTTGACAGGTGTGCAAAGTTTGAATCAAATCGGATTGTTCAAAGTAGGGCAAAATCGAGCTCAAAGGAGTCGGTTACATACATACATACATACATACAGGTGAAACTAATAAAAGCGTGTTAAAAATATGCAACCGAATTGAGAACCTCCTCCTTTTTTGAAGTCGGTTAAAAAGCCCTATTATATTACTTCTATTGATTTCACTATGAGGAGCAACAGGTTCTTCATCTTTGGAACCCAAGCCAACCTCACCTGCCCATGGTTTCCTGCTAACAAACGGGTCTCTGGCGGCTGATCGCGGAATAGCGCAGCCTAGCATCCCCTGGCCGTCGACACGGGCAGCAGCGTCGGTGGTGCCAAAAATTTCTGCCATTCTATACCCAACCCGCATGCCCAGCGTGGGGATTATGGGCAAATCACTCTTCTTATGAGTGGAGGCCTCTATCCAGCATCGGTTTGATATAGGCTGTTGTTATTGTTGTTGATTTGGCCATAGGTCTAACCAATAGGAGTATTTACTCTTATTGGTATTAAACATAGGTCTGACATATAGGAATTATCTTACTAGCTTCCTACTACGAATCTTTAGTGCTAAAAAATGACATACAAATTGCTGATTTGAATTTTGGGTCCACTACCACCAGCACACCACACCAGCCTATATCAGTCCACTGCTGGTATCCCCACGCTGGGCATGCGTTTTGGGGATCTGCAGCCCATCGGTGGCCAGGGAGTTTAGGTGTGTCGATGTAGGCTGCACTGTATTATTGCGGGTCAAGCTAGCTTTATTTCAAAACATCTAAATAATGCAAAAGCAATACAGGAAAATCATGTACTAGATCCCTTAAAATGGCAAACTGGGAAAAGTCGGGTTAGTGTTAATAAAGTAAAAAACTACCATCCGTCTCCTAACCTCAATATATCAATAGATCTTGAAGCTACAAAGAAACCAATTTAGTACTTTTGATAAACGAAACGGAGAGTCAATGAAATTGTTATTGCAGTTTAGAGTTGCAATAAACGAATTGACCAGTTCGTGCGTAGTGAAAGTAGAATCAATTGTTGATTCATCGTGGAAGTTATTGAGAGTTAACCTGTTTAACGAATATCCTCAGTTAAATGGTGGTCAGGTAACTCAAAACGATGAATACAGCAAAAATACGGCACTTGTTTTGGATCACTTGCAATTAAATATGATTGTGAGAGTGACATTACATAAGTTAAATAAAAAAAAAACCAACTTCAAAAACATTTATTGAAAAAACTATTAAACTAAAAAGTTAAAAATAATTACTACCTGTTATTTTTGGAGTCGGAGTCAGCTTTGGAGTATGACATTATAGCAACTACACTTCTCCCACCTCGGACATGCCCTCCTGCGCCGCCCACGCAATAGTTCCTTAACCTTGGCGTGCCTTGGCTGACACTGACTCCAAAAATAACAGGTAGGTATCTAGATCTACCTATGTGGTAAACGCATAGATCGTAAGGGATAAATTTATAGAAAAAAAATTATGGGACCAATCAAAAAGTATATCCTATACAAAAAACCGATTTTTAAATCGGTTCATAAATGACGGAGTTATGAGGCAACAAACATAAAAAAACGAATAAAATATGAGCCCATAAAATTTTCATTCCCAGTTTTCTCACTCTTAAGGTTGGTATTTTTACTTCAAATTTATAATGGACCATTTGCAAAGTATACCCTACACTACGATAAAAGAATTTTCTAAATCGGTTCATAAATGACGGAGATATGAGCTAACAAACATAAAAAAATAAAAAAAAACAACCGAATTGAGAACCTCCTCCTTTTTTTGAAGTCGGTTAAAAATATAAACATAAATTAACTAAAATTGACATGTGGGCATGCATTGTTATGATGTTTGGATTCGTATCTTAATACTACTAATGTTATAAATGCTAAAGGTTGTGAGTATGGTTAGATGTATGTTTGTTACTCATGCACGCAAAAACTACTGAACAGATTTGGATGAAACTTGGTAAATACATAGTTATTTACCTGGATTAACACATAGGCTTCTTATCTGGGTACCGCGGGTGGAAGCTAGTATATTAGAAAGAATCGCATGGATCAAGTATACCAATAAATATTACGATTACGATGAGCCTGCTATATATGTACCACTGCTAGGTAATATACGCTGATAAATACATACATAGCATATACGGTACATAGCAGGCTAATCGTAATTCAGAAGCACAGAAGCGCTCAGATAAAAATACCACGACACCGTCACCCATCTAAGTAGTGACCGGACGGAGTGTATATCTAAATATATACCACAAGGTGCTTGATGAAAAAGATAATAAAATTTAGAAAGCGCTCGTGCCGTGCTTACTGCTTCTGAATTACGATTAGCCTGTTATGTACCACTGCTGGGTAATATATATCACTGCTGGGTAATATAATAGTCCCAAGTCAAGTAATAAAAACAATATTTTTTTAGTGTTTTTTTTTAATTTTAGTTGCTTACTGAAAAAGATAATAAAATTTAGAAAGTGCTCGTGCCGTGCTTACTTCGGTTTTCTTAGAAGATAATCTTGGTTAAGCAACACTTCATCCGGCCACTACTTAGATGGGTGACAGTTTAGTGGTATTTTTAACTAAGCGCTTCCGTGCTTCGGAATGCACGTTAAGATTTTGTTTTTTTTTCAGTCGCTAAAACATGTCGTAGGCGAAACTCCGAGAACAGAGCTGGCTACTAGCTGATTATTATGACAGAGGAAGGAATCGCTGACACATTTTTTTGACATCCATGGGATAAGAGAGTGGTAATATAAAATGCTAAGAAAAAGATAAATAATGATATTCAACATAATAAATACACTGTCGCAACACGCCGACAAGAAGTCAACGTAACATATTCCAAAAGCGCACGTCACTTTATCACAGAAGATATTTTGTACTTTTTTATCGCACGTGATTTAGTAGACACGTTTGCAAAGACCCTATTGGTAGCAGCAATGGCATCCAGAGGTCTTCTTACGCCTCCATGATTTATACTGTGAACTGGAAAGAGGTTCCGCCATCCAGTTTAATATCTTTGATTTATGATAGAAACTATGCGTTTAAGTGCCAGTTCCCCCGATGATATGTTGCTCGACTGTTACGATTCACTCCTTTTTTTGTTTCAAAAATAATGACATAGTGTAGTCGTTTTAATAACCGCTCGCGAGTTTACCGTCGGAGCCTTAGGCGCGAAATTTACAACCGTTCATTTCGAAATGCACTTTTATTAATGCTTTCGAAATAGTTCTAATGTTGGTAACGGAAGTTTTGATTTGTTTGATATTAATTTACTCGATCTTAATTTTTCGTCCGGATATCACACCTGAGTATTATATTAATAGCCTGGTTTTTCTGGTTATGACAGAGATTAACAAAGATGTTGCGAAGAATTCATGAAGTCTACAACTATATACACTTGTTGATTTACTTTTGGTCAAAATTAAGGCAAAAATAATTATTTAAACACAGAAATAAATGATACTTAAAAAAATATCTTTGAGAAGGAGGCCAAGAGGAGGATCCAGCTGGGTTGGGCAGCATTTGGAAAACTACGTCAAATTTTCACTTCACCCATACTGCAAAATTTGAAAAAGAAAGTTTATAATCTGCTTCAACCCGTCATGATCTACGGAGCCGAAACGTGGACACTCACGGTACAGTTAAGCTGCTAAACGTAGTGTAGGACGCCCTTGAGCCAAGTGGGGTGGCGATTTGCGAAATGCTGCTGGTAGAAGCTGGATACGTCGAGCTCGGACAGAGCGCAATGGCGCTCATTAGGGGAGGTATGTCCAGCAATGGACTGCTATAGGCTGATAATGATGATGATGATGATGATATATAAATAATGCTAGACATTTTCACACATCCTAAAGCCCCAAAATAATATTGCTATTATTTTAACTGCGAAGGTTATGAATTTTATTAAAGCAGCAACTCATGCCCAATAAGATACGAATAAATTGATCGTTATTTAAATAAGAACCAAATCAATACTTAAAATAGATTTGGCAGATTTGATTCAGATAAGAAACCTGCAGTTGTATACAGGTTTTATTAATTTCTTCTTAACATAAAAGAGATAAAAACTAAACAGTTTAATGACAAAATGGTCAAGCCAGATGGAAATTCTCGGCATGAGGGATTTTCTTAATAATAATAATAATGCTGGACACTAATCACCAGTGATCGGAATTAGGTGAGCTAATTTACCTAAAGTTCAAAGAATAGAGTCAAAAAAAATGGAGACTTCCTTACCATTAACATTTTTTTCCGGGAAATCTTTCCCGGAAATTGGGAATTTGTTCCAAGTTTTAGGATATCAGTTAAGTACATTTAATATTAATGTTATTCATACAGAAAACTAACTGAATTAATTTTCCTTTTTAACAAACTTCAATAAGATTTATTTTGTTATTAACTCAGGTAAAAAACTGGATTCGCCTATGTTTTCGTTTCCCAGAATAGCCAAATCATGCTGTCCCTTTAAGTGTTTGTAGCAATACACAGCAAACCAGTGATAAACAACAACAACAAACGCTAAGAAAGGGACAGCATGCTTTGGCTATTCTGGGAAACGAATCATTGTTTAAGTAAACAATGACAAAAGGGTTGAAGGGTGAGGGTGTTTTGCATCCAAACGGCGTCATAACTTGTATGCGTGCGTGCATCACTTCTGTAGTTACCTCGGCAGCGTGTGTATCTTAGACTCGTGAATATTTTATTAACCTGTTTTCGTATCGATTATTGGATCTGCTTCACATAACTACCTTGGCTTGAATTTACGGACTGCGATTTATTGCAACCATATCACTACTTGTACCTATCTACCTTGGCTTGAATTTACGGACTACGATTTACTGCAACCAGAAATTTACTGCGCTTTACGGCAATCAAATTACTTGGTAAGTCTTTGATTTGTACTACACTTTTAAAACATTCTAAATATTAGACTGCTTTTGATAAATTTACCAAATTCAAACAATTTTATGCAACTATTTATTTATGGAATTTTATTCAGTGTTTTATATTTGAGTTCGTGCACAAATGTTGGAGCTACTGGCAATTCTATCATCAAACTATATTTTACGCGAAGACGTCCCTGGAAAAGTGTAGAAACTATATATTTGTCTCATTGTTTTCAGTAATTTTTCTGCCTCAACGCAACTAGCAAATAAATGGCGACCAAACCTACCGACGGGATTGTACAGTCGTGGATTAGAGATCACCCCGAATTGTACCACGACCCCGCTAGCAACACGATATTTTGTTCTAAATGTGAGAATTCTATTGTATGCAAAAAAAGCAATATACAGAGGCATATTGACGGACCAAAACATCAAGGTACTGCTAGGCAAGTGAACGAAGAATTTTATTTAGATTTAATACAATTTCTTATATTGTGTAACATACCCTGGTCACGAGTAAATCGACCAGAGTTTAAAACTTTTTTAATGAAATATATGTGTTGTAAATGTACAAATGTTAAAAGGATTCCCGATGAATCGTTATTGAGAAAGGTTTATTTAGACGTAGTTTTTAAAAAAAAAATTGCATTAATCCATGACCATGTTCTTAATCAGAAACTTTGGATATCTCTAGATGAAACTACCGACTATTTAGGTCGTTATATTGTAAATTTTCTTGTAAAACCTTTAAATCTCGCAACAAACAAACCATTTTTAATAGCTTGCAAAATGTTAGAAAAAGTAAATGGAGAGACAATAGCTCATTTTGTGATTGGATGCCTAGAAAATATGTGGGGAGACTCGTATGAAGACAAAGTAGGAGATGTTTTAGTTTTATGTTCTGATAGCGTAGCATATATGTTAAAAGCAGGAAGAATGTTAAAGAACTCCTTGCCAAATATGATACATGTTACCTGTTTAGCACACGCTCTTAACCGCGTTGCAGAAAAAATACGGACACAATATGCGGATGTGGATACTTTAATTTCAAATGTAAAAAAAATATTTTTAAAGGCTCCTAATAGAGTAAAATTGTTAAGGGAAAAATTTCCGAGCCTGCCATTGCCACCTGAACCTGTCATAACAAGGTGGGGTACATGGCTAGAAGCAGCTTCGTATTATGCTGAATATTACGAAGAAATAAAAACTATTGTAAGACTTCTAAGAAGTTCTGATTCTTTGTCTATCAGGCATGCTAAAACTGTCCTAGGAAAAGAAAGTTTAAAAACTGATTTAGATTACATTGACGAATATTTTAAAATAATTCAAATTTCATTAAAAAAATTGCAAAAGTCTAACTTATTGTTGACGGAATCTTTCCATATTTTTGATGAAGCAAGAATTGTTCTAAGCTGGTGTTCTTCTGAACCAGTAAAACAAAAATTAGAAAACGTTATGGACAGAAATCCCGATCTAGATGCATTAAGAGACATTTGTGAAAATATAGATAAAGGATTAGATAATGAAAATGAATTATTGTCATTCTATAAATATGTACCTGTAACTTCAGTTGATGTTGAAAGGTCCTTCTCTACGTATAAATGGATTTTAAGTACAAAAAGAAATCGTTTGAAAATAGATAATATGGAAAAACTCCTAATGATTTTCTTTAATTCTCCGGACGAAGATATTTCTTTATACTCCGTCCATGATGAAAACGTTAGCGATTCAGATTAAGGGACAAATTCAACATCAATGGAAATAATGTTTAGAGTTCCGACTGTGTATCTTAGGTAGGACTGGTTACTTTCTTAATTATTGATTTTGAGTTCCATTATCTGTACAAAATGAATAAATGGTACAAAAACTATAAAATGGCTTTTTTATTCCCTTGCTTAAATAAATGTTTTTATTACTATAGCTATTTACTAAAGCTGGTTTATAAATCACATTAGCTTCCGCGCTTACTTACATCGTTCATTTTATTTGTTGAAAACAATAAAAATCGTGCTTACCGTTTTTTACAACAATCGAATTCGTTTCCTCTTCTTGTTATCAATAATAAGAAGAGGAAATTAATTCGATTGTTATTTTACTGTATTAATTTTAGATGGACCTAAGTAATTTCTCGAAACCCGGGAAAATTTTCCCGGAAAAATATTTAGTCGCAAGGCGTCTCCACTTAGTCTCTGTTATTTTTCGAACTTTAGGTATTTTAGCTCACCTAATTCCGATCACTGCTAATCACACATCATCATATAGCCCCAAACTAAGCAGAGCTTGTATTATGGGAACCACATGATTGATATACTACACATATTTTTTTTTATTTGTAAATACATACATATCATACATAGAAAACACCCAGACCCGAGACAAATATCTACAGAACATGCAAACATTTGTCCCGCAGCGGGAATCGAACCCGCAACCTTTTGAGTCTCAGGCGGACCTTCGCCCACTGCACCACAGAGGCCGTCTTAGTTTTAAAACCAGCATCCTTTCACAAATCGTCACTCCACCTGGCCCTACATTACGTTTGTTGAGACTCAAGAAAGAAGAACTATATTTCTGTGCTTTAACATCATCGGTCTACTACACGTACGGCCTCCTGCCAATAACTCCCCATGGCGATCTCTACTTCGCGAGCTCCTGGAGCTGGAGACACCAAATTCTCCGGACCAGCATGGAACTCCGCCATCATAGCCAAATAATTGGACAGTGTAACGGCCTGGGAACTAAACCCGTATAGGGATGGTACTCAGAGCAGTAACAAAAGACTCGAGAGTAGTTACTCCCGAAGTTGAAGCCAGAGCAAAGAACTAACGTTCGATTCTTACCCGCACTTCGTAGACCAAGATGGTAGAGTAAGTCGAAATGTTGATTACCTTGATTGATTGACCTCTTTGTAACATCATGTAATATCATTACATAGTATAAAACAAAGTCGTTTCCCGCTGTCTGTCCCTACGTATGCTTAGATCTTTAAAACTACGCAACGGATTTTGATGCGTTTTTTTTAAATTGATATAGAGATTCAAGAAAAAGGTTTATGAGTATAATTTGCGCCAGGGTAATGCCGGGGCCGGTCGCTAGTATTGTTATAATACTATAGCTACTGGATTAAAAATAAATGAAAAATTCATTGAAAACCTTCCAACTCACAGACAATACATGAACACTGACATTACTCGTAGTCACAAACCTGTGTTTCAAAGACAAAACAATAAATCATCTCGCGTAGAAAGTCACAAGCTATTTTCAAGACAAATAGTTCTGATGTCAGAAGGGGCATCGATTGAAGAGGTTGCCATGTGTGTATGTTTGTAATCTCCTTCAAAGACAAACACAAGAATAACATACTTTAATGTTTCTTGCACTTTATCTATCAAATGCAATCAATTTTGAACCAAACAACATGAGCAATAGATTTCAGATTAAGAATCGGAAATCGTTTTACCAAAGGGCTGTTGAGTACGTGACAGTTAGAATTGAAAATGTTACGTTATTTTTCCAAACTTGAAGATTAAAATCAGCTGTGAAGTTGTCTCAAGTTTTCTTGTTAACACGTTCTTGTTACTTTGTCATGTAAACTCCTCTGTGCTAACATGTAAGCTGCATGTTTAAAATACGAAACCCAACTTCTTATATGAACGACATTGGGTACTTCAAACAGGTTACATAGGGACTTTTCAAAATCTGATTAATAAGACGGATATTATCCATGGAATTACTATTAGTAGGTACAATTGTGCAAGGAATTACGTGCATTGAACAAAAATCTGTGCTTGTGTATTTTCCCAAAAAGGTGAGACACAATCTCTTTTTGGGCATTTTTATTGAAAAATCAAGCACAGATTTATAGTTCAAAGCACGCACTCCAATATAAATACTCCTTGGTTACAAAAAGACAAAAGAAACAATAAATGTCCGATATTTTTTGATAATGTAAATGACGGACTAAATAGAATTGTTCAGGCATCCGGCATCTAGCCTATTGCCGATTACTGGTATAAAAATTATCAAAAAAAGCAAGTTACGGTAGTTTACTGATTTAAAAACTATAAAATAGTATTAATATAGCAAACGCAGTAACGCAGTATTGGCCGTGAAAGTTCTAGAATGATGAAGCACTTTAAATCAAGTGTAAACTTAAGCAAAGCTTACACAGTTGCTTCAAGTCACTTGAAATAATAACGCTCAATAAAGCCAATTCCATATTTATTTTACAGATACGCTGACTTGAAAAAGTGTCAATCGAAATACAAAAGCCAATTTTAAAGAGTTGTTTAGACAAGTTCTTGCAAATTCTTCCAACGGATTGAATTTTTAAAAGCATACAGAATGTTTATTCAGGGGTACAAGCTAAAAAAACAGGACGTACTTAAATCCAATGCAAAATCTTTAAAAGTTTTGAACACTCTTAATTCTAATAGGGTAGAGTTAAAATTCCCTGTACAAAAGTGAAATTGTGGACCGACTGAACACATAATCCATTTTGTCATTTCGCTTGTCAAAGTCATCAATTGTTTAGTTCCTCCGAATAAAGCTTTACCTAGATGACAATCTTTTGTATTAGTTCTTTAAAAGATAAACATCATAAATTATTTGTCAATCACAGTTTTGTTCGTGCTTATGGCCACACGAAGGTATTGTTGAGAGACAATGGTGGTATTGAAAAACTTGTTGCGTGAATTTCAATGAGTAATCTGTACGAGCCACAATATTTTTGGGATTCAAGCTAATTTAGGGATTTACAAGCTTTTGCCAACGGGTTCGCTTGTGTAGAGCTCGGATAAAGAGTGTCTATTTCTATGTCTATTTCTGGTCAAAAACTATATTTGTGTAAAATTTCAGCTCAATCCGATCCGTAGTTTTGGCGTGAAGGGGGAGAAACATTTCATATTTCTATGCTTAATACTAGTATTTTTTTTTATTTGAAGTCACGAGATCAATTTGTCAATTTTAGGCAAGTTTGATTACGGGCTCAAGCATTTTAATAAAAAACTGTGAATAAGTACAGGTTTTTTAATCAAAAATTAAAAAGTTTTTTGCAGTGAAATCTCTATCACACTAATATTATAAATACGAAAGTTTATGTGTATGAGAGTGTGTGTGTGTATGTGAAACTTTGTAACGGCTGAACGGATTTAGTTGGATAGATTGTGACTTAGACTTATCCGAGTACCACGCGATCGAAGCCGCCAGTGGAAGCTAGTCTTTATAGTAGGAATTGGTCTTCCAGGTCCTATTGGTATAGTTAAATAACCTGCATAATGTGTTTTCTGTGGATTGTGACTCAAAATAAATACTTACCATCGGAATGAATGACATCGCACCACGTCATTGATCTGCCATTCAATTGAATTATAGATGTCAATTAAATAGAATCACGGCTATTGGTTGATTTTATGCATCACCTGTGTTCATAAAATCAACCAATAGCCGCAACTCACCTTTGATGGATAAAGAACCTATATCTGCAGGTTTATTGCCAATCAGACAGGTATTGGTAGATGATTTACGGCACTCTTAACTCATTTGATATAAGTAAAAGTTGGTGAATTCAGAATCTATTCATAAATATGATGAATTTTCTGAATTGATATCGTGCAGACTGCACAAAAAAATCTACTTTTAACTACATACATTTTCTTTAAAGTGACCGGACTAAAATTGATGTAGCAATAGAGTACAAGAGTTAGTTAGATCTTAGCACGCGGTTGCTTTTGCGGCAATTTGCGAGTATAACGCATTGCGATTGACGCGCCCTAAATTTTAAGACATATAAAGCTCGTGGATTCATTTTTATGTTTGACGCAGCCACGTCAATCACAATGAGTTTTCCGCAGCTTTTGCCGCAAAAAGCAACCCCACGCTTTAGTACTAACTAATAATAAGATCTAACCATAATCGAAATTTCTCAAGCAATAACGACAAAATAGCTTACGCCTTGTAAAAATACATTTACATCTGATGTTGCCTCGGGCGAGTCGGTAGGAATGAATGATAGCCGTAATCCTCTTGTGGCCAGCCTTAAGCGAAGGGTTAAGGCTTCTGCAAGCCTGTACTGTGTACCTATATTGAAACAGAATAGCATCTTCGGTATTCTTTCGAAGAAATTTTTGTGTTGTTTTCATTTTTGATGCTATTTTTAATTAGGTATGTACCTAAGTCAAGACTGTTTCATATATATATAAATACGAAGGAAACTAAGGAACATCTCTTAAATTATTATTACCTATTTTATCTTTTCTTTATTAGCACCTATTCATACTAGTGAAAAAACGTGGCGAGAGGCATAATGAAATGAAGAACTATGCCTAGCATTGGGTCGAAAACGGCTGATGATGATGACGATGAAATATATGAAAGCAAAGTTACACAGTCAAAACTCACCGGTCAAAACTAATTTTGAATGCGATAATCAGTCGATGTTAAAATATTCGTTAATTTTGGTTTTGATTGTATGTTGTCAATATTGCGGTACTTTAGCTCCAGCTATACTATGCTTAATACTCTTGTATTTATTGGTACTAACTTGCGTAGTCTAACCAAATCCGCTAACAGAATGCAATGCAAAAATGAAGCAGTAATGCAAATCCGCCAATGGATGGTTATGGCAGAAAATATCAGGACATCAATAGTCGGATTGCTTATAATTTGTCTCGTAAATTTTGATAAATATGAGAATGTACAGGTGGTATTTTTCACTATTTGTTTTTTATGCTTTGAGCTTTATAATCTTTAGGTAAATTAAGAATTATCTAACATAATCTCAAATCTCTAAGTAACGAGTAGTTGTAGGTTTCATAAATAAGAACGTTAGGCTGGTACCTATAACTTAAGTATTTTTCTCAATAATTTTTCAAAAAATATATAATTTATTATGAAAAAAATACAACATAATGTCGGGACAGTTACCTTAGTTTTCAAAAACTTTGATTCTTATTTTTCTCCAAACTACAAAAGTTTATAATTTAAGACAATATCATTCAAAGAAAATACTAAATCTTATTTTAATGTATTGAGAGCACATAAAATAATAATATTTAGACAAAAATAATAAGATCAAATAAGTAAAACCATTAAAACCATACAATACAACAGTGTTGAAGAACAACTAGAGAAGAAATCCAACATACCCACCAACCGAAATCTTGGCTGACATACCAACAATTTGTAAAAGACAGCTTTGATTAATAAACTTTCTTTCAATAAGCCATACATGCAATAGGCATAGAATCCTATTCGGAAAAATAAACCAAGACAACGACTGCAAAGAGAATACAACAAATACAAGTATAAATCTTGCATAAAACATAAAACCCAACAAAACTTTTACACGTGAAACACAAAACAAAGCTAATGGCTTATTTAACAGCAATAGGTACCTTAAATAATACCTCTATATTATATATACATTTATCTACTACTTAACAAAAGTACTCTTTAAAAAAAAGGATATTTATCCTTTTTCATTATTTAACTACATAGAAAACACTCAGACCCGAGACAAAATATTTGCAGATCATACAACCATCTGTCTCGTGGCAGGAATTGAACCTGCAACCTTGCTTCTCAGGCGAGTCCTCGGTCGCTGCGTAAGAAGTCTGGATAGTGATGTTTTTGTGAACTTTACAAGTTAAATAATTTTATTGTAGGTCAATCATCTAGTCAGAATAAACGCGAAGAAAAAGTAAAACTATCTTTTCCTCAAGTGCAACATTTATATGATTTTAAATACACACTATCTTTCTATACCCTTTAATTCTACGCCATTGAGTTAATTTTAAATCCAGGGGAAACAACAAGGAAACGTGCTATGTTTGTCATTTTAAAAAATTGATAGCTAATTTAGTAGTTCCGCTAACTTCTACTAAAAATAATTATGCGAAACCGATACACGAGCTTTTAACGCAACCAAATGGCGAACCAAGTGCGAAAGAGTAACCGGCGAAATCACGCGGGAAAGAGTTAGTATCAAATTTAAATCTGTGCATTAGAACGTTTCGTTATTGTTTCGTATGTAGTAGTACAATAGACATCATCATCAACCTATAGCAGTCCACTGCTGGACATAGGCCTCTTCTAATGAGCGCCATTGCAGTCTGTCCTACGCTCGACGCATCCAGCTTCTACCAGCAGCTTTTTGCAGATCGTCACTCCATCTCGCTGGATTCATTCTACTCTACGTTTTCCAAGCCACGGTCTCCAATCGTTTACCTCGATTGTTATAATTTTTTTGGCAGAATATGAGCTATATGTTATCAACTTTAGTTCTTTGTCGGATAGCCTCGTTGTAGATTCTCTCCTTCAGAGAAACTATTAACTTAGCTCGTTCCACAGCTCGCTAAGTGACTTTAAACTTGTGGACTAGCCGTACTGTGAGTGTTCACGTTTCGGCATATCACCATAACGTGTCCCTCTCAAATCACGACATTATATTATGAACATATTAACCAATATAAGTACTATATTACTATTACTATTATTTTTCTTACTAAAGTATAGTATTACTATAGTAAGAAAAACATATTTAACATACTACTATTATCAATCTTTGTTCTTCTGCTTTGATAAGAAAAGGATGTTGAAGAGATAAAGCTTTTAGAGTTGACACAACTCAAGTTATATATCTGTTCAAGTCCTGGATATAAGTGAAGATCGGTAGTTTGTTCCATACTAGTTATCCGTTCATTTTCTTTTCTAATTTAAAAAGTTTGTAAGTGTGTTGTAGAACAAAGAAAATTTTCTTAAGATGGAATATCTTCGATTGTATTGCTGTTATTGTAAATCTTACATAGATTTTTCAAAGATTTTTTATTTTATTTATATTAAAAAAAACTTCAATACCACTCCTGTTCTTTCTCTTTGATTTTATTGCTGTTATTGTAAATCTTACAAGGGGTTTTCAAAGATATCTTTCATTTTTTTGAATTTTAAAAACAACTTCAACGCTGCTTACTACCGCTTCTTCCGCCTGTGGCTTCGCTCACGTTGTACTGGGTTATTTGTATGGGTTATTCCAGGTCTAGAATTACGTATGGACAAAAATTCGGCTTAATCTGTTGAGTAGTTTTGGCATGGTGGAGGGACTAATATTTTACATTTCACATAAAAAAAGGTGAAATAAGGTGAGGTTAGGTAAAGTTATTCAAGGTGAAAGAAAGAAAGAAAGAAAAAAGAGCCTGGGAGCTTGGCGCATCATTGTGTTACGGGATACACGGGAATATGTTATTAATAATGAATATTATGATTTTGAAAATAAACTCTTGTAAATCTCTTGCTAGCAATAAATAAATTGACATTGAAAAATTGAAATTAGTGGGATTTTTATTGAAGTTATTGAATATCATATTATGATTACTTCACACAAAATAATAATAACAACTCAACATAATTACAAGATGAGGTTAAAGCACAAAATACCTTCATTAACGCCTAGTGGTTATATGATAGATAATACCTACAAAACGAACGTAGTGAGAAGCTTGTTACAAGGCACTTACTTTTTCCCTATAATCAACTTCTGTTTTGATGCCCAAAATTATATTAATACAAGGCCCAAGATATTTTTGGAAACACTATTTCAGTGGTACGATCTACGTCACACACCATCGATTCTATAAAATATTCATAAGATATTTTGGGTCGCGACGTAGGTGGCACATTAGTTACTGCAATCAGTCCAAATGATGACATTTTCGATAACCATAATGGACTACTCACACTCAATGAAGGAATTACTTATATCACGTTAGATTGATAAGGTAACAGTTATTCAAATATTTTCAAGCGATAAAAAACAAACAAAATACTTAGATCAATCAAATTCGTCTTGGTATCTAAGCTATGCGGATGGAGGGAGAAACAATACTCTAAATCACGTCCCTCCGAAGACATCAATAAATTCCCATTCTAATTATTTTGGAACGATATGCTGACAAATAAAATAACAACGTGCCCAAGGCTCGGGAATAGAGCTATTCTGACTTTATTAAACCCCAAATTAATTTATCGAAGAATTCGGAGACAGGAACGCAATTAACATCTCTTTTTTATTTCGTGAAAATTTATTCAAGACTCGAATTATAACAAAGCTATAATTCAGAAAAGAAAGGAAATTTCACTGGTAAAGGAAGAATTAATTTTTCCCTTTTATATTATTTTAATGGAAAAAAATAAATACGAAAGGCGGAAACGTTAAAAGTTGAATTTTATCCGCGAGCGTTCTGAAACGTTTAATTTGTACACCATTGTATCCGAAAGAGACGACCGACAAAATTAATTACCGTTTGCTTATTTTTTAATTAAAATTAGATTTTATGAAACGACCTCGCCGTAATCCTTAATATTTCATGAAAGATGGAAATTTCTAGTGGCGCCATATTGTAAGAAAGGCATCCATTTCGGCAATATTTTGCATAACTAAGTGGATTTATTTCACGGTTAATACGACCTACTTTCCTCGTTTTATGACCGTTCTTGTTACATAAAATATTTAATATTACCCGAAACGAATTCTACTTTATTGTTTCCAAAGCACCGCGCCGTAATAAGTGAAACCTCCGATATAATAAAAATTCTATCGTGATCTTATTTAAATCGAATCTGATCAGAACGGATATCTCAATCGCATTGAATTTTTCTCCCCATCTAGCAATTTGTAAACATTGGAGTGATCTTCGGAGCCGACACTGTTCAAATTCAAAACACGCCAACGCACCAGGAACCCAATCACTTAGTGGGTCATATTGGTTTTTACGTATCGACTAAATTAACATATTTTCTTTTATCGTCGAATATGGGGGTCTGGCCGGTGTGGCGGTCTTATCAAGGATACTTCAACCGAATATATACAAGGGCAAGTATATCACGGCTCTCGGATGAACAAATGTCTACGCCCACGGGAGAGAAGATTACCGCATGTTTGGAAATAAATCTTATGAGACAGTTACGTACATTTTGTGGCTACAAATAAATGTCGTTGCCGCTCCCCTAGTCTGGTTTTGGCCAACCACACCCGAAGGTTCGACGTCTTGATTGCACAAACCCATTTGTAAGACATTCCATTTCACTCTCAAACAACATAAAACAATGTTGAATCTAAGAGAAGTCAGTAAAAGAGCTGAATAATGTAATGGATCTAAATGCCAGAACACAAACTATCACACTAATAGTATAATTGTGAAAGTTTGTGTGTGCGTATGCGAGTTGTTTTCACTCAACTTTGTATCGGCTCAACAGATTTAGATGAAATTGGGAATTTACATAGTTTGTGATAGTCTGGTCCTATTTTTATCCGAGTACCATACGAGAAAAGCCGCAGGCGGAACAACTACGATGAATACTGTACTAAAAATAATTTAAAGATGAACGTGAATAGATTTCTGACAATGTTCAATGTCAACTGAAATTACAGGCACAAGAAGCTTATCACTTTCATGCCTCAAGTTGCATCGTTCAGCACGTGCCAAAAAAACGTGACTTATGATACAGATAGGTAATGGTTACCACTTAACATCAGGTGGTCCATGAACTTGTTCCAACTTCAGGCATCATAGCAAATAATGTTCTTAATAAATACTAGGAGCAAATTAACAGTTCACACAAAGTACCAGGACTGCATAATAGCTAAGAGTTATAACAAAACGAAGTAGCCGAACAGTCGTTATTCTATTCGTCTCCCTATTTGTCATGTTACACCATTATGGGGACTGAAAAACCGCTTTATCGAACAACTAGGGCTCGACCCATTCACAGCTTTTGATTTATGTGTCTGTCGACCGCTGAAGATTACTTATCTGTACACAGGAATAAAAGCTTATTTATCAAGGATATGAGTGTGGCAGACGAAAACAAATCAGTGGTGATAAAACGAGTAAAATATTGCTTTTGAGGCGGTACCGTTTTTTGATGCATGTATTTTTTTTTATAATAAGTACCTTCCCACTTATTGTTAGACACATTGCTGTTAACCAATACAACAACAACCTTTGACTTGAAGCTGCGGCCAAAAGAACCTTAATACTTGAAAGCAACCCTTGATCCAACATCGATATAATATGTTTGTCTAGCCTTATAGAAATTAACAAAGTTAATTTTTTTTTTAAACAACGAAGTTAGCAAACAGGCATACGGTCCTCTTAATGGTAAGCGGTTCCCGTAGCCTATGGATCCTTATTCACCTTGTCCAAGGAGCTTTTATGGTCGTAATTCCATGAAATAAACCGAAAGTTTCAAGTATTTTCTACGATTGTAAATTTAATTTTATTCCCCGGTACCTAATGTGTAAACAGAAATAACTAGAAATAAAAAAAAACATTTTACGATTAAAATAGGCAAATGGTTATAAAACTTCCCGAGTTGACACATCTCAATCAATGTCCTTACCCGCACGGAATCATCATTGAATAGTTGCTATAATAATTTGGTTGCGGCAAATGTAATTATAGTTCCGTTTTACGTGCCTGTTTCACTCTTGCGCAGTTATTCATTGGATATGTGAAAATGTGTCTTATATAGTTGTATGTACTTATGTTTATTTTATCTGTATACCTATTAATTATTAATCTATCTCTCTGAGCATCATTCAAATTTTTTTATAAGTAGTTTTAATGTAAAACTATTGCTTTACTGAGTATTGTTCCATTAGAAAAAATCATCATAATTTTAGATATTTTCGGCCCATTGCTGGGCAAAGTATGAGAAAATGAAATTTTTTTTTCAATACCATTAAAAGTCTAAGCTCCTTCAACGATGATACAGACTCCGGCAACAAGTCGACGCGAGCAACCTAGTGTGTAGGGGTTTTAGTAATCTCAAAGATAAATTATTAGTAGGTACATATTTTACTTGATCTAATCTAGAGTAATTGTTAATATCTCTTGTAAGTTATTTGGCATTTACACTGAAAACTTTCTTGCAACTCGTTTGTAGTGTGACTTCTGCACAATTCAACTTCGTTATTATTCTGTGGCTTACACCCCGAAATCTCATTGGCGATGATTGCATCAATTGTGTGGCATGCGGGCGGCTTGTTGATCCTGATATAAATTGTTATAAAATTATGGAAATATCGCCAGAGACGTGTTAATTGCTTGGCCAAGCTACGGCAGACGTCATGGGTGGATCTCGTCATATGCAATATGTTGAAGTAACTTAAAATTGTTAGGTAACTTGAAAACAAAGTTTAGTTTATAAATAAGCAACTAAGAGCAGTTTTTAATGTTTAGTCTAGTGTAGCTAGGTATAATGTCTAGTGCTTAGCGTATAACGCTTTGAGCGCTGAATCGAAACCAAGACGCTCCACGCCATACGCGAAGCCCGCAGTCAACGTGAAAAGCATACAAAATTTATGAGAAACCGACCTAACCAGCAAAATCTTACGGAAAATAACCTTGCTCGTTGTTTGCCCTAAAGTTTAGAATGTTAATCCAAAAATAAACAACACCGTGCTATTTAGTTAGTTATTTTGTGAATAAAAACTCGCAGTCTCTAGACGCAAAACGATTGAAAAAACCTAATTCGAAAATAATTGAAATATTTCTCGAATCATAATGGATTAATGCTAAAATGTCTCTTCGGCTTATCAAATGATGGGGGTCGTCGCCTCAAACGAAATGTGCCTCACTAATGCACGATTTTAGAGTATAACCATCCCTTTTCTCACATGCAGTGCAAAGCGGGGTTAGAAAGGGATAGAAAATAATTTAAAGAAAAACATAATGCAGGGTTGAAAGCGGCGGGTTTCGTGTCACTTTGCAGGTAGATCAATAAAAGACTGTTTCATTAGCTCTGCGTCAGACAGCACTTATAAAGACATTAAAATCTCTGTCCGTTGTCGGTTCCGTGGATCGCTTTTTTCAATCTTGTAGTTTCTGTTCCAGATACATCGAACAAATTTTCATCGAGATAAACTGCTACTAATAAAGCTCGCTTAATGGCCGACAAGATTGATCAAGATAATATCAATCGGGAGAATTTATACTAAGCGAATTCTCATAACAATAAATTAATTGAGAGCAAACAAAGAAAGGCAATCGACTAAGGTTTTTAGACTATTAGAATGTTATCAGAGGAATACTGAGATTAGATAGATGCCTCGAATGCATTCTCTAATGAGACGCTGAGGGAGTATAAAGCGAAGTGAAGTAATGGTCTTTGTCGGCGAGCAATAAATATGTTCAAGCAAAATGGCGGATCGAGGAAGAGCTACACGACAATCATCTTAACTGCAAATTAGAACATGAAAATTCTAGTGTTCGCTCATTATTTTAAGTTTAAATTTTAATGAATACTATTTTATTGAATTGGAATTGTTACCTTTCTTTGATTGATTTTTAGTTAGTGTGTTCTGTTCTGAAGGCTGGAAAATTATTAGTCTTAAAATCATGTGAATGAGTATCTGCTGTATTATTAACGTCTTGCTAGTTTTATTGAAGCTTGGAATTGAATCATATGTTTATGTTTATTTTAAACACTAATCGTTCGATCTTAGATTAATTTAGATAAATGCAGTAGTATTCATAAATACGATAGTATACATAATTGTTTATTGTTACGCTTTTACTACTCTCTACCATCTCTACCCAATTGATCATCATGAAATTTCACATACGTAAAATAAATAAAATAAATAAATAATGCGGGACTTAATCACACAGCATCATGTAGCCCCAAACTAAGCAGAGCTTGTATTATGGGAACCATGATTGATACATGATACATGTTATCAGAGATACGGAAAAAGACAATTACTGTTCCGGAGTGATAGAATAATAACTTTTTACGCGAGCAAACTCACGAGCAATAATTAAAGCACAAGCTAATAATTAAATAAAAAAAATAATACAAAACAGTTTTTAGCAACATGCAACATGCAATAGCACCAAAGTTAGGAGAGCTTGTGCTACTTAAAGGTATTTGTATGAACATTATTATTATTATATGGTATAGTAAAAACTCTGACCGAGTGGTGGCCGAGAGTTGGTTACAGAAATAGAGGCCGTCCTCCAGCGAGATGGGTTGACGATATTAGAAAGACCGTCGGCGACACCTGGTTCAGAATAGCGCAGGATCGAGGCAAGTGGCATAATCAAAGGAAGGCCTATGCCCAGCAGTGGGTCGATAAAGGTTGAAATGATGATGATCATGATAGAAAAAACTTAGACTAAAGACAAATATTCGTAGATCATACAAGCATTTGTCTTATAACGTTATGACGGAGATCGTAAAACCTCCAATGTCTCATGCGAGCTCGCAAACTCCACTGAGGTTAAAAAAACAGAAACGCAATTGTTTTAAAGTTTCAGCTTCCAAACAAGCTTCCGTTACTAACTTATATATATTGTTTCTAACACATGATCCATTGTGTCCCAACAATAAACTAAGTAGGTAAGTGAAGAGGCTTGCCTCTCCCTTGCCAAAGGCGAGTCCGAAGCTGAGAACACTGAACGAAGTGAATGATGAATGGATCGGTCTGAAGTGTTCTTACGCCTATTTATAAGTCTTTTGTTCTGAGTGCCTATTAAGTTCATGGATAAAGTCAGGTTTGAAGGATGAGATCTGCTTTGTATCACTAAAAAGGAATTAAAGATAGTCTCACAAAGGTAATGTATGTTCGTCTTGAAAGACGAATAGGTAATAGTTTTTTAATTTTATTTTACTTGAAGATGGAACAAGCACATGGTCCTGATGTTATGTGGTAACCATTACCTATCACAAAGCATTACATCGAAGATCATATTTTTTTGGAACGTGCTCTACGATGAAACGCCCTGCGTCCATCAACTTGAGGCATCATGATGATAAGCCTTTTGTGCCTGTAATTTCCCCGGCACCTACACCCTTCAAACTGAAACCAGCACAGCAGCTTCACGGCAGACATAGGCATGATGGCAGTACTTCCACGGACGAGCCCTACACAAAGAACTACTACTAAAAAAATAAAGAGTTTTAAATATTTATTTAAAACTAGCTGACCCGGCGAACTTCGTACCGCCTTAGCGTAGCAATTTTCTTAATATTTTTTTCCGTAAGAACCTTCTCCGAATAATAACAAATACAACAAAAAAAGAATTAGTGAAATCGGTCCAGCCATTCACGCGTGATGCCGTGACCAAGGAAAACGGGTTTCATTTTTATATATATAGATTGAACAATTGGTATTTTATAACAACAAATGAAATGGAATATATTTGATACAAATCAGTAATCTTTGACGACAAAAGTTTTGTAAAAAAAATATATTGTTTGTTCCTTCACGCCAAAACAATTAGTGAATGTATTAAGCTGGGCAGCTCTATGTTAGTGACGTATAATTTAAATTTGAGATGATTTAGAGCGTTTTCGCACTACGTCCGATCCGAATCCGATCCGAACCCAAATCAAAGAATCTGTTATCGGACTAGTACGTAAGCAATATCCGAATTCAGGTGAGATATATATAGATCCGTATTTTCACGGACGTGGACCATCCTGGCCAGAAAGACAAAAAGGATTGATGCATTCGAGATGTGGTGCTGGAGGTGAATGTTGCGGATACCGTGGCCGGCTAAGCGCACAAATGTCCTCTCACAGCTTAATATAATAGATTGGCTCTCCATGGTATGCCACTGCCAGATTTTGTCGTATTTTGTCATATTGCGAGACGTAGAGTAACTTAGAAAAGCTGGTCAATGTCGGCCATGTAGAGGGGAAAAGTTCCAGAGGAAGATCCCCAACCCGATGGTTTGACCAGCTCAGTGACAAGGGAACGTCGTTTTACAGTGTAGTGCAGATAGCCACAAATTGGAGTCGCTGGAACCAGGCCGTTAATACCTGCAGGACATCCCATAATGATCATATAATGATGTACCGACTACAAAGAAGATTTTCACGGATACGGATCGGACTCGGATCGGACGTAGTGTCTGACTACTTGACATACAGCGTACAGCGATACCTCATCATTATAAACAAACAAGGTTGGATCAGAAAAAAATAAAATATATATGAACATTTGGAAATAGCAGTGCCTAATAGTAACTTCGTAGTAGTCGCCGCACTGTTATTTAGTCGTTTTATTATTCTTGTATCGGTCTTATGTATGTATTAGAAATAATGGGATTTTTAAACAAAAGGGTTTTTTATTTTTTTTATTTTAATAGTGACATCATTAAAAAAAAACTCGTTATAAATTGCTTTTGCTTTTGCAAGGATTACTGTTAATAATTTATTATCAAAAGAAATTATGCACATCAATAAATATTTTGTAGTCTGTAATAAATTCAAGGACTCATAGAATTTCTCTCTTTTATTATAGCATCGCTATCAGTCAATAAAACTGGGATGCTATCTATAAATAAATAAAAAGCCGTACGTCGATACGATTGTCCTTCATTATGGACCTCACAAACATTATTTAAAGCAGGCCCGAGAATCGCGTCAAGTTATTCACTATAATAAATCAAGCAAGGATATCTTGTAATAGACACCGAGTACGGTCTCTGAGGAGACATAAATTTGTTTTTGTACGTTTTTTACTAAATCATTTGTTGTGGAAACGTGAGAGCGAATGAGACGGCGTATCGGTGTCCGATTGAGGTTGTAAACTGTGTTGTTTTAGCAGACCTACATACAGTTTTACCAGGTATTCTGTTCATGGTATGGCTTTCTTAGCTGATCTTAGCAGATCATCTTAGAGCTTGCGCACATTGGACGACAAACGTCAGCGATTAGACGCTACGACTAGCAGCAGGGGACAATTTTCATACATTTTGTTCAAAGCTCCGCACACACGGCGACAATCGCGATAGCAAGATATGACAGACGTTTGCGACTAAGCGCGACGACAAAGCGTCGTGTTTGCGAGGTCTATTAGTTAAGCAGCACTCTGCCCGATTACTGCTTGGATGAGTGACTGTTTTTGAAGAACTCGTGCTTCGGAGGGCACGCTAAAATGTCAGCACCGATTTTTTTCAATTGTTAACACTTTGAGTGCTGAAAACAACTTTGTAACAGCAGCAGCTAACCCTCCTCGGGCTTAGGTATGGTATGTAGCGTCATGTCCGAGGCTAACGTGCTAAGCCATGGCCGAGGCTTTCGGGCGGCTTAAGAACTCCGACACCAGAGTTTGTCACGAGCTCATTCGAAGAAGGAAGGAAACCTATTCCCAGGCTTTTTTTAAGAATTTGATAACACAAATCTTGTTCAAACTTAGACCTTATATTTTAACTCCCAAAAAGGTAATATTTATTAGGGAATGTATGTTTTCTCTGCGACGGTGGAAAGGACATAAAAGGTATTGCTAAGCCTTCACGTTGTGTGTTCCTAAATATTTTATTACTTTTTTGGTATTAAAACCGTTTACTGTTTTTGCAAGTAAATCATCATTAGCCTATAGCAGTCCACTGCTGGATATATGCCTCCCCTGATGAGCGCCATTGCGATCTATCGGCAGCTCGATCAAAATACAGTACCTATTATATTCTGCCTATATCCCCTATAAGCCTGCCTAGTTTATACTTGACCACAGACACATAGATACGGTTCATAGTATTTTTTTGTATTTCGACATAAATTGACGACATATTTTTAGTAACATCGTCACCACCTGGTATCTCTAAATTATACCCTTAAACAGCATTAGGTGCTAATGTACCAGCGATGCGTAATTTACTTAACACCAATTTCGACATAATAATACCGTGGATTACCGACCGTACGCTAAATCGCTAACACGCCATATGTTTTGCCCTGATGTCACCTACTAATTCGACTTTGATAAATAGGTCGAACATTATAGGACGCCTAATGCCTTGTCATTACTACTAGAACTCATAATTGACTCGAACAAAACAATTTAAATCTGAAAATATTTTGCAATTAGGTATCTGCCAAGCTTTGTATAGAAAGCAGATAGTTTGTTTAAAAATATTTACAGCGGCATTTCTAACAGACAATGAAAAGAAATATTTTTTTATAATTTTATAAGTACATTTGTATATAAATAATATTAGACACCATTTGTTCCTTTCGGAAAAATAGTCTTTTATATAATGTTACTTTTTAGGAACATGTGTCTATGTCACACATTCATCTGGGAACCGCAGTAAGTGATGTTTTATTATATATATAAAATATATGTTTATGAATTTAGTATTATAAGGTTTGTCTATTAGGGGACCCCAAATCATAATTGTAAAACATTATGCAAATCGGGCATCTTAACATACAAAATGTATGAGATCACAATATTTATATATTATTATACAAATTATTATATGTATGAGAAATTCAGAAGCCTTTATGAGAAGATTTTATGAGATAAAAGGTCCCGATCCATAAATGTGATATACTCGTCTATCGAAAGCATTAGTTTGAAGCGTTAGAAAGAAACGCCAGCCCCCATGATGAAGAATACGACGGCATTTTACTTCAAATTATTAAACCCTTAGTAGGAATCATAAAGTAGTTATTCACGCATATGGTATGCTTTATGTTACACTGATCTTCAAGTGATTGACGGCTCATCTGGAGTCAAGTACTAAGTCCCACAGATCATTCATTGGATATTACTGATTTAGCAGCTCATAAAATGTAATAATTACTTGCTTTATGTCGTTAGGTGAAGGCAACTCTTTATTTCAGTCAAGTCAATGGAGATGCGTAGATTTATGGTGATGTTTAGATTTATTATTGGAAGACTTGTTTATAGTTATTGGTGGGTTTATTGTAAAATTTTCAAGCAATAAAAATTTGCAATCTCAAATCATGTATGTCCGTACGGATGATGTTAAAAGTCAAGTACTATTCGTTAAAAACTAGTTGATTTACGAACTAAGATAAAAAAACATGTCTTAAGTGATGCAATTAGTCAGAAAATTTTAATTCTCTCGTCATCGTCATCTTCAACAGCCTATAGCAGATTATATATACATAAATACATAGGATTCCCACAATAAGTGCCATTGTGCTCTATCCTAAGCTCTACGCATCCAGTTCTACCAGCAGATCGTCATTCCTCCTGGCCAGAGGGCGTCCTTCACTACGTTTGCCGAGCAGCGGTCTCCACTCAAGAACTTGTTTAGCCCAAAGGTTATCATCGGTTTTTCGGGCAATAGTTTAATTATCTATTAAAAAGAAATAATATCGAGCTTATTGAAGCATAAGAGCAATTTTATGCTATTTTAAATTCATACAAAAATATTTGGAGACTGTCCAAAGCCTGTCTAACGTGAAATTGAACTTCAACATTCAACAGACCCATCACAATGTCAAACAAAATCATTCATTCACACTAATCTAATCACAAGGTTTCCGTGGCATTCCCACCGTATTACAAGCGGTAAGTCAATACAATGGAGCACACAAGTGTTCAAATGTGGGTGGTCGGGTGCACCTTGCACAATGCTCAGCTCATAATGAGTAGACTCTTTCAACGCAATGAGGTCAGAGATAGTTTTATTTAGTTCAACACTTTTTGATGCGACACGGCAAATAAAAATAAACAGAAATTCATGTGAAGAGTTTTGAGGAATGACATAATCTCTAAATTGGAACATCATGACATGATCCGATATGGTCTAGTGGCTAGGATACCTGGCTCTCACCCAGGAGGCTCGGGTTCGATTCCCGGTATCGGAATAGATTTTTGCTTTTTTTTCTAATTATTCTGAATCATTCGATGTTTATACAAAAAATAATTATGTTTTGATCATTTTGCTATCATTCATCTTTCTTATGCAAGAAACACGAAGAATAGGAAAGAGCTCATAAAGATAAGCGAACGATAAGGAATGTTTTTGCAACATCTTGGGAAATTTTTCTTTGTTTAGATCTTTTGTTGTATTGCGTTAACATGTGAAACGCTGTTTAATCTGGAAGCAATGTGCAGTAGATCTGTTGAGCGGAAAAAGGTGCTTATTGAATAGCAGGTTATGTCTAGACGATGATATTAACACGCACCTTTTAGTTCCTTTCACACAACTTATAGTTTTTACTATAAGTTTTGGCGCTATAGCTTATCCGGCGATAAAATATTCAGGAGCCGTCGGCCATATCTCTTCAGAGACCCGAATGCATTATGCTAATTCTATGATTTCCTGTTAACGTTTAGAAAAGGTCAGAATATCGCTGAATCCGATTGTTTCCAATTCTTTAAATATTTCCCAGAACATTTATTTGAAATCTTAAATCTGCATGAGAGATTTATAGTTTGTAGATGGAGATGGCATTTTTCGCCTTCATGTCAAATTTTAATTTAGATAGGTTCTTATTTTATGGCAATGTTGTAATTTAGTAGGGTTCTAAGAATGCCTTTAGGTTTGGGTTGAGAGGTAAAATATTAGGTATACAACGGTGGCTAAGCATGAGTACCTACAAATATCAGGTAGGTTAATGATCCGGAAATTCTAAGATTTAATATTGTAAGATTCATTTTGTAGAATACAAGAAGGGAGTTTTTGTCTGATTGCTTGATAAAAATGAGCAACCGTATATATAAGCTGTAGCAATTATTATCGGCAGCCACAATATTATTAAAGGTCTATAAGTCAAAATGAAAATTATTTGTCTAAAATTATTCTATTGGTTATGTATCAAACGTGTGTGACTACCAAGCAACGCCCTGCGTTCATATACGGGGGCCAAGAGTTGTTAAACCTTATAGTCCTGTAATTTCACCGGTACACCCTTAAAAGAGTAATGATGCTTCTCCTCCTTCACAAGTTGAGTCCTTCACAAAGAAATTCTGTAGGTTACCTATCTTATTCATGATTATTTTACGTAAACATTAAAAAATATTATGACATTGTAATTTTCTAAAGATGGTAAATGTTTATACCTAAGGTTAAACTCTCACATAACTACTATAAATATTTTTTTAGTAGGTCGGATGACCGATGATTTAGAGATATCGAAACGTTAGCCCAATGCCGCGGTACACTTACCCTAATCCTTTGATTAGTCAATAATAGCTTTTCGATTGTTAATCTTTTCCAAGACAAAATTTATTTTAAATGTTAATCATCTGTGGTATTTATATATTCCGTTCCTAGAACTGCTATAGAGCCTTATACTTAAGTCGTTAATATTGTTATTGCATTCCTAAATTATGATCTATTTGAGAAGGGGTCGATGAGTCAAGTCGCAGGAATTTTTTCAATGTATGTTATTTGGTATTGCGAGACGAGACCGACTGCAAGATGGGCAGTCAAAATTATGATAGTCGCAGGTCGTTGGTACAATGGTCGACGATCCTGCTAACCCATGTGAGTGATTCCACGATCCTGTGCTAGTCTAGTGGTGGATGGCACAAGTAGAGGGAGACTTAATACCCAGCAGTGGTTGAAATTAGGCTGTGGATGATGATGATGATGAGGATGTTTTTGTCTATAGTTAACGTAAGCAGATGATTCTTTTAGAATTCTCTCATTCAAAATAGAAATGTTCTTATTATGTTTTACTCTCTTATATGTAGTTATTCTGCAAAAAGCACAAAATAACTGAACTAGAGCGGGTATAGACCATCAGAATGTAAATCTTCGTCATTTGCTGCACGCATTTCCTGTTGCCAACCTGTTCTATTTCATCTAAGAAATAAGCAACCTTACTTAGAACTCTATCGCAATTAAAATACTTCTAAATGCTTTGAACTGAAACTGTGCGATTAACATGTACAGTGAAAAAGTTCTTCAATGTTTACAAGTTTATGACATTTTTGTATGTTAGCTTACGCCTACGGCTTCGTTCGCTCTTTCCCAGGCCATAAAACTTGATTATTTCACTTTTATCCAAATCCCTTCATCCGTTACGGAGTTACAAACATACACCTACACCTTCACACAAACTTTCGCATCAATAATATTAGTGTGATTGAGATACAACCTTTCGCACGCTGGTGTTTACATTACTTTTTCTCTGTTATGTAGTTCTATTTCTGGATAAACAGTCTGCTCAAACGAGCTCTATATTGGGTAGGTTAGGTATCACCCGCAATCGAGCTTATAATTGGAATGTTGGAATCCATTATCAAGTTTCTATGCAAATCGAGATTGTTATTGTGTAATGTCCGAACGTGATCTTATTTCGTTGCCGCATTAGATACTCTGTCGTAATGAAAACTGTTTTGTTTAATTGGGTTGATTACGTTTATGGTATCGTCTACAATTTAAAGATTTGACGGGAGCTTTCAAATGTTAATACACAGCTTCCAATTTGAAACTATAAAGACTGTCTCATTAATGTAATTATCTCAAAAAGTAAGTAGATATAAAAGAAAGGCTTCAAGTCGTATTTGTATGAAAAAGACTTGTTCTATCATACAACCTGCTAATGTTAAAAAGTTTGCTTCAGTTTTTACTATGTGAAAGACTAAACTCATCCGGCTTTTTGTCAACATTAATTTAACTTAATGCGCGAAGAAAATCACACTTCAATGCTTCGTGCGCACCACGCGATCTATTCATCACAGGCAAACACATTTTTTCCGAAAAATAACAAAAGCTCAGACGCTAAACACTTCCATTATTACGTCCGAAATAGACAAAGCAACTTTGTTCTAAAAAAAAGAGACGAATAAAAGGTTGTCGCCATTAATTTCTACACTTCTGACATTTGTAACGGTGCATCTTTTGTTGTTCATTATGAAAATCTTAACCCCGTAGAGGGAAAAATTGGCGCACAGCGTGTGTATGCTTCAAACAAGTTTGCAACAATAAAATTTGTTTCGTTTAAGCGTTTCGCTTTCGGTATAATTATATATTTTTTGTTGAATTGAAATCGAATTAGTAACGCAGCAGTGTCACCTGAGCCGAAAGACCCGGCCGGAGTCGGGACCTCACACACAAAGGTGCGTATTTTGGTCCAAGACATTCACTACTCGAAAATAAAATGTATAGCCCTCAGTTCTCTCAGACCCCACGGGAATGTGTGGGACCCACCGAGAGAACTTTTTATATTCATGCCTTATATTATAAATTGTTAGATGTTTTTGTAATTATTTACGACCAAGTATCTTGAGGACATTACATGAGTTAACATGCGTGAAGTGGTGTAAATAGATACTTAAAAGTAGCATCAAAGTCACAACGATGCCATAAAGTCTAACATATGACACTATAGCAGCAATAAAGCCAAACAAATGGATCTAGGCAGCCGAGGCAGCTTTGAAATTGCAACAGTACATCCTAATAATATTTTCTCCACTTTAAAAGATTATGTCAAGTAAGTATTACTGTCAAGCCATCGGCAAAATAACCCAAATTGTTGGTCCAAATGTATGCGTCTATCTGGTTGCCCGATGTATACGGTAAGCTAACATGCCTAGCAAGTTTCAATGACGTCTGAGGTCAACTGTGACACGTGGGAGGTATTTACTTTACCAGCACAAACGCCGTTAAATTCCTACTTTACTATCTGATTTCATCTTTCACCCTTGTAAGTTGGAGTTCCACTGAATAATTGAACACAAACCTAACAAGTCCTACAGTTTATGAGGTGCCACACTTCAACACGACCTAGTCTAGCTTCGCACTCTCGTAACTATCTAACAACCAGCTGAACGAGCTCTTCGCACGAAATGCGCAAACTAAATCTCCTGCAATTTTACCTGCCAACTCGCTCTCTAAACGAAAGTTTGAGGGGCTTGTGGAATTTGAGCTCAAATTTTGGGTTTAACGTTAATCTAAACCTAAGTTTAGAGAGTCTGATTTTCATCAGACTAAAATATTTATTTATTGAATAAAAAACATGTTAAGGGGCGTTGTGGAATTTGAGCTCAAATTTTGGGTAAAAATCATTCAGTATATACCGAAGCACATAATAATCTGTGGGTCAATTAGTATTTGTTATTAAAATCTTATACGACTGTTAAGATTAAAAACAGAGTAGAATATAAAGTAACGATTCTGTTCCTGATTTCAAAGAAAATTATGATAAGATATAAATTCCTTACGTTAGATTTATGCTTCAGAAAGTCTCCAGATTCACTCTTTTCGATCAAGCAAAGGAAGATTCTATTGAAAAATATAGCACCATATTCAACGGTCGGTAGCTCATAAAGTAAGTCGGAATAATCTCGAGCGCCCCCACGTAATGGATCCTACGGTTTACGATGTGCTAAACTCTCCCAGTATGGATGAAGTAATGTTCATAACAGCGAACTGTGTCAAGAATGAAATTCCCAAGTTCTTGACACCTTTACTCTGAGCTCGCGACGAAAACTTCTGAACACTTTTAGAGCAGAACTTAATTGGAAATTTTGTTAGAACTTCTTACAATAAGGACAGCTATTTTAGGTAGAAAGAACCACCAATGTAATATTGAAATGAAAAATGTGAAACATGTGCAAAATTTTCCGTTTCATAAAATTCACCCCTTTAAAAGGAGAATGATTGCGAATTGGTTGTTTTTGATTTTTACATCCCGCTGGGTGTCGTGGCCGGGCGTCGTACGAGACACACACAGCGCTGGCACAAAGCGAAGGAAACGCTTAACGCACACATTCTGGAGATCAAAGAACGCGCAATCTGTGTGAAAAAAATAACGTTTTGGTCCCAAAAGGGCGGTCCCGTTTACGCGACCCAATTCATCCGAGCGGTTTGGACGAAGAAGAAATTGAATTGATGCCCGCACAACAAATTCGAATGCGTATCGAATTGTTTTACGTTTGACGAATTCGCTTTTGAAAAATTTCAAATTCGTTACAATAGGTCGTAATGATGCAGGGAAGTTTCTTTGTCCATAACAAAACGATGTGTAGGAATCCGCAGCACGAATCTCAACCTGGCATCCTTTTAAAATATTAGCTATCGATCGTGTCGCGATAGTGCAAAGAAAATGGCCACTACTTTTTTGCCTATTTGTGTTGCTGAAATTCCCTACATGCCAACATGAGCATCGATGTTCACATTCTAAATTAATTCAATGGCATTAACACAGGTAAATTATTAACGTCACATCCAGTTAACTTTTTGCTTGGCTTAAAATATATTGCACGTTGTAAAAGATGAACATGTAATCTCCTTGATAAGTACATTAATCATATCATGAAAGAGAAAATTGCCTTAGAAGATCGCCGTTCATTTTCTCCGGAGTTATCGCGCTTCAAGCTTCCATTTGTTAGTGTCTTGTTTAGAAAATCACATCTGCTAAACTTTATTAGCTTGCTTTTGACAAAGGCCAAGTTGATGGAGGCGCGTATCAAATCGGGCAATTCAACGCGCTCCTTAGCGCAGCTGGTTTGGGCGAATCGAATCATATTATTTATTGTTCAAAGATCTTATACGTTATTTATGAAAATCCGTAGTGATTTCGCCACGGTACCCATACCGGGCGGGCTGATTCGCCGAAAGTGTGTCACCTTGCATAGAATTTGTTACGCGTTACCAGATGATGCATGGTCTTCGATCACGATTCTGAACTGTAGATCCCGTGATTCTACAATTCCTGATTGATTTTATTCTATTCTTTGCTACAAAAAAATCAATCACGATGAAAACATTTGAAGACTTATCTAACCACAAAAACTTTATTTGTAACTTTATACAATTAGATAGTACCTAACTACTTTCTATTTCAACTTTATGCATGAATGGTTTCGTTACGAAGTTGTTCTGTCGATGTCGTTATTAATAGAAAAGTAGAAACAATTTACCAAGAGCTACCTTATTACGTCGGCCGATGCTTCTCTCCGTTACAGCCGACGAGCACATCCCAAGTCGAAGTTTTTTGCCGCATGGTAGCTGCACCGATTTGATTGCTCTGCTTTTTGCTCTCCTTTTCAAATAAACCGAAGTAATTGTTTGTTTTAAGTCCCGTAGATTGCGTCCGCTGCACGGATTTGTTACAGAGATTTTCGGTGTTAGGAAATAGAGACCTCAAAACGGTTGAACGGTTCTACTCGCAATCTATTCTCCCGGTTTGCTCTAAACCGCTATGTGTGGTTTTAACCGTTCTGGGTCCGAATGTGAAATTAATTCTGAATTACTGAGTATGCTTTTTGCTCCAGAGCAGGTAACAGGAAACGGGTTGTCTGACGTTAATCCCATGAGCAGCGTGTGTGTGCGTTTGTTGTGTAATCAGAGCTATGAGTGCGTGCGTACCACGGACGTCGCCTGGTTTTTGTGCGACTGCAGTGGAGCTATCAAGTATCGTTTGACTAATCAAATTATCTCGCGTCTCGCTTGCACCAGTAAATGATGCGTGAGATGAGAGATTTGTAATCTTCGAGCTGCCGTCCAAAGCGAGGCTTTAACATGTTAGATAGCACTGTATTCCTACAACCACGCTCGTTCATCAGATCTCAGAAATGTTCAGAATGAATCTTTATGATTTACTTCCCTGGAGCGACTAGGAGGTTCTCAGGCTACTGGAAACTGGTTTGTTTCCGACATGACTAAATAAGGTGCTGATATTTGCACCTCATATTTTCATAAGACGAGTTATGAGTAGATTTCACAACATTCATTTTGATTGAGAGCCAGGAAACCTGCCTTGACTGGCGAAAAATAAAAACAGGAAAATGTTTTCTGTATCGCTAAGAATACTTATAGATAAAACATTTTCAAACATGTACGAGCAGACGTTTATATTATTTTCTCTTGAGAAATCACTTTGAATGCGAGATTCCTCAATTTGATGCTAATTTTAGTTGAAAATTTGACGGTAATTTCATTGCGTGATCAAAGGCAGGACGGAGGAGATTTATATAAAAACAAAATCTTTGACTTGATCTAAAACGAGGGAGGCAAACTCCAAGTAACATCTAATTATCTAATCGAGTCTTCCATTTGCAGTATAAACATTCATCATCATCAGCCTATAGCAGTCCACTGCTGGGCATAGGCGTCCTCTAATGAGCGCCATTGCACCTTGTGCTCAGCTCGACGTATCCAGCTTCTACTAGAAGCCTTTCGAAAATCGTCAGTTCACCTGGGCAGAGAGCATCCTACACTTCGTTTACCGAGCCGCAGTCTCCACTCAAGAACTCGTTAACTCTAACGGTTATCGGTTCTTCGGCAGATATGGCAAGCCACTTCAGCTTGTTTAATTCTCTGAGCTATAAATAAACACAGGACTGCTCAAATCCTCAAAAAGCGCTGGTGATTAAAGGTGATCCAGTAAGATTGTATCAGTTTCCACATCAATGACAGTGTAATCCTGCGTATGATGCCGGTTACTATGAGTGAAAGCTGTCAAGGGGGGATTATGGAAGTCCTGTGGAGTCCTAGGGTAGATAATCCGACTCATCGCTGGCGGCCGCCCCTCGCTTATCGTGACCAGTGGATTTTCTCTTTTCTCTTGTCAGGTGACAACCAAGTCACATTATTTTATTTTGCTCTGTTTATTTAAGGATCCTTCAGAAGATGAATTCTGTTATCATTTCTGTCTTCCTGGAAACTATATTTTTTTATTCCTATCGTATTTTATATGAAACTTAATATTTCTTTATTTATCTATGTTGGCGTGACGATATCGATGCCCTTAGAACTAACTTAACTAGCCTCTAGTGATGCATGTGTCCATGGGCGGTGGTGACTAATTCCCATGAGGTAGCCTGCCTGTTCGTTTGTCAGCTTTGGCATAAAGTTTTTTTATAAAAACTGGAGGTAGGCAGCAAGCGATCGTTTGTCGTATAAGGATATGGAAAAGACCTCTGCTCAGCAGTGGGACAGCATAGGTTAATTTTAAAAAAACCTACCTGATAATGTCTAGACAGGAAAAAGTCAATAAAATTTATAATAGGTATAATTATCACCAAGTTGGTTTTCTCTTATCTGACTCTTAATTTTTTTGAAGTCAGAATATTCCAATGATTAGAAAAAAATCTATAAAAAGTGACGAGGAAATTGGCTCATAAGTATGTTTGCTCTATAATTAAAATAATGATCCTAATTCTGGCCAGTTCCAATAAACTCTCTTACCTGCTGAGTGATTAGCTAAACTGGTGATTGTGTTTCTTTAACCTTTTTTTTGTTTTATATAAACAAGGTTTGGTTTTGTTGTTTTAGCGATTAAAAGTTTAGTGTTTGCTTGTGAGAAGTTTATAGATAAGACCATAGCTAATTTAGTCAACAGCTGGGTTTGTCAATACCGAAAAAAATATTTACTTACATACCGTTTTTTTTTTTTTAAACTTGATTTATCTACTATCTAAAGGATTGATATTATTTTTTAAACTAAACCTTCTCGGTCCACTGCTGGAAAAAGGTTTGCCCCATAGACTTCCAAACATCTCTGTCCCAAGCTACCCCCACCACCCTCTTTAACCAAAGAATCCTCGTCCAACCCCGATGCTGCTATCTAGCATAGTAAAAAACTAGTAAAGTAGTAGTAAACTAAGTCTAAACTAGCTAGCATAGTATGGGCATGTGAGGAGAAGTATGGGCATGTGTTAGATGTGCACGTGCTGGTAGAGGTAGTTCAACTACCAACCAAGAAATGGAAGGATTATGTGAAAGATGCAAACATTCTAGCAGCAGAACAAAACTCGCATATTTTTCATCTGAAGCTCAAACACAAAGTTTTGGGAAAAGTATTTGTATCGTAGACGTCAAATTTTAGCCAATGAGAAAGATTCAAAATACTGCTTTGTTATTGGCCATCATTTTTCATTAATCTTAGCATACATTAGGTTGAAATCAAAGAAATATGACTAAAGCATAGAAAAAGTCTTAAAATTCATTTATGCTCTGAACATTGACTCATACGGCTGATCTCTACTTTTTTATGTCCATATATGTTAACCAGAAAGAGATGCTTACTTTATCTCAATGCGATTTCTGCGACTTCGTACCAGGGCATTTGTATGAACCTGCATAGAAATTTGTCCGAGCGCCCTGGCACGATTAACTTTTTGATGTCATATTGATTTAAGTATGCATCCCTTTCTAACTGATAATATTGGACATAAGACAGCCGTTTTGAATTTTAAGACTTTTTCTAGTTGTCTTCCTATATCTGTGGTTGAAATATTGCCCTACTTGAGCAGTCTAGTTGTCCAAATATCTCGATTTAAAAATATAGCCTAGCATTTCTACATTATTGGTCTATATTTATCTCTGTATCAGCTCGTCAATTCTGGTAACTGTGCGTTTAGGCCGCCCGGCCCGAAGGTGCTAGGCAACTGAAAAAAACCCAGTTTTTTCAATATCCAATATCCTAAAGTGCATTCCAAAATAGGTACGTAAGTGCTCAGATCTGAATCACTTAACGGCCGTCCGTCCAAGTAGTGACCGGGTGGAATGTTGCTTATCCAAGATGATCTACTAGGGAAACTGAAGTAAGACACGTCACAAGCGATTACTTTGTGTAAATATTTTTTTTTTGCTTATGTTGCCCAATATCACTACGACTCTGTTTTTGTGCTTCTTGTTTTTTTTTATTTTAGGCTAAATGATCTGGCTTTTTGCCAACATGCTGTGACAAGGGTTCTTGAGAACAAACTGACGGTAATTAATTCAGTTTATTGTTATGTTAAATTTCGGTACAAACAGTTCCTCCCAAGTTTCTATACAACTGTTATGATTTAGAAAATAGTTGTATAGAACTAAACTAGTCCCATATCTCTACTTGTACACTATTTTATTAGTTCGTAGTATGTATTCAAACAATAGTCAAACTTAAAGTCAGATGAGCGAAGACACAATTTCATTTGACAAACTAATCCTAGTAGCAACACTATTTTCTTAAATTCAAAGTGCATGTGTCACATCCAAATTGAATTTAAACACATTAAAATAAAGATCAATTTACAATCATAGCTTTAGTAGTGACGTGGACTTGGTTATTTCTAATAGTTCCCTTCCAAAAACGCTGGCAAAGGATTAATGTTGAATTATTACTATTATAAATTATATATTAATATCCTTTAAAAGAGATTTGGAACCGCAAACTGGATTTTGACAAAGGTAGGCTTAGCCGACAAAATGGTTTTATGATTTTTATATAATTTGGTCGTTATATCCGAGTACCAAAGCTAAAGGATTAAATTCGCTTTTAGAATGAGTCTGTGCTTTTTAAATTTATTTCAAAATAAGTGACATTTAATTATTTAAAGATACATAGGTACAGTTTTCTTTAGTTGAATTGGCTGGAGCAGCCCTTTTGATGTAACTATGAGGCCTAGTTAAATAATGTAAAGACAGATATATTATTTACCCTATTTTACTCACGCCGACTTAAACATATAGAACAAAACGGATCATAACATTAATGTAAGTACAATGGATTTTCTTATCGCTTAGAGCGATCCCTTCCAGACAACCTTTGAATATACTAATTTTAAAAGAGTGTGCAGACATATTATTCGTTACTATCTGACCATATATAAACAAAGTGTCGAGTCAGATAACTGTGCTAAATTATAAAAACTTCAATTTCAAGTTTCATATAACAGGACTAAAAAATATTCTCAATATCTACCCTTAATCAAAATATTTTATTCGTCACATTGTTTCGATAGAGTCATTGAACTTGCTTGAGAAATCTAATTGCTTGAACAATGGACATAAAGATCACAAAATTCTTAGAACCACGTCTAAGCCCCAGTCGCCCTATTTCTTACCATACTCGTCCCACCCAGGGTCCGCTACAAAAACTTACCCTAATCCCAAAATTCCGAACAAATTTCCGTAATGTCGTTCTCAAAAGTTCACTTAACGACATAATGACAGCAGTGCGACTCGCCGAATAGTCTTGGATTAATGTCGATTTAATTAAACCTGAATAATTTTGATCCGGCCCGTCTAGGGGCAGGAAACTAGGAAAGCGAAGCAGTAATGGTTTTGGATAAGGTAAAATTGATGACTATTCGAGTTACTTTTTTTTCGGACTAGAAAAAAAAACTTCTTTACTATTTTATCAATTGAAAAGCTTCCTAGATAAACCGTTTTTCAGCAGTTATACTAGGTCACGCATGTTAAGAACGAGCTAGGTCCGGCTATCAAATTGAGGTATGAAGGGTTATGTTAAGTTAATAGGCATCTTCTGGGAAACTCGCCCCATCGTCGACCTCATGCTTGCCTATGCAAGCCAAGAGCGGGCCCACATAAATTTAAAAAAAAAGTTTCTTCTGTCAAAAGTAGTGTAGGACACCCTCAAACTAACTCAATGAAGTGAACGATCTGCGAACAGCTGCTGATAGGAGCAAAATGCGTCGACCTAAGTACAGAGTGCAATGGCGCTTATTGGGATGGCCTATCTCCAGCATTGGACTGCTTCGTATTGATGATCATGAAGTTTCTTGTCAAAAGTCAAAAAGTCAAAAGTCAAAAATCATTTATTCAGTAGGAACTGTATAGTACACTTTGAAACGTCATTTTTTTAAATTTACCACCAATTCGTAACGTGACCAAACAGAGAAGAATTGGCAAGAAACTCTGCTTGGCTTATATTTTTTTAACGTCATTGTACTTAATATCTATTACATTGTTTTTGATGGAGTTGGAGGCAGTTTCATCCCAAGCTTTTTTGTCATCTAAATAATCAGATATTTTATAATAAGCTTTATTACATAGATTACGTTTAACAACATTTTTGAATTTATTTACAGATAGATTAATCACATCATTTGGGATTTTGTTAAAAAATCGTACAGACATCCCTTTAAAAGATTGACTAACTTTATGGAGCCTTACAGTGGGAACAGCTAGTTTATCTTTATTTCTAGTGTTAACATTATGATAGTCGCTATTTTTCTTGAACATGTTAATATGTTTTCGGACATACATTAAGTTTTCATATATATATTGGCACGGCACTGTCATAACATTTATTTCTTTAAACTTAGTTCTAAGTGATTCTCTGGGGCCCATATTATAAATTGCACGAACAGCCCTCTTCTGCAACACAAATATGGTGTTGATATCTGCAGCATTCCCCCACAACAAAATTCCGTACGACATAATGCTATGGAAGTAGCTGAAATAAACTAGTCTAGCCGTTTCTACGTCAGTAAGTTGACGGATTCTTTTGACTGCGTATGCTGCAGAACTAAGTCTGTTCGACAACCCATCTATGTGAGCGCCCCATTGAAGCTTATTATCTAAAGTTATGCTTAAAAATACAGTACTGTCCACAAGATTTAGATCTTCATCTTTTATTTTAATGTTAGGTTTAACTTGTTTAACATTTGGTAATATAAATCTCATACATTTTGTTTTAGTCTCGTTCAGTAATAAATTATTTACATCGAACCAGTTAACAACTTTCGCTATTGCATTGTTCACGTCGTCAAAATTGGTCTGCCGTCGCTTTAATTTAAATAAAAGTGACGTGTCATCCGCAAACATTACAATTTCGTGGTTGTCTCTCACAAGTTGAGGTAGGTCGTTGATGTAAATTAAAAATAAAAATGGTCCAAGTATTGACCCTTGCGGAACACCCATCTTTACTACAGATCCCGGAGAACATTTTCCATTTACGTTTACTTTCTGTATTCTGTCAGATAGGTAAGAAGTGAGAAGGGCTAAAGCCATACCCCTGACGCCATAGTGATCTAGTTTCCTGATTAATGTTTCATGGTGTACGCAGTCAAATGCCTTAGACAAATCACAAAAGATGCCTAAATCATCATGTGAGTCCTCCCAGGCATCGTAGATATGCGATACCAACTCAACACCGGCATCAGTTGTTGATCTGCCCCGCGTAAATCCGAATTGTTTGACATCTAGTAAGTTGTTAAAGTTAAAATGGCTTTGCAGTTGACTAAGAATAATCTTTTCAAAAATTTTACTAAATGTTGGCAGTACTGATATCGGTTTTAAGTTAGTAGGGTCAGAACTACTACCGGATTTAAATAAAGGTGTTATTTTACTATGTTTCATTAAATCAGGAAACTCACCACAGTCAATACATTCGTTAAATATAAACGCTAGTTCTGGTGCGACAATGTCAATCAACGATGTTACAACGCTAACAGAAATGCCCCAGAGATCCGTAGTTTTTTTGACATTTATCAGTTTGAATGTTGTAATAATATCATTACTGTTTACATATTTAAAATAAAACGGTATTTCACATTTTGGTACATTTTTATTTAGTAATGAATCCGCAATTATAGGAGAAGAGTTTAAGGATCTTGTGGTAGAAACTGGAATGTCTGTAAAAAAGGATTCGAATGCTTTGGCAACATCACCATCTTGTTTGATGATGGTATTACCAATATTTAATTTATACTCCTTAATGTCATGTTTGACTTTTCCAGTCTCACTGTTTATAATTTTCCAAGTGGTTTTAATTTTATTACTACTGCTTCTAATTTTTGAACTAATATAATTAGACTTAGCCGCGCGACATACATTTTTAAAAATTTTTGAGTAATTTTTAACTTTATCTTTAAACTCTTCACTAAAATTATACTGTTTTTCACTGTAAAGCTCATACATTCTTTGTCTGCTTATGTGAATTCCTACTGTTGCCCACTCACAGAATGTAGGACTGTCAGAGACCATGATCGATTTAGGTTTAAATATTGAGCTAAATTCTTTGATAAAATTATTAAAAAAAGAATTATATAAATAATTTGGATTATTATTTTGATATGAAAGGGGTGATCTATTTAACAAATTAGATTTAAATTTTTCTAATCGATGCACAGTCACTGGTACAAAAGTTATTTGCCGTTTTACATTTTTCTTTATTTGATTTTCTATTTTAATTAACTGACCAAGGTGGTCTGATTTTATGTTACTAATTACATTTTTACTTAGTATATTAACATTTGAATTTGTAAAAATTGTGCCTGTAATGTGCTGTGTGCAATGTAAAAGTTTTGTATGTTCTGCTTTGCAAAGCGTAAAATGTATACTTATAAAATATCGAACCATATCCTATATTTCCGACATCTAAGCCTAGATTGAAGGTTGCGTGGGCTTACCCTCATAGAAAAGGTCTTGTAGGCGTTCCGACTTTATCAAATTACAACCTGTGCCGTTTTGTGCCGACAAAGGGACGGCGGCCCACCAGTGTTTGACTGCGATGCAAGGTAAACCTTGTTTTGGCGCGTGACTTTTCGAGGCAAATAACTTTTTGCAGGATGAAAAGATGTTTGTTATGCAAAAAGAAACTGTTTTAGCAAGTGCCTGGGCAGCCGTTTTCTGAGTTAATTAAAGATTTGGATGGTTGTCCTTTGTTTTGAATGATAGCAATGGCAAGGCTTCACCTTATAAAGAGATGCTTTTATGACTTTTGTGCCAAACTACATAAACATTTTTTAAGGACTTTTTTTCATTCTAACGTTTCGGTTTCGTTTGTATAATACCTGGATAAAAAAAGCCTATTTTTGTGGTCTATGTGTTTCTGGTTTATTATAATGGACTACAAATATCAGCTCATACCAAATTTTGGTCAGTACCTAGTTTGGCGTGAAGAAGCAACAATCATACGAGTAGGGACATTTATTCTACACCTCCTTACAATTATTCATGTTCCCAATGGCCATTATAATACTCTACACCGATAAGTTTGGAGGGCTTGTCCGGGGAAGTACTCCTACCATGCCTATTTCTGCCGTAAAGCAGCTGTGCTGTGTTTCGGTTTGAAGGGTGTGGGTGCCGGTTAAATTACAGGCACAAGAGGCTAATCATCATCATGCCTCAAGTTGATGGACGCAGGGTGTTGCATTGTAGAGCACGTTTCAAAAAACGTGATCTACGATGCAATGCTTTGTGATAGGTAATGGTCACCACTCAATATCAGGCAGGCCATGTGCTTGTTCCATCTTCAATTATCATAAAATAAAAGTTCTATTTCTTATACAAATCTAGCACAGTCACTTTCAGGACGACAAAAAAAAATGTATTATCTTATGATATCTTTTGATAAGTCCTACACTTCACAATACCCTCATAAATGTTATATAAACAACACACTAATAATCAAACAAAAAACTTTCGCGCCTAATTTGAGTTATTAGTCCAAATTCTTTATTAAAACAGAAAACGCCTTCAAAGGTCCTTTTACCTGTGACTCCAGCATTTCGGGGTAATAAATTCTTCACTAATATTTCCTGTTGATCTTATATTTTTAGACGCTCAAAAAAATGTTAGTTTGTAATTGTATTTGGCGTTTCGTAAATATTCAAGCCCTCATTATTCAAAAAATATTTTTATATTTTGGCTTTGTAATTTAGTAAATATTTTTTAAGGCATTTATTACCTCAATCATTGAAATTTTCTCAACTTGTTACTGGAAATATGTATTGCCTACGACTTATTGTGAGACGGATAGTTTTTTCAATTTTACTTGAAGTTCGAATGACACATTGTTAGCTCTCAGCTCCGCCATACGGTCATCATGTCCTAACGACTGGAAATAGACATGATAAAATATCTAAAGCCTTTTATAGCACAAAAACGCTTCGAACTCAAGCTACATAACAACCTATGATCTACTAAGAACATGAGTACTTCAGCCAAGCCATGAGCGCTTCATATTCAATAAGAAAGGTAATGTAACTTGGTGGATATTTATTAATAAAATTGCAGTAAACATAAAAAAAATATCAATTAACATCCACCAAGAAGGATGTGTGAAATTACTAGGTGTAAGTAAATTCGCAATGTGTCCGTACCTGGGACTTGTGTCTATTCTTTCGGAACACTTCGTTATACCTTCTACCCAATTTCGCAGTCGTCCAGTGGCATATATATTCCAAAACCTCAAGAACATTATGTTCTTGAGGCTTCGGCAGGTGAAAATCAAGATGAATTAAATATATTTTTTCTGTATAAGCTTATTAAAAATAGAATAACAAAGTATGTAGAAGCAATAAGGACTTATAGACAAATCTGTATCGTGGAGTTCTGATATACCTACGATTAAACATTGTGGGTAGGACTTATAAATTGTCTGGCACAGTACAACAGCTATTCATTGACGTTAAAGATTAATGAGGAGAGGTTGAGACTAAATATAATTTAAAAATATTACCGTCTATTGGTACTAGTTAGGTCTAAATAATAAAGTAAAAAAACTAATAACGTAACTACTACTTACTTTAAAATTAACTATAGGTAAATACAACCAAAAATTTAATTCTTCCAAATTATGTTCTTTAATTAAACTTTATAAAACGATTTAAACTCACAACAGTGGTGTAGCCAATTCAAAAATAAAATTAGCCAACTAAAAGTTAATACCTCTTAGAATTACTCGAACACACTCAAACTCGAATCGATTCGAAACCAATAAAAATAATCGCCAATTTGAAGGAGGGAGTTATCAGCATGATGGAGGTACATGATAAATCTACAACTTCATTAAGGCAATTCGATTATACCACATTGCACATGGAAAAGGATTCCTAAAAACACTTAACCATGTGCGAGTTGGATATGCGTGGAGAGGGTTCCGTACATTGGATGTACGCTAAGGTTTTATAGAAACTGAGTACCGAGTATATTAAAAAAAAAATAACACAGTAGTTTGTAGATGTGGTAGGGAAAGATAAATTTTCGCTAATTTACAGTTAAGGTGACTATAAGGGTCAAACCTCCCTCTCGCTCGCACTATTCAACATTTTTGAAGATAAAAAATCACTGAATGTAACCTAAAACTGACCTTTTTATTGTTATTTTCTAGGCCGTGAAGGTTTTCTATTTTGCATAACTACATTCAGTGATTTTATATCTTCAAAAATGTTGAATAGTGCGAGTGAGAGGGAGGTTTGACCCTTATAGTCGCCTTAACCTAGATGTAGTCGGAATGTTTTTTTTTTGTATTTTTCATCAAAAACAACCCATAACGAAATTCGCATATTACACTACACTTCATCATTAGTTCACCAAATCACTAAAGGATGTAGCAGTAGAGCAACAAAGTAACTCATTTTCAACCTTTCTGGCAAACCTTAATAGAGGATCTATAAACCTTAATAGAGGATCTAAGGGTTACATTTTTTCATCGGAGGTACGGAACCCAAAAAACGCTTCGAAACACTATCAACTTCCATTACTTTTATCTGGCAGCCCACATGATGTGTATTAATTAAACAGCCCTGGCAATGTACTCATGAATTATCATGAGGTTAATAGTCACCAATGAGCTTGGAGTAATTATGGAGATGAGGCTTTCTGTGCGCGCGCGCAGTGGTGGGGGCGCTTGTCAAGGTTAGAGACTAGTGACTGCGTACAGATATGCCTATGTTTTCAGTGATAATTGAGAATAAAGTTCTTTTTTTGTTTGCCTGAGACGCAGAAAGGTAGCGGGCTCAGTTCCCGCTGCCAGACAAATGTTTTTATATTCTGTAAATTTTTTCGGGTCTGGGTGTTTTCTATGTAATAATACATGTGTATGAATAAAAAAAATGTATATAAGTAGTATATAAGTCATGTGTTATGGGAAACACATGACTTATATACGACTTATACATAAGCTTTGCTTTGTTTGGAGCAACATTATAGTGTCCAGCATTATTTTATTTATTAATTTAAGTCCACATTAAAAAAAAAAATGAAATAGACCACTTTGGTCCAAGCTTTTTATTAGATTCGAGAAATTGTTACATTTTGTAAATAAAGGAAGGAATCAATATTTTTTTATTGCTATTGCGGTCGAAAAACTTTCATGAAATTCGTTTGCAAAATATAATCATCATCATCATAACTATCAGCCTATAGCAGTCCACTGATAGACATAAACCTCCCCTAATAAGCACCATTGTACCCTCTCCTCAGCTCCGACTCATCCAGCTTCTACCAGCAGCCTATGAAAATATGATCATTAGTAAATCGTTCGTACGGGAAATACCTATGGAACTAAAACGAATAGTTCAATATAAACTAGAATTAATATATTTTACAGGAATGAAAATTGCCGTATCTGCACTTCTACTCTTTGACCTGCGCGGGCGCAGGAGGGCGGGCCCAACTCGATGCTTCGCGCAACGCTCGCGTGCCTGCGCGCGCGCCACCCAAGCGCGGCTACTGAACGCCAATACCCACTAGTGACGTCATAGACCACAAGTCTATTAAGCTTTTTGACTAGACTATTAGAGTTCAATCAATGATGGTGGACCTGCAGCAAAAAATGTAATATGCAAATGTGTTTCATTGATTTATTTACCGACCAACAGTTTTAATTTAATACCTACTCAACTTTGTACACTACCTTAGATAAGTAAACTTTTTATATTATTGGTATGGTAGTTTAAAAATTATGAGAAGTGAAGATAGCAGCATTGGTGGCGTATTTTACTTCGAAACTCATGACTGATACTCGGCCCTGGCCACTATTTGAATGGAAGACCGATTAGTGGAATATCGATACAAACGTTACCCTGCTTTGGAAGGAACGTAAAGAGGTTGATTTTGGCTTTTCAATAGCTAAGCAGCGGAGTACACCAGTAGCGCGACCACGAATATTTCAACTTGGCGTATCGAAAACGCTTCGAAAAATTTAATACGATTACTCATGAAAATAACGTGAGCTAACTCATAAATATTGAAAAAAACGGGAATTTTCATTACATCGTAGTGTAGGACGTCCTCCGGCCAGGTGGAGTGACGATTTGCGAAAGGCTGCTTGTAGAAGCTGGATGCATCGAGCTCAGAACAGGGCGCAGTGGCGCTCATTAGAGGAGGTCTATGTCCAGCAGTGGACTGCTATAGGATGATGATGACCATTACATCGGTGAAAGCACCGAAGGCGTTTCGACTCGTTATGAGAGTCTTCATCGTCCGCGTTGCATCTTGCACTAGTGGAGAGGGAGAACTCACTCGTCGGTACCTTCACCAATGTACAATGACAATGTACGTGAAAATTCCCGTTTTTCAATATGAATGGATACGAATACTGTTTTACTACTGTTCGTGATTGAGTCTCAGATCTGGCTAGCTTACCTAAAGAAATAGTGTACATATTTTCTTTGACTATCCTCCATCAACATTCTATAACAGCCTCATTCATTTCCTCAGGCTTCAAAACAGGAATACCCTAAGAGCCTGCGCACATTGGATGACAAACGTCAGCGATTAGACGCTACGACAAACTGCGGGGGACAATTTTCATACATTTTGTTCAAAGCTCCGCACACACGGCGCCAATCGCGACAACAAGATATGACAGACGCTCGCGACTAAGCGCGACGACAAAGCGTCGTATTTGCGAGGTCTGTTAACCAACACAGGTGGCCAATGAAGGCATTAAACTGAATTGTCCATTATGATTACCTTAGCGGAATTGCTCGCCTAGTCTATGTTTGCAATCAGCTGAAATAGGCTTAGCTCCGGGCGATGGATAAGCCCTTTCTGTACTTTAGTGATCTGTGATAGTTTGGTTTGTAATTATTAAGTGCTTTGAGATTTCAAGATTAGGTGAAGCTATTTGGTGCCCTGTAAATTGTCATTTACAGCTTAGGCTGGACTTGAAGTTTAACTACTTAAAGTGTACTTCAAAAAGTGGTCAAGTGCGAGTTGGACACGCGGACCACGAAGGGTTTCGTTCGGTTGTATGGGTATCCCCACTTAATATTATTATTCTGTTGTTATAGAGGCTACAGAAATACATCTGAAAATTACAACTGTCTAGCTATCACGGTTCATGAGACACATCCTGGTGACAGACAGACAGAGTCTTAATAATTGGATACCGTTTTTACCCTTTTGGTACGGAACCCTAAAAGTACTATTTCCGCTAGACTTACAGATAAAATTAAAAAGCAAATTAATCATTTTGCAATGTAAATATAATAAAATTTAATAATAATGACCCAGCCATCGTTCAAGATGAAAAAAATGGTGTCAAGTGAGATATTTATTGACCATAATTTAATTACCTACCTAGAATAATAAATGAGCTGATTTTTTTTTGGGTGCACGCCAGCTAAGCTGCGGGGGCAGTTAATGACAAAATAAGTACCTACTCATTTTGTAGGTACCTTCATAGCCAATATTAAACCTACTGTAGAAACTTGTGTACTTTAAATCTAATCCAGCTATTTATTAGAAACTGGATTCCGCCCGTGGCTTCGGTTGCGTGGTAACCGGATAAGAACTAGCATTGTGTATATATTTAGATCGTAAACTATCTAAATTTCAAGTTTCATCCAAATTCGTTCAGTAGTTTTTGCGCGATAGAGTAACAAACTTCCATCCATACTTACAAACTTTCACAATTTTATATTACTAGCTTCCAACCGCGGCTTTGCTCGCGTGGTATCGGGATATAAAGAAGCCTGTGTGTTAATCCAGGTCATTAACTATATATATTTCAAGTTTCATCCCAATTCGTTCAGAAGTTTTTGCGTGAAAGAGTAACATCAATCCTCTTTCACATTTCAATTATAAGTAGGATAGTAGGCGTATGAAAGGATTTATTATGTGAGGTTATGGATTTTTGCGCAAATGTTGTTCTAATCGTTTTTAACACGCTTTTATTAGTTTCACCTGTATGTATGTATGTAACCGACTCCTTTGAGCGCGATTTTGCCCTACTTTGAACGATCAGATTTGATTCAAACTTTGCACACCTGTCAAAGGTCGATGACAATGCAATAATCCGATAAAAATATCCGATTATCCTAATTAGATTCGCCAGGATTAATTAATTTCTTTCCGCACCCTTTGCATGCGAGTAAGAGAGACAGAGCTAGTGCGCGAACTACGCATGCGTGCAAGCGTGTTTTTTTAGTTTTTTTAAACTATTATTTTATTTTAATGATAAAACATCTACTCTAGACTACGTATTGTGTCTATGAAACATTAATCTGAGTGTCAATAAAATTACCTATCGATTCTTATGGGTGGGCTTGACGAGGTATCCGTGCAAAACTTAGGTACAGCAAAGTTGAGGTACAATTAAAAATTTTTGCATCCTTTTCACTTTAACTTTCAGAAACAATACCAACGTCTATTTCGCAATCTGTTTTATGAGTTATTGTGACAGGGTTCCATAATGAGCTGGTTTGTTTATTGCTTAGCCTATCGCATTCCTTCACATTTGGCAACAATAAACGGTGTCACCTTACTATTTCCATTCAATAAGGCATGACCACACAAATGCAAGGTGAGTACCGAAGTATCATTGTTATGTAGTTTCGCTGAACAACAGTTATCGTGAGGATATTCCTTGCTTAGGGAATACCACGGGGCATCATCATCATCAGCCATTGCTGAAAATAGGGTTTACCTAATGAGCGTTAATTGCGTCCTATCCTCAGCTCGATGCATCCAGCTTTTACCAGCAGCCAATCGCCACTCCACCTGGCTGGAGGGCTCGGCAAACGTAGGTACGTTTGCCGAGCCGCGGTCTCCACTCAAGAACTCGTTTACGCGGTTATCGGTTCTCCGGCAGCCATGGGTACTATATATGTATACATCTACCATATAAATACATATTTATACGTATATATATTACACTATTTTGTTAGACTATTGTCATATTCTACATTATTAAAAACACCTATTATACATTATTATTACACACTATTTTCAAAATTCAAAATTTAGGAATGTTACACAACCATCATTTTTCATAGCTCGTTCTGCTCGCTCTCGATCAGGTCTTGACTGAAAATCAGTGTTTTTGCTTTAGAGCAAAAAAATTTCACTGAGTCAAGGCCTTTTTGTCTTGCTGCAGCACACACAAACTTACATAAAGTTCATAATTCCTAGGTTCTTAGAAATGTTTGTGTTTATTTTTTTTCTATTAATGTTATTTTTTGTGCTTTTATCTTGTTATTAAAGCAAATTGTGTGCCTGTAGTAACAAATAAATGATTTATCTATTTATATATTTTTATGTTTGTATTCATTATTAATATTTTATATAGTTTTAGTCTAGTATGGTGTAACAAGTATAGTATAAATACATCTTTAATATACCATTCTGTCATCTTGAGGTATTTTAAAATATCCTTGATGTATTTATTGCCACCACATACTTATATTAAATCCACACTACACAAAAGTTAGCTGGTAGAGAATGCTTCCTAGCATTAAGTTCGCCTATGTACATTTATTTCTGTGCAATAAAGAATATTCTTTTTATCTATCTATCTAATAAAAGGGTTTAATATTTTTTACCCGATTGAAGTCGACTTCAGTCAGGTTATGTTTTTAGGGTGTATGTATGTTTGTAATATTATTTGTCGGTCGCTGAAGCTCGGCTGGACGGATTTTAACAAATGAGGTGTCGTTAGATTCGTCTAGATCACGAGGGTGACATAGGGTATATTAAATGTCAAAAAATCCAAACTGGCGACTATAAGAAGCCATTTTGAATTAAAAAAGACTACTACCCTGACAAGTTTTGAAAACTTCCTGTCTAATGCAGTCGGGTTTTTTGTTTATTTTGAATAAGTACTTGTTTCAGCATAATAACAGGTACTATCAACAAATAATCTACCAATTTCAAAACAGTTTCACTTGCAAGCAGTTAGCTAGCTGACCCCGCCTTTTTCTTTTTCCACTTATTTTGACCATCCGAATCTCCGAACAACATCTGTTTTTTTTTGAGAAAGCCCTTTGTTTTATGACTTTCGAATTTTAAGTATATCCCATAATACAAGCTCTGCTTGGTTTGGGACTACTTGATGCTGTGTGATAGTTTCCAACATTATTTATTTATTATTATATTTATTTATCTATACTACCTGTAGAGCCAAAACGAAAAGAGACTACCTAGTGGAATTTATGTTCATACCTATAGCTATGTCAAAATACATTATTTCAAATTATCACAAGTAGATTTTATGTAAGTAATTATGAGTGAAATGTTTTTACACTTAAACTTTATGACAGAGCCCCAAAAAACTCTGCTACGATTGGTGTTTAAAATTTTACAAGACGGGTTAGCAGCTAGTCGCTGCACAGAAAATGCACCCTTATGATGGTAAGGTAGATCAGTTTTTGATAGATGACATAATACATGCCATATTTCTAAACCTTAGTTGTCAGACTAAAATCATTTTTTTTATCAACACATGTTGGACAATTTGTAAAAAAATTTTTCTTTTTAGACTAAAATATATAGGTACTTTGGTAATAATTAGTTTATTATTACGTTCTTCTTTTTTAAATTTTTGTATAAGATAAAAATAAGTCAAGTGACAACTATTAAATTCTCAAAAATACAAGTGACAAGTTCCTTCAACTATGTAAGGAATATTAAAAGGTCTACTTAGAATTCCTGTAGGTGTGTCGGTTTATTGTTTGAACTAGGTAACTCAATATTCACAAAACATGACTTCATTTTCCCCTAGCTCCTACATGGAATAACGACATCAAAACACGAAACAAAACATTTCAAATCACACGTAGCATAACAGATTTTTTTAGTGCCGCTGTGGTATAATAAATATAAATGCTGGACGTTATCACACGGCATCATGAAGCCCAAAACTAATCAGAGCTTGTATTATATTATGGGAAGCTTATGATTGATATATTACATATTTACTGTTTTTTTTTTTGAAATACATACATAACATACATAGAAAACACCCAGACCTGACACAAATTGTAATATCTGCAGAACATGCAAACATTTATCCCGCGGCGTGAATCGAACCCATAACCTTCTGCGTCTCAGGCGGACCTTCGCCCACTGCGCCACAGAGGCCATCAAAATAAAGCTCTTTGATTTCCTACCAGTGATATTATAACAGGTAATTTCAAATATATCCAAGGAGATAGCAAGTACAGCGATCGAGGTACATAATGTTTATCATCCGAGGTACATAATGTTTATCATAATACAAAACAACAACACCAGCCTATTCAGCCCACTGCTGGACATAGGCCTCCCCATACAAAGGGGGAAATGCCTATAACCCCGTCGCTGGGCATGCGGGTTGGGGATCGCAGAGCACAGCTTATCGCACGACGTTGCTGCCCGTCGGTAGCCAAGGGATTTTGCAGTGCCAGTGTAAGGCTGCGCTATACAGCATTGTTATTTGCTAAATACTGTAAGGCCACTGGCAGGTGAAGGGTAAGGCCGCTGGCAGTTACACAAAGAAAATAAACGAATTAATATAAAATATTTAAGAGATAAAATATTTAGTACAAATTCCGCCAACTCTCTCTGACGAGTTTCATAAAAACTCAACAGAAATTCGACAATTTTTCGCCTTCCCCATAAGCATCATCAGGAAACGATAGACTCCCTGTCCACCTTCGGCACTCCGCAAAAATTCACAGACGTGTTGCTTTGCCGAGCGCCAAACAGAAATTTCTAGAAACATTTCAAAAACAGAACAGTTTTTTTTTAGAAATTGCAGCGAATTTCTCTTGAGTTTTTATGAAACTCGTCAGAGAGAGTTGGCGGAATTTGTACTAAATATTTTAACTTTTAAATATCTTGTAATGGATTTCCGCAAAGTCACGCCTAATTCAATCCATTAAATTAATATAAAATAAATTTCATAAATAGTAAATAAATAAATATCAGCATAATCCGATCAGTCGATTTGTAACGAAGTAGTCCTACTATTAATAGAAAGACCAAAATTGGTAAAATGTGAACATGAAATGTGAAAATATTTGTCCTTCTTTCACGCCAATACAAAATTTTAGCTTAAGCCGATGAGTAGGTTTGAGACGAATTAGTCCTATATCATAATACGTGAGTATTTTAAAGGTGAAGCAGCATTACTGTGATTCGGTATGAAGGGTGTGAGTGCCGGTGAAATTACAGGCACAAGAGGCTTAACATCTTCATGCTTCAAGTTGATGGACGCAGGGCGTTGTGGTGTAGAGATCGTCCCGAAAAAATGTGATCTAGGATGCAATGCTTTGTGATAGGTAATGGTTACCACTGAACATTAGGTGGGCCATGCGCTTAATCCATCTTCAAGTACCATAAAAAAATCTCCATATATCCTAAAGAAAAATTCATATAAAATCTATACTAACTATGGGTATCCTAGCAGATACTAGTTTTTTTAAATACCTAGAAACATCATGAATACCTCTGTGGCACAGTGGGCAATAGCCCGCTTGAGACTCAGAAGGTTGTGAATCGATTCGCGTGGCGAGAATTTATACAAACACAGCTATTTGCAAACTGTGTTTTCTATATACAGGAGTTTTTGGGAAAGACATGTATCACGTATTTTCAACTGAGGTTCGCAGAGCTTGTGGACAACCATGGTTCAAATCACACCCTCTCGGTATGACATACAAATTCAAACTCACGGTGCATATATGTAAGTATAAAAAAAAAATTATAGTATAGCAGTCTTGTGGATCCCATAATTTAAGCTTTGCTTAGTTTGAGACTATACTATATGATGGTGTGTGATACCGTCCGGCATTATTTATCTTTATTTAAATAACAGAACAAATACTTATATACCCACCAGTGGAAATCTTTCATGGATCTTCAAATCAATCATCATTGACGGTTATTTATTTGTGAAAACCCTTGATTTGACGATTCGCAAGTCGCTAAGATCCACATCATAACGGGTCGCACCTATAATGGACTGGAACTCGTTCTCAGTAGGATAGTCCTTATAGCTGTCAACTGTCGTGGTTGATGGATCGGATGATGAATGGCCATTTGGATTACAACAGTACTTTACTTTCTTCAAAGAAATAGTAGGTGTAAAATTAGGTAAGTATAACAATGATTTTGCTACAAACATTTCTTTAAAGGTTATTGTAGTAGTAGAATTCTTTGTGGAGGGCTCGTCCAGGGAATTCTACCACCATGTCTTTTTCTCCCGTGAAGCAGCTGTACTGTGTTTCGATTTGAAGGGTGCGGATGCCAGCGAAATTACTGGCAAAAGAGGTTAATAATCTTCAACCGTCAAGTTCTTGGACGCAGGACGTTGTTGTAGATCACATTCCAAAAAACGTGATGTACGATGCAATGCTTTGTGATAGGTAATGGTTACCACATATCATCAGGTGGGTCATGTGCTTGTTTCATGTATCTTCAAGTACCATAAAAAATGCTTTTTCATAAGTTTTATTTCTTAGAAATCCGTCAAATTTAAATGGGACCGAGCTGGACATGTTTCCTGCATGCGATTCCAGTTGTGGGCTAAGATTGCCACTGAGTGTCGATCTTCGCCATCCAGAGCCCATCAGAGCCTGTCTAAACAGGCCCTCAGAAAGCTTAGAAGATAAGGTACTATGCTTTTTGCATAGAGTAGACCCTGATATTAACTACGGAATCTAAGTGTAGACCATATGCATAGTGAAACAAGGATTTCTTGAAATTCAGACCTTGAAGTTATTACTTTATTATTGGTAATGGTTACCACTTACTCATAATATCTGCCCCTTAACATACCGTTTTTATTCCTACTGTTTAGAGTAGAAATAAAAACGGCATGACCTCTCTATACATTTATGTATAGAGAAGACAACATATTTTTTATGTATCTCATGTAACATGTTTATTTGAACCATGCTTCATGATCATTATCATCAACAATCTATAAAAGTCCACTGCTGAACAAAGGTCTCCGCCCAAGGAATACCACGAAGAACGGTCTTGAGCCCTCTCCATCAACCAAATCAAGGTTCTCGAATGGCGACCGGGATCTGAAAGACGAAGTGTAAGGAGACCCCACACCAGAAGGACCGACGACATCGTCAAGATTGCAGGTAATCGGTCAACCATGGTTAATACATTCAAAATGTTCCTACATCTAAATCCATAAATAAGTTTTCAATATTATTCCGTATAGAAATTCCTACTTTTTTATACTACTATGTTAGGAAACAGGCTTACGGTCCTCTTGATGGTAAGTGGTTTCTGTAGCCATAAGTAGTTGCTAGTAGGTAGGTCATGCACTTCTTTCATGTTCAAATGTTATTTTAAAAAATTAACCTACTTAAAGAAGCCAGCTCTTGGGTTAGGCTTCTAACCCTACTTTAGAATGTCAATCGTAGATCCCTATCTCGGGGTTATGGCATTACTACCGCTTAAGGGAAGGCGGTTCCAAACGAATTCTTCCATTTATGCAAGTAAGCTATATCCATTAAAATTTAACTTTATAGATCCCTTATCGAAGAACATTGGGTGATTGTGTAAGAGTATAAAAGTACAGTACAAAAAACATTCAGCCACATCACTCTTTTATTGATTCATATCTGAAACAATGTGCATATGTTCTCGGTTGAAAATGGCTACAAAATATACTACAATATCAGGTGATTAGAAAATTTATTTGAACAATGTTTTTCTCAAACGAAAACGTACCCATAAATTACATTTAACTCAACTCAAAACGAAATCAAGAAAAATATGTTTTTGCCACCAATTGTTATGATAAATTATTTATTATTTCAACATTTTTAGATTCTTTAAAGAGATATAAGTAACAGATATACGAGATTCACCTATATGGCGGTAAAGAAAAAAATATCTTAAATTATAAGTAAAATCTCTATAGACTAGTATAAGACTATCACACAGCATCATGTAGCCCCAAACTAAGCAGAGATTGTGTTATGGGAACCGATATATTACATGTATAATATGATATATGGGAATTGATATATTACATGTATAATATTTTTTTGTAAATACATACATACATAGAAGACACCTAGACCCGAGACAAATATCATATGAATCTAAAAATAACCAAATTTTTGATTAGAATATTAGTACCATTGAACAGAATAAGGAATCATAATATCAGAAGGTCATGGATCGTTATGGAGTAAGCCAGCTTGTGTGCGTTAAGCTGTAGCCTGAGATAGAATGAGAAATAGCTCGTTAGTGTCACGAAATCATCGATAAAAATAATATCGATAACGTCCGCCTCTTTGTTTGCAAACTGTTTTCGATCTGATAAATATTTTATTATGTGATTAATATTATGTTGCTGTAGGTACTTATAATATTTTTTCGATAAGTTGTTCTCGGGCGTTCGAAGATGCGTCTAGCAAAATATTTTGGTGGATGGCACCGGGAGGCCTATATCCAACAGTGGATGAAGTTGGGCTGTGGATGGTGATGATAATGGAGCTGTTCTAATTTGCTATGAGTTTAGTTTTCTGAAGATTCAATAAACCAAAGTTATGTGACACTTTTGAATTAGAAAATGAATACATAAACTTAGTCTTTTCAAAATTATCATCGTCATCACCCTATAGAGGTCCACTGCTAGACGTAGGCCTTGCCTTATAAGCACCGTTATATTCTGTCAGCTCAACTCATCTAGGTTCTACTAAGCCTTCGAAGATGCCACTCCACTCTGATCACTGGCACCTATTCGGAATGTTTTGAAAATGGACTCGATAAAGTCACCCTGCCTTTTTTCAACACCGTAACTACCATCATCATCATCATCATTCACAGCCTGACTTCATCCACTGCTGGATATATGCCTCCCGGAGTTTGTGCCATCCACCACGGTCTTGTGTTAGTCGTATCCACGATCGCCCGGCGACGCGTACTATGTCGTCGACCCATCTCGCTACTGGTCTTCCGACGCTTCTTTTGCCTACCCTCGGCCACCATTCGGTCAATGTCTTGCTCCACCTGTCATCACCACGCCTCGCAATGTGTCCCGCCCACTGGTTAACTACCATCAGGTTAGTTTTTTTTGGTACCATTTTAAATCTGCCATCAGTTGGTGGACTATAAGCGGATGAGTGGCACAGCGGCAATTAGAGTCTGGACTCATCAGTTCTTTCTCTTTCCTTTGGCAACAGGTTAATCAATACATTATTTTCTTTAACCGCTTTGTGTTGTTTGGAATTTCTACCAGTGTGACTAGCGGGTTAGTGAACATAAAATTAGTCTCAATACGACCTGTGAACCAATTTAAACAGAAGCATCATGTAGGTGTTTTTCAATCACAAATGCCGAAGTCTATAAACCAACCGTAATCTGTAAACGATCGTGTTGCGAACACGGCAAAGGTTAAACGAATGTTTGGCAGTAAAACAAAGCCGTTTCGGCGAGACTACGAATGTATCCAGCGCCCCTACTAGGAGTTTAAAGACATTAGGAATTTGATACCTTGGGAAGTGGATAGGTAGTTTGAAATGGCATTTTACAGATTGTTAACACGACAATTATTTATGACGACCTCTGTGGCGCAGTGAGCGAAGGTCTGCCTGAGACGCAGAAGGTTGTGGGTTCGATTCCCGTCACTAGATCAATATTTGTCTTAGGTTTGGGTGTTTTCTATGAATAAATGTGCCTATGTTTAAACTAAAAAAATGTTACAAGTAGTATATCAGTAGTACGTAATACAAGCTCTGCTTAGCTTAGGCTAGATGATGCTGTGTGATGATGTGTGTGTGGGTGTCCAGCATATTTTTTATATTACGTTGTTGTACGACCGATGTGGGGTATAAGGGGTTCCAGCTTTCATATTTAGAACCCAAGCTAACTTCACCTGCCCCTACTCTACTGTTGACAAAAGTGGATCTGGTGGCCGGCTGATTGCGGCATAGCGTAGCCTACCAGTGGCACAGCTAAATCCCCTGGCCATGCTTAACGGGCAGCGTAGGGAGTGCGAGAAGTTGTGCTCTGCGATCCCCAATCCACATGCCCAGCCTGGGGACTATGGGCATATCTCCGTTTATCATAGAAGGCCTACGCAGTGGATTGACATAGGCTGGTGTAGTGCTGTGCGTTGATTGTCAGTCAGTCCGTCAATCAGCTGGTAAATCAATCGCTCAGCTTCAAAGTTTTATTATATTTAGATCATGCACCCCATGGTAGAGGTATCTAGGAATAAAAGCAGTCAAATGTCACACACTGACTTTATGGAGACTTTATCGACTGCTCTAGAAATTTGTTTGGTGGAAACAATCAACTTTTCAGTTCAACTGTGGAATTGATTAAACGAATATTCTATCTTAAGACTTTCTTTTGCACTTTGCTTCTTTACGATTCAATCTTCATTTGATTTGATTTACGTAGTGTATGCGATGCTGGCAAGGAATATAGTCCCTCTTTGGGATGCAGTATTAGGTGAGAGATTACACCAGGATATAAACAACCTCTGTGGTTTTTCTCGTTTATTGTATTAGTAGGATAACCATCTGTGTGGACAGTAAAAATCTTTTTTTAAACTATACACATACATACATCGATGGCCATCAAGGCAAAGTTCTAGGCCCTCAGGATCTGCATGGACTGATCCCACCGACTGATCTCTATCCCACCTCAGACCAAGCAGACGCAAGGCTCAGTACCATCCTTACTTAGCCACCTATTCGCACTTAACGGTTTTTTTCTACTTTTAGTATACGAATTTCCAAAGATCGGAACTATTGACAAATGTTTGCATGTTCTGTAGATATTTGTCTCGGGTCTGGGTGTTTTCGATATATGATATGTATGTATTTACAAAAAAAAGTTATATGTGTATTATATCAATCATGTGGTCACCATAATACAAGCTCTGCTTAGTTTGGGGCTACATGATGCTGTGTGATTACGTCCCGCATTATTTATTTATTTATTTATTTATATACCGGCCTTTGTCTTTCCTGATAATTATAACCAGTCCTTTAAGTCCAGAGTGAATAGGTGAATTTTGCACCTTCGTGCTCCATTCTAGACCCTTGTTACATCAGGTGAGTTCGTGGTCAAAACAAAGGCAATTCCAAAGCGACAAAAAATGTTCGGACAATCAAGTTCAGATCAATCCTTAAGTATAAAAAGAGCTGGCCGTGTTGCGCGCGGATAGAGCAGCATGGTTATTTACCGCTGGCACCCCGAAAAACTCATAGTTCACTGACTTAGGTGGTTATAATGTGGTCTCTTATAATTAGTCGTAATTTTGATCATATCTCAATATCTAAGAAAGCGCTTTGACGCATGTCTCTACATTATGTTTCTCAACAAATTCCGCATACAACAATAACCATTGTCCATTCTCGAAGCTCCTGTGACGTCATGGCTCGGGTTACCGCACAAGTGGCGATTATTTATTGAGAGGCTTTAAACAATGCTCTCTCAGGAGCACGAGTCGTTAATTACAAACAAACATGCGCGCTGTATTATGACTGCTTTAAAGTTGCATTTACGTTGAAAGCAGATAGCTGACAATTGAATTTTGGTATTAGCCTGTTTGTACTAGTCTCATCTAGATACAGTATCAAAATATGTTGTGTCATCAATATTGAGTAGAATACTTATATTAATAATATTGTATCTACGTAAGATATGTATGTATTTACAAAAAAAAATATAAGTATATGTAATGTATCAATCATATGGTTCCCATAACACTAGCTTTGCTTAGTTTGGGGCTACATGATGCGGTGTAGTCCAGCATTATTTATTTATTACACAAATCATTGATAGAGTATGCGGCCAACGAAACCATATGCTAAACGCTATTGATAAGGTAAATGAAAGTATCTACAGTAAGTTCTTTTTGATGAAAATACAAAAACAAAGAAAAACAAGGTTGCGACGACGTGACGTTGGTTTACATGAAATAGGTAAGGTAGTAACCGAAAATCATAATATTTTAAAATACCCACTAAATACCAAAGTCAGGTAGCGCTGGTAACCTGCTTTCTATATGACTGGTATCTTACTAAGAGCTGGTTGAACTAAACTGGCTGAGTTGTGTTTATTGTTTCAGTTAAGGAATATTAAAGTGTGTCACGCGATTTCAGATGTTTTTAGGTCAGTATGGAATGTTAAAGGCGGAATAACTTGCTTGGTTTAATTACTTCATTATAAATTAAAACAGGTCTTATTTTGATAGTGTAATTTTTTTTACCATCAGCTAAAGGAAAATGCCGAGAACCCGTACCAATTGCGTCAAAACCGAACGTATCCCAAAAAAAATATAATATTTTATAAATGGCATTAACATTTTCTTTAGTTTTACACACCGACGGGATTAATAATCAAGTAAAAAAATATTTTGTTGATTTGGTTTCCGTTGCACGCCTCCATTAGACTACAACAACCAATGATAAACACGTTGCTATGGCAACAAACATTACTGTAAAGTGTTACTATGGCAATAACCCTCATTTTTAATTATTAAAAACTTATTGGATATTTTTTTGACGCACTCACTTTAGTCTTGGTACCGAGCGCCATACATCAGACGGCATTCTCCTTTTCTAACCACCGACGAGAAGCAGCGACGGCGGTGCGAGAAGCTATGCCACATGCCCACCGTGGGGATCATAGACTTATCCCCCTTTATTTAGAGAGGCCTATGTCCAGCCAGCACTGGACTTGATACATAAAGACTAGTGGGGTGTGTTTCAAGCGGTTATTGCAAACGCGCTTTGGCGCATAATAGTTAATTTATTTTACTGCCTTTGAAATATCTAAAGAAGTTTAAGCTATCTAAAGAAGCTAAAGTTGTAAGTTATTGCTTTGGGAATAAAGCAATAACTTACAACTTGATAGGCAAAAGTCTGTCACATGTTAGATGTGACCAATATATGTAAAAAATCTCATTTTTCCAATCGACAACAAAGGTACATGCGTCATGTATGAAGCAAGAATATTTAATCGGATCGATTGATTAAATTATTGCCTGAAACTCGGTCAGGTTAATGAATATTCAATGCAAATCGCGTTATGTATTCAATCTAGGTAACACTGATTTATTGCAAACAAGATCCTTAATCCCAAATTCAACGAAACTATGAAGTGAGTCTTCATCTCCACTTCATTGTTTTATTAGGTTTGGGATTAAGGATCTTATAAAACAGGAAATAAATTATGAAACTTACGTGAATTAACTCATTCATATTGAAAAACAGGAATTTTCACGTACCGTTACATCGGTGAAGGCACCGACGGCGTTTCGACTCGTTAAGAGAGTCTTCATCAGGGGGGTGCAAGACGGGACGCGGAGGGAGAGCGTCGCGTTCACTAAATGAATTGAATGAAATAAATTTGTTAATAAATAAAAATCTATCTATCTTAAAAAACCTTTGAGTAATTTTTATTTTACTGATAACAATGGCTATGGTTATAAGTGTCATAAAACCCATGTTAGGTTTATCTAGACATAAGAACTATTTATTAGTATATACTTATTATTATTGTATGTATTAGGATTAAATTTTATAGTATAATTTATTCAGTCTTCTCAACATTGTATTCAAATGTAATAATTATGTATTTAATCTTGCATAAGTGCACCGCGATACTCTTAAGCTTTGCTCTTCCTTTCCTTACTATGGTTGCCTGGAAGAGATCGCTTTGAGGGATAAGGCCGCCAATTGTGTTACCTTCATGATGCTTAGACTTAAGTTACTCTTACTTTTCTTTGTATTAATGTGGTGATTTATAAAATGTTATCTATCTATGTAAGGTTCTCTTTATAATCACATACTTGCGTTATTGCTGTACCTATGTAGTAACAATACACCTATGTCTCTGTGCAACATAGATACAGATAGATTTATTTTACTGTTCCCAGAGCCCATTCCGAAAAGCTTTGATCTTTATTTGAGATATTCCTCATAGAGCATGCTATAGAATTAGTTTTTTAAATGATTAATAATCTATTATTGGTATTTTAATTTATTAAATGCTATTTTGTATTTATTGAAATAGTTACGATTTAATGCGATTTTATGTATATTTTAATAATGTTGAGAAATTTAGAATTATCATTTTTTACTTATAAGACTGCTGGTAGAAGCTGGATGCGTCGAGCTCAGAACAGGGCGCAATGGCGCTCAATAGGGGAGGCCTATGTCCATCAGTGGACTGCTATAGGTTGATGATGATGATACATATAAACAGGTACTTCATTTATGACAAATTATTGTATTAACTATCTTTGACATTGTTGGCGGACGAATTGTTATGTACGTAAGTTATATTCATTTTTGTTGTTCTATTTTCTAGTTTTAATATTACTACTTATAAGACTAAGTTAAAAATGTATAATTTAAGGTATTCTGTTGTATTGGGTATGCCCGTAAAAATACTTGTACGGGCATGTTTGTAAATAAAATAAAAAACACCTATGTCCAAGTTATCTTAGGTCACTCTCTAGATCTTCTGGTTGCCAACGTATTCAGATGGACGACTCTTGACATGCTGGTACCATCCCCAACCTACTCTCCTGCAACCTATCAGCGCTATCGCGTACTCCCAGGCTAGCTCACACGTACACTTTTCTGATTTTAGGAAAAAAACAATAGGTACAGAAGGGGAAAAAATCTTAGAAGACCGGGAACATGATAATGTTAACGATACCTAGGTATAAGTAGGCTTAAGTTTAGGTTTTGATTCCCACGCAGGACAAATATTTGTAAGTAATTTTCTGTTTCTAGATGTACGCTTATCAGTATGTGGTACCCTATGTTTAGATATTATTATTTAAATAAGATTATTTTATCCTGTGTGAAATGTGCCATTTATTATTAAATATCTTCCGCTCGCGGCTTTGCTCGCATGGTACCCGGATATAAATTACCCTATATATTATTCCAGGCTTGGAACTATATTTATACAAATGTTCTGCTCAATTTCAGTAGTCTTGGGTTTCAAGAAGGGACAAAAATTTCACATGCCCACATTTTTTTTTTAAAACATTCAAAGTCAAACTCAAAATTCATTTATCATATACATTTTGTAAGTAAGTGAATAAATGTCTTTTATTTATTTATTTATTTATTATCCAGTAGGAACTGCATAGTACACTTTGAAACGTCATTTTTTTTAAAATTTACAACCAATTCGTATCGCGACCAAACAGAGAAGAATTGGCAAGAAACTCTGCTTGGTAAGCCAAGCATTTTCACTATTTATTTATTTTATTTTAAGGTATTTTTCTAACGTTATTGTTCTTAATAACTATTACATTGTTGGAGTTTGAGGCAGTTTCATCCCAATCTTTTTTGTCATCTAAATAATCAGATATTTTATAATAAGCTTTATTACAGAGATTACGTTTAACAAATTATTTTTTATTTATTTACAGATAGATTAATCACGTCATTTGGGATTTTGTTAAAAAACCGTACATTCGCATTTAATATATAATTGTGATTGCACCAACAAAGTATACTGCAAGGGATGCATTTCATTAAGTATTAACACGAATTGCATAGTCAACCCAATAACAGGACAAATCGAATTTTAATATTGCGATAACACATAAAAAAATGCCCATTAGTAGGCCACTTTCCTCACCATAGGTAGTTCTGTTGGTGCAATTCAAGATTCAAATAGCCAGTTCTCAAGATTGTATTGTAGATTGTTTATTATTAGATAACGGTTAATATGAAAACCGTCTAGGACCTTGAGCATAATGAAATAGTACTGGAACGGGACAGGCTGTGGTGGCAGAACACAGTAATTCCTTGTCATTATGATATTATTTATACCTGGTGCGCGGGCGCAGTAAACGCAGTGCATGCAATACCAAAGAATAGATCAGATAGATAATTTAAAGATATTTTTCTAAAATATGCCAACACTTTGAAAAATATTATACTCATTATTTTTAAATTAATTGGTTTTGACATACATATACCTACTTCATTAATGACAAAAATTATTGTACATTATATAACTTTGACATTTTTTAGTGAAATAATTGGTATGTAGGTAAGTAATTTAGATTTTTTTTTCTATGTTCTAGTTTTAATATGACCTATGTTTAGAGTAAGTTATAATTTCAGGTACATTATTGTATTGGGTGTACCCAGTAAAGATAGATGTGCAAGTTTGTAAATAAAATATAATTTTAAAAAAATACACGCTTACGTGAGTTACTTCGGTGTTCGGATCATTAGTTAAGCAACACTCCGTCCGGTCACTACTTGAATGACTCTGTTAAGAGCCTTCCATAGCTCTTCTGTGTTTCGGAAGGCACGTTAGTATTGGTCCCGGAGGCCTTTAAACGGCTTAAAAACTCCAACAAAAGAGTTGGCCACTATCTCATACGAAGATAGAAGAAAGACTTTATATAAGAGCCAAGGTGATCGTGCAATGTAAGCACCTATAATTCCGATCTGTGGGTTCGAATTGGGTCGTGCAGCACTGAATATTTCAATTATAATTTATCTTCGCATTACCAAAATGGCGAATAATTCGCGGGGTGTCCCCTCGCTTAGGCTTTGTTCGCACTGAGAAACGGCTTGCTTAGCTCCTAGACCTAGAGCCTAGATCTTACAACTGGTTACTTGCTAGAATACACAGTGGCCGCACGGAAGTGGTTTGCGTGTTGTCCTTGAGTCACTTGCAGCCAGCGGTAATTTGCTTTTGCGAGTAGGTACTCGCCAGGTGACTTGCTAAACTCGAACTAAGCAAGCCGCCAGTCAGTGCGCACGTAACCTTAAAGAACACAATCTGACCGGCAAACTTGGTACATCTATTTCCTACTCTATGCCACGTAAGGCCGGCGGCAGCCCAACCTGTTCCAGAGAGAGCAGTCATACGTCATTGGGCCGACTTAAAAAATATCCCAACCTTATATAATAAATCATAGTAAACCGGTAATTAAGTCAGTCATAACCAGAACTTAGAAATAAAAAGAGTTTAATTTTTCCACATTAAATAACCATTTCGGCCGGCCGCGCTCCTAAATGATGTTCGATAAAAGATTTTTGTTGTTAGTCTGCTTTGTACAGGTATGAATGATCGTCGGATGCGTGCTTGTTTTAATATTTTGAGACATGCTTACACACTTTCTTATATCAATATCAAGGCTAGTAGTGTACCTACATATAATGTGAATACCAGATCATAATATTACGTTGTTCTATGTTTTGTTTGAAGAACAAACGTGTCCATACTCAAGGAATTCAAAATAACTACTAGACTATCTTCTATCTGCTTTCAACGACTCCTTGAGTATTTTGGTCATATAGCCAGTAGTAGAGAAACTTGTGATCACGGGCAAAATCGAGGGAAAGAGACCGCGGGAACGTAGTCCAATACGCTGGTCCGATCAGATCCGCACCACCCGCGACTCCGATTTTTATGAAGCCTTGCATTGCGCTGACAACAGAACTGGGTGGCATAATATCGTTCGTCAAAAATTATTCCAGGGAAGGCGTCCCAACCCTCAGCATTGAGGAAAATGACGCGAGGAGGAGGAGGAGTTCTAAGTTTTGGAGGTTTAATCTTGTGTTTGAGGTAGAATCTAGCGCAAAATGCTTTGTCAGGCAAACCATTGGCAAGATTTCTTAACCGGGGGTCCCCAGACTCCTAAGGGGTCCATGGCATGAGTGTCAGGGGTCCGCAGTATGATTATTTATGCTAGAGCTAAAACCAGGCTAAAACACATTTTTTTATAAATATTTTTCCTTTTTCCCATGACCATAATAATTTTTTGACATCACTATGACTAAGCATTTCAAGGGAATCTTATAAAGTTAGAGTTCAATAAAATATTTTATAAGGTCATTTAATACGAATTCCTTTCCTATATTTCATTGGTTATCAAATATTTTTTGAAGCTATACGTAAAAGCTAAAATAGATACGGGTAAAAGCCATATAACGTGTTAGGAAATAACATCCCATACTAAGTACTTGCATAGGCAGTATGCAAGTAGTTTCGCTCACCCCATTGAAATCATTGGTTTATGACTTTGAATAAATTTACCTCAGAGGATTCAAGCTTGAACTCCATAAGGTCGTGTTATCGTGGATAAGTAATCTTGGATCACTTTATCAAGTCTTCGACTATGAAGAAGACTTTAGAGGAACCTTAAATATATCGAAATTTAAATTAAAAAAATAAAAAATCCTACAATTGTAGGTCAAAAACCATCATAATTCTTTAAAATGAAATGAAACAGAATGTTGATTGGTAACCAATGAAATATCAACTGCCCCATCTGCTAAGCGTCCATTGGCTCAATGTGCAATCGGCGTAAGTTCCAGCACAGATGCAATCAGGGAATTCTATATTCAAATTCGCAATAACTGCCTTCGTAGTCTGAACTGAAATAACTGCCTATAAATCATAGCACTAATCGGCTGAACAGAAGCCATTTCTGGTAGCGGATCCAAGGAATGAGACGCCCACAGACCATCAATGGAACTTATTACTAGCACATATGATGGGTAAATTCTGGTTCGTTCAAATCGGCTATTGCAAGATTCGGCAAAAAATCTGTCGTAAAATATACTTTAAATTTTATACAGTTTGATAGGAAATTTAATTTGGTACAGCTTGGTACATGGTTTACTTTTAAAAAAAATCACTCCTCTTTTACGTTATACAGTTTTTTTATTGGTTTTGATCATGATCAAGATTTTTAATCATGATCAAACCTAAATACATTGTGACTAAATGAAGGTACTTTATGCAGGATAATCATGATTGCTTGTACAATCGTGACGATCGTGTCGCTCATTTAAAGGCATTGTCTATTTTATTTACTATTATTTTTTCTATGTATGATAAGTATGTATTTACAAAAAAAATGTGTAGTATATCAATCATGTGGTTCCCATAATACAAGCTCTGCTTAATTTGGGGCTGCATGATGACGTGTGATTACGTCCCGCATTATGTATGTATTTGTTTATTGACTTTTCACCATCGTCAGCTACAGTTTTTTAAATCCAGTCCATCCAAAAGTTGTCTGGAAAAGATCCCTCTAAGCGATAAGACCATCCATTGTACTCATTTTTATTATTGTTCGTTTTCTTCTATATGCTTTTGTTGGTACAATAACGAGTTTTCTATTCTATTCAATTCTATCCTATCTCATCCCATCCCATCCCATCCCATCCGATCCCATCCTATCCCATCCCAGCTAAACAGCTTCGGGTAAACCTCTTTGCCGAAAATCAAACCAAAACTAATGCAGAGCTTTCTCTCAACTATTTGATACACCAACCTTACTTATCGTACCACGCATCGAGCTAGCTATTTGCTTTAATACCTTTAAAAACTCATTAGGAGCTTTAAAGAAAACTATGAATGATGATTACACGTTAATTTTAAGTTAACATTTCTAATGAGTCTTTACAATAGTTCCGTATGAGAACAATTTTATTTCGAGTTTATTTAAAAAAAAAAACGGTTTTCAGTAGTCATTTTCGGCTCTCTGTTATATAATCCCATAAAGTAATTTATGCAAAGCCATATAAATATAGTTTTTAAGTTTATCTGACTACTTTTTGAAAAATTCGATCCCCGCCGCGAGATAAATGTTTGTATGATTTGCAATTATTTGTCTCGGGTAGTTTTCAATGATAATGTGTATGTATTTACTAAAAAAATATAATCGGTCATGTTTCCCATAACACCAGCTTTGCTTAGTTTGAGAATGCTGTGTGATAAGATAATGTTCAGAATTTATTATTTTGCGTATATTTACAAAAAAAAAATCTACTTCTAGGTACATTTTTGTATATATACGTAGGTTTTTTTCTACCTCTTCTCAAAGGCATGGCCGGTGTAAAAATATATACATAATATTTTTCGTAATATCTACTCTGTTCCACTTCATTTAGTACGGATAAATCAATATAAACCCAAACTATAACGCAAACCAAATCTGGTATTTGATTCGTCGATTAACCTAATCCGTTTGATTAAGACATTAACTTCGACTCACTCGAAACTTCGGGTATCCGATAAATTTAGCTACGGACGCGTACGAGTAACATCACTATGTTCGTGACCATCACTAAAATATAGTGTTTCAACTTGACCTTAAGAAGGCGTTTCACGCACACATGCTTATTTCATAAGTAGATGATAAAGAATAAAAAAATACAATTATAAAAGAAAGAAAAGGAAGAATTAATAGATAGTCATCTCATCCACGCCAATTTCATCCACTTCGGATAAATTGACCCCTTGAAAAATTAATATTATTTTCATGCGATATTCGTGTCAACTCATACGACCAATTCGGTACCGTCGCTTTTGAAGGAATAAAATACAATGTTGATGATGAGTATGATATCTATGATAGCCATTGCTCTACAAAATAGTCATTAAATTTAGAAACCTTGGCGTCTTTTTTGCTACGCGACATCCATCGCTAACAGAACTTTTCGATAAATGGTCCAAAGCTGTACCCTTCTTTATATCTGAACTCGAAAATGAGTTGGTTTGTTACGCTTTCACGCCTCAAGTACTCAACTGATCATCATTAAATTTCGCAACCACATTTTCAGGGGTAGAGGAAACGACAGAGGACATCTTTTATCCAGAAAAAGAACTGTTGCCAGAGGATACAAAAATATCATTTAACGCGAGCGAAGCCACGGGCAAACGCTAGTAAAGAATAACAATATGATAATAATTCTGTGAGTTCGTTTGAGTTTTTTATTGTGCTTTCGGACGATTATTTATTCATTATTTACAAAGTCATAAAAAAAAATATCAATTGTGAAAATTTTGTAAACACGAGTTAAGTTTGAGTTATGCTTTTCTGACCCTTATTAAATAAAGTATTAAGCGAGTGAAAAATTAAATTACAATATATTTTTTGGCTACTAATATTATAAATGTGAAAGTTTGTGAGTATGGATGAATGTATGGATGAATGTTTGTTACTCTCACTCTCACGCAAAAACTACTAAACGGATTTGGATGAAACTTGGTATATACCTAGTTTGTGACCTGGATTAACATATAGGCTACTTTTCATTCCGGTACCAAGCGAAGACGCGGGCGGAAGCTAGTTGTATATATAAAAACACGGAATACTAAATTAAACCATAGCGGTTGCGATACGATTTTTAATTTACTACGCACACCATTTTCATAAAGTCATTTATTCATTGAGCTAGTGTTATCGTATGTTATGGCCAGTAGTAGAAAGTGTATTACACATAAATGATAACATTATTTCCCAACGAAAGTAGGTATCGGTATGAGTATGAAAGTCGGCGACTTAGATTTTGATAAGGGGCAATTTGGGAATTGATTATAGAGGCAAATGACCTTCATGGGCCGATTTGGACGTAAAAAGGCCACTTTATGAGCTTAATTGAGTACCGGATAGACAATCAAGATAAACTAACGAAACTACATGGTTGAACATGCGTTATTCTAGTTTAATAGTGGTTAAAAAATATAGAAATTCTGTCGACAACATTCGCAATTTTTATTGTAGTGAACATGTTTTTTTAGGATTTCGTTTTTGTCTACACTAGTTTTATAGTTAGTAGTTAATTTTAGTTATTTGAAGCCTTGGCTCCATTGGTGGAGTCTCTTAAAAGGAAGACAAGGAACAAGTAATCTCCACTGCTGGACATGGATGGAGCCATTCGTTTGTCTCCACCTTATTGGCCGTATTTATTTCAATAATCAAATTATTCTTATTTTTTAATTTTCTTATCCATTTACCATTTTGTATTTCTTAGAAAAAAACTTTGACATCCCTCTTAAAGGCATTGTGGTTCAATACAAAGTAAAGGATGGCATGGGCTATAAAGAAGACTAAAGTTTCTTATTACTGGAAAAAGTTGCCCAATTTGTATTCTAAAAGTTTTAAAACCTTTTTTGTTGGGTTCCTTTACCCTAAAAACGATGTTACGCTAAAGACTGAAGGTCTATTTTGAAATCTTTTAAGCCGTCTCCTAGCTAGGAGCTTATCAGTAACCTATATAAAACAACAATCAGTAAACACTAAAAAAAACGTAAAAAGCAAATGGCCGGTCGCTGGGAAGTAGAGCAACTTCCAAGGCTGCCCGTTCAGTATCCTGAATAAATTAGTTTTCGGAACGGGCCGAGCCAATAAAAGTTTTAAACAAAAGAATCATAAAATGAACAGCCCCAACTTCGGTAGCAACAAGAGTACTCCAATGATTTACGACAAAACCGGGACACAATTGTCGAAAACTTTTCAAATAAACTACTCCGGAATAGACAAACATATGTTTCGTGCTATCTTGCTCCGGTATGCTTTGATGAGGGCTGTACCAAACTCAAATACTTTTAAATACTGGTCATGAATGTAAGTAGTAGTCGTAAATTCAATAGATTCTCAGTTAAGACACCATTACGTGTAATATAAGAGAGATTAAACAGCTTTAAGATTTAATTAAAGATCGAGAGAACATTAGACGTTATGGGCAACCTACTCTTCTTTTCTTTTGTTTTCATCTTATTGATATAGCTGGATATTTAACTTAAAATTAAATTTATTATAATATTAATATATACTCACTTATTACTCAGCCATAACTTGTAGATAAATATTTTTTTATGAACGCAAACAATTCAAGAAAAATGCTAAAAATTTCAAAATCAGTTTTCAATTCTCATTGCACATACCGTGACTTGAGGCATAATTAAATACCTTGTGTATTATAATAATTCAGCAATACAAATTAAACAAACCTCAGTAATAATACCTACCTAAAACAACCAAGACTAAAATTTATTCGGTTGCCGGTCACGCATTTTCAATAATTATAGCTTTTTACAATATTAAACCCATAAAACTCAGTGGCTTACCGACAGATAAGATCCGTGAGGCAATGTCTATTTTTGCTTTCACAACCCTAAACACACAATGGGCAAATTAAATTTTATTTGATGTCAACCGACTGCTACTGAACACGGGGGAGAAGTCTTCGGCATAAACAGGACGTCACGAATGCCAAGCTATAAAAGTTTGTGTGTTTGTAAGCATTCACTCCTGTTCTGGTCTGCCGATTCTGCATACGTAATGATATGGCTGCAAAAAGACGATTAATTTAACCCTTTTTTTCCTTTAATCGGCGGCGTTATCTTTCAAGTCACCGAGCTAAATACAGTTCTCAGTATTTTTAATAACAGTTGGCTTTAATGTTCCGGTGATAAAATGATTTTTGTTGCAACGTTTATTGCTTTAAAATTTGTACGCCATGTTGAGGTCTCAATCTACTACAAAGCTACTGCTTTGAACACTGATCTTGTCACTTAGAATATGAAGTGAAATTGTCAGAACCATAAACTAGAACAAGATGCAAGTAATGACGTGAATACAAAGACCTCAGAATTAAATGCAGCGTCTACAAACATTGCATTATTGTAAGACAATGCTCTCCCAACGGGAGCCCGAAAATGTCCGTGTCTCTTTGTCTAGTCCTCGTTATAAAACAGAAGCTAAAATTACAATTGTGCCGCTGTCAAAAGTTACTAAATAAGAAAAAATGTAACAATGTCGTAATAAACTTAGACGTTTTACAACCAAAATATTTCTGCACCGGTAGCTTGACTTTTGTCTTTAGTCCGGGCCAGCGTTTATGGGCCATTCTGCCTTTTTTTCACGGCGAGCTATTTTATTTTAGTCGTATCTCTTAAATAAGACATAATGTTCTTAGAAACGGGACATTAGAATGGAGCCATTGGGGGCTTTCTCTTTTTGTGAGGGACACGTACTGAGGATTTTATGGTCAATTGTTTTACTTTGCCGTTGACGTAGTAATAGCCAAGCGCAAGCTGGTTTGAAGTCTTGTTGCGTGATTTGAAGCGTGAATCATAATCGATAAGTCAATGAACCATTACATAATAACTTAATAAGAAGCTTGCCATTGAAATGTGGCTTTATTATTGTTTTGCCGAAACTAAATTTATCACTTTGACCACAGTAGCTTCAACAAAATGACTTCTCCGTTTTACTCCTAAAATTGAATGTATCTATGGGAAGGTTTCCGAGATTGGTTCCAAGTTAAACCTTCAAGTTTCTAGACAGTAATGTTGAAAAGAATGCCTTCGAAATTAAATACAGTAGAAAGTAATTACGCATTGAGGCAAATTACTGACATTTATCTAGAGTTTCTATGGAAAGTGTGGTAAAATGCTTCTAACAGAGAAAGTTACATACAACAATTCTACTGGAGCGTATCTCATTTTGGTAACGTCTTTTATAACGCGTGGTTTAAAATTTCAAAAACCGCAAAGTGAAAGCTTTTAAGGTTTGAGAATGGGTTTACGACAGGTGGTCTTAATGTGTGAATGACTTGATGACAGTATGTGCGACATATAAATTGGAAGATTTGCGAATGTGCCCAAACAATAAAACATTCTTGACAATGTTTCCGTTTCTAATGAACAGTGGTTTGAGGGAATGAACGCGTCAAAATCATTGTGTGTAAGCAAATTTTGAATGTTTTAATATAAACTTGATTATTTTTTTATTTAATTAAATTAATTTAATGGGAAACAAACGGTACAAAGTGATGATAAAAAAAATATGATGATGATTATCAGTTCAATGTTTTCTTAGAACGCTCGACTCGAAGAAACCAAACCAAAAACAATATAAAGGTGATTGTAAGTTCGTATATTATCCTGGAAGGGGGTATTTGGGATCAAGTTCTTTCACAAGTTGTGGAAACCTCAGTTAAAAATACGAGATCCAAGCCTTTTCTCCATAACCTTTAAGCTTGTAATTATATTGTGTGAGGCAGCTCTAAAATCAAGGCAGAGCTATAAAAATCGTCATATAAAAAGTTATATATAGATAAATTATAGTGTATCTTTACAAAACAGTTCTTCAATGAAAAACTACAAAATTCGAAAAATCATTCAACAAATTTTATTGTCCTTCGGGAGTAGATTTACCTCTTTTTTCACATGAATTCAAACTCTCCATACATAATTTTCATCATCATCATTAGCCTGTAGTCCACTACTGATTCACAATATATTCTGTGACTGTAACAGCGAGGAATAACGACTACATAGACGTCAGAAAGTCTTAGGTACTTGGTCTACTTATTTTTTTTTGGTAAAATACACTGGTTATTTACCAAGCGATCACCACACCTGTGAAATAGGTATCTCCTTAATATAAGTGCTAACACTTACAGTCAAGTTTTGGTAAGAAAACGACACTGCTGGCTGCCCACTTACGTTACAATATCATTACATTGCGCCATTGACACTAATTTGGGCTAGTTCTTTTCATGAACGGAGCGTTTTATAGTACATATTGTTCCATAATAGTTAGGTACTATAATTAACGCTCTTGGCGTGGCTTTATTCGGGTTTTACCAGATCATCTTGCTGAAGCAACACTCTAACCGAACTCTACTTGTATCGGTGACCGTGTAGAAACACGTTAAGATTTTTCGTCGCCAAGCCAAGTTGGACCATGGTCGACTAAAAAATCCGACACCAGAGTTGGCCCCTACTTTATACGATGAAAGGACTAAGGTACATTGTATTTGTAAAAAGTACCAAATATGTGCGTTAAGAGTATAGTTTGGAATCTCGATCATTGGTATTGCGTATTTGTTCACCATTTTTATCAACTTAACTTGGAACAGATTGAAGACTTGCAGAAAAGGCTTGCTCATATTTATTTCTGTATAATGAATAATAGTGCTGCATCGTTTTTACACAATACAAGCAATTTTAATATGAATTACCCATTTATGTTCTGGTTAGGTCTCATTTTCGCGTATCCGCTTAACGCTACGCTACAGAGTAATCCTAATTTTTTTCTCAAAACCAAACAATCTCACGCTACCTTCAAATTTATTTGCTCCTGTTGTTCAAACATTAGCATTGGTAATTTATAGCAAACATTCGGAATTGCTCTGTCATGGCGAATATTAATGACCAGTTAAATAAACCTGCAATTGCATAACACTCGCCAATAGGCTTTGTACTCCAATTCTGCCTTAGTTCAATATTAATGGGCATGGTTATTCATTGGCGATCATTGTTTTTATGTTTATTGTTAATTTCATGAGTATTTGAATAACCTATGTAGTATAGTCTTATGCTGTTAAAATAACAAATTAATATAGAAGGTAAATTTTCATACTTAAAACTCAAAATCTTCTAATATTTTTTTTTTCTTTTTTAAAAAACAAGCCCTACAATTCCATTTTTCTGCAGCATTGTTCAGTAGCCACCTTTTTGTCACTATTTCTCTTTTATCTATTATTTATTTTTGTATAATTTGTGACTCATATAAAAGTTATTTTTCTTATGGTATCTTTATATCGGCGACTATTAGGCGACTTCGTAATGGAAGTGTATATATATATAAGTCTATTAAAATAACTCTAAATAATTACTAACATTAGAAGATGCTCTCATGGGCCTCTCCCAAACTGTTATCATCGTCAAATTGTAGGAATTTATCAGTAGTCGGGAAAGAGCTTTAGATCACTCTTTATGGATATCATATCATCATATATCATTAACAACATTTAATTTCTTAACATTTTATGTGTTGCTATTTTTCTTAAACCTATCAATACTTTTACAAACGTTAACATTTAAGCCTTAAAGAATCATTTCGAGCTGTACAAAAAAATAACGTATCAGTGCATGTTTGAAAATATAATTTTAGCGTTTGTAAAAGTATTGAAAGGTTTAAGAAAAATAACAACACATAAAATTTTAAGAAATTAAAATAAACTAGCTGTTCCCACTACTAGGCTCCATAAAACTAGTGAATCGTATAAAAGGCAATGTGTTCGCTTTTCTAACTAAACTCCAAGTGACGTGCTAAACTTATTCTATTAGCAAATTTTCAGATTATAATAACAATAAAAAAGCCTGGGATAATTGTTTTGACCCACTCGCTAATAATACAATTTTAGGTAAGCAAAAATGTAATTATTGTTTATGGATCACTAGAAATACAACCAAGCCTTTTTTATTGCTGATTCTTCACGAGCTTGGTCGCGTTGGAAACGGTGTTAATTCAAAAGCAAATAATAACAACACTTTGAATCGTTTGTGAGGCAACTTACCACCGATTCAAAGTAGTCCTAGGATCTGATAACCAGTGCTTGTTGTATTCGACTACAACTAGCAATATACTGAGTTTTGTACGAGTCACACCTACCGACGCGCGTCAGAAAGTGAACCACATTTTAAAACATCCTAGAGGAAATTAAAACATCCATAAAGCAGTTAAGTTCCTTATTTGCAACCAATATCTACTTACGGATCTATTTATGTCAGTGTTTGACAAAGCTCAAAGCTGAGTAAATTGCATGCAAATTAGGAACTTAACTGCTTTGTGGATGTTTTAATTTCCTTTAGCATGTTATAAAATGCTTTCTGATACTTTCCGACGCGCGCCGGTAAGTGTGAATCTTACTTTCGTATCTTTTTGTAACAGCGATGTTATTTAGGAACATGTAACTAACTGAACTTTTTTATCTTGTTCACTGTTGTTGCAAATAAACATTTTGTATTTCTATTTATATTTGTATGTATTTATAATAAACAAGAGATATTTACTTAGACTAAGTCTTTGAATGATGATGATATATAATACATACTTATTGAGAAAATGATGATGGAGACATAAAATATCGCCGTATCAAATTCTCCAAAAAACATAATAGATACATTTCAGTTATTTTTAATAGATCGTATGTTGAATTCGCAAAAAATGCGCCGCTAAGATATACAGAACAGATACCAGAATAAAAAAAACAAAATTGAATTTCGTTTTGATTAATGAATTCAATTTGAATACTCGCATTGCTTCTATTCAAGAATTTGCACGGCAATTTTCAAAAGCTTATACATCCCGATTACAAACCTGTTTTATGCACCTAACTGTATTAATGGAATTAGTACTGCCTATAAAATATATAGCTTTATTATTTCAAACTGTAATACGGGTCGTTAAAGATTAAAGTAAGTAAGCTAATGCATCCGTAATAGGAGCTAAAAATGGCATGTTCTGATATAAACGACACTTTATTACCAAATACATTGATTTTGAACTGTTCATCTTTTATGACTGTATTTAAAACCAATCTTGTTTAAGAGAGAGCGGTGAATTATACCTTTTTCACTCTTCTTAGGAGATAATATAATATTCTTGGTTATATATAATACTATCTGGTAGAAGTCCAATTGACTACGTATATACTTGTATACTCTATTTCGTTTTATGTTAATTATTAAAAATGGTTCATCCATACAATAATTTAATTTGAACATACGAAAAATGAAGGACGAGGTATTTAACATCCTTTGTGGTGCAGTGGGCAAAGGCCCGCCTGACTCGCAGAAGGTTGCAGGTTCGGTTCCCGCGACGGAACTAATTTTTGTGCGTTCTATATACATTTGTCACGAGTCTGGGTATTTTCTACGTAAAAAACGTATGCATTTTAAAAAAACTGTAGTAATTATACCTGGTTCCCTTATCCCTTTCCTTCCTTTCCCTTCCCTAACCTAAGCTTTGCTTACTTTGGAGGCTAGATATTTTTGTGTGAAAATATCCAGAAATGTTATATTTCTGTATATTGTAACTTGCAGATTAAAATCAATTCAGCTTATTGCTTGCTACGCTATGAAAGTTCTCTTTTTTCAGTCATATAGTTCCTGTTACACAAGTTCTGTTTACCTTAGGTCTATTTTGTATGAAAATTTCCAGCATTATAATATTTACTCGCTGCTACTTCATCAGCACGTTCATTTATGTAACGCTGACCTTGGATTTTAAAACCCAAATCACCCACAGTTTTTGAAAGCCGTTGAACTTCCTCCCAAAATTGTTCTTTACAACCTCATAACTCAGTCCGAAGCATTGTCAGTCCACTCACAGCTTTATGAGCTAATAGGGCATTACACATTCTGCCGGCTTCGACTACGCTTCAGCTTTGATAGTCCAGTTGAATCAGCGTGCAGTGTAAAATAAGCTTAATTGCGATCAGCTTAGATTTAGAATGGCGATAATTCAACTACAATCAGGTGTATTGTCCTGGGATTTGTAAGAACAGTTTTGTCAAGGAGAATTGAGTTGTCTACAGCTGGTATTAAGTTTCATTGTCGCTCGTTTACAGTCACAGTTTCATGAATATTGTCCGTTTTAGAATTTTCAGTGAAAGGATTGTGGTTTAATACAGTATTTATTGTCTTGTGCTTTAAGCCGCTTAAAGAGGTGACGCTGGTCACGCTTCTTTGCGGATGTCGCGTCCGGTAAAAAACAATTGTTGATAGATGCTATGGGTTTTTGGACTTGATTAATTGAAGGTTTTTTGGCGCCTAGACGACGGAAATGGAGAAATAGACTTATATAAAAGTAACATGAAGTTTTTGTGGTTATATAAGTGGTTAAAAAAATATTTTTAAAGAATGACTTACATAATGTACTTTTTCGAACCTTTCGTTAGAAGATACACGTATAATTAGGTAACTTCGATTTGACTTTAGAATAAGACCCTTGTTTGATGTACTAATTAATGTATTTTAAGATCCACTGTTTTACTAATAAAATGTTATCCACTCTATCTCTATTTTTATCTATTATGTATATTCTATATCTAAAGAATATAAACCGCAACTAATATCGATTAAATCCGATCTCTATAACTCCGACTATCCGACATAGAACTAAAGTTGTCGACATAGCTCAGAACAAGCTGAAGTGGCAGTGGGCTGTCCATATCTGCCATAGAACCGATAACCATTGGAGTAAACGCGTTCTTGAGTGGAGACCGCGGTTCGGCAAACGTATTGTAGGATGACTTTCGTCCAGGTAGAGTGACGATCTGCGAAAGGCTGCTGGTAGAAGCTGGGAGCGTCGAGCCGAAGACAGGGTGCAAAGGCACTCATAAAGGGGTGGCCTGGGTCTAGTGGACTGCGATAGGGTGATGATGATGATGATGCTTTTAAATGTGTCTACTTATATGACTGGATATCCTAAACTTATTCTATATTCCTATCTAATATACCAGGTACTGTAGTCAAAATTGGGTTAGTTTTATAAGGATGTCGTTATTAGCACAATTAGATGTAATTGGTATAATCAACTCCGTGCCTGTTGGTCCTTAGCATCTTAGTCATTACAGACTAAATACCAGTTACAAGGAGTTAGAGCTAAGAAAAAACAGCTTGTTTATTGCAAAGTAAAAAAACGTGATAGGAAGATAAATAGATAAACTCTTTAATGCATAACAACATTAAAAATTTACAGTACAGAGAAATAAAATAGTAGTATATATACAATCGGCAGTTTTATCGATAAAGTGATTTCTTGCAGACATAATTCTTCATTCATTTTGAGACATGATGTCTTCCAAAATTTAAAAATGTTGACCTGACATTGACGTTACCTGAGTAAGTAGTACATTTTTTAGGACTTATTTCCACTCAAAGATTACACTTTGAGTTGAAATAAGTCAAACCTCTCACTAAAATACTTCAGTGAAAACATGATGTTCGAATTTTTTCTAAGATGGACATTCGACATACTCGGCGCAACAATTATTTATAGCAAGAATTTTAATATCCCGTTAGCATCTATAGGCATAAAAATATGTTATTTTTTAATAACTATATCGTGCTACCGCATTTATGAAACCGTGAAAACAAACTAAAGCAATTTTAATTAGTAGATAACGTTTAACCACTAACATTACTCTACCCACTCTTTATTTCTTATATAAATCATTCAACAGTCACATACATAGCTCACTATGTCACTAGCACACAAAATCCAGGCTAGAAACTTAACTGCCGATAACTTTTATCAGTTGTCCCGTTACAGGAATCAAACCTGCAAACTCCTTGCACCCAAAAAAAAATGTATGACGATTACAGTATTTTATTTTATGTTATTTTGCTCACAAAGGAAAACTTACATTTAGTTACATAAGTTAAAAAAGTGTTCAAGAAAAACAGCTTACCAGTGACAACAACCGATACAAGATACTATGTCATCCGTAGAACTTGTTTCTTTTAACCTTCTAAGAGCTAGTACCTACGTCTTGAGTCGACCCTGTGAAATGTCAGTCGCGTTACCCAACGGTACTATTGCAATTATAACGAAATGACTCCAGGTACTTTTCTAGTCGGAGTTAAGACAAAGCAAGCTTCGTATACGTGGTGTACGGGGTTCCAACCTCCATCTTTGGAACCCAAGCCAACCTCACCTGCTCGTGGTGCACCTTGCTAAACAACGAACGGGGCTCTGGCGGCCGGCTGATTGCGGCATAGCACAGCCTTAATCGGCACAGCTAAATCCCCTGGCCACCGACGGGCAGCAGCGTCGGTGGTGCGAGAAGCTGTGCCTTGCGACCCCCAACCCGCATGCCCAGCGTGGGGAGTATGGGCATATCCCCCTTTATTAGGGGAGGCCTATGTCCAGCAGTGGACTGATATAGGCTGGTGTGGTGTGGTGGTGGTGGAAGCTTCGTATAGAGTTTTTTTATGCACTGAAAACTGTAAGTTACACCGTTTTACACTTTTTATTAATATTTCGTTGTAATCGGTACGGTACCTAGTTCAGATCTAAAGATTTTGATGACCAAGCTGCGACGTTCTGTTTGATCTTATGTTATAATTAATTATTGCATTCATCATTATCATTATCAGCCTATAGCAGTCAACTGTTGGACATAGGCCTACCCTAATGAGCGCTATTGCGCCCTGTTCTGAGCCTGACGCCAGCTTTTACCAGCAGCCTTACGCTAAGGCGAAGGCGTTCTACACTACGTTTGCCGAGCCGCGGTCTCCACTCAAGATTATGGCATTGTCCACCTGTATTTAAATAAATAAATAAAAAAATAAACGACGATTATAAATAAATAAATAATTGACGGCCTGTGTGGCGCACTGGGCGAAGGTCCGCCTGGGACGCAGAAGGTTGCGGGTTCGATTCCCGCTGCGGGACAAATGTTTGCATGTTCTGCAGATTTGTCTCAGGTCTGGGTGTTTTCTATGTATGATATGTATGTATTTACAAAAAAAAAAAATATTGATATAATTATACATATATATTTCATAAAATATATCATGTGGTTCCCATAACACAAGCTCTGCTTAGTTTGGGGCTACATGATGCTGTGTGATAGTCCAGCATTATTTATTTATTTATTTCTACCTTTATTTATACTCATTTATTTCAATAAGTGTTAAAACAAGAGTATCGTCATCATTATTCTCCTACCCTTGTTTCTTTATAGACTTAAAAAATATAATGCAGAGAAAAATAAGTAAAAATATTTACTATGAATGTAATTGAAAATTCAAACAAAAGCCAAGGCCCAAATAAGCTCAAACACAACAATAACACTGAATCACACGTAATGGAGATGAATCTTGGACAGCATTATTCAGTACATTACTATCGTCTTCCTCTGTAAAATGATTCTAAGCGCAGGGAATATAAGATTCAAAATAACAATGCAAGCGATGTGAGTCTTGAAAAATCTGTATACTTACCACATGCTGCTAATCCTTATATCACAGCTGCATCTCTTCCACTCTTTGATATTATACTAGCAGTACTTATTAGGATATTAGCCTCTAACTTGTAACATACGAAAAGTATAGAAAGGAATGACAAACGAATGTTACAGATCAAACGGGTGATATGTTTAGTCACAAGGCCAGCGGAAGTAACGATACAATTTTCATTCCCATGTTGTTTGGTTTTATCTACTTGAGTAAATCTTGAAATACTATTAGTATAGATTTGTCGTTCAATAATGTTCCATGCTTTTTGTTTATCGCATATCTGTACAATATTTTGCGCGTCTGAAAGTCAAGTGTCTCTTGTAGAATTACCTATTATTTCCTGTGAAGAGCAACATTGGACATGGGCCAAAGTGAATTTCCGATTATGGCGAATGATAGAGCTTTACTGCACCACACCATCCACTTACGATAAAGGACTTGTTTAACTGTTTGTTTGCCTGAATTTTATGGAAAAGTGCCAGATTAAACAGAAATTCGTATAAATTTCAGGTTTTATAGCCGAAAATACTTCGGATATATTTCAATTAAATAGCAATACTTTGGATTATTTTATCAACCCCCGATGCAAAATGATATCATAAGTTTGTCGTGTGTCTATCTATGGCATCGCAGATTCTAAACGGATGAATAGATTTTGATGTTTTCTTTAAAAGGTAAAAAAAAACTTTTTCAAATCATCAGCTGTTTTCTTGTTGATAAAAGGATGTCAGCATCTACCATGTGTTAACATTTGGAATCTTATTCGTTCAATGATTTTGCAAGAACATGATGATCTTAATCTGATGCAGCACCATCACCTAGAACCTGCAGGGTACCCAACTCCTCACTTACTTACAGCGGAAGTATTTTTTTGGGCTCATTGGAATAGTATCAATGAAAAAGCTTAGGAAAGATAGTGATCAGGACTCTTTCTCCTTCCAGAAATGAGGCATAGTCGAGGGTTTTTAAAACTTTCGATTAATAGGTACTTTCAAAAAATGTGAATGTTGTGCACGAGCTATTATATCCGAAAATTATAACTCTTTATCTATTTATGTCAACCTCTTTGGCGGATTAAGGTCCACCTGAGATGCAGAAGATTGCGTGTTCATTTCCCACCTCGAGACAAATGTTTGTATGATCTGAAAGTATTTGTCTTGGGTTTTTCTATGTATTTACAAAAATAAATGTATGTAAGTATTTATATATTTAACTATATATATAAAAATGAAACCCGTTTTCCTTGGTCACGGCATCACGCGTGAATGGCTGGACCGATTTGTCTAATTCTTTTTTTGTTGTATTTGTTATTATTAGGAGAAGGTTCTTACGGAAAAAAATATTAAGAAAATCTCTCAGAAATATTGAAAAATATACATTTAATCATTGCTACGCTAAGGCGGTACGAAGTTCGCCGGGTCAGCTAGTATATTATAAAAATGTTGTTTGTACTTACCATTGCTTTGCTATCAGGTCCTCCGTATTAACTTCTTGTATCACATTTTACTTTATATTTTTTTAATATAAAAACAACACTTCACTCAGTATAGTTATTACTACCTGAGTTATTGCCTAAATATTTGTTGTAATAGCTTATGCATCGTTTAAACAGCATTACATTCGTTGAAAAATGTTATTAATTTCAACGTTGGAACTTTAATTATGCTAAAATGATACGTGGAAAATTTAACTGGCTTAAAATTACTGAAGAACATTCTGATAAATAAGAAAATTAAAATACATAGTAAATCAGTATTTTCTCTTTATTTTATTTGGAAAAGAAACTACACGTTTAGTTGATCAACTATTAAAAAATGTATCAATGAAGATCCCTTAGTACTTTTTGCCTACTTTTTATACCTACCTACTTTTCTTTGATAACTATTTTGGTTAATAATTATCTTTACCTACCTATTTAATAGTGATTTACTCTACCTGCCTATATAACTTTTGCTAGCTTAGGATAATTGAATAAAATTGCAATTTATAAATCTTCATCACTTTTATTTTCTTTTTAATTGTATAAATAACGACATTATTATTACTGATAATATAGTATGATCACTTGTTTTCGCTATTTACAATATTCATATACTACAGCAGTCTTTAAATTTTACTTTATACACAGGATAATGATCAGGCAATAATCACTTACATAGATTTGGTATAGCACTTACAGACTAATATATTACAATATGTACAGCGCACTAAATTAGCATCTACAATAATCTACATATTTACATTTTGACTGGAAGGTGGGCGAGAGGCCCTCTAGACTAGGTAGGCTTGCACGGAGTTGCCCGTGTCTACAAGTGGAGGTGGGGGAGGCCACTGTCTCATGTCCCGCCGTCTACCAGGAGCCATACCGTGCTCCAGCGAAGAGTAGTCAGAATCTATTGAGGAGTAAATGTGATCTGAGATCGGCCTTCCGTCCGGCCCATACGCAACCGCTTGCGTTTGTCTCACAGCCGAAGGAGACTGCCGCACTTCTGTCACATACTCTGGAGGAGCGCTCACTCCTTGCATTACTCCACTCATCACAGGTGACTTATTCGGGAAAGGTAGAGTACGCGTCCCACCGTTAGGCACCGACGAATCTAGCGTGTAAGTATTTATACTTTTTCTATAACTATGACTCCGCGCCTTATGATTTGGAAGCGAAGAATCCGGCATCATGTATCTGAGCCTTTCCCAGAATCTCTTTTGACCCCATCGTAATCGCGAACCTGTTTTGAGGTACGGTCGAAGATCGGGGTCACACATGGCATCTCCCACTACCGCACCTTCTTCTATTAAAATAAGTTTATAAATGCACCCTTTGAGCGCTTCGTGTAACCCTTGTCGGAATTCGTATCGGGACCATTCCGTCTGCATGAAATTTCTCGTTAGCACGATGATTATTCGTTTCGAAGCTTCCGCGGTCTCGACTGCCGGTGGCGCGCATTGCATGTACTGAGCGCCGTGGTGTGGAATGTCTCTATAATGAAGGCAGAGATGGTACGATGGATTCCCGTTTTCTAGCTCGTTTGCTAACGACTGCACGACAGATTCCTCATCTTTTGGACTGTAGCACACGTAGGCATCATAGAGCTTTTGACTTTCCTCAAAGGCGCCGGAGAATGAAAATAATCTAATTCCACAGTTCGTATACAGCCATACTCTGAGCGAGTCTCTAAAAAGAAATAGTACGACAAGAGCCAATAAAATTAACATAAAACCGGTGAGAGTTGAGACCATCATGGGAACATAGTTCGACACCAACATGTTTCCGATGACTGAATTATCAGCATAATAATCGCTGCAGGCTGTACCGTTTAAGTTGAGCTCTTTTTTCTGTGGCGGTTTCGCCTCACCGTTCCAACACCATACGTCGGTTATGTCGATGATTTTTTGCGCGTTCTCGGCCAGGTATGCAGTTAATTCTTGGAGATAGCGACATTTACAGGACCACAAGTTGTTACCGAGTGACAAAGCTTTTAAATTGGGATTGTTATTAAAAGTCCACACTCCAAAATCTACGAGCCTGTTTCCATCAAGGCGCAAAACTTCCAGAGATTTCAAGGAAAGGAATGATATGTTTGCGATGTGGCTGATAAGGTTATTTTGTAAGAATAGTTCTCGCAAGCTACTTAGTTGTAGGAATTCGTAGCCTTTTAATTCTTTGAGCTTATTGCTACCAAGGTGAAGTATTTCTAAAGCATTTAGGCCGGCAAAAGTTCTGTTTTGAATGTTATCAACATTGCTATTGTTGACATAAAGAGATCTCATTTTCTGTCGCCCGATGAAAACATGATTCTGAAGCTCTTTTATATTGTTGCCATCTAAAAATACCTCAGTCGCATCCATAGGTATCTTGTGTGGTATTTCCATAGATGATTGTCCCGAACAGTCCACAACATTTGTGTTCCATAAAGGGTCGTGGTAACATGTACAATTTTGTGGGCAGGTCATCTCGCAGTCACACGCATCGTAGTCACAACAATGGCAGATGGCAAAACAATGTGTCTCATACTTACAAAGAAAGTCTGTTGTCTTTAGGTTGGTTAAGGGCACATGAGTTCCGCTCCGAGTGTTCGTCATTTTACACAATACATTTTCTAGGTCCATCACACGCGGGTATTGTCGCATAGCGGTCATATTGTTGATGATAGGTAACCACTCCATAGTACAGTCACACTGAAAAGGATTTCCACCGATATAGAAATCCGGCAACGTTTTATTTTCCGGCACTGTCGATAAACGTAGACTATTCAGTTCTAAATGCACTAGCTCATTCGCGTACATGTCCACTCGCGTCAGATTCTTTTTTTCGAAAAACGTATTCACATGAATATTGTTCAAAAAATTATTATTTATAAATAACAGTTCTACACTATTCGGTATCGACATTGGCGATATTTCCGATATACGATTATGACTGGCATCCAAAGTTTTTATACGCACTTCATCTTGCAACTTATAATAATTACCTAAATGTTCAATGAAGTTACTGTGAATGTCCAACCACTTCAAATTACTAGGCACAAAAGCGTAATCAAACCACACCAGATGATTTTCCGATAGGTTGAGCCACAAAAGGCTCGCGAGCGTCGAGAAAACACCGTTGATATCCGACAGGAAGTTGCCGTCGAGTCTTATAGCTTCCAGTTGTGAATTCCGAGTGAAGGTCCCGCGTTCAATCGACTGAATTTTGTTCTTAGCTATGTTGAGTACTTGTAAGCTCGGTAAGTCCCAAAACATTCCAACAGAAAGGTTTCCAATCTGGTTGTCAATCAGCCGCAGTCCCGTTAATTGGTTGAGATTCTTAAAGGATCCATTTCTAAACGTTGTTATTTGGTTCTCTCCCAAGTCGAGTGTCTTCAAGAACGGTAGTTCCCACAAAGCTTCGGGCACGTCCAATAATTGATTCGAACTCAGATCCAATTCTTTCAAGTCTGAACAGTTTTTAAATGATTTCGGGTCGATGTTCACTAGCAAATTGTTATTGAGTGTTAACTTGCTAAGAACAAACAGACCGTTGAATAAGTTTTCGTCAATTGTGTGAATTCTATTTTCAGCTAAGTTCAGAGTATGTAGATTGTATAAAGGTAAAAATGCATTATCTTCGATGTAGCCGATGGAGTTATTCTTCAAGTTCAAAATTTGGAGAAAGAATAAATCTTTGAACGTTTTTCCGTCGAGTCTCGTCAATGCGTTGTTCGATAAATTCAAAACGATGAGCCGAATCAGTCCTAAAAACGTTCCGTCGTCGATATGGTTGCTGGTAAGTTGATTACTTGATAAATCGAGTACAATCAATTGTTCTAAGCGGTGGAATATGCCTCGAGCCAACTCAAAAAGAGTGTTATCATTCAGATATATTTCTCTCAATTCCCTTGCGTTCGCAAAAAGGCCTTCAGGCAGCGTATGTAAATGGTTATGTGATATGTTCAAAACTCTCATTGAGACAAGACCATTGAAAGCTTCACTAGATATGTCACTGATATTATTATGTTGCAAGTATAAATGTTGCAAACTTCTCAGTCTCATTAGCTCGGATTCCTCTTGTAAGCTTTTGATCTCGTTGTGGCTGAGATCTAAGCTATGTAAGCCCGAGCCGCATCCTGGACCGAATCCAAGTTGACCAACAGTCCGTATTCTATTCTGAGTCAAATTCAGCGTATTCAAATTTTCAAGCGAGCAGAATACGCCGGAAGGAACAAACTTGATGTTATTTTGAGCGAGATCTAATGACTGTAGATCCGACAATCCATGGAATGTGTTCAAAAACAATTCTAAATTTTTCGTAGGGCTCCATTCAAAGTTTTTCGAACGCACTTTTAGCCGTTTTAGTTTCTTCAGATCTTGGAAAGTATTATCTGGGAGCTGGAGAAATTTACAGTTGCTGATAGATAGTTCGTTAAGTTTTGAAACAGAGCTGAAGTAGTAAGCTCTTAAAGAGCTTTCGAAGAGAAGAAGATTATTGCATTCGATGGCTAATTTGCTGGTTTCTGAAGACACTGTCGATATGCTGGTTCCATCACCGTCAAGGGTGCGGATTCTGCAGAGGGCACTACTTTCCGAGCCCCGGTCTGAGACCCGCACGCATTTGTCCGAGCCGTAGGGCTGCACGGTCCACCCGAACTGCACCAACGCACACAACACGGTCACGTATGCGTACATTATCACAGATTTTTCATTTCACTACAGTACGTCTCATAAACACACCCAGTGGGTCGATATCACCATTTCCGAAACAAAGTCCGTGGTACACACTGGGGCTGATGAAAAACTTCCTAACATTTCACTGCACTGTGGTCCATGTCGATTTGCGCGATAATAGTCCTTGGAGATGAAAGTTGAAAGAAGTTTTCACTTATAAATACGTGTTTGTTATTCGTGATCAGTTTTTGTTATTAAATATTTATTGCGAGTTGTAGAGACCGGCGCGGGGTGTAGCACGACCTCTCCGCGGCGCGGTAGCGTTGCGACTGACAAGCGGAACGCTTGACTCGTGGAAGTGGCAGTGGGGGCGCGCAACTTAGCCCCTCCTCGCTCCCCACACCGCAAGGCCCCAACCAAAGCTCTAATACTGTCCAGCAATACCCGTAACGACATCTGGTGTCTAATAGCGGCTTTTTAAATTTAGGAAACGAATTGACCTAGCATTGCACAGCTCTACAAAATATAGCAAAAGGTTTTTACACAGCACTTTTATATTTTATTCTGTTCATGAATACCTTACTTAGTTTGTAAAAAATAATTATGTACTAGGTATATATTTAATTTAAAAGTAACATAAAATTAAAATTGTGATGTGATTATCAATGGGTAAGATTTTAAAGGATTTTTAAAAATTTAGCTTATAGTTACAAATTTTATAGCGTATGTTAGGTATGTTTAGACTATCTAGAATAAAAAACTCATAATTGATTTTTATTACTTTTAAGTTAGGTATGATAATAAAAACTATAAACTTAATTGATAAAAGTGGCTGTTATTTCAAAATCTTCATCTTACCTAACCTGAAAAAATATGCCAAACAAAATGACAAAAACTTTTACTTTTTTAAACTTTTTTTTTTTTACATTATTTAAGGCCGAATAAGACTAAATAACCACTCCAACCAATAAGAAACAAAAATAAAACTTCTACGCGCTACTCGTCAACAGATGTCGCTAGCAAGAATTCTCGTGCCTTTTGTTTCCACAGGTTCTTACAAAATGCCTACACAAAACGTATCTTCAATAAATTATTTTAATACCTCAAACTTACCTATCAACATTTTAACAGGGCTTTTTAAACATTATTCCTCATTCTCACAAATCATTAGCGTAAATCATGACGACATCGTAAAAGCTATTAAGAAAGGCACTTTCAAATTTTTTACGTTCATAACAGACTATAAAGCGAAAATTCAAAATTCAGTTGAATGTTATATCGTGTCTTAATGGTTTTATCGCAGAACACTCTCTCTGTTCATTTTAGGGTGTAATTTTTGATGCTAAAAATGAAAAGGAGAATGCCGTCTGATGTATGGCGCTCGGTATCAAGACTAAAGTGAGTGCGTTAAAAAAATATCCAATAAGTTTTTAGTCGATTCTACTGTCAAAATAATCAAAAATGAGGGTTATTGCCATAGTAGCACTTTACATCAATGTTTGTTGCCATAGTAACATATATATCATTGGTTGTTGCATTCTAATGGCGGCGTGTGGCGGAAACCAAATCAACGAAATATTTTTTTACTTGATTATTAATCCCGTCGGTGTGTAAAACCAAAGAAAATGTTACTGTCATTTATAAAATATAATAAATTTGATGGGATACGTTCGGTTTTGACGCAATTGGTACGGGTTCTCGGGATTCTCCTTTGGCACATGTATTGTGTCAGTCCATTGGGGCTTATCGTAAAGGGGCCATAATTTGAAATACCCAAAATGGAAGAAAATACCTAATTCATTTTCATTTAAAATTGGTAATCAAATAATCGGCTTATTTTATACATCCTTAATTTTTTTTAAATTCTAGTTTTACATAAAATTTTCATTGTTTAGAAATCTAGTGTATCGTTAAATGATATTTATTAGTAAGTGCCTTTGCATGAAGTCTAGTTTGATTTCATACAACACCAAATGCCTTAGTCTAGTCTCTGTGTCTGGTCGCTGTAAATATACATAAATAATAAATAATACTAGACACTATAGTATCACATAGAATTATGAACCTTATGACTGATCATATGCTACATATATACTTTTTTTAAATACATACATTTCAAATCATAATAAACACCTAGACCTGAAACGAATAGATATTTGCTGATCTTACAAACATTTGCATCTTAGATGTGGCCTATAATCTATGATGAGCAGAAGACTAACTATAGGCTGATGATGATGATGATGATGCTTTTTCCATTCAGGACAGGATGCAATGGTGCTCATTAGAGAAGGTCTATGTTCAGCAGTAGTCTAACTACCTATAAGCTGCTGATGATGATGCTGAAACCAAGAGGCCCGGAACCAGCCTATACTAGTGGGCCTTATCTACAGCTAATTTCGCCATGGGCTGCCTACCAGTGCTCTCCTTCTATTTTATTCTAATACCAACAAAATTGCAATTCATCATCATCATCATTTCAACCTTTATCGACCCACTCTTGGACATAGGCCTTCCTTTGATTATGCCACTTGCCTCGATCCTGCGCTTTTCTGAACCAGGTGCCACCCACGGTCTTTCTAATATCGTGAACCCATCTCGCTGGAGGACGGCCCATATTCTTGTAACCAACCTCGGCCACCACTTGGTCAGCGCTCTGGTCCACCTGTCGTCACTCTGTCTGGCCAAGGGTCCTACCCAACTCCACTTGAGCCCCGATTTTTAGTATTCAAATTGCAATTGAAATACTAAAAATCGCAACCCTCTTCAAACCGCAGAATGCGGGACTCGGATGCAACCCGCAAGTGAATTGCCACTAACTCTCATCACAAAGTTTTACCGCACAACTTTGGATCCAATATGTTAGGTAAAACACTTTAGATAAGCAAGGTGAAAATGTAACCCTATTGATACAGTTGAGAAGGTTCATTTTTAATTACGCTTTTATTATCAAAAGTAGTTTATTTTTTATGTTACCTGAACATGGATCTAGCACTTGGCCCACCTGATGTTTGGTGATAACCAATACTTATAACAAAGTATTGCTTCATAGGCCAGGCAAGTTTGACTTGCTCTACGATGCAATGCCCTGCGTCCATCAAGTTAAGGCATGAAGGTATTATGCACCATATGCCTGTAATTTCACCCACACTCATCAGTCCGGATGCGGTTTCTCGGCAGAAATAGGCATGGTGACTGTAGGTACAACATTTTGCAAAGTATGCGTAGCCTTATTTAAAAAATAAAACTAACAAATTAAAAAATATTATGAATTTAAACATTGAAAGCGACAACACATCAAGTGAACTGTTTTAAAGTTTTATTTATGGGAATGAACTACCCCAAAAATTGTATATAATTAATTTTTAATCTTTTGCAATAATGTAACGTTCAGAATATAAATTAATTTTATAAATGACTCTTGAATTGATAAAATTAAGAACAAAATAAAACAGAGTGAAAAAACGCTAATTTCATAGGTAAGGACCTAATATATATCTCAATGGATAAAGGTTGTGTGTGTGTGTGTATTTTAGCTATAACGCTTATATAGAATGAATAAGGAAATAACATTTATTTCTTTATCCTATCTTCTGTTACCTAAACTTGGATTATCTTATCTGTTTTTATGGTAAAATTATAATCACACCAACCCCAAAAATAATACCATCCCATTTTCACATTGCCCGTAGATAAGAGATAATTATCATGCATTACAACAATTTGCCTAAACCCCCATTAGGAGCATCCGGTATTACACTAAGACCAACCCTTTCTAAGAACTGCTTCCTAATCTGCGTTATTTTCATAGTAACTGTTAATTAGACTGTGGTACCTGGCTTTTAATTATGCTTTAGTCTGTGGTTCCAGGTAGGTCTTATCTGTCCCTGCATTAACACTTTTGGGAATTAGCGATTGTTTTGACACTGTATTTACTTCTGGTGAGTCACGATGGGAAAATAAAATGGGCATAATGTACTGTATATAATTACTTAACAATGATTTGTCTACTTAGCTTTGTTCCTGTTTTTTTCATCATTAAAATTAGAATATTATAAATGTGAAAATTACGAAAAAAAGTCATTGAAGCTCATACAGAACTGCCACTTCGATGTTCTTAGCCAGACATCTGCAGCAATACTCTGCTCGGTCACTTCTTGAATGGGTGACCGTTTAGCGGCATTTAAATCTGAGCCCTCCGTGCTTCAGAAGGTATGTTAGGGTTGGTCCCGGATTTTTCAGTGGCTTAGCCATGCCAGAGACTTAAAAACTCCGAAACATGACCAAAATGAACGAGAAACCATGCATTTTATTGCGTTATGGATTAGACTGCTAAAGCCAAAACCTTGGCTACTCAAATAAGCTATGTTAGTTTTGAGCCGAAACGTGTACACTCAAAGTACGGCTAGTCCACCAGTTTAAACTCGCTCAGCGAGCAATGGAACGACCTATGCTCGGAGTTTCTCTGAAGGATAGAATCCGCAACGAGAATATCCGACATAGAACCAATGTTGTCGACATAGCTCAGAGAATTAGCAAGCTGAAGTAGCAGTGGGCTGGCCATATTTGCAGAAGAACCGATAACCGTTGGGGTAAACAAGTTCTTGAGTGAAAATCGCGGCTCAGCTAACGTAGTGTAGGACGCCCTCCGGCCAGGTGGAGTGATGATTTGCGAAAGGCTGCTGGTAGGAGCTGGATGCGTCGAGCTTAGGACAGGGCGCAATAGCGCTCATTTGGGGAGGCCAAAGACCATCAGTGGACTAATATAAATAGGCCGATGATGATGATAATGAGGATCTACTAGTAACTAAGACTATCAAGGAGACTATAAGGCTGGTGCCGATGTTGAGGTTGATGAACAGAAATCATAAGTATGAACTTCATGATTAGGTATGAGGTTCAGTTGCAAATAAAAAGGTATATGTTTAACATGAACAAAAGTTTACGATGAATGAGATGACGCAAAGATAAGTATAGATTCAATGGCCCTTTTGGTCTACAAGAACTATTGTTCTAAAATAAAAAAAAACGATTGTTACACTAATCGTAGTGCAATAGGAAAGGATAATGATCTCAGACAATGGTTATTATCAGTTCTGTGGTTACGCAGATGCTTAAAGCTTTAGTTCTAAGTACTAACCTGGTGAAATGGTGTGAAGTCGGCCAGCTTAATTATTTAGTTGTGAGGATATTCCCACGCAGACATTTACACTCATAATATATTTTAAATAGTCAATGATTGAAATTGAGCTTCTAGGTATATGTACTTTACGTAGGTAATTTATGTATGCGTATAATTTTTCTTTGTATGTTTATTTTTATGATTATTTTATTGATTAGTTATTTTTTATGATTTTATGGTCTGTACTTAATTTATTGTTTACTTATTTATTTATTCTTTGTCTCTTATTTATTTTTAGAGTTAGCTTATTACCTATTTTTCTACTATTTCACATAGCAAATTTGTAAGCACTACCAATATTTATCTCTACACTACACAAAGGTTATCTGGAACAAAATGCTAATTAGCATTATGGCTCGCCTGTGTACCTGTTTTGTCTTGTGCAATAAACATTTTTCTATCTATTCACAAAAGCAGACAGGATATATATTTCAATCAATGTCTGTTTTTGCGAAATGTATTGAAACAAATCTAGCTATCAAACATTAGATATCTTATTAGCTCCGAACGAAGCAGAGCTTGTATTATGGGAACAATATAACTGATAAAGTACTTTTTCGTAAGTACATACATATATATTTTTAGGGCTTCCAATGAGTAGTTACACAAATCTTATAAAAATACTTAATACCTATTTAAAATTCCAATTCTGTACTTAATCTTTTGAGGCCGCTACAGCTAAACCCAGTATACGCTACGAAAAAGTAATTAGATCAATAGATACAAAGTATGACGTTTAAGTTAGTTATTTACAATTAAATAATGTGATATATAAAACCTGGGTGTTTTCAGGTCTGAACTTGAGACAAAGAAATTCAGAACATACAAACATTTATCTCGCGGCGGGAATCGAACCCGCAACCTTCTGCGTCTATTCTTTGTTTCTTTAACGAATATTAATATTTAGAGCTGGGCTCGTGAAGTCACTTTTAAAATTAATAAGCATATTGAACGTTCGCATTCTTTACCCATTGTTCGTCTGTCTTTGTTTGCTAATGACACAAATAAATTAGGTATTATATTTACAAACAAATGGACATACAATTTGATTGAATAGCAACAGGTAAATTGTTTGTTATGGTTAAATATAATAATGAATTGGTTTATTTTGAATGGGTATCGTTCAAATCATCGATGTCTCATTTCAACCGGTAAACCATTACTTGTAACAGCCGACATTTCGACAGCCTCTGTGGCGCAGTGGGCGAAAGTCCGCCTGAGACGCAGAAGGTTGCGGGTTGCGCTGCGGGACAAATGTTCGCATGTTCTGCAGATATTTGTCTCGGGTCTGGGTGTTTTCTATGTATGATATGTATGTATTTACAAAAAAACATTATATATGTAGTATATCAATCATATGGTTCCCATAATACAAGCTCTGCTTAGTAGTCAGCTACATAATGCTGTGTGATAACGTCCCGCATTATTTATTTATAACAAAATATTGCTTTTTAGGTCACGTATATTTGTAACTTTAGAACTACATAGTACATAGCCTACCATATGTTAGGTGGTAACCATTACTTATAACAAAATATTTCTTGCGCGTATGTTTAGAACGTGCCCTAGGATGCAACGCCATGCATTTATCAACTTGAGGCATAATGGTGTTAAGTCTAATTTTCCTTTTTTTTCACACCCTTCAAACCAAAATACAACAATGCTGCTTCACGGCAAAGATAAGCATGGTGGAAGCACTTCCACGGATGAGGCCTTGACATAAAACTCTACTGCTTCTAAATATAGCATTCACACTCTATATCCGGATATCAATGAAGAGTTTGAGAACTTTCACAATTCTTTCATAATAAATACATGCAAATTCTAGCAGGTAAACATAAGTTCCTGAAGATATATATGAGTATTTCATTATTGGAAAAGCATTCGCTTGCATGCTGGGTTTTTTGGCTATAAATTTGTTTTAAAATTGAATAAAGTACGATTTTTTTTTGCTTTGAGATTAAAATATTCATAATAAAAAACGGGAATTTTCACGTACCGGTGAAGGCACTGACGGCGTTTCGACTCTTTAAAAGAGTCTCCATCAGGATGAAGTACCTACTAGGGTTACAAAACCATAGTGGGTCCTTTTAACGGAACGGAGATTAGAGGACGGCTAGTCCATAATTTTAGTCGCTCAGCGAGTCCATAATTTAAGTCGCTCAGCGAGCTATGGAACGAGCTGTGTTCGGAGTTTCTCCGAACAATATAATCCGCAAAGAGACTATCCGACATGGAACTAAAGTTGTTTTATTCGGTATATAAGCTCAGCTCATGCAGCTTCTACCAGCAACCTTTCAGGCTGCAATGGTGCTCATTAGGGGAGGCCTATGTCCAGCAGTGGATTGCTACAGGGTGATGATTATGATGATGATATAAACTAGCTAGTTTATATTATCACCATCTATGCTACTTACGCTCGCGTAGCTATGCCGTTGTTTTATTTCTGTTTTAAAACTACATACAAGTTTTAGCTTAATCTGTTCAGCCTGTTTTGGCGTGAAAGAATCACAAACATCTTGATATTTTCGTGTCCTTAAAAACTGTCGCCTTGACATTACAATAATGCGTATCCTTGTCAGCTGTTAGTATAACATAAGGTCGTAAGGAGGACAAAATTATTCGATATTCAAATTAATACGTACTTTCCCCCTTAGAAAAATTTTAATTAATCAAGATTAATAGCTACAGTTTAGTACTACCCCAGAGTAGCACACCCCAAGGAATAGTAATGAAGCTAAAACTAAAGGAATCGCATTGTTTGTTTGTTTCAGTACAAAGTTTGAATTGCTTTACTCAATTCGGAATAGAAATTTAACCTTTTTTGTAATGTTTAAATCTTGTGTGTTTAAAAACTTTACTTTGAAGACGTGGGTAGTGCTGTTATATTTTATGTTCCAGCTTATTTTCTAAAGAGATAGAGGAGATGAAACTTTTGAAGCAGGAGACGACAATAACAGCAACACCAGCCTATATAAGTCTGATGCTGGACATAGGCCTCTTATAGAAGAAGGTGGATAACCCATGATCCCCACACTGAGCATGCGGGTTGGTGATCGAAGGGCTTCAGGGCAGCTTCTCGCACCACCGACGATGCTACTGTTGGTGATCAGGGGATAGTCAGAGGCCCATTTATTAATTAGTAGGGTGCACCTCGGGTAGGTGAAACCTCACCTTCCCATGTATCCGAAGATAGAGGTTGGTTGTCTCTCAGGAGACAACATTTATTATTATATCTGTAATTGAATTCATGTTATAAATTTTGATTTAATCTATCTTACATAATTTTATACACAATAATCATAATGATTAAGGTTTAGTAAATAAACTTTATTTTATATCATTGTATTCTTACTTTGCAAGTATAAGATTGGGGGAAAACAAAGCAAGTCGATTTGAGACCGTTAAGGGGAGAGCGTATTAAATTTGCATTAGACGAAATTGAAATACGCCCTTCGATGACTTGTTACAAGGGCTATGCTGCCAGCTGATACCGGGTTTTAGGGCCAAACCTGGCCTTTCTGGAGGTATATTAAAAAAAAAACATATTTTTTAGGAGCTAAATAATTTTTAGAATAATTTCCATGTTCCAAAATTATAATAATTTTACCAAATAATTAACAAATATTATTTGGGTAAATATAACAGAAAGCGTATTAAATTTGCATTAGACGAAGTTGAAACACGCCCTACAATGTCTTGTTACAAGAGCTATGTTGCCAGCTGGTAGCTGGTTTTAGGGCCAATTCTGGCTTGTCTGGATGTATAAAAAAACATTATAAAAAGAAACTAAATAATTTTTAGAAATAATTTCCATGTTCCATAAATATCATTTAATTTTTCAAATTATTTAACAGATATTATTTTGGTAAACATTACAAAATAATCTTAAGTGTTGCTAGATTCTCACCCTGAAGAAGCTTAACTATTTATGAATATTTGAAAATTCTGATTAGGATTTGATTTTCTGCCTATACCTAAAATTGTTATGCCATTTTTCACAAAACAGTTATTTGTTTTTAGTTCTTTGACATTCCTTATTTGAGTTAGTAATACCTAATAAATAATTTAATAAATAATTTTCATAGCAGTTATGTATCGAAATAAAAAAAAATTACGAAATTGTTTCGAATAGTTGGAATTATTCGATACATAACTACATATGAAAATTATTTTATATCTATAATTCGACTGTACTCCCTCAATGTATTTAAATAGCAAGCTATCTAACCTTTAATTACAATAACTCTTTTCTGGCATTATATTTTATCGCGTTGTTTAATTATATTAAATAGTGTAATTATGTTGGCATCAATAAATGAACAGAAAATATTCCATCGCAAAATGGCATCAACACCATTTAAAAAGTGGCTGAATCTAGTCAACAAGTTATTCAGTTGGCCATTCCCCCGCCCTGAGCGAAGCCTAATAATGTCGTCAATTCTCATCGGGAAGAACCAAGTCACGGTGTGACTGTTTGATTAATTGAATCATTTTTTGCGTCTGCAGAAGGTGGAGTATAATTTGTCAATTTGCATTGTCAGAATCCTTCCCTATTGTGAGTTTAAATTGGTTTATGATTTTTTGAAACGGAAAGAAATGTTTTTTTCGATGGCGATGATGAAATTAAAGATGTTGGAATAATTTGTGGAAGAAATTAAATTTTATTTTTGGATTTGGCGACTAGTCGCTAAACACTTTGTAGATTGGACAGGGTATTGTTACGGAACAATTCAAAATAGTCTCCAGGATTTCGTAATCCTAAAACCATAACAAAGAGAGTTACTCTCAAAATATTTCTACAGCCAGCACCAAAAGTGACAGTTACCGCCGAATCTCGGGTCGTGACATGATCGAAGTCACGTTCAAAGCACGCGTCTGTTCTTCTCCACAGTCAACTGACAGGGTCATTATCTTCTATAACCTAGAGAAGGTCCGGATGCATAGACCGAGTTCATGCTTTATCATTTGCCAAAATATTACGAGACGCATACGATATGGTAGTTTGAAATATTTGTTATTGCTCTAGAAGAGTAGGGTTTGAAGAACGTTTCAATTGTGCGATAATTGCATACAAAAAATATGAACTTTTGATAACTTCTTAAAATATATATCTCGTCTAGTTATTAAGCGCCCAATTTCTTACAATGCTATGCCAGTTAGTACTCACCTAAAGACTTAAGTATTTTTAAACTCATTTAAATAAATATTAGTAAAAATATTTTGTAGACGCCGTAATGGCGATGTCACACTGCCATATGTATAATATTTGATATAGATTTTACTGTTCTGTAATGTGATTTGTCGTTGGTTTTTATAACAATAAATAAATATGGGCCAATTCACATTAATATTATGGACGATAGCAGATATAGTTTGTCAAGCAACATGCGTTTTTTCCGTGTCTATGATACATTGCATAACTCTTTTCTTACTCTACGTGTACTATCACGAACCCCATCGACCTCCGACGTTGTACGTGATGACTTCCCCTAATTTGATTAACCGACTTTTGGAAAGGATTCAGTTCATATTTTTATTTTGTTTTCTTTTGTTGTATAAATTACGTAAGACTTGAAATAATATATTAACTGTTTAAATATTTAATAGACGAGTAGAATTTTTTAGGGCTTTCTGGGCTTAGTACTCTCATAGTCTCACAGTCTGGGGAAGTACTAGGTATCACCATGTCATATATATTTCTGCTGTGAAGCAGCATTGCAGTGCCGTCTTTCGATTTTGAAGGGTATGGAAGAGTGCCAAACAGTACAGGCACTTTGATTGAGGGTTATCACCTTTGCTTGTGACCTTTATGCTTCAAGTTGACTGACGCAGAGATTGCAATCGTAGAGCACGTTCAATATATGCCTGACCTACGATGCAATACTTTGTTAATAGCTACAAAAGGTGCGACATGTGCTTGTTCCTTTTAGTATTATAAAAAAAAAAACTGAGAACCTATCTCAACTTAACAGAAACCAGCGGCCCGTCCCGGCTTCATACGGATTAGGGCACTTTTTTACACCATGGGTTACGTTACTTAAGTTTTAGTAAGAATCTCTAATCTTTTCTGGCAATAAATTTAACCTATGTTATGCAGGGTGAATGTAGCTTTCTAATGATGAAAGAATTTTTGATATCGGCACAGTAGTTTTTGAGTTAATTCATTACAAACATACATACACACACACAAATACACAAATTTTTCCTCTTTATAATATTAAAATAAGAATAAAAAAATAATATTATAAAAAAATATATAGTGTAGATAAAAAACTTTCAATAATGTACCTAGTTGCTTTGTTATCATCTTTTTAACCAGTCAGTGTCTTAGTTGAACTAAGAAGCGCTCATGCCGTGGCTTACTTTAACGTACATCGCAGATCACCATGGTTAAGCAACACTCTACCCAGTCACGACTTGGATGGGTGACCATTTAGATCTGAGCGTTTTATGCTTTAGAAGGCACGTTAAAGCTTTGAGTGCTGAAAACACAAATGTGATTCTATCCGTCCTCCTCCTTCTCATGCATAGCGCGGAACGTCATGTGTGAGGCCAGCAGCTAACGTGTTAAGATATTGGTCACAGTTTTTCAGTCATTTTGGAAGCCTTCAAGCTCCAAACAACTCCTAGCTACTAAATCATACGAAGAAGAAGAAGTCGAACTAATCATTAAATGCATCACGTCAAAGCTGATGGAATCTGCACATTTCATGCCATGTCAGCAATATCTAGATCTTGCGTTAGAATGTGGCTAGAACGAAGTTAATTAATCTAACCTGTCCAGCAAGATAGAAGACACGCTATATTACAGTGGTGGCCATGTCTGGTAATTTATACGGGAGGTATTAGTTTCGGTTTGCGTGTGAATAATTATATCACTGGTTCTTTTGCTCATGAGCCAACGTAGCTTAGTAGATGCACCAGCTGAAGGTTTGAGGGTAGCGGGTTGAGAAACAGATGAATACCTTGTATCAAAAAATTAAGTATAACAAATATAAATAGAATTACAATTATTTATTTCCGAAAGACAGTTCCTTAACGCAAACTATCTTAACATAGACATAGACATAGACATAGACATAGACATAGACATAGACATAGACATAGACATAGACATAGACATAGACATAGACATAGACATAGACATAGACATAGACAAGCATTTATTTGTTGCTTTAACACACATATAAAATTCACAAATTCATAGATGAACATTACAATCAATGGAAAGACAAGTACCTAGGTGTTTAAGTTAAAATATTAAAAAAAAGAACGAAAGGAGAGAAATAAAAACAATAATAATTGGAAAATAATATAATTACAAATGCTTACTTTCACAGTAACTATTCAAAAGAAAGATATCTAAATAATCAAATAAATTATGTGTGCTACCGCAACAAATCGGCTCCAGCTCAGCATTATGCTTCACTACCGAAGGCAACTCAGCGCTGTTATTCTGCCGAAACCAGTGGAAGTCATTCGACCTCGAAACATACATTTTACATTAGGAAAAAGTAAAAAAAATACCAGGTACATAAAAAATACTTATCTTCTTCTTTTTCTTCTTCGTATGAGCTAGTGGCCAACTCTAATAAAAATACTTATTTAAAACTTGAATAAACTCCGAGACAAATACTAAGAACTAAGACTGTCCACATGTTGGAACTCGTGAAGGAAATTGTGAGTTGGAAAATTGTCAGCTTGTGTCATTATCATGATCATCATTCCTTCCTACTTCATATGAGCTAATGAACAACTCTGGTGTCGTTTTTAGGCCGCCCGAAAGCCTCCAACATGGCTTAACGACTGAAAAATCAGGAGCCCACATTTCGGAATCGGATCTAAATGCTACTAAATAGTCAACCATCCAAGTAGCAACCTGGCGGAATATTGCTTAACTCAGATGATAGGTAGAGAACACCGAAGTAAACCATGCTTTGTCATCATCATCATTAACAGCTTATAGCACTGTTAGACATGGGCTGTTTGCGTAATAATATTTTTTATCTAAACTAAAAAAATACGTGATTCGAAAACCTCGTTGTTTTTTGAAATCGGTAAAAAATATAGAAAGTCAATCTCGAGAAATCTAGACAGAGTACTAATTTGGTAAACTTTTTAAGGATTACGGCATCGCCAATGATCACAAGGAGTCTAACGGAGAAAATAAAGTGATAAACCAATACTTGAAGGATGCCAGCTTCAGTATTACAAATGTCCATAGGCTACGGTAACGGGTTATCCGCAAGCAAATCCGCTCTGAGGCCACTGCTGCAGCTGATAATGATTAGGTATTATCATGTATCAGAAAGGGCGCAAGTGTTTGCCACCTTAGTATTAAAAAAAAATGCACATAAGAATATTTTAGTAGTTTTGTAGGTATACCAATGTTTTAATCAACCTGCATCGACCCTCTGCTGGACTAAGGTCTCCCCCAAATTTCGCCAAGCATAACAAAAATATTATTCAATTTTATTTATTAATTTGACAGGAACGCCAACTGATTCGCAACTAAAGTAAAAAATTTAACTTTCTAGAGTTTTTTGTACTACAAGTCGCCAACTCAGATTGAATTGAACTGAAGCTTTAGTTTCTTCATAGTACCGTTACCGCAAACTAACTTTTAATAAACCCCTTTAGCCAAATTTAGCTCAGCTTATCAGATAAAGGCGTGGCTCCACTGTCACGGATCGACGTCACGCTCGTGACACGTGCTAGCATCACGCGTGTCACGCAATTGTCGACAAGCTGTAAGATGGCGGTCAATTAGTGAGAGCTTAATGAGTGTGTGATCTCGATATTCTTTTAGAAATTATTATGAATAAGGAATATAAAAAAGCATTAAGTTTCCTTAAAAAAAAGAAAAAAATATATTTCTTACCAAAATACATATTAAAGAACACAATTTTTAAACCACAAGAAATTAATAAAATACCAAAATTAGAATAAAATAAAACAATAATTAAAATAAAATAAAACACAGAATCATCATCATTGAGACACTAGACTAGAGACCGGCTTCAGTACAGCCAGCCAGTGTCGCATGATGGTGGAGCTGATATCTCCAGCCACAACGGCCAGAAGGCTGTTGGTACTCCCGCGCAAGCGGCTCACCAGGGAGGCAGTGAGTTTCCGCGTGACTTTTTTTTTTATACTACTTGAAGATGGAATAAGCACATGGCCCACCTGATGTTAAGTGGTAACCATTACCTATCACAAAGCATTGCATCGTACATCACGTTTTTTGGAATGTGATCTACAGCAACGTCCTGCGTCCAACAACTTGAGGCATGAAGATGATAAGCCTCGGCACCCACACCCTTCAAACCGAAACACAGCTCAGCTGCTTCACGGCAGAAATAGTGAAGTACTTCCCCGGACGAGCCCTCCACAAAGAACTCTACTACCTTAACTTTTTCCTTACCTTACTTTCTTCTGCATAGAAATCGTCTTTGCGTGCATCTGCAAACATCCCCGATGCGCTGTAAAAGCGCGGCAGCCCCAACAGCATCTTGAAGCTGTTGTCGTATTGGACCCGTAGAGAGTTGTAGGATTTCTGTGTGTACTTTGGTTGCACGTGTAGAAACAGGTACAATACGCCTTGAACAGTGTAATCTTCACTGGCGTAGTACAACATGCAAACCTACGAGCCAACATAATTACTCCATACTAACAACGTCCTACGTTTCTTATCTAGGTCCATTTCATTACTGAGATCTCTGTAACCCTTCTGTCCCCTTAAAGGCGATCAAATTAAAATAGTTTTTAGATCGCTGATCCATTACTATTGTTTCAACTATCATCAATTTCAAGAATAACATATTTTTGACTAGTTTCCCTTCGCGGGGTAGCTTATATGTTAATCCAGGTCATAAACTATTACATTCCAAGTTTCAACCAAATCCGTTCACCCGTTATGGAGTTGAGTGGGAAAAACATACTCACACACACAATAATTGTGTTAAGGTATCAGTAAACTTTATTATAATATCAATTTATTATAATATTAGCTTCCGCCTGGGATTCGCTCAGGTACCGGGATAAAAGCCTATACGACAATCCAGGTCACATATGTTTATTCCAAGTTTCATCCAAATCCGTTCAGTAGTTTTTGCGTGAAAGAGTAACAAACAAACATCCATTCCTCCATTCATCCATACATCTATACTCAAAAACTTTTGCATTTATAGTATTAGTAGGATTTCTAAGTTTTTGGTGCTTGAAAATCCTGATTAATTTTTGTCCGCAAAAATTGAGCTCGCTTGCCTATATTATTTTAATGTTTATAATTGCGTAAATCCAACACATCTAGTAGTCAAGAGTTAGTCGGAGACTTGAGCAGTAAATAGAGATCGTCAAAGATACATGAAAAATATACAGTTTTAGGTTTAATTATCAAACTCATGTAACTAATTATGGTTAGAATGTTATATCCAATTGCAAAAACTCCATGACTCTGAACTCTTGACTCCCAGAATTTTAGCAACCTAATTCGTTCCATCTGTTTCCTTAAAAACTTCCCCTTGATGACACTGTTCTAATGAACATCAGTATTTTTACTCCGAAAGGGCTTGGTGAATGACAGTTTTGAGTGACATACGCTGCTGTAGGTAAGGTAAAGGGCGACCCCTAATGACGCATTCCCTATATTATTTCAAACAGGGTTGTCACTGTTATAAATCCAGGTGATGAGATTAACGAGCTTGTAATAAAGCTTATTATAAAATATCTGATTATTTAGATGACAAAAAAGCTTGGGTTGAAACTGCCTCCAACTCCATCAAAAACAATGTAATACTTATTAAGAACAATGAAGTTAAAAAAATATAAGCCAAGCAGAGTTTCTTGCCAATTCTTCTCTGTTTGGTCACGTTACGAATTGGTAGTAAATTAAAAAAATGACGTTTCAAAGTGTACTATACAGTTCCTACTAAATAAATGAATTTTGACTTTGACTTTGTATCCAGGTTTTCTTCGTTTATTGCTTACAATTTATTAAGAGTTCATTTTACCATTCTTTTTCAGTATAAAATACAGTGTATCATCAAATCCTCAGCCATTGAAATAAGAGTTTTATGAAATACCTGTGAATTCAAACATAAATTTCATCAAATAAAAGTATCTCAAAAATCACCAAAAATTGTTGGTACCTAAAGTTTAAAATCTTACAAATTCCCACGTTTGTGCGTTGACGATTGACTTTCATAACAAAACTACTCTAAACTTCATCAGTAGCCAAAAATACTTGAAATGCAAAACCAGAGTTCACACAGACTACTAATATAGTAGACAATAGACAATAAATATACAATAGACAAACATTTATTTACCACTTGGCACACAGTACATTCAACAATAGAATTAAGAAAGTAGTTAAATAGCTATAGTTATAGCTATACTAATAGTAGTTAAATAAGCAGTCGTCCTGGCATGTAGTTGTGTGCCACGGCAGCAAAAAGGCCTCGACTCAGCATTAATGCCTTGCCACGGAGAAGTAGCTAGGCGCTGGTATTTACATAATATATACATAATACAGTATTACCAAATCGGTATATTATCCTCATAAACCTCAAAAATTAAGGCTAAAAACTTTACATACAAAAAAAAAAATACAAAATACAAAAATATTTATTGACCAAAAATAATAACAGTTCTCACAAATTACAATGTTGTTGTAGTAAGTTGGTACTAACATTAAATATCATTTTTGCTCAATTTCAAAAATAGCTACGATATTTTGTACAAAACTAGTATTTTACTCGCTATAAAATTCGAAGTTTTCCGGAAACAATGTTTTCTCACATCTCGAATGTGCTAGATTTGGCCGGACGTTTTCAAAAGTGGGGCATATCCAGGAAAGTCATTGGCAGCCCTACATCATGAGACGTTCGGCGATACAGCTCGTGCTATGATTTATGTCTTCCGCTTTCGTTTCAACACTTATAGCTGCGATTTAGATTAATTTGGATACTGTTTTACTCGTCATTTTTGGTGTACTTGTAAAGGGAATAAAGGTTTGCACTTTGTTGGACTGTATATGATGTACATTTTTACCCTCTTAGCCCGGAATCACCCACCACACCAGGCTATATACTAATATACTAGTCCACTGCTGGACATAGGCCTCCCCTAATAAAGGGGGATATACCCATAATCCCCACGCTGGGCATGCGGGTTGGGGATCGCAGGGCACAGCTTCTCGCACCACCGACGCTGCTGCTCGTCGGTGGCCAGGGGATTTAGCTGTGCCGATGTAGGCTGTGCTATGCCGCAATCAGCCGGCCGCCAGAGCCCCGTTCGTTGTTTAGCAGGAGTACCACGTGCAGGTGAGGTTGGGTTAGGTTTCGAAGATGGGAGTTGGAACCCCGTATCCCGTTAAGAAGGGGGATATGCCCATAATCCCCACGCTGGAAATGTGACACCACCGAAGCTGCTGCCCGTCGTCGTCGGCGATATTATTTGAAAATCACTGTGTAAAAAACGACCAACACCATTTTGTCATCACTAAAAATCAAATACCTACAATACATCTATTCAATAAAACCAATAAATTTTTCGTTTCAAATTGACACTATGGCTCAATTTTCCGGTGCTATTAATATTTGTTTATAGTGTGAAACATTTTTATCGCTTTTATGATGGAACCTCCCAATTAGTAAGAATTCAAATGGAATTTCATAATTATCTTTACTTGTAAACAACTACGCGGTAGTTTGTTTACATCCATATAACTTTATTAGCTTTAGAGAGCAGACAGTTCCTAATTATATCACAAATTAATGTTAGTTCTTTATTTGCCATACAACTCACGCAACGCTGGGCAACGCAACTAAATAACCTAAAATCATAGTACTACAGCTGATTTTTCATTGGATTTAAAAAGAAACCGTTCCCAGCAGTCCCTTCTAGATCCAGAGCAACAAAGTACATTTTACAACGAAAGTCAATTTGGAAAGACACAGACTAAAATATTATGTTTAGGATGGCGTAATACAAGACGTGGTCACCATAAAATATAATGAACTGTAGAAGATCCAGTTATGAAGGTTCAGTTTGATTGCGGTAAGCCCATTCCGGGATGAAAATAGAAGATTATTTTAGACGGCACACGATAAAACCAATGATTTTGAAGTGCCAAGCCAAGAATTTTGAATAAATGTTAGAGAAAGCGCAGTTTTGGCCAACTGTGGAAAAAGATTTTTCTGTTAGCAAAATGTATTTTATCATAGCGTCAAGCGCTATGTGGCTCAATCATGAACATGACTTAATCATGAACATACAAATAAACCTTATTTCACAGTGCTGATGAACACTCAATCATAACAATATAACCACTGAAAGAAACAGCTTGAATATGGCTGCATGATGATCTAATTTCATGGCGCGTGGTCCATTCGACGCTCGATTACTTAGAAGCAAATTGGACCATTCATTGCCGGAGCTAAGTCTCTGAGCGTCTTGAGGCATCGTTAAGGCACATTTACAGTTTAAACAGGTTACTTCTAACTGTTTACCGGTGCATACAAGCTTAAAGCAAAAGGTAAAACCCTAAAATTTAACCAGGACCCAACAACTCTCAACAAAAACATGAATAGGTACTTCATGATAATGGTCCTGCTGTTTGTGGAATCTCTCTGGAGGAGTCCCGCTTTGGGGAATCAAAATTATTCTGCCTGAAAGCAAGGAGATCATGACCACAATTTGGTAAACGAGGTAGAACACAAACGACAGCATCTAGATTTTTTTTGAACAAGTTAAGCAAACTGACATTTTCTTTTTTCTTTTGGGTTAAACAGAAAACTGAAAAGACAAAAAACATCTCTCGCCCTCAGTGCTATTTTTGTTACACAATGAAGGATCAAAGATCAGCAAAATGTCCACCTCTTGATGATAATGAATCCAAGTTCTCACCATAACGTAGAAAGAACCAGCGTCAACCTGCTTTAAAATCCAACGCGTACCCTGAACGTCTTGAAGCATTCTATTGTCTAAATGAGACTGTTATCTTATACTTAGTGCTAGATATACCTACAATATACGCTCGTTGATGGCCTTTTGGGAACTGAGCACGCTTAAGGGGATTTATTTAGATTACGTTTTGTTACTCTTGAACTGTGCTGAATATTATTGGAAAAGCTGTTTATTATTATCGTAAGACATTTGAAGCACGTTGGCAGAAAAAAATATCACATAAGTAACTCTGTCTAATTTTTAGATTCACGATTAAGAGTGCTAATCTAATAATTATTATTTAGAATCACAGATATTAAAAACAGTTTTCTTTTTTAAAACCAAAGATAAGTGATATTTTAGAAGCCTTTTTCAGATGATAAAGGCTAGTAACGGAAAAATTTACGTCCTAAATTAAAAAAAAATTTTTTTGACGGTTTCTGTGGCTCCATGGGCGAAAGTCCGTCTGAGACGCAGAAGGGCGAACCCGCAGTTCGATTCCCGCCGCGGGACAAATATTTGCACTATTTCCAGACATTTGTCTCAGGTCTGAGTGTCTCCTTTGTTTACCATGTAATTTTATTTATTTAATCATCAAAATTTTAACACTGTAAAAACCCGTAGGGTTTGTCTCAGTGCCAACGTAAATCACAAGAAAAAAAATATTTTATACTTATATGTAGCTACTCACGACACAGGGAATCCTAGTGTGAGAGCTAGTGCTCACTAAGTGCCCTTTTATTTATACAGAAAATTAAATTACATATGCTCTAATCTTTAATTTCAAGATTTCTACAAAGAAATCTTTTTTCATATATATTTTAAGATCACACTAATATTATAAGATTATTGTAGTTTTAAGACCATAGTTATCATGTTTTGTACGAAATAAACGATTAAATGTATGTATGTATGTATGTATGATACTGGGTTATAGTGTCCAGCATTATATTTTTATTTATATCATTATTTCCGTTTGTCAGAGTTTGCTATGTTGCACGGTATTAATTCAAAATATGTTAATTTGTATGCGACTGCAAAACTTGCACTTTAGGTTTCGATTCTAGATTTCCAAAACTGTAATCCTACTATCTACTCTGATAGTCAATATTCATTTTAGTTTCCAAAGTCGCTGGCTCAGTGCAACATTCATTTCGTTAAGTGTCGTGCGACGGAGCAGGCCCCACTCCAGGGATTCATACAATCGACTTTATCGACTTTCATAGTTCACTGAAATTTACTTCAGTTTTCTTTCAGAGAACAGTGTCCTCCAGCGATTGCTTTTGTAATACAAGAATCTTGCGGGTTTTGGAGATAGATATCGAGTAGGGTTTTTACGATTCAAATGGAGATAGGTTTGTAGAAATTGAATTTTGTGAAATTATTCGTTTTATTCAATTTTCAAAATTCTTTTAGTGGAATTACCTACGAAATTTACAAATAAACAAGTATCTTTATTATATTTGGAAGTGCCCAATAAAATGATTAAAGGTTATTTTAACTATATCATATAAAACTCAAATTATGAATATCAATATACTTTGACCTTCTTTTTTAAGTCTAAAAAATTTGACTTAAAAAGTTTAAAAAATTTCTAAGTAAACAATGTTAAATATTTCCAAGTTCTAATAAAATAGCTACTTACAATGAAATAAGTTCCCTTATCATCTACAATAGCAAACCGAAAATTCTGCGCAGAGCCATATCAATTTTCGTGACCTCACATAAAATAAGGATGGGACAATCACTCCCATCGTAACAAGAGCAAAAGACTGGCCCAATTAAAATTGACATGGACAGCTCCCAGGCACAGGAGGTGTCCTGGACTCGCATCAGTCGCACGCGATCTCGAAAGCGTCGCTTGTTAATCGACACCATTAATTTTATACTGTCGGATGTTGTTTGCTCACAAAAATCCTCGGCTATTTTATTCAACGAAAACTACTAATATTTTAAATCAAAAACTAAATTCCTAAAGAGTTCGTTTGTTATTTGAAGGGGCTTTATTTGTGTAGGGTGCGTAATTAAAACAGACGTGTCCGTCCACCTCGTGCGACAGTCGTGAGGTGCATGGTGTCTTATCAGCAAAGGTTTTAATTTGAGCCAGGCATGAGACACGCGAGCCGATCACGCAAACGCATCGAAACAACACTACGCTATGGAACCTTTTTAAAAATAATTATTTTAAATATCATTATCGTTCGAATCCGACTTGACATTTCGAAATTTAAATTCAACCAGTGCTTTGTCATTAAAAATGTGCCAGTACTAGCAACCGTAGAATTTTAAGCAGGCAGAAATCAGATTAATAAAAGCCAGAGTTTTATCAATCGAGTGAACAGGGAACACAGGGAACCCTTTTGTTTGCTTTTTGAATATCGGGACAAAGCAAACTTCGGAAATGAGATTTCACGTAACAGTTTTTTAGGACAACGTTTTGGCTGCGTGTCGGATTGTAAATAATTAGCTCACTCTGCCGCCTACCGGGACGTCGACGACCCATTGTTTGTTTGCGTAAGAAATGTTAACAGAATAACGTCTTCCTTGATGTTCACTCAATCTTTATACAAAAACTATCGATCGAGAGTCGGATGAAATACTAATTCGGAAGTTTCGTAACAATTTCTTGTTGGGTTAGGTGAAGTGGTATTGGTAAGACTTTGAAGTGAATTGCCAACAGTTTAGCAAAGGACAATTTATTAGTTCTCCGGGAGTTAGTAATTTCTAATTCCTTCATTAATTTGGGGGCGGTGAGAAGTTTGGCAATATTTGAACTCCTTATTTGTCGCTACATTGATTACCAATTAGTTTATAATGGGTGGTTTATGAAGATGAAAGCCAATATTGCATAATTAGTTTGGAGTTCAAGATGTTATAAGTAACCAAGTTCAAAATTAACATGAAACCGAAATACTTAAAGCAAATAAACAAATTTGCTCACAAATAAAAATAAATTTCGATTGCTGTTGAAATGAAAACCATATTAATAAAGATTTTGTAATGATCATGATGATGATGAATGTACTATAACGAAATTAAAAAATTGAATCTTCGGAATTCTGATAGTTATCCAAATAAATAATAAAAACATTATTATTTACGTAGGAAAAGTGATTAAAGGCAGCAAATAATAAACCTAAAAGTGAAAAATAAACAATCGCTCTCATTCATAATTTCCCTGCCCTTATCCCACTCTAGGTGGGGTTAAAAAAATAAATAATCGCTCGAATTGTCTTGAAAATAACAAAAATGCTAGTTTGTTAAAACTTTATTGAAGAGACTTTTGATATTATTTGTATTGGGAACAAATAAATCCGATTAAATAACTAACACCAAATCTTCAAAAAGCTATCAAATAAAACCAATTCCAGCGTTCAGATCACGTTACAAAAACAGGTCGCGAAAATTCAATCTATTCTCCCCTTCAGCTACATCTGATTGTTTCCAACAGTAGCTTATTCGTCACAAGGCTATTGTTTATTAATATTGGATGTAGCCTAGAGTTGTATTAGAATGGAATTGTTGAGTATGAAAGTAGGTATCCTTCTATCTTCAAGTAGTAGAGAAGCTAGCAGACCATCAGTCTCTTAGTGTTCTGTCATTTGTTTCAACTCGCTCCATCTATTTCCGTTGTATATTTAACGTGATAAAATAATATATAAAGAGACCAAGAGGTTCCTCTTCCTACCTATAGTTATATTACCAAGTGCAATCGTGACATATTAAAGGCGACTATAAGGGTCAAACCTCTCTCTCGCTCGCACAATTCAACATTTTCATTTTTTTATATGAAAATGTTGAATTGTGCGAGCGATTCTACATTCAGTGATTTTTCACTGCATGTAGTTATGCAAAATAGCAAACCTTTTACGGCCTAGAAAATAACAATTCAAAGGTTCAGCAATAATAACATTTTCATTATATCACGTTTTCTTACCAAATAACTCGTGTGATGTGAAACCAATGTGATCAATTTTAGTGCAATTTTTTTGTTAGGAGAACATGTTGGGTTCAACATGATAGATATTCTTGCTGAACCTTTGTATTGTTATTTTCTAGGCCGTGAAGGTTTGCTATTTTGCATAACTACATTCAGTGATTTTATATCTTCAAAAATGTTGAATAGTGCGAGCGAGAGGGAGGTTTGACCCCTATAGTCGCCTTAAACAGAGAAACTAGTGTTTTCTTCAATACTATACTGTTCATGGCAAGTATTGTTCTCACTATATTTTTGTTTACCTATTTTACAGCTTCGAAAATGTAGCAAATTTCTCAATTTATCTCTCTAATACAAAATTTCAACATTTTTAATAATGCTGTATTGCCGATTATAATGTTATTCAGAAATTTGTATTCATCATTCAGCAAAATTAAGCATTATTTATCACTTATCTTCATCATCACCATATAGGAGTCCACTGCTGGACATAGGCCTCCCCTAATGACTGTTCTTTCATTGAGCATGAGATTCATACTAACTACTTTTATGTACTGCTATCAAGTATTTCATATTATTTAGAACCACCTTAATATTTTTACTTACATTTTACTCTTTGTATACGCAGTATAGATCATTAAAAATAGCGCTTTCTCGGCTATGTGCAATTCTACACATTTCTAAGACATAGGTTTACAAATGTCAAGAAGGGCGGAGTTATTAGTTTACAAGTGTATCAAACGCCCCTTTGTTTATTGACTCAGTTCTCGTGGGAGAGCGATATTACTTCCCAACTCTTTCGGAAGTTTGCTTTCTTTGTTGACATCTGGCGTTCGATTATTGGAAACTTCGGAACGTTTCATTTTCCACGGTTTATTAATTTGCTTTGTTATTTCTGTACAGTTTGTTGATCTATGAATAACGATATTGTCTAGGTTGTGTTAGTTTACTGAAGGATATTAGTTCATTATCGATATTTCATTTCATTTCATTTATTTTTAACTGTAGGAACATAGGAGAACACTTAACAAATTATAAACAAATCACTTCATTGTGCACAGAAAAATAATAAAGAACTAAATTATTTCTGTCTTGGGCTTGTCATAATACAGCTTATGGTGTTACCAAGTTAAATACAGAATATATACCTATTTTTAAATTCTCTGAAAATGTTCAGTACTCATATGGCTAGAATTAAAAAATTGGATTCACACATTAGGTAGATAAAACACAAAAAATGTTTTATAATGTAGACACTACTTGCGTTCAATTTTATTTCTAAGGGTTCTGTACCGAAATGTTAAAAAATACTAAGACTCTACTGGTCTTCTATTGGAAATTTTCATAGGTGATGTATTTCTGTTGCCGCTATAACAACAAATACTAAAAACAGATTAAAATGAATATTTAAGTGGGGCTCACATACAATGGTACAGAACCCTGGCAGGTTGTTTTAATTGTAGCGTCAGTCTGTGTATCTTATATAAAATACCATATAGTTGGTATTTTATTATAAAATACCTACTCATAATACCACAATTTATACAGACTCATTTTCAGTGCAGGCTGTTCGGCTTTGAAACACCTTGCCGGTATCTATAAGACTTGCTCCTTCATTGGAATCTTTTAAGAAACGTGTCAATATTTTTTTGATAATTTTGGCTTTTAAATTATAATTGTACTGAGTCTATTATAATAGGATATTTTCTACATTTTGGTTTAATAGTATAGGTATAATTTAATTATTTTTTAATATGTAGTATATCTAATATAGGTAAGTAATTAGTTTTTGTATTATTAGCACCTCCGCTAAATTATTTAACTTATATTCTTTCCATTCTTGGTTGTCTGCAAGAAATCGCTTTAAGCGATAAGACCGTCCATTGTACCTACATTACTATTTAATTTCTCTGTTTTTGTAAATTTTTGGTTTTTAATTGGTGTTGTGTGCAATAAAGAGTTCATCTATCTATCTATCTATCTATCTTATTTTCAAAATTTTGGGTTACAAACAAATGTAATTATGATAAGAATTGATGTACTAGTTAGGCAAACGAGTTTAAGACGCCCTTTAGCCAGGTGGGGGACGATCTGCGAAAAGCTGGTAGAAGCAGGATGCCATGAGCTGAGGACAGGGCGCAATGACGTTGATCAGGGGAGTTCTATGACAATTAGCAGTTGACCGCTTTAGGCTGATAATGATGAAAGGACAATGTTACAGAATTATTATTATCATCAACCTCCTGTAGAAGTAACACGGCAATCAGCATGTACCATACATCGACTTTCTACAATTTTGATGATGACGTACGAAATAAAATTATTTTCAAAGTCGCAATCATAATAATAATATATAGTCATCTTTTTTATTCCCATAACTGTTTCTACAATTGAGAATTTGTAAACAATATCCCCCTTCTATTTTGACATTTCCTATAAACTTTCCTATTTACACTCTCCGAAGGTTTTCATAAACAGCAATAAAGAACACTAGCGGCCTTTTCTGGACTAACAAGCCAATACGGCGAGGATTAGTGGTCAGAGCGTTTGTAAAGAGCTTGTTATACAAATGGCGACTAAAATAAAAACTTGAAACATAAATAAAGTAATTAAAAATTATTAGTGGGCAATTATTACCACTCAGTGGATCCCGGATACAACGAGACGGCGTCGCGGCAGGCCACGTAGAAGATGACGTGACTGTGAAAAAGACTGGGAAACTTTAGCCAAGGTTCAAAGTAGATGGGAAAATTGGGGGGAGACCTTTGCTCTACAATGGGATGATTCAGGCTGACAGCAACTGTAAGTGCATATAACCTTACGGTATCCATAACGGAAATAAAAGCTGGTCTTTCACTGAAAATAAACCTTCGCTATTAAGAAAGGGGATATGCCCATGATACCCACGTTGGGCATGTGAGTTGGGAATTGTATGGCACGGCTTCTCCCACCACCGATGGTGCTGCCTGCTGGCGGTTAGGGGATGTAGCTGTGCCGACCCTATGTTAAGCTGCACTATACTATGCCGCAATCAGTCGGCCGCCAGAGCGGCATTGTTAGTTAACAGGAGCACCACGTGTAGGCGAGGTTGGCTTAGGTTCCGAAAATGGGGATTGGAATTCCTTACACCTCAATTCACATATTCATTTTCACAAATTTTTCATTTAGGGTCAGCCGAGGATGCGTTGGGAGGACAAGCTCGATGCCTTCAAAAAAGAGTGTTGGGAAATGGCTCGGGATAGAGATGTGTGGAAGTCTATGAGGGAGACCATTGCCCAGTAATATAGGTAAAAAAAATATTTGAGTATTTATTCGCTGACTATGAAACCAATCCTTAACAAGCACAGGGTGAAACAATGTGACGTCGTATATCAAGGGTATGTGAATTACTGTTATGATCCCTTTCGCAATAAAGGTGGCTGCCCTTATTTCGATCGTGAGCTTTCTGATAAGGGAACTGTTGAAATATTTCTTTATCTTTGAATCTATTTTCACTACAATGTTATTTTGTAAGTTAAACATTAGTATGCCTATACGGCAAAACATGGCTGATCTCATAGTATTTGAGACCTGTTTATTTTTTTGTTACCTTTGATTCGAACAAGCTTTGTGTAGAAGCTGGATGCGTCGAGCTCAGGATAGGGCGCAATGGCGCTCATAAGGGGAGGCCTATGTCCACTGCTGGACATAGGCCTCCTAATGAGCATCCAGCTTCTACCAGCTTGTTCGTAACAAAGGTTACAAAAAAAGTCTAAACCCGTAACTTAAAAATCCAGTTCCAGAGTTTAGTCGTAAAAATACAATCAAAAAACTAGATTCATAAAACGAATTTACCACCTTCATAAAATCCAATCTCAATTAAACCAACACACCCCTTTGTCAAATAAAATTAACATACGAGACCGACAATCCGAAATCCCTTAAATTGAATCCTTTTTATAACCGTAATAAAATCTAAGGTGAACTAGTCGTGGTTTTCGTTATCAAGGTGTCGCAGGCTACATAATTAATTAAGGTTCAGTTATGAGTTCACATAACCACGGATATGATGAAATGAGTTATTGAAAGTTAGTCTACGCAAGAAGAAAACGAAGATTAGTTTTACTCTACCTTTGTTAACATTAGCATGATAGCGCCGACGTCTATATCTTTCGTAGTCGTGCGTTTTGGATCCATGCCATAATTCCACGTTATGCTGTTCAACACATTTTGCCTTCGATATCTTTCCATCAGCCTTAGACATAATTTTCTTATTCGTGTCATGTATCCATATTTTAGATTCCTCACCATTTATATAATCTACCACTTGTTCCTCTATACGGCTTTCACCACTCTTCATGGCATGCCCATAACATTTTTTTGTAGTTTCTTTTCTATGTGAACATCCAAAATTGAAAGCCCTTGGTTTACATTCTTTGCCTTCACCGTCGCCATCAAATGATAAATAAATGATATTTAAAATAGTTATTCTGTAGAAATCATTAGAACACTTTCAAACATATATTTTTTGAATCAACACTAATTCGTAACGCGACAAAAAAGAATTGACATGAAACTCTGAGTTGCTTGTATTTTTTTTACTTCTTTGTACCTATTAAAAAGCTGGGTCAGATATAGCTAGGAGTGGCTGACTGGACTAATTTATTAATTGAACTGGCAACATACAATAAAATAAAATAATATTGAACAAATAACATTCATATCAGCATTTTCGGGCCGCCCAGAAAGTTTAGTTTTTAGGGTAACGTTACTGAGTCGATCAAACGAACCCTTATGGTGCCGCTTTGTCCATCCGTCTGTCACACCTGCTTATTTCAAGAACTACAAAAGCTATCGACTGGAAATTTGGTAAAGATTTAAATTAAATTTGGTATAGATTTGATGTGGATGCAACTACCTATAAAAAAGCGAAGTATGAAGAGGGGTAGAATAAGACCCTCCCCTCTTCATACATTGAGTGTGAGTGAGAGAAACTATATATTTCCCTCCCTGCCAACTCACCTTTTCAATCTATCTCCTTCTTCAAAAACCTGACATGACGTCATGACCCTTTGTAGCACAAATATAGGAAGACAACTAGATAACGTCTTAAAATTCAATACGGCTGATATCTACTTTTTTATGTCCAATATCATCAGTAAGAAAGGGATACATACATATATCAATGAGATTTCAAAAAGTTAATCGTACCAGGGCGCTCGAACAAATTTCTATGCAGGTTCATACAATTGCCCTGGTACGAAGTCGCAGAAATCGGATTGAAATAAAGTATGCATCGCTTTCTAGCTAACATAAGAAAGTAGAGATCAGCCGTATGAATTAATGTTCAAAGCAACAAATTTTAAGACTTCTTCTATACTTTATTTTCTTTGCTTTGTAGTTTGTTTACTTGCCTCGTGGATTCATATACAGAGTATTTTTTGGAGACAAGCCCTAGTTCCATCTGAGAATACTATACTGAATGTATGAATTAGACATAATTGACGTCACCCGCGGTGGGCGAGTTAACTCGCACTTTACCGATCTTGTTTAATCTTGAGCCCTGTTGTATACAGAAGCAGTTATTAGCAATTGCATATAAACATTTACATAACACCTTTGCAAATGAGTACCCCCGTAAATGCTGTTAATTAGTTTTATGGTCGTTTACTGCATAAAATAATTTCTAATTGCAAGTAAAACTTATAATTGCACAGCACACTCCTGATGGTATCAGGACTGTAAAAATAAATAGCCAGAATAGCGTATAGTGTATGACTCATTACTGAGGTATCTGTGATCAGCTGTTTTGTATCAAAATCATAATCTATTGCTAATAGATCTTACTAATATTATATAGGCAAAAGTAAGTGAAATGTGATGTTTAATAAGCATGTAAAGAGGTATGTCCTTCAGATTAGATTCAACCCTATTACAAGTTGCATAATTCGAAAATGTATATAATTTTCGTTTTCATCAAAATCCACTGCTTTATATAGGCCTCCCCTATAAGAAGGGGGATATGCCCATAATCCCCACGCTGGGCATGTGGGATCGCAAGACACATTTTTTTATTATAATTTAAATCGTCCGGGATTTAAATAATAAATAAAAAAAATGTTTTATTTCCTAATACTGAATAAAAAGTACATAGGCAGGCATTACAAATAACGTAAAAAGGGGTGGTAAAAACGAGGGACTTAAACAGTACCTATGTTGCGAAAGATGATGAATGAAGGTGATAACATCCTTCATTAATCACTCTCCGCACAAGGCACTTCCATAGCGGAGAAGTTCAGCTCTCCGCCACAGTCTCCAGGATGCTGTTGCAACCGTCCCGTATTCTGTACTTCAGGGATGCAGTTTTCTTGTCCATAACAGCATTGAAACCATCCGTGTGGTACTTTATTTATACATAATTTAGCTGTGCCAGTGTTAGTTGCGCTATGCTGCAATCAGGCGGCCGCCAGAGCCCCGTTCGTTTGGTTCGCAGGCTGCACCACTTGCAGGTGAGGTTGGCTTGGGTTCCGGAGATGGGGGTTAGAATCCCTTACACCCTCAAAATGGTTCAATCTCTTAATACTCCAAGTAGATTACGAAAACTTTAGCACTTACAAAATAATCAGACAGGTTCTAGTTTTCTAGTTTCTACAAATGCTAAGCTCATTGAAACTGGTATGAACACAGCTGTTCTCGTTTACCAAAGTTTAATTAAACCGTTAATTCAGCAATATCCGCCGGTACATGACCTGTCGCACCGTTTATTCTCATATCACGCTCTAACACCTCTGATAAAGCTTGAGGTTTTAGGCGTAGTCAGACAGTACGGTGCGACTAACGTGGAATCGTACGACGCTACCCACTGTCGGTATGTCATTTTCTAGCAACACAAAGCGCACACAGATAAGGCCGCCGATAGTACCTTTATTTCATTTTAACATTGAAAATGTTTATATTTTCCTGATCGAGTACAGTGTCCCGATTTATGAAATTGTGACATTTGCCTGTAGTTTCGCAGATATGAGAGATAAGTGAAAGGGTCGTATGTCAAAATTTGCGTCTGCCGATGAGCTTTAAAGTGCAATTTGAATTCTTAAAATAGGTTGGTAACTTTTAGAGATAAAAAAAAATATATAAAATTTTGCTACCTTGGATCGAGAATTTGCAAATACTTTTTTTGAGCTCGCTATTCAGAACGGAAAAAATGCGGGGCCCGTATGCTTGAGGTCAGTCTTCGCTCTGTTCACTTTATTGTCAGTACGATAAAGTGAACTATAGTATCTTATGTTATCGTGTGCTTTATTTCTAAATTACATTTTCAATGCCATTGATAGTTTCGCGTTGTGTGAGATCTGTAGATTTTTTTATTATCTATTCTTATAATTTTTATTTGTATAATGTGCAATAAACAGTGTATCTATCTATCTAAATGACCAGTCAGTTTAAAAAAGTTTGGAATTGAAATCAATTAATTGAATTGCTCGTTGCGTAGCTTAATATAATCAGCCTTTAGCAGTCCACAATTGGATATAGGCTTTCCCTAATGAGCGCCATTGCGCCCTGTCCGAGTCCTAGCTCGGCGCATTATCCAGACAGATCATTTAGTGTTTACAAATTACCCATAAATCAAATTCCTACCAAGGTACCTACTATGGTCAGTGGCATTTTTAACTGAAGGCTTTTGTGCGATTAGAAACACATCAAAAATGTTTTTTTATATGAGGCATCAATCTAATCATACAAATATTATTATTGCAGAAGTTTGTGTGTTTGTATATTTGTTCACACTGAACTTGGAATATACATTAGTTTTTACCTGGAATAATAATTTTATAGGCACCTTTTTATCCAGGTACTATGAGAGTGAAGCCGCGGTTAGAAAGCTATTAATGCGTCACATAAATTATATTAAACGTGCGATGAAAAACCGCGCCGTGTATATAATTCATATACTGAGCTCTGTTAGTCATTAAGTCTTATGTGTACGTGTGCCTTTAGTAAAGGTAAAGGAATGTGCATGAGTATAACGTTTGCCAGTCTTAATTAAACTTTATGCTGACGTGACAAGACTGAGTTCTTAAAGAAATCTTTTGGGATTATTCTCCTTAGTATTTCGTACGATATCCAAATCCATCCCAAATTAGGTTTGGGCAATGAAATGAAAATATATTCTTAGAGGCGCAAATAATCTTAGTTTTTTTGTTTATCTTGAGTAGAGCAGTCTATTTTATTTCATAGTATAAACCCAACTAGGATATGAATACAAATAGCTACAACATTAATTAAAAACAAGTAGTATATTTATTTGGGATGAGATCTCTTCTTTTGAATTTAAAAACCTGTGTTTGAAGAATGAAAAGTTCTCTCCTTTCTGTGATTATGGAACACTTGAATTTGATGATAATTTACAAAATAGGTACCTAGTGAAATTAATAAACAAAAGTTTTTTTTCTATGTATACATTTTTAAACTAAATAGGTAGGTGTATAGGTAGTATAAAAGATAATAGTAGGATAATATTAACGATATATTATCACTTGAAAATATAGATATATTTAGACTGAGTATTGGAGAACCCCCTATTACAATCATGGAGCGACGATTTCGTCAAAATTTCGGGAAGTCGGTGGATGTAAAAGATCGTTTGTTATCGAAAACTTTGGGGAAGGATCTTCAGCAGTGAACTTCACTGAGGAAGCGCTCGTGGTGTGGCTTAAATCTGTGTTATTAGTAGATCATCTTGGTAAAGCAACACACCGCACGGTCACTACTTGGATGGGTGACCCTTTAGTGGCATTTAGATCTGGGCGCTTCCGTGCATGAAGACACGTCAAGATGTTAGTCCTGGCTTTTTTGATTGCCAAGCAATGCCAGGAAGCCCAGAATTGGACTTCTACAGCCTATATCCTTATCTTATCCTTATTATTATCTCAAATAAATATCTCGGTTAAGGTAGGCAGTCGTTCTAGGCCTTAAATCTGCAAGCAAAAACTGCAAGTATAAATATTATAATAAGTAAGTAGCTGTAACTTAATTTATTTAGAAGTACCATTTTTGTTTTGTTTTGGTTTGTTCTATGTTATTTTATTACATCTTAGTATTTTGTAAATGGTGTATCGCAGAGTCACTGTACGCTGCATAGCGATCACGAAAGACCAGCGCTTTGGTAACGCGTTCCGCTTTGCCCTAGCTTATGCTGAGTGGTGGCCGTTTTTGTTACTAGTACCTATTAGAAAAATTGTACCCTACTTAAGATAACAATCTGTATCTGTGTAACAAAATGAACGTTAAATTATTATTATTATTTGGTTCTAAAGAGCCGGGTGATACTAAAACATACGGGCCTAAGCCAAGTGTGTTTCAAATGGTTCAGTCGGTGTGTTGCTATTGGTGTGCGTTGTCAACACATCCAGGGAAGTACCAGTTTGTAGAAGCTTCCAGACTATCCTGCAAGTGTAAAGGATTACAGTTTTTGAAGAAGGACGTATGTATTTTATTATTATTATATCTTTATATCATGGCGATAGAAAGTGACTCACCTATTATTATTTTATGACATTCAATGATCATATGAATCCATTTGTAATAAGTATACAAATACCATACTCCAGTTTGTACCTATTGAAGCACTTTTAACAAAACGGTATAATTATGTAACTAAGGCATACAATAAAGTTCTAGAAGGAATGGGTGAAAATGATACAAATTTTGAAAGTAATTACCCCAAATTGGGACAAGATAATTTCCAAGACAATTAAAACCAATTTTAAACTATTGGAATTAAAACGAAACGTCAAAAGTTGGAAACCGATTGGAGTAAACTAGGTCTGACTAAGAACTAGACAGACACCTGAGCAAGAAACATGGTAATTTATCAAAATAGTAGTGTATATATCTATTGATATCATAGTAGAGTTGGCAAAATTTTGGCAGGAAGATGAACAAAAATAAATAAATAATGAACAATGCTGGACATTATCACATAGCATTTAGCCCCAAACAAAGCAAAACTTGTGGGAACTTCATGACTGATATCCTACATAATGTATTTTTTTTTTAGTAAATACACACTTATTTGTTTCATTATTTTTTGTTATTCATTATGGCTAACTTTTTACATAACTGTCCACCTTTTCTTCACGTGTGTGTTTTACTTATTAGTGGAAACTTTGTTGGATTGAGATCGACCTAATAATACTTTTAGTATATAAGTTTTATTGTTCTGTTTCATCATTTCCCTGCCCTTGTCCCATGCTAGGTGGGGTAGACACAACATGTTTTATTGTTCTGTTTGTTTCCCGAATAAATAAAAATGAAAAAAAAAAAATTATACGAAAACACCTAGATCCGAGACCAATATTTGTAGATCATACAAACACATGATGATGATGATGATGATGATGATGATACAAACATTTGTCTCGTGGCGGGAATCGAACCCGCAACCTTCTGCGTTTCAGACAGTCCTCCGCCCACTGCGCAAAGTAGGTAGCAGTCGAAACGCCCTTTTCACCATCTTCAAGGTAACATCAAAGTAAACGCCCAGAGATTAAAAAATAGATTACTAAGTAGATTAGTAGTAGTAGAGTACTTTGTGGAGGGCTCGTCCGGGGAAGTCACCATTTTCTGCCGTGAAGCAGCTGTGCTGTGTTTCGTTTTGAAGGGTATGGGTGCCGGTGAAATTAAAGGAACAAGAGGCTTATTATCTTCATGCTTGAAGTTGATGGACGCAGGGTGTTGCATCGTAGAGCAAACTTTTGCCTTACTTGAAGATGTTGAATAAGTCACTAAGTCAATTGTAAAGTAGAAATAAAGCAATTTCAACGTTGACTATTAAATATTTGTGTTTGTCGCTAGTGCGCGCCTTTTCATTATTATACTTTATTAATACCATTACCATCTATGTTAGTTTATGTGTTGGATAATTTATTGAAATTACCACTGCTGCTGCTAACCCTCGCTTGACTTAAGCAAGAATAAATCGAGTAGAAACTCTTATTAAAATAAGCGAAAATGGCTCAAAAAACGTAATGAAGGACGGTCTGTAAAAACTCTTAATAAAATAAGCAAAAGCGGCTCGGCAAACGTAGTGCAGGATTTCCAACAGGTGGAGTGATGATCTGCAAAAGGCTGTTGGTAGAAACTGGATGCGTCGAGTTGAGGTCAAGGACGCAATGGTGCTCATTAGGGGAGGCCTATGTTTAGCAGCGGACTGCTATAGGCTGATACAGAATCACCTCTTCATATAATGCGCATCTATAAGTACCAGAGGTTCCTGGCAGATAAAAAAATAAATAAACAACTCTATTTTTTAAATCATAATATTTTGTATAGGAGTATGAACCCTCATTAACCTATGCTACTTTATAAATATCCAACTCTACTTGCAAAAATTCTCTTGTCTGTTTCGTCAAATAACTTTTAGCGAAAGCCAATTGCTTACGAGCTGTAATAGCAGCTCGCCACAGCGCTGTATGAAGCTGTTCTTTGACACCTGAAGTGTTGGCAAAATTTACCTGCGAATAGTGTTGGGAAAGTATCGATTATGCATCTATCGATAAGGAATCAAAGAGTAGTCTGCTTACATAAAAATAAAAGCTCACGAGACATTGGTGAAATAGCTAAATAATTTAATTAACCTTCTATGAACGCCAGACGTATGAAGTTCTTGCACAATTATCTTGAAACAATCAATGACAAAATTTAGTTTTTGTGTACAAAACCGATAACCGTTGGGGTAAACGAGTTCTTGAGTGGAGACCGCGGCTCGGCAAACGTAGTGTAGGACGCCCTTCGGCCAGGTGGAGTAACGATCTGCGTAAGGCTGCTGGCAGAAGCTGGATGCGTCGAGCTCAGGACAGGGCGCAATGGCGCTCATTAAGAGAGGCCTATGTCATAAAGCAGTGGACTGCTTTATGCTGATTATGATGATGAAGATGATAGTGATGTACAAAATTACCAAAACAGGAAAATTCACACCCACACACTTTTATGTTGATTTATTCTTGTTTTATTATTAACAGCACAGTAGTGTTTGAAATGTATCAATGCGAAGCATTATCGATAGTTGAGTGCTAACTCTCGCACTGCAAGATAAAATATTATTGGAACTATTAAAGGAGAGGATAAAATTTTCGTGGCGTGGCTTAGCAGGTTATTTTAGTTGATGTACAGCAACTGGTTAATATTTCGATGCGAGACACTTTACCGTCATTTATTTATGAGCGCTTCTGTTGTTTAGACAATAAGATATGTTGGTCCTGGGTTTTTTGGTCACTAAACCATGTCCAAGGCATCCAAAACTGTTAAATGAAAAAACTTGAATTTGCCACTTGTTCATACGAAAAGACAGAAAGAAAAAATATCGATATGAAAAATAAAATCTATCGAAAAGTATTTCCCGTCCTTTTCCCGTTGGATTGACGCGTTGTACGAGCAGTTGCCAGCAAGACGTAATTACTTTGCGAGCAGTTTGTCAGCCAATTAAACACCTTTGCTTTATTAAGAAGCCGCAGCGCGCGGTAAATAGAGAATCAAAGGGCGCAGAATACTTTAAAGTTTCCCTTGGTAACGGCAATACAGGAAGCTTGGATGTTTGGATCTTTTCCACGTCATTCAGCGGTTTTGTGATGTGTTGTGGGACTCGGTTTTAATTATTTTGAAGATGGGAGAAGTTTGGGTTGTTGTTGACGGTGTCTTTGTATTAACTTTATTTGTTGAAATGTAAGTGCAAATGTAATGTATAGGACTTTCTCCGATCAGGTGAAGTGAATTCCAAAAGGCTGGTAGAAGCAGAATGCGTCGAGCTCAAGACAGGGCGCAATGGCACTTATTAGGGGAGGCCTATGTCCAGCAATGGACTGCTATCGGCTTGTGGTGATGACGATGATGATGAGTTAGATTCTTTGTTAAATTTTTTAAATAATTCACAAAGTATTTTTTTTACTTTCTAACTATTTAAATTGCACTGGATTTATGAATACATAGGTAACATAATTCGTTTGAAAAAAAAAATTGTATATTTGTAAAAAAAACTCATTTAGTTACCCGTCAACAGATACTAGAAAATATTTTTTTTAATTTGGCTATATTCAAAAAATATTGTTTAGGGCCTAACGCGACTCAAAACCAATAATTAAAATAGTTGCTAGGCTGATCCTCGTTTGTCCCCCGGACCAAGGGGAGACAGAGCAGGGATTAAACGGGAATTATTACAAATATAGCAGGTACTATGACTTGTGTAGTGTAGCAATTTTACTTATAAATATGGTTAGGTACCAATCAAATAAAAATTTCGATAGTAAGGTTTCCATAGTTTAAAAAGAACAAAAAGCAAGGTAAATGCGGCCCACGCGCTTTTTTCTCGTAAGACAGATATGAAGATAGCCTATTCATAGTTGAAATAAAGGCTGAAGGAATGAAAAGGGTTATTGTTTTAGTTTTATCTTAATCTAACGATATGAGCCGGTCGGTGGAATGAGAGAACAGGGAATGGTGTGGACTCGTGAAGTCTTCAATTAAAAACAATAAAAGTGAACTGGTTCTTCTTCTTCGTATGAGTTAGTGGCCAACTCTGGTGTCGGAGTTTTTTTATTAGGCCGTCCGAATGCCTCCGACATGGCTTGATCACTGAAAAAGCCGGGACCAACATCTTTACGTGCCTTCTGAAGCACGGAAGCGCTCAGATCTAAATGCCACTAAACGGTCACCCATCCAAGTACTGACTGGGCGGAGCGTTGCTTAACCAAGAACACCGAAGTAAGCCTCTCCACGAGCGCTTCACGAGTAAACTGGTGTAAACTGTAAATAAAATGCTGAACATTTGTCACATCGGTATTTACTTGCAATTTTGGGTCACCTACAGGAATGTATGTATTATAGGAACCTAATATGTTACGAGTATTTAAGAGGTAAATTTCTAAATCTTTGTGATGGCATTATTATACACGAATTAAAAAAAAACAATTGGTGAAGAAAGCACAACGGGCGCTTGGCGTGGTTAACTTCGGTTAACCATGGTTAAGTTACACTCCGCCCGGTCATTAATTGGATGGGTGACCGTTTAGTGTCATTTAGATATGAGCGCTTCCGTGCTTCGGAAGGCACGTGAAGATGTTGGTCTTGGCTTTTCAGTCGTTAAGCCATGTCGGAGGCCTTCAGGCGGCCTAAAAACTCCGACACCAGAGTTGGTCACTAGCTTATACGAAGAAAAAAACACAATATGGTGGATGTATGTGTAGTGTTACTAAATATTTTTACCAAAAGTCCTACATAAGATATTAGTCTTGTACTTTATGAACTAAAAAGTAGTTTAGCTACCCTGCTTTTTTATCATCATCATAATTAGTCAACAGTTGCTAAATATATACCGCCCCTCCACCCTTAATGAGCTCATCTTCGAAACTTTTGCTATATTAAAATTGTTTTCAACTAAACATCTTCCTGTCGACTCCACTTATTATTCATCCGCCATCACTTCTTCGCCGGTGCAAGACAGCGACATTTCATGCTCTCAGTCATTAATTATTCGAGCTCATTGTCCCTCAGGCTTTTGAGTCCATTGTGACAATATTTGGGTCGTGCTTTCATACCCAAAGCCGGAACATAGACGGATCATCTTGATGGGAAAGGAAGGTATCAGTTTTTAAGTATTCAGAGTGGAGCTGCTATAGCTTGGTGGGAGGTACTCCAACTTTAGAATTGAAGGAAGTGGGTTTGTAGCCGTATCTTCTTATTAAATTGAATTTAAAATTGTAGTATCTGACTACAGAGCAAAGAGAGCAGGTTACATCGTATTACTTATAATGCTACCTATTATACAAGCTTTTAAAATTGTATCCTTGTGAGCAAAAAAAAATAATATGAACGTGAAAAGCCTTCTTTTGCAACGCAGATAGCTTTTGCCTTGCAGTGGCAGACAGGCTCATAAGATAAAAAAATAATTAGATGACTGGAATGTAAATGATCACAAATTATGTTTGAACTACCTTTAGTTTATTTGAAGACAAAATTTTGTAGCAGTATTTATTTAGATGAAAATCCTTGTGTATCCAATATAGAAAAGCTGGAGGCCTCACGAAATTAACTTTCAAAAGCCTGTAATTTAGTTGGAACTTTCAAATCCTACAGTTTAGAGGGACGATAATAAGCCTTAGTTGAAAGTAGCAATATTGTACAAAATACACGCCTATTTAATTAATTTACTCAATATCATGCAGCCAATGTACCCTAATGAACCGGACCAGCACAGCAACGGTAGCTCTACAAGCAGTAGAATAACATAGAAACCGAGAAATAAGTATCATTGCGCCTTTGCATCTATATTGGAAGTTATCTCTTCTTTCATTATGATATTTGAGAACTTAATGGCATTTATTGATATTGATGACAAGACAACAACAACGCGAGCCTATATCTGTCCACAACTGGACGTAAACCTCCTCAGATAAGAAGGGGGATTTGCCCATAAACCTCACGCTGGGCATACAGTTTGGGGATAGCAGAGCACAGCTTCTCGCATTGCTGACGCTTCTGCCCGTTGGTGGCCTGGTATTAAGCTGCGCTATGCCACAATCAGTCGACCGCCATAGCTACATTTTTTGAGAGTGGCTTGGGTTCCGAAAATTGAGATTGGAACTCTTTACACCCCATATCGTACAAGATGAGCCAATATTTATAATTTCCAACATACAAAGATTGAAGGTAAGACTCAAAACCGATTCTTTAAATAACCTAACTAGCAGCAAATGCCACAATATGGTGGTTTTATTTCCAGAATATTTCATCTTCCAAGGAGATCAGATAACAAAACTATAGTTATTCTACTGGATGGAGAACTCTACGTTAGGAGAGGACCGGTCTCGAATTAATTGTCAAACGTGCTCCGCGTACCAATATGACCAGCTAAACTAGACCCCAGGACCCCCTTCTATTTCAGCTATTTAGTCAAGGAAAAGTTCAGACAGCGAGAAGGGTAAGAGCTCCATTATCGATGGTTAATCGACAATAATGGTCGTTTATGATAGCAATTGTGCATAGAAAGCCATGTACGGATAACTGATACAAGATATGATTAAGAATTTAAATGGGATTAGTTGGACACATGTTCGTATAGAAAAACAGAAGAAATCTTGTTGCAAATAATGAGTTCAGTGAAAATACAAAATTATGTTTAAAAAACAATTTTTGAATTCAATTCTACGAAAGCAAATACGTACAAAGCATTGTTAATTGGTCTGGTCAGATCTTACTCCTCAAATATACAACTCCATTCATCGATGTTCATCTGAAAAAGATACAAACGTTTTTGCAAAATATACCATGAACCTTAGCAATAAGGTTATCAGTGAAATAAAAGAGATGATGGTTTTCGTTCTGTTAGTACAGCCATATAAATCCTACTCCCTACTTCCTACTATCCTACTCCTACTAATATTATAAATGCTAAAGTTTGTGAGTATGAATGGATGAATGGATGAATGTTTGTTACTCTTTCCGCAAAAACTACTGAACGTATTTGGGTGAAACTTAGAATACACATAGTTTGTGACCTAGATTAACATATAGGCTACTTTTTATCCTGGTACCACGCGTGCAAAGCCGCGGGCGGAAGCTAGTATAACATATATAATAAGAAGATAAAAAAGAACATAAAGCAGCCCAAATTACCCTTATAGAATACTCTACCTGAAGGACACGCTCATTATTTCGAACAATAAAAATATTCGGTGACATTATGCAAGCGAAAACAAAATAAAAGCCGTCGAAATCGTCCCCAGGCACGTACTTGAAACATGCAAGGGGCTTAGCCCTAACTAGGTCGTATTGCACACGATGAATAACTCATAAAACGCCATAAAGTGAATTTTATTTGAGGCTCATTAAAATATTCATTAAATACACGAAGACCGTAAACAAATACGTTTACAGCCGCTTCCGTTTCAATTTACAATGCGATTGTTGAAGCTTAAGGACTTTACTGACAATCCGATTTGATAATCCGATCCAATCGTACTGGCAGACTGTTTGACGTTTGTTTGATCATTAAAATTTTGTTGTTTTTTTGTCTATATAAACAACTAGATTTAATTGATAATATTTGCTTTTTTTACTTGCTGCTATTTTACTTTTTAACTGCTGAAATGAGGCACGGTGCAGTTCAATTTTATTAATCATCGTGTCTACAACTACAGTTCTTCTTTTACCAATTTTTTTCTATTCATTGTACTTTTTTGTTTTGGGTAAAAATAAATGTATTTTCTTTTCTTTCTTTCTTTCTTTCTTTCTTTCTTTCTTTCTTTCTTTCTTTCTTTCTTTCTTTCTTTCTTTCTTTCTTTCTTTCTTTCTTTACAAAAAGAGAATTAGGGGTTTAGACCTTCATCTTCGGAACCCAAGCTATCCTTACCGGCTTGTGGTGCACCCTGCTAACTCACAAACAGTGCTCTGGCGGCCGCATGATTGTGGCAACTTAAAACCAGCATAACTAAATTCCCTGACCACCGGTCGATGGGTAGTACAATAAGCTGTCTTACAATTTCCAACCCGCATGCTTAGCATATCCCCCTTCTCATTAAGGGAGGCCTACGTTCAGCTACTGCTGAACAGTCTACTGACTGATTTAGGCTGTGTGTCTTCATTGCTGTGATTGTGGTGCAACTCGTAAATTTTACATAATGTGTTCTAAAATTGGAGTGTCCGTAGTTTTAATGCGTTCAACCGGGTTTGGATTATAGTTATTCATCAACTATTTTATTTTAGTACGATAATTAAGGTAACGAGTCCGTTGGGGTTAATTTTGTGGATGATGTTGAAGAAATATAGTATTTCTGATGAAAATGTTAAATTCACCGGAGCGTAATTTGTTCACAGGCGAGAAATTTAATATCTACATAAACTCTAAAACAATGTGCCTTAGATTTTATTACACTTTATTTGAGTTATCTTGGATGGTATTGAATTTTAAATTTAAATTACATATGTAAGGATAAATGGATTAAGAAATTTGGTACAGTATTAACGCGATAAGTATCTTCTTGACTTGAATATTCACAGGATTTATAAAACAAATTTATTAATCAAACTACAATTTTGCCACGAATTTCATATACTTATAAAATATGATAAAAATTTCAAAATGATTGTATAATACCTACTATTACCTACTATTACATACCATTACTATTATTAGTACATACTATTTAGCAAGACAGTGATCAATTGGATTTGGATCAATTCACTCATTGCAATTCATATCTCAGCGAGTTGTTATATTATCCAAACTATCGTAAAAATCCTTTTACATCTTAAAAAAGAGCATGGTCTTCACCTTTGTAACATAATATTAGTAAGAAACGCTCTCGTGCGTGGCTTAGCTTTTCGTATTCATAGCAGATCATCTTAGTTAAGCAACACTTTACCAGGACACTACTTGGATGAGTGAACGTTTAGTGGAATTTAGATCTCACCGCTTATGAAAGCGCCTTCTGAAGAACGGGCTTCGGAATTTTAAGATGGTTGGTCCCGGCTTTTACAGTCGTTAAGCCATGTTGGAGGCCTTCGCGCGGCCAAACGCAAAATAAGTGAGTAATATTATAATAAGTAGAGCATTCATGTATTTCATCAATATCTGCAGCTTGTGGTTCCTAGTTATAAGCTCTTATGCAATCCATTATTATTATTAGTATAATTTAAGAGCCTAGCTATTGTCGGTGTAGTAACACAGTAGTGATGCAATCCTCTCCATTTTGCTCTTTCCATTGCAGCCGAGAAGACTTCTCTTCTCTTTCACTTCTGTTTCATGTAGCTTATTCTTGATCTTCCTCTTCCATGCTTTCCACCTTTTCCTTAATGATGTTTCCAATAAAATTATCATGTCGTATTAAGTGTCCAATCATTTTGCCTCTATTGTTTTCAAAAGCAATCCACTTCAACGAAAGAATAAAAAATCTTCAGTTTTCAAAGGGTTACCGCAGCTGCTCATCATTGTCACCTCACAATCTTCAGGTATTTCAGCGATAACTATCTACGTCTTGCAGTCCATTAAATAAGATCCTACGCCATGTGCTCACTTAACCTCAGATGACACCGCCATTGCCGATACCATCACCCATAAGACCGTAACAGACAATTGAAAGCCGCCGATGCGCTTGCAAAATCATAATAGCGAGTCAAAACACGTGCCCCAAGATCGCAGATAAACTTGATAATTCACTTTAAAAAACCTTTTCGACCTCAAAAGTTAGTTTATCGGCTTTCAATCTGGAATCTGTTCGGCACACATTCAGTCATTGTGCCTTATCGTTAGGATTAATCGCATGAATAGGACCCAAGCCGCAATTTTTTTAGGTAAGTAAACTTCCTTTACGTGTTTGCTTTGGCGAACGTTTTAGAATTTCGACAATGACAGAGAATTGAAATCTCGATGATATTGTTCGGTTTGAGGATTTGTTGACAAATGATTTGGGTTGTTATTTTTAGTTTAACTAGAGTATGAAAGAACCCATACGTCTTAACTACACGCACATAAACTGACAATGCTTTCCTAAGACATCTAAAATTAATAAATAAATAATAATGCTGGACACTCACACAGCATCATGTAGCCCCAAACTAAGCAGAGCTTGTATAATGGTAACCACATGACAGATATACTAAACAATATTTTTTTTAAATACATACATATTATACATAGAAAACACCCAGATCTGAGACAAATATCTGCAAATAATGAAAACATTTATCCCGCGGCGTGAATCGAACCCCTTCTGCGTCTCAGGCGGACCTTCACCCACTGCGCCACAAAGGCCGTCAAAAAAAAAATATAATATTATGAATTCCGTATTGAGTGCCGAATAACACAACTCTTCATATTTACCGGCACAGCCACAACGGCATCGTGAAGCGTCATGTCTGAGGCCAGCAGTCAACGTGTTAGTGTAAGACGCTTTGAGTGCTGAATAACACATGATCAATGTACTACATCACCACACAGACCACTAGCCTATATCAGTCCACTGCAAGATAGGCCTCCCCTAACAAAGGAGATCATAATTCTCATGCTGAGCACGCGGGTTGGTGCAGGGCATAGCTTCACGCAGCGCCAATGCTCCTGCCCATCGGCAGTCAGGGAATTTATCTGGCCAGTGTTAGGCTGTGCATTCAACCGACCGCCAGAGGCCCGTTTGAATATACAGTAGGGTGCACCACAAGCAAGTGAGGTTGGAACACCTCATGCGTTGTTCATATAGTTAGGCAATTTATACTTACATATTATTTTCTTAGTATTTCACTGCTAAACATGAAATAATGAGACATATGCAATGCTAGGATGCATGCAAGGGCTAGGAAGGGTTGAGAAAGCTTGTAAAAAACTTGTTTCAAGTTTGTAAATTCAAAAGTTTTTTTTTATGGTATCTGAAGATGGAACAAGCACATGGCACACCTGATGTTAAGTGGTAACCATTACCTATCACAATGCATTGTATAGTTTTTCGGAACGTGCTCCACGATGCAGCACCCTGCGTCCATCAACTTGAGGCATGAAGATGATAAGCCTCTTGTGCCTGTAATTTCACCGGCACCCATACCCTTCAAACCGAAACACAGCAATGCTGCTTCACGGCAGAAATAGGCATGGTGGCAGTACTTCCCCGGACGAGCCCTCTACAAAGAACTCTACGTAAATTAAGTTGGTAAAGTTTACAAGTTATTAAATTACGTAAATACGGTTGAATATTTACTATGAATTATTAAAATAAAAACACTTAAGTGCATCGGCATAATGGATGCTATTTATTTAAAACTATTGTTGGAAAGCTTTTTGAAATAAATATCTTTACTTTGGATCTAGCACGCGAGGCTTATGCCAACGTTTTAGCTTAGATATGAGGCAAACACGTGAAATTGCCCTGTTAACTGCCATTTACCCCGTAAATTATTAAGGAAATATAATAGACATTGTAAAATTATGGAATAATAGGGTAGGTGTGCATTGTAACGCGAGGTTTAAATCAGATTGAGATACTATGGTGTGATAATAAAAGAAGATGGTAAAATATATTTTTCACTTCTCTTGCTCAAAAAGTGTATCATAATAGTGTAGCTTAGCGGGCCTAAAACTCGAGTTTAATACCTCGGGCTAAAAAGTATATTTTCTTTTTAATTTTTGTCTAAAATCATCAGCCCGTACAAAGCATTCGTTCTCTTACATAAAAACTCGACTTCTTGGTGCACCGTCAATCTTTTTTTTTGAAAATAGAACCGTCTTGGTGATGTTTTATGAAGGTTGATTAATTTTTAATAAAATTTCTGAAAATTGTCTAATTTTGAATTGTTTTATTTTCTCGCAATCGAAGTGAAAAGTAGAGTGTTTTACTCAGGCCAAAACCACCCATTATAACTCGGTCTTGTCATCCTCCCTCGCTACGCTCGGGAGTATAACAACCTCGTATATAATGGGATGGTTTAGTCCCTTGTAAAACAATCTACTATTATAGGCTCTGAAGACAGTTATACAGTTATATAGTCATCATAGCTATATGCTATTAGCATCTAAGCTATAATGTATATTATTTTGCCCAGTCAAGTCTCAGTCACGTCCCGGTTACGTCACGCCATACTGTGGTTATGCTACGTCCAGAAAATCTAATTTTCTCTCACAATACCTACCAGAGCGCGGAAACGAAGATGTCAACTTTCAACAAACAAATCATTAATTTGTTCTGGTTTGCGGAATTACTAGACGATTGTTGTGTTCACAAAAGAAAATAATATTGTCTCGTTGTTATCATGGAGAGCTTTAGATGTCTCATGCTGTGAAAATGCTATCATTCCTGATTATCATCATCATCATCATTTTACGCAGCCGTCACATTCTGCTAAGTATTAAAGGCCTTTGTATGTGTTAATCTCCATGGTCCAACGCTAAAAGGACGTCTTCACTATTATTCTATTCAATTTACAATTAATTGAAACTTAAACCCTAAACTACAACTCGACTTTACGCATTGCTGAATACATAAAGGCCTTCCTAATTTGCCATCCACCACGGTCATGGTCAAGTCGCATTCATGAAAACTAAAATAATGCCAGCATAATTTTTCATCAGCAAGTTGAAGAGGCAACGGGCAAACTCTGTGTGGGTAGACTTTAAAGCCTGTAGAAACGATAACCGTTGAGGAAATAAAGGAAATAAAGGTTCTCGAACGGTGACCGCGATCTGGAAGACGAAGTGTAAGGAGACCAAAAGACTGACGACATGCTAAAGATTGAAGATTGCAGATGCAGATTGATTGTCTTTCATGGAATCCTGCGGGAAACCTATGTTCAGCAGTGAATCTCTATAGGTTTTTTAACGATGATGATGATTTTTGTTCAAATCAATCATAATTCTAAAACTGTTCTTGAAATTGTTAAAAATATTTTGAAAAATCTATGTGATACATCAGAAATGTTATTTTCAAACAGTGATATAACTAAAATAAAAAACAATGAAGTTCTCGCACGTCAAACCCATGATGGTGAGATAAATTAAGTAGAGACACACCGTGTGTGGCTCAGCATATACATACCACAGATCAAAACCACGATAATAACTAAAACTTACCCCTTAAGATCATATAGAACCAGAGCCCACTAATAAAAACAATTATGTTCCAGGCACCACAGTGTTCCGTAGTGCGAACTAGATGCAAAGATATTACTTTATAAAATCTTTAAAACTTTTGTTTGCTTTGTTTTTGTTTGTTATTTCACAATAAGTACAAGTAAAATGGTAAAAGTGAGGTAACATCAAAATAGTTAAAGTCATTCATCAAGGAATAACTTTAAGGCTGTTCCTCCACTTTTGAAACACTGAGTTTTGGTACTATAAAATGAAATGTAGGTACGTTGGATATGTCGAAGAAATATATAATTTTTTACAAAAAAAAATGTTTTACGATCCTACGCTTTTGTGGGATCCTTTGAATCAAATGACGCGAGTTTGACACAATTTACAAAGTGGTTTTATTTGACTTTGGTTTAGTCACCATCGTCATCATCATCAGCCTATAGAAGTCCACTGCTGGACATAGGCCCTAATGAGCGCCATTGCGCCCTGTCCTGAGCTCGACGCATTCAGCTTCTACCAGCAGCCTTTCGCAGATCGTCACTCCACCTGGCCGGAGGGCGTCCTACACTGCGTTTGCCAAGCCGCGGTCTCCACTCAAGAAGTCGTTTACCCCAACGGTTATCGGTTCTTCGGCAGATATGGCCAGCCCGCTGCCACTTCAGCTTGCTAATTCTCGGAGCTATGTCGACAACTTTAGTTCTTTAGTAGTAGTTTTTTTTTATATGTCGGATATACTCGTTACGGATTCTCTCCTTCAGAGAAACTCCGAGCAAAGTTCGTTCCATAGCTCGCTGAGCGACTTTAAACTGGTGGACTAGCCGTACTGTGAGTGTCCACGTTTCGGATCCGTATGTCATGACGAGTAGGACGCACTGATTGAAAACCTTCGTTTTCAAACATTGCGGTATGGGTGACGAGAAAACACGACGTAGTTTTCCAAATGCATGCAATGAATCCTCCTCTTGGCCTCCTTTTCGAAGCTGTTTCTGCCCAAAACTGCAAACCACCGGTTAAGTCACCAAATAGAGCAAAAGACACAATCCTGGGACTTGGTAAGATGCGATTACCAACTATGTCTTCCGTTCTATCATAAAATTCCATGAAATGTCACGACTTACACACCAACGTTCTGGATGATCTAAATTCCACTGACTCACAGGATTAATGGTACATTCGACATGCTCTTAATTGTAGAACCGTAAGCTACTTAACTCAGGGGTCCTATTCTCTTTTGATCTTGCGTTGTCATAAGTGTCATTTCGTATCATATTCCTTGAATTGACTGTCATTCCCTAACATTGCTAGCAACAAGGACAACAAAATTATACAAAAATGCAAATTACTTATACAAGATGAGTTTGGCATTACTTTGCATTTATTTTATGTATAAACCCGATGGCATTATATGCATTTTTTTCTTTCGGCATTATATTCTAAGTACACTATCATTATGCATTCCAAAATTTCATGTCATATAATTTTGTTTTGAAAAAAATAAGTGCGAATTACCACGTGCTGTAAACGGTGAAGGAAAACATTGTGCTAAAGCTAATGTACGATTCACAACTACCGGCGCGCGTCTGAGAGCATCGAAGCGCATTTTATAATTTTGTATTGATTAGTGTAAGCGGCCTGCAACCGTACTAATTAATTTAAATAAATTAAAATGAAAAATAAAATAATTTTAACATGGTAAAGGAAATTGAAACATCCACAACGCAGTTAAGTTTCTTATTTGCATGCGATATCTACTTACTTTATGTCAGTGTTTGAGAAAACTCAAAGCTGCGTAAATTGCATGCAAATAAGGAACTTAACTGCTTTGAAGATGTTTCAATTTCCTTTGGCATGATATAAAATGCTCTCCGACGCGCGCCGGCAAGTTTGAATCGTACATGAGTCTGCTCCATATGTACTGACCATAATTTTCCTGTGCGTAAGGCTGACTATGCTGATGGTATAGGTGCTGGGCAAGCCTACTCCATGGAACCATATAGCCGGCCCAGGCACTACATTTAAAATGCCAGAGAGAAGATAATATTCTTACAATTTTATTAATCACAGAACTAACGAACAGAATTATTTGGAATTCCCATGAACTTTTTAAAATTTGCAATCCTTTGTTTTCTCTTGTTTTATCGATATTTGTAAGGCCACGTATCCGGCTCAAAAGCGTTCAAAAGTAGGCGTGCTTTATTTATAGTCTGTTTTGATCATTGCACAATTGAACAAAAAATCTTTTGTGCAATCCATGACAGGAAAATGATGGTTCTTTATTGTGCGATGTTTTTTGCATAGTTATTCCCCATTGATGAAAATCACAATAAGAGTGCATAGTTCTCTTTCTAGGATTTCTCTTCAGGTAGACTAAAAAGCATGGTAGGCTTGTTTTTATTAAGTTCATAGTATTAACTTACAAATAATCTACATACTTTTACTTATTTGAGAAACCAATAGCGATACGAAATACGAATGATTATAGCACTAAAATTATAGGCCTTAGTTAATTTATAGTTTACTATTAATTAATAGGTTTCTACGTTTGTATCAAAGAGTTATGCGTGTATTTAAAATTGTTCAAAGCACTAGATTTTACTATATCAGTTTTTCATAATAAGTGAAATTAATATTTATTTTTTAAAATAAAAACTTTCATGATTTCTATTCCAATAAGTTTAAGCCTCAACGGAATTCATAAGACTTACAAATAAATGCCCCAAGAAAGAATTAAGTCATAATTATTAGTTCAGCAAAATTTATTAATCAGAGCTCATAATAAATTTAAACAGTGAAATACACAGAGCATATCTTAAATGCCAAACCTACACAATGGTTTTCAATATTATAATATCGATTATCTAAATGCAATCATTGCTAATGAATACGTTTAATGTACGAATTTGAATATAACATGTACTATAAATGGCAAATAGACCTTTTACCTGCAAAATTTAGTACCAATACCGTCCGGGCAATAAGCGCCTTCGAGCCTATCGTATTAATTTGATCCTTGCATTGGTAATAATGGTTATTTGCTATGCTATTGTCAACGTGGGCTTCTATAGGCGAGGTAGCGCTATTATTAATAGTAGTAACGAAGCATTTTTTGGGGTGGGTAGTGATGGCAAGCAATATTATATCGATATTGTAAAATTAATAATCGGTTTACGTCGTCGGTAAACTTAGTTGTCGATAAAGGTTTGAGTAACAAAACACCCGATATCTATATAAATTGCGTAGTCTTTAGAATTACTTATTATGTATTTCATAAACTTGAACCTGGCACAAATATATATAAATACTTTAAAACATTATTGATTCTTACATAGTTTCTAAGCAGTTACCAATTTTTAGTAAACTATTTACCTAAATAAAAATGATTTTACTTAATCGGTAATGTTTTCTTATTTCCAGATTTCTAATAAATAAATAAAATTAATAAATAATGCGGGACGTAATCACACAGCATCACGTAGCCCCAAACTAAGCAGAGCTTGTATTATGGGAACCACATGATTGATATACTACACATTTTTTTTTTGTAAATACATACATATCATACATAGAAAACACCCAGACCCGAGACAAATATCTACAGAACATGCAAACATTTGTCCCGCAGCGGTAACAGCGGTAAGCGGTGTAAGGTAACTTCAACATTCAAGCTTTTTTTTTATTAAATTAGTACCATTAGTACCCTTTTAATCAAGTAAGGCAAGTAACTCTGAATAATCCACCGCACAAACGAGTGAATTACTTTAATTTATGAAAGCACATTTAAAAAATAATAATAAATAAATTATGCTGAACGTTATAACCTTATCACACAGCATCATGCAGTCCCAAACTAAGCAGAACTTGAATTATGGGAACCACATGATTCATATACTACCGAGACCCGAGACAAATATCTGCAAAACATGCAAACATTTATCCTGCGGCGGGAATCGAACCCGCAACCTTCTGCGTCTCAGGCGGATCTTCGCCCACTGCACCACAGAGGCCGTCAATATCGATGAATCGAAAGTATCGACTTTTAATATCGATAATTACGCCCCGAAACATCACTAGCACTTTTATCGTTCCCACAATTTTTTGCACAATCGGCCCACAGGGATTACCAAACAATGATAGACGCACACGCAGGCCACACATCATTTCACAAGGAGCATAAGTTTTTGTCGACACATTTAATGTTGTTCTGCAAGTTATTGCAAGTTATTGAGAGAATTTTACGCAGTTTGAAAAAACCTAAAACTAACCCTAGTTTAGTTAACTCATAAACAAAGACCATATTTAGCTACAAGTCTATTGATATGTTAACCAATATTGTTAACTGATGAGTTATCCAACTTCATTATGAACTTGATTGACAGTTAGTCTGGATTTGTTTCCCATGTTTAACTTGGTAAAATTATTGACTCTATTCTAAAGCCTGTTCAATACACATTAAATAATATAAAACGTTTATTTTCTCTTACAAAATATTGGATACAAGTAGGTATAATAACGTTCTATACCAATTTTGCAAGAGGTGCCTAATATAGGCTTTTTAACAAGCCTGTAATACAGGTCACCAGGTGCTCTTGCTCAGAATTGAACAAATAACTGGGTGACAGCTCACTTATTTAAAATACTAGTCTACATAGCTGATCTGTATACCACAATTATGTAGAAAAATCTAACGCTAATTATAATTATGAAAACATTTTTGATTTATTTTTATTTTTTATCGTGTATAGTGTGAGTATATTGTGCTGTATTGTCTTGTATGCATTATTTATTGTCTTGTGGAAACACATGGTAAGGTCTATTTAACTATGTAACATACTTGAAACTTTAATAGTAAGTACCTTATGTATGAATGAAACTTTAATAGTTTTAATAGACCTTACCATGCGTTTCTACTAGTCAATAAATAATGTGTATTAGTCAGAGCCTTAGTCAATAATGTCTTTATTAAATATTTTTATCAGATGTGAATGAATAAAACATGGAGTAATTTCCATTATTCGTTTATGTTCAGATCACTTGGAGTTACTGCCCAACGTACTCAGATAATGCTGGTTAAAATACCTAAATATCAGATTGTTTTGTTTTTGGCGAAAAATTGAAAGTTTATGTTTGACAAAAGCTTAAAGTTTTCTATTTATTTCACGCGTTAGTATTTTATCACCAAAAATATATAGAATTTATATCATTGCACTAGTTATTCAATATTTTTTTCTATAATTATTTAGTAGAAGGGCTATGTATCAACTACCACCACACTATTTGGTCTTAAAGAGCATTGCTGTGTTTCGATTTGACGGGTGTGGAATTATAGGCATGGTGTTATTATCACCTTCATATACCATAAATAAATGAACTCAGCGGGGTGATCGGCTAACTCTGTTGCAAACAGAAGTGATTGCCACCGATCCTGTTTTTACAAACTTTGACATTTCATACGTCGAAATAGAATGAACGTCAATTGACAAACTATCACAGTTTGTTAAAACAGGATCGGTGTCAATCATTTCTGTTTGCAACAGAGTTAGCCGATCACCCCACAGATCACTGTATTGTAGCCATTGTAAGACACGTTCTAAACATGGGTCTTATACTTATTTTACTCTTTTCTATCTTCTAGTCATTAAAAAATATATTTAATCATCCGATTACACTCGCTGCTGGGTAAAAACTTTTTCTTTATCTCATCACTCTTGGCGGTAGATAGCCAAATCTACTGTTCCTAAAATGCCTTCACATTAAAGTCAAAGAAATTACGTTTTGACCAGAAAAATAACCAAACTCTTTGGTTTTGACAGTCAAAAACTCAAGTATTTTTACGCTATGTAGTATAGATACACAATATTTTTTTTATTATTCCAACACCCCAAGCGAGTCAATGGTACACGCTGGTTTAATTTTTGCAAAACTGTAGTAGGTACCTTCTACGACGTAGGCTCTCATGCAAAATCGTTCGAGTGTTTACGGATAGATGGCGCTGTTGAAATGATTTGTGAACGAAACTCATTGTAAACCCCCTTACTTGTGAACGCTGCTCAACGTTAACTAATGCTCTAAGCTAGGCCTGTCACTATCCAACGGTAAGAGATGGCAATAGTCTATGCATCGTTTATCTTTTGAAAGATGTTCATCTTAAGTAAGGCCGACGATATTTATTTTTTGAGTTTAGGAAGCAAATAATTCTTCAGTAACTTCTGCATACTTCAATATACTACGATTTTTATCTACTGCATTGAAATTACAAATTTTATTTAAAAAGATGTAAATTGGTCTTTAACAGTTCCTGAATGAGATTTTAAGCTATGTCGGAGGCAACCTAAAGGCGACCTAAAAACTCCAGTACCTGAGTTGGACACTAACTTATACTAAGAAGAAGAATTATATTTTCCTATTATGAAAAAAAAGCGCTTAGACAATCATAATAGTAAGTCACATTCCACGTGACTTTGGCTACGCGCGACTAAACTCGCGGTTGGATCACCCAATCTGGACTAGTATATGATGATATTGATGTGTCTTGTACACAGTGAGAAGATTCCATGTGTGCTAATGTCATAGCCTCATGCATTATATTAAAAAATACATTTGTACCTAGGTAAGAAGTACTATTTTTTATCAGACTTAAGAATCAAAATCCCTGAACATTATGTGGGTTCTGAACTCAAAGCCTGCTTATCTCCAGCTAATTTAATTAAAAACCCAGCCGTAAAAGAAACTCCATGTAAAAGATACCGTAAATGTGTTTCGTCTGACAAATTCTAACCGAAATCTGATAAAACTCGACTCGATCCATTTCGCCAGAACTTCCCTTTTATCTCGCCACTGAAGAACCAAACCGCCTATTCGTAGGTACCCATAGGTTTATCTTCTGAAACTTTGGCTAATTCTATTTTATATTCAATCTTTCGTGGCACTGCTGTTTGGCGATAAGGCTCTTCTTTTCAATTTTCATAATGAGCTCCACATTATACAAATGAGTTTGCTCTCTATCTAAATTCAACTGTAAAATTATTTTTTTGTAGAGACGTATGAAAATGGGTTGCTCATTTAAGTAAAGGTTACTTCATCACCTTTTTTTTATCTAATAGCGCTCGTGGCGTATCATACTTCAGTAGCAGATCATCTTGTTTAAGCCACACCTGGTCAGTACTTGGATGGATGACCGTTTAATGGCATCAATATCTGAGCTCTTCCATGCTTCGAACGGCACATTATGATGTTGGTCCTGGATTTGATCTTTGAAGTTGTCCAATTTGTAAGGAATAATCTAGACCTATTCAATAACTTTAAATGTAAGCGGAAATTACGTAAAATATTTTGTCCACTCAATAAAACGGCCTTTATGAACAATAGCGTATTATGCATGGCTCCAAGGCTCTAAAATCATCTACCGCAAAATATGCTTGAAACATCCTCGAACGGCGTGTTTAAATTAAAACTTTAAAAAGTGCTCATAGATAAGGTTTACTATAGTGTGGATGAATATCTTAGTGATAAGTTTTCTTGACAATGTTTAATTACTAATCTGATACTTACAAAGACATTTTTTTCCTTGTTAATTGACATTAAACAATAACTTTAATTCTGTTTGATTATATTCATGCACGACAACAGTGACACCTAGCTAGTGACACCTACTTAATATTTGACGACCTCTGTGGCACAGTGGGCGAAGGCCCGCCTGAGACGCAGAAGGTTGCGGGTTCGATTCCCGCTGTGGGACAAATGTTTGCAGGTACTGCAGATATTTGTCTCGGGTCTGGGTGTTTTCTATGTATAATATGTATGTATTTACAAAAAAAAATGTATATGTGTAGTATGTCAATCATGTGGTTCCCATAATACAAGCTTTGCTTAGTTTGGGGGTACATGATGCTGTGTGATAACATCATCTTCATCATCATCATCATCAGCCTATAGCAGTCCACTGCTGGACATAGGCCTCCCCTAATGAGCGCCATTGCGCCCTGTCCTGAGCTCGACGCATCCAGCTTCTACCAGCAGCCTTTCGCAGATCGTCACCCCACCTGGCCGGAGGGCGTCCTACACTACGTTTGCCGAGCCGCGGTCTCCACTCAAGAACTCGTTTACCCCAACGGTTATCGGTTCTTCGGCAGATATGGCCAGCCCACTGCCACTTCAGCTTGCTAATTTTCTGAGCTATGTCAACAACTTTAGTTCTATGTCGGATAAACTCATTGCGGATGTGTGATAACGTCCAGCATTATTTATTTATTTATTTATTTATTTAACATGCTTCACAAGCTGATCATGGCTGAACTTATTCATTTATGTACCATCTCCTACCCATGTTTCGTTAACTAAATGATTATGATTATGACTATTTTTCAGTCAAGCCATATTGGAGGCCTTCGGGTGGCCTTAAAACTCTGACACCAGAGCTACCCACTAACTCTTACGCTACTGCGTCCTCTACTGCGTCTTCCTATTGGAAGAAAGGATATAATAAAGCCAAATGAAGCCCCAGAATCAGTCTTTTTAAATAAAACCAGTTATTCTCGTTACAAGCAACTTCACGGCAATATTTTTGATGATTCTCTGATTGATTTAAATATGCCGGTTAATTTTGGTATCTATCTACGACAGTATACGTATTTTAGAACTTTAAGTACACCTGTGCTCTTATACCGGTTCAGATGAGTTAGTCATACTTTATCAGGAGAAGAATAAGAATTATTTATACATTAGCTTCCAACCGCGGCTTGGCTCGCATGCTACCTGTTAAAAAGTGTGTTAATCTAAGTTAAAAAGTGTGTTTATCCTAAGTTTCATCCAAATCCGTTCAGCCGTTATGGAGTTTGAACCCAGCATGTCTAGCGTGGGGATTATAGGGTAGGCATATCCCCCTTTTATTGGGAAGGCCTATGTCCAGTACTGTAGACTGATAGACTGGTATAGGCTGGTGTGTTGTTGTGGTTTCGTGGTGTTACGGAGTTGAATGGGGAGCAACACACACACACATACATTTACAATATTAACTTTATTTTTTTTATTTTAGTGCGATAAGTGTGTGTTTGTATGACATGATCACATCATTTCTTCTTCGCCCGCGCAAGACTAACCTGTCCCGTCGATTCAACACAGTTAATCGATACACATTAAAAGTTATTTTATAAAACTTAAAAAGTTGATGACTACAACAACCACTTTTCTTTTTTAATCCTTTTTCTAGTAATATTCTAAGTTTCTTTAGTTTTCTAGTAATTGGAGTACATAATCAACTTATAAAATGTTAATCAAAGTATCAATAGGTACTATACAATAAACAATCAATAGCACAGAATAATCAATAGTACCTTTTTGTAATAAACATTTTGTATTTGAATAAACGTAGTCAATATTTAGAGAGAACTCGGTTCAGTTCTGTTTGATTTGCCAAAGTAGATAACTACTGGCTGATGTATGAGTGACTAGAGTGAATGCAAAGTTAGTTGGAATACAGAGAAGCAACTTTTTGGGTTTTTTAACTCTAATAGTTACTTAAGACGACAAATAATAAGTATTTATTAAGTGAGAGTACATCCAGATCCGAGACAAATACATTTTCTCGAGTCTGGGTGTCATCAATTCATGATATGTTCGTATTAAAAAAAAAATATGAGTAGTATTTCAGTAATGTAGTTCCAATGATAAAAACAAGACGAAAAAACAAGGGGGTTAGTGGTCATTTTTGAGCTTTTATCAATCATCATAAATCAAAAACTATGCACGATATAAAAAAAATAAAAACGGATTTAAATTGTTCAAATCAAGCCCTTTGATTTGATACCCCCCTAACCCTACCCATAATCCTACACCTAACCCTACCTTTAACTCTACCCCTACATTAAGTAAGTACTCCTCACCAATTTTTAGCCAAATCGGTTCAGCTGTTCTTGAGTTATAAATAATGTAACTAACACGATTTTCTTTTATATCACAACTCACTAGTAATAAATGCGAAAGTTTGTGTGTGTGAATATGTTTGTACCCACTCAAGTCCGTAACGGTTGAACGGGTTAGATGAAACTAAGAAAGGGCTTAGATTGTGACCTTGATTACCATATAGGCTATATACTTTTTATCCGGATACCACGCGAGCCAAGCCGCGGGTGAAAAGCTAGTCTTTCTTTATATATAAAAATGAATCACAAAAACTCGAAAATTGCTCGACCTATTTGAATATTTTTTATTTTGTTTTCCTCAATACTGGGTTGGTTATTAGAATAGGAATTGCTAGTTAGAATTTATTACAAATAAATTTTAGGTAGTACACAGTTTATAATAAAATTAATTATTCTATAAGGTGGTGTTCCAACCTCCAGCCAACCGGCTTGGGATTCTAAGATGCCAGTGGTGCACCCTGGTAACTAACAAACGGGGCTCTGGCGGCCGGCTGATTGCGGCATAGCGCAGCCTAATACCGGCACAGCTATGTTCACTGACCGCCGAAGGACAGTAGCGTCGGCGCGGCAATGCGAGTAGCTGTGCCCAGCATAGGAATCCCTACGCTGGGCATACCCCCTACTTATCTGGGAAGGCCTATGTTCAGCAGTGGACTGAAATAGGCTAGTGTACTTCTGTGTAGTATTCGTTAAGAACCATAATAATTCCTTTAATATTTTCCTATGAATTTCAAATGAAGGTACTTATGAAATGTATCTTGACCTTCATAAATCTGTGTTCCTAGATTTTAAAAACAAGAAATGACTAAGCAATTTTAAGTTGAATTTAAATGGTTTCTAATATTAATATTTTTTCCTTTTAAACATCATGTTTTAGGCAGCCGTATATTGATTCTACACTATGTTTCCTTAGCCACGGTCTCCTCTCAAGAACTCGTTTACCTCAACTGAGAACAGGGCCCAATGGCGCTCATTGGGAGAGGCCCTATGCCCAGCAGTGGACTGATATAGGCTGCTGGTGATGATGATGATGACAAGTCGACTTTATGAGCTTATATTTAGAAACGTTCTAAATTATCTCCGTGTAGTCAAAAACCACTTAATTTTGGTTATACTAACCTGTAGTTCTACTCTAGACGTCATTTCATTGGATTTTTTCGTAGGTTTCTTAGCTTAACGCTTTGACTGCTTAAAACACCACCTTCAATATAGATGGCTGCATCGTTATGTCCGAAGATGTAAGGGGTTCCTACCTCCATCTTTGGAACCCAAACCAACCTCACCTGCACGTGGTGCACCCTGCTAACGAGCAAACGGGGTTTTGGCGGCCAGGTGATTGCGGCATAGCACAGCCTACCACCGGCACAGCTAAATCCCCTGGTCGCCGATGGGCAGCATTCTGGCGCTGCGAGAAGTTGTGCCCTGCAATTCCCAACCCGCTTGCCCAGCGTGGGGATTATGGGCATATCCCTCTTAAGGGAAGGCCTATGTCCAGCAGTGGACTGATATAAGCTGGTGTGGTGTGGTGATCATGTCCGAGTCCTACAGTTTTTTTTACTTATAATAAGCGTTTGACCACTATCACACTTTTTTTTTGTCGATGTGAAAATGCTTTAACTCGGGGAGAGTTGGAGGGGTCTGTCGGGCTCTCCGCCAGCAACTAGTTCTCGCTAGCTTGGCCTAGCGGCCTACCGACTAAAAACACACGGCATTCCTTCACTCACCGTAGTGCTAGTGCATCATCGAACCATTCATCGCCTGATGAAGGGCTCGACGCTGCAGTAGCATTTGACAGGTTCATGGGGTCCTGGTGGGATTCTACCACAGCCCCGTCCGTACCACTATCACACCTGAAACAGGTGAAGATGTAGTCTAAGATGGAGCATGCTTACCTGGAAGAAACCGATTCACTCAAGATTTGAAGACTCCGAGATTATGTACTGTTCCGGGCATATAGACGCCAGAAGCAAGTTCCACTCCTTGCTACTTGCTTGCTTGTTTTCTTTGTAGTTAACTCGATAGTGTCAATGTTTTAAAGCCTCAGATATCCTGTAACAAATAAAATACTTTAATGTGTATTCGCCTTTAATTTATGCATGTTTACTGATTTATTTCTGAAGGTCTTAGGCAAAAAATGGCATATTTTTTATATTTTTAGGGATTTTCTAAGGCTTATGATAAAGTAGGTTAAAATGACAGGTATGTAAATGATTGTTAGGTACTTACCATAGTAGTCTTAAACATTTAGGATTTTTGCGTTTAAAATCCTTTGCCGAAATATAAAACAATGTTTGCGTATGGGTCTGTAAATTATTCATAAATTTTGAGGCATTTTACGATCCAAATTACCATTATTTAATTACCTCTACTATGTTATTATTACAGATCACGCGATTTGGCGCTGTTACAATTTAATAATAAGTTTAAAATTTATACATTTATGAATAACTAAACAATATTTTGAATTTATTTCAAACTAGCCTCGGGACAAACGTAGCCTCCTTTATTCCAGGTCATAAACTATGACCTGTTTATGTTTAACTACTTTATTCCAAGTTTACAAGGTTTGAGATGAAACTGTCTTCTTCTTCTTTTTATTTTTGGCCTCTGTGGTAAGTAGGCCAAGTAGGCCCGGGCCTAGGGCGGCAAAATTTGGGGGGCGGCAAAACTTGGTGGATTTTTTCATTGGTCGCGTAGGCAATGTTCAGTAAAAGTTTTCTTTGTCTTGTTTCTTTTGTGCACCAAAAATTTTGCTGTTTTTGTTCTATAAGGCACCCCCCGCTCCCTAACCCAATTAAAATCCTGGATAAAATAAAATACAGTTCAGAGCCGGAATAGGTTAAGAAAAAAATTCAAGGGCGTAGTTCGAGGAGCTCGCGTGAGTTGGTTTAAGTCGAATCACGAATTTAGAAGAGCCAAAGGCAAGGAACAGGCTCGAGGGGTTGATTTTTTTCGTATTTTACAGCGAGTAGGGGGCAGTAATATTTCATATGCCTAGGGCGGCCAAAGGATCAAATCTGCCCCTGTCTGTGGTCGACGTCGTCAAGATTTAACAATAATAAGGCGATAAAAGTTGAGTGTGATAAAAAGAGAGTTAGGTTTATAAGAAAAATAGTAGCAAAAGTTAAAATATATAAGCCAAGCACAGTTTCTTGCCAATCCTTCTAATTTTGATCGAGTTACCAATTAATGTTTAGGATAAAATACGATTCAAAGTATACTTTAAGTTCCTACTGAATAAAGTATTTTTTTACATTACTCTACTATATTTCACCCAAATCCGCTCAGAGAGTTTCTTGCCAATCCTTCCCTACTTGGTCGTGTTAATTGGTTAAAAAAATATGATTCAAAGTGTACTTAGTTCCTACTGAATAATGCAATTTTATTATACTTTACTGTTCTTCTCAGTCATGATTCCGGAGTTGAGTGGGAACAAACATACTCACACAAACACATAGTATGTGTATGATGTGATAATTAAGTGCAGTATATTGAATAACTATATCAAACTAGTTAAACTAATTCTAGTTCTCATATTATTTTTCTTAGCTGCTGGTGAACCAGTCTTATTATTCATAGTTTTTTGCATACAAATTGTACCAATATTATAATTTTCTATTCTACACAATTTTATATTATTACCCGCTTCCTCTTTCGCTTTCAAAGCTCACCTAACACACAGTTAAAATTAAAGGTATGTGTCCAAAAATAAAAACACAAACAAAATTGATAAACTCAAACGAAACAGGTCCACATAATTTTTTGTTACAATATTTCTTTTGTAAACTTTTATAAATTCAACTGAGCACAAACAGATTTTGATTGCAAGCTTGATTTTTGAGAAGAACACAAGATTTTTTAGTAAAATAATGTTGTTGTTTATCGGTTACTTGTCTTTCGTTAGCTGTAGTGTTTTAAGTTTTCCAAGTAAGTATTATTTATTCTACCTACTTTATGTATTATTATATTAAAAAAATATAGAACCAATTGACTGAGTTCAAAAATATTGTAAGATGCGTCTGAAATACATACAATATTTGAACTTGAAATTAAAGGGATGAATCTTAATAAGTTGATTTCTAATCCAGATCAAACTCCTAATCAAGAAATATAATATTTATTCGACTAGACTGATCTCAGTCTAGTCAGTCTTAGTCTCAGTTTTTATCATCATCTGATGATAAAAGTGTTGAGCAAGCCTTTTCCATGTAACTATGTCCTACAGCGTCCCGGTCAGTGAGCAAAATGTTACCACTAAAAGCTGTATAAATCATCAAACATAGTTGCAAAGGCCTCAGACAGACTTAATGTATAATGCTTTGAGTGAACATACGAGTATGACAAACTTACTGTAGCCGGGCTACTCGGCGCGTAGTCAACGTATACAGGGTGTAATCGTTAAGTGTGCACAGGCGATTATTCCGTAACTATTGCAGATATCAAAAAACTTTAAACTGATATCGAAAGTACTTTACCTAATGAGTAAAATGACATTAATAACTTTTTTAAAATAAAACGAGAAATATCCAAAAAAATTACATTAATCACTCCCATACATTTAGTATGAGATAGTAGAAAGGTTTTAGTTTCCTTATTTTAAGTGGAATAGTACCTACTCATTTTACCCTTGTCATTTTATAATTATGTACGATATGAAGGTATTAATGAATTTCAAGTAGATACACGTGTAGATTAATTATCTTACCACTTCAAATTTATAATAAACCTTGTTTCAATATTGTATTGATTTGAACTAGCTGAAAAGCAACATACTAAATAAAAACAAAAAGAAAGATACTCTTTGGTGTTCGTTCTAAATTCAAATTCTTTATCGCGGGTTCTCGTTCCCGCCAATTTATTGTATTTTTCAATTTGCGTTAATAATCGTGATTGTTGCATTTATTGATTGAAAAATGGCATATTCCAATACAGAAAAGAGGGACATGTTAAAAATGTACTACAAACATGATTGTAACAATAGGGCGGCCATTATCGCCTACAGAAGAGAGTACCCAGATAGAGAAGTTCCTTCTGGTACGTATTTACGTAAGTTGGATAACAATTTGATAAATTATGGATCTTTTAACAGAAAAAAAGGTTCGAGAACAAGAGCTCCGGAATTTGATAATGACTTAGATAACAATATTATTAACTACGTAGTAGATAATCCACAAGAATCAACGCGTTCAGTGGCCCGATCATTTCCAGTGTCCCACAATTATGTACACAAGTTATTAAAAAAACACAACTTCAAAGCATTTAAGATAAAACCTACTCAAACGCTACACAATGATGATCCTGCTCGTCGGCTGGTCTATTGCAATTGGCTAGTCAATAATTATGTCAATGTAAGGTCAATTTTATGGACCGATGAAAGTAATGTTTCAAACTGCGGCATTTACAATAGAAAAAACTCGCATTATTGGTCAATTGACAATACTCGCTTAACTACTGAAGTTAGAGCTCAGGTGCGATTCTCAATTAATGTGTGGTGTGGTATTCTTGGAGATCGGATCATTGGGCCATATTTTTACAGTGGAACCTTAAATGGACAGAGATATTTCTCCTTTGTACAAAACGATATGCCAAGTCTCTTAGAACCAATTCCAGACGATGAAAGAAGGTCGATAATTTTTCAACAAGATGGAGCACCTGCACATAATACAAATGTTGTAATGAATTTCTTACGAAACAATTATAATGGCTTAATAGCCAATAATAGTGCAACCCCTTGGCCTGCCAGATCCCCGGATCTCACGCCTTGTGATTTCTTCCTATGGGGATTTGTCAAAGACCACGTGTACGCTGAGAGAGTACACAGCCTAGAAGAGTTACAGAATCGTGTACGTCGTGCAATTGCTTTAATTACTCCGCAAATGTTAAGGAAAGTTCATTTAGAAACTGTAAATAGAGCTCGTCATTGTATTGCACAAGGAGGACGTCACTTCGAACATATGCTTTGAACACAAAATTTTGTACTTACTAAGAAATAAAATGTATGGGAGTGATTAATGTAATTTTATGGATATTTCTCGTTTTATTTTTAAAAAGTTATTAATGTCATTTTACTCATTAGGTAAAGTACTTTCGATATCAGTTTAAAGTTTTTTGATATCTGCAATAGTTACGGAATAATCGCCTGTGCACACTTAACGATTACACCCTGTATAATCATCATTTTCAAAAGATTCAAATGGCTTGAAAATCAAAAAAATATAGACAGAGTAGATAATGCATATTGATTTGATGTTGGCTTTTACCTAATACAATGTTATAGTTTATTTTGAAGCCTAATTTAATGTTTGTATGCTATTTAGCAGGATCTAGTGATTGGGTAATATTTTTTTTTCTACCAACTGAAAATGAAATTATCGCTCACCATTTCACAAACAATAAATATTATCAATAAATTAGAAGTCCCGCCCATGGCTTTGATTCCTGGTACCTGGAGAAATATTAGTCTGTATGTATGTTATTTCTGGTCTTGATGATGTTTAAAATTAAATTTTGACGTGTACCCAGCGAGTAAAGAAGCAGGTGATAACCATATAGATAAGGATAATGATCCAAAGCAAGAAAATAACAACCATCTATTAGTGCAAATTGAATGTTCCAGTTTCAGTCAGATTGGCTCATTCTGTATAACAGTTTTAGATGAAATTTAAAGTAACAATAGCATGGTCATCTTAGCTCGGAGTCACCCAATGCTGGGTAGGCTGGCTCCCTTAGCTTTTTCCTCCTTTGCCTTGTCCGTTGCTTCTCATCCAGGTATACCCACCGACCTTCGCAATGTCATCGACCCAACGCGCTAACGAACGGCCTATCTGTAGCAATAAATAAAAATACTATACCTACAAAGTTTGCGAACCAGATTACCATACATATAATCATTGTAATTATTCTATAATTATATTTGCAGCAAACTCATCACCATGTGACCGTGAAGATAAATCATGCTTAACATCTCTAGCACAAGTGGTGTACGCAACGGCATTTCAAGGTTCTGATCTTGAAGTTGATCCTATGTTTCAAAAGTTAATTAATGCAACTCTATCAACTCTAGAGTTTACGTTGAGGGATACCACCATTAGGGGTTATAAAATCTGTGAAATCAAGGAAGCAAGGTAATGTTTAATCTAAATTTAATTTATCTTTTATGATAGTTTGATAATATAGTTAAATGATTGGTTTGCAACGCCTGGTTACGCTCAAAGACCCGCATCGTCGATGCCTTACTGATGTATTAAGGCTGCCAAGCTAAAATGGGACTGGGCGGGTAATATAATGTGTTCGTATGGACACGGAGAGGTGCGCCAACATAGTGAATAGCTGGATGCCTACTGACGGCAGGTAGCACAGAAGAAGGCCAAACATGCGCTGGCGTGTCGACCTGGATGCCTTCACCACTAATTGGCAAGAACTTGCACAAGACTGGCCAGAGTAGAGGGTGGCGGGGGAGGCCTTTGCTCAACAGTGGATCAGCCTAGGCTAGTAATAAATTAATTACAAATGGACTGGATGAAGTTAGTATATCAAAACATCATTAATGCGCACTGCTAAAATATGGAATCAGCTGCCAGCGTCTGTTTTTCCATCGAATAATGATCCTAACGGCTTCAAAAAGAGAGTTAATAGGCATCTTTTAGGAAAGCTCGCCCCATCGTCGACCTCATCCTTGCCTATGCAAGCCTCGAGGTCAAGAGCTGGCCCATAATAAATATAAAAAAGCGTACAAGCAGTTGATGCTTTGACTAAAGAAACAGATAAATATATTGTAGGACAGTTGGACCTACCTGGGTCGTGTGGTAGATAAAAAGGATTTTTTATATATTTATCTATTTTAAGCCTGCCTAAAACTATGACTTAAACCCATACTGTGACTTAATACCATAGGAGACTAACATGACAGACGTGACAGACAAAACCTACGCCTAATACATTTTCGTAAACACACAGTTACAATTGTTACATCATCATCATCATCATCATCATCATCATCCACAGCCCGATTTCACCCACTGCTGGGTATAAGCCTCCCTCAACTTGTGCCATTCACCACGATCCTGCGCTAGTCTAACCCACGTACGGCCCGCAACTTAGACAATGTTGTCTGCCCATCTTGCAGCCGGAAGTCCCACACTCCGAAAGAAGCCATCCCTAGGCCACCACTCTGTAATTTTCCTACTCCATCGGTCATCACCTCGCCTCGCAATGTGTCCTGCCCAGCTCCATTTGAGTTTCATAATACGGTTTCCAACGTCCTGGACGTCTCCGGATTTCCGCATTTGGAACTCGGTCTATAAGTTGAATATCGAGCACGGTACGCTTCAAGGTTCTCTGTGCTACTCTCATTCGGTACACAGCCTCATGTGTTAGCGTCCAGGTCTCGGCACCGCAAGTCATTGTGGGCAGTACACATTGATTAAATAAACGGGTTTTCAGACACTGTGGAGTAGTTGCTGCTTTTAGGATGTCGTCTAGCTTACCAAAGGCAGCCCACCCTAATTGTATACGTTTTGTGATCTCCTTTTGTTGGTGTTCTTTACCAAAGGAAAGAATATGTCCAAGATAAACGTACTGGGTGACTATCTCCAACACCTCATGTCCCACTGTTACAGTAGAATTTGTGACGTTGGAGACACTCGCCATGACTTTTTTGTTAACAATTGTTACAAGGTGAATAATTTACATACGCCAGGAGAAAGCACCAAAGTTAATCCCTGTTTCCCCGCACTTAGACTGAAAGCCTATAAATAGAGGAAATAATTATAAATCTATTTTTATTTTAGTATATCACCGGATAAAACATCAATACATATAAAAATGTATTGTCCTCGGTTTGATATGGATGGCCAGTATGAAGCAGACGGAAAAATAGAAGGTGTACCTTTCCAAGGGAAAGGTGGTTTTACACTAGGCGCAAGTGAGTCTAATTTAAAAATTACAATTTTCATATGATTTTATTTAGTTTATGCAACGTCTTCGACATCAGCCCGTATCCTACTGAATTGTTTAACTGATAAATAAAAGATTCATAAAATCTAGCAAGAGCTAATAATAAAGCAAGTAAAAATTATTTAACTTTCTAAATAATTTTTTATATAATTATTATTTTCAGCTGATTACGATATATATTTAGATGCCAAATTAAAAACATCCGTCAAAGATGGCAAAAAATACACAAAGGTTATTGGATTCAACGCAGAAGCACAATTGAAAGGAAATTTGGATTTCAAACTGGAAAATCTATTCAATGGAAATAAGGAATTATGTATGTATCTTTTTACAACCAACCCTTGTTTTAAGCATGATGCTTTAGTACAACCAAACAAATATAATATCTTATTATATAGATAATTTATAGTTAAACAATATAAATTTAATGTTATTGTATTTTTTCAGCTGAAGCTACACACAAATTCATAAAGGAGAACCCGAAGTTCGTGACAGAATTCTTGCAGAAACCAGTGTTCGATGCAAACCTTAAGCAGTTAATAAAAGCTTTCAACAAAAGCTTAAAATATGTTCCGGTTGATGGGCTAATAGCATAAATATATCTACAGTATATTTAAAAAATGCATTTCAAGGAATTGAATTAAATGGGATATACTATACTTAAATATATTGTTTTGTGAGAATGTGTAGTGTCCATTGCAATGAATAAAAAGGATTTTTTGTACATAAAAGCCTACAGTTTTTTATTTTACTTATTACTTACAAAGGTAGATTATGTTAATATTCACAACTACATGTACAAATACCGTTGAAACAGAGTTTTTCTCTCAGACTCGGTAGATTTGCTTAAATTAGAAGCAAAATTTGTTCCAAAATGAAAGTCAAATCGCACTTTGCAAATTTTTTGTACAAAATTAGCGAAAAAGTTGATGATACTTTGCCTCAGCCCTATATTTCACCAGGACACCATGGCGGCGCAACCAGTCGCCGGCTACCAACAAAATGTATACAGCTCTATAGAGAGCTACTCACATGGTGTCCGTTTGATTGCGCCACCAAACTGACACCACCATACATTTTGTTGGTAGCCGGCACTACAAAACAGAAGAGGGAAAATTATTGGACACCTTATACGACATGACAGCTTCATTAGAAACATCATCAAGGGAAAGGTAGAAGAAAGCGTTGAAGAGGAAGACCAAGAATAAGCTACATGAGCCAGGTAAAAGAGAAGGTCGCTGTCATGTTGTTTAAGGAAGTGAAAGAGACAGCAATGGAAATAGCTTAATGGAGGGAATTGCATCACTACACCGACAAGAGCTAGGCTCTTAAATTATAATAATAATAATCCTGGTTACACGCGAGCAAAGACGAGGTACAGATCAGGTATTGAACAAATAAAATACTCCAAAAGCAGTATTAATGTTGTATAAATAAAATAGCTTTTTGCAGAAAGTTTTGGTTTTATAACGAGACATAAAAGGATGTTAGTAATGTTGTTAGACCACATTTCGTGGTTGTGACTGTCGGTGGTACAACCTCACGGTGCTTTTTGAAGATGTATGTGTGCTGTGTGTCCATTATTTTGTTCTCTGTGTGTGCAAATGTTCTAGCTAGTCCAGGTACGTTTTTTTTCTTTATTTCTAAACCGGTGCAAAGAGTTAAGGTCAATTATAAAAAGTATTCGTAGTCACACTTATGTTTTAAAACAGCTTCAATTTTTGGTGGTCCTGAATAATATTTGCTTTCCATTTTATAAGTGATATCCTGCAAGCTGACGGATTCAAAATGCCTTGAAAAAGAGGGACCTAAATTTTTCGCAAGGATTTTCGAAAAAGATCCGAAGATTGGCACAGAAGACTTGGATCCTATGCATCATGATTTCATTGAAGGAAACCTCTCCATTCTGAAGTATAAACTTACCAACAGCACCGTTAAAGGATTCAAACAATGTACATTTGAAAATTTTAAGTAAGTTTTCAAAAACTCTTTATCATCATCATCAGCCTGTAGCAGTCCACTGCCTGGACATAGGCCTGAGCGCCATTACGTCCTGTCCTGTGATTCTTTGTGGGTCCTTATCATCAAATTATTTAAAATAATAAAGATCGCACAGAACTAAGTAGGCAAACCTACCTAGGCATATTCTGTGTGTGAAAAACTATCAGTGGAGATCAAATTCATTCGGTATCAAAAGAGTAAAGGTGATGAAAGAAAATTGATTAAAATTAATTAAATTAAAAACACCTACCAACACTTTTCGATAAGTTATCAGAGGCATGTTTGTTTATAAATTATATTTGATCTAAAATATATCTCACAGTTATCTGATTGGTGAAGGTCAATCTACACCAGCTCCTAGACTATAAGGGAAATCTCTAATTTTCCAGGTTAAATCCTGCATCGCTCGGACTTAGTGCTGATGTGGTCTGTCCATCATTAAAAATGTATGGAAACTACGAAATGCATGGAAAACTGATAGAATTACCCGTTGAAGGGACTGGAGAGTATAGTACCATAACGGGTAAGTAATTTTTTAAACTGGATAATGTTGTCTCAACAAGCACATGTTTAAGTTAAGGCTTTGCGACATTACAACCTGCAAAGAGGCGAATAAATTGCCTCTTCATCTGCTAGGAGAGTGTGGGCCACTAATGCAAAAACGCAGCACAATTCTCGGCAAATTCAAAATTCACGCCCAAAAAGGTCCTACTGTTTCTGTGAGCAGTTGGGCTCAGTGGTAAACTATGAACGCCCCATCACAAGAGATGACGAAAAATATTAATGGCGTTCACAAAAGGCCTCCTTGGCAGTATTACTATCATAGAAAAACTATGTGCTATAAATACGCTAAAAGCACTGCTGGGTTGCTAGTTTATGTAGACCATTTAAGTATTACGATTCCCTGCCAGGAGTCCACTGGTTAATTTTTTTTATTTTTATCTTGCACAACCATCACGACAGATCTTTGTCCTTCGAGTGTCCTTCCGAATTCCGACAGTTCGTTATTTCGACACGTCGCTGACTTCGATAAAACATAGTTTGACAAACATCTTTTGAAGTTAAGCAGCAAACAATTCGACTAATCCTAGTACAATCCAACCCAAAATAGAAACTTCCTCACTACTTGCAACCAACTTCAGAGAGCTATATATACGTTGTGAGTATTGTAATATGAATAAATATATTCAATCGCTTTCAGTTTTGAAAGAAACGTTAAGATATTGGTCCTGGTTTCAGTCGATAACAAAATGTGAGACTTTGGTGGTGGTCTCAAAGTTTGCACACTAGAGTCAGCCTAGGTCACTGAAGAGAATCATAAATCATTTATTCAGAACAAGTTACAGTGAAAATAGATAAAATTTGAACGATGAGACCACAAAAGTTAAAAAACTGCGTTGTAGCCTCAGCGCCCATCTCCTAGACATTTTAAAGTAGTTCTGCTGAGCTAAGATAAGATTTAGGTAAGTATAATAACGAGTACAAGCAAATTGAGTGGTAAAGAACTGACAAAACATATACTTATGAAAATAAAAAATAACACAAAGGCTTTGACAATTGCCATCAGTCAAAGGAATGAAAAGTGATATTTTAATGCCAGCATTGTTTTAGTACAGGGTGCCTAGTGCGAGTTTTTTTACCAGCTCGATTGCGTTTGTGGTTACGCAAATTTGTATGGAAAGGAGTCAGTGCCACGCGTTTCTCACTAGATGGCGCTATCTCGATTCCATATAAATTTGCGTAAACGCAAACGCGATCGAGCTGGTAAAAAACTCGCACTAGGCACCCAGATATGATTAGATATACAATAAAAAGAATTGACAGAGATCATGGATTTCATGAGAAGGAGGCTAAGAGGAGGATTCAGCTGAATTGTGCAGCATTTAGGAAACTACGTCGCGTTTTCACGTAACTCATATCGCAAAGTCTGAAAACGAAGTTTTCAACCAGTGTATCCACCATACATCATGACGGGTACATCATGAACCTACAGAACCGAAACGTAGACACTCACCGTACGGCTAGTCCACCACTTTAAAGTAGCTCAACAAGCTATGCACGGAGTTTTTCTGAAGGATAGGATCTCCAATGAGACTATCTGACAGTGAACTAATGTAGCCGACATAGCTCAAAGAATGAGCAAGCTGAAATATCAGTGGGCTGGCCATTTCTACTGAAGTACTGACAACTACTGGGGTGAACGAGTTCTTTAGTGGAGGCCGTGGCTCGGCAAACGTAGGAAGGAACGCTCCTACGGCTAAGTGGACGATCTGCAAAAAGCTGCTGGTAGAAACTGGATGCGTCGAGCGGAAGACAGGGCACAATGGCGCTCATTAGGGGAGGCCTATGTCCAGCCGTAGACTGCTATAGGTTGATTATAGATTTCTATCACTACTTTTTAGTAATAAAAAATAATCATTAATTTCAGGAACCTACCGTACAGCTATTGACGTTGAGCTGAAAATTGCACAAGGGAAAGATGGAAAGACTTATGTTGCCGTGAAAAGCTTTAGATTAAGCCCGGAGGCCATAGAACCCGTCAAGTTTGCATTCAAGAACTTATTCAGTGGTCAAAAAGATTTATGTAGGTATACTTTTGAACTAAAAGTTTAACAGACCGGAACTAAAACATAAAAGTATTGTATTAATGCGCCGCCATCCTTTTATGCCTTTTATGCCTCTTCCTCTGCGTGCTATGGTTTACTAGAAGAAATAGCTTTTAATAATAATGATGATGCTGGACACTATCGGCCTCTGTGGTGCAGTGGCCGAAGAGACGCAGAGGGTTGCGGGTTCGATTCCCGCAGCGTGACAAATGTTTGTACGTTCTGCAAAAAGGAGAATGCCGAGAACCCGTACCAATTGCGTCAAAACCAAACGTATTCCATAAAATGTATTATATTTTATAAATGACATTAACATTTTCTTTATTATTCAAATAAAAAAATATTTTGTTGATTTGGTTTCCGCCGCACGCCGCCATTAGACTGCAACAACCAATGATATATACGTTACCATGGAAACAAACATTGATGTCAAGTGTTACTAGGGCAATATCACTCATTTTTAATTATTTTGACAGTAGAATCGACTAAAAACTTATTGGAAATCTTTTTGACGCACTCACTTTAGTCTTGGTACCGAGCGCTATACATCAGACGGCATTCTCCTTTGTTTTGGGTTTGTTTTTTCTATGTAGAATAAGTATGAATTTACAAAAAAGAATATGTATTTTATCAGTCATGTGGTTCTTATAATACAAGCTCTGCTTAGTTTGGGGCTACATGATGCTGTGTGATAGTGTCCAGCATTATTTATTTTTATTATTTATTTTATCAAACAGCATCATGTAGCCCCAAACTAAGCAGAGCTTGTATTATGGGCACTAAAACAAAAACAAACATCTTCACGACTTTTTGCCCATTATGGATATCTTCAGATATTGTTCAGTGCGAAAATCTATTGAGGATACCTTAAAGGGGGTAGCCAGAGGCAAGTCCAAACATTACGTTCGATACATGCCCACTTTTTGCAAGCAGCTAGCATTCCACGTTACAGGCTTTTTATTGGAACACTAACCTAGCACATACCTTTTGAACTTTTTAGTTCGAGGGCATGCCGGTTTCCGGTTTCTGTATGGGAACTACATGGGTGATAACTACATATTTTTTTCTTTTAAATACAATTACATGTCATTCATAGAAAACATCCAGACCAAAGACGAATATCAACACTACCCTCCAAACCTAAGCAACACAGAACAACGCAGAATCAAGCATGGTGGATCTTATTTGAAAATAAAATTATTAGTATCAGCTATTGTGCGAAATGGATGAGCACTGCAATGCGAATGAAGTCAGGGTTCTGTCCAATATTTCTCATAATCTGTGTACCCACAAAAACAAGAGTTTTTAAGGAAACTCTCAAAAAGTGCGACTGGCTATCTGTACGTTACTACATCATATATGTTTAACTATTTGCTAATAATATTCGGACGAAGCCGAGAATAAGTAACTGACTATTACTTTGATTTTTTCAGCGGATGCTATTCACAAATATGCAAACGAGAACTGGAAAGAAGTAATTAAAGAAGTACAATCTCCAGTTATGAATGCACATTTCAAGAAAATTGTCAAGAACGCGAATAAAAAGTTCAAGTCCATCCCGATCGAAGATTTGATTCAACTTTGAACCACAATATAGAATTATTATTCAACCGAAATCCTTTTATTTCTTTTAAAACATAATGAAGTCATGTAAAATAAGTGTTACCTGAATGCAAAATATATGGGTGTCACCAGAATCCAAGCCAACCTCATCTGCGCGTGGTGCATCCTGCTAACTGACTTACAGGACTCTGGCGGCCAGCTTAGTGTGGCATAGCACAGCCTAACTAACACCAGCTAAGCTAAATAAAATTAAAAAAATAAAACAGCTAAAGCAAGGCCGACGCAGCGTTGGCTGTTCCCATAATCCCCACGCTGGGCATGCGGGTTGGGGATCGCAGGGCACAGCTTCTCGCACCAAAGACGCTGCTGCCCGTCGGTGGCCAGGGTATTTAGCTGTGCCGATATAGGCTGTGCTATGCCGCAATCAGCCGGCTGCCAGAGCCCCGTTTGTTATTTAGCAGGGTGCACCACGTGCTTGGGTTTCGACGATGTGGGTTGAACCCCGTACAGTCCGTACAAAATTATGCAATTGGAGTAAAGTTCGCATCACGTCCATGTGGCATAATTTCCAGCATCGTGCTGTAAGCTCTAACAAAGTTACAGGCTGAAAAATGCCAGAGTTGGTTCCGGTAAAGGTATACAACGCTTGACTTGGAATGGATCGCTCCGCGATCCCAGATATACTTTTGAAATAATTATATTGTAAAAAATTATGCACTTTAAAATTACTGAGGCATCATTTAGTTTTCAAAACCACAGAGAAAAACATTTATTAGGTACCTATGTATTCACAAAAAAATTATATAAGAAGTATATCATATATGTCGTTCCCATATAAGTTCTGCTTAGTTTGGGGCTGGATGATGTTGTGTGATGATAAAAAAAATGTACTTTGAAATCTATTAATGTTAACATTTTGATTATTAGCTAAAAAAACTATAATAATAATGCATGCACACAGCATCATATAGCCCCAAACTAAGCAGAGCTCGTATTATGGGAACCACATAAAAAATAAAAATAAAAAATAATGCTGGACTATCACACAGCATCATGTAGCCCCATACTAAGCAGAGCTTGTGTTATGGGAACCACATGATTGATATATTACATATATACATTTTTTTTTTGTAAATACATGACTCATAAACTACAAAATATTTTTTTTTTGTAAATAATTACTTATCATACATTGAAAACACCCAGACCTGAGAAAGATATCAGAAAATAATGCAAATATTTGTCCCGTGGCGGTTATCAAACCCGCAACCTTCTGCGTCTCAGGCGAACCTTCGCCCACAGCGCCACAGAGGCCGTAAACTATTCAGTATGTGACAACGTATTAAACACAGTAAAAAATAACTGCTAAAGGTTATTTTTTCTAATTGTTTGTTTTAAGCAAAAAGCCGCTAAGTGACTCAAATTTACGATAGTTTTTTTCCTAGGCCGACAAAAAACTTCCTCTCGTCTTACCAGTTTTTTATCAAAGTTTATTAGCACGGAAGATTTTAGCGAGTATTCAAATGACAGTTGGAGGTTTAGTTAAGAAAAGAAACTTAAATAAATATGTTAAGGTACTTTTATTTAATTAAAAATGTACTTTAGGTGCTTATTGAAAAAACGTATTTTGATCAATAAAGCGTTATTTCAAAGTGTTTTTTATAGTTATTTTTGACAGCATTGTAAAACTGATGCATAAATAAATGTAATAAGTGGTAATAAACCACTTACTATTTTTATTTCATCATCATCATCATAATCGGCCACGGCCTTCCATAATGAGCGCAATTGGCTACATTTATATTTTTATTTAATATTCAATCAATCAATTAAGTTTCTAAAAATAATAAATAAATAAAGCTGGACCACTAAGCCCCAAACTATGCAGAGCTTGCATTAAAGGGAACCAAATAACTGATATACTACTTACATCATCATCATCATGTAGCCTATATCATTCCACTGCTGGACATAGGCCTCCACTAATTTTCGCCATTGCGCCATGTCCTCAGCTCGACGCATTCAGCTTCTATAAGCAGCCTTTCGCAAATCGTCACTCCACCTGGTCGTAGGGCGTCCTACAGTACGTTTGGCGAGCCGTGGTCTCCATTCAACTTTCACTAGGTACTTATATGTATCTTATATGTATCAAAAGTAGACAAATGTTTGCACTATTTGTAGATATTTGTCATAGGTCTTTGTGTTTTCTATCTGTAATGAATAATGTAAGATAGTGTTCAGCATTATTTATTTATTAGTAGGTTAGGTACAGGTACTATTTTAACCAAATTATCAGATACCTATAGCTAGCGGCACGTAGGTACTCGTAAGGCCGCGGTCACGAAGTCAGCGGGAGCGGGGCGGCGGCGGCGGCGGCGGCGCAAGGTATGGCGCGTTTCAATGCATAGATTTGCGTTGGCGCGCTGCTCCCCGCGCCGCCACTGACTTCGTCACCGCGGCCTAAGTCTAGTGGTGAACGAAACTTCTACGCATGGGTCTCTTGCTCTCTCTCGCCTCTAGCTACCATAAGACACCTTACTTTTGACTTTTGCGAAATAACTGAAAACCAGTCATTGAGTCACTACCTTAACATTATTCTCCTGCCCTTCTCCCACGCTAGGTGGGGTCGAACATCTTTTTTTTTTCACTCACTTCTCCGCCACTCCTTTCATACTCATATCCTCTCACACAATCCATCCATCTCTTCTTCCGTCTCCCTCTATTTGTGCATTCAGTTACCTTCATAATCATCATTATTTAAGTCACATGTATTTTATGCCTCCTTATTTTGAGTCACTACCATAACACCCAACCTAATATAAAGGTGTCATTTAAATTTTCCACTATGTCATAGTAGAGAGTGCAGCTAGTTGAAATGATTGCAAAAGGACAATTTAAAAAAATATATTTGGTTATTATGCATCGCAAACGTGATTCTATTCATCTAAATAATAAACCAGTTGGATCGATTATTACCATATGTCGTAGGTTATTGGTAAAATAGGAAGTCCGCTTTGTCAACATATTAAAGTAGGCACTTATTATAATGTAGGTATTGGCATGCCAAGGTCTTAACCATTTATTTTTAACGTAGCCGTTTAAGTAAAGGCTTATTACTATACTTGACTACTTGGTTAAGATTACCAACCTAAGTGTTCACACACCAGTCCTTATCAGTCCTCTGCTGAACATAGGCTTCCCCTAATAAAGGGAGAAATGCCCGTAGACCCCACGCAAGGCATGAGGGTTTAGGATCGAAGCCACAGCTTCTCTCACTTTCATGCACAAACACACCAGCCTACATCAGTCCACTTCTGGACATAGGCCTCCCCTAATAAAATGAGAAATGCCCGAAATCCCCACGCAGGGCATGAGGGTTTAGGATCGAAGCCACAGCTTCTCTCACCGCGAGAAAAAAAGAAGAGAATGGCTGCTTCCCGTCGGAGGTCAGGTAGCTTAGCTTTGCCTATTATAGGCTGCCCTAAGCCCCGATCAGCTGGCCGCCAAAGCCTCGTTTGTTATACAAGATGGAGGTTATAACCCCCAGAAAAAGCATGATAAAATTCATAGGTATTTGACAGTATCAAAATTGTATCCGTCTTTCATCACGGTTACATGTTAGACTTAAAAATATCACTTGAACTGCGTCGAAAAGAAAATGGAAAATGGGAAATCTGCGGGGCCCCGCCCCCCGTCGGCCATCGTGGGTGGTCCGGGCCCCCCATGTAATATATAATAATTATTTACTTTATATTTTACTATAAAACTATTTATAGTATCATACCTCCACGAAATCTGCTTGAAATATTCTACCTATAGAAAATTAATTTATTACTTGTTTACTGATAAACACATCGCTATTCAAAAGTGAAAGTAGAGAAAGTAAAAAAAAAGTCGAGAATTCCCGTGTTACGTAAAATTAACTTTTTCGAATGAAAACGTTCGTAAAACGTTACAAACGTATGAAAAAACGTTAAAAACATACCTGTTTATCCTTAAAATACACAAACAACACTAAAACACTTCAAAACACATTAAAAACAACAATAACTAATCACACAAACAACCACTTGACAGCCACTTGACTGACATCTGTGCAATCATAATTGAATTTCTGAACAAAAACTCTATGGACAAAAACTCGATTCTTCGTTCATTACATGCCCCTGTTTTCAAGGAAGCTAGCGACATCTCTTAGTAGGGTTTGGCAACTGTTTAATACAGTTCAAAGTACTAAAACCGAGCGCCGGTTCAGCGACCGAGCGCGCGGCCGGGAGCCGGCCGATTGCCAGACGCGGCAAATTTTGAAGCGGCCGGGAGCCGGCTCTTTGCCAGTTCGAGGGTTATCCATAATAAATGCAAAAAAGCATTAACTATATTAACTAAGATAATACAATTTATCATTGCGCGTTAGAAAAACTTAACATGAAGTTATAATAAGCAAAAAATAACTAATAGTAACTCTTCTATCAATTATCATGATAGGCTAGCAAAAAGTTTTTCTTAGTAATAAACGAATCAAGGAAGATACAGGTAGCGGCTGTTGAGATGATACATTTACGTGCCATTTATAAATAAATAAATAAATAATGCGTTATCTCTCTTATCACACGGCACAATGCAGCCACAAACTAAGCAGAGCTCGTATAGGAATCATATGATTCATATATTACTTATAAACTTTTTTCTGTGAATACATATATATCACACAAAGAAAACACCCAGACCCGAGACAAATATCTGCAGAACATGCAAACATTTGTCCCGCGGCGAGAATCGAACCCACAACCTTGTGCGTCCCGGGCGGGCCTTCGCCTACTACGCCACAGAGGTTGTTAAGCCATGTCAGACGCCTTCGGTGGCCTTAAAGCTCTCATACCAGAGGTGGTCACTATATTCATATGAACATGGAAATTATAGAAAGAAGGTATATTTCGTCTCAATAATGTTGAGTTTTTTTAGTGTTTAAAACGCAAAACCAAAGCAAAGCAATGTTAAGACTATTCACATTTAAGCATCTTTAGATATATTGATTGCTCTTTAGACGATTAGGAGTGTAAAATATATTTTTGTTAGATTTTCAAGGGAAGAAAGAACGTCATTGCTTACTTACTTTTATAGTAATCTACCTTAAGACAAGAAAAAGTGTGTTTTTTAATAACAGAACACATTTCTATACAAACAATCTGATGAAGTACCTAAATAATAAGATGTTAAGTATAACATCTTATTATTTAGGTACTTCATCAGATTGTTAATATCAGTTTTTTTGGTCAGCAAACAAAAGTGGATTAACTAAATCTGTTTTAAAAATCGGTATTAGGTAACTTAAAATAGCTCTAAATCTAATAATAACATTTATGAATTAAAAGTCAAAAATTGAAGGCAAATCTTCAAATTGAGCTTATACGTTTAAAGCCAATTTGGAAGGTTTATACTTAGAATTAAAATAAAGTAAATAAATGATGTTTAGGAAACGGAGTGTATTAGTAGTATACACTATAAACGACGACCTCTGTAGCGCAGTGGGCGAAGACCCGTCTGAGACGCAGAAGATTGCGGGTTTCATTCCCGCCAAGACAAATGTTTGTATGAATTATAAATATTTTCCTCGGGTTTGAGTTTTTTTGAGTATACACTATAATGTATGTACATAATATACTATAATATACTAAATGTTTGTAAAGTAGTAGGCAGAGGTATATAAGTCACGTGGTTCCCATAATACAAGCTTTGCTTAGATTTGGGATAGATGATGCTATATGATACTGTCCAGCTTTATTTAATATTTTATTTTAACATCAGGAGACTATAGATAAGCATGCCGAAAACTGTAGAAGATGAGTGTTTTTATTAGCATCAATAACAAAAACAAAATCATGTTCAAGGTTTTAATATTTAAACTCTATAAATATATGCAGTAACGATAAACATGATCAATATGTTAATAAACATCAGACCAGCAATTCAATAGTTTTAATAGTACAAATCAAAATGTGTAAACAATATTTAGTTTTGGCAAGTGCAGTTTTGGTTTTATGTTTAGTAGAATGTGCTCCACGTAAGTTTTCAAAGAAAAAATATTTAATTGAAATAATAAATAAAATAAACTAAATATGCAACTTTTAGTTTTTAAACATAACCGGCTTGGGAATAGAACAGCTTAAAATTAATTAATCTTTTTTTATTTTATATTAATAATTTTTTTCATTTTTATTTTGGGGATTGATGTTAAGATAAAGAATATATATCTATTTTAATAGAATGATATCTAATAAATAATAAACAAAAATATCACATACTTTACCGTCAGTAAATGAATTGATAATTTTAATTTGTTTTTCAGCACCTAATCTAAAAATATGCATACCAAATGATGCCAAATGTATCAAAGACGCAACCAATACTTTGATTCCTGTATTTACGAAGGGTATGCCTGAATATGGCGTTGAAGTACTCGATCCTTTATACGTAAAGAGTATTAATGCAAGTCAAGGAAACTTACTCTTTACGTTGACTGGTGTTACTGTCAACGGTCTAAGGAACTGTGTAGCAAAGAAAGTGCAGTAAGTAAACTGAAATATTAATTTATTTAATAGTATCGCAAACAGATTAAATTTCGATAAATTGCATGATTATATTTTTAAGAGTTTCGTTCTGATAAAGAAGCCAGTTTTTAATCACAAGCTTCCAGACGCAAAGTTCTTAGTTAGCTTCAAAGTTATGCAAAGAAAGTACAAAAATTATGCAATAAAAATTATAAAATTAAAAGCTTATGTGTTATCCAGGTCCTAAACTATGTATATTCCAAGTTTACAAATACGTTTGGCCGTTACGGAGTTGAGTGGAAACATACTTATACACATAGTGCGAACTCAATAGCACCCAACATTCATAGATCACTGTAGGATTCAATAACAATCATCATCAGCATATCGCAGTCTACTGCTGAACATAGGCCTCCACCAATGAGCACCTATATCGGGATATCTGTAACGAAAACTGTATCAAAAACTGGACGTGATAATATTCGCAAATCTGGTCTCAACTGAAAATCAGCGTTGAGTAGATACCTAACATTATCTATTCAACACAATGCTGAGTTGAATCCAAATTTGACGAGGACTCTGTACGCACTCAAATCGGTACCTATCACTTTAGGTTGTTGTATTTCTTATTTTCATTTACGTTGTTAAGTAATGTAGGTTTAACTTTAATTTATTGTTTCTTTTTTATAATTGAGTGGGCTTATTTTTCTGTTCTCGTCAAATAAAAGATTTTTCTTTCTTTCATCTTTCTTCTTTCTTTCTTCTTTCTTTCTTCTTTCTTTCTTCTTTCTTTCTTCTTTCTTTCTTTCTTCTTTCTTCTTTCTTTCTTCTTTCTTTCTTCTTTCTTTCTTCTTTCTTTCTTCTTTCTTTCTTCTTTCTTTCTTCTTTCTTTCTTCTTTCTTTCTTCTTTCTTTCTTATAACGATATGGATACAGATTATTGGATACAATGTACGTGCCGTTGCTATCAAAGCCACATAACCCAGACCTGGAAGAAATACTTGCAGAACACGAAACGTATGGAATCACACCACAGTATTTTATCAACAGCAACAACACTCGATAAACTAAACCTTTATTTTAGATCCCATTTTATTCTAAACCAGTCTCCATTCAATTCAATTCAGTCAATTGTTTACCTATGTGCAGGAATTCGTTCTTGAGTGGAGACCACGGCTCGGCAAACATAGTGTAGGACGCCATCCAGCGAGGTGGAGTGACGATTTGTGAAAGGCTGGTAAAAAATGGGTGCGTCGAGCTCAGAACAGAGTGCAATAGCGCTCATTAGGCCTATGTCCAGCAGTAGATTTCTATAGGCTGATGATGATGATGTGGAAGAAATACGTGAATGCATATCTCTACGTAGAAAAAAATAACTGATGTGTTTCTATGTTTCCAGCCGTGATGTATCTAAATCTAAAATATTCCTCAAGCTGCTGTGCACAGCCACCCTGGATGGAGAATATAACCTACAAGGCTCCGTATTGATAGTTCCTGTTAAAGGACAGGGAAAAATTCATGTAGAGCTCAGTAAGTAACAAAACACAATTTATAAATTACCAAACAAACCGTTCGTTACTATGTTTAAGGCCTTTCCTTCGACAATTATCAATAATTAAAGTTAAGTATTATCAATAATTACGTTTTTTTAATAAGATTATCTTCCCAGAGAATAATTTTACTACAGCTTTCGGAATTCGTATGCAGACGAAGATAGTTATTCAAGGATCTTCTCTCTCTTGTTACATATTATAATAATTCAATAGTACCATCAATTTATTAGCGCACGCCACACGTAAAGTTCGAAACACAGAAATAGCACGCACACTTCCAACCATCACTCCAAAATGAACATATAAAAAGCGCCCGCCACGCATACAGTTAAGAACGCGGGTAACAGCACACACCATTCTAACCCTCGCTCCGAAACAACAGCTCATCTAACCATTCCACGCGCCCAGTCCAAACTGTGCTCCCACTAAAAATCTTTTACAAGCACAGTTCGGTTTGTTGATTGGCTAATTGACGGCAATTCAAACTGTGGTCACAATTTAAGCGTACTCAGCAAGACAGTTTGTTCCACAGTCGGAATTGTGTGGATCTGTCCTTTGGTTTGGAACACGTTTCAGATGCGCAGTCTGAACTCCACGTGTGGCAGGCGCTATTGTGAGATCATTCGTATCCTGCAATTACCTCTAACTTTTATTTTACAGATTCTGCATTATTCGACTTGGATATAGATATTATAGAGAAAAACGGGGATGATGGGAAAAAACATTGGAGCATAAAGACTTTCCAGCACGTCTTCGACTTGAAAGAAAAATCCGTTGTAGTTTTTGAAAATTTAAATAAAGAAAATGATCTATTACGTAAGTATTATCCACTGAACAGAAAAACCTTATTATTCAGATCTGTACAGTCGAACATAATTCCAGATCAGTGAAACTATGCCTGCATAAAAAAATAATAATAAATAAAATATATATACAGTCGAACAAAAGTTTTGATTCGTTTAAAAACTCGAAGTATTTCTAACAATTTTGATATTTAGAATCAAAGTAAGGATGTAACAATAATGTACCCATAACATGCCAGGAAATACCTGCTTCAATTCAGCAGCATTAAATTCTGGATAAGACAGATTTCATCATCATCATCATTATCATCATCAGCCTATATCAGTCCACTGCGTGACATAGGCCTTTAGCAATGAGTGCCATGGCGCCCTGTCCTGGGCTTGTCGCATCCACTTTTTCGGTATTTCGGCGGCAGATTGTATTCGCTAGTTTTATTAATAAAAACCTTTTTTTAGGTCAAGCTTCCGAAGATCTGCTCCGAGAAAGCGGAAATGAAGTGGTCAAAGAAATCGGTTTCCCAGTTATCAAACTTGTAATCAACAGAGTAATAAAGAACGTTCATCACTTTTTCAAAACTATACCTATTGAAGAATTGAGTTTAAACTGAACCTTGGCTATGAAATAATCTAAACTATTTGTGATAACTTATTATATCATTTACAGTACATACTTATTGAAAATAAACATTATTTTTTTATTCATTCTTTGAGATTTATTTAATAAACACACCTATCCTACATAGCTATACAAAAGTTTGTATTAATGTCGGGATGTATGTTTATTATATAAACTACTAAACAAATCAAGCAGGAAATTTCACGCCTTGCATGAAAATTCATGAAAGGTTTCACCTTTCATGAATTTTCATACATTGATACGAAAGCTGCGGATGATATAAAGTATAAAACTCGGAATTTATTATTTATTTTATTAAACGGGGAATTACTTCTAGTGTTTTTTTATGGTACTTGAAACATTACGGTGGAACGAAAAGGGCTAAAAAAAAATGTTATTTTTTCAAATCTCCTGTATTGCCAATCGATGATCATAAGCATAATTCATGCAAAAAATCAAAAACCTGCGACTTTATCTTCAGGTGGCGCACGATGAGGCTATGTATTAAAATATGCAATTTTTCATTCTTGTTCCAGTAAATAGAAGTAATTTAAAAACTATTTTCGACTTTTTTATGTTATGAATTTTGATTATAAAGTAGAACGTAGTAAACACTATTTTTGTAAAAAAAATACTTCGTCAAAAGCAATTATCGTGCAAGCAGATTCGCGAATTTTCATGAAAAAACTTATGATTTTAATTTTTTTCTGCCTATTAGAATCTTTGTTCAGTACTTGCGGAGATGAGTGAGAGCAAACATTTCACAAACTTTAGTTTATTTTTAGATAGATAGATAAATAGATAAATCATTTATTTGTTACTACAAGCACACAATTTACATTAATAACAAGATATAAGCACAAAAAAATAACGTTAATAGAAAGAGAAAAAAAAACACAAACATTTCAAAGAACCTACGAATTATATGAACTTTTATGTAAGTTTGTGTGTGCTGCAGCAAGACAAAAAGGCCTTGCCTCAGTGAAATTTTTTGCTTTAAAGCAAAAACACTGATTTTCAGTCAAGACCTAATCGAGAGCGAGCAGAACGAGCCGCAAAATAATGTGTGGTTACGTACCTAGCTATGAAATATGATGGTTGTGTAGCAAATAACATTCCTATATTTTGAATTTTGATTAAAGTGTGTAATAATAATATGTGTTTTTAATAATGACAATAGTGTAACAAAATAATTTATGGGAGTCTTATTTTATTTCTGGCATACGAAGTGCTTGGGAATACCCTCTATTTGCTTTTGCAACAAAAACTTTTTGAAATTTAATTTAAATGTATATTTGGTGTTAGCATTGCGGATGGGGGGTGGAATATTGTTCCAGCACATCGTTGCCGAATACCTAAAACTTTCTTAATTTTTATTTTTATGACACTTTATTGAATTGTAAAACTCGTCTAAAATAAATTTTTTACAAAAAAAAAATACAGTTCTTCGTCATCCAGGTAGCGGACGGGATCCCTCTGCTCCGCAAGATCTGATTCGCATAGAGCGGGGTATTTTCCAGGGCGACAGTCTGAGTCCCCTATGGTTCTGCCTGGCACTGAATCCTCTTAGTACTCTGCTAAAGGATTCAGGGCTAGGCTATCGACTTCGGAGAGAGGGTGGTATCGTTTCTCACCTGTTGTAGCTGAGCTGTGATATCCGTATCACGATATTAAATATCATTGGAGGTTTCTGTTACTTTTCTTCCACCTTATCTAATGAACCACCTTATCACTTGACGTACAAGAAGGTGAAACTTCTTCATTCTTCTCATTTGTTCTATTTCTTGCCTTTAATCATCTTTACTGAGTCAGCTCTCTTATTTGTGACAAGACACTAGACAGCTTCTCCCCGCAACTCCGCTAATATGAGGCCCAAATAAAAAGATGTTTATGTGTATATCCAGTCTATAATTTATATCCAAAATCCTTTTTGAATTTGATAAGATAAAAATTAGGCACGGCTTGCTACATTTTGAGACCAAAATATTTTTTTACTTGAATATTAATCCCGTTGGTGTGCAATACTAAAGAGAATGATAATGTCATTTATAAAATATAATTTTATCGTTTAGAATTGACGCAATTAGTACGGGTTCTCGGCATTCTCCTTTGCCTCAAATTATGAAGCAAGTAAAAACTTAATAAGTAATAACAAAGATTAAAATATTTTTATCATGCCATAAATATTTTACCACCACAAACTTTACAATATTTGATAGAAAAAGAAGTAAAACATCTAAATTAAATAAACCTATCGCAAGAAAAGTGTTTCGAAAAATAATAACAAATCTTAACATAAATCTATCTTCATACATAAAAACCACCTATATACCCGTTTATGTAAAAAACCTGCCTAGGTACTCGTAGTAAAACGTAGTAATTTTTTTTTTTCAGTATTCTGAATTTACAAGCCTAATTTTATGGTTTTCTTTAAATATTTCTTGGTCAATTCATTAAAATGTATTTTAATTAGAAAGCATTTTTAAGTTGCAACGATTTTTAAAACAAATTTTGTGAATCGACTTTTTCGCTGACTGGTGCACCTTTGGAACCCACGGCAATCTCACCGGCCCATAGTGTAGTGTAGTCTCATAGTGTACACTGCTGTACAACAGGGCTCTGGCGGCCAGCTAACTCAGCTAAATCCCTAGGACGCCAATAGGTAGCAGCGTCGGTGATGCGAAAAGCTATAACCTGCAATTTCCAACCCGCATGCCCAACGTGGGGATAATAGTCATATCTCCTTTTTATAAATATTAAGCTGGTGTTATCACTGACTGTATAACCTCTTCTTATACTATTTTTGAGAACCAATTGGGTACCTATAAATAAACAAATATGCGTAAACTTTTTGCAGGTATTTTAAAACCCAAATCTGACTTTAAAATGTTTGGTCGTCTATAGGTATATTATGTCAGGTTTTTATAAACTTTTTTATATAATGCAATATCGTATACAATTTTTTTGTTTATAGGGATTCAAATTTGACTTTTGTTCCAGTCCAATAAACGGTGATAATTGCATAAACATAATACAATAAGCAATAAAATAAGCAATACCTTTGTACTCTTCATCTTCTTTTTTAATTTAAGAACTCGAGTTTCCTTCCTTTTTCCTTCTTCGTTTGAGTTGTGGCCTCTCTGATGTCCTAACTTTTGAGTTGCCCGAAGACATTCGACATGCCTTATAGATTGAAAAAGTCGGGATTAATCTTGCTTTCCTTGAAGCATGGAAGTACTCAGATCTAAACGCCACTAAACGGTCACCTATCCAAGTAGTAACCGGGTGGAGTGTTGCTTAACCAAGTTGATCTACTAAGAACGCCAAAGTAAGCCATGCCATGAGCACTTCTTCACTAGTACTTGAGGTGGTCACTCAAGAGCAACTTGAGTGTGAAATTGAGAGTCTAGCCATTACACACTGACTCAATAATATACAGGAATATTTATTCTGTTGAAACAAAGGTCAAGTGTACATCTATTTGCAGTTTTATCTAGCACGTAAGTAATCTTGAATGAAAAAAAAAACCTTGAGAGGTGTCAAGGGACACCCGGATGGAACGAAGTTCCTTTAACTTCACCCACTCAGGCACCTCCGGCACTTCAGGCACCTCAGGCACCTCAGGCACCTTAGGCACGTCAGGCACCTCAGGTACCTCAGTCACCTCAGGCACCTCAGGCACCTCAGCGGCTCGGCTTACAACAATAGCAAAAAGTGTCTTTACAACTTTCGGTCTTAATTATTTCCGTCTAGCCCCCTTTCGCAACGCGCGTTATGGAACTTTTTCGTTTCCAAAACAAGATATTCTACAAGACAAAATATTTAGTACAAATTCCGCTAACTTTCTCTGACAAGTTCCACAAAATGCATACGCATGCACCGCCCGCAAATTCACATGCAAATCAGAGAAAGAACAAGCAAACATGCAATCATTAATAAATGCAACCGTCTACTTACTCTTCCACCAATAAAAACAACACGTTAACCTGTAATTAGCTTGGAGAAACGACACACACATAAATACACAAGAAACGCAACAGAAATTCGACAATGTTTCAAGCTAATTACAGGTTAACGTGTTGTTTTTATTGGTGGAAGAGTAAGTAGACGGTTGCATTTATTAATGATTGCATGTTTGCTTGTTCTTTCTCTGATTTGCATGTGAATCTGCGGGCGGGAGGGCGGTGCATGCGTATGCATTTTGTGGAACTTGTCAGAGAAAGTTAGCGGAATTTGTACTAAATATTTTGTCTTGTAGAATATCTTGTAATGGATTTCCGCAAAGTCACGCCTGAGTCAATTAATTGTTTCCAAAACATGCAAAAAGACGTAATTGGGTGAATCAACTTTTAAGGCACTCCTTTCACAGCATTTTGAAAATGTGCAATTAAAAATTAAATTCACGAAATATTAAGAAAAAATAGTGTCAGGTAATGTTAAATTTATTATAGTTTTAGGTATCGTAGCGTGCCACGACATCTAAGCTAGTTTTGACGATTTTTTTCCAAAAAACGGAGGAGGGTGTCCTTAAAATATCCTCTGCGTTACATATTTGTTTGTATCGAAATATGACATAAAACAAAGCAAGTCCCACATTTAGAACGGAATCATTTATTTGTTGGTAAATCCAGTCTTTTTAACGAATTATATATGATTTTTCTGCAATTATTAATGAAATAGAGACACGTAAAGGTCCACTGCGTTACTTTTATCATTTTTGAATTATTAACTTTAAGATAAATCTCTTTACAATTCTTATTTCAAAGGTCCACATGAACTTTGGAGGAAACCCACTCCCACCAATGAAAGATTAGACAATTATCGTTGTTCGATCTTTGCTCATATTAAAACATAGGGTAGATGAATTTGATTGCCATCAGCTTTTTCTTCGACTACCGTCGCTTGGAAAACGGTGGATGGTATGACCTACATTAGAGGTCCTTGCACCCGTTGTTGCGCGGGCGCATTCAGTTTGCTTGTGCGATCGACTTCCGAAGGTCGCGTCCTTACAATTTTGGGACACTATTCCGTGAATAGACAAGTTAATTAATCTAATATTGCCGTGCAATTACTTATCTGCTGTGTGAGACGTTCTCGCGAGTGCTGAACCATTTGTGATCGTATTTTTGGATTGCAGCTCCTGCTGCTCAGAAGACCATACCAACCGATGTGTAGAAGTGCATGGTTTGGAGTGGAAAAGGTAGGTGACAGTCTTATTCATTCTACCTTGTGTATTGAGCAAAGATCTTCGATTCCAAAATTATAATTGGGACAGACATTTTCATATTTATTAAGGTCCTTCGATTTAAAACTTTAACCCTTTACCAGCGCCTATCATTCCCCCACATTTTGGTCCTTCGAGCCGGATAGTCATTCTTTAAAATTTCTTCTTGAAAATCATAATTAACATAGTACGAATCTCAAACTTTCCACGTTGGTTAGCTTAGCAGGACGCCATTTTGAATTAAACACGTTGCCGTGCAACATTTTTAATTCAATTTATCTACAAGCCGTGCTTGTTGTCTTTAAATATTATTGAATTTCGTAAATTCATTTTTTTTTATTACGTATTGAGGAACTTGCTTCATAATGACTGAAGACAAAGTTCCCACTAGAAAAGAGTTGGAAACCACTCGAATAATTAATAGAAATCTCGCTAAAAAGCAGCGTATTTATTCGCAATTGCAGCAAGTATTTGATTTGTCTAATATGTCTAGGTTAATAATAATCCATCAGTAAAAGATATGTTCCTTTTGCGTGCCTCTGAGATAACACCATTACGCGACTCATTCGAAAACATTTGTATGGAGATCTTTGAATTGCAATTAACTTTAAATCCCGAAACGCAATTCTCAGATAATGATTTAAAAAGCTTTGATGACCTATTCTTTCGCGTAAAGTTATCTGTTTCAAAACACGCTAGCACAATGGTGGACGTTCCTCCATGTGCGAAAGATAAAAATCTAAGCGTAGATATTCGACCGCGTTTACCTAAATTAGAACTGTTCACATTTGATGAAAATATTGAGAGTTTCACAACATTTTATGAAACATTTTGCTCTTTGGTGCATAATCAAACCGGTATATCAAACATAGATTTTTCATTATTTGTTGTCATGCACAAAAGGTTCCGCGCTTAGCATCGTCAAAAGTATACCTATAACGTCTAGTAATTACGAAGTGGTGTGGCAGTCATTGCTTGATAAATATCAAGACAATAGGATGTTAGTAGGTAAATATCTCGATAAAATGTTAAACTTTCCCGCATTAAAAACAGAGTCTCCAGCTAATTTAAATAATTTTATTGAGACTTTCGATCACTCATATCGTGCCATTAATGCGTTAAATATCGAGCACTTATCTAGCTACGTATTGTGTCATATAGCATTGAGGGGATTAGACTCCAACACAAGAAAGACATTCGAACAAAGTCTCGATCAAACGACTATACCTACTTATGAACAGTTAATGTCTCACGTACATAATCAAATAAAGATATTAGAACATTCGCAGGCTTATTCCTCGCCAACTGTTTCGCTGAGTAGAAATCCTATACCTAACCCTAAAAGGTCGAGTGAAAGCTTTAATAAGAGGGCATTTTATTCACAAACGCAGTCAAAGATTGATAATGTTTCCTGTGCACATTGTGGCAAAAATCACATGATTTTTCGTTGTGTACAATTCCGTGAATTGTCTCCCGCACAACGAGTCAGCCGTGCTGATCATTTGAAATTGTGCCATAACTGCCTTAAACAAAATCACTCTTCAGCCGGTTGCCGAAGTGAATTTAAGTGTTTTACGTGTAATAAGCGTCATCATGCTTTATTGCATTTAGACTCGGAAATCAAACCTGCTACGCGAGCCGTGCCCGCGCACAATAGCAGCGCTGAGTCTATGTCTATAGATGCGCACACAACTCATGCTAATACTTCGCATTCGTCCAGCGTAAACAACATGAATTGTTATACAGTACTGCTAGGTACGGCTGTAGTTAATGTTATTGACTCGTTCGGTAATCCGCAAGTTTGCCGTGTTCTTATCGACTCAGGTGCTCAGTCAAATTTCATAACTTTGAATTGTCTTGAACGGCTAGGTTTGTCACGTCAAAAATGCCCGTTTAATATTATGGGCTTAGGTGGAAATAGTGTTAAGAACTTTGGCATGACGTCATGCACTATTAAACCGCGGCATTGCGATAATCCCACTCTAAAAATTGATGCTATCATTTTGCATAAAATAACTTCCGATTTACCTACGGTGGAAATTTCCGAGGAAGTTTCCATGCAGTATAAAAATCTTTTGTTAGCGGATCCCTTCTTCTACAAAAAATCTCCTGTGGACATTATTCTTGCAGGTGATATATTCCCTGAGATTTATGACGGAAATAAGCTGCACTCAGCAGTATTTTCGGGTTCGTACTGTGTGGAAAAATTGAAGTACCGTGTACTTCTGATGGCATCACTAACATTGCAACGTCTTGCAATTTGGTATCGTACACCAATGATAGTGACACCATCAACTCCCAGCTCAAATCATTTTGGGAAATAGAGGAGTCGCCGTGCGACAACCCTATTAACCCACTTGATAAACTAGCTGATGAAATATATTCTGAGCATCATTATAGGGACCGTACCGGTAGGTATGTATCACCTATCCTATTGGACCCTGATCGCGCCACCCTCGGCGATTCTTACAACCACGCCGTGCGTAGGTTGCATCACTTAGAGCGGCGTTTCGCTCGCTCACCCGCCTTGCAGGTGCCCTACATAGACTTCATGCGCGAGTATGAACAGATGGGCCACATGCAATTATATACCGGCACAGAGCCGAGTAGGTATATTATTCCACACCATTGTGTGGTAAAAACATCGAGCACTACCACTCCCGTGCGAGTGGTGTTTGATGGGTCTGCGGTCACTTCGAATGGAGTGTCTTTAAATGATACATTGCTAACAGGTAGAAAATTACATCACGACATTTTGAAAATTATTTTCAATTTTCGACTGTATGATATTTGTTTTACCGCTGACATAGCTAAATTCTATAGAATGGTACTTATTAATCCTTCTGAGCGCTGTTATCAGCACATTCTTTGGAGAGAATCGCCTTCGGACGAAATTAAGACCTACGAACTTCTAACAAATACCTACGGGTTGCGTTCGTCAGGTTACGTAGCTATTCGCACGTTGCAACAATTAGCTATGGACGAAGATAAACAGTATCCACGTGCTGCTGATATCCTCATGAATGGTTTTTTCGTTGATGATCTGTTATGGTCTACGCAGAGCCTTGAAGAAGCATGTACGTTACATGACGAGCTCGTAGCTCTATTGAAGCTTGGCGGTTTCGATCTTCGTAAATGGGCAAGTAATTCCTCTGAATTGCTTTCTAAAATCGGCGCTGACCAAACAGTTTCTATAAATTTCAGTGACGACACCGTGTGTTCGCCACTGAAAGTACTAGGCCTAAGGTGGTTGCCAATTGACGATTGTTTTTCGTTCAGTTATAACATGGTGGACACTACCTACACTAAACGATCGGTTTTAAAATTACTGGCTAGCATTTTCGATCCGGTTGGATTTTTATCACCATGCACATTTCTTGCAAAGTGCATAATGCAAGATTTGTGGAAACTCGGTCTCGGTTGGGACGAAGCTCTTCCAGCTGATTTGCGCGACAAATGGTCAACGTTCATTACAACATTGTCTTGCCTATCGTCAATAAAAATTGAACGGCATCTACTTATTCATAAGTTCTGTGGGGTACATTTAATTGCATTTTGCGATGCATCAACCCGTGGTTATGCAGCATGTATCTACGCCCGCAGTGTTAACTCAAGCAATGTTGTTAAGACGAGACTGCTTATCAGCAAAAGTAAGGTCGCGCCAGTCAAGCCTCTTTCAGTTCCGAGACTCGAACTCATGGCTGCCGTTTTACTATCCAAACTTGTCTCATTTGTCCAAAAAAATATTCAAAAATGCCAAGTCACAGCCTTGACCGATTCTAGTGTAGCACTCGCGTGGTTACAAACACCTCCCTACAAGCTTCAAACATTTTTATCGAGTCGCGTGGCTCAAGTAGTTGAGGTAGTTCCGTCGCACAGTTGGTACCACGTTAGAAGCGAAAACAATGCAGCTGACTTGTGCTCGCGAGGTGCCATGCCTATTCAGCTTGCGACTGACTATGAGAGCTGGCTTCAAGGTCCAGCTTGGTTATCTGATGACGTTCATCAGTGGCCAGTAAGTACGTTCTACGTTAATGAAAGGACGGAAATCTTAGAACTAAAGTCAAACACTGATGCGTTTTCCTTTCCGTCTCAAGGTGTAAAGGAAGATTACTCAAAAACGTTTTTTGAGAAATACTCATCGTTTAAGAGGTTGCAACGAATCGTCGCCTGGTGTTTGCGTTTCATAAAAAACTGTCGAATTCTAAAAAATGAGCGTTGGGTAGGTCCACTTACTACTCACGAGTTAAATACGTCACATGACGTCGTAATTAAGGTTACACAAAATACCTACTTTGATAGTGAGATCGCTCACTTAAAAAATAATAAATTCGTTCCGTCGTTACGGAAACTTTCACCATTCGTGGATCCCCAAGGTTTCCTCAGGGTGGGGGGTCGAATCTCCCTAGCAGATGTACCCTACAATATCAAGCATCCCTTGCTATTGCCTAAAAAATGTCATATAACTACATTGCTAATCGAACATTTTCATAAAACATACCTACATGTTGGACCTCGTTCCTTACAAGGCATTTTAAGTAAGCGATATTGGATCATATCCGCTCGCAGTGTGATTAGAAGTGTGTTATCTAAATGCATCGTATGCTTTAAATGCAACCCTACCTCAATACAACCATACATGGGTACGTTACCCGCCGCAAGGTTAAAACCTAAGAAGGTTTTTGATAATGTTGGTTGTGATTTAGGTGGTCCGTTTTACATTAAGGCCAGTCTAACACGTAACGCGAAGATTCTAAAGTACTACATGTGCCTTTTCGTGTGTTTTTCTACAAAGGCCGTGCACATAGAAGTTCTTAGCGATTTATCAGCTGATTGTTTTCTAGCCTCGCTTGACAGGTTTGTAGCGCGACGCGGTTTGTTCTCGTGTTTATATTCCGATAACGGGACGAACTTTGTCGCCGCCGCGAAACAATTAAAGGAAGCATTTAATTTTTTCAATTCAAATAACGACGCGATTGCTGACGGCTGCTCGTCTCGTCTTATTGAATGGAAAAATATTCCGCCAACGGCCGCTTCAATGGGCGGGCTTTGGGAAGCTGGCATCAAATCTGCCAAACATCACCTCCTCCGTGCAGTAGGTGAAAGAGCACTTACATTTGAAGAGCTCACCACCGTCTTCTGTAAGATTGAAGCAGTACTTAATTCGCGTCCATTATGCCCATTGTCCAACAATCCTGATGAATTTGACACTTTAACGGCCGGTCATTTCTTAATAGGCCGAAGCCTACTCGCCGTACCTGAGTATAATCTTGACGATGTAAGTGTGAATCGACTGTCACGTTGGCAGTTCGTGCAAAAAATCTCCCAAACGTTTTGGAAGAAGTGGTCTGATGACTACTTGCACACCTTGCAGCAAAGAGCAAAGTGGTTCACATCGCCTCCAAATATAAAAATCGGTGATTTAGTTCTCATTAAATCTGAGTTAACTCGCCCACTTAACTGGGTCCGTGCTAGGGTCGAATGCCTCCATGAAGGCCCAGATAAAATAATTCGCGTTGTTACATTGAGAACGCAAAAGGGAATCATAAAAAGGCCCGTAAATAAGCTTTGTCCTCTTCCGTTCTCAAATTAAATACTTGTAAAATTAATTCCTATCGTTAGTTTAATTATATACCTATTAATTATTTAAGTGTATGTAAACTTAGTACTTTTACCTCTGCCCTATAAAGGCAATATCCTTACTACCTCTGCAAACAATCCATTATTTATTAAATAGGAAATTATCATGATAATTTCGGTGGGGGGTATGTTCGATCTTTGCTCATATTAAAACATAGGGTAGATGAATTTGATTGCCATCAGCTTTTTCTTCGACTACCGTCGCTTGGAAAACGGTGGATGGTATGACCTACATTAGAGGTCCTTGCACCCGTTGTTGCGCAGGCGCATTCAGTTTGCTTGTGCGATCGACTTCCGAAGGTCGCGTCCTTACAATTTTGGGACACTATTCCGTGAATAGACAAGTTAATTAATCTAATATTGCCGTGCAATTACTTATCTGCTGTGTGAGACGTTCTCGCGAGTGCTGAACCATTTGTGATCGTATTTTTGGATTGCAGCTCCTGCTGCTCAGAAGACCATACCAACCGATGTGTAGAAGTGCATGGTTTGGAGTGGAAAAGGTAGGTGACAGTCTTATTCATTCTACCTTGTGTATTGAGCAAAGATCTTCGATTCCAAAATTATAATTGGGACAGACATTTTCATATTTATTAAGGTCCTTTGATTTAAAACTTTAACCCTTTACCAGCGCCTATCATTCCCCCACAATCGTCTTTACTTAAGCTGATTCAGCCGCCATCTCTATGAACGGTGAGCAATTTTTATAAGTAACTCAGTATACCTGACTTTCTCATCAATGTCTGGGACAAAAGTTTAGGTGCGTGAAATAAATTAAATTTGAGTGAAATTATGATGCATGTATACTTCAAACGTAAGATATCCTATTAAATATTAGATATCCGTAATAAAATGTTATCCTTCCATAGACATTTTTAAAGAAATTTCAATAATTGTTTTGTCACATAGGCTCGGGGACACATATTTTTTGTATGGAGTTGGGTTATGTTCTGCTGAGTTACCAAAAAAACTTGATTATTTCGATAAATTAAATAAAATGAATTGCACGACCATGTTACCAAAAGATCTTATTTTTCACTGATATTAAAATAGGAATTATTTAACCTCAAAAATAGGTTAAATTACTACTTATAGATAGATAGATAGATACATTTATTCCATAAAAAGTTTGTTTACATTTAACACTTGTTGTACCAAAAAACCTGAGTTGGTTGGTATTGGTACTCACATTCGCTTATTGTTCCGCACTGTTACTAACCTAGCTATGAATAACACTTAACTAGAACATTTCACTTCTTACTAAATAATATAGATATAATATTTTATATACCCTGTCTAACTAGGCATTCATGTCCCACAAAACAGCAAGTTCAATATAGCCCCCGCGTAAACAAAGACTCTGATAAGGGAACCACTTTACTAATACAATTCTTAAACAAATATGTATGTATATGTACACATAACAATATATACAACTATTTTGCAACTTAATTACCTACATTTCTTTGGTTTAAGTAAGGCGAAATATTTAAAGATCATACAAATAATTGTCCCGCTACAAGAATCGAACCCGCATAGTTCTGCGTCTCAAGCGGACTATCTAGGTACCTACGGTACGGGGATATCTTCCCAGACCGAAGCACAGTAACGCTCGGATTCTAAATGTCATTAAACGGTCACCCATCCAAGTAGTGAACGGGAGGAGCGTTGCTTATCCAAGATGATCCGCTAAGAACACTGAGGCTTCACCACGTCACCAGCTTGTCCAATCTAACTCGGTTGCAGTTTGGCTTGAAGGCACTTTTTATAGGTTTGTTTGTAATTTTTATTATTTATCCTATCTAATGAGTCGGGTGGCAACGTGTTTAGTATGGTCGGTATGATGAAATCTACCGTCCTTCTGCCATAAAAGTTTTTAACTTTAGGTATTGAAAGTTTGTGTTGGGTTATCTTTCGAGTAATTATTTTATGAGTAATAGGTATTTTAATATCTTTGTTATAAAATTGTTCAATCAGTAAGTATGTCGAATGCCTTACTGAAATCGATAAAGATAAGTATTACATGATTCTTGTCATTCAGGCATTTATTAACTTCATCCGTAAACTTAGATAATAACTGTGAGGTAGACTTATTGGGCTGAAAACCATACTGCGCATTAGACAGCACATCATTGTTCAAGTAAAAGTCTTGGATTTGTTTACAAACGTATTTTTCCACAATCTTGTCCAATACTGGTAGAATCGTAATCGGTCTGTAATTAGCGTAATCATTATGGCTACCTTTTTTATAAATTGGCCTAACAATGCCTGTTTTTAAGTCGGATGGATATAATCCCTTTTGAATGCATGAGTTTATTAGCCTGACTATAATGTCTAAAAATTTATTGCATATGCTTTTAATGTCAACACATCTGATACCGTCGATGCCAGGTGATTTATTTATGTTCATTTTTTTTATTATTTTTAGAATGTTATCGTTAGTAGCCTTTTGGAAGTGAAGTGACTTATTCACAGGAAAAACATACTCAGACTCACAGAGCAAACGCTTAGTACACTTAGGCATAATCTTTTTTACACTGTTATAAAATTCTATCGCGAAATTGTCAGCTATTGACTTAATATCTACTGAATGTTTTCTAAATGCCTTCAAAATGGCTTCATCAACAGAATTTTTGCCACGACCAGATAAAGTATTCAAAATCTGCCATAAATTTCTTAAATTTAGCTTATTATTATTTATTTGATCCATATAATACTTGTTCCTTGATGTTTCTATTAATTTATGAGTTTTATTTCTTAATTTATTGTACTCTAGTCTTAATATTTGGTTTGTAGGATCATTTTTCCATGTAATAAATAGTAGGTCTTTTTTACTGCACATTTTGTTAATTTTGCTATCAATCCACGGGTAGCTATTTATTGAATTTTTTTTTATGTATTAATTTTGAGTTATCGTAACAATCCTTAAATTTATTTTTAATTGTATTGTATATTGAATTTGGACATGTTATATCGTCTAGTTCGCAAAAATCTAATTCATTCAATAATTTTTTCATTTTTTCATTATCAGTACGAACAATGTTTTGCTTACGGTGTAACTTCATTGAATCGAACCCGGCGCACGATAGAATAATCATGCGATGATCAGCGATAACAGTACCTAACGCGCCTGAGTATACATCTAACGAGCGCGACCTGACAAATATGTGATCTATACAGCTACGTGTAGTTTTATTATTAAGTATTTCGATTCGGGTGTAGTCGGAGATCGCACTCGTTAGTCCACACTCAGACATGGAACTGATGTAATAATCCCGAATGTTATCGTTATTTTTTAGGTCTATATTTATATCACCTAGCATGAAAGCATCGTGCCGTGAAAGTGTGTTCATAGATAACAATGTTTTTATTTCCTGTATAAAAAGGTACTTACTTTCTTTAGGTGGCTTATAGATTGCGCAGATAAATACTGAGTATTTGTATGGTGTTGTAAGCTTGCCAACAATAGATTCACAGTGTAGCAAAGAGTGGGCTACTGGTAAAAATATGTGATCGTTTTTTATATACAGTATAATTCCACCTCCTTTTCTGTTTTTGCGTAGTTGCATGTGCATTGTATAGCCATTTATATTGTACATTAAAGCAAGATCTTCAGTAATGTTTACTTCTGATAGTATAAGGACATCAATACCTGAGTTAGAAGAGCTTAATAATTGAGTTATGGAGCAATAGTTTTTCTTTAAAGACCTTATGTTTATATGAGCAATATTAAGACATTTTTTATATTTTTTTGGAATTTGTTTACAAAATTCACTGTAATCAGCACAGTTAGATAGTTCAACGCAATATGATGATGCGACCTGGCTGACCTGTTTGGAGTTCTATTACCGATGGGAAGTTTGACCCTCTGCCGTCGATGATGGTCGATAAGTAGATAACTTCACGATGTCAGCTTCACACCTGACGACCACTGGTTTATCTTTATCTTCTTTACGCAGCAGCACCTTTCCACCTTGGAACCAAACATATTTGTAGGCTGGTCGCAGTTGCTGCTGAGCTTTCCACAGAAGCGACTTGTTGAATTTAGTTAAGGCTCTGCGTACGATGACTTTGGACTTAGCATTTGCAGCGTGCGGCTCATGGAATATTTGTTCAACCAGCACTGTTTCGTTTTTGGAGGCGCGCACCCACAAGCCTGCAGATTCCACTACTGTGAGTTCCACGGATGTTGCCGTCTTGCCCGTTGCGCCCTTCCATGCGTTTAACATTAGCAATTTCTTGCTCGTCCATCTTCAGAATCCCAGCCAGCTTACATAAAATATCTTTTAGATTTTCTCCTTGGACTTTAGGTATTCCTGAAACTTCTAGAAAGTTTTCAAGCCGCTGTTGGTCGATACTGCTGACATACTGCTTTAGGGCACTTATCTCAAGCTCGAGGTGATTTTTATCATTCTGCATATGAGTATACTTCTTTTCCAGCTCTCCGATACGTTTATTTTGTACCTCCACAGTTTTAGATAGTTCATCAATTTTAGTACAACAGTAGCCTATTTGTGTCTCTAGTGGCATGAGTTCCTTCTTAAGAACCTTTTTCATCTCCACAACTATTTCCTTTAGAAGTTTATCGGAGTCGATAGTATTCATGATTCCCTTGGTGTTCATCAGCTCTTCTTCCTCCTCATCTTCCTCTTCCGGAACGATGAATGATGATTTCCTATTCGACGAGTCATTGTGACATTCCTCGCAAATCCATTCGAGGGTATCCGCATTTCGAAGCGCCGACTTGCATGTAGGGGACACCAAAGGAGTGCCCTAAAAGTTGATTCACCCAATTACCACAGCGATTTGAACTGGGTGTCGCGGCGCGGCAGCTCAAGCCTATACGGCGAGGCTAACGAGGACTTTGCCTAGATGTTTGAAATAAGCACACAAGTCTTTATAAAATGACGTCATCAGCCCAACCATTTGACTCAAAGTGTCGTTACAACTTTTGGTCTTTATTTTTTCCGTCTAGTCCCCTTTCGCAACGCGCGATAAGGAACTTCGTTCCAAAAATTATACAGAATCGAATATTATCCCGGAAAGGGGTGATTTGGACCATGGTTGTAGACGAGTTGTGAAAATAAGTCATTTCAGTTAAGGTGACTATACATGTCAAACCTCCCTCTCGCTCGCACTATTCAACATTTTTGAAGATATAAAATCACTGAATGTAGTTATGCTAAATAGCAAACCACCACTAGATGGAGCAATGGCGTCGTCGCGTTGCATTAAATTGGTGGATGGAAAAGGTGGTCAATACCATTATTTGCGGAAACCCTTCACTGCCGAATAAGAGAGAACCTATGTTCAACAGTAGACTTCTATTAGAATGCTGATAATTATGAAGATGGTTTCTTAGTGTCGGTTATCATTAAACGGATTCATTTATAAAGAGAAGATATTTGGGAATTTCTTAGATTTCACAAAAATTAACCCAGGTAGGATTGAAACCCGTGGCGTCTGCCATGATAAATAAATAAAATAAATAAATAAATAAATAATGCGGGACTTAATCACACAGCATCATGTAGCCCCAAACTAAGCAGAGCTTGTATTATGGGAACCACATGATTGATATACTACACATATAATTTTTTTTTTGTAAATACATAATATATACATATCATACATAGAAACACCCAGACCCGAGACAAATATCTACAGAACATGCAAACATTTGTCCCGCAGCGGGAATCGAACCCGCAAGCCTCTGCGTCTCAGGCGGACCTTCGCCCACTGCGCCACAGAAGCCGTCAGCCGATAACAGCATTCAACATAGGTTTTCCAGTTCTATCTTGGTTGGATTTCTGTGATTTTTCAAAGTGAGTGTAAAGTTGAGTGAGTGTAAATTTATATCCATAACTATCATCAGCTGATAGTTTTTTAGGGCTCAAATTTCACCCAGGCTTCGTTTGGGCTTTATCATCTTCATCATCAGCACTTAGCAGTCCACTGCTGGAGATAGGCCTCCCCTATGTCTAGAATGTAGGCCTCTTAATCACTGCTGCCTAATCAATAAAAAAATAATATTCAGTAAATTTTAACGAACATAGGATGATAAAAAAACAAAATTCTCTTACAAAAACATGCCTCTATTTTACAACACGAAATTAATTAATTCAAACAAAAAATTATACCTACATAGAATTTTGAATCTGAACCGGTTACTTTTTACTTAAAACAATTTAGGAATATATTTACATTTTAATTGGAAGGCTAATTCGAATAATTGGCAAAAAGTGCTTTACTTCAAATAAATACGAAACAAATATATGTAATTATTGTTATAATTTTACATATGCAATTTGGTATCTAAATAATTGAGCTGGTCTTTGGCTAGGTATTTCAGAGCCGTCAAGGCGACTTTTTGCCACACGAGAGTACATACACTCTCAATATTATTTCATACAAAAATAATCATAAAATTTGACAAGAAGCAACAAGTCTTGTAGTATAAGTAAAGGACAAATCCAAATACCGTTTTGTATGTAGGATAGGTACATCAAAAAAATAATTTCATATTTACAAGTTTGCTCGAGGCCAACTCGCACTTGGCCAGTTTTTTTTATATATTTTATAATGTGTATTCAGTCGGTGAGTCAGTTAGGCGTCATTATAAATTATTATTTTATTTAAATGTTCATAAGTTGCGTCAAAACCGAACGTATCCCGTAAAATTTATTATATTTTATAAATTACATTAACATTTTCTTTAGTTTTACACACCGACTCGATTAGTAATCAAGTAAAAAAAATATTTTGTTGATTTGGATTCCGTCACACGCCGCCATTAGACTACAACAACCAATTATATATACGTTGCTATGGCAATAAACATTGATGTAAAGTGTAACTATGGCAATAACCCTCATTTTTTTTATTTTGCCAGTAGAATCGACTAAAGCTTAATGGATATTTTTTTTGACGCACTCACTAGTCACATGCTTGTCCTGGTACCGAGCGCCATACATGAGACGGCATTCTCCTTTATACTCCTTATCGACAACCAAAAATGTGACATATTTGCGGACGAATGGAAAGACTATGAAGGTGTGCCTAAAGTCTTGTGAAGATGTAACATTACTTATCTATCCAATAATGTTATTTGGTTTTGTAACTTAAATTTATTTTTTGAGTGATTTAATAACCATTTTGATTTTTATAAGTTACTTGTTTTAATTTTATCTTGAAATTATTTTATGTTACTCAGTAGTTTGTAATTGGTGTGGTTTAATAATGATTAATTAAAGTAAGTGATCGAAGACCGTTCTCATTAAATTAAAAATAAAATGAAAATATTAAAAATTTAATTAAGCTACTTAGAAAATATGCCATTATTTAAAATGTGTACTAAAAATCCGGTTAAAAAGTATTCGCTCCTATTTCAGATACAATAAATGGTTTTGTACTGATAGGGGCACTCTACAAAATTTCAGGTATAAGGTGGTTACCGCTTGGAAACTTATTTTTTCCGAAAATCAAAATTGTTCTTTTTTTTCCAAAAATTTTCACACCCTATTTTGCAACTTACAATGGTATAATCCTATTTTATTTTATTAAGATTTTACATTTACGCTCTTTCATCGCAGGATTATTCCACTATTATAAAAGTTAGTGTTTGTTAAAATGATATGTATTATGAAGATGTTTGTTCTTTTTTCTCACCAAAACTACTGAAAGGGGAAATCTAAAAGCTTACACATATTATATAGACTAGGAGTAATATAAAGGCTTTTTATCCGACTAATGAGCAAACAAAGCTGCAGGCGGAAGCTATTTTAGAATAAATAATTAATTGATACTTCTTCGATACTAATTCATTCCATGTTAAATTTTTTTAGAGACAAGAACTTCATTCAACTTTTCATACGCCGTGTATGCACTGTGAGAAAAGTGACATATATTGCTAGCTATCATTTGTCAAGAGCACGTCTTACAAATATCGCCTCTTTGTTAAAGTAGATAAGACAGTAAATCTAAATAAGCCGACTAAATGAAAACTGCTTCTCCGGTAAGCACGTCATATAAATATCGCCACTATAATAAAGCAAATAAGATAGAAAATCTAAGTAAGCAGACTATATGAGAACTGCTGCTCTGATGCGTTCTGTTGGTGGAGTTTTAGACAAGCCAATTTCGGGCGGATGGTGCAAAATCATTTGTACAGTTGATCGAAGGACAAGAAGTTTAAGTCAGTGTCCTCTTTACATCAGCTATCATGATTCAAAATGATCATGAATGTAAATGCAGGAAACTAGTATTTCGAGTTTTAAAAAAAATGTTGTGCGTATAAATCCATTACTTATAAAATGTAAATCGTTATAGGAAGTCAGTATTGGCACTGAGAGACCCGACTAGTTAGGTTGTGTTTCGTTTTGAGTATTTAACTTTTTTTTGTAAAATGTCGTTTAGTATTATTTTAGCAGCCTGTTTCTTGGCTTGCGTGCAGCCTATATATTCGGCTTCCGGTAAGTTTTTATAAAATTCTTAAAATAATTTATTTCCTTAAATTTTGTCCTTAAACTTTCTCCATTTTTTTATTTATGTTTTTGGTTTTTAAGAACCTTTAATAAATCTATTTCATCTAAATTAGTGTAATAACTACATATATACCTACTATTGATATTTTATATAATATAAGTTCATATTGTTGTATGGAATTACTTTGGTATTCCGCTTCACGTTTTTATATTTAAAAACGGTTCATTATATTTAATATATAAAAAAAATATAGCATAAAATATATATTTTGTATTTTGCTCTCAACTGTTTGTGTTATGTGTAAAATTACTTTAACATGCATAATTCTGATCGTTTATTTGAAGTTTAGCAAAAATAAATTTTTTTTGTAATTTCAAAGAGCAATGATTTGATGCCCCCCTACCCCTACGTAAGCATGATTTTGCTTGACCCAATAACTTGATTATTTTATATAGTACCTATTTGTGCCTTAAGTAGGCTACTTTATCAAAAATCTAATCATTAACGACTTCTGTGGCGCAGTGGGTGAGCCTGAAATGCAGAAAGTTGCTGGTTCGATTCCCGCCGTGAGGCAAATGTTTGTATTCTGTAAAGGTTTCACTCGGGTGTTTTCTATGTGAGTAGTATTTCAGTCATGTGGTTCCCATAAAGCAAGCCTTAAGTTTGGGATACGATATGTGATGGTGTCTAGCATTTCAATGATTTATTTTTTTATGTTCTTAAAATAAATTATATCTGTACAATTTCTTTACCAACCAAAAAATAATTTTAACTGAATTGCAAATACCAGGTAATTATACATTTTTAATTCCAGCATCTTTCATCACTAAATGCAACTTAGACGACTCAAAATGCCTAAAGTCATCGACACAAGCCGTCATCCCTATATTTGCTGCTGGTCTCCCTGACCTTGGCATTGAGAAACTGGATCCTTTCTTCATAAAAAGCATCGATGCTTCTTCTCCATCACTGAAACTCAAACTAAGTGACATCACAGGTACTGGGCTTAGTCAGTGCATTGCGAAGAAAATTCAGTAAGTATTTTTTAAGTTACATTTGCATGATTTGACTTCAACTTCATAATTTATTTAAGAGCTGCGCTCTGGTCGGCACAACTGAGGCAGCTCCTTCCATCTGCCTCTCTCCAAATCAGTCTCCTTTACTTCTCTATACGACATGACATCTACTTTCTCTTTAATGTTGCTCATATAATTTATCCTTGGTCTTCCCCTTTCCTCTCTTTCCATGATGAAAAAATAATTTTACCTACGTTTTCTAAATCTTAATTTGGTCTAAGTAAGCATGGAACTTTCAAATTTAACTATACCCAATTTTAAAATTTATTTATTGCATAAAAAATATCAAATCACTATTTGAAGAGAACTCTATCTGTTTACTTATGCGTCATTAAGTGAAACAAAGAAAAAACCGCTCGCAAAACAAAATAATAACCCGGCATAATGTTGACGTCAAACCAAATTCAATAAAAGTAAGCTATAAATCTCCAAAACTGTGAAACGAAAACAAATTATGTCTTTAATTTGACTAAATGTCAAATGGATTTGGACTTTAATTTGACTAGCTAGTATGATTATCCAACAATTTGTATATACGTTTACAGTCAAAGTATTCTTGCTTCCAAATTAAAAATTAAAGACTTTAGGAAGAGTCAACTTTGGACAATAAATCTATCAATTTAAGTTAACCAATCGTGTTTGGCTCTTTAAGTTCTTGATTAATGAAATCAATACGTTTTGTGATTATCGAGAGAAAGCTTCTGGAAAGTCAGAAAAACTTAATTTTCCCTCTTATTGAAATTCAATATTTTGACCCCTTCCCTTATTCATTACATAAAGTCATTTTATAACGCTCGCAAGTAAGCTTGGTTCTGGAATTCTAATGTAAAATAAAAGTGGTGGCATGATATATTTTAACGCCATTTTTGCTTTAAGTGGTTTTGAACTGTTATAAAGAGAATGGTAGTTTTAATTAATTTGCAAAAGTTAACATGAACCGACTAATGGCCGATTCCTATATTATACCGCAACGGATAACGCTTCTTTTTCCCTGTCTGGAAAAACTATCAATTTTTTTTGTTTTTCAAGGGAAAAAAATGTCGCATCATCATATATTATAGGCCCCGGAGAAACTGACAAATATTTGTCAATTTTCAAGGGAAAGCAAAGTATATTATAGGAATTGGCCATAAATATACCTAAGTACGTACGTTTTCCTTTGTTTCGTGTAAGTATCATCGTTTGTGTCAAAAATTTAAAACTAGCCAGCCTCCATCATGAATCAACGTCTGAATCAGCATGGAAAACATAATATACTAGCTTCAGCCCGCGGCTTCGCTCGCGATGTGGATTTTGGGAAATATATTTATTCCCCATTTCTCCCATTTGGAGGAAAATTTTTAAAAACACTGAAATATATAAATTTATTTTAATTGTCAGCCTAAACACAAAATGTTAAATTCCTAAGTTTGAAACTGATGGACTTTCATTCAAACTTTGATCCCCTAATTTTTTATTTAAGACTTCAGATTTGAATGGTGGGAATTAGAAAAAATCCTTCATTAGTGAATTCTTATAAAATAAATAAATAAATAAATAATGCTGAACTATCACACAGCATCATGTAGCCCCAAGCTAAGCAGAGCTTGTGTTATGGGAACCACATGATTGATATATTACATAATATACTTTTTTTTTGTAAATACATACACAAATATCTAAAGGGGACAAATATCTGCAGAACATGCAAACATTTGTCCCGCGGCGGGAATCGAACCCGCAACCTTTTGCGTCACAGGCAGACCTTCGCCCACTGCGCCACAGAGGTTGTCGCTTCTTATATCTATGAATCTAATTCTTATATTATATCTATGTACCTACCTGGGTATAGTATAAGTACATGTATATAATATAGTTTAGTATAATAACATCCACTAAGGAAGTATTTTAGTTTTTTTTAGATACCTATCTATGTGCAAAATATCAAGTCTCCAGTTCCAGCGGTTGGGGCTGTGCGTTGATATCCGAGTCAGTCAGTATATATTTATGTATATATAACTCTACTTTAGTTGATCATTTTGTACTAGACTTTAGAATCATCTCGTCCTATTTTTAAATGCCTACCTTTTTTATCTTCTTTGTAGGTATTCGTATTGTAAGTAGGTAGCTTTCAAGGTCAGAACAGGAAGTAGTTTTACTGGTTTTAAATTATGTTTTGTTTTAATATAAACGATTTTTATTGATCTCGGTAACTTTCCTAAAGAAGATTTGTCTTTTGGAGCTCTTCACATCGACAAAGGTTACATAAAGAATGCTACTTAACATTAAAATTCATCTATGTATATTGAATTTTGTTATTGCACAAAATTCAATATACATAGGTGAATTTCTGTCAAGCATATTCTGTCTATCTATAATTTTTCAGAGGACTTTGACTTATGTATCTTATAATCCTAATTTGTGAACAGTTAACTATATGTGAAATGTTCCTATACGATTTAACTATAGGTGATTTATTCATGTATATTTCCAAGAAATCATTAGTTTCATGATTAATCAAAAACTCCAGTTGGCCACTCTCTCATACGAAAAAAGAAACAAGTATATTATGAGAGATTTTAAGTAACTTTTATAGTTTGAATAAAAATATTATATTTACTCCATTTTTAAATACTGTTCTTAAATATTAATCTTTATTTAAAATAATAAATTTTAAATAAAGCTTCCGCTCACAGCCCGCTTGCGTAGTATAAAGGAGCCTATTTGTTGATGAAGGTCACAGTTTTTTTTATAGTTTATACGTTTTACCGTGATCTCACCTATGGTAAGTGATGGTGCGGTCGAGGATATAGCACGCTTGCCTAGAATGCACCTATGTATTTACTCTTTGCATGATGACCCATGAGTCAAAGCGATCGGGAAACACTGACTTCGGATGAGCATACCATTCCTTGGGAGAAAAGTTGTAGCAAAGTACTTGTATACATCAGCTTTTTACCTTCTAAAAACGGAATTTTATCAATTATCAAAAAAGTTTATTGCGAGTCACTGGCCTCTTTTGTTAGGTTTAAAACATTATCCATGATATAAGTTATGTTCTTAAGTGGATACCACGGCTCGGCAAACGTAGTGTAGACTCCCTCCGGTCGGGTGCAGTGACGATCTGCGAAAGGCTTCAGGTAGAAGCTGGATGAGTCGAGATGAGGACAGGGCGCAATGGTGCTTATTAGAGAAGCTAAATGTCCAGCTGAGTACGGATATAGGCTGATAATAATGATGATTATGATTACCATAATGTTTATGTTACGATTGGTTTCTTATTTTAACCATATTAATATTTTTTTACAGATTCAATGCAGATAAGACTAAACTAACGGTGAAGTTACTCTGCACTGTTGACGCTAAGGGCATTTACGATATCGACGGCAACGTGCTGGTGCTCAATATTGTTGGAAACGGCAATGCCCATGTTGTGCTTAGTAAGTACAATACTCAAATACAAACATTTTTATTTAATTATTCGATGATCAAATGCGTCTTTTAAAAGTAAGTAGTGTAAAAGACTAATGTCTAGGGAGGTGAAATGAATTCTGCATAACAATGTACCTATGATTAAATAATATTTTTCTTTATGTTATTTATTCATACCAGATTTTTTTATTATTTATTTACTTTTTCTCCCAAACAATCTGTATGCATGTATGTATGATGTATGTTTTGAGTGATGTACTCCATCAACTATATCCAGACCAATAACAAGTCCCACAGATATGCTGTGGGACTTGTTATTTGAATGAAAATAAAGACAGAATAAATTTGACTAGAATATAGAATGGGAATAAGAATGGCATAAGATATGAAACATCTAATAGAACGATGAATCAACCTACACCGATCTTAAAAAAGTTTGTTAAGCAAGAATCAATCGGAATAGAGATATTTGGAAGTCTATGGGGGAGACGTTTGCCCACCAGTGGGACGAGAGAGGTTAAAAAAAGTTAGAATCAGTTTAAAAGTAAAACTGATGACGAAAAGGAAAACTACAGAACGCACTCAGAAGACCATCAATCGTAAAAACTTGTTTCAATTTTTTCACAGGGAATTTACTTATACATGTCGAAGCATTTATAAAGGAAGTGACCGGTGCCGACGGTGCACCTCACTGGAAAATCAGCAAATGGCAGCACAGCTATGAACTGAAGGAAAAAGCTACTGTGGAACTCGACAACCTCTTCAACGGAAACGATGTGCTAGGTACATTTTATTATGATCTTATTAATCTAGACCTTACTCCTTTTTGCTTCAGCAGATTTTTCCGAATCGTTTTTGATAAGGCCATTTTTTAGTTTGCTATAACGTCGCTCACTCACATTCTCACAATCCGTCATATCGCAAGTGTATTTGCAGTTTGTACCGAATATTTGCGCGCATCTGAGTGACTCGGGTGACATTGTAGAATCCGATTTAAGAGGGCATACTACAACGACAACACCAGCCTTCCATCAATTCATTAATAGATACATTCTAGGCAAGCGTGCATTTTCACTTACCAACAGGTGAGACGGCGGCGGTCAGACGTAAGCCTATAAACTAAAAAACAAAAAAAAAACACTGCTGGACCTAGGCCACCTCTAATAAGAAGGAAGATATGCCCATCATCCCTCCCCCACGCTAGGTATGTTGGGGTTGTAGGTTGGGGATCGTTGGACGCTGTCTCTCGCACTGCCACCGCTGATGCCCATAAGCGGTCAGGGTATTAGCTGTACCGGTGCTATGCCGCAACCAGCAGAGAGCCCCGTTTGTTAGTTAGCATGGTGCACCTAGGAAGGAGGAGGGTTAGGGTCATTTGGAGGACATGCCATAATCATTATTGTGATTATTAATACTTAGGACTTTAAATATTTTTTATATTTTTTTAAATATAAATTAATGTCAATATTACATTGGTATACTCTTTTAGTCGCATTTCATTGATTGATTATAATGATAACTATTATTCTTAATCATATTTTACTTTTCTAGGACGCGCTGCCAAGGAACTTATCGCCAACAGCCCCAATGAAATCGTCACAGAACTTGGACCCCCGATTGTCAAGGCATGCGCGGAAAAAATCGTTAAAAATGTAAACGTTTTGTTTACCGAGTTCAAAAAGTCTGAATTAGCTGCATAAATGTTCCTTTAAATCTAAGTGACACACATAAAAATTAATAAATGTATGTAGTTTTGTAAATTCGTTTTTCATTTAAATAATCTATCTCTTGTGAATTGCTACTGAGTCGAACCCGGATATAGCATGACGCGCGGTGTTGAGGCAGGCCACGTAGAAGCGTGATAGACCTCTTCAAAAATACTGGAATACCTATAGCGCAGGATCGAAGTGGCTTGAAATAAGGGGGGAGTTTTTAATTATTTTATTTTTATTTTACTACAGTGAGATCGTTCAAGCTGACAACAACAATAACAATCTAACTCTTATCTATCATAATGTGATTATATTAATCTGGGAAAAGTCCGTGCAAATTTTATTCCTATCCAAGTAAAAATTATGTTAGGTATGTAAGCGGGCCGTACGTGGCGCAGGATCGTTATGGATGGCACAAGTTAAGGGAGGCCTATATCCAGCAGTGGGTGAAATCAGGCTGTTGATGATGATGAAGATGACGTAAAGCGCTTATTTTACTTGATTGTTATATAGACTGTCACTTTCTCCATCCAAAGGTTGCCTGGAAGAAATTGTTTTCAGCGACAAGGCTGCCTGTTTTTTATTTTCGTATAATTATGTTTCACGCAATAAAGTGTTCATTAATTTACCAGAAGCCAGAGTTTCATCCATAATTTAAACCACCAAATTATCATCCCTATCCGAACGCAGCCAAGGATTTCCTTTTACTCATTTATGCTGCAGTGATTCTAATTGCACCAAACTGTGTTATCTCGTAATGAAACTGTCATCAACACTAAACACTCCGTTGGTACAATAAACAACAAAAGTACAATAATGCTGCTCTTCACACGCATACTCCAAATAAAAACGTCAACACTTCTGGAGCATGTGGTTGCAGTTAGGTTTATTTCAGGGTAAAATAAAATAGAGCGATAAATTCCGTTGTTTCCTATAAAAAAGTTATTAGTTTTGGTAATCGTTTGCTGTGATCGTTTTTATGGTATGATGTTCAATTTTTCAAACAAATAGTTATGGTTTTATAAGTTAGCATGCAACTAATTATATTTATAACGTGGTGTAGGATGCTCTCCGAACTGAATGAAGTGACGACCTGCAACAGGCTGCTGGTAGACTATGGATCAAGTCTACACGTCAAGCTTAAGACTCTTCTGCAATTGCGCTCATTGGGGGAGGCCTATGTCCAGCAGTGGACAGCTAAATTCTGATGATGATTATGATGTATTATAAAATTCCTTGCTTGAAGTTAAACATAGCGACAAGACATTATTATTGTCCTTTTCCTCACTTAAAACGGGAAACCTTGAACTTATCCACAATTGAAGCAATTTCATCAACTATTTTAATTGAAAAGATTCCATGACCTTCGTTCGTGTGGAAATTCCAGTAGGTAAGCATCGTTGCTGATGCTATTTTTGTAGATTCTATTAAAAAAAATATTGTCATTTAGTTTCTCTATATTTAGACATCATCAAAAATAAGGTAGAAACTGTCGTGTCATCTTACTAATATTAAAAATTTAAAATTTGTGAACATGGTGGGATGGATGAATCGCAAAAACTATTTTTTATCTGGTAAACACGCGGCAAAAGTATTCATTTAATAAATACTAAATAAACATAACATCTGCAAGTCAATCCACGGGCGGAATATAGGTATATAAATGTTATTATTTGTTCTTAATGTAGGTCTGATTAACAGTAAGAACAAAAACAACTAGATATATTATAATTTCAAACAGGATTATTATTTAAGATTTAAATAGCATTTACGTATTGCATATACACGTTGACTGCAGGCCTCTGGCCAGCGACCTGCGCCTGTAGTTGAGTTATGTTTTCAGCATTCAAAGCGTTAACAATCTCTTCGATCATCCTATAATTTGATTTCTGGTATACTTACGCCTTTTAAAACCATCAAAATTTCCAGTAAATACATACTTTAAACTTAACTCAAGTAATATAACTAAAACAAACTGCCAAATAACATCATATCACGCACATTAACTTAATATATACCCCAAAATTGGCCCAAATGAGGAAGAAAACCAAATTAACCGGGGCGTTACTAACAACCAATCAATAACAAACTGATTTATTCCCGAGGGGTAGCTACAATATCAATGGGAATCTCTTGAACGTTGGTTATCGCTTGGTCAGAGTTGAAGCGGATAAATATTACCTTTTTTGTCGGTGTTAAAATACGTAACTTATGACCTTCAACTCGAGTAGAGTTAAAGGGATCTATCGGGCTCTCTGCCACAGTACTCTCTGCCTCTCATTAACCAATGACGGGGTCATGGGGTCCTGGTAGGATTCCACCTCGGGGATAAATATAAGCCTATTAGGGTTTGGTTGATTTGGGTTTTCCAGTGTTGAGACAAAGACAGCGCAGAACTACTCAAATAAAGTTGGTAAGCAAAATAGTATATATATATTGGATCATTCGTGCTAATTACACTGATTTTTAAAAATTTGTGAATCCTACACGCATTCCTTTTCCGTTCCGTCGTCGTGGGTAATGTTTACGGAGTAACAAACTAGTGAATCGACGATCAGTAGCAAAACTGACATTCTATCTACTTCCTTTAAACATACTATGAACACGGCTCTTGACAAAATTATAACAAGCAACGAGTCGGGTTAACATTTAATTCAGTGGTAACGCACGGTCATAGCATTCTTGACATGTTAAGGATTGACTTCTTTCTGTTTTTGAATCAGAAAGGGGCAGTTTAAAGTAATGATTCATTTTGATATAAAATTGTATTTTTTCTTCGCGACAGGAACCTAGGCTCCGTATTTGTTGAGGGTTTGTAGCTACAACATAACAGTGGAGAATGAGGAAATTGGTGCATCAGCTATCTGTGTATTTAGTTGTGACTTCTTTTATCAAAATACCGTTAGCGATTAATTTAAAAGTTGCTCTCACTCAAACCCAGCCTTGTTTTGTAGTAGGTATTGTAAACGGCAAACATCACGGATACGGCAAACACGTGCCGAAACCATTCGCGTGACGTTTCGAGATCGTTCCCTTGTAAAACGACAACGAATGACGAGGTTTGTTTGATAAGGGCCCCGAAAATAACCCTCGAAAGCACTCTTATTATCTACCGCATAAGAATTACAATAAGATGCTAAGTTGTGATGGAAAGGGGCTCCGAAAGCTTTTACGGCCGAATAGACGATACTATCGTGCTTCCGTAAAATTGCAAAAAGATAACCAAAATTTAATTTCCAAAAGTCATTATGATTTTACGGGCAGTTCCTTGATAAGGTTGCGTTTAAAAGACCATTAAGAAGGAAGTGGTGGCCGTAAAGACTGACTTTACTTTGGTTTAATGGGATGAAGCAACGGTGTAACTGAAAATCATTTTTAGTTATTATGACGTGCGGTCTAGAATGAATAGACTGAAGACTGGGCTAAATGGAGAGTTTGTGATGATTTGTTAGCGCAAGATTTTTTAAAATTTCGTGCTCAGAAAGGGAGACTCCTCCGACGAGCTTAATATTATAACAGTCAGAGCATCACATTTGCTTTCTTGGAATTTTATTACATAAATAAATAATACTGGACACAACATCATCTAGCCCAAAAATAAGTAAAGCTTTTATCATAGGTAAGAAGATGAAGAAGATAAATCATATAGATATTTTTATCTTCTTCGTGTGAGTTTAACTCCGGTAGTAATTCTCTATATTTGTGTCAATGTCATACATATTATATATAGAAAATAAAAGACCCGTGACAAAAATTTGCAGATCATATAAACATTTGTCTTGCAGTGGGAATTGAACCTGCAACCTTCTTCGTCTCAGGCGGGCCATTACGTTGCAGAGATCGTCAAAACATACAGCGGTTATAAGTACTACAAACATTGATATATATTGTTACTATCGTAATACTACAAAGTAGTGCTTAGTGCTGTTTTAAAGATTGAATTTCAGGAAATACTTTTTAGTGTACAATGTGCAAGCTATATAAACTTTCTAGGACATAAGGTTTTGGCTGCATTTTCAGTCAGACTGACAATCAGTCCGTCAGCTTAATTACTACTAGATTTTTATAAAATTTAGACAGGATGACACCATTTTTTTCATCTTGACCAACGTTTGTAAATTTTATTATATTTATTTTCTAGTATTTTTCTAACGTATGTAATTTATAATTAATGGTATTATAACGGTTATGCGTTAGTAATAAGACACAAGTATTAGTGAAATAGAATAAAAAAAGATTGAACGGGCATTCTCTGATGAAGAAAATTGTGCGCCGATATTTTTTTGTTATAGTCGCCATTGCTATAGCAGAAAACAGGACCTGACTGAAGACTGGACGAGTAGACTTATAAACCGTACTACGTAGCCTCATATTATTTTTATGAACATTATTATATTATACTTGATACTGGCGAAATTGTGGAGGACTGTCCCAGAAACCATTTAATAAAAAAGTGAAGTGTATTTAGACAGATAGATGTAGAAACACTTTTTTCCATCGTAATTGACTAGTACCTTCGTAGTTATTTTGCAATCATTACTTAGGTCCAATTAACGTTATCTACGATCGGGCCAGTTGCCCAAAATTTGAACCCAATAAATTACATTAGAAGAGCAAAAAATATGTCGACTCATGTAGGCTCCGTTGAGGGTTTTGTAAAAAAAGTTTTGATTAAACGCGGGTTTGTAGCAGGTTATACGGACTCGGTTAAAATAGAAATAGTTTCTACCACATACTTATAGTTAACTTCTCCTGTGTTGAATAAATGTTTTTTAATAGATTTAAAAAAAACCGGCAAACTAAAAAGAAAGAGTGGAATACTACCATTTATCTTACCTACGTTATCTAAATATTAGAGATGATTACGAGTAGCCTGTTATGTCCCACAGCTGGGCAAAGACCTCCCCACCATTCTTCCAGTCATTTCGAACTTGAGCTATTTGTACTCACGTTCTGTCGAAAGTATGAGAAGTTATTTATCGCGCCATCTTACTACCCGCCTTGCGTTTCCAGGAGTCAGGGTTCTACTCGAACAGTATAATTATATCAATGACTCTACTGCGTTGTTATTTTACGCCCATAAGTCATCGGGTCAACGCGTATGCGACAGACCTGACCAGTCCAGCTCCATTTAAGTTTCGCATCATTAATAGCTACATCAGTAATAAAAAAGACAATTAATAATAGAAATACGAAAATATTAGCTACTCATAAAACTGAACTGATGCGTGTGTGACATTTGATTATTGTACTTACCCTAATAATAAAAGATTCCTATGTTTATAATGTTTATAATAAAAGTTAATAGAAATATCGAAATTAAAGGAATTCTTGAAAGGTACTTTACTAAACTTGTAAGGTTAAACTATAACTCGGTCTAGAGAATAAGAGTTGAGTTTGTCTTAGGGAAGCATTCTAAAAGCAAACTTATAAATCATGGAGTAACTCAACTTTACCATAACATAATTTAATCTTTACAAAGCACAAGAAATCTTCAAATAGATATCAAAATGAATATAACTCGAAACGAGAAGCACATGGATGTAATCAAAGTAGGTACACAGAAAAGGTACTTAGCTTTGTTGGTCTGCTGTGACACTTATCAACCCGATTATCTCTATTTCATCTATATTTATATCCTTACAAAAACATAATGGATGATAATAATTTAGGCCAGTCACAGGCAAGGAAACTTCTAAGCCTTAAATCTTTGAACAACAGTAAAAGCAATATCAAATGATGTTATTAAACTCTTTATAACCCAAACAATGGTGATTTTATATATGTTACCGTCGATAACTATTATTATCTAAACAAATATTCTACCTACTCCATCGGATCGACCAATCACAGACACTTAGAAAATATCTAAGTGTCTGTGATTGGTGTGATAAAATGGATGATTTTGTTAGTTTTTATTAATATTTTATGTAACAGATGACAAACTCGAACCAATTTGCTGCGCCCTGACAGGGTACATGTACAGACTAATTAAAGCTACTTAGACCTAAGCAACCAAAGTATGTACTTGTATGCAATAAATAAATATGAAATAAATATCTTTGGATCTAGGAAATTATAACAAAACCTATTTTAGCAGTTCTCTTTTAAAACTTATAACATTAATTGTAAAACTTTTGTTAGGAATTATTTTTATCTAGATTATAAAACAATATCAACAATATGTAAACAATGCAGACATTTTTAAACAATTTTAATGTGACACTAACAATTTAACCATAACCAATTAATAGATAAATCATCTTTGATTTAAACAATACAAATATCACAATTTTTTTGAAATGTAACAGTAATCATTTTACTATATAATTATAATAGGTAATTGATTCTATACTACCACAGACTAATTAGGATAATACTGTGTTCAGAATTTAGTATTACCATGTTTGATTATTTAGAACAATCTGGGAATACGTATCATTGACACTGACAATAAAAAGAGATTCATTTATTCAACAGTATGACAAACCGATTCCTTGATTTATAAAAAGTGACTTGACATTAACATTTGGACTGAAATGAAGGTTTACAAACAAAGGCTTGATATGTTAGCTTATGTTAAGTTCTTTTTGGAACTAAATAGTGTACTAAATATATTATCCATTACGTACAACTGAAATAATGGCACCTCCCAAAGAATTTAGTTATTTAATAGGCATAGTGTTAACACTCAGTCATTTGGTTATTTATAATATATAACCCATAACACACGCTCTGCTTACTAGTGGTGTGATAAGATGTGCAGCATTACTAACCTTCTAATTTATAAATGAACAAATTTAGTTAGGAATATAAATGTACAAAATTCGTAAAGACAATTGTTATCATCACTCTGTGCACACAATAGACGATTCAAACTTTTCACATTGTAATAAGGAACTTTAATAAAACTGATTAAACAATAAATTCACAAAATACCTGATACGTTACAAAACCGCGTGAGTAAATTAGAGACCGTAAAAAAAGAATACTTCAAGCAGAATAAGAAAGCGTTAGTTGTTGGTCTCAATTTAATAGCGATTCCATAAAAAAACACATTTTTTCCATAATTATAAGATGAAACAAGCAGTCTAGACGCATTTTTAGAATGTGTCTTTCGATGTAAAGCTCAAACCGAATCACAGAGATGCTGTTTCTCGGCGGAAAAAGGGACGATGCCAATTTACTTCCCCGGACGTGCCCTTGACAAAAAGCTCCATTATTTTTGTCTAATTTTCAATGTATGTTAAATAGTTATTCTGAAAATGACACAAACCTTATAGTTGAAACAGATTAAGGCACAGTGAAGTTATTTTGTTAAAAAAATATACATACAAAAACACTCGATGCTTGAAGTCCCAAATAGCCAAAAAATTGCATTCACTTTTTGCCTATTAGCGTGCGCTTCTACTCGTCATTATGTAATGTTTACTTGTTCAATAAACGGTGTTTAATCAACTTGTCAATCGAGCATTCGCACAAGTGTCATATCATATCCATCTCCATATTTATATAGTGAGAAAAATACTTTTGTCAAGATTGACAAAACGTAAACGATCAACGAGTCGGCCTAATATGTTAAATCGGTAGAAACGCAGGGTTAAGGCGGGTATAGAATAGAGTTATTTAACTATATTAACAAGGAGGAGAAGCTAATAATTATGCGGGCTAATGCTGCTAATTCTGTGGAAGAGTCCTCAAACGCACCCATGGTTTTGGCATAAGGCACTAGGACGGAAAATCGTGGTGGTTTTGGCCGGTAGGAGTCCGGCATAATCATTCTGTTACCCCGTAATGGAATGGTATCAATGAGGATTCTCCCACGTTAAAAAAAAGGTATACATACTGCTGTAACGTAATATGGCATGTAACATGAAAGGAGCATTAATGTATAAGTGTGGACACAGCGGCGCGCACGACTGGAAATGCTCTGTTCGTGCGCGTAGTGAGCACAGTTCATGCGTGTAGTGTGCACGATTCGTGCGTGCAAGGCGTCCACACTATGGGACTTCTGTTACATTATATAATACATTGTGACAATGTGAACGGCGAATTCTTTTATTGCGTTATATTGCATGTTACATTTCGTAAATCAATAAAAATTATATGTTTTGGACAATGTAGGTACTAGTAGCATCCTCCTAAATCTAAAAGACTTTAGGATGACTAAGTTTTGTTTAAAGTTTACCCTACCCTAAAGGGTGGTATTTTTTAATAACAATTACACCCAAGAAGAAGCCATGTTGGAGGCCTTCGGGCGGCCTAAAAACTCCGACACCAGAGTTGGCCACTAGCTCATACGAAGAAGAAGAAGACCCAAGACTCTTTAAACTTCACCCAAGACTGTTTTGACTATTTTAACTCTGTAAAGAAATTATTGAAACACGCTTTAAGCTCTTTTCTTGTCCCCAATAAACTTTTCGTAATGAAAAACGAAATCACTCTTGGGCCTTTGTTACCACTGCGTGAACGGAAGCCGACGATTAGATGTTTTGCTTTGCGAAAAGCCAAGGTGCAAATATTACCTTACATTTTACAACGTCAAATGAAGGTAATTAGGCGAACTCATTGTAATTGACCGGTGAAAATGTTTTTGTTCTGGGATTTTCACTGGAACTAAATACACAGTGCAAATGAACATCGAAAAATTACAGCTTTTCAGTAACCGGGTGAAGGAAAGTGAATTCATTCACTCGATAAAAGAACATCAGCCTATAGCAGTCCACTGCTGGAAATAGGCATCCCTTAATGATAGCCATTGTGCCCTGTTTTGAGCTCGACGCATCCATCTTCTACCAGCAGCTTTTGCAGATCGTCATTCCACATGGCCGTGATATAAAAACGCTAGAGTTAAATAAAAAATATAATAATCTACCTACTCCTATTTACTAACTTATTATAAGCTATTATATATTATATATATTAATTAAGCTATTTAAAATTTTTTGAATCTTGTTCTGACACACAAAAACGTTAACGTTTACCTAAATATTAATTTTGTTTATATTATATTGTTTTTCCTTGTCACTTTACTATTTTAGAATCAAGGTCAGAATTAAAATAAATAATCTCACATTATTTGTCGAGGTCTGTGCATGAATCGTACGTAATTACAATAATTATTTAAAATATAATAATTAATTAATGATTGACTCATATTTACCAACATGGCCTGTCACAGCGTTCAACCGCAAGAGTGGAAGAATGAAAGAGATGCCCTTGCCTTGCAGTGGAACAGCAATGGCTAATTAATCATAATAATTATTATTATTACCTTATATAATGTTTACGCTACAAAAATACGTATCTTATTATCAATATCCAATACAGAAAGTCAGAATAAACTTTTGCAATCATAAAGGAAACCACCATATTTAAAACAGCATGAGAGGAACAATATTTTAAACAGCGTAGAAGGAAACTTGTGATCACTACATACTATAAAACAAAGTCGCTTCTCGCTGTCTGTCTGTCCCTATGTAGATCTTTAAAAGTATGAACGGATTTTGATGATTTTGAGGTTGCGTGTTTATCGGTCTTTTATAGGTTGTATTTCGGAGAGTGTGCACAGGAGCTACATGACCTTATTCCGCCTTCACCTTTCTACCATAGGAGCTTCAGACGCACTGCTAACTACCACCCGCATCAAGTTGATATTCCATTTAACAGGACTAAGCGTACAAACTTCATTTATAATGCACACTGCTAAAATATGGAATCAGCTGCCAGCGTCTGTTTTTCCATTGTCTTATGACCCTAACAGCTTCAAAAAGAGAGTTAATAGGCATCTTCTGGGAAAGCTCGTCCCATCGTCGACCTCATCCTTCCCACGCAAGGGTCAAGAGATGGCCCATAGTAAATAAAAAAGAGCTATGTTCGGAGTCTCTCTGCGTGATAGAATTCGAAATGAGGAGATCCGTAAGAGAACCAGGGTAACCGACATAGCTCTCAAAATCAGCAAGTTGAAGTGGCAGTGGGCAGGCCATATAACTCGTAGAACCGATAACCGTTGGGGAATAAAGGTTCTCGAATGGCGACCGCGAACCGGAAGACGAAGTGTGGGGAGACCCCCCACCAGATGGACCGATGACATCGTCAAGATTGCAGGTCGGTCTTGAGCCCTCTCCATCCACCGATTGGATGGAGAGGGCTCAAGACCGTTCTTCGTGGAATTCCTTGGGGGAGACCTATGTTCAGCAGTTGTTCAGCGGTTGTTGATGATGATGATGATGATGATGATGAAAAAAAAAAGAGTTTTTTTTTAATAAAAAGAGTGATTCAAGAGGAAGATTTATATGTATAATAATACAATAATAGAGTAGAGAAACGCTGATAATTTTAGAGGTTCTCTAATGTGATGTTGTAAATAAACACATTATTTGGTATTAGCATTGCACCCGTGCGTAGCCCGGGTAGGTCGCTAGTCTACATCTACACTAATCTACACTAATATTATAAAGAGGAAAACTTTGTATTTTTGTGTGTGTTATGTTTGTAATGAATAAACTCAAAAACTACTGTGCTGATTTCAAGAATTCTTTCACCATAGGAAAGCTACATTCACCCTGAGTAACAAAGGCTATATTTATTGCTAGAAAAGATTAGGAATCCTTACTAAAACCAGTGTGAAACAAAACATAAAATCATTGGCATTGATTGTAAGTACACTATCGTATAAACATCATCAAATTTCACTGTTATCAATAAAACAGCTTATGAAGAGCAACATCTTAAACAGCGGAGGACGAAATTTAGGATAATATATAAACCAGAATTCTAATTCCAGAAAACTGGAAACTAAACATAAAACCATTGGCTGGGATAGTACATTAGTCTATCGTTCACACATCATCAGATTTCGATGTTGACAAAGTATCAAAGAAATCCAGTGACAAACGAATGAACCAAACATTGTATTTCCCTTGTTTTCCACTGAGCTAATCAAATATTTGTACAGCACATGCTCGGTGGGAGCTCCGTTCCGTTAATAATTCATTGCGGCCGCAAATCACGATAAGTAAACAGTGACATGTCGCGTGCCAACCCTGACGAGTAGGTTGAGACTCAGCTATTCATGACTTGTCTAAGATGTTTGTCAATGAATAACATGGGACCCAGGAGAGCGCCTTGCGAAACTCTTCCGGTGCGAGTTGGTTCTGTTTTTTTCCAATTAATTTGTCTTTTCTTTATGTTGGTATTTTATGATTATTTTATTAATAGCTTCTGCCCGCAGATTTGCTCGCATCGTATCCGGATAAATATAGCCAATGTGTAAATCTAACTCACAATCTATGTATATTCTAAATATATGTAGTTTTTGCGGGAAACAGAATCAAAACATCCATACATCCATCCTTACAAACTTTTACATTTATATTATTAAGATATATTTCTTTCTATTATTTTATATGTAATCGATTTCTTTATTCAAACTTTGTTTGTCATTAATGGTAGTTAAATCATTATCTCGTGATAATTTGTCTTGTCATTCGAGACTACCTTCGTTCATCATTCGAGATTTATTTTTAGAAGATTCGTAAGCTGTTGCTGCTAAAGTTACATTGTTTGCTTTAAAATATGCAATTCTAAGAGTTTTTTTACCATCGTGATGACAAAGACTCGCTGTCATTGAACTTGCCTCTAATTAACTACTTCTTGCTGTATACTATCGCCTATTAGCATATTGAGTTTATGATCAAGAGAAGCTATGGGAAATTACGTCCTTATGTTTGTTTTCTTTTTTAATAATAGACAATACCAGACACTGCTGTTGACCTCTGTATGATCGCCTCCGTGAACAATCTATGAAGGTCACACTCGTACAACTAACAACCTGCGATCTACTACCCGGTTAACGATAGCCGGAGAGTGATAAATTACACTTAGCTTAAACTAGCCAAATACTTACAAATTTTTTAAGCTTTTCATCTATATCTTCGATTCACTATAATCATCTTTCTGGTTCGGACACACAAGACAAAGACAAAAGATGACTAAAACTCAGTTGTGGGTGGGTGATTTCGCACTGAATCATTTCAAATGATTTTTTTTATATGAACCAACGACATCGTAATATTTAAGATGTTTTTAACCGACTTCAAAAAAGAGGAGGTTCTTAATTAGTCGGAATCTTTTTTTTCGACTTTTTTTTATGTAACACCGATAACTCCGTTTGTGGACCGATTTTCAAAATTCTTTTTTTTTATTCTTGAGGGATTGGTACTTTTCTCGAAAAACTCAAAAAACCTCATTTTCACTTGTAATTGTCCACTATGATCACCAATATCTCCGTCAATTGTGAACCGATTTTCAAAATTCTTTAGGGCAAGAATTAAGAAGTGCTTTATTTCAAGTCGGTTTATTTTTTTAAAAGTCCTTACTTGTTGCTAAGCCGATTGGTTCATAATATATTTTGTTCTGATAAATCTAGGGTGAAAGTTTGATGTTCATGGTAGCTCTATAGCTTGGTTCTTCTATATCAGAGACAGTGATTTATGGAAGTGCATGATTCACCCAATCGGCGTTATCGTTGTGAATCGTTTGATGGCATCCTGCTTTCAAAATCACTGGGTCAAGAAATTATGTAGTCAATTGTTTGATGCTCTTGTCTACTTGCTCCTTATTGGTGTTCATGGTTCATCATCACCATCATCATCCATAGCCCGACTTTGCCCACTGCTGGATGGATGCCTTACGAAGTTTGTGCTCCACAGCACTGTCTTGTGATAGTCTCAACCATAAAAGCCCAACGATGCCTACCTACCTACATGGTTAATCGAATAAAATTAGAAAAAGCTCGGTCGTTTCATACATAAATAGGCATTAACATTCGTTTCATGATGTTCAAAGACAATCGAAACAGAAAGTCGTTTACATGACGACTTTCTGAGGTCTTGAGGTTTAGGTCTGAAGTGCATTGATAAACATTTCCCCCAAGATTTCTATGACGAACACGGCACTTGATATTCAGCATATTTATTACAAAACATATTCACTAGTTCTTTGTTAGGGTACAAAGAACTAATGAATATGTTTTAACGAACCCAATCTAGTATTGGTTTAATTACAACTATTTTTTATTTCCACCGACTCCCTTCAATGTTGATAATTTCAATTTTCAATGGCCACCAAAAAATTTGGTACCTAGTACCTACAGTTATAATTGAAAATCTAATAATTCAAGACAGCATTATTTAGCTCCAAACTAATATACTATAAGCAGAGTTTGTTTTATAAATAAATAAATAATGTGAGACGTAATCACACAGCATCATGTAGCCCAAACTAAGCAGAGCTTGTATTATGGGAACCACAAGATTGATATACTACACATATAATTTTTTTGTAAATAAATACATATATCATACATAGAAAACACCCAGACCCGAGACAAATATCTACAGAAATGCAAACATTTGTCCCGCGGCGGGAATCGAACCCCCAACCTTCTGCGTCTTAGGCGGACCTTCGGCCACTGCGCCACAGAGGCCGTCGAACCACATCCACCAACCACAAATAAAAAAATGAACAAAAAATATTAGTGGTTCTTACACCACTAATATTTAGGTAATATTATACTAATATTTAGGTACAATAGATATATTTTTTTGTGAATAAAAACGGTCTAAAACGAGACAAACATGTGCAAATCATACAAAAATTGTCTCGCGACAGGAATCGAATCCGCAACCTTCCGTGTCTCAGGCGAGCCTTCGCTCACCTCTGCCTCATCTCACCATCTATTTATAAATGTATTTAAAGTGGAATGTCATTGGCCGACCCTAACCTCAAGAAACAGCACACTTTGTTTCGTTTTATTTTATTTTGAAAAATATTGTCTGCTTTTTTTTGCACCTTGAAGGCTAGACGTAGGTACTTAATTTGCACATGGAAACTTACAAATAATAATATATTCTAGTAGGTGGCTTATAGGTAGCTAATTTGACTCTGGGCAAGCCTAAGCTTTAATAGAAAATTGCTGTAATAGAAGCTCAGTTTATCAAGGCCAGGTTAGAAGTCCTATGACTTGCTTGACATCACACTAACAACATAAACGAAAAAGTTTCTGTTTATGTTGGTTCTCACTCAACTCCGTAACGGCTACACCGGTTTGTGAGTGACTTAGATTACCATTGCTACCTTTTATCAGGGTATCTACCTCACGAGCAAAGCCGGGCGGAATCTAAATTCGAGATATGTGTTCATTTTGTGCTATTTTACATATTTTTAGTACCTTATAAACAAAAATTAAAAACAATAGTTCGGATATCAAATTGGTATCAAATTAATCAAACTAATTAATTAATAAGTAATTTCGGCACGATTACGCCTGCAATGCTATTTGAATTACATATGACAGACACATTATGCTGAAATAACTTTGCGTTATGGCATACAGCCGAACTTGTCAAAATCAGCTGCAGAACTTACGTCGCGTAATTTTGGGCATAGTGTGTTTAGACGCCAGTCAAAATAAATAAATAGAGAATTTTATTAGAAAAATAGAATTGTGGTAAATTTACACATACTTTTTTTCGTGACAAATTTACAATACAATAACCCTAATAAAGCTTATATTATATTGTTATACTTATATACATTATATAAAGTGGGTAATAAGCTAAAGAAAAAATATGGTAGTTGTCGCTGAAAATATTAAGATCTGCGATGTCCCAAATTATTTTGGTACTTTGTATGGTACTATAACGAAACAGGTCTCAGGAGAGTGTTCCGTCGTTCACAAATATAAGCAAACTTATCTAAATAAACTCAAAACTAAATACTTTTTGATTAGCTAAAAATGATATAAAAAAAGGAGAGTGACGGGAGAAGTCAGAGGGAGGAAAAAAAATTTTGGGCAGTTCATTGAGAGGATGTTTTTGAGGCTTTTCGGAGAATAAAACCATGGAATGTTCAATTCAAAAACAAGGAACGATGAGAGCTGATGTTCTCCATGTCAATTGGCGAGTGTACACAATGATAATGAGCGGAAAATCTAGCTATAGTTATGTGTAATCGTGAGTACTAGAATGTGGAATTCTGCTCATCCTAAGGGATGGAAATGTAGGTGGGTTGAGCACAAATAGGTGCAGTAATGGACTGATGATAAAAGGCAGGTCCGGCGGGGTTAATTAATTTATTACAGCAAAAACTAGATCTGCGTTTCATAGTGAGACAGAGGGTCCACTAAGCGGGAGCCAGATGGAAAGAGAGGCTTATACAAGCTGTGGATGAGGGAGCAGCGGAGTCTCCATTTAACCAAGCACACAAGATACTATGTGAGATAAAATTATTATAATTGTTGTACTGCTACTGTTGGGTGAGTAGCCAATATTTACCTGTAATGTTGTATGATACTATAAAACTCTGATCCACAAGGTTTTTGAAATAGATACAATTTACTACCTACTAGCAATGGATTATGGAACTACATAAAAGTAAACCTTATTTCATATTATGGAGGTAAGTGTAAGTTTGTTTGTTTGTTATGTTTTCACACTATGAATATTCAACCAATTATCATAGCATTTACATTGTCCGAGAAACGAAAGACATGAAGTACCTACTTTGATCCAGAGAAGGATTATTGTTTCTACGGGATAACAAAACAACTTTCTACAGTGAAAAAGCGGGTAAAAGCTAGTTATCTAAAATATAAATTCAATCTAAGATACCCCTTCTTAACCGTGGTACGGTTGTCCAAAGTAAAGATTCTTCGGGAAGAATGAGCTGTTCAGTTCTATGATTCTTTATAAAACTGTCTAAGAAATGAGATTCTTTATATTCACATTAAATATTGTACCTAAGAGGTAACTGCTGATATATTTGATTAAGCTACTGAAGCTATTGAACCTACTATGACTAGCATGAGCAGTCTTTATCGTCACAATAAATCCTCACTAAGAAGAAAGAGGTATTTACAGCCAAAAATATGAGGCTTACTCTGCAAAGACAAGCAAATGCAGTTCTTTTAGACAATCCTACGGGACTCTTGATGAAATATATCATTGAAACATTATATTATTTAGCAAAGCTAACATTTTAAGAATTGAATTTCTTGGATATTTTATATTGTATCAGCAGACAAATAGCTGCTTCATTTTACCTGAAATAAAGGTTTTTATTAACCATTTAGTGATTTGATGCATTTTGCTGCAGATCACTCCTTACTTCTTTGCATAGCAAAATACTTATCATAATATAAACAATAGCCAGTAATGAGGCATGCTCCCAATTCCAAAATGAAACTATGGTGGGGGGCTGTCTAGTCTGGTGACGAGGCCCACAGAATGGCGCGGGGCGGAGCGCTTCCTTTGCCATTTAGATTCAGTATGAGAGAGATAAAACTATTCATGACCACATGCTGGTCAACAGAGTCAGAATGAAAGAGATTTATCTATCGGAGAAGAATAGGTTGTTGCGTAGGTAGAGCTCCAATCCTATGCCTGATATAGAGTCGGAATGAAAGAAATAATTCTACTCACAAGTCGATAAAAACTAAAGCTAGACTGTGGGAAGAATATAATAAATTATTTGTCATTCTTTATTACAAACTAAAAACATTAAAGTAAGTACATCGTTCATGTTCTTAAGGAAATCTAATTCTTTATTCCCTAAAACCTAATCTTATTTACATATTCTAAACAGCGTTATTCTCCTCTTCCAAAACTAGGTGTTAGAATGTACAAAGATTAGGAATTTAATAGAAATGCTAGAATAAATATCGTTTCAAATGTCTTGAAAGATCCGTTGAGTTGCTGCGTTCATTTCATAGGGTTCTAACTACTAAACTAGACGATTCACGAGGCCATAGCAAATTAGTATACTTAGGACATAGGTTTTTATTAAGTTAGGCAGGCTTTATAATTATTAGGCTGTATAGGAGGGGGGGGTTTTACAGTACTAACCCTCTTTTGAAAATTCTGTAGTTTGTATTTTTTTTCATCATCATCATCATCATCAGCCTGTTCTAAGCTAGACGCATCCAACGCACGCCCCTACCAAGAGCTTTTCGCAGATCGTCACTCCACTTGGTCGGAGTGCGTCCTGCACTGCCAATTCTTTATGAGTCGCACGATGTAATTTCAGCCTATAGCGGACATAGACCTCCCGTAGGCCTTTGTCCGCTATAGGCTGATGATGATGAGGGCATAAATATCTTTAATACATTTTGTAAAATACCAAAACAAATACGTTACACCATAGCTGCAACATTCGCGGAGAGTAATATACAATTTTAAAATGGTAAGTGGCAATTTTACAGCCAAATAGCTTTCAGCCAGCAGACTGTCCTAGATTGCCTAAACTCATATAGGCCACAGACACTGTTACATAAACGTAGAATACGTCAGCTGTACTTTGAAACAATTTTCACTCCATTTCAGCCTATTAGATGGATAATCTAAATATTACGTACCTAAATGAGGGGTTTATAGGGTAGTTTTTCAGATGGAAGATTGTTTGATTGTTAAAGTGGAGGATTGCATCGGTTACTGACTTGCTTGACCTAACATACATAGTTATAGGTGATGTTTAATACTTAGTACCAGGGGATAAATCTAATCTAATAATAGCGAATCACGAGAATCAGGGCCCAGGAGGGCGATTTACTGGTATCATCTTCTAGTACAAAAAAACGAAATAAATCTAGTACCAAAAAAAGGTGTGAAACGAACTCGTACACAAAGGATTCCGTACCGTCCGTCGTTCAAGATATAACACTATTTACTTTTCAAATACTGGCAAAAGAAATACAGTGTACAGTGTACCTATGAAGCCTGTTTTTCAGCAATAGATAATTTAAAAGTAATGTCACGTTAGATACACGCGGATTATATATAGCGGAAACTGTCAAAAATGTTTAATAATTTGACAGTTCTCGCGATGTTTATCTAATATGATAATTATATATATTCCTGAGTAGGATATATACCAAGACCTTGTTAACCCAGTTTTAACCAAGGGAGATATATTGTTGTGCTATCCGGAACCATTTCTCCAGGTCCCAGTGGCGTGAGTTGCGCGATGCTGGCGATTTGTTACTTTTCCATTTGTCTGATACGATGGACTTTCAGGGCCATTACCTGCGTTTTCAATGCTCTTTTAGCTCATTTGTTGATTCTGGTTTTGTTTTGGTCATCATTGTATTAGCTTATTTTTTAACCGACTTCAAAAGGAGGAGGTTCTCAATTCGTCGGAAGCTTTTTTTCCGACTTTTTTATATATGTTAAACGATATCTCTTTCAGCTGCAAACCGATTTTCAAGATTCTTTTTTGTTTAAAAGAGTATACTTCACAGGTTATCCCATATAAATTTTATTCCTTAGGGATTGGTACTTTTCCCGGAAAACTCCAAAAACCTCATCCTCTGTAATGATAATGATAAGTAATAACTTGTAATTTTCGCCCTATGATTACCAATATCTCCGTCAATTGTGAACCGATTTACAAAATTCTTTAGGGCAAGAAGTAAGAAGTGATTTATTTGAAATTGGTTTAATTTTTTTTAAAAAGTATTTTTACTTGTTACTTTTGCATCATCGAGATAGTAAAATTGGAAGCCACATACGTGCAAAAAAATGCACACTGCGCCAACATTGAACACTTTTCAAGTGACGGACGATTTTCGACAGTTTTCACTTGGAGACTGTGTATCGTAGAGTACTGTTTTAAAATGTTGCATTGAATAATTAGAAGTAGGAACTGGATTTCTTTGTGAAGGGCTCATCTAAGGAAATACTATCACCAGTCCTATTTCTGCCATAAAGCATTGCTATGTTTTTGTTTGAAGGGCCCTTTCACCGGCACCTAACTGATGCAATTACAGATTACAAGTACTGGACGCAAGATGCACGTAGGGCACCACGAGCATGTTCCAATTGTGCGTGACGTAGGTTTAACTTATTAAGTAAGTAAGTAGGTAGTACTTTTCACCTACCATCAGGTGGGCCATAAGCTAGTTGTATCATCAGGTTTATACGTTTCAAATTTCCAAGTTTTTCATTTTCATGCCATAGTCATGTGTAAAATAAGGAACGAGTATATCAGGGGAAGCTTGAAAGTAGCACCTGTGGCAGATAAGGTGAGGAGTGGAAGACTAGCATGGTATGGACATGTTATGAGTAGGGATGGAAACCATGTGACTAAAAGAGTGATGAGTATGAATGTAACTGGATGTACGAGAAGAGGGAGGCTGAAGAAGAGATGGATGGATTGTGTGAGGATATGAGAGTGAAAGAAGTGAGTACAGAGTTGACAGCCGATAGGATTGAATGGAGAAAGAAAACATGTTGTGCCGACCTCACCTAGAGAGATAAGGGCAGGGAAATCAATGAGTCCAGTTTTTTCCATCCTGAAAATAGAAGGAAGTAGCACCCAATAAAGCCAATCGTTTATAGGTTCGCAAAAATTGCGTTTGTCTTCTTCTAATTGTATGAGCTTAACCTCGACGACCTAACCCGCCCGCCCACACATACATAGCTTATTTAGGTACATCTTCTCATCCTATTAATAAGTAACTAATCTATCTGGCCATTCATCGTCGTAATCGTTATCAGCCCAATAGCAGTGCACTGCTGGACATAGGCCTCCCCTTATGAGTGCCATTGCACCCTGTCCTCAACTCGATACATCCAGTTTCTACCAGCATGCAAATAAATATTTATTTATCTTGCGTTTTCATTTCAAAATGATGGCTGATTAATGATGACGATGAATAACGCTAAATCTAGTGGATCAAGCCTTTCTGTTAGTGGGTTAAATCGGCTTTCGGAGTACCAGCTCTGATTACTATTATACCCGCTAAATTGGCGCAATTCCCATCAACTATACGGTTAGGTCATACGGCAAAAGAGGCTTGTTCATTGACGACCTCTGTGGCGTAGTGGGTGACCAGAAGGATGTATATTCGATTTTCACCGCAAGATAAATGTTTGTGATCTGCAAATATTGGTCTCGGGTTTTCTATGAATAATATGTATGTATTACAATAAAAATATGTAGTATCAGTGATGTGGATCCTAAATTATTTAGTCTGCTTATTTTTGGGCTGGATAATGTTGTGCATTATTAAGATAGTAACAGTATATATAAATGATTATTTATGTATTAATTTATTATTTTAATAACACTGCAAGGCAAAGCAGACTTGAAGTTTTAACTTACCAGCATTTTTTTTCTGAATTCCTACTATTTTATTCGCCAAAGGGCTAGTGGTAGTAGCTACACTATTATCTACTTCGGAAGGCACGGGTTGGCCTAAACCGTAGCTCAAACGAAAAGAAGGAGTAAACCAGCTAAATGTTTCATTGGCTGTGACAACATCGAGATACAAATCAAATAGCGGTATCGAAATCAACATTAATTGTTCAAACTGATTGTGATTCTATGAATACGATAGCTATCCAAACTTTCAAACAACATTCAACTTTATAAACGAAGTCGTAAAAGCTAAAGTTCCTTGCGTGTTGATTCTTCGGTGTGATAGTATAGCTGATCAATAAGTACCTAGTATAGTCTTATTTTCTCATCAGAGCTTGATTCTTTTTAAATGAGCAAAAAAGAGGAACAAAACGCTGACTATGTTTCTTTGGCAAAACTTTTTGTTATTTTGGTGTTCATTTGTTAACAAGAGTATATAGTACTTACTGTGGGAATAAAGTACAAAGAAAAACAGACGCTATTTGCTCTTAAAATTAAGTGTAGTAAATATTTGCAGATCAAACAAACATTTGTCTCGTGGGGAATTGAACCCACATCCTTCTTCGTCCACTATCAACCATACTATGCCATGTTTGAAGCTCTGTTGAGAATGTCACTCCAGCTAAGTAGTTCTTTTATTAGAATAATAGCGGCCTGTCCCGGCTTCGCACGGGTGGACATACACCTTGAGTTACATTACTGTTTTAGTAAGGATACCTAATCTTTTATAGCAATAAATATAGCCTATGTTACTCATGGTGAATGTAGCTTTCCAATGGTGAAATAATTTTTGAAATTGGCATTTAATATTCGTTACAAACATACACACACACAAAAATACTAAGTTTTCCTCTTTATAGTATTAGTGTAGAAGTGTAGAAAGCGAGATCAATTCGATTTTCTTCTAAGTTTGACTGAAACCATCAGTTAAGAACATCCTAGCAAAGTTACATAAGTTAGAGCAACATAAGCGCTCAGTCACTAGCTTTACACAGGGTGTTATGAATACGCTTTGAAACAAATGGGTTGCATTTAGCCTGTACTGCGTCGTTTGCATCAGGCTGTAAGCGATGGCAGTGTTTGCAAATATTACAGCGAAACTTGTCCAGTTCGATGAAGATGAAATTTATTATTATTCACTTCAATTTTGCTGTTTACAAGGGTGGGGCAAAATTTTAGCTCATTGAGGGCAGTTACTTTTTATTTTATAGTTAGAACAATTAATAATCAGAACAAATCTGAGAAAACTATTGGTTTATTTTGAAGGTAAAAACAATTACATTTTCAGATTTCCTAAAAAAATTACTGTTAGCCTAGAAAATTACATTTGTCAATGGCCTCTCTATTTCCGAAAAGGAACACTTTTGCCAAAGTAACATAATAAATCAAATCGTAAAATTTGCGAACATCAATAAAGTTTTCCCTGCAATTACTATGAAGCGCCACTTGACAAAACTGGACAAAGTAAGAAACAACTACTTTAGGGGTACCTTCAGAGTGGCTGACATTGCGGAGAAACTTAGAGAAACCTGCCTGCGATGGTATGTACACATAATGAGACGCCACGGTGACCACATGACAAGACGAGTGTTGAATTTTGAGGAAGGTAAAAGATTACGTGGCAGACCACCAGTGACCTGGCAGCAAACAATCAGAAACGACATGAAGGCCAGCAATGTTGATACGGAGATGACGTAGGATATACCACTTTGGAGAAAACATACAAGGAGGGCAGACCCCAAATAAATGGGATTAATACCAGGAGAAATAAGAAGACTATCAAGCGCACTCGTCACAACATTGAGTCCACTAAGTATTTATTGTGATATATGGTAACCTGACCAGACTGTATTCTGGTAACAGTGTTAACTATTATTGAATTATTCCTATGGTACAGAAAAGAATCCTAGTAGAGGTTCTAAGGCAATTTCATATAGGGTTAATAAGATAATATGGGTTGAAGCTTTTGGTTGTATGTTTAACATAAATTATCACATAATAGTCTTTCACATAGCCTAGAACTCATGAAACTAAGGTGAATTAACTCATTCATATTGAAACACGGGCATTTTCACGTACTGTTACGTCAGTCAAGGCACCGACGACGCTTCGACTCGTTGAGAGATTCATCACCACGTTAGTTTCATGAGTTCTAGGCTATGTATACGACTATTGTGTGATAAGTTATGTTTAACATACAACCAAAAGCTCCAACCCGTATTATCTTAACCCAAAATACACCAAGCCTCATTTAATTTATCTCGTTTCCTTTTTAGCCAAATAAACCACATTCTACGTAATTAATCCGATTTAATGGCCGTGCTTGTGCCAACAAATAATCTATTCCAGTCAAATAGGAATTCAGAGAAACAATTCTTGTATTAATAACGTGTCATGAGAGTATTTTAATGCGTTCTGTAGGTATGATGTATGGTGAGCTGCTGTCCAAGTTTGAAACCAGCGGTTGTTGACCAAATTTGATTTAATTTAGTTAAATATTTTAGTTTCTAAAGATTTTATGCCTCATTTTCAGCGCGCATAATTTTGAGCAATTAATATTCAAGCTAAACGCAAATTTTATCTTCATAATAATAAAAAGTATGTGCTATCTATCACTCGACGAAAATACGTGTAGTACGAAAAATTTTGTGTCAAAACGATAAAAATATCAAACAAGTTTTTGTTTTTAGTACGTATAATTTAGACTGTTAGAATATCATTTTAACAATATCATAATGTAGCAGTATTTTTTATGATAATTATCACGCACTACCAACAAAAATTGTTGACACATCAGATTTCGTACTTTCACAGTTCTTCTTCTTCTTCTTTCGTATGAGCTAGTGACCAACTCTGGTGTTGGAGTTTTTAAATAAATAAATAATGCTGGACGTAATCACACAGCATCATGTAGCCCCAAACTAAGCAGAGCTTGTATTATGGGAACCACATGATTGATATACTACACATATATATATAAATATTTTTTTGTAAATACATACTTATCATACATAGAAAACACCCAGACCCGAGACAAATATCTACAGAACTTGCAAACATTTATCCCGCAGCGGGAATCGAACCTGCAACCTTCTGCGTCTCAGGCGGACCTTCGCCCACTGCGCCACAGAGGCCGTCAAATGACTTTTTAGGCCGCCCGAAGGCCACCGACATGGCTTAACGACTGAAAAGCCGGGACCAACATCTTAACGTGCCTTCCGAAGCACGGAAGCGCTCAAATTTAAATGTCACTAAACGGTCACCCATCCAAATAGTGACCGGGCGGAGTGTTACTTAACCAAGTTGATCTGCTAGGAACCGAAGTTAAGCACGCCACGAGCGCTTCTTTTTCTTCTTCTTCTTTTTTCACGAGCGCAACTTTCACAGTAACAAGCAGACAAAATAAATAAGACGCCATGACGATGCCACCCATGATCAGTCATCTATCTCTTATATTATGAGTGTTTGCGATTGCGAATCGCTGTTTCATTAATTAGTTTTAAGAAATAATTTAAAGGACTGAGAATGTGACAATACAAACATCGTGTCCGAGAATAATGTATATGTATACATTATACTGTAGCATTATATAATTATGTTGGTACCTACTGTAGCGTGGCTTTTTTAAGTGCTCGTAGCAGATAAGCAACACTTCCACCACACCAGCCTATATCAGTCCACTGCTAGACATAGGCCTCCCATACCAAAGGGGGATATGCCCATAATCCCCACGCTGGGCATGCGGGTTGGGGATCGCACGGCACAGCTTCTCGCAGCACTTCGCTTCACTTCGCTTGGTTACTATTTGGATGGGTAACCGTTAAGTGGCATTTTAATCCGTGGATTGTTTCCCTCAGAAGTCAAGTTGAGATTTTGGTCCAGGCTTTTTCAGTCGCTGGGGGCCATCCGCTTGAACGCTCTAACATTCAAAAATAAGTTTATTCATTAAGCACTTAAATTACACTTTGATACGTCAATTTTTTAAATTTAAATTTACACTAATTCGTAAGGCGGCCAAACAGAGAAGAATTGGCAAGAAACTCTGCTTCGCTTACATTTGTTTTTAAAGTCTTGTTTTTTACAATGTTTTTTCTTAACTATTACATTGTATTTGAGGGAGTTGGAGACAGTTTCACCCCAAACTTTTTGGCATATAAATAATCAGAAATTTTATAATAAGCTTTATTACAGAGATTACGTTTAACAACATTTTTGAATTTATTTACTGGTAAATTAAGCATATTATTTGGGATTTTGTTAATAAGTTGTACACATTGCCCTTTAAAAGATTGATTAACTTTATTGGAGCCTTAGAGTAGGAACAGCTAGTCTATCTTTATTTCTAGTGTTAACATTATGATTTTCGCGATTGTTCTTAAACAATTTGATATTATTTCGGACATACATTCAGTTTTCATATATGTATTGGCATGGAACTGTCATAATAATTATATCTTTAAACTTAGTTCTAAGTAGAGTTGGCCACTAGCTGTGCAGGTGTTAAGCGGCGTCACCAGAGCCCCCTAGGTACATGTATATAGTGCACCAGGGACAGGTAAGATGGGTTGATGACTTGGGTTCCAAAGATGGAGTTAAAAACCATTATTATTTTTATTTTAAATTTATATGATTTTGTTGACTACCTATGTTTTGTGTTAATTTTATTCATTTATTTTTGCAATTATTATTTGACAATCATTGAATTTATTTTAGATTTTACCTGCATGATTTAATAATAAAACTAAACATATGCACGACTAATAAGCTGAATATGGTGAAACTATACATATAATTAGCATAAGTACCAAAATGTACCTGTATTCATGCAAATAAACGTTTCATTCATTCATTCATTCATTCATTCATTCCTTCATTACACCCCATAATAATTGTTTCGCGCCCCAGTATATATTACAAAATTTAATTGAACAATAGGTACCGAAATAAATAAATCTTACTTAAACGAAGAAGAATGTAAGATTTTTTATAACAGTAGATTAAAAGGTTGATGAGTTCATGCTTTTGGTTCTAAGGTAAAATTGTCATAAGCCATGTCCAATTTTTTTTGTATCGCTCCCCACTTATCTATTTCACGAAATTTAATTGAACAATAGGTACCGTAATAAATTATTTTTATAACTGAATATTAACAGGCGTTCATGCTTTTGGTTTTCAGGTAAAATTGTCATCAGCCATGTCCAATTTTTTTACAGTCTTTTTGTATGAAAAATATTACATTTAGCAACCAATGCGTGGTTCTATGGAATAACCAAGAACCCGGCTGCCGTGCGTATTTTATAAAAACTATAGCAAACTCGCCAAAGAGAGAAACCAGGCCTCAAAGGCTGAAGAAAAAGAACCAATAATGTTACGTTTAGACAATAAAGTTAATTGTACAAATATTACAGCAGCCACCCAGCCTCATTTATCATCAGCAACAATATGCACTCAACTACGCAGCCATCATTAAAGACCCTCCGAATGAACCCCACATACGGAACCCCACATAACCGGCATTACAGTTATAAATGACAAGGGAAGATAAAGTGAAGGATTTGGGGTACCGTCGCCAATAAGACATACTGTTTAGTACCATGTCTCAGTAAAGGGCGTTTGCCAAAACAATGGTGCGACTACGTCGAACAAGTCAAACTTATAGCGACAAGGTACTGACTTGAGGCTTTGAGTAGGGAATATGTATGACTTGGTAATTAATGTGGTACTTAGCTAAGATGATAAGTAATGTTGATGATGTAATTAAGTAGGTATAGGTACAATACAAACAATGACTCTTATTTTAAGTAGAATCAAGAGATTCCATAAGTACCGCCAACATCAATGTAAATTATCATAAAAACAAATCAAGAGTTATTCTAGTATTGGTAGGTAAATAGTGCATTAACATCCGAGAATCACTCAGGTAGGTAATGATGTATTTTCGGATATGTTTGGATAAATTTTCAAGCCTTGTGATTATGAAGAGGCACACTTGCTGATAATCAAATATAAAATTTGTGAGTTATAGTCCATAAATTCATCATCATCATCATTATCATCAGCCTATGGCAGTCCACTGCTGGACATAGGCCTCCCCTAATGACCGCCATTGCGCCCTCTTCTGTGCTCGACGCATCAAGCTTCTACCAGCAGCCTTACGCAAATCGTCACTCCACCTGGCCGGAGGGCGTCCTGCAGAAGTATTAAAGTAGTCGATATAGCTCAGAGAATTAGCAAGCTGAAATGCCTGTGGGCTGGCCATATCTGCCGAAGAACCGATAACCGTTTGGGTAAACGAGTTCTTGAGTGGAGACCGCGGCTCGGCAAACGTAGTATAGGACGTCCATAAATTAGATTCACAATATTTATTTTTAATTGTCGGATTGGCTAAAGGTGTCTGCTCTGATACCATTTGGTTTTTAGGACTTTCCTTTAGAGCAGTTGTAGATATTAAATCCAGAATGTTCAGGCTCTTAGATCAGATCATGTTATCAGATTATGATAAAATAGCCAGACAGACATTTAGACAACTTACATTTGATGATTCAGCACTGTTGGAAGAACGTCCTAACCCTGTGGTAACCTCTGTAGGTTACGATACATTTCTCTGATCTTAACTTAACATATCACTAGTTGTGGGAGTATATAGGTACATGACCAGCTCTGGAATATGAAAATTAAATGAACTAATTAGGTATAACTTCCTCTTTAAATTCAAGCCCCAACTAACATAAAATATAAAAGTTGCGATGAAAGTGGTTGTCTATTTATTCTATTTTATTTTATATGGGAAACAGCCAGAACAATATTAAATAATAAACTAAATTAAATTTAAATAATACCTAATCCAATATAGTTCCCACTTATAAAATATAGCATACACGCCAAATTAAATGGTAGACAGAAAAAAAAAGTTAAAACCACTAAACATAACAAAAGAACTATTTGGCAATAATCCTACTGAAAGCTATCTTAAAACTTAACATAAGAATAAATAAATAAATAATGCTGGAATATCACACAGTATCATGTAGCCCCAAACTAAGCAGATCTTGTGTTATGGGAACCACATGATTGATATAATACTTAATACTCTTTTTTTGTAAATACATACATATTATACATAGAAAACACCCAGACCTGAGATAAATATTTGCAAATATTGCAAATATTTGTCCCGCGGCGGAAATCGAACCCGCAATCATCTGCGTCCCAGGCGGACCTTCGCCCACTGCGCTAGGCCTTCGCAAGGGCTAAATCTTACGAAAATAGAAAAATAAATTTTGAATATAACTAATAACTAAATGATTCATAGAATATTCAATTGGAATATTTCCAGATTTTGAGTTAAACAGTATGCTGTTTACAAAGTTTCTTTTACATTATGTTGACTTGTTTCCTCCTGCAACTTTTATCGCGTAAAATCCGTAGAATAAGTTAGTGGTAGGGGTGTACGGGGTTCCAACCCCTATCTTCGGAACCCAAGCCAACCCCACCTCCACGTGGTGCAGTATGCTAAACAAACGGATCGGGGCTCTGGCGGCCGGCTGATAGCGGCATAGCACAGCCTACATCGGCACAGCTTAATCCCCTGGCCACCGACAGGCAGCAGCGTCGGTGCTGCGAGAAGCTGTGCCCTGCGATCCACAACCCGCATGCCCAGCATATATAGGATTATAGGCATATCACCTTTTATTAGGGGAGGCCTATATCCAGCAGTGGACTAATATGGGCTGTTGTAGTATGTGGTGTGTGGTGGTGCTTGTATCCAGGGCTCAATAGGCTACAGTAATACCTTCATCCAAATCAGTTCAGCTGTTTTGTCATGTAGAAGTAACAACCATACAAACATCCAAAAGCACTTCCAAACTAACTTTAGTATATAACATATTAGTAGGAAAAAACTGAAATGATTTTAACCCATATTTTCAACTTGCCCTTCTTGAAACTTTTTACGATTATGCAGTCCACGGAGCGATGTAGGCGCTTTTTTTCAAAGGTCGCCTTGGATGATTTACTTTGCCGATATTGCTCGCAGTCAGGTGGAGGGGACGGGCGATAGTATTAAAGTCTCCAAGGAAATATGGCCGTGTCCTGACAACGGACTTGGATACAAAATTGTAGATTACAATGTGCTTTCTGTACATATTGTTTGATGCCTGCGTTCTTCTGCTCAAATGTTTTATAAGTAGGTACCGGTATAGCTGTATGTTTAATAACCAAACATAATGGAACTCATAAGGGATAACCTATGTCCAGAATATAGAATGATGATATTGATGATGATGATACATAATGTTTGAGAGCCTCTAATTATGTCAGAATCGACCAATATATTGTTAGGGTTTTATTTCTTTGGGAATCTTGTTCTGGCAAATAAAAATTATCTTATCTTATTTTATCTTACCTTATTTTAATCAAATTAAGATTTTAAAATAACATCAGAAACTACAAAATTCTGTAACACTATGTTAAAATGATTTTTGTATTTTAAGTGTTTGCCCACACTTCAGGGAAAATCTAAAATTTTAATACGACGGCCTCTGTGGCGCAGTGGGCGAAGGTCCGCCTGAGACGCAGAAGGTTGCGGGTTCGATTCCCGCAGCGGGACGAATGTTTGCATGTTCTGCAGATATTTGTCTCGGGTCTGGGTGTTTTCTATGTATGATATGTATGTATTTACAAAAAAAAAGTATATATGTAATATATCAATCATGTGGTTCCCATAAGTAGTAAGTTATTGGGCATTCTAAACCACCACCAGTTTAACCGACCGAACACCTTCGTTCGCTTCGCTCACTCCGTTCGCTACGCTCACTCCGGTTTGTTCTGTCGGTTAAACTGTTGGTGATTTAGAACACCCAATAACTTAGTAGTTCACTTCGTGAAAGCCGTTATTATTAGGTAGGTACTTAAATGATGATTGTTTTGATAATGATCATTCTTCGACTGCTACTCTTAAAATGAAGTTCATTAAACAGCCAGTATCGTTGCAGTTTCAGAACATTAGTGTTGATTCTGAGCCCTACAGTTTTCGACATGGCAAACTTTTGCCTAATACAATTCGTTGTTTGATTTGCGGTCCATAAAATTGTGGAAAAACGAATTTAGTGATTGGTCTACTCCTGCATGAAAATGGTTTGAATTTTCGAAATGTGTACGTTTATTCAAAAACTCTTCACCAACCTAAGTACGTATTTTTGGAGCAGGTTTTGAGAAAGGTTCCAGGTGTAACCTTTTCTAAATATCATGAAAATGAAAAAGTACTGTCTCCAAATGCTGCCAAATGTAATTCAGTTATGATATTCGATGACGTAGCATGTGAAAATCAAAATAACATTCGCGATTATTTTGCAATGGGTAGACATAAGTACATAGATTGCTTTTATTTAAATCAGACCTACAGTAAAATACCTAAACAACTAATAAGGGATAATTCAAATTTAATAGTTCTTTTTAAACAAGATGAAATCAATATGAAACATATTTATGATGAACACGTAAACACAGATATGACATGGCAAGAATTTAGAAATATGTGTTCAAATGTTTGGAAAGAACCATATAGTTATTTGGTGATAAACAAAGACTGTGAAAAAAATAAGGGTTGTTATCGTAAAACATTCGATACTTATATTGTGTTTGATTAGTCGATTATACAAGGTGATCATATTTCATCAGTAAATAGATACTCACATTTTGTTCATTTGAGTCATACTTTCTTCAAACATCGTGAAGGTGTGTCGTGAGTAGATAAAATTGTCTAAAGCTTTAAAATGGCAAACAGTGTGTCTTATATTAATAGAGCATATTATTTATCTATGACTACAGAAAAGAGCCGCAGAGATTCCTTCCGTAGCTGGCCAATAGGTTTAACGCAAAAGCCGCATGACCTTGTGGAAGCTGGATTTTTTTACACAAAAGAAGGTGATAGAGTAATTTGTTATCACTGCGATTTAAGGCTACAAGACTGGTCCCCTGGTGATGACCCTTGGGAAATGCATGCGCGTTTTGGTGATTATTGTGATCATGTTAAATTATTGAAAGGACAAGAATATATTGACAAAATTCAAAATGAGGAGGAAAAAGTTGCAGCTAAAGGTGAACATCAAAATAAAGATGATAAAAAATGTGATGAACCTGAAATAAATATCCAAAAAAATATATCAATCGTCTGCAAAATTTGTTTAGAAGAACAGATAAACACGTGTTTTATACCGTGTGGTCATGCTGCGACTTGCGCAAAATGTGCTCTTTCCTTACACAAGATTGAATGTCCTATTTGTAGAGAAAAATATATGGATTTGATTCGTATATATTTTTAACTACCTACTATAAATATTAGAACCACAAATAAAATGTAACCATTCATGTCACACAGTTTGTAGTGTTGGTTGTTAAATTTAATTGAAGAAATAAATTATAATGGAAAAAATATTAAAGAGGCAAATTGTAACTGCAACAGAAGCAGTTAAAAAAAAGGTGCGAAAGATGCGTGACATAGAAGTAGAAAATAATAATATAATAGAATCTGTTTTGAAACCAATAACCAATCCTCTCAATGAAATGGTTAATAAAAATAAAAATGTGGAAGGGATGAAAAACAAAGATATGTTTGAAGCATCAAGTCCATTGGATGCAGATAAAACACTTATTAAAAGAGTTTCTACTGTTGGTTTTCAAGATTTTAGCCCTGCAGATAAATATTCAAATGATTCTGATAGTACAAATGAATCAGAAGATAATGAAGAAAGAAATGATGAATCATTTAAAACTGTTGATTCAGAGTCAAGTAATAAGAGCTTTGACATATCTTCATGGTCTTTGTCTTCTGAAGCTGTAGGTGATGTTCCCTTCGGCGTGAGAAATGAACGTGGTAAACTGATGATGGGATCAGCACGTGTATTGGTTTCTGATGAATTTATTCAAATTGGTTCAAACAAGTACAAAAAGACACTTGGTTTAAACGAACTGCTATTCAAGAGAGTGCCTGAATTATCAACAATAACTGACGAAGATTTGGGGCATTATAAAATGATGCTACTAGAATCAAATGTTCATCGACGTGATTATGATCCAAATAAACCAATCAGAAGCAACAGGGGGCGAAAATATTTAAACATTATAAAACCACTATTTAAGTTACGCAAGGTTTCAGCAAGTACTGATGGTAGTCAGCCTGACACATACAAAGGACAAGGGTTGCCAATTTTGAAGAAATGGAAGAAAAATGTGGATTATGTGTACTGGGACGATCCTAATGAATTAATTGATCGATTAAAATTATTGATTGCTTCTCGAGATGCTGGTAATACTGGATTGGATAATGAAATAATATCTATTATAGAAGAGTTACGCGAGAGTGGTATAATTGATAATAAATAAGATACACTTAAAAACATTCTTTCATTGTAACTTAATCCTTGATACCTATCAGTTCACTCTTATTGCCATGGATAAATTCGGTCATCATATTCATAAACAATTACGGTTTCCAGATGTATTAGAAATTCTTGAAAAAAAAATAACGAATGGTAATAAAGAAGAAATAGATTTACAGTTTAAGAGATTAACAGGTGTATCAAAACCTCTAAAAGCAAACGATGCTGTTAATAAAGAATATGTAGATCATCAATTTGATTTGTTTGCTAGCAAGGAAGAAGTTCGCAATTTAATAAATGCTATAAAAACAGAAATTCTAAAAAATACTCAACAGCAGCACTACTGCAAAAAAGCTGATTTAAACATAATTAATAATTCTTCACCAAAAAATGAGTAAAGCAGAAGTTGTGAACGAAATTCATAGTGCTGCACGTAAGAACTTTAATCGTAGGTCTGTATTATTGAGAGAGATCGATGATTTATGGCAAGCAGATCTAATCGATTTTCAAAATTTGAAACATTATAATAAAGGCTATAAGTTTATATTAGTAGTATTAGATTGTTTCTCAAAATTTACATGGACTATTCCAGTTAAGTCTAAGACTAAGTCTGAGATAGCACATGCATTTAAAAATATCTTAGTCACAACTCATCGTAAGCCTCGAAATTTGCAAACTGACTTGGGTACAGAATTTTATAATGATGAATTTCGTAAAATAATGTTTTTTTTTAAAATTAATCATTATTCTACGTACTCCATTAAAAAAGCTTCTATAGTTGAACGGTTAATTCGAACTCTAAAAAATAAATTATATAAATATTTTAGTTTATGTGGTAGTTACAAATGGATTGGAGAACCTTTAGAAAAGGTTGTGGCTACATACAATGATACAATACATCGAATTACAAAACACAAACCAAATGATGTTAATCAGTCAAATAAGAGTATAGTATTAAGTAACATATTAAAATCGCAAATAAAAAAACGTATATCAAAGAAAAGTAAATTCATTGTTGGAGATTTTGTGCGCATAAGTAAATATAAGGCTTGCTTCGAAAAGGGCTATACGCCAAACTGGTCCACTGAATTATTTAGGATCAAAACAATAAATCTTTCAAAGCCTTTTACATATGTTATTGAAGATTTGCATAGACAACCGATATTGGGAACTTTTTATGAACAAGAACTTAAGAAAACAAACTGTCCTGATATTTATTTAATAGAAAAAGTTTTAAGAAAGAAAGGCAGCAAATTACTTGTTAAATGGTTAGGTCTCCCTGATAGCGAAAATAGTTGGATCGAAAAACGGGCACTTTTATGAGTTGTACAGTTATTTAGAAGTTATAATATAAAAATAATAATAATAACAGAACATTAGTCATTACTAACACAGCAATGAGCGGTGGAGGACTACTCAACAGTATTATCAATAAGCTCCCATTTGAACTGCATTTACCAGGATATAATTATTGTGGACCTGGTACGAGATTGAGAGAACGATTGATAAGAGGCGATCGAGGAATTAATCCGTTGGATAACGCTTGTATGCAGCACGATATCGCGTATAACAATTCTAATAATTTAGAAGAGCGACATAAAGCTGATTTAGAATTATTAAAGATGGCAAAGCAACGGATAAAATCTAAGAATGCTGGGAAAGGAGAAAAATTAGCAAGCTGGCTAGTGAAAAAAGTAATGAAAACGAAAGTGAAGCATGGTGCTGGAACAAAATCATTTAAATCTATTGTTTCAACAATACGCAATCATTTGAAGAAACTGAAACCATCAAATAACTCTAAAGCTATACGATTAGCGTACTCAGCTGCGAAAAAATTCGTAAAATATAATAAAAGAGTTCGTCTGCCTCGCGTCATACCTTTACCAAAAACAGGTGGGGTACTTCCACTTATACCAATATTTGCTGGACTTTCTGCACTGGGTGCATTAGCGGGAGGAGCTGCAGGTATAACGAAGGCTGTAAATGATCACAAATCAGCTAAAAAGAACTTTGAAGAAGCTCAAAGACATAATAAAGTTATGGAATCTATTGCTTTGGGTAAAGGTTTATATATGAAACCTTATAAGAAAGGTAATGGTTTATTTGTTAAAAGTTCAAAAAACTAATGAAAAGGTTACCCAATCGTGCTCTAACTAATATAGAACTATTAGAATATGCTAGTGAATACATACCCTATTTCAGAGGTGTTTATATGAGGGATGAATTACCTAAGAAACCCAAAGAAATCGAATGTGCTATTGTTAATTTAGATAGTTCAAAGAATGAAGGGACACACTGGGTAGCCTATGGAAAATATCTTGATTATTGTGAGTATTTTGATAGCTTTGGAGATTTAAAGCCTCCGTCAGAGGTGGTTAAATATTTAAAAACTGATATAACATACAACTATTGTAGTTATCAAAGTTTTAATACGTTTAATTGTGGTCATTTTTGTCTAAAGTTTCTTCATAAATTTTGGGATAAATTGTTAAAATAGCATAGATTGTAATAGAACCTGTCAAATGTAAGTAATAAATTATATAAATTCAATAACAAGTTTTATTTCCTTCATTCTTGAAATGTCTTTCACACTGTCTATAACCGGTAATAAATCAACGTTATCAACAAACTATTATCCTACTCTACAATTTGATGGCGGTTATGAATGCGCTCTATTACATTTGTCAACGTTTAATTCAATTCCTAACATCGATAGTAGAAACAATAAATTTTATTATGGCGAGAACGAAATCCTAGAAATACCCGAAGGTGCTTATGAACTGCAAGATATTTCCGATTTTTTGCGATCAAGTGTAAAGAAAGGAATAACTTTCAATTTATTTTGTAATAACAACACTCTGAAAACTTTTATATACTGCTCTAAGGACATTCATTTTGAAAAAAACAATTCACTTGGAAATTTACTCGGATTTGGTAAACAAACTTTAAAAGCTAATATATTACACGAGTCACAGCTTCCAGTTAACATTCTATCAACAACAGTGGTGAGAGTCGAATGTGATATAGTGAGTGGATCGTATATTAATGGAAAATCAAGTCATATAATTCATGAATTTGCACCGAACGTACCACCAGGATATCGAATTATAGAAATACCTAGAAATATTATCTACTTTCCCGTCAATCAAACTAACGTAAGCTCAATTAACATCAGATTACTAGATATTAATAATAATTTGATCAATTTACGTGGTGAAGAAGTCCAAATATATTTACATATTCAAAAAAGATGATTGACTACAATAAATACAGTAATTCGAAAGCAAAACTCATCAGTGCTAATCCAACAATCTTTAAAGGAACAACTAAGAAGAGAAAAAATAAAATAAAACACATCAGTGCTAATCCATCAGTCTATAATAGAAGAACTAAGAACTGGAAAAATAAAATTAAGCCCTCCAGTTCTGATTCAATCACCTGTAAAGGAAAGACTAAATCAAGAAAGAACAAAATATCTAAAGAAAATAAAAAGTTTCTTAAATTAATCGGACTTCTAAAATGAATATATTGGATATATCAAGTTTACCAGCATACGATAATACCATAGATGGTATAGAATATCATTCATATAAACCATATGTAACTAGTTTCAACAGGAATGATGAAATTCGTATACCCATCAATCAACAGGATCTATACATATTGCCATCAGCAAGCACCATTTACATAGAAGGAACAGTGAACATTATTAAAAAGGATACGAAACAAAAAGTAACAAACGTAGAATTTACTAACAACCCATTACTATTTCTTTTCCAAGATATAAGATATGAACTAAATGGAGTGGAAATAGATAGAATAAAGAATGCTGGCATAACGACAACTATAAAAGGCCTATTATCTTTTACCGAAAACATGTGCAAAACATCAAAATCTTGGGGTTGGGATATCAATGGAACTAAGACAACTCATGGAGGTAGTTTCTCGGCTTCAATCCCACTCAGTAATATTTTAGGTTTTGCTGAAGATTATAAGAAAATTATTATTAATTGTAAACATGAATTGATTCTTTTACGTAGTAATACCAATTTGAACTCTTTAAAAATTCCATCTACTGATGTTCTTGAAGACATAGTAATAAATAAATTAGTTTGGCGCGTTCCACATGTAAAAGTGTCTGACAAGGAAAAAATTAATTTACTAAGAATCTTAGAAAAAGATCGTCCTATACATTTTGCGTTCCGAAATTGGGATTTATACGAGTATCCATTATTACCACAAACCACTAAGCATACGTGGTCAATAAAAACCGCGTCACAGGTAGAAAAACCTAGATATGTTATCATAGGTCTACAAACCGATAGAAAAAACTCAGCAGAAAGTGATATGTCTCGGTTCGATCATTGTAATTTAAGAGATGTCAAAGTTTATCTCAATTCAGCTTATTTCCCTTATGAAAATCTTAATACAAATTTTACAGAGTCTAAAATGGCTTTGATATATGAACAGTATGTTCAATTCCAACAGTCTTATTATGGACGCAGAAGTGAGCCGTTGTTGAGTGCTGCCGATTTTAAAGATAAGGCACCGCTTTTTGTGATTGATTGCTCTAGACAAAGCGAAAACCTTAAAACGGGTCCTGTAGTAAGCGTACGCGTGGAACTTGAATGCAATTCAGAGATACCTGATCAAACAGCAGCATATTGCCTCATTTTAAACGATTGCTTAATAGAGTACAGACCGCTTAGCAATCTAGTGAGAAAAATATCATAAATAATGAATCTTTATGATAATAAAACTATAATAGTGGATGTGCAAGGTTTCAAAGACTCTAATAATAATTTTATTTTAAAAGAATTTGCAATATTATACAACGAATGTACTCAGACATTTCTTGTCAAGCCTCCATACACATATAAAAACTTATCAAAAGAAGAGAAAAGACAAGTACGGTGGTTGGAAAAAAACCGTGGAATTTTTTGGAGTGAAGGATTTATAGACTACATGGAATTTCAACGCACTGTTATACCATATTTAAATAATAAAAAAGTTTTAATCAAGGGCATGCAGAAAATTAAATGGATTCAAGAATTATGTGAAACTTGTGAAGTTATAGATATTGGTGATAATGGTTGCCCTAATTTTACTAAATTACATAAAGACTATGCAACATCTAATATTTCTTTAAACTGTGTACACCACGCTAAAAAATGTGCATTAAAAAATGTTTTATGTTTAAAAAAATGGATGGATGATAACAATCTATTTGTTTTCAATCTAGCTGAGAAATTAAAAAAAACATTGTAATATTTTAAATATTTTTATCGTTAGTATTTAAGTTGTACCTACACTATCTTAACTAGTTATTTTATTGTCAATGTTTTATAGCAAATAATTTAATTTACCTACCTACCTATTTTTTAATAAAAGTGTTTACTTTAAACCTATTACCTACTTGTTTCAATTTTAACTTTCAAACCTATTTTTAAGAAATAAAATGCACATTTATGTAGTTATAAATTTAATTAAATCCAATCATACTAAATTAACTTAATACAACATACTTACTTACATATAAACAATTTACAATAATTAAAACCTCAATGACATGAAATATTTTCAGAAATATACTTAATAATTCTTTCCGTCTGGTCCATGACTTCATCCACTATATCTTTCACAACATATTGAGCTGACACTATCACATTATTTTGACTATCACTAGTATCACTTATGTCCATGACTTTTATTTGAATTAATTTTCTTCCTTTGCATTGTTCACGGTTCACAACAAATGACGATCGTTGTAGTATTCGACGACGCTTTTCCTGAGCTTCAATATTTTTTTTGGTTTTCCGTTTGGATCGCTTTTGACTCTTCTTTATTGTTATCAACGGAAAATTTTCATCGAAATCATCTGAAGGATCTTGCGCACATTGAAATAGTAGATCCTGTGTGTTAATATCCAGAAGCTCCTGGCTTCCTGTTGGACAATCGTAGTTGGCTCCAAAGTCTGTCATTATCTGTAAAAAAAAAAAAAATTAAGTCCTTAAGTTTGAAACGTTTGAAAAGTAATCAAATACCGAAATAAAAGTAATACCTAAATTTTATTAGATACAATAAACTCACCAACAAGTGTCTTTATTTAGTGTGTGATGCCGGTGAAGCGTGGAAAATGAATGACAAAATCATGAAGAGACCTGTCCGAGTGTGGATGAGCACATGCATTTTATGCAGCGTTAGGATATTTGAAGTACCTACTTAGACTTGTCATAGCGTATCATAGCCGACATTGTTAGTATATTGTTACAGTTAAGTAGGTACTGTTAATAAAATGAAAACTGCTTGATTTATTATGATTTAAAATTTAATTTATTCAGATAGTGTAAATTTTTTATTACAATTAGTTTTACTAGCTAAGCAACCACACATTAAAAGTAGGTAGGTACAATTAAAATAGTCTTCATTTTTATTTCAAATTATTTGGTAGGTACATTAGGTACCTAAATTAGATTTATTACATACAATATTTTGATTCAAAATTTATTTTATTCAGATAGTGTAATTATTTTATTACAATAAGTTTTACTAGCTAAGCAAGCACACATTAAAAGTAGGTAGGTACAATTAAAATAGTCTTTATTTTTATTTCAAATTATTAGGTAGCTACATTAGGTACCTAAATTTGATTTATTACATACAATATTATGATTTAAAATGTATTTTATTCAGATAGGTAGCTAATTATTTTAATTACAATAAGTTTTACTAGCTATGCACATTAAAAGTAGGTAGGTACGTTTAAAATAGTCTTCTTTTTTATATCAAAACCTTACAGTAGGTTAATTCGATTTATTACATATACAATACAACAATTACAGCTTTTTTAGCTAGTAATTCACGTGTTTATCAAATTAACTTGAAAATATATTTTTCCTGATCCCAGAGTCAAATTAAATGCATTTTATAAAACCAACATATTGAATATTAGATAGAAACCATAAAAATTATATTCCAAGAAAGGATACGTGTCCCCAAGCTTTGCTGGATATTTTGTCATGTTCTATCAAGCGTTTATCGTCCGTGTTAGAAAGTACAACTTTATTTACAGAACGCGTGAACAGATCGTGCTTTATGCTTTTGAACAATACATTTTTTTTACGTAAGATATCACCCGTCAACAATGTTTGTTTATAGTTAGAAATATCAAGATCACGCACAACGCACTTCTTCACACCCTTAGCTTTTTTAATTACACCCTCAGAATTTTTAATACAATACAACTTTGATCGTAATCCCACAAATTCTGTTATTATTTTTCCACTCATTTCATCTTTGAAGAGACCTGGTACTTTTTTATTAATTATCGGTAATTCGAAATAATTTTCTTCAGAAAAATTACTCGTATCAAAATAACTTATCAAATGACGTTTCAAATCTTTATAAAAATCTTTTGTTTCAATGTGATAAATGAAACTATCAGTATCTGTGTAACACATATGCAAACTGTCTCTATAAAGTGGTTGGAACACCGAATAATGAAAATCATACATATGTGATTTGGACAATTCAAGTACAGTGAACCCTATGTACAATGGTTTATCTAATACTATACGTTCTGGCTTTAATTGAATTGCAACTAACCTGTCGCTGAAAATTGAAGAGCTATGAAAATTGGGGCTAGCGATTAATTTTTCTGCACTATTACATTTTTTTGTTTTATTTCTGTTATCACTCCATTGGTTTACCAATTGAACGTTAACTTTTTTTTTATTATTTTCTAAAGTTTTTCCAAAAACACTATTATTCAACAACTTGAAAAAGTCTTGTTCAAACTTTGATGTAGCCTTTTTTCGCAAATTAGTATTGAGGTCAATGTATTGTTTTAAGTAGGCGCTTTGTCGAAACTCAATGACACGGTGTATTTTATTTAAAATCAAACCGTGTTTAATACATGTTTTTAAATGCACATAATGTATAACATAATAATACTTGTCATACAAATTCGGAATGAGTTTTGGATTTTTGCCTCCTGGAGGAACGTCCTTTTCGGGACAAAACGGTAAATCGTTATGTTTGCAGTGTAATTCTTTTGGATATATTAAGTTTACTTCAAGAATAAAACCCAACTCAGAGTTGTCTGGAACACTGTTTACATCCAATTTATCGATTTCAGTTTGACTTAGAAATCTAAAGTTGGATAGTGGTAGTGTTTGACACATACTGTATCCATACAGATTATTGCAATCTATATAAATAATATAAGATTCCGTTGTCGATGGATCATAATCTGATGCATATTTGTTGTTGGCTTTTGCATATCTGTGTGAACACATACATACTCCACCTCGAATGCCAGATTGGATCATATTTATCATAGCAAAATCATCAATGAGTGACAACTCAACGCCTGTTTTATAAAGCATAGCATCAAACGATAAACTAGGTGCTGTTACATAAAACGCAGGATCCAAGTGATAGTGATGTTTACAAGTTCTTCTGAAATTTTCAAAGATATCCGTTAACAATAATACATCTGTTGTTAAGTACAAATCAGTATATTGTCCCAAATCATGAATATCGAACTCATCCCAAACTAAATGTGCATGAGTGTAGTCTTCATCTGTAATATGTTCGTTTGTTAGCGAGCTGTAAAAACTTTCTTTAGGAAGGAAGAGACTGCTCATCATAGCGTTCCCACGTACTCATATATTCATAGGGGTAAACACCTTTTCGCGTAAGAAGGTTGAATTGTGTTTCATTCTGAAAACGCTCATGTAATTGCTTAAAATCATCAGTTTTCATTGTTTTAGCCAATTCTGCTAGACTTGTTCCTAAAAATTTATAAGAGTCTACAAATCGCATTTGAACAAATTCATCTCTAGATATTGGTACGAATTTTGTAAAAGACACATAGTTTTCTTTAGTTTTTGGAATAATCTTTATCGACCCGGGTACTTCTCCAAGTTTTTTTATAAATAAGTGACAATCATAACCTGCTAAATTATGAAAAAAAATTGGCACAAATTTCGGAGTCCTATACTGCAAGTTACATAAACTGTGAGCAGCGCCTCGGTATTTACCAGTGAGATGGCAGTGATCTCTGACTTTGTCTCCAAATACAAAGTTATTACAGATATGACATAGAATCGCGTTTTTAAAATTAATCTCATCATTTTCGGTTAACATTATAGGAACATTTTGAGTCAAAACTGTGTGAATTGATTTAATATCGCTAATAATAGAAGAAACAAATTGATCAACACAATCTGACCCCCGATATATAACAAATTTATTATGAGAAGGTTCAACAGAACTAACGATCTGGTATGCGAAAGCCGCTGGTACATGTCTTTGCAAAGTTTGAGTATGAGTACCTCCGTATTGCAATTGGGAACTTGTAACATTTTCCAATATTGTTTCAAAATCTGCATAAATTACGAAAGGAATATCTTGCTTTCGTTCGTAATTTTTAAATTTAATTACGGAGCCCTTTTCTGGTAAAACGGTAACTATACCATTGCAAGTGTGATTTTCTACTTCAGCAGCTGTTGTAAAAAATACTAAACACGTATCGCAAAAGTATATTTTTCCATGATGTTTTGATATTTGGCTTCTTACCAATCGCGACAAGTCTTTAATGAGACAGTAATGTGATGTTAAATCGTTTTCTATAAATAGTAAGTGAATATTTTTTTTGTTTCCTATACACTCTGATTTGTAGAGCGGCCCTACAACAGTTTTATTATTTTTTAAACCATAAATGATGAAACTTAATTCTGGATTATTTTCTTCGAAAACTTTTATATCAGAAAATGTCACAGGAAATGACATGTTTTCAATGTTTAATACGTCTTGAAAATGTGGGTATGAAGACACCCTATCGTGATGATTTTTTACTGGGTATAAAGCTGCTACCACACTCCACAAGAAACAATATTCATCTGAGTTTCGAATATTTATGCAAGCTTTCTTTTTCTTTATGAAAGCAGGGAGCTCAATAAAAGTGGACCCGCGTAGTGGTTGATATTTATTAACATTGACCTCTAAATGTAAGCAATTTAGGAAAGCCCATCCAGAATCGCGATCTTCAAACTCATCAATTTTTGTTCGCAATGTATCCACAAGCAATGAAAACAATGATTTGAAATCATAATTACTGTAAATAGGTATATTTTTCGTAGCAAATGATTTTATTTCTTGTTCATTATTTTTGAACAATAGAAACATTGAGAAAAGCTCAAAGTTAACTTTTATACATGTATGTCGTTTTAAGCATTCATTTATTAAAAGTTCTATCTTGTTTTGAATAGAGTTCAAAAAGAAATCTACTGAGTTTTGATCGGTATCTTGTGCTGCTATTCTGTATGTTATAATACGACTCTGAAATGCTGACGCTACAGTGTCAACGCCATCCAAATGCGAATGAAATAAACTATTTTGTTTATGTTTGTTACTACGTAGATGTCCTACCCAAAACCTGTTATTAACAGATGTGCTACATACCTCACAAAACGGCATAGTTTCTATCTTACCTAGATTTACCTAAGTCACAAAATATACAATATTTACTAATAAAATGAACCTACCTACCTACATGCTTATTAGTTAAAATGGTGTTCGAGTTACTAAAAAATAAAAGTAATTTATTATACCCCAAACGGTAGCATTCAAATATTTATTTAAAGTTAATTATTTAAAATTAATTTGATTTGAGTAAAATGTAGGGTTTTCGTTTTTAAAAACCTTAAAACTTGTCGTTAAAAACTCTTGAAGACTTTCCCATTCCGGGCCGCGAGTGTCCAGCCGCAGCTTCACCGACGTCAGCGCCTTTTTGTATCGCTCCTGAGGCAAGCTGTTCTCCACATCAGCCGCGTGGTAAAATTTAAGGTCGACGAAGTAATCGCCCTCAGAGATGCTGATGGTGCGACGACTCTGGCCACCGGACACGCGGCTCGTGAACGACGATGTAGTAATTGAATTGCTTCGAGGACGAGCACTCGAAGAGCTTGATTTCTCCTCCGCCTTTAATATTGCGAAGACGTCACGCTTTGATTTCTTGCTCTCGTTCCTGTAAACAAAAGATTAATTAATACAACAATGAATATTGTTATCAATTGTGCTACCAACTAGGTTCTTCCTGCGACATCGTTCGCGCTCGGTACTAGGATAAAAGGATAAAAGGTTTGTGTCAAGTCAAAAAATATGCACTTATATTCCAAATCCATCCAACCGTTACGGAGTTGAGTGGGAACAAATATACTCGCACACACAAACAAACAAACAAACTTTCGCATTTAAATTATTAGTGTTATTCGATAGGTAAGTATAAAATTTATTTACCAATGCGAGTTGTCTTGATGCGATGTTGATGGTGTAGGCTGGTATGCAGCGATGGCGGCAGCAGATGCTGGCGCAACTTTGCGCTTCTGGCCCTTTGTTTTGGGTGAAGGCTTCACCTTGTTTGGTGGAGTCGACAGTTGAACTTGAGCGACCGAAGATTCGTAGTCGGATTCGTAGTCAGACCTGAAATTTATGAAGTTGTTAGAGCGGACTTAAATTAATTTATGGAGATGCACGACGACGCTTTGATTGTAAAGTACTTACTAACATTTTGGTTTGGTTTGGGTGTTGCGTTGATGAAAATTACGGTAGCAGAAATTCAGCACAGCAGTAGTGGTGACGACGAATAATGCACAAATGTGTTGGCTTTTCCAATTTTCCATTGATTTTATACCACAATTTTCACTATGTCAGCAATAATACTTCATAAAAAATTACAACGTAAATCCCTACATAAAACTTTCACAAATCTAAACCTTAACTAATAGCTATATGGATGTTTTCTAAGCGTAGGCATTAGAATATAATACATTTCATAGCAATTTTCACCCTTATAACAAGGAATTTTTTTACCTACCAAACCTTTACGTTCTAAGTTCTTATGTAGAGCACGCAAATTTGACTCGTAAGTTAGTGCATTAAAATCTCAAAATATTTCACAATGATAATCAGCTTATGTCAATATAAAATAATAATAAGTGAATCTTTTGAAATATGATCAAAGAGCTAAAGCGCATCTAAAGGACGAGCACCACCACGAGCTAAGCTAACCCAGCTTAAGCTTTTATATTTTGGTAAATGTACCTGCAGTAAGTAATATCCTCATCCTTTGGGATATTTCATTATATTAAACCAAAAAAATATAAATAAAATACAAATACAAATATTTTTATTACCAGAAACATCAAAAATACAGATGTTAATAGAGTTATTGAATACATTTCCCAAAAGCTGTTGATTTAATTAATGCAATTTGATTAAAAAAAAAAAAAAAAAAAAAGAGATTCTGATAAATAAGTATCTATGAACAAAAAATTAGTATCTTAAGTAGTCCATGTCCGTTTTAGTTTGCTTAAAGCACAGAGTTGAAACTTTGGTAAACTAGGTAGGTACTTACACCTACCAAAGTTTTAACATTATATTTAGGCAGGTAACTAACTTAAATTTGAACCCACGACTTTGTGCACTACCACCACTACTCTAAAAGCGCTTTCCTGATTTAACAAAGACATTATGTTTACTAGGGTTCCGTACTCAACCAAAAAAAAAAAAAATGGTAACCGAACTTTTTATCGCTAAGTCGAAGTTGACTACCTATATAACTGTTCATCATATCATCAGAGTTGGGTAATATTAATAACAGTTTTAAATAATATCTTGAAATAAAACAACTAATTCGAAAACTTTTTTGTTACCTACTATTTCATTTATGGTTACCGAATCTATATTGCAGAAATATAACTCACACTTGACCTCACACAACTTTGTTGACATTGCAAAGGGGAGACTAGGAAACGTATAACCATGAATGATATATTATACAAAAAATGTATTTGTGTGTTTCTCAAAGTCTGAACAAAGCTTACAAAAAGAAAACTGATATAAATAACACGTGGTCTCCTTATGTTATTTACGAAGAACATAAAAAAGTTTTATGTAAATTTTTATGATTATATCTAGGTACCTACTCTTTTTCTATATCTAATACTGATTTCAAAATAAGTAGGTACCTAACTATTATTTTGTTTTTATGCATGCATTTATTTAATATACAGGTTCAACTTTGTCAGACTCCTCTAACTTCTAAGTACTCCTATTTACTGTCAACGATGCATTACTACTCGTGTTCTATGGTGCTGTATGAAATTGTAGCTACCGTGTGACCGACTTCGTACGACTTGTTCAAACAAGTAAAACGCAGTGTGTGCTGTGCAAATAAAAATAAAGTTCCTTTAAATTTGAAGTAATTTTAAAGTAATGTTAAATACAATAAATGTGATTAATACAACAAAGTAAGTACCTACCTAGTTCATAATACCAGCCCATGAATTTATTTATTTAGTATCATCATCTTAATGATATTTTTACAGATGTCTCTAGGTCAAATATTAGATTAATTTACGTCTCTAAAATATGAATTTCAATACAATGTGTAACTCCAATGGCGATCATTATGGGAGGCTTATGTCCAGCAGTGGACTGTTATTATAGGCTGATGAGGCTATGATGATGATGTGTATCTCCAATTCATAATTTATTTGCAATGTTATTTATATTTTGAATTATTTTATATTCTAATAAGAATGTCATATGTGTGTTTGAAATTATATTGAATGTAACTTAATCTGATTATTTTTATTTACAGATTTTTTCTGAGTGATTGCTGCATTTGAAAATACAATCAAAAAAAATCTTTATAATAAATGGGTGAGTTTTTTAATGTACGTAAGTTTTTTAACTTATGCCTTACTAAAAGGACTTGTAATACTCGAGAACTTCATATTTTTAACCAATTTTGTTGTGATCAACCTACAATTAATTTATTAAAATTGGTTAATGTAGGTTTGAGTTTATTTTTAATAGAACTTAACTCAAAAAACTTCAATGACATTTCCTTAATATATAGATATAAATATACCGAGAAAGTAATACTAACATCTATTCTAGAATAATGTCCTATAAAAAAAAAAATATTGAATGTAGCTTAATCTGATAATTTTTGTTCACAGATTTATTGTCTGAGTGATTGCTGCAGTGATTTGAAGATAGAAACGGAAAACATTTCCTCATAATAAATTGTGAGTTTTTCATGTAGGTTTTTTATAAGCTTTATTACAATGATTGTATAAGTGGTACCAAAGAACATAATATTTATATTCTTAACTTAATCAAATTGGTTGCGCCAACCAACAACGCATTTATGTGCTTAATGTCTAGATAGGTTTGCGAAAGAATATTATACCATTTTAATAAAAAACTTTAAAATATTTTTGATAGTTAATATTGAAAGTCGGAAAAGTAATGATAAGAAATTTAACGATTTTCACCTGGTGTAACATAATTACTATTTTGTTTCAGATCTCGATGCAAGTTTCCAGAAACCTAGCGAAATAAGGCACGCCTATCGATTAATAGAACTTGTACTTACATAATAAGGTTAAAATTAAGATTTAACAAAACTTATAAGCCTTCAGTAATAACTGAAGGTTTTTTGTGTAATTTCTTTAAAACCCATTTCCCTATCCACCCTATCAAAGTCGTAGTAGAGATCAATAATACAATTGAGATCTATTACGCGGTAAAAAAGACGCATTTGGTATTTAAATGCGCGGTAAAGGTAAACAAGGTAAAGGTTTTTCCTCTAAAGGTAAAATAAACTCGGTATGTAAGTATTATTAATACTATATAAAAAGTTAGGTAGACAGTTAGAGATAATTCATTAGTTTTCCTCTGTACGTGTCAAGCATCACATTCGGTGAGAGATAATCCTACCTCGGGCTCTTTGGGTGCTACTTACCACGGTTCACCCAGCCGATTTGTGTTTGCTTTCGCGAAACAGTGAGAGTTTACTTTCCTTGTGCGTATTAGACATCGCATTCGGTGAGAGATAACCCTACCTCGGGCTCTTAGGGTGCTACTTACCACGGTTCACCCAGCCGATTTGTCTTTGTCTTCACAAAACAATAAAAGTGCACTCTCTGGAAAATTCTCGAGTTTCTCAAGCTGTAGTTTCAAAATATTTAAAAAGTTTGGTAGACAGTTAGAAGTAATTCATTAGTTTTCCTCTGTACGTGTCAAGCATTGCATTCGGTGAGAGATAATCCTACCTTGGGCTCTTGGGGTGCTACTTACCACGGTTCACCCAGCCGATTTGTGTTTGCTTTCGCGAAACAGTGAGAGTTTACTTTCCTTGTGCGTATTAGACATCGCATTCGGTGAGAGATAACCCTACCTCGGGCTCTTAGGGTGCTACTTACCACGGTTCACCCAGCCGATTTGTCTTTGTCTTCACAAAACAATAAAAGTGCACTCTCTGGAAAATTCTCGAGTTTCTCAAGCTGTAGTTTCAAAATATTTAAAAAGTTTGGTAGACAGTTAGAAGTAATTCATTAGTTTTCCTCTGTACGTGTCAAGCATTGCATTCGGTGAGAGATAATCCTACCTTGGGCTCTTGGGGTGCTACTTACCACGGTTCACCCAGCCGATTTGTGTTTGCTTTCGCGAAACAGTGAGAGTTTACTTTCCTTGTGCGTATTAGACATCGCATTCGGTGAGAGATAACCCTACCTCGGGCTCTCAGGGTGCTACTTACCACGGTTCACCCAGCCGATTTGTCTTTGTCTTCACAAAACAATAAAAGTGCACTCTCTGGAAAATTCTCGAGTTTCTCAAGCTGTAGTTTCAAAATATTTAAAAAGTTTGGTAGACAGTTAGAAGTAATTCATTAGTTTTCCTCTGTACGTGTCAAGCATTGCATTCGGTGAGAGATAATCCTACCTTGGGCTCTTGGGGTGCTACTTACCACGGTTCACCCAGCCGATTTGTGTTTGCTTTCGCGAAACAGTGAGAGTTTACTTTCCTTGTGCGTATTAGACATCGCATTCGGTGAGAGATAACCCTACCTCGGGCTCTCAGGGTGCTACTTACCACGGTTCACCCAGCCGATTTGTCTTTGTCTTCACAAAACAATAAAAGTGCACTCTCTGGAAAATTCTCGAGTTTCTCAAGCTGTAGTTTCAAAATATTTAAAAAGTTTGGTAGACAGTTAGAAGTAATTCATTAGTTTTCCTCTGTACGTGTCAAGCATTGCATTCGGTGAGAGATAATCCTACCTTGGGCTCTTGGGGTGCTACTTACCACGGTTCACCCAGCCGATTTGTCTTTGTCTTCACAAAACAGTGTGAGTTCGCTCCCTGAGAATACTCATGAGTTACTCGAACTACTAACCACAGATAAACGGCTTTCACGAAGTGAACCACTAAGTTATTGGGTGTTCTAAATCACCAACAGTTTAACCGACAGAACAAACCGGAGTGAGCGTAGCGAACGGAGTGAGCGAAGCGAACGAAGGTGTTCGGTCGGTTAAACTGGTGGTGGTTTAGAATGCCCAATAACTTACTACTCCCATAACACAAGCTCTGCTTAGTTTGGGGCTACATGATGCTGTGTGATAGTCCAGCATTATTATAATATATCCCAAAAAAAATCCCGTCTGAGTCGAATTTTTGGGATATATAAAAATCTTACTATGTTAAAATGTTACTATGTAAAATTTGTTGAACAAGAAACCGTTGATAGAATTTTATTATATATAGAATTATAATGGATGGTACGGAAAACATCTATATTTCTGTACAAAATAAAAACCCAAAAACTGGAAATGTTACGGAAAAACAAAGCAACGGAAAAGGTGAAACAATTCTGCTTTATGACTTCCGCCCCGCGCATTAAAGAGCTCCCAGACGTGCCGACAGTCGAATCAGAATTTGCCTTCAAAATCAAAAACGCAACAACAAATAACTGAATGCAGCTAATAGTCAAGTAAAACCTTTTTGCATCTGATATAAATGATAGATGCGTTTATTATTATAAGCGATAAGTGGCTAATTTTTACCCTTTGTTCTTTATATGTGACGCTGTATTGTGGCATGTGGATAGAGCTGGCTTGCCCTATACCATCCTCAGACTAGTCAGCTCTATGAGAGGTTTCCTCACGAGGTTATCCCTATATTTAAGATGGAGAAGGCTTTGATTATTATAAAAGTATACAATGCATCACTATACCAACAAGAGATAGGCTCTTAAATTATTATATTAATAATAATACAATGCATAAACTACAAAATGAAGACTGATTCAATGATTGATAAAAGTTACTCACTCAGTATTTTACGAATGCAAACTATAGTATTATATTTCATTTGCGATTAGAGTTTATATTAAGTCGAAAATAAAAATAGCTTGATAAGTGTGAATAAGATAAAAATATAAAAATATTTTCAGTAATAAATTATATAGTCCGAAAAAAACCTCTTCTACTCGGTCAACGTAAAATACTTTTTATGCATACAAATTATAAAACCGATTAGATATTGAAATTCTATGGACCTATGAACAAAATATACTTCAGTAGATAGTTATAACAGTTGTGGCTCAGGAACTGTGTAGAAGATCCATTATGAAAATGAAGTTTTTATGTTTAGAGTAGGTTACTTCGGCATTCTTCGGATTTTGCTGCAAATTAACAGTGTTTATGATTTACATCCTTTGGTTTTATGACTTGAATCAACTCCAAGATGAACAAAAAATTGAGATATCAAAACTCACTAAGTATAATAAACAACATCGGTTGAAATAAGAAAATGGAATGCTTGTGATGACACAACATAATATAGATTCTGTAACTGTCTGTACAGAATCGCTGAACATATTATGTACTTTTCATACAATAAATTATACTTCTTACCTTTTTGCAATCAAATAGATACCTGACTAACATTTTAGAATGGCAACCTACTACACTTTTAGATTTTAGTTTTAAAAAAGAAAGTTCAAGAAAGGAAAGTTGAAAATATGAGTCAATGATGTCGATTCAGTAGTGCATTTTCCTAAACTAAACTTAATTTGACATTCCTAAAATTTAAGTGGATTTTGAAAATAAAAAAAACGCTCGAGTAGCAAATGTAAGATGGTATATTCAGCATATTAAGATTAATTTACAACCTTATGATATCGACCGCACGCCATCATCTTTCACCGCAGAATCCCGACTGCACATTCACTTGTCTTTCGTTCAGTACTTATTTTTATAATCTAAAACAGTTCGTTCGGTATTCTAATTTTCATACATTTATACTATCCCTTTCTTTTAGGTGTAAAAAGCTGCCAAATTAATTTAAGTTTATAAAAGTGAACAACAGAATCGTCACTATTACCATTTTAGTTTTATCCTACTTATACTTTTAGATTTAGTTTTATAACCATTCATTGTTATAGTGTTTCTAACTAACCTAAGTATAGTCTAATTACTAATGTTTTGTTGTGTTGCTGCTTATGATGTGTATGTTGTGATTGTCATTACGGGTGCACTGAGACTTTTAACCTTTTGTCTGCTATTTTGCGTATTACTCATGTTGGGTGTTTTTTTTATAAAACTAAGTTAGCAAACAGGCATACGGTCCTACTGAAGGTAAACGGTTCCCGCAGCATATGTGATGGGGTTCTTAACACGTTCACTGCCTTACAAGGTCTATAAACCTCGTATGTGTGCTCCCGCGCAGTGCGCGAAAAATCCTGCCGTTTCCCTCTGGTGCGAAGCCCATAACTCAGGGATTTACAGGTGTAAGAAAAAGACAAGTATAGATTTATTTTTGTCTCTTTAAGTGGGACTCGGTAAGGCAAAAAAAAATTCACGAGGTTATTAGACCTCGCATCGCACTGAAAGAAAAAAAACTTTATTCAGTGCGGTTTCGAGGCACATAGACCTCGTATTCAGGGCGGACGTTCCCACCCCCGCCCGCGTGAATTTGGTTGAATTGTTTTATATTTGTCAACTAGTGCAGTGTACAGTAATCGATGTGACGCGTAGGTGCCGGTGCGTACTATGCGTTGTGTAAAATAGAATACTGAAATATTTTCTAAGATAACATGTCTCGTAGCAACAAAAGGTGTAGAAAAAATCTTGAAATGACTAGGCAAGATAACCAAGACATTGTGGAGGACACTTCAACTTCAAAATTTCGTCGTGTTTACCAAAGAATGACTCCAAAATCTGAAAACCAGCCGTCTACATCAGAAGCTACTTCTGAAATAAAAATTCTAGAGAATTTCCAAGTTCGTCCTCCTGATCCAGGTATTATAAAAAGTCCGAGCACTCATAATTTAGCGGGTGCGCCTAAGCATCGAAGGGTAGTTACAACCTTCAAAGAAGAACACAGTGAAGATAAGAATATCTTCATTAGTCTTAAAACTGGATCCCAGTACCAAGTTTTACAAAATTCTGAACTACCACTGATTTCTCCAATGTCTAGACACAAAGGAAACATTAATGCACTGGTTCGCGATGATGAAAAAGAAAAAAATGTGTCATCTGCTACCAAAAGCTACGAGCTACATTATCCAGCCGTGAAGCGGATAAAAGAGTAAAAAAAATAAAATCATTCTGCGTTGAATGTGAAAGACCTATGTGCCTGCAATGTTTTTATGAGACTCACATGTAAAATAAGTTTCAATAAATTTTTATCGATAAATTTGGTTTCATTATTGTTTGCACAACACTAGCTAGACACTAAACTGTACTTGTAAAGTAGTGCGGTGCGAGGCATAAACACCTCGCATCATTTTTCATGTTTTCCTCGGAAATGTGCCTACAGATCTTCAGGCGAAGCTAAAATAAGATAAATTGAGGTTTTTACAACATCATGGTTTTAGTTAATTATAAGTAAACTAAGTTTTCGAAGAGTAAATGGGATAAGAAGCAGTCAATACCATACGAGGTCGGAAGACCATAATAGCACTGGTGATAAGATACCTTTCAGGCTCATCATCCTCGTATCGCACTACTCAAAAAACAATCAAATTATTAGTCGCAGCGAACGTGTTAAAGAAAAAAATAAACTTTACTTCGCTATTACAATTAGAAGCTCTAAACAACTAACGATTAAAATTACTTTGTAAAAACGTCAAATAGCGTACAGGAAGAGTAATAAACTCCCAGTTGACTTGTTAAATGATGGAATAACTCTCCCACAGCCGGCTAGGAATCTCTTAATTGTGAGCATAAACCGTGCACTCGCAAATAGCACCTGGCTTTCGTTTCAATTATCTATTTATTAAAGTTCTTTGGGTATAATAAAGTTTCTCTGGGATATTATTTTTGTTCTATGTTGTACGGGTACGGTTGACAGCAAAAGTAAACTGATATTGACTTAACCGAGATGATTGTACGTAAGTACTAATAGATGCACGCAAACGAAGTTGCGGGCGGGTCAGTTGGTCATTAATAAAAGTTATGGCGTTATTTGAAGATTTACCACTAATTTTTATACCATAGTACCTACTGTATTTATGTACCTTTAGAAGCTCGAAAGTTTATACCCGGTCTGGGCAAACAGAACAAATTATTGCAGAGTAGCATAAAGCACAAAATAAATATTTATTTTGTGATTATAGCCTGATAAGTAGAACTGGCAAGTATTAGAATAAACGGGATTATTGAGTACCTTTTGATAAGATTGCTCAGTTTCGTATTTCTTATCAATAAATTTAAATAAAATAAATTTTAAATTCTTATCAAAAACTACTGAACAGATTTGGATGAAACTTGGAATATACATAGTTTGTGACCTGGATTAACACAGGCTACTTTTTATCCCGGTACCATGCGAGCGAAGCCGCGGGTGGAAGCCAGTAAATAAATAATTAATACTTGACACTATCACACAGCATCATGTAGCCCCAAACTAAGCAGAGCTTATTACGGGGACCACATGACTAATTTATTTCTGTATTAATTGTAAGTACATACATTATATATAGAAAACTGAGACAACGATCTGCAGATAATGCAAACATTTATCAGGAACCGAACTCGCAACCTACTATGTCTCAGACGTACTCTTAAACTCACAGATTTAAAGACCTCGGTGGTGCTTCTAGTCATATAGTACATTACTGCAGAGGCCAGCAAAAGAGGCTTTGATGGACGAGGCGAAGCCGAGCCACACATACGTGAGTCCATACTTTTCTCAAATAATGCGCGGAAATTAAAACAAAATAGTTCCTAGGCAGAACTTGTACACTTTTCAATAAACAGCATTCTATTTGCAAGCCAGTTCGAATTTTAAATAAATCTTTTGATCTTTTGACCTCTTTGGTTGCACTGCTTCAGAGTCAAAGATCGTTCCATTTTTAAATAACACGACAGATATGAGTTTACATAGTAATTTATTTGACCGATTTTCACTCAACTTTTGCCGGCCGCTGCTCGCATGTATTGGGCTGGTACAGCAATTTCGTTTTGTCTCGAAGAAGGTTGTCAAAATAATGCTCTAATTTCCAAGTATGTTTGAGAAAAATAAGTTACCTATGTGTTATAAATATTCCCACAAAATGCCTTACGACAAACAGCAGTTATTTGAAAACCGCTAGCATTTGTCTCGGGATATGTACGTAGTAATTGGCGACGGCGCACGCGATGCGATGTCAAGTGACAGCGCGTTTGCCGCTTCTCGCAAATTGCTGCCAACTGCAATAGCACCCGTTACTTGGTGCCTGGTACACAGCCTCTAGACCTAGCAGCTTAACCTCTCTATCGTTACTACATTTCATCTATTCGTATAGAGTAAAATTCAGCCGAATTAAAATATGTAAAAGGTGATTGCCGAGAACCCGTACCAAAACGTACCCGTACGTCAAAACCAAACGTATACCATATAATTTATTATATTTTATAAAATACATTAATATTTTCTTTAGTTTTCTACACAGACGGGATTAATGATCAAGTAAAAAAAATATTTTGTCGATTTGGTTTTCGCCGCACGCCACCATTAGACTGCAACAACCATAGATATATACTGTTACTATGGCAACAAACTAATTTTTAATTAATTACACAGTAGAATCGACTAAACACATAATGGAGATTATCCAGATTAGTCTGGGTACCAAGCGCCATACATCCGACGGTATTGTCCTTTTAGCCAATCACAATGCGTTCTTTTGATTTGACGACCTCTGTGGGCAGTTGGGGTGTACGGGGTTCCAACCTCCATCTTCGGAACCCAAGCCATCCCCACCTGCACGTGGTGCACCCTGCTAAACAACGAACGGGGCTCTGGCGGCCGGCTGATTGCGGCATAGCACAGCCTACATCGGCACAGCTAAATCCTCTGGCCACCGACGGGCAGCAGCGTCGGTGGTGCGAGAAGCTGTGCCCTGCGATCCCCAACCCGCATGCCCAGCGTGGGGATTATGGGCATATCCCCCTTTATTAGGGGAGGCCTATGTCCAGCAGTGGACTGATATAGGCTGGTGTGGTGTGGTGTGGTGGTGGGCAGTGGGCAAAGTTTCGAATGAGATGCAGAGGGTTGTGGGTTCGATCGCCGTCGCAAGACAAATGTTTCTATGATTTTTAAATATTTGTCTTGGGTATGGATGGTTTATATGATATTTATTTTCAAATCAAATGGAAGTATACCAAGTAGTATGTTAATCATTTGGTTCCAATAATACAAGCTCTGCTTAGTTACCTAGTAAGACTGGGGTTATAATGATGCTGTGTGATAGTTTTCAGCATTTACGCTTTCTCATTGATCAACATTTTACTATACGTTTACGCTACGAATGGGATGGTTATTTGTAAGACCAAAAAGGCACAAATTCATGCAAATAGTCTAGATTGGGAAATAACAAATGCAAGAGTAAATTCATTTTACCGTGGATCTTATTCCGTGATGATCGATTTTGACAGATTTTATTTTACTATCGACCGATAAGACCGGGGCCCCTGAGTCATCCAGGTTCGAAATTCTTTTTCTTTTCCAAGTTACCTTTTTACTAGCTGTTCTAATAGTGCTGTGACTAGTTGCCTAGTTTTGGTGACATATTGCAGAATGCTTTTAAAACTACAATGTAGCATTGGACATGTTCGGAGCTAATAATTTAGAATCTTAATTTTTTTAACCATTTATACATAAAGGGCATCATAATTTTGAACTCATTAAAAAAAATAGCTTCATAGTAAGCAAGTGATACAATATTTCGTACAAATTAGTGATTAGTTACATTACTGAATAATTATTATTATTATGTAAAAGGACAGAAAGGACTTATATTAAAGGCTCATAATAATAATAATAATAAATTAATCTGCCCCGCGGTCGGTGGTACACCATTTTGGATATATTTTTTACTATAATGTTTTTTTTATATTATTTTTGTACATAGTAGATTAATAATGTTTTAAATTTTATAGTAATAAATGTATTTTTTATGAGTTTTAAAATGAATAAAGTGTAATAATAATAATAGGGTTATAAAATAAAAAAAATAATATTTGAGAAGTATTTTCGAGAGAAAACCCAATTTTTTTATTTATAGAACTTTTGTTTTTAGATAGTGGGTATTTTTTCATAACCATTCTATAAAATTAACTTATCAAACATTAGAAGTGTTTAATGGCCAGCAGGGGGAATAAATATAATTGTTTATAAAACATTGAATTTTTATTAAATCAGTAATAAACTTCACCTATAAAACTATCTGATATGTAATAAAAAGTTTTTAATAACTATTCAATTTATTCAAACACGCCTTTCGTTACCTCACAATGTGGATTTGAGGTACTGTTTTACTTTATGGTGTTTTAATGGTTCCATAAATTTAAGGTGAGTCTCAACAGGAATAATGTTATGTGTAATCAAATTAGGGGGTTAATCATAAAACTGAGTCATTAATAATACTAGGGTTGACAGAGATATCTCCGGTAAAGGTGAAATCTGATGATTCACTTGAGTAAAAGTTCACTAGACTGAATGCTTCATTTTTTAGAGTTCCGAACACAAAGAGTCGAAACGGAACCCTATTACTAAGACAGTCCGTCTGTCTGTCTGTCACCGGGCTGTATCTCATGAACCGTGATAGCTAGACAGTTGAAATTTTCACAAATGATGTATTTTTGGTGCCGCTATAACAACAAATACTAAAAACATAATGAAATAAATATTTAAGTGGTGCTCCCGTATAACGGTACGGAACCTTTAGTGCGAGAGTCCAACTCGAACGTGGCCGGTTTTCTTTCATTCCAAGTTCACACGGCTTAGTTGGAATGACGTAGAAAAGAACATTCTTCAGCTCGTTTGTACTGACGTTTTTCTGCTACAGGACTCGAAACAAAATGGCTGAATCCGAGTGAACGTTCTCTCTGTGTTCAGACTGTTCATTTTTCGTTCATTCGTAGTGAGTGAAAGATGCCAAATGAAAATATCCAAAATCGTTGGATCGGTAACGAATTCATTCCACACTCTTGTTTCATTTTGTGTTCAAACGTTTCATTTGAAGTGAAAAGTGCCGAATGAAAGACGAAAATTACAGAAAAAGAATTAAGTTCCTCGTGTTTTAGCTAATTCATTCTTCGCGACGTTTCTTTTATAAAAAAATACCAGTAAACTTTACTGTCTGATTCCACCTCAAAACGGTTAGTCCTAATACGTATTATAGAGGCGAAAGTTACAAAACAGACCAAGAAACAAAGAGTCCCTTCATTGTCACATTTCACATTTTTTTATGATTCTTTTGCGAAAAACAAATAGTATTACTTATAAAAAAAAAGATAAACGATGCTTAAACAATTTCCAGCGACATTTGGATAATGACAAACAGTGAGAGAGTAAATTTTATGCAATGTTAAAAATAAAGTAGCATCTTTAAGTAAGGGGATAGCTTCTTACTTATAATTATGATAAGTTAACAGATACTAGAACATACTAGTCTTGGGAGTTTTCACAATAAACGAGAAAATCTTGGAAATATAATAAAAAAATTGATGTAAAAATAAGAAAAAGAAAGAAACAGCCAAATTTTCCAAACCTACGCCTGCACAGTTTTGTTTTCTGTACTCACAGTATTAACCATTATTTTCCAATTGTGTCGTGAGTCCAATTGTATCATTCTATTGCAACACGCTAACTTAATGGGTGGCCGAAGGTAGCATTGAAATCTAGCGCTTTCATGCTTCTATACGTTCCGTTATTTTTTTCAGAAGTTATGACATTTTGAAGGCCGAGTAGCAAAAAAACACTGACAACGCCACTACCTCACACGGTAATGGTTACGTATGGCGTCGTTTTGTATGAACACGAAAAAAAACCTAGTCTTCGGTTTTTGAGCATCTCCTACATATTCTGCTGATCAATATTAACCATTTTTGACTCAACACCATTAATTAAAGTACAGCCCTACCATCAACAAGAATTAATCACTTAGTTAACAGCACGTGGGGGAAATTTATGGGCGATCTTGAAATATAATGGAATATGAAAGTTGGAAGCGTTCAACTTTTGACTTAGTTACGAGACATGTGTTATTTATCGCTGGGAATGCTCAGCTACATTTTTAATGTGAATTTTAGTAATCAGAATTAGAATCAGAATGTTTTATTTGCAAAAGAGTATGGTTGTACAAAGGTCTAAGTATAAATGTTGGTATCACACACCTTACCGGATAATACGGCATGCAATAACAAAGCTTTGTGAATTAAATAAACATATTCGCCGTTTTGACAATATAATTTTCGTAATTAGATTTTTTGATAGGCGAAAACTTTCTATCTCGCCAGCTTTGATTCTTATGTGCTCGAATTCTATATCTACGTTAAAATACAATAACTATTTGTACTGGTATTTGGTTCAGTACTGGTGTTTTCTATGTATGTATTTATAAAAAAAAAAAATATATGTGTAGTATATCAATCATGTGGTTCCCATAATACAAGCTCTGCTTAGTTTGGGGCTATATGATGCTGTGTGATTACGTCCGGCATTATTTATTTATTTATTTATTATTTATTATGTGTTTTTCTTTAAGCTATGGAATGAGCTACGTAATGTTTGGAGCTTTTCTAAAGGATTGGAGCCACAATGAGCCTATCCAATAGAGAACCAAAGTCATAGCTCAGAGAATATATGAGAATATATGCTGAAGTTGAATTGGCTCAAGTTGAATGGCTGGCCATATCTGCAGGGGAACTGAACGAAAAACAAGTTCTTGAGGGAAGACCGTGTCTCGTCAAAGATAGTGTAGTACGCTCTGAGGCCTCATTTAGTCACTCAGTTGCACACCGAAACGGTCGACACCGGAAACTTTGACATTTCATCGGTCAAAATTCAAAGAACATCAATAGATAAACTGTCAAAGCTTGTAAAAACAGGACCGGTGCTTATCATTTTGGTGTCATTACTTGGTCATTACTTGGATGGGTGACCGTTTAGTGACATTTAGATTTGAGCGCTTCCGTGCTTCTGAAGGCACCTTAAAATGTTGGTCCCGGCTTTTCAGTCGTTAAGCCATGTCGGAGGCCTTTGGGCGGCCTAAAAACTCCGACACCAGAGTTGGTCACTAGCCCATACGAAGAAGGAGAAGAAGAATTTTGGTGTGTAACTGAGTTAGTAAATGAGGCCTCTAGTATAGGTATATACTGGATACGTTAAGCTGATGACAGGTCATGGTGGCGCTCAATATGGGAGGGCTATCTCCAGCAGTGGACTGCTGTTGAATGATGATGGCTTAAGATAGTTCTAATCTAAGCTAATGAATAATAAAAATCGTCATTTCCCGTACAATCAATTTTGAAATAGATTAGGATACAAGAAATTTATTTGCAAAAATAATTGGAAAGTTACCTCCATTAAATGTTGCACTTTGTACTTTACAGTGCTTAAATAAATACATTTGAGGTTGAGTTTGAGTTATTTTATGTATATTAAATTAATCACCCTTTTCAAGCATCGCAATTTTCACCAAATTTGCGATGCTTCAATTAAGCGTCCTCTACCCGGTGGGGTACTTGGAAGAATTTTATACTATTTTATGATATCCGCGCTGAGTCCATTCAAACTGTTGTTGTGTTGGGTATCACCCACAGTATACTAAAGTACAAAATTGCATACATAAACGATTACAATTAAACGTGCCGCTACCAAACACGTGTACGTAATAAAGGGTACACTTAAGCATCAATTTGGCTTATCACGTCGTGCACACCACTGGAATTATAGCAAACCTACATCTTAATAATTAATTTGAGGTCCCATTAGGCAGCCGTGATAATCTTTATGGTTCCTTAGAATAGCACCCCCTTAAATCACAGCGCTCCACTTCGATACCATCGCAGTTTTACGTTCATCCCTAACTTGCATTAAGGTTTGCGACACGACTTTTAGTCGCTGATTGATCCTTCAATCTTTTTTCAAACATCACAATCATAAGCCTATATGCAGTTCACTGGAAGACTGCTATATAATGGCCTTCCCTGAGAGCGTCATTGCACCCTGTCCTCAGCTCGACGCAAATATTAATTTGATTTACTAAAGTAAACATAAAGCGTTATACTTTTAAACTCTAGTCAAATTAAGCAATTGCTTCATAATATTAGCCCTGTCACTGTTTGTCATTATCATGGGAATAGTCTTAGCTTCAAATCAAAATTAAAACTAATACATTTATTTTCTATAAGTTCCTAATCGTTTATCTTTTAGCACATTAAAATATGTAAGGTCATATTGATCATATTAGTCTTACATCTTACCATCTTTGTTTTAATGTGAATAAGATACACCAACATTTGCTTTCTTTGCTCATTACTCACATTATGTTCCTGATGTTATCATGATATCCCTGATCAATTTTATTTTTTTGCATTCTTTTTATGCTATATAGTATTTACCTACTATGTCTGTACATTTTTTACGTAAAGTATGTAGATCCATTTTTTGGCCTCCCTCTGCGAATACAATCTTTTTACCTATGATTGATATTAGAAGGATGAACTTGTCTAAACTTCGATATTTGTATAATGTACAAAATGAAAAAGGAACCTTCATAAGTATAGTTCTTATTTTAACACGTTAAATGCGGGCCTCGGACATGACGCCACGTGCCCGAGGAGCTAGTCCTTCAGCAGGTGCGACGTTTTGTTTCCAGCATTCAAAGCGTTAAAAAGTCATCTCCTAAGTCTAAACACATCATACGGCGACTTTTGGTCGCGTCCGTTACGGCTCTGGGAGCTAATGTGGACTCTCAGTCAAAATATCAAGTATTCTTCAAGATAAGTATGATGTATGCCTTCGCTTAGAGTTTCATGTGTTTTAAATTAATGAATGGAGCTTCTCTTGTAACTAGGTTACCTGAATGTTTACCAGAAAACTTGGGCTTGGAAACTTGCGATTAGATTTGTTTGAAAGCCACATTTCGTAATATTATTTTGAAGTTTCGTGACCGTTATGCCAAAGGTAAAACTTTTTTTAGGTAATCTGGCAAGAATGATATAAAATATAACTTTTGCTGAAGAATAACTGATATCATTAATATTAAAGAATCTTGTTTAAGGCGACGGGCAGCAGTGTTGGTGGTGCGAGAAGCTGGGCATGACCAGCCAGCGTGGGGATTATGGGTATATCCCCCGTCTTACTAAAAGAGGCCTTGGTCCAACAGTGGACTAAAATAGGCTGGTATTGTTGATCCCTGTCTTATGCTGATTACTCTGTTCTCACAAATAATAGCTTCTGCATTTTGCTTATCGCCAACCAATAACATTAAAAAAGTCGAAAATACTAACGCGAAAGCATAATAGCACCGATTACGTTGTCAGCGGGATCTTTTGAAAACGAACAAAAGGAAATGGCTCGTAATATACCCTAATTAACACCAACGAGAATATCCTAAAATATCCTTTTCTTTATCCACTAAAGATAATTTTGCTTCGCTTCCTTTGGTGATAACAGAAAAAAAGTCTCGACGTTTTGTCGCCATGGTGCGAAGCAGGTGTATTTTTAGTATACATTGCCATAGATTAAAAGATTGGTGGTGCCTTCCCACACATATTTTACCTAATTTAAGAATATTATCTTGCAGAAATTATTTTACATGAATAATAATGACATACTAGAAAAAAACGAATAATAATTAAATATTATGTTGATATATGAATATTATGTTGCAAATCAATATTTTATATTAATAATGATAACATTCTAGACAAAATGGATTTTTCTGAAAAATAACAAAAATATTATAATACGTAGGTATTTTTAAACTTTAAAAACTTATAAAATACATTGCCTTTGAAAATACATTGATAATAATAATAGATCAGAATTATTTTATTAAAACAAAATAGTTTATCTAGCTAGATAGTCTGTAAGCCATTTTTAACCGTTTGAAATGTTTAAATAGATAATGTATAAAAAGTCTGAAATAAGTACTTATTTTATAATGATTATGATTATGGCTACTCATTATATGAAAATTTAATTTAAAACTTAAACATCTTCCGCATCTGTACCTACAGAATATAATAACTCTTTGCCCGTGACTCTCACCTGGAAGCAAGCAGCATCAATATCACCACAATACCACCTGCCTGGCGGTCACCGTGACAATTTTATCATTGCGTTTTTGTCACGGTGAACACACCTTGTCACCCCTTTGTTTTGAGAATTAATGGAGCAACGCGTTCGGTTCATTGATTCCGCGTATTGGATTTTAATCTCTATTGAGGTAACCCAAAGGGGTAATTGAAATTAACAATTTGCTCTGAACTTCGGGTACATTGGCCACGCGGTACCTTCTTTTAAGGGTGATGAATGATGGCGTGATGAAATCGAAGAGGATGGTGAGATATCTCAAAGGATAGAGACGGTTGACGGTTGGGAGCCTTTGCCTAACAGTGTAACGACGCAGATTAATTAAAAAAGTTTCTACAATTATTCGAATTCATATTGAAGTATATCCTACGAGATTGATATTTTAATAGCCATTCTTTAATTGCCACAATATTTTGGTTACTTGGCTATTTTAATTATTATTTTATTAATTTATTTATTTATAAACTTTTGGGAAAACCAACAGCTAGATACAAACTAAAAGCTATTAAATAGTTATGTGTAGGTACTTAAAGCTACGCATACAGGAAGGATTTTTTTCTATAAAACGGTTCTAATATATTTCATTAAAAGAAAAAAAACCTAAATAGAAAAGAAAAAGAAAAAATAGCCATTTAACTTTATACAATACCGATCATGAATGAAGCTAATTTTTATTCTATTCGGTTATTATTATAGATGCCGAAAACATTTTATGTGTTATTTCTATCCCATAAAATATTTTATTTAAAGGTTAAAAACTTTGTCTAGACGGACCGCTCCATAAATCTGGTAGTCATTTTTAAAAGGCAGTAAAGTCAACGTTTACCACTTTTTTGAATAAGGGACGCCAAACTTAAATGAAACAAGAACATTGCTTGCATATAAAACATACATCCGAATCCGTATTACATAAACATCACATTAAAAGAGTCCTAAAAGAATGCCACGTCTACCATAATTTTTAAGACGTTAAAACACCATTTAAGCAAGAGCCGTATCGGGTATTCATTCGGTCACATTTAGTGGCAAGAAATAAGAGTATTGCGGAAAATGAGAGGTCTCCACGTTTGGTTTTCAAAGTCTGGGAATTCGATATCAAGATTCTAAGCAGGGGTTTTTTAAGACAGTCTTTGAAGAGTGACACAAGGTTATGAAAGGTATACATCATTCACCATAAATCACGGATCTTATTCCAGCTAAATGATTTATACGCCGTTAGATAGAAATAACTGTTAAGCGTGATTATTTACGAGACATCCTAGGACAGTTTTAATTAGATAGGTGCTTAATACCAGCACACCAGCATCTCCTTAGTCAGTGTTAGCCGTAAATCATATATCTAGAATACTAGCTTCGGGATAAAAAAAAGTAGTAAAACAACATAGGCTTGTGTTAATCCAGGTCACAAACTATCTATATTCCAAGTTTTATCCAAATCCGTTCAGTAGTTTTTGCCTGAATGAGTAACAAACATTCATCCATACTCACAAACTTTCGCATTTATGATATTATTAGTAGGATTAATCAAAGACTTAATAAAGTAATATTTTATTCAGTACTAGCTTCCGCCCCGCTTTGCTCACGTAGTACCGGGATAAAAAGTAGCTTATGTGTTAATCCAAGTCACCAACCGTGTATATTCCAAGTTTCATTCAAATCCATTCAGTAGTTTTTGCGTGAAAGAGTCACAAACATTCATCCATCCATTCATACATCTATACTCACAAACTTTCGCATTTATAATAATATTATAATTAATATTTTAAATTTATATTAGGAGGATGAATCAAAGACCTAATAAAGTCGTAATTTTTCAGTATTCAGTATATATATTGCAACATAAACTTACATACCTATGTACTAAGTAAGTAGTTGTTGATGGTATGTTCCTTGAGTTGAGTTGAGTGAAGTAAGTGGAAAGCCCGAGGTTTCTAACTTCACTCAACTCAACTCCTTCCTGCATTGTTTTGGTACATGAATTTTAACCTAAACTTATTTTATTAAGAAAACCAACACGTCATAAAAAAGTGTGTTTCTTTGTCAAACCAAATTACAGACATCACTCAAAACTACAGGGAAGCTGTTTAAATATTTCTACAAGAAAAAGCTCTCCTAAGGAAAGAATCTGCAACGAAATCTGACGTAGAACTGCGTTGTCAATATAGCTCAGAGAATTAGCAAGCTGAAGTGGCAGTGAGCTGGCCATATCTGCCGAAGAACCGATAACCGTTGGGGTAAACGAGTTTATAAGTGGAGACTGCCGCCCGCTCGGCAAACGTAGGATGCCCTGACGATCGATAGGCTACTGGTAGAAGCTGGATGTGTCAAGCTCAAGACACTGTGCAATGGCGCTCCCCAGCTCCCCCTGTACAGCTGCAAAGATTTTTTGTATTAATTTTGGCATTTTTTTTTATATATCGACGTGACTAAGTGTACCCAGTGTTCCTATAGTATGAATATATTCTATGAATATGAAATTAGAGGGTGTGATGATGAAGCAAAAGCAAATAAAATTGCATGTTTCGTTTGTCGCTTTCTTGACCCGTGTGTCCCATAGGTTGTAAAAAACGTCCGGTCTGCAACGCGCAGCGATCGCGCACTGTCCTGCGTCGCTTTGTCGGCACTTTTTGTTGTCACCATGACTGTTTTAGTAATCGGATGGTGATGGCTACCCTACACCGTAGAAACACTACGCAGTAATCGAATTGTTAGCTTTATCTGGAAAAACACAAAGAATAACAAGGTATAGCTGATATTTTCATTTCTCACTACACCACCTTAATCAGATTCTCACTACACCAGTCAAACTATTTGCCTAAACTTTAAAAGTTTCACTGATTTGTGACGTGAGAATTGATTAAGGTCAATTCTATCTACACTATAATATTAAGAGTAAAAAAATGTATTTTTGTGTGTATGTTTGTAATGAATAAACTCAAAAACTTCAGTGCCAATTTCAAAAATTATTTCACCATTAGAAAGCTACATTTACCATTAGTAACATAGGCTATATTTATTGTTAGAAAAGATAAGGAATCCTTATTAAAACTTAAGTAACGTAACCCAAGATGTAAAAAAGTGCGCTAACCCGTGCGAAGCCGGGACGGGCCGCTAGATTATAAATACAATGATGAAAATATCAACTATGTCTTTTTATTCTTTGTATTTTTTCATGAAAAAACTCTCATTCAAATGCAGTTTGATTACATATCATAAGGTGAATTTTATTGTAAAATTCATTCATCTTACAAACTACATTATTCGGATAATAGTCGGAGCTAGAAGGTGATTGTGACTATTCAGATAACCAATTTCCAATTTACTGTGGGTGGTGAGGGTAAGATAGCGTAATTCTAGATTAATTTGTATGTTGCCTAAACCTATCTAAATATCTATTACCTATCTACAATCACAAAAATATTTTTGTGTGTGTGTGAGTATGTCTGTGGTAGCTTCACTTCGTAACAGCTGAACGGATTTTGATGAAACTTGGAATATGCATAGTTTAAATCCAGGTCTTACTTTTATTGTAGCAGCACGCGCGCAAAACCGCGTAAGCCAAAATGTCAATAAAAATGGCCGCACTGGCTGATTTTTTGTTGTATTCTTTGTTATGACTGTATTCAAGGTTTGTGTGAAAGTTAATTCTAGAGATAATAAAGACATTAAATTTACCCGGGAAATGCCGGGCACAAGAGCTAGTTTCTTATTAACTTGATTATGAGTTTGCCCATTTCAAATAAACAATTTAATTTGTGAAGTCAAACTGCAAAGCAAGTGTAGTTGCGCTACCGCATTCGTGATACTCCGATTCACCGTGAATTTTTAAGTAATCGAATAGGGATGGCACAACTATGATCAGGTAGCGATGAAGTAATAAAATATGAATGAAAGCAAGTTAAAATCGTGATGGCAAACCATAATCGCGTGCTCTTTAGTTTTGGATGACTGGGTATCGTCACTTTTTAAAAAGTAAAAAACCAGCCAACTTTGAGACCGACTCGCGCACTGAAGATTCCGTACAGGTATTTTTTTATGCAAATTTACAGTTTTCCGCTTTTATCCTTTACTTTTGCTTTAGACATTATTTCTTGCCGATTATTGATTTTATTGTTTAATGTGAGGCACCATAGCTTTTGATTCCTAAGGTATTTTTTAATTTCGTTGACTTAGGTATTTGATTTATTCACAGTTCAAAGGCATTGAGTATTTGATATTCATTTCAACGACTGAAAAAGCCGATACCAACATCTTAACTTAACTTCCGAAGCACGAAAGCGCTCAGATCGAAATACCACTAAACGGTCACCCATCCAAAAAGCGACCTGGCGGAACGTTGCTTAGCAAAAATAGCAGATAATCTATACCGAAGTACGAGCGCTTCTAGCTTCACGTAATGTAAGCTAAGGTGTAAAGACGTGAGTCAATACTCGTATCGCCATCTGTTGGCGAGTAGACGAAACTTAGTAACTTTGATAAAAGAATTACGTATGGACTATTATGATTTGATTTCATAGCATTTAGTAAAATACATTGAGAAAAATAACTGTATTGTCGATGGAGAAAAAAACACATTTTACTGACGTGATTTTATAAATGCCAGCATTCCGAAACTTCCTTTGAGGATAAAAAAGATAAGAAGATTTTCTTTGAATTTAAGTTGAAACTGTTCTATCTTAATCTTGATTTCTTATTAATATCTATTCTTAGAGCCTTTTTACGCTAACTTCCTTCCCATATCTATTTTCTACGACAAGATTTTTTCATTCAAGTTCTTTCAGTACAATTTTAAGTTTCTAAGCAACGGCTTTTCACAAAATTTAATTAATTACTGAATTCCTTCAGTCAAATATTGCGTAGGAAGGTAAACAAACAAAGAAACAGTTGCTCAGCATCATCCCACGTCATTCTCATTGTATGCGAAATTCCGAGATTTTCAACTCTTAAGGATATTAACTCGAAAGTAGGTTAGTAACTTAATTTAGGATACCGAGAATAATTCAAGTATGTACGAGTTGAACAATAAAACATAAATCACATCACACTAATATTATAAATGCAAAAGTTTGGTGTGTGTGTGTGTGTGTGTGTGTGTGTGTGTGTCGTGTCGTGTGTTCGTTAGTTTCTCGAGCTTGTAAGTTATACAATGAGCGGTTCTCTGAATTAGACATATTTTTGCTTTCATGATTTTATTATTGATATAGGCACCGTTTTATTACTGGCAACTTGATTGGCGAAAGAACTTATTTTGTAATACTTATACGTGATTATTTTGTATAAATAAAATAAAATAAAATAAAAATAAATTGGTCTCCCCTGATTAGAACCTACCTACCTTATAATCGTGATACATACTTCATAAAATGCAAAAAAAACGATATCTTTAATTATAATTTTCATACATACCTATGCGTATTAACCTAAAATTTTTGTATAAATTATAATTTCAGCGTTGTAGCTTCGCTAATTTTTTCCGTACTTTTTAAGCAATTTTGAGCTTAATTACCATCTCCTTCGGGCTATGCATTTAAATGTTACTTAAGGTTAAAATTTGTATGCAGTGTAGCCAACTACGCAAAAAACTGGACCAAGTGAGCTCTTTGAAATGCTTTTGAGTTTCGGTTGTTTTTAACCGACTTCAAAAAAAAGGAGGAGGTTCTCAATTCGGTTGTATTTTTTTTATTTTTTATGTTTGTTAGCTCTGTCATTTATGAACCGATATGGAAAATTTTTTTTTCGTTGGAAAGGGTATACTTTCCAATTGGTCCCATTTAAATTTCAAGAAAAAATATTAACCCTAAGGGTGAGAAAATTGGGAATGAATCTTTTTTGGGCTCGAATTTTATAATTTTTTTTATGTTTCTTACCTCATATCTCCGTCATTTATGAACCGATTTAGAAAATTCTTTTATCGTAGTATAGGGTATACTTTGCAAATGGTCCAACATAAATTTGAAGTAAAAATACCAACCCTAAGGGTGAGAAAACTGGGAATTAAAATTTTATGGGCTCATATTTTATTCGATTTTTATGTTTGTTGCCTCATAACTCCGTCATTTATGAACCGATTTAAAAACTCTTAGTTTTTTGTATAGAATATACTTTTTGATTGGTCCCATAAAAATTTGAAGAAAAAATACTAACTCTAAAGGTTAAAAAACAGGGACTAAGATTTTATGGGCTCGAATTTTATTCATGTTTTATGTTTGTTATCTCATAACTCCGTCATATAAAAACCAATTTGGAAAATTCTTTTTCGTTGTGTTTTTCGGGGATAAAACAGTAGGGAATAAAATTTCTATGAGCTTGAATTTTATTTATAGTTTTAGTAATCGTCTTAAAGTCAGATTCACTAAAACTTCGAAAATAAACAATAATTTAAAATAAAAAAAACCGACTTCAAAAACTGTTAAACTAAAAAGTTAAAAATAATTGCTTATTTTTTGGTTCATCCACCTTTTTTCTATAAATTTATCCCTTACGATCTATGCGTTTACCACATAGGTAGATCTAGATACCTACCTGTTATTTTTGGAGGCGGAGTCAGCTTTGGAGTACGACATTATAGCAACTACACTTCTCCCACCTCGGACATGCCCTCCTGCGCTGCCCACGCAATAGGTACCTACCTTGGCGTGCCTTGGCTGACACCGACTCCAAAAATAACAGGTAGGTATCTAGATCTACCTATGTGGTAAACGCATAGATCGTAAGGGATAAATTTATAGAAAAAAGGTGGATGAACCAAAAAATAAGCAATTATTTTTAACTTTTTAGTTTAACAGTTTTTTCAATAAATGTTTTTGAAGTCGGTTTTTTTTTTTTATTTTAAATTATTGTTTATGTAAATGAGGATAATATAAGAGCATGTTCCTACACCCAATGAAGCCCTGCCCTTGTTAGTAATGTTATGATTTTTTGTATATTCTTATTATTTAATTACTTTTGAATAATTGTTTTCATTTTTATGACGTGTAATGTGTTAGTTACCAATAAATTGATCATACTGTTTATTTTGTTTGTTTATTTATTTACACTACCTACATGCATGGGGAACATCTTCTGGTGATTATCAGCCGTCAGCACTGTAAGTATCCATTCATAATCACTTATCTTGGACGGCCTCTGGCGCAGCTTGCTCTGCTGCTAGCGGGTTTGATTTCTGCCGTGAGATAAATATTTGTGGGTATGTTCGGCAAATATTTGTCTCCGGTCTGGGTGTATTTTATGTATGTATAATATAATATTAGTGTGATAGATGTATTTAAAAAAAAAAATATAAATAAGTAGCATATCAGTCACGTGGCTAATGGCAGCTCTATTTAGTTTGGGCTATATGTTATTCTGTGACATTCCAAGTTTCATACAAATACGTTCATCCATTACGATTGAATTGATTGAAGTTCATTTTAATTTTAATTTTAAAATGTACTCACACTCACACACACACACACACACACACACACACACTTTCGCCTTTAATATGTATGATTAAAAAGGCATCACATCGATACGACGTTAATATCATTGCTATCTTGAAAAGTTATAAATAAATACAGTAATTACTCTTATTCTGGCTACAAGCTTTCATTAAAACACCCTGTAGTTAGTACAAAAAATAGTATGCAAATAAACCTATAATAACATTACCTACTTCTACGTCAAGCTGATACAATGTATCTGGTCCTATGCAAAACAAGTTTGAGGCGGTGTCCTAAAGAACGCGATTACGCGATTATCGCAATTCGCCTAAAATTAGGTTAAATCCAAACAAACCCTCCACAAATATCTAAAATTTAGCACATAACTACTAGCCTCAACAACTCAAGCCACTAATGGCTTTTTTGACTTACATTTTGTGGCGAATTCTCAAAAGCTTCATCATCACTTCAGGCTAAGTTCACTACATAATTATGTTAAACAAAGTCCCCCACCGCGTCCGTTCGCGATAAACCCAACTAGAGAACAGATTATCATGCACTTTTCACCAATATACAGAGTATATATTTAATCGTATGACGTAGGCGTAAATTAAATATTTAATTGTATTATGCGAACAGGAGGCCGTTATTGACTGGGCTTTGAGATGGACCGTTCGAAGGAGGGCTCTGAGAAAAGCCTGTTGTGCTCAAGAATGGCTGAACCGATTTGGTGAAAAAATTGGTGGGGAGGTAGCTTAGAACCAGGAGACGGACATAGGATACTTTTAACCCTACCATCATCATCATCATCATCGTCATCAGCCTATAGCAGTCCAGTTGGTATGGGTGACGAGAAGATTTGACGTCGTTTTCGAAATGCTGCCCAACCCAGCTGAGTCGTCCTCTTAGCCGGGGGTAGGGGAAGGGTAGAGGTAGGGTAAGTAGGGTAGGGGTAAGGAAGGGATAGGGTAGGGATACGGGTAGGGGTAGGGTAGTTGTGGTTGGTGTTGTTATAAAACGAGGATAATTTCATTGATTGCTTTTTCCACTTCGATTTACTCTTTGATAGCTTATTCAACTTCAGTATTCCTTTTAATAGCTCCCATATCGATTTCCTTTTTAATTGCTTCTTTAACATCTATATCCTCTTTGATAGCATTTTCAATTTCGATATCTTTTCTTAATGTTTCTTTAACTTCGATACCCTCTTTGAGACGGGATAACAACTGTCAGGTCAGCTAGTATTTAAATATAATGTATTTTTCCGCCTATTTCGTCATCAGCATCACCCAGGGAATATACGTGTAGGGCTGTGAAAAATAACTCCTGTGGAAGAAAGTGTTTCCCGTCCCCCCGAAATATGATGATAATTGTTGAAAATATTGGAAAAAGTCAAGCCAGCTGGGGAATTTAATCGAAAAGGTTGATCCCTTTCAGAATTATAACAAAATAATGTATGGTGGGGATAGGTTAATGCTCAACTATCCATGGGAGGGCGAGTCGCTAGTTAAGTATACATTTTAACCTTAGCTTTGACTCCATATTAGTTTTCGTTGTTAACCAGTAAGCTGGTATACCTAAGCCTCCTTCAAACTTCCAAACCTCGAGGCTTCCAAACCCAATCGCGAGACGAATCGTTGTGACGTGGCTTATACTTCGATGCTCTTAGCAGATCAGTTCTGCTAACCGGATATGATCGGAATGTTGCTTAGCCAAGATTGGGATGCCCGATTAGTAGCATTCAGATCTTTGTGCTTCCGTGCTTCGGAAGACACGTTAAGATGTTGGTCCCTGCTTTTTCAGTAGTTAAGCCTTCGTGCGGCCTAAAAACTCTGACGCCTGATTTGGCCACTAACTCATACAAAGAAGAAGAAGTTCAAATATTTTTTATGGTACTTGAAAATGGAACAAACACATGATGTTAAGTGGTAACCTATCATAAAGCATTAGATCACGTAAAAGATTTGTAAAGGTTGGTTCGGAACATGCTCTACCATGCAACACCCTACGTCCATTAACTTGAGGCATGAAGATGAAGCTTCTTGCACCTGTAATTTCCAGTGCTCTCTTGCTAACATCTCTATTCTGATTGGATTTTGATTTGGATTTGACTCTGATTTGATTATTCTTGCGCTGATCGCGCAACCGCTTGCAATACGGACAACGCTAAAAACCTGATCTGCGCGATCTTGATGTTTTATTTCATAGATCGTCGGGGGCGATTGCGACTTGATAGAACGCTTTCCTGTTCGCGACACCGACAAATATTTGTACTTATACCTGTTCTGTAATTTGCTTTACATTTTAAGGATAAAGGCTCTAGAGTCTTAACAAAGATTCTAGATCGTTTATCCTTAAATCTTAGAATCTTTAATATTAGAATCTAACACTATAAATGCAAAGATTCCTAAGAATTTATGTGAGCTGTGAGAACTGAAATGTTTTTCCCCCTTCACACTTAAACTACCTATTTAATGCATTGAACTGAAATTTTGCACTTGGTCGGTCTTTCCTGCACGCTTAGTACTAAATAGATTGAATAAAACTACATAATAGATTGAGCCGAAATTAGGCATGTATATATTTCTAGGTTTTAGGTCTCTATGGCAGCTTTAAGGGGTTCATCTTCCATCTTTTGAATGCTAGCCAACCGCACCTGCCCGTGGCTACCACTGGCCTATCCACTGAATGCGGCACGGCAAAGCACACCGGCCCATCAGCTAAATTCCCTGACTGCTGGTGGGACGAAGTGTCAGCGGTATAAAAAGCTATGCCCTGCAAACCATAACCCGCATGCCCAGCAGTAAGGCTGAGTGTCAGACCAAAAATAGCATAAAGGCTACTTTTAATCCGGGTACCCCGCGAGCGAAGCCACGGGCGGAAGGTACAATAGTATCTGATCGAATGAATTTAGAAGACTCATTGGATCAATTTGGACCGATAAAAAATGGTTTTCAATTTAACTCGTGTTTACCTTTTTGTTGATGCTTACGCATATTTTTTTATTAGGGTAACCATTCCGAACGATTATTTTTCATAACCTTGATTTGAGTTGATATAAATATATGACCTACCTACATTGTTTTTAACACTTTTTTTTTTGTTGATTATACTTAGTAGTAAAGGAGACTGCTTTGTATAGAGGAAGATTTAAGGAGCTGCATCAATTGCGCCGACAAGAACACAGCTCTTAAATAAATGAAGATTATGTAAGTACATTACGATTACGAAAACGATTAGCCTGCTGTGTCCCACTGTTGGGCAAAAGCCTTCCCACGATTGCTCTATATAAAAGTACACATGTACATTAATCTATAAAGCTATTTAAATTTTAAGATAGAAAGTACTTCCTTCTTCGTATGAGTTAATGACCAACTCTGGTGTCTGAGATTTTAGGCCACACGAGGGCCTCTTTAACAGCAATAAATTAAATGTGTTTCAATCAAACTGACAATATTTACTTTGGTTTTCCTTCTTTTGAAGTATGATATAGTTTAAAAAAACAAGGATAAAATTATAAGCCAGGCTTACGAACACGTGCTCTAGGCGGTTACAAAAGCGGACTAGCTCTAGGTACATCATGATAACATACTTCTCTCAAATAATACTTAAATACCTAAGCTTGGATTAATGTTTGTATCAATCATGTTAGATAGATAGATATATCGTTTAGAGCGATTTTTTCTAGACTTCCTTTGGATAGATTGGATTTAAAAAGACGTAGCAGACGATTGTGAAATATCAATAAACACAAATTTATCCATTACGGACTTAGGATATGTGAATATACCATAACTAAAGTAATAGTACATAAATATTATGTACATTTACATAAAATACTATTTTAATAATACATACTAATACTTACTATCAGCAAACGTAGTGTAGGACGCTCTCGGGCCAGTTGGAGTGACGATTGGAGGTCGCTGGTAAAAGCTGGATGCATCGAGCTCAAGACAGGGCGCAATGGCACTTATTAGGGGAAGCCTATGTCCAGCTGTGGACTGCTATAGGCCGATGATTATGGCGATGAAAATTACTATATAGATAACTAGGTAACTTAAATAAACTTAATAATATCATAAAATGGATGGAGAATACTCTAAACATATACCTAGCCAAATTTTTTTTTTAACCGTCATGTGAAACAACTTTGTCATTCATTAGGATTTAAAATCAAAGAGGTTGGGCGAGATTTTTTTTCTCTATATGTTTTTAAATGGTAAAATTAACTCCCAAACGCGAGCAACGCCAGTAGCATATGCTAGTAATGCTTATATGCGTCATGTCATAATAAATTCCTAAGAACCAAGCGAGTTTTTTGTGACTGTAATTATATTTTTTTTAGATTAAAGAATAACATGCACTAAGTTCGTGGAGTCACTAAGCATGTGACTATTTTTGATTAAGTGCAAATGTATGTAAGATTTTTATAAACCAATTAAACGCTAATGTATATTTTAGATTGATGATAAGGAAAATAAACGATTATCAGAAACCATCAAAATAGTAATTAATGAATTTATGAAAACTTATTAGTTATTTTATAAGTCTACTTCTCTTAGTCAGAAAATATTAAAAGTTTGAGGTAAGCTTATTAATCTTATCTCTTTATGATCAGCCCAACTAAATATTATTACTAACTACCTAGAACAAGATTTTCTCATAAAAGTGAATTTAATTCTTTTTGGGAATAATAAGTTAAAATACTTTCAAAAAAGTCGCTAAGTGACCTATGGAACGAGCAATGCTTGAAGTTTCTCTGAAGGGTAGGATCCATAACGAGATCTGACATAGAACTAAAGTTGTCGACATACCTCAGAGAATTAGCAAGCTGAAGTGGCAGTGGGCTGGCCATATCTTCCGAAGAACCGACAACCGTTGGGGCATACGAGTTCTTGAGTGGAGACCGCGGCCTTCCGGCCAGCTGGGGTGACGAGCGTCGAGCTGAGGACAGGGCGCAATGGCGCTCATTAGGGGAGGCCCATGTCCAACAGAGGACTGCTATAGTCCATTGATGATGATAACATTATAAGTATCAATGTTTATGTAGAGTCAGAAGAGTCAATTTTGAGATGATCAGGGCCTTAGCTATACTTTACCATGAGCGAATATTAGTCAAAATATTTAGAAAAGTAAGCAACAGTATTTCATAGCTATTTTGATAAGCTATGGGAAAATATTCATATTCATATTCATTTATTACATACAATACATACATATTAAATAGCTTTAATAAGTACATGTAGGGTACATGTAAGGACTTCAGGGCGCAGCAAATTTGTTAAAGCTTGTCATTTATTACAATAATACTATAATCTAAAAAATTGTCCATTTTATAACAACATTATTTACACAAAACTAATTACCTGCTTGTTAAATAAATTAAACATAAGTAATTGAATTAGTCAAATTAGAAAAAGGAAATATTGTCAGTTTACATAAAATAATCAAAGCCATTCTAATCTATGTGTTTTTGTCGCCTATGAATTAATTTACAGAGTATTAATATTTTCATAATAAAATAATTAGATAAAAAATATCGTATTTGTCTATAGGAGTTTCGCTATTTTAAAAAAACTAAATATGTTCAAACACTATAAGCTCGCCCATTCGAATATACATCTAATATTTAAAATAATACAAAATTCATATAATTTTACACAAAACAACAATTGGTGTTGATTATGCCACCCGCAGCGCTCTAAATCTCGAACAACGAAATGGTTTCGAGCCGAAATTAGACATCTCGTTTCACAGCCAATAAATTTATTAGAGCCGGCCCGAGAGCCGATGATTTAAATCCACCACAGATCCACAAAAAGCTAAAAGATTCCAATGAGAAACAAAACTTAAAACCAAAACTAATTAATCTTCAGTATTATAAATCCGCTACCTAGCATAGCACCCAACATAAATATCTAATACGACATATTTATAAATCATTATCATCATCAGCTTATAGCAGTAGACTACTGGACACGCCTGTAGCGCACTGTCTTCAGCTCGACGCATACAGCTTCTACCAGCAGCCTTTCGCAGATCGTCACTCCACCTGGCCGGAGGGTACTACTTATAACAATATTTTAGAAGTAGTATAGTTCTTTGCAATGGGCTCATCCGGGGAAGTACTACCACGATGCCTATTTCTGCCGTGAAGCAGCATTGTTGTGTTTCGGTTTTAAATGTGTTGGTGTCGGTGACATTACAGACATTAGTCTTACACCTTCAAGTTGATGGACGCAAGGCGTTGCGTCGTAGCCGTGGGTACCGCCGTGGGTACCTCAATGTACAACAAACGCCTAGACCTGGAATAAACATATGCGGATCATACTAAAATTTGTTTCACAGTGGGAATCTTGTAACCAGGAGGTTGCAAGGATGCAACTAAGCCAAATATTCATTCAAGCCTACCGGCGCGAGTCAGAGCGCATTTTAAAACATAAAGTAAAGTAAGTAAATTGAAACATCCACAAAGCAGTTACGTTCCTTTGACACCAAACGCAACTTTGACACCGACCGGCTGCGCTCGAAGTCCGCGACCCACTACGTACGCGGCCGGCTGCTCTCGGTTACTCCAGGCTGCTCGCGGATGCTCGTGGCTACTGTTTTGGCTCTACCCGTCTACCCGTCCGTGTCTCCAGTCAGATTTTAGCCGTCAGGCGGCTCCGGTCGGCGCTCCGATGCGGCGTGACAAGTGTGAATCGTACATTATACCAATAATGTCGTCAATACATGACATAGGCCTCTTCCGTTATAATCCAGCGAATCGCGAAAAACAACTTTTGCCTAAAATAGGCTGCCTACGTAGGGCTTGTGCGAATAAACGGTTATAATTAACTAACTAGCTTCCGTCCGCTGCCCACTCGTGATACCCTAAATAAAAGAAAGATAAACAGGCCTTAGTGTTGTTTAATCCAGATCACAACTATATATGTACCTACATGTATTCCAAGATTCATCTTTTCCGTTCAGCACAGTTGAGTTGAGCGGGAAACATACTCACACACTAAAACACAAACGTTCGCATTTGTATTATTACTATGATGTGATGTGAAGTTGATCAGATAATTAGCAAGATGAAATGGCAGTGGGCTGACAATTTCTGCCAAAGAACCGATGGCCGTTGGGGTAAATAAGTTCTTGAGTGGAGACCGCGGCTCGGCAAAAGTAGTGTAGGACGCTCTCCAGCCTGGTAGAGTGACGATCTGCGAAAGGCTGATCGTTGAAGCTGGATGCGTCGAGCTTAGGACAGGGTGTAATGGCGCTCTTTAGGGGATGCCTTTGTCCAGCAGTTGACTAATATAGGCTGCTGAAAATGATGATGATGATGTGTGAAGATGTGGCTACCATGACTGTCACACTGATTGTACACAATATCTGTGAATATAATAAGTAAACAGATGAATGCTGCTACCCATTCCCTATTCGTCTTTAGTCGGTCACTATTTGGATGTGTCACCGTCTCGTGGTAATTAGATCTGAGTATTTCCGTGCTTCGAAAAGCACGTTAGTCGTTAAGCCATGTTGGAGCTCTTTGGACGGCTTAAAAACTCCGACATCGGAGTTAGCCAATAACACATACGAAGAAGGAAGGAATTCTTTAGTCTGCTCATGTGACATCTAAGAGCAGACTAATGGACGATAGCTATAAGCTATCAGTCGATATACGATAACTCATCATCATCATTACCATCAGCCTATATCAGTCCACTGCTGGACATAGGCCTTCCCTAATGAGCGCCATTGCGCCCATTCCTGAGCTCGACACATTCAGTTTCTACCAGTAGCCCTTCGCAGATTGTCACTCCACCTGACCGGAGGGCGATAGCTCACAGGGTAACATATTTAAAATGCGCATTGCTTTCAACTGCAAACGATCTTTCGTCACATGATAGCATGTATCAGTCCGTCAGACGATTGTACTGTGTATATGTGTAGAAGGAGGAAATGTCAGCATATTGGATGCCTTTCGTCCTTAAAACCCCGGCCCCAGAGTAGGCAACTAGCTCATACGAGAAAAAGATAAGGAAATAGCAAGAAAAATATTTAAAACTGGATCTTTTTTATTACATAAGGAAATAAACAATAAGCGCCTTTTTATATGGCATTTTCATGTATTGTACGTAAACGGAATAAAAACATCAATATTTGAACAAATCTATTAACGTTTCGCTCCTTCTAAATTAGTATTCCTTCTACGTACTCACAGACGGCGTAGGTACCTAATTAAATACTCATCTCGGCGAATCCTTTCAGAACAAATATATTCAGAGAGCATCCTCAAATCCATTATCTCTGACAAGAGACACAGCTGATTCGATAACCATAGTCCCTTACTTGCACACAAATTAGATTTCCACACCAATGGTGTAATCAATGCTGGCAGACTAGTGAGCATCTGTGCATGCACCTTATCTTTGACCAGTCGTACAGAAATGAACTTTATCACACTAATGTAGAGTTAACATTGTATTGTACGTGGAAAAAGTGACCCGTCAATTACTTGATGAGGTCATAGAATCAAAAACAGATAGGCATTGGCATGTAAAATAATTACCTACTAAATAATTCACAAACCGCGACCACGCAATTTCGTGTTCTGGAAACGTGATTGAATGTGCTAATATGAAATTAATAATAGAACAAGCTTTCAGTTTGTAATCAATTAATCGGCTAGTTTAGATTCATCGATGGTACATAAAGCTTTTCATTATAATAAGTGGGAATAATTTTGAATTAATGATAACCTGGAATTTTTTTAAGTTAAATATGCTGGTAGTAGAAGTTGGATGTGTCAAACTGAGGACAGGGTGCAATGGCGCTCATTAGAGGAGGCTTATGTCCAGCAGTAGACAGCTCTATGCTTAATAGATAGATAAATTAAATTTTTGGGGTGTAAGTGGTTCCATCCTCCATCTAAGCGGAACCCAAGCCAACCTCACCTGAACGTGGTGCACCCTGCTAACTAACAAAAGAGGCTCTGGCGGCCGGCTGATTGCGGCAAAGCGCAGCCTAAAACACCGGCACAGCTACATTCCCTGGCTGCCGATGGGCAGCAGCGTCGGCGGTGCTAGAAGCTGTGCCGTGCGATCCCCAACCCGCATGCCCAGCGTGGGGATTATGGGCATATCCCCCTTCTTATTAGGGGAGGCCTATGTCCAGCAGTAGACTGATATAGACTGTTGATGTTGTGTTGTTGAAATAAAATTTGTCTCGGGTCTGGGTATTTTCTTTTTATGATTGTGTATTAATTTACAAAAATATATTTATATATATAAATAGTGTATCAGATAAGTGGTTCCCATATAACTCTGATTTCTTGGGAGCAAAATGATGCTTTGTAATTGATAATGTCGTCCCGTACCAACATAAAAATAATTATAAATCATGTTTTTTTCTACCACAAAAACTTAATATTTTACTGTGTCCACTCCATACCACGAGGAATATTAGTCATAGATTCAGTTAGCCCGGCCATACACGGGCAGCTTGAAGCAGCCAGTATCGACTGCTTCAAGCTGCGACTGCATAGTGAACTTCAAACTTCTACGTACGTCCATACACGAACCGCTCGAGCAGTTGCAACTGCTTCGGACGGTTGGCATTTCATCGTGCGGTCAAACAGTCGCCTGGCATACACTGACTGCTCGAGCTGTCGACTGTTCTCGCGCAGTTGATGTCAATCAAATCCATGATACTACTGATTCGAATTAAAATTGAAATTGCTAACTGCTCGAGCAGTTAAGCTAACTGCTCCCTCGTGCAGTTATCAATGGCAGCTTCGAGGTGTTGACTCTGACTGCAAGAGCGGTCCTAATAACGGGGTAACTGCTCGAGCAGTCCGTGTACGGTGGCACTTAAGATGAAAAAAATATGTTTAATCTTAGTATAAAAATACTTGGAGCTTTTGAGATATTATAAAATCGTACATGTAAATCCTTGGTTATTAAATCATTCTTTATTATTTCCTGTAACCGAACATAGAGAAAAAGTAAGTTTTTCTTCTTGCCTTAGAACATAAATCTACACTAAGTACTGAAGGAACCTAAACCCCTCAAAAATCGTACTAACTTCGTACCTAAAACAGCATTATCTCTTCATAAACACTTTATCTATGATCAAACCCTGACCACACGTTTAACAAATCCTCTCTAAGCTTCTCATTTGTTCTAAAGTAGTTACAAAGTATATAATTTGCCACCAAAGGGGTGAAAGTATCAAGACTGCTCTAGAAAGGGGCCTTGACAAATGGATTCGTAGAAAATTATGACACTTCAATAATAGCAAGTGTAGAACTTATTGACTTTGGCGTTTTGTAAGTGGATTTCGTTTTCAAAGAGCGGTAAGAAATAAACAGTGACATGTTACGAGAAATTGTAAAAGGTTTATGATTAATGTTCAAAATTGAAAAGAACTAAGTTATAATGCAGTCAAATAAAAGCATTTCATTCGAATTAGGTTACCTACACGATTGTTTAACGCTTTGAGTACTGAATAACATAACCCTCCATATTCAACCCCACCTGCACTTCGGGCATGGCGTAATCTAATCCGAGGCCAGCAGTCAACGTGTTAAAAGTAAGTATGGTTCTAATATAAAAGGGGACTTTTGTTCTACATAATAATAATTTTACTTAAAAATATAAACAATCCTACTTTAATATTATAAATGCGAAATTTTGTGAATATGGATGTATGTATGGATGAATGTTTGATCCTCTTTCACGCAAAAACTACTGAACGGATTTGGATGAAACTTGGAATATACATAGTTTGTGACCTGGATTAACCCCCTTTATATCCTGGTACCATGCGAGCAAAGCCGCGGGCGGAAGCAAGTATTTAGATAAATATTTGAATGAATATGTGTTCCTACTAAACCCTTAACGACTGAACGGATTTGGATGAAACTATCATATATCATATGCATAGGTCGTAACTTGGATTAACACAAACTTTTTATCCCGGTACCACGTGAGAGCCCGCGGGTTGTAGCTATCAGGATATAAAAGGAGAATGCCGTCTGATGTATGGCGCTCGGTACCAAGACTAAAGTGAATGCGCCAAAAAAATCTCCAATAAGTTTTTAGTCGATTCTACTGTCAAAATAATTGAAAATGAGGGTTATTGCCACCTTAACACTTTACATCAATGTTTGTTGCCATAGTAACATAAATATTATTGGTTGTTGCAGTGTAATGGCGGCGTGCGGCGGAAACCAAATCAACGAATTTTTTTTTTACTTGATTATTAATTTCGTCGGTGTGTAAAACTATAAATAAATAAAATAATCCTGAACTATCACACAGCATCATGTAGCCCCAAGCTAAGCAGAGCTTGTGTTATGGGAACCACATGATTGATACATTACATAATATACATTTTTTTTTGTAAATACATACATATCATACATAGAAAACACCCAGACCCGAGACAAATATCTGCAGAACATGCAAACATTTGTCCCGCGGCGGGAATCGAACCCGCAACCTTCTGCGTCACAGGCGGACCTTCGCCCACTGCGCCACAGAGGTTGTCAAATATGAAATATATATATAGAAAATGCTAATGTAATTTATAAAATATAATTAATTTTATGGGTTACGTTCGGTTTTGACCCAATTGGTACCGGTTCTCGGCATTCTCCTTTCATAGTAAGAATACTGAATTTAAGAGAATAAAAAATAAGTTGTTGAATTGCATTCCTTGATAAATTTTACCATTACTTATTTACGATGACAAATTAATATGAGCTTTGCAAGAGTAATACTAATCTGTCCACTGTTTAATTCGAATCAATGGATCGTTTGATTGGATACGTGCTAAATAAGCGTAAAAACAATGGAGCAACGTGGCACTGATACATCACAATAGTTTACGATAAGGTTTGATTGATAATTATGTTTGTTGTTAGCAGGAAATAACACAATGTTTGACTTATTTCGGTGATACTTTTTCTAATATTCACAATAACAGGATATACAGAATAAGACTAAAAACGGATGTCAATTATCCTTTGCTTTGCATCCTGATTTTATCCGAAGATCAGAAGAGATACGATAGTTATAGAGGCTTATCATCTTCATGCCTCAAGTTGATGGATTGTTGAAATTGTTAGCGTTTCATCGTAGAGCACGTTCCAACAAAATGTGATCTACGATGCAATGCTTTGTGATAGGTAATGGTTACCTTTTAACATTAGATGGACCATGTGCTTGTTCGAAAAGATCAAGGAAGTATCAAACTTATTGTTAGACTGGACATTGTTTTTCATGTAGGCACCTAAAAAATTACTAGAGATGTGCCGACTATGACTTTGGCCAACTAGCCGACTAGCCGATTAGTCGGTTGCAAAGAGGCCGACTAATATAAGGCCGATCCGAAGTACTCGATTGAGATTAAGAAATACATGCAAAGTAAGAAGCCCAATAGTCGGCGCTCTTTACCAAATAGTCGCCGCCTACGAAAGTGGCCGAATAGTTGTCTTTACCGACAAGTCGCCGATTAATCAGAACATCTCTAAAAATATGGTACATACGTACATTTTTACCTATACCATATTAATAAATGCTGGAAATTTTTCACACATCATTACCTTTTACCTAGCCCCCGAGCAAGCAGAGCTTGTGTAATACCACTACATATGACTGATCTCTTTTTTTCTTAACCTATACCATCCCCTGCAAAGGTTTCCCCGAAATCCGTTAAAACTCCTTCGCTTATTATAAAATAAATAAATGATAAATCATATCTGACGATGAACCGATAACCGTTGGTGTAAACGAGTTCTTGACTGGAGACCGCGGCTCGGCAAATGAAGTGTAAGACGGCCTCCGGTCAGGTGGAGTGACGATTTGCGAAAGGCTACTCGTTGAAGCTGGATGCATCGAGCTCAGGACAGGGCGCAATGGTGCTCATAAGGGGAGGCCTATGTGCAGCAGTGGACTGCTATAGGCCGATGATGATGATGATGATGAGTAAATAATACTTGAAATTGTTCACGCTACATCGTCACAACATCATGCAGCCCCAAGGGTTTGGGTTGTGGGTGCCTTCTCTCTCTCTTCCTCGCTCTATATCCCACGTCGTGATGGGACAGCCTTCCTAAAATTTTTCTTCCACGTCGCTCTATCCTTGACATCTGTTTCGGAAACGTTTCATGACATTCCGTTCCATGTCTATGCGCAACACCAACTAATCTTAGGTCTCACCCTAGATTGTGTTATAGGTACTTCATGACCGATAAACCACTTATGTACCTTTTTTGTATATTCACACATAAGCCTACGGAGAAAAATCCAGACCAATATATGCAGATCACGTAGCAGCACGTATGATTGCAAGATCTAAAACAGTCAGAGTCAGCCAAGAACACAGTAACAGTCGAGAACAGCCATTCCAAACAATGAGGTCAGTAGGGTCAGTTCACAGCAGCTATGAGGGAAATTCTTGGTGAGTCGGCGTGGTATACCCCGGATGCCGAGCAAGTCGCAAAACGCGAGTTTTAATTGTTTTAGTAATTGCTCCACTGGAAATTTGCCCTTAAACAACGTAATTTCAATTGATGATGTAAAAAGGTTGTTAATTTTGTAGAGTTTGTGTCATTGGTAAACGTCGTAGAACTAGATTGTTCTAATTCTAATTTCTAATTTGAAGTGGGGGGAAAAAGTTCTGCACCGACGTCCCGCATTGGGGTGTATTGTGCATTGCCCCCCTGCTAACCTGGCCCCAGCCAGCCCAACTCCTTAAAATAGCGGAGAAGGACTGGGTTGGTGACAACATTGCTCTAGGATCCTAGAACTAGATTGTTTTGAACAAAAGTATTAGGTAGTTTTATTAATTTATATTTTAAAAACACATGTGCTAAAAATGAGTGTATAAATGAGACTGGTTCATCATCATCAGTCTATACCGGTCTACCGCTGGACATAGGCCTTCCCCAATGAGCGCCATTACTTAGTTCCATAAGTAAGTTTAATTCTGATTCATAGAATTCTTAATCCTCCTTTATAACACGGGTTTCTGTAATTATCAATATCATCCACCGTACCACAATATCCAAAAATAATAGATACAAATTGAAAATGAATACATTTTCCTGTAGAGGATATCACATTCTCATCTCTCTGTAGAGGATATCACATTCATCATCTGGGAGAATAGAGATAAAGATGCCTTAGAACTCAAAAACGTTTCTTAATAATGCCTTTGTTTACGATTTATACGGAATTTTCAACAAGATAGATCAAATTTTACTCGCTATATTAAAGTTCAAAGCTCATGATTATTTAAGCTTAAGTAATAAACTGTGTCTGAAAATATATTAGTTTATTACCAAACAATTTCTTCATTTCGTAACTTATATTTAGACCATCTTTTGTAAATCCGACTTTAGGATAACTTGAAATTAGCTTTATCGTGAACGATATCTAAAAAATCATTAATTTTGATTGTATTAAATTTGTATGTTAAATTTATTTTCTGGTTATAAAAATATTTGTATACTTTTTTATCATGTTACTATTATTAGTTACAGTTACTGTTACTTAATTAAATTGTTTGTATAAAAACTACTCCTATCAAACTATATAGCTTAATCGGGGCTACATACAATTTTCAATAAAAATATCAATAGTTTCAAAAAAATAACATTCAACCCGTTAGAATCGTAGTGTGTTCGTTCAATGCAAAGTCGTACGTACGTCAAAGAAAACTTTATTTCGCTTGCTGCACGATAGACGTAACGAGCCAACAAAGCTGTTACTCGTGAGGAGCTGTCGGTTAGCATGTGGATTAAGCTATAGCCTTATAGAAACTTTCCTAAGAAATCTTAATTAATTCATGATTCTTGTGTTTAAAGTCATGGTATTACTACTATAGTCATGATATGACACAGCTAAATGAACTATTTATTACCAGAGTTGTAATCTGTATATAACAGTAGTTATATTGAAAACTACCAGACCTGTAACATGTATTACATCTATCTAATACCTTTAAACGAGCAATTCTTGTATATATATATATATATATAATCTGGATCTAGGAAACGGCTCCAACGATTTTCATAAAATTTTGTATGTAGGGGGTTTTGGGAGCAATATGTCGATCTAGCTGGGTTTTATTAATAGAAAATGTTGTTTTATCAAAAAAATAAGCTGCTACAATATCATCAGCATACGAAAATGACTCTTCCTGACATCTATTGGCGAGTAGTATTACTATTGTTTTGGCAACTAGGGCCATCAGACATCGAGTTAGTTTATACTACTACTATAGAGTCACAGTCTTCAAGTGAAAACTGACAAAAATCGTCCAAGCGTATTTGACATAAATCAACTTCAAAATGACAAATTTGCACTAATTTAGACCTTAAGTCTAAGTAAGTAAGTATGTTTTGGTGCAGATACTCTTTTTCCACGTTTCTGCCTCTATTTATAATAACTCGATGCTGTCATCTTAACAACAACTAAACTGTTTTACCGACATAGCAACACTAAAGCTACTTGACAAAAGATGGCGTTGTTATGCAACACTAAGCCAATGAATGTTTGGTTTGGGTTAGACCAAGAAAATTGATTGTTTATATAAATTATTGATAAAATATATGTCTTTTCAACTCACGTGTTTACTTAAATTGCCTAAAAGCTCTTTAAAAAAAAGTTTATTTAATAATTAGAATACGATTATGACTCTTTCTGTCATCAATGGGCGAGTAGTAATACTATTTTATTATTTTTTTATTAAGAGGCCTGCAAACGGGCAACAAAATTTGCATTATTGGGCTATTTTTATCGACCAATATTGCTCAGTATAATTATATGCAACTTCATTTTGCAATACAAGCCGACGTTGCGGAGTGTAACCCTTGAAGATTCAGCAACTGATTGCTGAGGAGTTTTATTCGTACACGCGGAGCATATTGCGGTTAGATTGAGGAGACAGCAGTGGCAGCTACAGGACGAGGCGGGGGGAGGTGAGCGAGGGAAATGAGATGCACCTAAACATCAGAGCAAAGACGATATACGGCAATATTGCAGTGAAGTCAAAGCTGTTGGGAGTGTTGGGTTTAGAAAGTTTTATAGGTACATGAGAAGGAGGTTTGACGGCAAGACGCTGTATAACAGAGGTTTTAGAAACTCACGTGATATTTTACATGGGATTAATAGGGGAAAATTCAACTCCAATGCAAGATAATGGCCGATCTCACGCTACTGCACAAGTTCGACCATATTGCGAAGAGATTAAAACGCACCGTGAATTGGCCAGCACGCAGCCCGGATCTTATGAAGTATTAAGCCTGCAATACATGTTGGTGGAGCCTTGCCGAGCGAAGGCCAATACACCAACGTATAGACAGCATATTTCCCTTGCCTTGCCATTGTTCGGTGTCGCTCGCCTAGCTGGCAACCGCCAACGTGTATAGAGTTCATTTGGCGTGTAGGTATTGTCACAACTCGCAGTCGATCGCGACCAGTCGTCTCACTTCGGAGCAGTGACGGTTTTTCTGCACAAATCAAAGGCGCTCGCGTGCACCTGGCTAATCGCACAACGTGTTCGGTCGGGCAGCTTTCTTGGGGCAAGTCCACAAAACTCGTCTACATTGACCGTTTGCAATAGTTTGCATAGACTTGCCGAACGTCAAGACGGTAGTTCTTTTCATGTATCAATTTGCCTACGCTCGCATTGGCTAATACTCGATCAACATGTAAGTATAGCGGGCTTTAGGTAAATGCTTAGTCAATGGAAATTATGAAGGAATGAAAGACAGAGCAGTACTCGCGCCTCATAACAAAGATGTTTAAAAAAAATATTGATGATATAGTTGTCAAACTTCTACTATAGTAAGTATAGTAAGTACAAAATCTACTAAATCCATGACTCAATGAAAGATCCACCTGAAGGAGCAGTCAAATTAACAACAACATTTCTCAATAGTGTCAACATTATAGACTTGCCATCACAAGAACTAAAATTGAAAAAAATGCGTTGATAATGTTGTCGCATAATTTAGACGTATCAGAAGGACTATGAAATGGTGTAAAACTTATTGTAACAAGTCTGTGCAATCACATAATATAGGCAAAAAATGTTACTGGTAAACAATCTGGCAAAGAAGTATATATACCAAGGGTAACCCTTGACTCATCAAAAGGACAATTGAGATGCACCATTCAGCGTCAACAATTTCCCGTTAGATCTGCATTTGCCATGACTGTCCACAAATCCCAAGGGCAAATTGGAATTGGTTGGGGTTGACGTAAAGTGTAGTGGTCCAGTCTTCATGCATGGCATGATAAACGTAGCATTTTCTAACAAATCCAAAGGGCAAACATTCGAATTTGTTGAGGTTGACTTAAACTCCAGTCCGGTCTTTATACATGGCAAAAAAGTCAAAAGTAGTCATGGCAAAAGTCTACCTTCCAAATGAAAATCCTCGACAAACCCACAATATAAAAATCTACTTACTAAATTGATTGATTAACTGTTAAATGTTACTGTTAACTATTAAAATGTTAAACTAAATGCAATTGTGATTTTTTATTGAGTAACCAGTTCATATTTTTTTATTAATGTGTTGGTAAGATGGTAAAAAAAAATATTCATATTGTATCAATAAGTAATTCGTATTATAATTTACAAAAACACGGTTTAAAAAAAACCGAGCAAAGCTCGGTCGTCCAGGTACTGATATTAAAACTTGGTTATGATGTTTACAAACTGTGGGACACAGAATAAGGTTGAGGTTTTGATTTTCTTATTATTTTTTGCATGCTCTGCATATTGGTTCCGAGTCTGGATGTGGTTGGGAATTCGGAACCGTGAAAATACACTTCATTGAGTTCTAAAAATTGGTGTTATTTTTAAAGATTGTGCCCCTTCGAGTGTCAGTGTAGGCAGTGCCAAATCTTCAAGAAATTGTGATATTTTCGGCGATATGCACCTGGAAATCGAGCGACACAGGTGGGTCCTAAATCTATCCTATCCTTCCTTGTCACTGTGTGAAATTTTGAAGAAAATAAATCATAGCTGTTATACAATAATCAACGCAGAACAGCGCAAGCATTTTGGTTTGGTGATATTAAGATTATGTTATATTTCATCATTATCGTCATTTTCCACCTAATAGTAATCAGGGCATAGGGTTCCCTTAATGAGCGGCACTACGGCTTGTGCCAACTGGTATCTATATAAATATTCTAGCGACCCGCCCCGGCTTCGCACTGGTGCAAGTTATACATAAAAACCATCCTCTTGAATCATCCTATGTATTTAAAAAAAATTACATCAAAATACGTTGCGTAGTTTTAAAGATCTAAGCATACACAGGGACAGACAAAAAGTGAAAAGTGACTTTGTTTTTACCCGACTGAAGTCCTCTTCAATCAGGTTATGTTTTTAGGGTGTATGTATGTTTGTAATATTATTTGTCGGTCGTTGTAGCCCAAACGGCTGGACGATTTTTGACTAATGAGGTATCGTTGGATTTGTCTAGATCACGAAAATGACATAAGTTATATGAAACTTCAAAATATCCAATATGGCGACTGTCATAAGCCATTTTCAATTTACGATGAACTAAAAAGTACTAAAATCTTTCTGTCTATGCAGTCATTTTTTTTATTTTAAAATAAATACTTGTTTACTATTCAGTGATAAGCAGTGAAATGTTAACTTGCAGTGTAGTTAGAGTGTATTTTATGCCTTGTACCCAACTGCGACAGATGCAAAGCGTTCCTTCACCACAGGCCTGAACTTCGAGACTCGTGGCTCCCGACTAAGCGTTTTATCGCGCCGAAGCAGCTCAGCTGATTCGCAGCATTTCTCATCCCTCAATGTTGTTCTGTTCGCAAACTTTAAATTAAAACTAAGCAACGTGCTTTGAGTCAACTTAGTAATGATTTGTGTTTTTTGAATTATGAAATACTTCACTGAGTTTTAAAATAACTTCCTAGCAAACTGTTGTGATGAAAACGAATATTAAAAGTTTGTTAATTAATTTAATTATATTATCCGTCAAACTCAGAATAGGGCGCAATGAAAGGGGCGCTCATTAGAAGAGGCCTATGTCCAGCAAAGGACTGCTATAGGCTGAAGATGATGATGATGATGATGATATTGTCCTTTGATATAAGGGTTTATGTTTAATCATGAGAATAAAAGCTAATTCAAAAGCATATAAAGTAGGTAGATCTAATAAAGCACACCATAAAACCTCAAGACATACTCACCAACCCATATTAAACAGCATGATCGGTTTTGACTCAGCCCATTTAGTTATATTCTTCTTCATGTTCTTCTTCTTTTTCGAGAGAGGTCAATATCCAGCAACGGACTCAAATCGCAATCAACAAAACGATATATGTATCATTGATGATGGTGGTTAACTTGAAGGCTTCGTCACCACTACTATTGGATGTATTGAGAACTAACAGGTGAAAAGTCAAGAAGTCGGTCAAGGCAAGACGCAAGCAATCGATTGATCTCATACATTTGTCCACTTAGATACGATATCTCAAAAGTTACATCAAAAAACACTAAAAGTTTATAGCATACGCTATTCAGTTTCATAAACGTGTATTTGCTCTTTATTGGAAACCTAAAACAGTTCGTAAAACTCAAGCAGTTACTAAACAAGAAAACACAAATATTCAAATACACACATTTGAAACAGAAATAACACAAAGTTGGAAAACTAATTTTATCCTCACAAACCCAAAGGTAAAATGCAAACCGCAGGGTTTCAAACGTGTTTCCACTATTTGTGGAATACAATAAAGTAACCCAGGAACCCGAAATAAAACCCTTTTCGTTTCAACCCTGAAACAAATAGGATACAACTAGGTTTTAGGATTGTCTATGTAGATTCAAAGCGTTAAATATTCAGCGAATGTTGCTTCGATCAGAGATACTCGTATTTTTTATTCATTCGATATTTTCACTTGCCTAAAATTATTTAACGAAATAATTAATTATCTTTGAGAGCCGTGGTGGCCTAGTGGGATGTACCCCGAATTAAGATCTGGAGGTCGTAGGTTCGAATCCCAGCCGTGAATCAATAGATTTTTCGTTTCGAAAAATGTATGTGCGCATTACCACGAGCTCGAAACGGTGAAGGAAAATATCGTGAGGAAACCGGCATGCCCTCGAACTAAAAAGTTCGAAAGGTATGTGCTAGGTTAGTGTTCGGTGATGGGCTTGCAACCTGTCACGTGGAATGTTAGCTGCTTGCAAAAAGTAGGCATGTATCGAACGTAATGTTTGGACTGGGCTCTGACTACCCCCGTTAAGGTATCCTAAATAGATTTGCGTACTGAGCAATATCTGAAGATATTCATAATGGGGAAAATGTCGTGTGAATATGTTTGTTTTTGTTTTGTTTTTTTAATTATTTTTACGATCACTACACCTATTGATTTAGGCACAGACGTTAAAATTAGGTAGATACCTTCTGTGTTCTTTATCCTTGAAGTTTAGGTTAAAATTTATTTTTTGGCCTTAGGTGTAAATCAATGACATGACTAGGATTGAAAACTGATTATTATTTAAAATCTTATAGTATAACATGCATAGTAAAGTTTTAACAAATAATATACATAGGTAACATCAAATCACACTAATATTATAAATGTGAAAGTTTGAGTGTGTCAGTATGTTTGTGGTCTTCGGATGAAACTTGGAATATATACAATACATAGTTTAAGACCTTTCTTAACATATATGCTACCCCGCTACTATGCGAGTGAAGCCGCGGGTGGAAACTAGTAATATAATAAGAGAATGACCAAGAATGTAGGAATATAAAGTAGGTGCGGTAGAATGGATAATGAAAAATGAAAAATGCAAACAAACATTTTAAAAGAACTTACATACATTAAGTAGGTTTTCCGGGACTAAATCGCATCGCAGGCAACTATTAGTCCAAACAGCGTGTTTCACCGCAAAATCGTAAACTCCACTTTGTTGATGCTGACCACATGATTTAGGCAAAACGCTGTGTTGCGGTCAGGAATATTCATGTTTGTGATATGATTCATACGTCTGACAGTGTAGTTTATGTTTGTGGGTCATGTTTCGGCTTTTAAAACCAACCCTTGGAATCCCTTTGACGGTTCACGGATTTGCGGTTTTAAACGTATCATTTGTGAATAAACAGCTAAATTAATTTATAAATTGTGTTTATTTTGTGATACCAAACGGTGCGGGTGTGAATCACTTGCCATCATTATAATGTAATATAAAAAATACTGCAACTACTCAGGGATTGTTTTTAATTGGCATATTCCTGTAGTAAGGTTGATTCCTTGTTCCACCATATTGTTGCCTCTTTCGACATTTAGAAGATGATTATATGCAAGTTTATAGGAAGAATATCATCTTGGTGAATATAATCACTGTTTCATTATCAGCCTATATATGTCCACTGCTGGACATAGGTACTTGTAGGCCTCCCCTAATGAGCGCCATCGCGCCCTATCCTGAGCTCGATTACTGATTACTCTTATACCAATTATGGTGTAATTATTATTGTTTAACGGATCTTCCTCGCTTTTTACGTTAGGTTATTATGTTTTATACTCGTGAAAGTTTAAAAAATACCGATGTTGTGTTCCAAAATGTTTCAATCTATAATACTCAGTTGAAGCATCTTCAGAGCCATCTGTTCAGTTCGGCCTAGTTAGTTGAAGTGATATAGTACACCGAAGCAGCACAACCACTTGAAAGAAGGTAGGTCAGCTGCTTGTAATGCATGAAATGCTATTTCTTCGAATATATCGACGAAAACCAATTTGAAGAAGCGAAGCACTCTAGCACACTAGATTGCAATTTGTTGTACTTACACTATTTGCATTGGAATACACGTTTTGGAGCATCTTATATTTATTCTAAACTAGCGACCCGTCCCGGCTGAGTATCAGCTAAGTAAAGAATATGATATATCTCACTAGTCACCATACATGGTTTTGTTCAATGTATTTCAAAGAGATTTGGCAGTGTTTTCAATTAAAGCTCCCAAGCGGCTTGACTTTTTCCGACATTTACAACAATTGTTATCGTCATATTTCAACAAATTTACACAAAACCATACCTTCCATATGACTTACTTTGTCTGTTAAACCACATGAAAATCCGTTTAGTAGTTTTTGAGTTTATCACAGGCAGACAGACACGGCGGAGGACTATGTTTTATAATATGTAGTGGTAGTGAAGTTGTGCTTCGAATACCAAGAAATCCATACCTTTAAGTCTAATATAATTCAGTAAAATAAAGTAGGTAGACTAGCTATGCTGATTGAGGAATAAAGGCCAGCGCAAATTGTTGGACAGGGGTGCACTGGATTTGAAATTTACCAACGTAAATTCGCACGTAATGGTAACAAGATATTCCAAAGCTCAGACATCGCATTGTACGGCTTCAAAAAGAGAGTTAATAGGCATTTTCTGGGAAAGCTCGCCCCATCGTCGACCTCATCCTTGCCTATGCAAGCTTCGAGGTCAAGAGCTGGCCCATAATAAATTTAAAAAGCGAAAACACAGCATCAATGCATCAACGAGCCGAAGCAGAGATCTCCATGTCAACACATACCTACCTAAGTGAAAACTCAGAGCAAAGACTCGATCTACTCTACAGGTTTACATTTATATCACAGACAAAAGGATCTAACATACCTAGCTGTAGCTTTGTGTTTCCATTATTAGGTATCGTAACTCAAAAACTATATTTTTTTTTTTACGATTTATTCATGGGCCTCTTTAATAGTAATTTGTTGATCTCGAAGCTTTAGAATTTATATTTCCTTGCCGTACTGACAGCGAATTTTTGCTGGCCTTAAAAGATATAGGTATAACCTTAGGCTAAAGCCTGTATACAAAAACGTAACTCAAAAGTTACTCAAGCCTTTTTCACAGTTCTCAATAAAAATCTCAGTTCTAATTACTACTCAGGGATGGATTTGCTCCTGATCATGGTTCATAAATCTTATCTTCATAATCTTCCCGTTGGAGGTGCTTTATTGGGTGTCAGTATTAATGGTTATGGTAAAAAAAAAAAATAGCCCTAGACTTGAAATGTTTAGAAACTCTATCACAACAATTAAAAACTGCATCGTGTTTATCAGATTTTTAGAAAGAAGAAGAATTTTAGAAAATATGAGTGGCATTAATAGTTATCTATGACGGCTGCTCATCCACGGTGCCACTAAATTGAAAGAAACACAAGCCCACAACCTATTACATTATGTAGTAGTGTTTTTATAATCTTCTCTCAGTTGATGTTTATCATAAAGTCAACAATAAAAATCCTTGCAACTTTCATAGGTACTCAATGTCCCAAGGTGTTTCTGTTCTATCTCAAGCCGCTTTGTCGGCAACCCTCAAAGATTGATTGAAAGCACACAGCAATAAGTAAACAACCAATTCAATTGCTGATAAAATGTTCAAAGAAACACGGAACAGGTTATTGGAGGAAATAAATTTCCCTAGCGCACCTAAAGATTTTCATTACATTTGAAGTCACTTGACCGCGTTCGAGCACAAAGGAATCTAACTTTTATACCTTTAAGGTGCGCTTCTCAAGAACGCGACCAATTAACTTTTAAAGCGAGGATCCAAGATATAGCAGGAACTTGACCTGTAATCGCCCTGTTCTGAGCACGACACATCCAGCTTCTACCAGCAGCTTTTCACAAATTGTCACTCCACCTGGCAGGAGGGCGTCCTACACTACGTTTGTCAAGCTGCGGTCTCTAATCAAGAACTCGTTTACCCCAACGGTTATCGGTATTTCGGCAGATATGGCCCACTGCCTCTTCAACTGGCTTATTCTCTAATAGGTCGAAAACTTTACTTATAATATGTCGAATAGTCTCGATTCAGCCTCGATCCTTCAGAAAACTTAATTTACCTAAATTATTCCTTTGCATTTTTATTGTTAAGAAATTACCAGTGCCTTTTCATAAAGACTTAGACCAGAATATAACGTGCGGTAGTAATAGTCGCCAGTAATCACATCTATCAAAGCGTACCTTTACCGAGGCATTTATTGCGGTCAGCAAAAAGGTCTCTACATCAAAGGAGAGTATAAAATGTCTTGTTGAAAGTAGAGAAAGAAGCCTTGTTTTATTTGTTCGGAGTTGAACGAGTTAAATTGCTTCTCTGATCTTTATCTCGGTAGACGTAACTGTTAGACTTGTCAGCATGTTTTGATTACAGATTTTGTTTTAAAGTTTCTAGAAACTCCTATCATTGTATGGATTCGATCAATGTCCAAACTATCAATTTAATATGTTTTAGGCGATGAACAGTAGCATCTACCAATGTACATAAACAAATAGGTAGGTACAAGTACCAACCTAGTTACTATTGTGCCTACCGTGTTTACCAATCAACCAGCCAAGGGTAGTGTTTTTGGCAGGTATCCGCAAATGGAAGACCTTTTGAACCTACTGCAGTTATCTGGTTTAGACTCGTAATAACTTTTACAAGGACGTGGAAAGTTATCAGGACTGCTAGTTTTTTTAGTTATGTAGATGTTTATTACAGATAGCCTCATATTATTTTGCTAAATAAAAAAACACACAGGACGTGATCAACATACTTTTCTAGTGGAATTTATAAAGAAACAAATTCCACTTTTATGAGCTGGAGAAATGTAGCAGATTTGCACTTCAACATACTTGAATGTCACGCAATTACACTGAATGGTAGAATGCGCAACTGCTAAGGGGGTAACAGACTGACTACACTAGCACAGCGTAGTTGACTAGTGTATGTACGAATGAATTATATGAAATGCAGAGATTTCACAACTGATGTATTTTATGAAGGAATTTGAATGAAGGAGTTTTGAATAAAAATCGCAACTTTGCTGTCAAGTGATTGAAATAGTTTGTCGTGCGACCGCACGCTGGAAAGGGGCTAAGTCACCTGTAAGTCCATACAATATTTTGCACTTTTATTTCCGCTTTTTATTAAGATAATGAAAACATGGAGTGTTGGTCCAGTTACTGTTCGATGATACCTATTGTCTATAACTTTCTAGTTTAGATTCTTATTTTTACTTTGCGAACTTTAAAAAATGCCTTATTTGTATGTCCCTCGCCAAAAATATCATGAACTTTGTTTGAGACTCATGACTATAAAATAATTCCATAGACTTACGGCTTAATCACAGCTAAATTAAATTTTGATTCCATTCGGAGTCATGGATAGAGAATTTGTTATACTTCAAACATGCAGGCTGTGTGTGTACTGACACAGACTGCATGTTTGAAGTCTGTCTGTAAGCTCCCAAAGGCTTTTCCACCCCCATGAGAAAATACCTTGCGGCAATCCAGTGAACGAGTGCCTCTCAGCTATTCCTCATTTCTCGACTGTGAATGCACTAGATTTATTTATAAGAAAAACTTTGAAATAAGCTTTTTTCCCTTTTTGCGAGTCAAATCCAGTTTCCTGCAGTTGATGGAGCTCTTTTCATTGTTGAGCGGACAGCTTTGGTTTTTGTTGAAGTTTAAGTAGATTTTTAATTCTGTCTGTCAGTAAGTCATCATTTTATTTATCATCATCATTACATTGTTATTTTTCATGTATGTTGCAAGCAGCAGTCGTGAAAACAAGCCTGCACCAACAGCTCAAACATAAAATCTTAAAAAAAAAAGTAGAAATCAATCGAAATCCACTATTCAGTCAAACAAGTATCGACAATTTAACTTAGTAGCAGGTGATTAGGTGAAACTTTCTACGGGTGTAAACAGTGGCGTACCTAGGGAAGAAAGTGACACAAAATAAATAATATCATAATAATAATAACCTTGACCATATCGTAGGAGGCTCTCGCTAGGCAGCTGGATTAAGGGACATAAGCAAAGGGCGGTTCTCCTGGACTCGGCACGCATTGTGCGGAGGTTCCTCTCTCTGCAGCCCTAGCCACCGACCGTTTGAGCCCTACACTGCGGTCGATGGTCTCCGGTTTGATATATTTTTTACTATAATGTTTTTGATATTTATTTATGTACATAAGTCGTATTAAGTATAATTTATAGTAAAAAATATATTTTAAACGAGTTTACAATTAAATAAAGTGTCATAATAATATCATAATAATTAATTGGTAAAATAACATTACATCACATTGGTTTAAATAAAAAACAGGGTCTGTAATGGTTCCTTACTAAATATTAAGTAGTAAGGAATTCCTCAGATCAAAAACATCAATGCCTAGCGGAACGTATACCACTAAAGAGTAGGTAAATGTCCTGCTAGGATCAACAAAATAGGATCTTTATCGTCTAAGATGCAGAAGGTCTCCGATTCCATTACTGCCGTGAGACAAAATATTTGTATGATTTACAAAAAGTTGTCAAGAGTCTGCGTATTTTCTATAATATGCAGGTATGCATTTTCATCCATTCTCAGCTTTTCAAAACCCAAAGAATGCATTTACAAAAACATAGTATTATCAGTCTACGTGATTTCCATTAAACAAGCTCTGCTTAGTTTGGGGCTAGAGATGATGCTGCGATAATATTATTGTTTTTTGTTGATTTTTTTTGCCCTTTGGCCCAGCATTACTAACTTGTTACGACCCTGGATGTAAGTTAGACTGTGTAATTAAAACAGCGGTGCAGTTCCGAACTGGGAAGTCTGTCGCGACATGAATATTCCATTGCTCCAGCTAGAGATGGAACTGACTCTAGCAGGTGTTCAGTTTTCTTGGAACCGATAGACTAATATGTGGTGTAATATTCATTATTATCAAGGAATAAAATGCCGAAGAAGACACTGAGAGACTTCAATTTATAAAAAACTGGTCAAATAAGGGTCTTTGGCTACACTCACCCGAGTGTAACATGATGAGCATAAAAAAGAGAGAAAAAGAGTATATAACACATGGTGGGACTGGGTGGGTACTCTTCATAATCAAAATATCAGCGACTCAACTTAGTATCTACTGTTTTATCAGTAGATGCTGGTATTCTGCCGAAGCCATTTCCTGAAGGATCATTAAACAGAAAGCAGATCGTCACTGGATCTGGCCAGAGGGAGTCCTACACTAAGAATAAAAATTGTCAATTATTCTCAATTCAGGTTTTGAAAAGAAACTATAACAAACTTAAAAATAAATAATAATGTTTTACTATACACCATTTGACTCAGTAGTTATTTTGTTGATCCCACTGAAAAAGAGTGGATGCACCACATGATGGATGCTATTAACAGCGCTGAATATCTGTACTTTAGTGCACACACAGCTTGAGCTTCCAGACTTTCATGCCATACTTGTTAGATTTACAGTAACATAGATTCCTTTTAAAACTTTTCCGAATGCCTAAGGGACTTTAACATCTGTTCGAGAAAATGTATGGAAAAGCTCAAAGATATAAAAGGTTTCGTTGTTGTTTGAAAGCTTTTGGTTGCATTATTTTATTTAAAAAGTATAAAAATATTCTTCTAATAAGCTTCCCAAAGTAAGCAGAGCGTTTTTTAAGGGTACTAAACAGCATTATAATATCGATGGTACTAATTACATGACTGATATACCACTAAATATGTATTTTTTGTAAATAAATAACATTGAGGTATGTATAGCATAGAAACACCCAGACCCGAGTCAAATATCTGCAGATTATACAAACATTTGTCTCGCGGTAGGAATGTAGAAGGTGATCGACGCTGAAGGTTTCAGGTAAAGGTTGCATACGCCCATTGAGCAGCAGAGAACGTCAAATTCTGAAAAAATGAAAATTTTTCATTTCTTCTAAGCTTACACGCAAGGAATGGGTTGATTAAAATTATAGCTTTTTTGTTATTTCAATGTACGAGTATGTATCTAAATTTATATAAAACTGTAATGAGTCTGACTCACTAACAATCAACATACAGACTTACTTAACCGTAAGTCTTACACCTTGTTCAGACTTTTTTTTACGCGCGAATCGAGTCGCGTGTAGCCAATTATCTGGACGCTCTAAGCATTCCACGTTAGTCTGATTGGCTAAACGCAATCGCTTCATCTGGCTAGATAAGCTCACAGGGTTGAAAGGAGGGTATGTTTCTAACATAGTCTTTGCACTAAAAAAGGCCTTAGAATGGCTGCAGAGGGAATAAGTCTTTTTTTATACTACTCACTTAGAAAACAGGTATAAGGTCCTCCTCTAGGTAAACAGTACCTGTAGCCTATAAACACCTGTAACAACAAGAGGTATGTGCATTGCTGACCCTTCAACAATTTTAAATCGCCATTTGAAAAGCTGCATATTGTAATCGCTGAAGAAAACTAGGGAGACCATTCCACAGCTTGATTTTTGCTTCATTGTTGGAAACAAGAGTAAGTTGTACGCGGACAAAGTCACGGAGCGCGTGCTAGTTTATTATGATTTTCATGATACTTTCTGGTGTATTTGTATCCCATCTCTACTCGGTCTAAGTTTCCGCCAGAACAGATATTGCATGATAAAGTTAAATATTTAGATGCAACTCACACCGGTATTCAGTTATTCTGATTGATGCTTGTCTCGAGTTAGGAATATAGTATGGTATCCTAAGGGACTGGAGTCCTAGCTGCAGTAACTAAGATGTATGCGTACAAATTAAAACTGATTATTAACTGGCGGAAACAAAACGTGGAGAGTGGATGTAACTAATTACGGCCGGTTCCTATATCATACCGTTACCTATGACGCCTCGTTTTCCCATGAAAAACTGTCAAATTTTCGACGCCTCGTTGTTAATTTTTGACAGTTTTTCAAGAGAAAACGAAGCGTTATCGGTAATGGTATAATATAGGAATCGGCCATTAGTGGACTCGGTGGGGTGCTTTGCGAAAGTTTTGACCAATGTGTGTGCTGGTGGAGAGGTATGATTGTCTCTTAGTATTAAAGTTTATGGTACTAGATTCTTCCCGTGGCTTCTTGTACCGGGATTAAAAGTGCCTATGTATTAATCCAGGTCACAAACTCATCATCATCATCTCATTCGTAGGTTAGGTACTTGATAGGTAGGTAGGACCTTTTAATTATTAATAAAATTTGTTAAAACCGCCTCTTTTATTCCGACTAGGTCGCCTAGGTAGGCTAGGTTTTGCATTCACTTGTAGCTTCTATCTCTCTCCTCAAGACGGATTGTCGCTACAAATCTTAACTTTAACTTACTTGTGGCTACTATCTCCCTCCTCAAGGGGGATTGTAACGCTACAATACATCCATACATACTCACAAACTTTCGTGTATTTATAATATTAGTAGGACTTGCTTCTGCCAGCGGCTTCGCTCGCGTGGTGTCGCGATAAAAAGTAGCCCATGTGTTAATCCAGGTCACAAACTGTATATATTCCAAGTTTCATCCAAATCCGTTCAGTAGTTTTTGTGTGAAAGAGTAACAAACATTCATCCATTCATCCATATATCCACACATCCATACTCACAAACTATCGCATTTTTAATATTAGTAAGATAGTAGGAAGTAGTTTTACATGCTGGGGTTATAAACATGATGTTAATATAACAAAAACAACGGTATGTTGTTCTGAGACAAATTGCACTTCAGGCTCGTCTGCTCCTCGAGATAGGTTAATCCTTACAAACAACGGCTCAAATAAATCTAATTTAACTTGGAGAACTTAACGCGAATTTAAAACTTTCTTCTTAGAATGGGTTAGATAGTGTAAGGGTATGTTTGGCTTTGCAATGCAAAAACGGAAATTGCATTTTAGAATTTCGGTTTTGAAATAAATGCGACATGGCAGTATTTTTATGATAAATGAAGATTGAACTATAAAGCCCACTTGATGATAAGTGATGGATGACTATTAATGAATAATAAAGTATTGATTTGATCGTGCCCTTCGATGGAACGCCCTGTGTCCATCAACTTGGGGAATGAAGAGGTTAAGCCTCTTGTGCCTGTAATTTCACCAGCACCCACACCCTTCAAACCGAAATACAGCAATGCTGCTTCACGGCAGAAATAAGCATGGAGGTAGTACCTCTCTGGATGCGCCCTTCACAAAGAACTCTACTATTTCTGTTCTCTGAAAAATATTTTTAAGTAGTTGAAGTAAACAAATCTAATTTAAATCAGTTTTTGCATTTTCTGTGGAATTTTAAATTGAAATTTTTAATGATTATTTATCATCGCCATTTAGGAACTAAGGGCGATTAGTTAACATCAAAATAAAATAACCGTAGGATTTGTAGTAAAATTACTTTGTAATCTATATTTATGTATCATTGAATTATGAAATGCCAATGCACTTTCCGATAATACTTATAAATCCTATACTACTTATGAAACAGTATTTTGTAAAAAAAATTATGCCGAACAAGTAGGACTTTTAAAAAAAAACGACTTCAAATAAACCACTTCTTACTTCTTGCCCTAAAGAATTTTGAAAATCGGTTCACAATTGTCGGAGATATTAGTGATCATAGGGCGAAAATTACAAGTGAGGATGAGGTGTTTTGAGTTTTCCTGGAAAAGAACCAATCTCTCAGGAATCAAATTTATAAGGAACCTGTAAAGTATACTCTTTTAAACAAAAAAAGAATTTTGAAAATCGCTCAACAATTCAGGGGAGGTCTATTTCCAGCTGTGGACTGATATAGCTTGATGTTGTTGTACATGTACATTATAAATAATGCAGGACAATATCACACAGCATCACGTAGGCCCAAACTAAGCAGAGCTGGTATTAAGCTAACCACAGGACTGTTATCTATAACAAAAGAAAAGGCCTTTTTCTGTTATCAATGCACTGCCGTAACTAGTAAAGATACAAAGCTGAAAATAGTGTAGCTTGCTTTTATAGCAAAACCGCCGAATAAGAAGGTATTTTTGGAAACTCAACCTTTATGTGGTAAACGGAAGAGGCAAAGTATGTATCGGAAACAAAAAATATTTTTGCGTCTTAGGTCACTGCGCTAATTCACCCCGCAGCGGGGTGATCGGCTAACTCTGTTGCAAACAGAAATGATTGACACCGATCCTGTTTTTGCAAACTTTGACATTTCATCCGTCAAAGTTCAATGAACGTCAATTGACAAACGGTCACAGTTCGTTAAAACAGGATCGATGTCAATCATTTCTGTTGCAACAGAGTTAGCCGATCATCCCGCTGATGCTCTCTGTGCAAATTGACATAAAAATCAAAGAAGTACGCATCAAAAAGCTAGGTTAAGAAAATTGCTAAGATTGAATAAAAAAAGTTTTTGTTTCTTACTTGTAATCCTATTCAGTAAGAATATTTTTATTAAAAGCTTTTATTTAACTTGCATTGTATGTAACTATGTTTGTTATGGTGGATTCTAGCAACTCAATTTTCAAGCAGATATCTTTAACCCATTGTGCTGAAATTTTGTATAAACGTTTAGTTTGGATGACAATGGATGGTAAGCTGTGATGTCATTCTAAATCTAACATGGCATTCACTTACATACATAGACGTATTTACCTATTTTATAAAATAGGTACATACTTTTTCCCTAGATTTATATTATTTATAGATCAAGAACAAGTTAGGTATAATTATAGTATTCTTGTTCATCTACAGAAGTAAATCTCACGATAAGCTTTTGTATGATAAAAAATGTGTAATGTAGTAAAAAGTAATTTCTTTCTTTTTAGAGCTTTAAATAAAATCTTGTTTTTAAAAGTGTTTTTTCACTAATAATTTATTTCCTTTCGAGTTGATAGTGGCTGAAATAATAATCAGCCTTAATAGACGGATGGACAAAGTTGCGGATGGACCAAAGTTGCGGATGGCAAATTTAATCACTTTCTAGAAGTGAAAAAAGATGTAGATGTGCTTTGGCTTGTTGTGGAGGTAGATAAATAGATAACGTTTATTGACAAAAAGATTACATGTTTTAAGTTAATAGTGTCTTAAATCCTAAGGTAGGTTTATCTAGACACTAGAGTTCTCTAAAAAAACATCATTAAATAATATAACAATACATAAACTTATAAGCACAGTATGCAGTTACGCACACCAACACAGCGGTGTCACCCTCTTGTTGTCGTGTGGCTGTAAGGTGTGCTTGCAATTCACCACATTTCATTTTTCATAAAGAGAGAGTTTTCGTAAAGAGAGAGTTTTCGTAGAGAGAGTTAAAAACATTATTTTGCAAGTTTAATCTAATCTACTGAATTTAATTTAATTTTTTTTTGTGTACTTGTTCTTTTCGACAGCATAAAATAATTTCAAGTCAGTAACGCTTTTACAGTAAGAATGCTTGTTAAATAAGGTGTGAACAAAGTGTGAGCTATGTTTGGATCATTTAACAAAGGTTCAAACAATAGTTCGCCTACATACCACCAATTGATGAATGGACAATGGTCCATGCTCCACTGAGTCCAACACAAAAGCTTTCATGATTGATTGAGTTGGACAAAGCGTTGCCGAGATTATGCTATCTATGGAACACCTTTTGGTATATTTTAGATTAAATTGATTTTCATACGAATGACGAAGGGCACGTGGTCAATCACCAACTCGCTGAAGATAAATGGGATGCTATAAAAAAGCTAACCAGACCACCATGGTGCAGTGTTCTCGCAATGCAAACACAAATGGAGGATACATCACCAAAACTGTAGTCCTACAAAAGAAATTCGAAGGCGACGACCTCAATATGGATACAATCAGCACAGCCCCGTTCACTCATCCTACTGAGAAGAGAGTGAGAGAGTAAACGACTGAGAAGAATTTTTGAGTCGGTCCTGTTCTGGAACTAGATTTCCAGCGTTTGCGTTTCTCTAAATATTCAAACTAAATGGTTCTATTACCAACTGACTGACAATAAACATCATCATCATCAGCCTATCTCAGTCCACTGCTAGATAGTATCTCCTAATGAGCGCCATTGCACCCTGTCCTCAGCTCAACGCATCTAGCTTTCGTCTGCAGCCTAAATTGTAAGTTAGAGATTTTACAAAAGACGAAGCTAGCTACCCACAACGAACATATATTTTTTTATTTGTAATTATACAAAAAAAAAGAAAACACCTTCGGAACCCAAGCCAACCCTGCTAACTAACAAACGAGGCTCTGGCAGCCGGCTGATTGCGACATAGCGCAGCCTAACACCGGCACAGTTAAATCCCCTGGCGGCCGACGGGCAGCAGCGTCAGTGGTGCGAGAAGTTGTGCCCTGCGATCCCCAACCCGCATGCCCAGCGTGGGGATTATGGGTATATCCGCCTTTATTAGGGGAGGCCTATGTCCAGCGGTGGACTGATATAAGCTGGTGTGGTGTGTGGATACAAAAAAGAAACAAGCAAAGATCAATTTGGTTTATCAAGTATCCATGTCACTAAGATGCAATGTTATATTAAAGGAACGAAAATTCTTTTCTTAAAGCTCTATGCTACGTATACATAGGTTCATATTAAAGAATATACCTATAATAACAGATAAACATAATATAAAGGAGCTTTGAAAAAATAATTTGCTTTCCACCAGTATTACAATCATTGCATCTTATTGATACGGACACTTGATCACCCAAATTGATCTTTGTTTGTTTCTGTTTTGTATATAGACAAGTATAAACTTTATATAAAAAATAAACAGACTTCAAATAAATCACTTCTTACTTCTTGCCTTATAGAATTTTGAAAATCGGTTCACAATTTTCGCAGATATTGTGATCATAGGGCGAAAATTACAAGTGAGGTTTTTTGAATTTTCCGGAAAAAGTACCAATACGTCAGGAATAAAATTTATATGGGACCACTTGTGAAGTATACTCATTTAAACAAAAAAAAATTGAAAATTGAAGGAGATATCGGTGAACATACATAAAAAAGGTCGAAAAAACCTCCTCGGTTAATAAGTAAGAAGAAGTCGGTTAATAAGTATTTCCAAACAAAATAAATAACCTTTTATAAAGTTCTAGGGGTTCCTCTTTACACCCTGCAACTCTGATAAAAACGACAAACCTTGTTTAAATCCCTTTGATGACACCCCTCGGTTAAACATTAGTGAATACTTTCCTAATAATTCTAATGGCTTCTAGAGTTGGAATAGTATGAAGAGCACTTCAGAATAATGACGCGAAGGGTTTGGAGGGTGTAAAGAATAGTTCTAGATGTTCTATCACTGAACGAAAAATCATAGAAGTGAAAGGACAGACGGGTCACTAATAACTAAATTAGTAACTACCTAAGTAGTCAATAGAATTAGTATTACGACCATAACTGTTTTACCTACAATCATCATTGCTGCAATGTTAACATACGGAGCCAAAACGTGGACACTCGTAGTACGAATAGTCCACCAGTTTAAAGACGCTCAGCGAGGTATGGAACGAGCTATGCTCGGAGGTAGCATCCGACACTATCAAGCACAGAACTAAAGTTGTCGTTATAGCTCAGAGAATTAGCAAGCTGAAGTGGCAGCTGGCCATACCTGCCGAAGAACCGATAACGTTTGGGGTAAACGAGTAACGAGTCCGCTAGAGTCTCGTATGTTAAAAAGCAATAGCAGGGTGACCGCCCTAATACCTACTGAAGTGTGTCGATGCCAACAATATGCGCACATTAGCCTTAGAACTTATAAACCTCAAGTTTTTCTGTGCATAAGCAACACCTCTGCTAGTATGAAGTCTAATGCTAAAAGAATTCTGCAGCTGTACGTCAATAAATTCTAAGTACTTACACTGATTAATGTCAAGAAGTACTGTCTGCAAACACAATTGTCCGTGTCAAGATCCTCATGTTGTAACTAAGGTTTATTTCTTGTCAGCATGTCACGTCCTCCGCATAGATTTCGCTCTATATTCGTGAGTAGAATATCTGTTAGAATATGTATCATACTCATAAGATAACATACATACCTAATAGTGGCCGTTTTTGAGTTGAAACAAGATTATTATACAACATACCAGCGGCATTGGGTGACCATTAAAAAAGGGGAAGCCAAAAAGCGAAAGCGAAGCAAAAAATAACTATCATGCCGTAGGAAGAAGTAAGTAGTCACTTTAATCGGATCCAAGTCAAATACATATAACATAAATCAAATCATCGATTTGCATAGTTAATGATTAACCAAGGCAGTGTCTTACAAAAAAAGATGAAAAGAAAAGATGGCTTTGCAAAATGCCGATTAATTGAGCGTTTTTATGGGAGCGTACTGCTATGATTTTTTATACTACTAAGTAAGCAAACAGGCATACGGTCCTCTTCATGGTAAGCGGTTCCCAAAAGACAACAAACAGCAAGAGGTAATACATGCGCGTTGCCAAATCTTTAAAAAAAACTTAAAACGCCCTTTTTGAAACGCTGCATTTGAACAGAATTTATTACCAACAAAGCTTACATTAATTATATGAAACCCCGTTTCACCTTGTACTTAAAATTAAATATTATTAAACCTTTATCAAGTATTGCTACTTTTATTTGTTTTTTTAATTGCCAAAATCTTCGGCCGTATCCAACACAAACCTCTGCAAACATTACCATTTTCTCAGCTACATAATCTTTGGTAGTTGAAAAGACACATTGTATTTAGCAACCCTAAGCGGGTAGAAAATCGATAGGTACTGCGCTTAGGATATCTAAAATATTAATGTACGACTTATGGCCTCTCTTGTCATACCCTTTCTCTCGTAAATCATAAAAAATGGGCGACTTTACGCTACAAATGTACTAAAACGTTTCCTCTGATTTATTTCTAGGGTAGGCTGTTTTGGCGTAGTTTTTGGGGCGATCCTGGCGAAAATAGGACCTTTAATCTTCATCTTGTAAAATCGGATAGGCACTGATCCTACTTTTATGCACTGATGACCAACAACCATAAAAAAATTGGTTACATCAAGCATTGTCATTGACTTATGTTAATGACCAATTAATATAATGTCTAAACTTATATTTTATAGATAACGATCCAAAGAAAATTCTAGTAAAAAATAATACTTGTAAATTTAATCATCATCATAAACAGTTTAAAAACTTTTAAATCTTTAATTTAATTCCTTCCATAAAAAACGTTAAATCAGACCTGTAATATTTTAATACCTTAAGCACAAACTCTTTTGATAAAGATATTTCTGTCAGAAACGGAAATGTACTGAATAATACATGAGATAAAAAGTACGTAAATGAACCGTTAGAAAAATAATGAAGTGAAAGTAGGATTTGGAAACGCAAACGAATACTTGCCCTCCAAAGAAGTTATAAGAAGATTTAACTTTTATCATTTAACATTTCCCATACATCAAAGTAAACGGTGTATAAATCAAAAGTTTTTCAATAAAGTCTTATTATTTCGTGAGAGTTTTGTTCACAGCTTGATTTTAACAGCTGGTCAACCTAGACCTGCTGACGACTTGACAACAACTTTATAATGCAAAACCGTATAATTTATGTCGAAAAACAGTTTGATTTTTAATCGACTTAAAGGATAATGTCGTCTGATGTATGGCGCTCGGTACCAATGCTAAAGTGATTGCGTCAAAACGAAATCTAATTTTTTTGAAAGATATTTTACTGTTATTCATGGAATACTAAGTCTTTTTTAAGATAAACGTAAACAAATTGTTTTTATTTGATATTTATAGTTTTAGAGTTTGTTTTTAAAAAAATGCTTTCCCGAGACCTTGTATATTTAGTTTTGACTACATAAGTATAAGTATTACACCATAAACATTTAAATATGATACTATATCTATAAGAAAAGGTTTATATACCTCACAAAATATCTAGGTAAAAGGGTGTTTTAACTTCTACTTCGTAGGTAGGACATTACATACATTACTACTATGTTCTACTTTATATTGTTTTCAAATAATGATAGTGACGAGAAAGTAGATAGGCATTTACATCATTATAATAGCTATTAGTACGTACTTACAGGTGAAGGTGAAATCCAAGCTAAGATACAAGATCTTAACACATTCATCACAACCACGAAAAGGCCATGGATGCCTCTTCCAAACTATGCTGGTTTCGCGTAACCGTTTATTAGCAAACAGTTGATGCAACGATTGTTTATCGTACATTATTGTGATAACGTCTAATAAAATATCTATTTACAGAATAAACACTGCTACACAATGCCACAGAACAGTCTAGCGAGAGTATATTAAATACATAAAGATAGGAGATAGTTTAGTAGTACCACAAAAAAGTTTCTGATCCAACCTCTTTGATTATACAAAGTGAAAAAACCTCCAATGCTTTCAGTAAATTCTACTGTCTAAAATTAAAAGTGAGGGTGGTTGCAATGTTATGGCGCCGTGCTCTGGAAACCAAATAAACGAAAGAATTTTTTACGTGATTATTAATCGAGTCGGTCTGTAAGACTTAAAAAAATGACAATGTTATTTATAAAATATAGGCAGTTTTATGGGATACGTTTGGTTTTGACGCAATTGGTACGGGTTATCGGCATTCTCCTTTAGTATCCCCAATTTAGTATTTTATATAGGTACTTTTAAAAAATTATATTTCAATATTTTGACATAAGTAGGTTAGATTTTTCATCACATCACACATTTGATAATTTTATCATTTATCATAATTTTATGATAGAAAAAAAAGAAACGGGGCATGTAGTGTTATTAAAATAAATTATATTCTGTCCAATCTGAACCAACTGATCTTTCAATCGCTATGTCTAAAAACTCACTTTTGCAGAATTATATAAGCTATCCACTTTATTAGAACAAGCACCTCACGTTAGCAGTAGGTACATACGATAAGAGAAAGGTTACGACAAGGAAAGACTAGTAGAGATTTTACGTAAAATATTTGCTTTTCATGGGATATGTATTTGTGTGGAAAGACATTATAAGCATGATTAACAATGGCCACCACACCACCACACCATCCTATATCAGTCCACTTCTGGACATATATTCTTCTTCTTCGTTTCATTCTTGACAGAGCGGTCGTGGTCATCATGTAGTATTATTAGGGGCTGATGTGGCTCGCCTCACGATATCTCGCCACTTTTGTCTATTGGTGGAATTTCGTGTACACGTATAGATATTGTCGCCCACTGCAGATTTGATCTGATGACCTTCCTCGCGGTCTGGTGCCCTCCACGCGTCCTTGCACGACCCCGCGTTCAATGGAGTCAGTGTCTCGCCTCAAAACTTGGCCGAAGAACTTAAGTATGCGTGTTTGTACTTAAGCTGATAGACGCTGCTTGATACCGAGCTCCTGAAGTATCGAGAGCAGTGTGCACCACGGGCAGGTGAGTTTGACCTGGATTCCGAAGATAGAGGTTGGAACCCCTTACACCCCTTCTATGGCCGTTTGGATATTGGGAGGAAATAGTTAAAGCGTTGACTGCGGGCCTCGGACTTGACGTTGCGTGTCATGCCCTACAAGCAAGTCCTAGGACAGAAACGCGTTGTGTTTTCAGCACTCAACGCGTTGAGATCAATGAAATAAACACTGTCAGGTTGGCAAATGAAAATCTTATTTTTTTTTTACACAAAATAGTCAAGCGTTTGACAACTATGACACCTGAAATAGGTGAAGATGTGGTCTAGGATGGAGTACGCTTGCCTAGGAAGAACCAATTCACTCTGGATTTGAAGACTCGAGATTGTACTGATGCGGGAAAACAGACGCCGGAAGCAAATTCGGAAAAATTCCTTTCATATAGGTAGATATAGTTGCCTTACATTATGAATGATAGGACAACTGTCTGTCTTCCACCATCTGCCCTTTCAGAAGCCATAAAGCTACAAAATACAGACATAAAAATAGTAAAAATATATTTTCCTACCTGAGACGCAATACCCATGAATATGGAATGGAGCATCTGCGCTCCAGGAACCGTTGAGCATCACAACATGCACTTGTTTTTATAGACAATAACAGAAAAATCCGTTCAAATACACGCCCGTGCTCCCATTCATTTTTATGGGATTGTTTGTATTGCGAGAGTAGAGGCGTAATATACGACAGAGCATTGACTAGTAACATGATATCCGTGCCATGTACGTACCGCAATCTAGGTACTTACCAGCCACATAACACTCATTAGCTCTAGGTAGAGTTTAAATACTGCTCCATTTCGCTATCACCAGCTAGCGCTCAAGAAAGAGGTGTCCTTATAAAAACTGTTTTCACTGGATAATTTATTTATTCGTAATAAGTAAGTAAGTGTATTACTGAACATAATTCACGCTAAGTTTTTTGTAAATGCGTATTCATGTTTGAGTTTCTATTGAAAATACTGCTTGAAAGTTCGATGTTTTCCTAACGATTATTAGTCGGCGATAATTATGTTCCTTTCATCAGTCATTCAAAGTTCGAAACAAAAATGTACATGTTCACACTCAGGTTATGTCTAACAATTTTCCTCTATTGCTGCAAACATCACGGGTATCAATTGTTAAATAAAATTATAGAGATACGCTACATAATTCATAAACCGGCACGTTTACCCTTCAGAATAGCAGCTATAGGGCACTGAAGTTGGTACTTAAAAAAACGGGCTGAAGATGTCAAGCGATGTAAAAGAAGTAACCCTACCTCGTCAAATGTACTCACACTGTTCCATTTACTTGTATCTCTTTTCTTTCATTACCTATGTCTTGTTCGTTTTCGTCTTTTTGATGAATTCTAGAATTAACGTATGAATGATTTGCATAAACTATCAAATAAAAATAAAATAATGATAAGTACGATACAATATGTACATAGTAAACAATTTTAACGAATATATAGTATTCGTTTTGTTTAATATGTTTATTGTGTACAATTTCTTGACTACGTTTATTCTGCGTTGTTATTTAGGTACTAGGTGTCGCCATATGAAAAATATTCGATACATAAAATCTTCTTACAATCCAGCAAGTCAAGTATTTTAAGTAAACAAGCACAGAATAGTTAGGTAAGAGTTGAAACAAGGTTGGTAGCGTTTTGAATGTTCCCGTGAAAAGGGAAAAACCCCGAATTTATGGATGTTGTTCATGCGTCTAAAATATACAATGTGTGCCAAAACAGAGCGTTATTCAAATATTTCTTTTTTTTTTTCTGGTCAGGTAAATAAATCATAACTAGCATTACACATACCCTTGTACACTTTTTATGTTAGCCAATTTATATTATCTACATACCTACATTATGAATGAATATCATGATTATGAATTATCTCATTCTTAGTGAAAAATGAGATTTTTTTCGTACCTACCACTACATCTGTGAAAGCACCGACGCTGTTGTGACGCCGGGACCAACCACTTACTCAATACTCAATAGTCATGGTCACTCATACAAGTAGTGATCGGGGAGAATATTGCTTAAGGTGACGATACATGTCAAACCTCACTCTCGCTCGCACTATTCAACATTTTTAACCGACTTCAAAAAGGAGGAGGTTCTCAATTCGTCGGAACCTTTTTTTTTATGTATGTTCACTGATAACTCCGTCAATTGTGGACCGATTCTCAAAATTCTTTTTTTGTTTGAAAGAGTATACTTCACAAGTAGTCCCATATAAATTTTATTCCTGAGAGATTGGTACTTTTCCCGGAAAACTCAAAAAACCTCATCCTCACTTGTAATTTTCGCCCTATGATCACGAATATCTCCGTCAATTGTGAACCGATTTTCAAATTTTTTTAGCGCAAGAATTAAGAAATGATTTATTTGAAGTCGGTTTATTTTTTTTAAAAAGCCCTAAGTACTTGTTGAAGATATACAATCACTGAATGTAGATAGGCAAAATAGCAAACCTTCACGGCCTAGAAAATAACAATACAAAGGTTCATCAAGAATATCATGTTAAACCCAACACGTTTTCCTACCAAAAAATTTGCACCAAAATTGATCACATTGGAACGAAAATAACAATATATTTGCTATTTTGCATAACTACATTAGGTGAATTTATATCTTCAAAAATGTTGAATAGTGCGAGCGAGAGGGAGGTTTGACATGTACCTTGGCCTTAACCAAGATGATCTGGGTGATCGGCTAACTTTGTTGCAAACAGAAATGATTGATACCGATCTGGTTTTAACAAACTGTGACAGTCTATCAAATGACGTTCATTGAATTTCGACGGATGAAATTTCAAAGTTTGTAAAAACAGGATCGGTGTCAATCATTTCTGTTTGCAACAGAGTTAGCCGATCACCCCGCAGATAAGAACACTAAACCACGTCACGATCGCTTTAGTGCTAGGCATCAGATGCCTTACCCATGTTATGTTACTTAAAATTGCCTTCTTACAATATAAATGCTAATGTATGTTTGAGATTTATTTTATACTGCAAAATCATCTATACACAGTGGGAGGTCTATTTTAAATGACTAAACTCGATAAATTCTGAAACTATCTTTGTGCTAGTTCGATAGGGCGTAAAGGCAGGCTAAATCGCAGTGTGCAACTAAAATTCGGTTAACCTACTTCCATTGTGGTTTGCATAAAAACATTACAATAGGTACAGTTTCTATTGCGGTTCTATCGTGCAGTAAAAATATATGCTTGAAGTCCCCACTGCACTGTGCCCAGGCCGAGACCTTTTTTTCTATCTAAATGGTATCCAAAATCAAAATAATTTGTTTTTGAGTCAAGCTTTTATTGTTTATTTGGCAGCATTACTACTTATACATACAGCACTATATTTTTTAATTAATTAATGTCTCTGCTGCTGCTACCGAACAAATCTATGTAAGTAAATACGATGTTGGATAATCATCTCAAAAATTTACTAATTATTGGTCAATTAATTTTTCTATCATCAATTAATCATTGACCTTTGCGTTCACCTGTACTCATGCAAGCTGCTCGAGCTCGGGTAAACTCGAGTAAACCAGGGATTCATGAAGGATTACTGAAAACTTAACCATTACTACTCTTTTACATTGTCTTACACCGTTACCCAATTTATTTTTGGTAATTAAAAATTAGTGGTGTATATCTTACCCTAGCTTTTGTCCCGTTACTTCGCGATCCAGGTAAAACATAGCCTATTCTCATTTATCAAGAACTAAATAAGTATAAAATTTCAGGTCAATCAGTTCATAGCATGGCAAGAAGAAGCAACAAATATTTCACTTCACTTTTGTCATTTTAGTAGGATAGAATCATCATCATTCTCCTGCCCTTATACGTACAAAAATCTTATTCACACCGTCACATAATGTCCTATCCAACTATTATGTACCTGGCCATGATTCCGCCTCGTCACGGCGCAGTGTGGATATCCTGACCAGCGCTTCACACATGGGCAAGCAATCACAACAGTTTGGTACACAGCGGTTGGTTCCGGTGGCCACCGCCATTTGTATGCTAATGCTCTGCGATAGTCACCTAGCTAACTCAACCACTGCTAGTCGTAGGTTGACCACTTTGTTGCCGATTTTACGGCCTTGCGATGCTGATTACCTGGCAACGCTATATTATATTGTTGATTATATTGTACGAAAAGTTTAATTTTGTACAAGTTTTTTAAAGCTTTTATTCTTCTTCCTAGTATTCTTCATTGCTGAAGGTCTTGCCCATCCTAAAAAACTTTTATTGGGTTATTGATGAGCTGCTTTCATGCTGTTCTATCTTCAGCTTACCTCAAGACGGCAGTCAAAGGGAACCCCGTCAGCGCCTTGACTTAGTCAGAACGATCATGGCTTAAACTTGCCTTTAAACCCGTCAACCGGATGTCTTCCAATAAATGAGTGACCATCATCATAGCCTGGACGGCTGAGGGGCAGCGGCTTCGGGTCCCTTTAACCCGGTAAACCTTTCATCCCTTTCGTCCTAGTGCTCCAGCATGAAAAGGTTTAATTTAAAAATAAAAATTTCATTGACAGAACAGATAGGCTGCCTGGTGGAAGATAGTCACCTTCGTCGTTTACCATTGGACATTTTTAGCCCCAGAGGCAATGCGGAAGCGCTGCACCATAATTATAGGTTAAAGCTTCATGCTCTTGCAATTACGCCTTTTTCAAATACATATTCGAATTACATCTTTTCATTTGCTTTCAAAAGTTTATTCTGTGACTTTTTTTATGTACAACATTGTTAAAAAATGGAAGACGCCCATGAATAAACTGAAATTATGTTCACCTAAAGGTATCTATTTGGAGAGTCGTACTTAATTTATTTCTAGAGTAAAATCTTCTTACGAAATCCATTTACAAAATTTGTTTGTATGCTGGTGCCGTAAACACTCCAACGGTCTGTTAAGCTCATAATGGAAACTATATTAATATCTCATGTCCTCCTCTCCCATTTTCTCTACCCACGTTATTCATAAACGGGGTATGGACCTTACTAGTAATTTAGCTGCCTCTAGTTATTTTATTTTATTTTAATGTTGTTATAATTTAACCGTATATCCGTCAAGACGTGAGTGGCTCTGCTAAAATAGTTGTTTTACAATAAACTTACTTCAGTAAATATTGGCATGCTTTATATATTTTTCTTATAATTTATCAAAGATAAAGAAAGCTATAAACAGAATCTACCATTTCCAGCATTTGTCCTAAACAGAAGCTTTCATAAACATAACAATAACAAATTATAGACTTCGATAATTTTTACATTTAGATGAAATAATGTTACTTAAATAAAAGATAAAATATTTGGTACTAATTCTGCCAACTCTCTCTGACGAGTTACATAAAAACTCAACAAAAATTCGACAATGTTTCGCTATCGCCAGGAAATTCCTGATGATGCCTTATGGGGAAGGTGGAATGATGGCGGAATTTGTACTAAATATTTTATCTTTTAAATATCTTGGAATGGATTTTCGCAAATTCACGCCTGATTCAATTCATTAATGTTACCTAGTCAAATTATGTATTTGATTGCCCCCACATAAGTAATAAAGTTGTAAATACACAATACACAAAGGTTAGCTGGTAGAGAATGCTTCTTAGTACACTGATTAAGCCGCTGCCAGTCAGCCACCAGAGCCCCGATTCTTAGTTAGCATGGTGCACCTTGGACCGGTAAGCTTGGCTTGGGTTACAAAGATGGAGGCCACCCACATGACAAGAAACAAGTATAAACTTTTTATAAAAATTAAACTGACTTCAAATAAATCACTTCTTGCCCTGAAATTTTTTTAAAATCGGTTCACAATTGACGGAGATATTGGTGATCATAGGGCGAAAATTACAAGTGAGGATGAGGATTTTGAGTTTTCCGGGAAAATTAACAATCTAAATTTCAGGAATAAATATATATGGGACCACCTGTGAAGTATACTCTTTTAAACAAAAAATAATTTTGAAAATCGGTTTACAATTGAACGAGATATCGTATAAAACAAAAAGTCGAAAAAAAAAGGTTCCGATGAATTGAGAACCTCCTTTTTGAAGCCGGTTAAACTAACAAGTATTCTAATTAACAAACAGCTAACGTTTACCAATAACAGAGTATGTACATGTCTGAGGAACATAAGTCAAAAGCACAGGTAGCCATAGTAAACTTGGCGCGAGTACTCCACGGTGCTGATGAATTTTGTATGAAATATCCTGATGCACGTGCACCCGATATATGCTTTAGCTTTTAGCTGGGGATGCTTTTCTACCACCCGCTACTTTATCAACGTCGTATTTAGAACCGCGTTTTACCTATCGATTTGAAGACAGAAGTTTAAAGTTACTCTTTTGAATTTTTTTACGCTTTGGTTGTTGATTAACAGACTACCGTACCCGCTGCAGGATGTGCTCCTTAGGCATGGCGCGTAGCTTCATGTCTGAGGCTCGCAGTCAACGGGTTAAATGTAAATTAGCTCATTATGTCGTAGAAATGATTAAATGACGGCTGAAAATGAATTAATGAAAAGAATGTCTTGGAAAAATACTTTTTAGAAAACTATATTGCCGTGGGTTACTTCTTGGGTTAGTCTTGCAAAAAGTTGAAAAAATCTAGACCGATTTCGATTTTCTTAGTTTCAATACTATAACTATAATGGAATAGATAAAATAAAAATAGTATTAACTCAAAATAACAGCTTTAAAAACAAAAATCTATATTTAAGTATTTATTCTCAAAGATTGGAAATAGACAGACGAACGCAAACGAAGTAGCAAGCGATTGAGCTGGTTATAATTGAATAAATAATATTGCGGCATCATGTAGCCCCAAACTAAGCATAGCTGGTATTATGGGAACCACATGACTGACATACACGTACTACATATGTATAAATACATGTTTTTTGTATATACATACAAATTTTACATAGAAAAAATTCAGATACAAAAATTTCCAAGCCATGCGAACATTTGTCTCGTAACGGAAATTGAACCCGCAACCTTCTGCGTCTAAGACGGATAAATATAAATAAATAAATAATCCTGGACGTCATCACACAGCATTATGTAGCCCCAAACTAAGCAGAGCTTGTATTATGGGAACCACATGATTGATATACTACATAGATACATTATTTTTTGTAAATACATACATAGAAAACACCCAGACCCGAGACAAATATCTGCAGAACATGCAAACATTTGTCCCGCAGCGGGAATCGAACCCGCAGCCTTCTGCGTCACAAGCGATCGTCATCTATCCATATTATCTGAATAACGTGCAAAAAACAAACAAAAGGTGTTCTAAGAAATGGAAATGTATTTTCCCCAATTCGTCGATAATCAACGACTAATGTTAACCCAGAGTTTAATAGGACGTTAATGTCATTTTGGGGTTAAGTACCTCCTTATTTTATTGTTTGACCTGCCATTTGTCCTAAGACAATGTACTTAGTCTGTGCAGTTTTTTGCATATTATGAATAAGTAGGTACCTACTCAATAAGTACGTATTTCCCCATAGTTTTTCTGTCATTGTCCTCAAAAGATATTGTTTTTATTATCCATGTAGCTACCTATAGTGTGTTGAACCAAAGAAAATATTTGGTTTGAAAAAGACTGGTTGCCTAAACTTACCAAACTTTTCTATATTTATTAATAAATGTAAGTGTAGTCAATGGTTCTTGTATTTACTTTAAAAAAAATTAAAGTCACGTGGTTCCTGCGAAGCGTTCGTGGCGTGTTTAACTTCTGTGTTCGTAACAGATCATCTTGGTTAAGCAACGCTCCGCCAGGTCACTACTTGGATGGGTGACCGTTTAGTGGCATTTAGATCTAAGCACCTCAGTGCTTCGGAAGGCACGTTAAGATGTTGGTCTTGGCTTTTTCAGTCGTTAAGCCGTCGGAGGCCTTCGATCGGCCTAAACACTCCGATACCAGAGTTAGCCGCCAGCTTATATGAAGAAAAAAACGTGGTTCCTTCCTTTATTACTAACTCAGATCATGGGCATAGATGATACTGGCAATGTCAGGCAAATAAACGTTACGCAAACGTAGACACTTTCGTTTCTTGTGTTGAATTAAGATACTAGTGTAAGCCCTGCGCAGACGTAGCCACTATTTGTATCAAGTTGCTTCCACTTGACATACTTGAGTGCATAGGGATTCCAACGACCGTCCAAGCATCCAAGCCTATCATTGGCCCACCCTGCTGTGCTATAAATAATAATAATAATAATAATAAAAAAAAATGTCACCGCTGACACAAGCTTTTTCAACAAATATTTTCTTCATTTTTATTTTTCATGGTTTTCCCAATGTTTTGCCGAGATTTTGTTGTAAATCACAAACCGTACAAAGTAATAACTGTTGCAGTTCAACCTATTTTTATCATACATAATACTAGTCTGTGATTTTTATTTCACGTCAATCTCTATAAAATGTCAAAATAGAAAAATAGCTCCATACAATGATTACAAGAAGTAAAGGAAAAGCAAAAGCGGAAACTAGCATAGCACACCCAACACCACCTCCACCTGCTCCGTCAAGCTCCGCGTCGTCGTCTGGGGATGAGGTATTCGCCACCCCCCCGGACACCAGCGCGTCGAGCGACGAGAGCAGGCCCCCGTCGCCTCCGCCGCCGCGACCACCTGTGCGGCGTGGGCGGCCACCGCTGTCGGCCGGCTTGGGGTCTGCGGGACAATCTGCCCCGCGTCCGACCCCCGCCTCCACCAGCAATGTGCGACGTATGAAGTGGACAAAGATAATAAATGAAAACGTCATGCGCGCATATTATAGGGCTACAGAGGGAGGAACCAACCGCACCGCGTACATTGTCCGGATGCTGCCTCTATTTCAGGTGCTTGAGCCAGCTGTCACCGCCACTGCACAACGGCTATCGGATCAGGTACGGGCCATCCAACGATTAAAATTGTTGGATGACTCGGTACTTGACCGGCTTCGCGCTGAAATCCAAAGTGATCAAGTAGCTGACCACTCGCAGCGGGTCCTGGCTGCCACGTCGCCGGTTACGACTACTCCGATACCGGTAACGACGCAGCCGGACCCCGCTGCTGACAACGTCGACTACGAGATCACCAGCGTGACAAACCAGGTAAATGAGCAGTTGAGGAGGACTTTGGAGGATGCGATTTTATCATACCGGTCCGCAACTCTCGATGAAAGACCGCGTTTGCCTCGCTTGCCCACTCACAGACGAAACTTAGCTCTAATGGAGGCCTTGAATCCTTTGTTGGTCCCTTATCTAGAGACTAGCGAAGGACTAGCCGATACCCATTCGATCCTTTACTGCGTAGCCGTGGTGGCATGTCGTGTTGCACGTGTCAAGTTCCCAAACTCCACGCGAGCACCACGACCTGTCGACAAAATTCCAGCTTGGCAAGTACGGATCGAACGGCGGATCGGTAAATTCAGGACCCTCATTGCAAAGCTAAGTTGCTTCAGAGGAGGCAATACTCGCCCCCGAGTGATGCGTTTTGTGACACAGGCCTTTGCTGGAACCGATACTCGGCCCCGAGATTATATGGCATGTGTCACAGAACGCATTGACTTTCTGAAGCAGAAAATCTCTGCATGGGCAAGCCGCATTCGTCGGTATCGAGAACGTGTGGACCGATATTGGCAAAATCGAAACTTCCAAAGTGACCAGAGGAAGGTGTACCGAAACTGGGAGAAACCTGACCAATGTGTGATGGACAGGCGTGTACCGGATGCGGACGCCATGAATAATTTCTGGCGCAGCATCTGGTCTGTGCCCATCCAGCACACGGAGGGAGATTGGATGGATGTGGTGAGTAGAGAGTGTGAATCTATTGAAACCATGGGAGCTGTTGAGATTAGCCCCATAGATGTCAGATTTGCAATCCGTTCGGCCCATAACTGGAAAAGTCCTGGACCGGACGGGTTGCATAACTTCTGGCTGAAGTGGTTTCGGTGTTCACACTCTGTACTCGCCACACAGTTTCAAGAAGCCCTCGAGCTTGGGTCTCTCCCAAGTTTCATGACGACTGGAGTCACCTTCCTGCTCCACAAATCTGGTAGTACCGCGGAAGCAAAGAACTACAGACCCATAACGTGCTTACCTACCATCTACAAGCTCCTTACGTCCATTCTGACCGTAAAAATTAATGCGTACATAGTTGCAAATAATATTTTGGCTCCTGCTCAGAATGGATGTAGGGTGGGGTCCCGCGGTACTAAGGAGCTCCTCCTCATTGACATGACCATTAGCCAGCAGATCAGGCGCAGCAAGGGGAACCTCTCCACTGCATGGATAGACTACAAGAAGGCGTATGATTCGGTGCCTCATACATGGCTGGAGAGGATCTTAGAGTTGTATAAAATTGATGCAACTTTGAGATCCTTCTTAGGTACATGCATGAGACAGTGGATCACAGTTCTTCGTCATCCAGGTAGCGGACGGGATCCCTCTGCTCCGCAAGATCTGATTCGCATAGAGCGGGGTATTTTCCAGGGCGACAGTCTGAGTCCCCTATGGTTCTGCCTGGCACTGAATCCTCTTAGTACTCTGCTAAAGGATTCAGGGCTAGGCTATCGACTTCGGAGAGAGGGTGGTATCGTTTCTCACCTGTTGTACATGGATGACCTCAAACTTTTCGCGCCGAGAAAACCAGAGCTGCTGACTCTGTTGAATATCACACAGATATTCAGCAGTGCCATCAGCATGGAGTTCGGTGTCGAGAAGTGTGCGGTCATGCAAGTACAGCGGGGGAAAGTTGTAAATACTACAAACTTACAGCTTTCCGATACGATATCCCTCAGATCTCTTTCCGATATCGAAACCTACAAATATCTCGGTATGTCAGAAGCGTTAGGTATAGTAGACAGAGACATAAAACAGTCGGTGAAGGAGCGATTCTTTTGCCGCCTGACTAAAGTACTCAATAGTCTTCTGTCGGGTGGTAACAAGGTTCGAGCCTTCAACGGCTGGGTTATGCCTCTGCTCATCTATACTTTTGGCATATTGAAATGGACTCAGACTGAACTTGACGCCCTTGACTGTAAGGTTCGTCAACTTCTTACGACACACAGAATGCGACATCCACGCTCGTCGGTAATGAGGATGTACATCCCGCGGAAATGTGGGGGCCGCGGCTTTTTAAATGCCAAGACCCTCCATAACCGCGAGGTGTGCAAGCTCAGAGAATACTTCCTCCATGCCGACAGTGAGATGCATCGTGATGTCGTAGCAGTTGACAAGAACCTTACCCCGCTCTCACTGGCTAAGGAGAACTGGCACAAACCTACGGTGCTGAGTGCCCTCGACCGCAAGGTTGTATGGGAGAGTAAGGAGCTGCACGGACGGTTCTACAAAGCCCTTACAGGGCCTGATGTAGACCTACTCGCATCCGTGAACTGGCTACGTTTCGGTGACCTCTTTGGGGAAACTGAAGGTTTTGTCTGTGCGATTATGGATGAGGTAATAAAGACGAACAACTACCGAAAGTATATCATGAAGGATGGAACCGTTGACATTTGCAGAGCTTGTCATCGTCCCGGTGAATCCCTTAGACATATACTTTCGGGTTGTTCGCACCTCGCTAACACTGAATACTTGCACAGACATAACCAAGTAGCAAAGATCATCCATCAGCAGCTTGCTCTCCAATACGACCTTGTCGGTCCAGAGGTTCCGTACTATAAGTACGCACCGGTACCGGTTCTCGAAAATGGTCGTGCTACGCTCTACTGGGACCGCTCTATTATCACGGACAGGACTATTCTTGCGAATAAACCTGATATCGTCTTGGTAGACCGGTCGGAACGCCGGGCGATACTTGTTGACATCACCATCCCACATGACGCTAATCTCGTGAAGGCCGAGAAGGACAAGCTTAGCAAGTACCTTGACTTGGCACACGAGATTACCGCTATGTGGGATGTCGACTCAACAATTATCGTTCCGATAGTCGTTTCAGTGAACGGTCTGATAGCGAAGAGCCTTGACCAATACCTTAAGAGGCTCTCGCTAGGCAGCTGGATCAAGGGTCAGATACAGAAGGCGGCTCTCCTGGACTCGGCACGCATTGTGCGGAGGTTCCTCTCTCTGCAGCCCTAGCCACCGACCGTTTGAGCCTTGCCCCGCGGTCGGTGGTCCACCATTTTGGATATATTTTTTACTATAATTTTTTTTAATATTATTTTTGTACATAGTAGATTAATAATGTTTTAAATTTTATAGTAAAAAATGTATTTTTATTTTTAAAATGAATAAAGTGTCATAATAATAAATTTTATTTCAGGCGCAAAGAAAAAGTACAAGATCTTAATTTACTTAATCTACGGCCCATATATATAAATACCTTATAGACTAACATACATAATACATATACCTAAAACTATTTGCTGACACGTAATGTCTGCGACGTGTGACGCACTTGCGCTGTGTCGTACAGTCGCCCGCGAAAACGACGGAACAACACACTTTTTGGCCAAAACTCTTCCTTAGTAAAAAATAAAAAAAAAATATAAAGATTAATTATAAAGCACAGTCTATCACCCGCATGCCCAGCGTAGGAATTATGGGCATATCCCCCTTTAATTGGGGAGGCCTATGTCCAGCAGTGGACTGAATAGGCTGCTGCGCAACCTCTTCAATCAAAACCTGAAAACTAAAAGTCGTAAGTTGAAGACACAAGCAACATTAGTTAGTATTAGTAGCTATACAATACAGGATACTTTAGAGCGCCCACTGGACATTGGCAACTACGGTTGGTGACCAGGAGTAGCAACCGGCGACTGTATTCGATCACCGCTACAGGACACAGCAGCCGTTTGCACAGCCCCTTAAAAAACTTAAAATCAAAAGTTGCCACTTGAAAACATAAGCAACATTACAAATTCCAAACAGTATATATCGAATGCTGCTACGGTTTTATGGTGTAGAATCAGTAACAGGATACGCATGTCAGTAACAGGACAGGCAACCAGCGACTGAGTCAGATTGCCGTTACAGGACACAGCGACTACGGTTTCCTGTGATGGTGTGCCGTGTCGGTAACAAAAAGTATCTACGTTTGCCCAGCGCCTTATGGGTCAAACATTGCTCTTACCTTTATCGATTAAACGGGTACTGTCAACTTTCATTTAAGAACTGAGGGTCGAACTTTGTAAGTGGGTTAGAAAGTTTTTACCACAGAGAAGTAAACATAGCCAATAGAAGGGCAATGCGTGAGAATTTGTAACAGAAGTTCTGGTGTCTTTCTTCCCACCTAAAGGTGTATTCTATAAATCTCCAAAGAATTTGCTTGGAAACTTTTTTTCTGGTAATATATACTACCTACCTTTGGGATCTTAGATTTTCCCTGAAGTGTGGCAACACTTAAAATAGAAAAAACATAGAATAAGCAATGCGACACCTCCCGTCAATGTACATACTAAACTATTAGTCATTGAGCAGGCTTGGAAGCTGCAACGTTTCCCCTGAAAGTGGAGCAAACGGCGCCTAGCCGTGACTGCCCGAAAATTTCGACGAGGCGAGGAGTTGACTCTGTAGTGCAGTTGTATAACGCGTCCCGGTATTGATGGGAAGGTCACGGGTTCTAATACAGTCTGAGTCGAAATTTTTGGGATATATATAAATATATAAAAATCTTAATACACTACTTATATGAGATAAATCTATGTTTAAATTTTTCAGACGCAAAACGCTGCGCTGTCTTTTGTGTGCTAAGCACACCACACCAGATATAGGAGACGATAATAAACGTTCACACTGGAGACGCCCGTCCGACCCGAGGTGAAACCCTATGTTGTTAGTGTCGTTCGGAGGAAGAAGGTACGTAGCGTATAAATTACTCTACATTACTCGCGTTAATGTAGATTTTGACAAATGTTTTTGTACCCTCCGGCCAGGTGGAGTGATGATCTGCGAAAGGCTGCTGATAGAAGCTGGACGCGTCAAACTGTGGACAAGGCCCAATGGTACTCATTAGGAGATGCCCATGCCCAGCAACGCAGTAGACTGATATAGGCTGATGATGATCATGATGATGAAAGTATAAGCGAGTGCTCATAGTTCGGGGAGACCAACCGCGACTCACGATGCCCTTTCAAGTTGTAAAATGGTTGTAAGTAGGTTGGTTTATTTTGCTGTGGTTTTTACAAATCAAATATGTTAATATGAATCAATAATCGAATAAGTATATATCAATACGAAACTTTTGTTGGCCGTTTTTGTCGTAAAAGTTTTTGAAGTACGTAAAAATAATTGTTTCAAAAAAGACTAGGAAATACACTGAGCACAGGAAACTATTTAAATGCCTTATTATTTATTAATCTTTAAAAAAACAATACTTAACAACGTAAATTTGGTTTAATTATGCAACCGGTATGATAATTTGATAGATATCATAAAATTGCTATTATTATGCATACGTTGGTTACCTACTATTATAAATTATATGAATTTTTAGTATGTAATTCTTCTAAAACAAAAATATTAAATGAGATTATAGCTTAACCGCATAGTTTCAGAGATAATATAAAAACCACATAGTTGCCGAGTACCAAAAGTATCTTTATTAAAAATCCTTGAATAAATAACATACCATAAAATTATAAAAAAATGTAATTATCATTACAATTCAAGCATTTTAAGTTTTATGAATATATAGGTAATTTAAAAACCATTTTAGGTAATATTGTAATTACCAGTAGCTATTTTACAAACTTGCACTATGTGTGGTACATATCTGTATTTATAAATGTACAAGTAGCTAACATCAAGCAAGGGAATCGTATTCTATAATCATGATTTTCACATTTCTACATATCCATAACATTGTAGACCCATCATGAAAGAAGTCTTCCTTACTCTATTTATTTTAAATTACACTTAATTCTTTATACTTAGTGAAGTCCAGATGCAAAAGTCTATCCTTAATAAATAACCTAAATTATTTTCCTTGAATATATTGGAATAGGTGAGGTAGCGGTCAATTTAGACTGTATTATTATATTACAGGTCATAGAGGACAAGCACGACCAATTGAAGCCGCAATGTCAGAATATATTTAAATAAATTAAGTAATAAGTCAAAAAATTTAAGAGGGACAAGCGTAACACAATATGACTTTGAAAATTCCGTATTAATGTTGAAACTGTAATAAAATTTATTAAATAATTTATATTTCTAAAATTTTCACGAGTTATGAACATAATTCATATCGTTATATGTGTTTTCTTCGCATTTTACCTATTTTATTTTCCCAGCGCAAAAGTCACGGGATGATGATTAAAAGTAAAACGCAAATATATATAAAATGCAGAACGCTAATCAGTAATTATTATAAAATAATTTGTATTACATAATTATAGTAACAATGTATTTTGTTTAAAAAATTCATATCAACCTTGTATCTATCTAAATATTTTTTGTATTTTTGTTTTTGGTGGAGTGACGATCTGCAAAAGGCTGCTGGTAGAAGCTGGATGCGTCGAGCTCAGAATAGGGAGCAATGTCACTCATTAGGGGAGGCCTATGTCTATTATTTTTTAATAAAATGAAGTATATATGCTCATAATAATTAGCCTGTCTCATCCCACTGCACTAAACTTTCCGATCTTTGGAATCCGCTACATATTATACAATTAGTAATTACATTTAAAGAAGTGATAAAGCTGAAGCCAAAAACATAGAACCTACACGAGCTGTGCCTAAAACTACATAAACTAATGATAATAACCCATACCTACAGTGGGTAAAATTTCCTTTCTGATTTCGTTGAAGTCAATCCTTACCAAGACTATATATGCAAAATGTTGTTTATTTGTTTGTTATGCTTTCACGCATTAATACTCAACCGATTATCCTGAAAGTTTGCATACACATTGTTAGGGGTACAAAAAAAGAAAATAAGGAAACTTTTTTCCAAAAAGAGGGATAGAAAAAAAACCTTTAATGCGAGCAAAGCCATGGACGGAACCTAGTCACATTAGTCACCCACCTTGATGAAAAGTTAACCTGCTTATTAGTAAACCGGTTCTTATAATTAGGGAACTCTAAAACTAGAGAATGTCCTCCATTTTTATAAAGTTAGGTCATGCATCGGTGATGCTAATAAAAAATACAAAACAGAGTTTGTCCTTGCGGCGCTCGATATTATATTGACTAAAATTTTGGTAATTTGCTCAGATGTGGATAAAACCTAGCTCAATTTGGTGCACTGAGCTAGGACATAGTATTTTAAAATTTATTATTAATTTATATTGTACAGTGTAATTTGTAATTAATACCTGAACAATGTCTTATGTGAAAAGTGTAATATTTTTGATGGGGTTGAGTTTACTCGTGTTAGGGGCGAATGGCAAAATCTGTAAGTAGAAATATTTAAAGAGTATTTCTTTCTATTTAGTGATAATTACATTAAAAATGAAGGACTTCATACGCAACTTCATCCCCCTTTTCACTCCTTCAGGGGTGTAATTATCAAAAAAGCTGAGACACGTTTATATTAATTTTTCAATCGCCAGCCTAAATATAAAATTTTCAGATTTTATCTTCAAAACTTACGGACTTTCATACGAACTTCCATCCTCTATTTTACCCCCTTAGAGGTAAAATTTCTAAAAATCTTTTCTTAGTAGATGTCTACATTATACAGATTGGCGCAAAATTTTACCTCATTTGAAGCCACCTTTTTTTTTGTAGTTAGAAGGTTTTGTTCTTAGAAAACTATAGTTTTATTTCAAAGAAAAAATCAATTGCATTTTCAGTTTTTTTTAAATGTACAGTCAGCCGAGAAATTGAAATTTGTAAAAAAAAGATTACCATTTTATATATTTAGATTAATTAAAGTCAGGATCATTGTAGATAAGCTCAAAACCATGATGGAAAACATTACGAGGAAACCCGCGGCTTAGCCAGCTCCATTTCTTATTATCTGAGCATGTCTTTCCTATTGACTACTGACTAAGCTGAGAGGGTTGGTTTGGAGGTGCATCGCAAACCGCTTTTTTAATCGATGCGAAAATGCGTCAATAATGTCCTTAACTCAGGGACAGATGGAGGGGTCTGTCGGGCTCTCCGCCTGCGAATAGCTCTCGCTAGCTCGGCGGTTTACCGACTAAAAACACACTGTGTTTCTTCACTCACCGTAGTGCTAGTGCTTCATCGAACGATTCGTCGCCTCTGCAGCAGCACTTGACGGGGTCATGGGGTCGCGGTAGGATTCTACCACCCCGTCGGGAGGTGCTGGGCAAACCTCAAAACTAACCATGTCCCAGGGACTACAGTGTCGCGTCAATAAAAAGATACTAATTGTAATTGTATACATCGTCTAGAGAAGCATAATTGATGGCAAAGGTCCACCTAAGACGCAGAAGGTGGCGGGTTCGATTCCCGCCGTGGGACAATTTTTTTTATTATAAAAGTAGAATGTCAGTCATGTAGTTCCCATAATAATCTCTGCTTAGTTTAGGGCTAAATAATGCTGTGTGATTAATGACCAGAATTATTTATTATTTATAATTAGCTTTACTTGTTATAAACTTTAAATTAAACTGACAAAAGTTTAATAATCAAAATTTCATTAAACGAAAATTTTAGAAATAACTAGAATTCAATAGAAGTTTTGAACTCTTTCTAGTTGATTACGTCGACCCATGTCACTACAAAGATGAAGTCTGTTTGTTAAATTCGGCGAAGAAATGTTTGCCTTACGTGGCAAAGGGAGACCCAATTCGTGGAATCCCGTCAGCGGACCCTCTGGTGCTGGACGACGTCAATGGAGATATCGGAAAACTTATATTGAGATTCAAAGGCCTATCTGTAGTGGGATGCAGTAAATGCAAAATTATAAAGATTGTGTGAGTTCTATTATATTTTGGAGACGAAATTCATATTTTAAATGATGAATCCAGGATGTTTTTAAACCTTATTGATCATTATTATGATAAATAAACAAACAGGCCAGCCACGCGCAATATCGTGGTAATTAAATGTTATAAAACGGCTGCCATAACCTTTCTCATAACATTGGAACCGGATTTTGGAATCTCAAAATATTTTTATGCACCTAGAATTATTGTAACCCATAAACACGGTAACAAAATCAATCAATTATTCCATTATTAACCGGGTGAACTAGCAACCACGGGCATGAAACCTATGTCTAAGTCTATACGAATCCACTGCCCAGATAATTTGGGGGTTTTGCTATTACCACGCTTGAGAGGCAGGTCATGGATAAGGCAGGATCTGGTAAACAGATTTACTGCCTATAAATTATCATCATGATTGGCTGCCGGGCTAAGCGCCATTGCACCGTATCTTCAGCTCGACGCATTCAGCTTCTACCAGCAGCCTTACGCCGATCGTCACTCCACCTGACCGTAGCGCGTCCTACCATAAGTTTACGTTATCCGTTCTTCGGAAAATATTCCCATCCTCTGGTAAAGTCTCCGCATACCTTAAGGAATCTAGAGGGAATCCAAAATTATTCTCTAGAACCCCTGATAATATTTCATTTTTAATTTCACAGCCGACATACGAAGCTTGAAGCAGTCTTGGTTATAGAGTGTCCCATTGCTGCTTCAGGATCCTACAGAGTAGATGGTTATTTCGGACTCGACCTCCCAATTGATGGAGAAGGTCCCTTCAAATTGGAAACAAGTATGTTTAATGATTTTTCCATTGCTACACGCTGCCAAAATATTGAAATATCTAAGCTCAGAACATTATTTGTTACTTATTAATATTATGTTTAAACTACATAATAATAACCTACTAATTAAGTAAATAAAATACATATAAACCTCCATAGTAATACCATATTATAATTAGAATAAATACAAAAGAGATTTATTATTTATCTATTTATTATAGCCTTATTTTCTTTCCATATGAAGGTTTGTTTAGAAATTCGTAAGTTTGAAGGAAAATCCCATCACAATCTAGTTGAAATATAATTAAAACTATTTTAAACTATTGTTTTTTTATTACAGAAAACATTAGAATCACTGTTACTATAACGTTGAAGGTAATCAAAGGAAAAGACGGAGAAGACCACTACAAAGTCGCAAAATTCGACTATGAATATGAACCGGTTGAACAAGTGCACTATCAGTTTGATAACTTGTGCGGTGGTGATGAAGCGAAAGGTAAACAACTATTTACGCATTAAGTCACTAGACTAGACCCATCAAATGCCGTGGCATCATAATGCACCGAAATTTTGAAAACTTGTGTTCAGATAGTGTGTGATAACAGCGGTGACTTGAAGTTCTCACGTGGATTACACTGACATCGCAAAAATTCGGTTTATAACAAATGTTTGAACTTTTCTCTGACTGACCCTATGATAAGGATATCATAGGGTCAGTCAGAGAAAATATGTAAAAATGTTACATATGCCATTTTACAATATGTACTTTTAACATAAATACTATGATACTGGTCTTTTGTTATTTTGCCCTTGAAATAACCAACCAGCCATCGTCATGGTAACCATGGATAATCCCGGGCTTTAGGTATTCCGTTCGCGAATCTATAAAGGAAAGTATAAAGGATTATAGATTCGCGAACGGAATACCTAAAGCCCGGGAATATCCATGGTTACCATGACGATGGCTGGTTGGTTATTGCAAGGGCAAAATAACAAAAGACCAGTATCATAGTATTTATGTTAAAAGTACATATTGTAAAATGGCATATGTAACATTTTGACATTTTGCCGTACAATCCTTCATCATCATCAGCAGCCTATCAGCCAGCCTAGCAGTCCACTGCTGGATATAGGCCTCTCCTAATGAGCGCCATTGTGACCTGTCCGTAGCTTGACGCATCCAGCTTACCTTAGGAGTTCGTTTGATGTAAATAGCTATTCATGTTTTAGTAAACACCTTATTAATTTCAGCTGCCCCATTCTATGCTATCCTCAATGACAAGGAGTCTGGTAAAGAATTACTCAAGACGTTTGGCCAGTCGGTGGTAATAGAGCTAATCAAGAAGGCAGTTATTGTTGTTGACAAATGGTTCTATGCAGCACCTTGCAAAGAGATCGAGCTTTAGTAAGTTCGAAGAGTACGTCGCAGTATCTACCAAGAAATAGATGATGTTTAATGGTGCATTCCTATATCAGTTCATGACGGTATGATGGTTTATTTTTAACAGTTTTTCAATGGATAACGAAGTGTCATAGACTACAAAATGATATAGGAATCCACTAAAAAGAGTTTGTCAAACAAAATGCGTACTATTGCGTACTGCCAACCTGCGCTCAGCTGTGATACTGAGAGCACAGAGTACTCATAGTACCTACAAAACAACGCAGCGTTTTAGCGCCGAGTAAGCTGAAAACGAGATAACGCCTTGACACTGCGTCAGGTACGCATTCTGTTTGACGAAGCCTTTGTCGAGTTTTAGCAGTAAAGGAATTTCATACAAATGTTGGATTTTTGGTTAAGGTGCCTAATGGTATTATTGTTTTTTTTTACCAAATACATTATTGTGATGTTAACGAATTTTATTTATTTTAACATCAATTTAGTTATAAGATATTCAAAAGACAAAATATTTGGTAAGTACATATTCCGTTAACTTTCTCTGACGAGTTTCACAAAAACCCAACAGAAATTCAACAATGTTTCTACCTCCCCATAAGGCATCCTCAGAAAATGAAGGACTCGCTGTCCGCCTCCGCCACTCCGCAGAACTCCACAGACGTGTTGCTTCACCGAGCGCCAAAATTTGGCGAGATGTAAATAGAATGGCCTCAGTCCTATTCTCGGACTACCAGGAACATGACAGTAACTTTATAAATCTTACTCGTACAACACACACACACACACACACACGGTACACATCCGTAACAAACACACCCTAGAAATATCTAACACATTATGGCGATCACAAATTCATAGTTTTCTCTCGTATAAATGGCGGTGATTTTAATGATTTCTATCTATAAATTCATAAATTCTTTATAATAACGTTTAAAAAGACGAATAAGCTCGTTTAGTTAAAAAATGAAAGACTACCAATAAATAGTTTAAAGGTAGATAATAAGTGCCCTACGGCACGCGCGCTGATCGCGAATATGTACTATATGTAAATGACATAAACTGTAAATTCAAAAGTTTTCTGAGGAGCAAGCAGCGCTTACGCGATTCGCGGCGGTTTCACACCGAAGAAATTCGCGCTCGTGTGAAATTGCCCTAACAAGTTATTAAAAAAAACTGTAATTTAAACGATTAAATTATTGCAAACAGAGGTCACATAAAAAAATAATTTTCTACATCATTACCAAATTTTTTGTGTTCGCAAATTCGCAAAATAAATGATTAGTTTGGATCGAAACACTTTTTCTTGTAATCCTCTATAATTTTATTAATGGTGTTAATAAAAATACCTCCAACAGTATCTTCTAGTACGGGATGTTTTGTTTTAACCTGTCCAATTATACGACTCAATCAAATAAACATAAATACTGGTCAGTTTAAAAATTCAAAAATAATTTTGGAAACATCTTTATAGCGTTTCCACCACCTACGGCGAGGGTACAGCCTTCATTAAATACATATTTTACGACTTGGCTACTTACTGCATAACACGATAAAATTCTTAGATTAGAATGAGCTTTATCACTTGTTTCGTAAAGTTTTAATTTGATCAATATTCTTTCATTAATCATTTTATGTTTATTATCTACAAGCTTCGCCCATGATTTTACTCGCCTCGTACCCGAATAAAAAGCCTATAAGTTAATCCACAAACTATGTAGATTCAAAGTTTCACCCAACCGTTCAGTCTTCTATTTTAAAGATATTTGCTTTGAATGATGCCTTCTAGTTGACTTCTTCAAGCATATTGATGATGTGTATTTTTAAAAAGCTTCCTGTAGTGTAATTACCAGGTATTAACATTAACAGGTTTTCACCCGGGGTTACACCTGCGTCAAATAACCAATTCCAAAGTTATTATCAGAGACACTAAATAGGTATAATTAGGAAGACATAAAGGTACCTAATGCTTCTGAAATCGTCATCGTAAAACCTTTGGTGTTGGAGCCATTGACCAATCACCTGCTAGTAATTACTGTCCTCCTAAATTACAAGAAAAGGGATCCTACTTTTTTGACAGAAGTTGAAATATTTTGAAAAAATATTAATTTGACTAACAGTTTCATAATCTCACTCACAGTCAACATACCAAAATGATAGTAAAAACGTAAAGCCTGTGTTGTCTTGTACTAAGTATAGTATGCCATTTGTATATTGATATTTTGCCGCACAAATCTTCATCATCATCAGCTTATAGCTGTCCACTGCTGGACATAGGGCTCCCCTAATGAACGCCATTGCGCTCTGTCCTGGGCTCGACGCATCCAGCTTCTACCAGTAGCCTTTCGCAAATCGTCACTCCACTGGGCTGGAGGGCGTCGTACACTAAGTTTGCGGAGCCGCGGTCTCCACTCAAAAACTCGTTTACCCCAACGGATATCGGTTCTACGGCAGATATGGCCAGCCCACTGCCCCTTCAGCTTGCTAATTTTATTCACAAATAAATGCAATAAGAAATTAAGCCTAGCACACGCCAATTAACGGCGTTACAAAGATTCACTCCATTTAAAACCTCCAGTTTCAAAGACAATGCTAAAATCTATTTAGAGTGCACTAAATTCACGTCATGTTAACTCGCCCGTCAGTAGTCAACTGGCCTAATTAGAGCTGGCGATGGTCGACATCGACACGTGCTCGACAAATGACATGTCGATGAATCGTGCACATCACTAGTTATTCCGGAACTATCGATTTGGACTTTGATGTTCTATCCTCAGCTTTATGTTTGCGAAAACAGGCGTTTGAACTATGAATTTATTTGTTCTAGTGAATATCATAACTCTGGAACAGTGGTATATATTAATTATTGTGATAGGGATATTTACCGTGAATTGTAGTTTTTGTTGGGGTTGACAGGGTTCCCACCCCCATCTTCTGAACCCAAGCCAACCTCACCTGCACATGGTGCACCCTGCTACTTCTTTTTTCAAAAAATCATTGACCAACCTTGTCGCTTTATATGTAGGTATAAATATAACCTTGTTATACCCACGTCCAAATTAAATATACATAGCTCGGGTCCAAATGCGATGGCTGTAAAAATTTACAATAAATTACCAGAGAAACTTAAAGCCCAAGAAGAGAATAACATTTTTGAAAATAATTTAAAGGACATGCTATTAAATAAAATATATTATTCTCTAGACGAATTCCTAAATGAATCAACTAATAATAACGACAATCAGTAATGTGCAAAGTATATAATGTTAGTACTTATTTAAAATATCGGTCTGCTCCTACTCAGTTGTGAACACCCTAACAGGGTACATATTATGTATTGATTCTCAACCTAGTCTTAACATCTGACTTATTTTTTTGTTTAATGTACCTACATATGTAATATGATTGCAATAAATATTGAATACTGAATACTGAATACTATACAACGAACGGGGCTGTGGCGGCCGGCTGATTGCGGCATAGCACAGCCTACATAGACATAGCTAAATCCCCTGGTCACCGACGGGCAGCAGCATCGGTGGTGCGAGAGGCTATCTCCTACGATCCCCAACCCGCATGCCCAGCGTGGGGATTATGGGTAGATATATCTCCCTTTATTAGGAGAGGCCTATATCCAGCAGTGAACTGATATAGGCTGGTGTGGTGTGGTGTGTTATTTCTTGTTTGTTTTTTTTTTAAACAGTCGCATTGGGGATATTTTATGGTAGTTTACTTTTGTCGTCTAACAAAATAAAATATACTTAAATGTGGGTTCAACTGCTCTTCCCTGATCAATTGAAGCTTGGATATATTAAATTGATTTTTTTTTTTAATTACTGGAGGGATCGTAGGGATGTGTTTGCCCATCAGTGGGAATAATGGCTAATCGTAACCGTAATCATATTTTGTTTGAAAATATTACTTAAAATAAATAATGCTGGACACTATCACACAGCATCATGTAGCCCCAAACTAAGCAGAGCTTGTATTATGGGAACCACATGATTGATATATTACATATATACATTTTTTTTTTTTACTTACTACCTACCACTTATAAATATGATATATTTTTTATTATTATTGTTTATACTAGATTTACTAGTATGTAAGAAATTAGTACAAAAAGCACCTTATGGAACTCTTATATGATGAAATTGCTGTAATCTTATTTTCCTTTAGGTATAGCTTGTTCCAGTTTCGTACACTCTCTACAGGTAATTAATTTACTGCCATCCCCGTGGCTCTAGCCACAGCCACCACCGCCCGCCTAGCACCAGTGCCGGCATACCAGCTGCCGGTCCCTCCTCCAGCACGGCACTTTAAAAGTGCCACCGCCGCCCAAGAAGCTCCACCACCCGAGACGACCAGCGCCACGCCTGTGCCAGCGCCCAGGGCACCCCTTGTGCCTTCGGTGCTGCTGGCACCCGCGGCCCACCACGTGCCGTTACCGCAGCGCGAGCGCAGGGACCGCCGTCCTAGCGCTTCCGCGCCCGCCCGCGTCGACCGCCCAGCCGAGCGCGCTCTCGTAGCGCCTGCGGCCGGACCCACCAGGAGGCCAGAGAGCCCCACGGACCCGATGGATTACTTCCTCGGGATCCTGAGGGAGCTCTTCGCCACCATGGCCGCCGGCGGAGACCTCCGCGAGGCGGCCACCCGAGCACTCACCTCTCTCCATGCGAGGCCCCTACTGGAAGAACTACTGCGCGCACCGGCATCCGGGAGCGCCAACACCCACAAGTAAGACCTACGCAAAACGCCAAGATGGCAGCGTACCGTAGCATAGCTACAGCGCCCCGAGACCCGGGGGTAGTCGCCCCCGCGAGTTGATGCCAGGGTAATGACATGATGTCGAGGCCCTTACCTAACCCAAGATGGGGACCAACCCAAGATGGGAATAGAAGGCCACGGAATCGAATAATTATTATTGGCTGTCACTCTTAATAAGATTATCACCACGCTTGGTAGGCAGGATGGTAGCGAAGCGGGTGATGGTTGCGACGAAGTGGGGGCGAAATGGCTTGTTCGCAGCAACTCCAAAACCATTGTTCTCATAATTATAAATTCCATACATTGATCCCCATCAGCTCCAAGAAATATTCGAGCGGCATGTTGTAGGAAGATAAGTATAATGAGATATAGAAAAAATGCTTTACTCAGCTTATTTATTTATGTAACTCCTGTAATCATTAAAATATCTAATTTATCAGTCTTTATCTTATCTTCATAAAATAAAATCACAGTTATGAAACTGTTTATTTTATTTATTAAAGTATTTTTTTGTTAATGATAACTTAAACTAAAACAAATACGAGCTGCAAACCCTTAGGTACTTCGGTATAAATAGGCGGATAGCACCCCCTGGTTAGCATATCACATCTCACTTATTTATCTTTGGATGAATTTTTGAAAGACCTGGATTAAAATAAGCTTCTTTTAACGCGTCCGAAGCCACGGGCGGAAGCTAGGAAGAAAATTTTACTTGTTCAATAAACTATTTCTAATAAAGCTTGAACACTATCAAATTAAAAATTAACAGACAGCTATAAACTTCGAAATGAGCTTAAATTACTCGAAAATAACTACCTAATAAACAAATAGCTACTGTAACTAGCATCATTAGCTCTCTTTGGTAACATAAATTGAAAATTAACTTAATGTTTTGAAAGTAAGCCCGTTGTATAAACACAGAAACATAGATTAAACGAATAGATGACTTACTTGCTCAGATGGTTTTGTAAATAGGTTCATTGGACCTATTATGTCATGTAGGTATGTTTGCCACATTGAAAGTGATCAGGCATTGAAGGCAACAATAGGATCTCTACTTTTGTTAAATAAATTTTATTGGATTTTGACTAAATGATAAAATTATCTAAATTTATGAATCTGTAATGAAGCTAATTGTTTGACTGACTGAATGTCAATCAACACACAGCCCAAACCATAAGTTTTAGAGACAGGGTAAGTTCCTTACATAGTGTATAGGTGCTAAATTAGGTTGTCCTAAAATTTAGGCCCTAAAATGTTAGGTTTCAAAATCATCAACTTTTTAGCTTGATTTATTGTTGCAATCAGTATAAATCATTTCTGAACTCCAATTATTTTTAAAAAGTATCCAAGTTTATTCTGAATAGTCGGTTTAAAAAGAAAACTAGATACATTTCTGCCTCTGGTAAAATATTAATCCTGATTATATTCTTCCCAAACAATTTTATAAAAGCTAAAGTGAGTTTTCATGTTTGTTTGTTACGCTTTCACGCATTCCACTGATCATCATGAAATTAAGTTGAGGGGTATATTTCATTTATTTTTACTTTAGGAACATAAAAAAACTCAAAGATACCTCACTGATTATTAAATTCACAAAATACAGAACTTTTTCTGTTCATAATATATCTTTTATCCAGAAAAAATGTGTGCGATAAATAAAATTGAAAAAACGCAAGCGAAGCTTCGGTAGTTAGTCAAATTATAATTTTCAAAAAGTTAAAGTTAAAAGTACCTATCTTAGTTCAGTTTGTTCGCTGGTATTTAGAGGTTACTCATAAACACTCCTATAACGTACAAAATTGAACTGTTTGGAAGTGGTTAACCGGCAACTGCGGAATATCAAGTTCCCAAAGCTCCACATTCATGTCGGAATTGAAACTCGTAAAACTTTTATTCTCGGCTTTCCAAATTAATTGTTTATTTCCGTGTTGTATCGTAAACTTTGCAGCCGCAAGCCGCAGGTAGACCACGTGCTAGAATATGTATGAGCTACTGCTTTCAACTATGCCTATCTATATATTATATTTTCTCAGGTCAGTGATTTTCTTGCTTTTAATAATAATGTAAGGGGTTTTATTAATATTTATGTAACAGCCAGCTCGTAGCTCAGTAGATACATACCCAGCTCTGAAGATATTTTGTGTCACATAGCATCATATTTTAGCCCCAAACTAAGTAGAGCTTCTATTATGGGAACCACAACACTGATATACTACTTAAAGACATAAATAAATATAATATAATATACATGTATAATAAGTAAGTAATTCTGGACTATGACAAAAAATCACCTAGCCCTAAAACTAAACTGAGCTATTGGAAACTACATGAATTATATATTGTAAAACTTTTTTTTTAAATATATATAATCAAAATCTAGACCCGATACAAATTTTGCAGATCATACATACATTTATTTCACGTCGGAAATCGAATCTGCAACCTTTTTCGTCTCAGACGGGTCATCAATTTTAAGCATAAATCTGTAAATTCCAGTACTTTTATTAAACTTCGGTACCTCATTAAAGGTACCGATCTGAAAGCTACAGTCTTAACAGAGGTTGTCAATATTAACCATAAATCTGTAAATTTCACTACCGTTATCAAGCTACCACGTTAAAGATACCGGTCTGAAAGCAACATAGTCTCATTACGTACTTGTAGAGAGGAACCTCTCATGACCCTCATAAAACAAAGTTATTAATTTTCTCGGAAGATGTTACGGCCATTGTAGGCCAAATGTGCAAAATGCCGATGCCGTGAACTATATACCCGAGTAAAGTTATCAACAGTATCGTATGTTTCAAAAAAGAAAATTTTCACGCTTAGTGCTACTAACACGTATGTTTACAAAAACTGCATTTATGAAAATACCTACATTTATGCTGCGACTACTAACTTTTTAAATAGAATTTTTTTCTTGTTGTTTACAGTCTTTAGTTCTTGTTTAATAAAAAAGAAAATAAATAAAGAGAAGAGTAAATAAATGTAAAGGAAAAATAGAAGGAAAAGGTTCTGGCTTATATCGTATTTAAAATACTATACAAAATTTATTTAATCCTACTATAATATTAAAAATGCGTATTAGTGCGTATGGATGTATGGATGAATGGATGAATGTTTGTTACTCTTTCACGCAAAAACTACAAAACGGGTTTGGATGAAACTTGAAATATACATAGTTTGCGACCTGGATTAACACATAGGCTACTTTTTATCCCGGTACCACGCGAGCGAAGCCGCGGCCGGAAGCTAGTATAACTATAAGGAACACTTTACCTGTTTTTTTTATATAAAACAAATTCTTAATATGACCGAACAGGAAAGAATTGGCAAAAATCTTTGCTTAGTTTTAATGTCTTTGAAAAACTATTATAATTCTCCCTACAAAAATAACTTTGCAAAAAACGAAACTATGGCTAAAAAATTAGTTTAAAAATAAAACACTAAAGTAAACTGTGTTGTCATACAGTGTGCAATTGTGCATACAGAAAGTTCCCGTAGCAATTTTAATGTGGTCATTTCTGTTCATGCTAAAAGATAGCACAAGCTTTACTACTTTAGTTTTTACTAAGGTTATCCTAAGTTTAGCCATAAAGCTGTAGCTGTGAATTCTCAGATGCGCTGGCTAAGTGAAAAGTTGTAGGTTACCGCGTAACTCAGACTGGTGAGTAACGGCCAAATAAAAGTATTACGACAAAACTTTTTCCGTGAGTGTACTTGACAAAGTTTTGAAAGTATTGGTTTATATTTTGGTCAAGAAGTGCATAATTGACGTATGACATACGATGATTTAAATTTAGTGTTGACCTTTGAATTTCAAGCGAGCTAAGATCTCATTGGCAATTGGCTATATCGGTGTCGTTGTGATTTGCAGTAGTTGTTCTTAGTGTTTGCTGTACGTACAACTATTTCTGTATCGCACTATCTACGTAGTGTTGGATTTGTACTGTACTCAACACATTATATCTGCCTATTCGTATAAACTATCCCATAAAAAGTTAAAACTATTAGACTTAGGATGTAGGCACCTTTATCATCATCAGCATCATCAGCAGCAGTCCACTGCTGGACATAAGTCTCCCCCAATGAGCGCAATTGCGCCCTGACCTTAGTTCCTAGGCACCTTGCTTGTACCTACATAAATTAAGTATGTACGAGAAACCTCAGGACGTGAATGGAAAACCTACGGATTGTGAAGATCGCGCGTGAGATCTCAGTTTGCAATAACCCTTGTTTTGAATTGACGCGGAAGGAATATAAGCATGAAAAAATATTTTTCCTTTACAATCATAATCGCTAGCCGTCGGCGTCGGCAGCCAGGGGATGTAGCCGCATCGGTATCAGGCTGTCATCATCATCATCATCAGCCTATAGCAATCCACTGGTGGATATAGGCCTCCCCTAATGAGCGCTATTGCGTCCTGTCCTGAGCTCGACGCATCCAGCTTCTACCAGCAGCCTTTCGGAGACCGTTTACCCCAACGGTTATCAATTCTTCGGCAGATATGGCCAGCCCACTGCCACTTCTGCTAAGGCTGCTTTTCCACCAGAGATGTGCCATGTTACGTTGCTATGGAGGCGTTTGATATCCACCAATCATATTCATTGGTGCACATAGCTTAGCACTAGTGGAAACGGATTCAACTAAGATATGTTTTTTATATGAAGGATGCGTGCTATGGATGCGTGCTATGGATGTGTGCTATGGATGCGTGCTATTCTACTCCCTGCTCCTCCTTAATCATTCCCCTATAGTTGAGGCTCATGCTCATGATTCCATGCAAGGACACTATTGATAGTTTTCCTCAATCTGCCACGATCTTCGGCTAGTAGGTACCTAGTACAATACAGAAAAATTTGATTAAAAATAGCAAACAATGAGTAATGTCAGCGTGAGTCTAGACAGATACATCGCATTGCTCGAGCTGTGCATCTTCCTCGCGCAGCTACTTTGCAGCGGCGCATCTTCATAGCACATCATACTCGCACCGCTACATAGCTTAAAAACGGTCACAAAGTTTCGTTCCTTAGCTTTTATATTCTCGCAGCAGCTGCATAGCACATATTTGGTGGAAAGGCACCCTAATTCTCTGAGCTATGTTGACAACTTTAGTCCTATGTCGGATATACTCGTTTCGGATTATATCCGAAGCATAACCGAAGAAACTTCGAGCATAGCTCGTTCCATAGCTCGCTGAGCGACTTTAACTGTGCTGTGCTATCAGCTAGCCAGAGCTCCGTTTTTTTAGTTAGAAGGGTGCACCACTTAAGGTAGGCTGGAGTTCCGAAGTTGAAGATTAGAACCCCTTAAATCCCTAAATCCCTATCACATCGCCTAAATTAGTTCACTGCTGGACAAAGGCCTCCTCAAAACCTCTGCAGAAGATTCAGTTATGCCAGTCTTAGTTTACTATGCCGCAATCAGCCGGCCGCGAGAAATCAGTTTATTATTTTATCAGGGTGCACCAAAGGCCTTTGATATTGGCTCGAGTTCCAATCATAGAGATTGGAAAAGCCGTGTAATTCACAGCAATTATTGGACTTCATCATTCAAATGAATGCAATCAAATGAAAAGCTCATTATGCTTGAAAAGCATTCGGTCAGAAATCAAATTACGTCATATATGATCTCGTATTCGGGAAATGACTTCAGATGTCAGTTTGATAGTAAATTTATGAACATGTTTTTCTCTAAAAATCTTTTTTTAATTTCTTGCACATAAAGTATTGGATCTTAGGACACGTTCCTAATGAAACTTACTAACTAAGGTTACTAACTGAGCTATTCGGTCAGTGTTATTTAACAAGTTGACCTTTTCTGTTGAAAATGAATGTGTGTCTTGTACCAACACCAACAATGTAATATTGAAACATTGTGTAGGCACTTGGCGGCAAGGCATAGGCATCGTGGAGTCCAGCCTGAAACACAGGATTACCTAGTTCAGGCTCATGTGCTACCTGATGTTTAAACGTTATCTTGTGTTTATTTTATGTACCATATTAAATTCTTGAATAATTTTATATTTATTTATTTATTGTCTTATTATTGTTTAACGGGTCTTTCTCGCGTTTTACCTTTTTTATTTTCCCGACGTTTCGATCGTGTTGCAACGATCATGGTCACAAGATGACTGGAGTACTGGAGCTACCGCCGATAAACGCAAGTTTTAAGTTTGCGAGTTGATATTGTGAAAGTTTAAAAAATACTATTTTTTTACGTGGTAACCGAAGGAGCCATATACAAAGAGCCTCACTGGCACTGAAATTCACTTTTTCTTTAATTTTGAATTAAGCTTATTTGTTATTTACGCAACATCAATTTACTGCATGTCCGTCGATATGTTCCAATAATCTGCAACAGACGGAAGTCATTATAAAACGTAAATCCCGCTTTTAAACGTCACGCGAGCTTTAACGATTTAAGACCTCAGTAGAATTAATAAGCGTAGAAGTCACACTTGTATTGGCTAGTGTGCTACTTTAGATAACCCTATAAAGTACCACCCTTCCTGGCCGACATTCCACCTTATCGAACCAAACGATTCGCCACATTTATTGTTATTGTAAGGAGTGAAACTTGCAACGTTGCAGCGTTGAAACCTCCATACAGAAATAAAGTATATTTTGAATAAGGTATAAATGTTCAACACGGTTACTGTGGCCTGTTCAAAGCATTAATGAGTTTATGTTCACGTTAGTAGAAAAGATTCGCACAACAACTTGATTTGAGAAGCAATAGAAAATAGCTATCGCTATCGCTATCGCTATCGCTATCGCTATCGCTATCGCACTTCGGTAAAGTTTCACGTTTTATTTATACATCTATGTGCATCTTTATACAGCTCAAAGAGGTCGAGCTTATATCTCAAAAAAAATACATGTCCTTCTGTAATAAAATACATGTGTACTATTTTAATTTAAAAACCAAAGATGATCAAGGTACTTAGATAACTTCTTACGAATTTATAGACATCAAAGAATCATCTTAATACGCTTGGCCCTCGGCATGGCTTCACGCATATCAATTCAAAACTTCAAAAGCAATAAAAATATGAAAGAAAATCATCATCATCATCATCAGCTTGTAGCAGTCTACTAAAATACTACTACTACAGGAAAAATGAACTCCATTGCGCCTTTCCTCAGCTCGACTGATTAAAATTTTCTATAGATAACTAATACTGATTTTTCCATACATGTCACAAGAACTAAATAGCGGCTATCTATACTTTATGCTTCTACGTTATTCTGCTCAGTAGTACTTACTATGCACTAATTCATGAGTTGATTGCCTGCGTTACTGCTTTTGCTGTAATTTCAAACAATTATCCAATGATCATGGGATATTACGGGCTTACAATCATTTTCATAATAATTAGCCCGCAAATAGGTTGTTATGTTCTTTCAACGAAAACGGGGCTTTTACTGCGATTTTAAAAGAGCTGCACGAAAGCAATCAAATTTAAATAGTCACATAATTAAATAAGTAAATTGGTTATCTATGGAAAGAATTATATTCCTAAAGTATCTAACAGATAGTTGTAAGTAATAACCTAATAACTGACGATAAACATAACATAATAATTCTAAAAAACTATCACACAGCATCATGTAGTTTCAAACTAAGCAGAGCATATATTATGATAACCACATGACTAAAATATATTACTTATATACAATTTTTTTGTAAACACATACATATTTTACATGGAATACACCTAGACCTGAGACAAATATCTGCAAAAAATGCAAAAATTTGTCTCGCGGTGGGGATCGAACCCGCAACGTTCTGCGTCACAGAGGTCTTCACATACATACAAGTAGGACTTTTAAAAAAAATAAACCGACTTCAAATAAATCACTTCTTACTTCTTGCGCTAAAAAAATTTGAAAATCGGTTCACAATTGACGGAGATATTGGTGATCATAGGGCGAAAATTACAAGTGAGGATGAGGTTTTTTGAGTTTTCCGGGAAAAGTACCAATCCCTCAGGAATAAAATTTATATAGGACCACCTGTGTAGTATATTCTTTTAAACAAAAAAAGAATTTTGAAAATCGGTCCTCAATTGACGGAGTTATCAGTGAACATACATAAAAAAAAAGCTTCCGACGAATTGAGAACCTCCTCCTTTTTGAAGTCGGTTAAAAAACATTGGATAAGATTTTACTGTCTATAAATGGACAAGCGTCTCACCTACGGAGCGACGCTAACTTCATTAAGAACTACTTTTTTTACTACGATCGTATCGAGCTACATACCAAATTCACTGTGCCGTAATTACCAAAATCTATGTATTTAAATCAGCTAAAATAACTAAAATTGAACAAAATTGACGTTTTTATCATTAATCTCTGAAGGATTAACAATAGTTGGTATTGAGTACCAAATAGCTTCTTGTGCCATCGAGCGAGGATTGCATCCAAACCGAAAGCCGAAGTAAGGAGCTGCAGCCGTGTGATGAGCTAGTCGAGGTCTGGCTCTCAAATAGTCTGTGTTCATTTTTCATCTATTCAGGGGGAATAGGAATGTACTATTTAGAACATATTTTACTATTTCCTTTCTTAATTCTTTTAGTGGTTCTTGTCAAATAAGTTTAGTCTTTGAACCTTTTTTTCATCATTTATTATGTTTTACCACTTTCTGATATCACTAACAATGTTTAAAAATAAATAAAAAGCAATTATTTTCTGAAAAACGGCTAAAAAAATGAATAATAGAACGAGTAGTATCAATTCAAATACAAGTCATTATTTGGTATTACGTGTAATTTTTATGGTTTTCCGAGTAATTTAGGGTCATTTGAAAAAATAGAAAACCTGCGCGTTACAAAAACTTCTTTTGAAGAAAAAAAATGCAACACTTCACCCTGTATAAGTAGGTACTCTTTTTTAGTCATCACCTAAACTAGCACGTAACCAACTTCTTTGTTCTGTTCAGGTTCTGTTAGTCGTACCTGAACCTATTACCTTTCTATCAATTTACTACCATAGAACGTCATTCTCACATCCTTGTTAATTACAAAGTTCTTGAGGATAGCGATGCAAAGCGAAGTTACGAGCAAGTTACATGTCAAAGTGCATTGTCTCTTCTCGAGGCTTCATATTGAAGTTTCATGTGCATATTGTTCTCTTCACAATGGACATATTGCTTGTTAGTTGCTTCTTGCAAGGCCGAAAGTTACGGAGTTTGGGAAGATATCCAACCTTGTTCTCAACTCTCCCCTTACTAGAATGTGTTACTAGTTTAATCTAATTTCACAAAACAAAAATATATAATTATATATCGTTTGGTGACCAAAACTCTCTTTGGTACTCAAAAACAAATTTGAAAATAATTTATTTGTAAACTTCCAGACGATCAATCTGGTGTAGTGTATGTAAGTTAATTTTATTACTTATTCTCTTTCTTATTCTCTCATTCAGTTTTGTATTCTACTTTGTGTTGAGTTGATCAGCAGTAGTTGTGTATTGCTTATGTTTAAGAATATCTAATGTTTATGCTGTGCATGCCTGTTATTGGCACACATTACATAGTACCATCAATATAGGTGTGTTTTGTATCATGCTCCATATTGAACTATTGACGTTGCCTAATATATAAATAACTCCATACTTATTTAGATATACCTTGTAAAGATTGAGACGAGATTTTGAGGGATATTACCCGACTTCAGATCCAAAATGATCGTTGTTTTGAATTTCGGTGCGGTGCACCAATGGATTTTTCTTTACCAAAAAATGGCTAAAATATATTATGTGTAATTTACCTAATACTCAAAATTAATTTCTGATGCGGAGATCCTGAGTTCGAATGACGGCGGATTAAGCATTTTTCATCAGCTAAAATGCCAAATATATATGCTATATCATGTGCTCAAAACGGTAAAAGAAAACATAGTGCGGAACGCGCTGCTTTGTCAGCTCCACACGTATTGACCATTTATTTCCTGTGATTAAGGCCGCCTAAACTGAGAGAATGGTATTGGTGCTGGCTTACTCAAATCAGACCAGGAAATACATCATCTCGGTCAGTGAGGTTTACTCACCGCTACCATTTGACCCTGTATAAATCATTTAGACTAACTGCAGAAACCCAAGTTTACTTTATTGTTAAAATTAGGCTTAAATTTTTAGGAATCTAAGTAGGTTGAAGATATAAAATTGTGGGCGTAGCAAGCTAGATGATCTTGGAAGATTGGCAAGCAAACCTACATCCCGAAAGGAAATGAGACGACCTCTGCCAAGCAATAAGATAATGTGGGTATAATAAAAAACTATATCCTTCTACCAAAACTAAAAAGTACATTTTGTTATTTATTAACTGAGCTTTTTCCAGCGATGGGTTTGGAACCTGCCACGTGGAATGCTCTTGCAAATAGTGGTCATGTATTCCATGCTGAGATGGTATTTAGATTTGGATATTGAGTACTCTAATTAAATTTCATTTCATTTATTTAAACTGTGGAAACATAAAAGAACACTCAGTTAAAGATAATAAGAATCTAAAGATAATTGAGGAAAAGTCATGATTATGTGTGTTTTTTAAGTCTAGTAGTCCTCATTGAAGCACGCTCTATTTCAGGACGTTAGTACACCTCCACTGAGAAACGATATTAGTAAAACAGAAGCAGCTCCGCCAGGATTTGTACTTTGTATGACAAGCGAAACAGCAGTGAAACTTTCTGTCGTGGAGGACCACAATACAGATACAGATATAATACAGATAGGATAGGACAAACAGATGGGAATCCTAGCACGTAGATTTGACGACAGATTTGACTATGGTCTCTTTTCCGCGCAATTTTCCAAAACTGCTAAAAACACTGTAAATAGCCGATCTGCTTGGGCGCACTCCGGTTACACCTCAGTGGCTTGAGTGCGAAAAACATACCTTATTAAGGTTTTTTTATGTAAATGGAGCAGCGGGAAGTTTGTAAAACTTTGACATCTCCATATAATAACTCCCTACTCCAACTCCATATAATACTTTGTAGTAAGGTGTTTCAGACTCAAGCCACTGCTCTGCGTTCGGCCTACCATGCGGAAGTATCTATGGCAGTCGACAATTTTATAAAGCGAATCTACTATGATTTTCCGAATCGTACTAACGCCCTCAATGAACCCGGAGACAATATGCGACCTGCTAAGCACAGTCGACGGCTAGTGCAGCTAGCAATTAAACTGGACAATATGAACTGACGCAGACCAGGACGTGTTCGTAATGAACACGTCCTGGTCTGCCTGGCATGTTGACTCATAGGTGGTTAAAAGGGAAGAACACTAAAATACTTAGGAATAACTATAACTGCGGAATCTTAGGTGTTGGTTTGTTTCCTATTGTAAAACGCAAGACTAGTTAATATTTTCTCAGGATCCATTGTAACGTATCTAGAAGAAAAAACTGCCTAAGTGCGAGTCGGAGTTGCGCACGAAGGGTTCCGTACCGTTGTATGGGAGCCCCACTTAAATATTTATTATATTCTGTTTTTAGTATTTTTTATAGCGGCAATAGAAATACATCTGTGAAAATTTAAACTGTCTAGCTATCACGGTTCATGAGATACGGCCGGGTGACCGACAGACAGACGGACAGTGGAGTCTTAGTAATAGGCTCCCTTTTTTACCCTTTGGGTACGGAACCCTAAAAATGATCTTCATATATACTTTCCTTTTGGGTCCGGTTGGAATTCTTGGTACTTATCAGAGTATTCTTTAGTCCTGGTACTGGTTTGTATGCTAATTAGCAGGATCTAGTGTAAGTGGTTTTGTCTTTCTTTCCTAAGAGCTGATAACTAGTGTTGGAGTTTTTAAGTCTAATAGTGGGGCCACAGTAATGCGTTGCGACGACCGACGCATAGCAAACACGGCGAAATTTCTACAACTCATTGAGGGCGACGCATATTAAAAATTACGAAAGTTCTGAGTCCTGATTCTGACGATTCGATATATTTGATTCTATAAGATATATATCGCGAGAACTGTCAAATTTCAGTTTCCGCGTTGTGCGCGACTGAGGCATCATATAAATGACGAATTTTCTACGACCACGCGTTGTGCGCCGTTGTCGTAGATTTTTGAGAAGGGTTGTCGCACCACAGTGCATTTGTGTGGCGTCGCGGTAAGGCGGTTTCTATATATTCGGAATACGGAATGACGGGTAGAATGTAACTAGTACTTATTTTGTACTGAAGTCTGCGTCTTTATGATTTATTCTGTGCAGATTCCAGATGCTTACAGTCCGAGCCTCAATGTTGATGCATGAAAATATCAGGATGTAGGTAACGAAATTAGGAGTTACTTAGTGAGGAGGACGAAGTAGGATAGAATCAGGCTTTGAATGCCAGGGGAGAATTCTGGCAAATACTCTCGTTAAGAACCTGATACCCAATAATGAATAGTTATTAGTGAAGAAGCCGGTAATAAAACGAAGGTGTAATTTGTTTCACTTTTTTAATAACCAGTACTAACACTTGATTTTCAAACTAGAGGTGCTTCTTGCTTCGTAGATCAACTGATAATGGTCGTCCAGACGAAACTAAACAGTATTCTATTTGACTCACAAAAATGGCAAATACACCACTGCGATCGGACGTCAGTTGAGCTATTAAAACATTTAATTTTTTTATGTTATTAATTAAAACTACCTACCACAAGATTTTAGAAAAACATTCTACATATAACTTCCGCTTAAAAATGTTAAAGTACTACAAATATTATTTTAAAACGATTATTCATCAAAAATTTCGTTAAAATCATTTAAAAATATTATAAAATTAATGACATTATTTCCTGAACGATAACATTAGTAGCTTATACTTACTATTAATACATAAAGGAGACAGAAATGTCTCATTTAAGATCCAAGCTATGTAAGTTATACTGTTAGGTGCTGGTTAGGCTATATCATCAGTAATTTACTTCCGTATTTCTGTTCTATCGAATATTTAGAACTGGCTTCTCGTTTACTTGAAATAGCACCTCCATAATTTACTAGTTGGAAGTCCTGAACCCATAAATATTCATTCCCGACTCAACTGACTGGCGCTAGTGGAAACTGAAGGCATTCTTGCCACCTACTCAGTAGTACCTATAGCATAGAAAAGGCTCGCTCACCTTTTCGACGATTATGTAAGGATTTAACTGGTCCATTTTTAAAAATAAATGAAAGGAAGTGAGTTTTTTACCTGTCATGGTTGACTAGCAGAAAATACTTCCTAGCATTAAGTCCATGCGCCAATTGTAAAATTGTCTTTGTAAAGTACAATAAAGAATTAAATAAATAAAGTGAAATAATTAATTGGTAAAAAGTAAGCAAAGCTTTTTTGGTATTTTGGTAAACCACACCATAACCATAACCAAACTCTGCATTTGGTAAATTTATTCTGTTCCAGACAAGGAGTCTCTTTTATAAGTGGAAACAAAATCTGTTGCATACTTTTGTATTTATAATGCAAAAGGCTGCTGGTAGAAGCTGGATGCGTCGAACTGAAGATAGGGCTCATTATTAGGGGAGGCCTGTTTCCAGGAGTGGTCTGCTTTAGGCTGCTGCAGATGATCATGATGAATACTGATTGGTTAAAATTTAATTATTTGTTTACCTTTGCCGTTGCATTATAAACACAAATCACAAAGGTATATAAAAAAAGCCTAGTACCTATGAGCAGAGGTGGTGGCCAAGGTAGATTTATAAAAGTACCTAATATATAAGCTCCATATAGCCACCCTGTGCCGAAATAGGGGTTGGCTCAGCATGTGTTGAACGACGGACGCTCAGCGCTGATTTTCAGCCAAAAACCTATGTATTCGTTGGTGCTACGGACAAGTTAGTTGGCAAATAAATAGGTTTATATATATATAAGTTATAAAAATAATAAGTTAGTATCTCATGACAGCGGTACAGGTACGTTCAGCTACAATTTCCTCGAAAAAAATAATCTCTTCAACATTTTCCCACCCCTCGACTTGAGATAAGACGAAGGTGCCGCGAAAATGTATCGATTGGTGCTAGAGATATGACACTACGCTAGAGGGCTCTTATCTTGACTACGTACGATTGTCGATGAGGTTGGGAGCGAATCAGAGAGGGTGAAATCATAATACTCGTAACAACAAAGACCATCGGCACATCTTTATTTGTATACTTGAGTCAGTGTTTACTGGTAATGCCACAGATATAATAATAATACTATTTATACTGACATAGTTATTAACACGTTGACTGCTGATCGTGCTGCCCGAGGAGCACTTCCTGCAGCAGGTACGGCGGTCTGTTATTCAGAACTCAAAGCGTAGCGTAATAGGTACACTAGGCCTTATGTTGCAATAAATATACTAAACACTGAATACTGAATACTTACTTAAATGTCTATATAGTCTATGTATTAATATAGTCTATGTATTTATATAGTCTATGTATACTAAAACATCACTTTCGTAAATTTTCCGCATGTTATTGAGAAGCTAAAGCACCTAGGTGATTTTGAAAATGTTATAGATTGATTCCGATGATCACTAACCAATAAGATCCTGGAATTCTTTAATAAGATCCTGGGCAACTATAATGGCTCAGCTTTAACATTTTGATTGTTTTTTGATATAATTTAAAGATCCGTTAATTAAAATATGGCAACTTTAAATACAATTGGAAAAAGCGCTATAAAAACATAGTTTTTGACACTAGCACCCCATAATTAGCAACCGGCTATATTTTCAGACGTTTTACATCATCATCATCATCACTAGTTTTTCAACCCACTGCTGGGTTAAGGGTCTTCCTTTTACGCCATTTTGTCACATTCACGTCACATTTTCGCAGTTGCAGTTTGCACAGCGCCTTAGCCGATACCCATACATTTTTCATACGCTCTTTAAATAATGATGTAGTGTCTGGGACATGTTTTATTTATAGTAGATTTGATGGATTGGGTAACATAAAAATACGCTGTATTACCTACTAGAGTAGAATTTTTCATACTTAATCCCCGCTAGGTTTTGTTGTAAAAATGAAAATATACATGAGTAGTTAGTTGATTGTTAGTCAATACTCGAGCGAGCAAATAACGAAAGTTCGGTCTAAATTACGTTTGTCATTTTATTGGAGCTACTTATGACATTGTTTGCACTACTTTATATGGGAAATAGTTAGGTAACTCGCGTGTTTGTACTTGTGCGTGCTCCATTCCCCTGCCTGAAGTGCGCCAAGCTATCACTAAGCCACAAAACTGTTTGACGAAAATCGTAAAGTCCAGATAAAAATCAGGAAAAACATTGGTAGGAAACACAGTTACAAATCAAACATGTGCAAACACGTTACCCATCTGTCACGCGCCCTATAGAGCTGTATTTTTGATTTGTTATACGTCCGCTGTCTCTGTTATTGATGTGTTGCGAAATTGGAAAGTTCAGAGGCTCTTATCTCTCAGATTTAGATAGCGAGGCAATTTATAAAGCGGGGATTTCTTCCCCTAAAGTATCCTCTTGACAGCACGCGAGCCCGCGGCGATGTGGCTGAGAACGGTACCTAACAAATAGATTAGTCAGAGAACTCATAGCCGTCAAAATGACAGAAAATTACAAAATATAGATTAGTCTTCCTCTTCTTCTTCTTCTTCGTATGACCTAGTAACCAACTCTGGTGTCGGAGTTTTTAGGCCGCCGGAAGGCTTAAGGCGACTATACGGGTCAAACCTCCCTCTCGCTCGCACTATTCAACATTTTTGAAGATATTAAATCACTGAATGTAGTTATGCAAAATAGCAAACCTTCACGGCCTAGAAAATAACAATACAAAGGTTCAGCAATAATATCATGGTGAACCTAACACGTTTTCCTACCAAAAAATTGCACCAAAATTGATCACATTGGTGCAAGTTTTTTTGTGAGAAAACATGATAGAAACAAAATGTTATAATTGCTGAACCTTTGTAATGTTATTTTCATGGCCGTGAAGGTTTAGTTTTTTTCATAACTACTTAGAGTAATTTTATATCTTCAAAAATGTTGAATAGTGCGAGCGAGAGGGAGGTTTGACCCGTATCGTCGCCTTAACGACTGTAAAAGCCGGGACCAACATCGTAACGTACCTTCCGAAGCACAGAAGCGCTCAGATCCAAATGCCACTAAAACGGTCACCCATCCAAGTAGTGACCAGGCTGGTCGTTGCTTAACCAAGGTGATCTGCTAAGAACACAGAAGTAAGCCACACCACGAGCGCTTCATGATTAGTGAAACAACGAATCGCTTTTTTAGGTATCTATTCCAAATCTTGTTTCTTTTCTATACATATTCTAAAGAAAACTAATTTGTTCAGGAAAGAGCTTAGTATATTAAGAGTACCATCATGCCTTAAAAACTGTATATATAGCAAATGTTAACTTCAATTACCCTTGCGTATAAAAAAAGCTAAAAAATAAGGTAAAATAAAGTAAAGGGCACATTGTAATGTTACCTTAAGCATGCTATGAAGTAGACTAAACAGAACTGATATTGTGGTTGATACTATGCTATTTTTACTAGAGTATCTTTTTTTAAATTGAGCTGATAAATAAGTAATGTTAAATAATTTTCCGATTAGCCGCAAAATAATTTTTTCTTTGACGAACACCAATTGAGCTATAAATACGAGTAGCTTTGTTTAGACGTTCAAAATTCTTTCCCCGCGCTTATCCCTCCGAACTTTTTAGCCAGGGCTCAGTTGTCAAGGCCTTGGATTATTAAACTTGTTACATAAATACTGATATCTAGCTCATTTATGTTACTAACTTTTTGCGGATGGCAGAGATAAGTTTTAGGGCTTATGCTAACGAGTTTCAGTCAGGCAGGGCACACTTTTTCATGGCGGAGTTTCGTAACTTTTGTTTTTTGTACGTTCACTTACTGTTTATGTCATGAGGGTATATTAACTACTTGATATGATAATATGAAAGACAATTATTCAAAGAGATGATTGGTAAAGCAAACCGAATAAATTAAAAAAATAAAATAGAGAAAATAATGAAACATTCGAATTCTGACAATAACACGACACTTATAGAACAATATAAAACAAAAAACATAGAAAAAGAAGTAGGAAAAAGATTATTACATTCTTTCATTTGAAACATTTCAATGTAGGTACCTATTATTTTAGTATTACAAAGGATTAGAAAACTCTAGTTTAAGTTATAGTTTAAGATAGAATACGTTTGTACCTACTTAACTACATTGATTTCAATAGGTTATAACATAACAAATAACAACACCAGTCTATTCAGTCCACTGCTGGACAAAGGCCTCCCCTATAAGAAGAGGGATATGCCCAAATCCCAAAGCTAATCCCAAACCTGGGCATGCGGGTTGAGGATCGCACGGCACATCTTCTCACACCGCCGACGCTAGTAGTTCATCAAATGCCTTTATACAACAATCGTAAATAGGTAATTTGAATCTACAAAACGACCTAATTACATTTCTTTATTTCCATTTAATTTTACAACACATCCCCATTCCGTGTAATGTCCACAGTGGACGGTTTAATTTCAATAATGCATCCGCATCGCAATGAAATACGACCGCGCAACGTGAATAAAATAAATGAATTGCTGGTAGGTGCTTACTACATAGATTGCATTGCACTTTACTTAATAATAAACGGTATTAGGACGTAGGTACATGGGGTTGATGGGAACAAAATTGTAATTCAAAACTTTGTAAATAAATAATATAAATAATGCTGGACACCATCACACAGCATCATGTAGCCCCAAACTAAGCAGTGCTAATGGGAACCACATGAGTGAAATTTTTTTTTTTTTTGTCAATACATACATATAATTAGGACGGTGCTTACCTATAAAATTGGCGATTTGTGTCCACAATTTCAATAAAATTGATTTCTCAATATATACATTTTTGTATTTAATGGTGTGTTGTGTAATATATGCATAGCATAATTTTAGAAAGAAAACACACATAAATAAATACAAAAAAAGCATTGAAAGCGACAACACATGAAATGAACTGTTCATAAGTTTTTTTTTGGGAATGTACTTCCTCAAAAATAGTATTTATTGAATTTTTAAATATGCAATAATATTCCATTCAGAACATAAATAAATTTTGTATGTGACTGTTGAATTATTTGACGAGTTCTTGAGTGGAAACCGCGGCTCGCCAAACGTAGTGTAGGACGCCCTCCGGCCAGGTGGAGTGACGATCTGCGAAAGGCTGCTGGTAGAAGCTGGATGCGTCGAGCTCAGGACAGGGCGCAATGGCGCTCATTAGGGGGGGCCTATGTCCAGCAGTGGACAGCTATAGGCTGATGATGATGATGATGATGTTGAATTATAAAAAATATATGTGTAAAATAAAATAGTGTGAAAAAACGCCAATTTCATAGGTACCTTATACATAGAAAACACCCAGATCTGTGTAAAGTATACCTAGAATGCAAACATTGTTTTCTGCGTCTCAGACGGACCTTCGTTCACTGCGACACGGAGGCCATCAAAATAAACGAAATAAACAAATATAAATAATGAATATCAGATTTTTTTTATAAAATATCTGTAGTATCTGTTTTAACTCTATCTTCTGTTCAAGCGGTGATTTTTGATGTACAAAATTAAAATTATGAAATTTTTATAACGTTTTGAGTGCTGAATAACACAACTACGCTGGACTTGGTGGTCCAGATCCTCGGGCATATCCGAGGCCGGCAGCCAACGTGCAATTGGTATCCTATTGATATATTAAATAAAAAAATCTACGTAATTTCATTTTTATTAAGAAACTCATTTTTTGTAATAAGTAAAATCTTATTTTACTTACTTGTGGAATATTTAGTACAACCATTGTCTACATCCACCCTGATTTTTAATCACATGGTTCAGTAGTACAAACCAAAGTGGAACCTTAACCTTCCTTATTGTGTGTCTTTACTTAGCTCACTCTCAATCCTATACGTCTTATCCGTCTTCCGCTTTCTTTGTTGTTAATCAGAAAATCACACAATAAATCTTCCAACTGCCAAACAGTTCTATCCATCATTAAATAATAGCCCGAACCTAATAGTTTGGAATGGTCCAACGAATGTGGCAGCAGCAATTTAGTTGAAGCAATCAGCTCATTCAGCGTCGCCAATGGGGCGCGACGGACAATATCAATAACGTGAACTAACTGGTAACTTATGTTTACAGAGCGCACCCCACGGGCGACAAAACAAACAATGATGAGAATCTTGCTAAAAATACAGATTTGTACACCTTTACCGACTTTTCTTTAGTTTAAGTATATACAAGATAAACATATAGATTTAACATTCTTTATTGAACAAGATAAAATAAGTACACAGGCGAACTTAATGCTAAATAGAATTTTCTTGCAGATAACCTATGTGTAGGGTGTCTGGTGTTCATAGATTGGTGCTATAAATGTTATAAATGAAATATTAGAACCTAAAAGCAAAAAAATTAATAAATGATACAAAAAAATCATAAAACAATAATTAATAGAAAAAACACAATATAAAGACTAAATCCAACAACATAAACATACTTAAATAAGATATTAATTATTTAAAATGACACAGATTCATTTTTAAGCCACATAAAAAAATCTGCCAGAGAAGGCAAAGTGTCGAAAGGACTCTAGCAAGAACTACAACGGAATAAATCTTAGGCAAAAACTAACACGGAAAGCAGCATCTCAGCCAACTCAGACGGAGAAGACGAGACATCTTTATGAAGTACTGGACCTCAAAAGCGCAAATCCGTATTAAGGAGTGAAAGAAGATTAGGGAAGCCTATGGCCACTATAAACCACTACAGGGAGTGTGACAATTTAGGCTGATTACAATAATCATAGAGAATGTATAATAAAATCACTACTGCGGAGTGCTGATTCAAGCATATCTAAGGCAGGTAAGCCGTACATACATCCCTATTGAATCACAAGTGATCTTTGTTATCATCCATAGCACTAACCGCTGAGGTCAGCCTCCAGCAGTTTGTGACACCAACCAAAAGTCTTCTATTAACCACCGGCTAATACCTATAGTGATTTCCTCTCATATTTATAAGTATGTTATATCAAAAGTTATCAGCTCTTCATTATGAACATTTATGATGCACTGCGATCAGAGATCAGCTGATGTATCATGAATCCTTATTTCAATTTGATTGACGTCATAATTTGACCAGTATTGCTATTTTATCATCTTTATCGCGCCTACTGCCTTTCGTAGGTAGGTATACCTTTTTTTTTCGGTGTGAAAATGCGTTACGCATGTCCTCAAACTCAGGGATAGTTGGAGGGGTCTGTCGGGCTCGCCGCCTGCGACTAGCTCTCGCTAGCTCGGCGGCCTACCGACTAAAAACACACCACTCACTCACCGTAGTGCTAGTGCATCATCGAACCATTCATCGCCTGATGAAGGGCTCGACGCTGCACCAGCACTTGACGGGGTCATGGGGTCCCGGTAGGATTCTACCACAGCCCCGTTGGTGATCGAACCCCTCGTTTTCCCCTTAGTAGGGAAGGGGGATGTACGGAACAACACGGACATCCCTCGCCATTGGAGACCCCTACAATGCAGGGCTGGAGGTCCCCGCACCCATACCCTGGTCTTAGGTATACCTACCACAACTACTAAGCTAGCATCCTATAGAAATAAAGCAAAAACTGTTGGTACTCAGTACAGAGAAAGTTAGATTAATCTCATTACGCGGAGATACGCCACAATATTTTCTCTCGGATTTTTCCCAATTACGATAAATTAGTTTTACCTAAAGTTTTTGTACAAAACAATGGCCAGCCAACCGCAAAGTGATTCCTACGGTGCCGGGCAACTTGTAATGGGCGAACTTAGGACTCACTGGGGGGGAATAATTTTTGGAGTCTAGCGATAAGACTGCCTACTGCATGAATCATTTTGTTACGTTATTTCAAGATACAAGATATTTATTTGCATTAGGTCTTAAGACTAGTTATTAGCAGTATAGGAGTTATCTAACCTTTCAGGCATCGCAAATTTGGGGGGTAGAGGGTATTTTATTTATAAAACAAGAAACTTAATATAGCAGATAATTTAGATGAACTATATTGTACTGTTAATAACATTCGGGGCCCCTCTAACCAGTCAGCCACGAGTCATGTTGGTTGCCTTATCCCTTGAGTATATTAAACTCGTACTGAAAATGACTGACTGAAACTCCAAATGAATAGCCATCTAAGAAGCCAGTCTTCTTTTTAAATCGATGCGATGTAGCGGAAACCCTTTATTGCAACTGTTGTGAGTTAAACGCCCGATTACTGAAAAGCAAGTACCGTCCATCGATATACTATACTGTTACTACCATTTGATATCGTCTGAACCTTTTGAGATCTGTCCGGTTTTATTTTCTATGTTGGTGTGAGTAATCAGAGAGTTTTCTACATTGATATATACTCTTCCTATATGGTTTTCTATCTGTATATCCTTCAGAATTGGTATTGTACCTTTATTTGATCACCACTTAAGAGCGCAAATATATGAGTAGTTTTCAGTGCCTATTCGAGCGTATGTGTGTATGTGTTTGATACATTCGTTAGTACATGGCATAAATTTAAAAGCAAAATATCTGGATTCTACAGTCCCTGTGGTAGTTATATCAAAGTAAATACCTAAATTAGGGAATCATTTTCGGTGTAGGATCTCTTTCTTATGCAGTATACCTATACAGCTATAAAACAGCACTCTGCAGCAGTGAGTATGTATACATATTTGAATACATTTGTATGCGGTTATGCTGTGTACCGCGTAAGAAAGAAAGATTATTTTTATAATCCTACATTCTAATCCATTATCCCCGAAAAATTATTCGCTATATCTAGGTATTTACATCTGATAGATGTAAAGTAGAGTTGTCATCCAGATTATACCTTTATATTCATGGTACAAAGTAATATTTCCATGGAAACTTTTAAAAGGTTAACAACTGTTTCAACTTACTTCAGCTACATACATCGTGTCCCCAGCCTGTAGACAAAGAATGAACACCCTCGTAATACTACCTCTCACAAACGCTGTGAAACAGTTTTGGTTTTAATTAGAAGTAAAAATCAAAATCAAAATATTCTAACAAATTTAATTCCAAATAATCAAAAAAAAGTAGCATACTGTATTATTAGTGACACAAATAAGATGACAAGAGATGCCTGTATGAGTATGAAATGCATGCTTTTCATCAATAAAACTTTTACATATTATGGCCACGTCACATTAATCAATTATTTTAACAATTTTAAAACCATTGTTTTCTCGGTAAATGCTAAACCGATTGTTATAATACTTTGCATATTGGTCAAAAATACCTTAATAAACGTGTAGTGTTTGTCTATGTCCACAAGCTGGGGACACATTGTATATTACAACGTCTGTACAGCGCCATTGCCTAAAGCCGTATGGATAAAAAAATCTGCTTTTCACTGCATGTTTCTTTGTTCATTCAAACATATTAACAAATGAAGTGGGAGCTACCTGATCTATCACTTCATTTGCGCCTAACCCAATGCCATGGCAATTCATTCTAGATTGGGAACATATTATTTATATAGGTAGGTACTGTGTTAATTTGTAAGGTCTGAGGGTAAGCCTTAGATAAGTACTTTTCCTAAATAGATATTTGTAGGAATTGAACAGTCTCTGAAGATTTACATACTAGGAAAAGAGTTGTGATGATGTTTTGATCATAATTTAAGGCGTCGTAAGGCAACCAGTAGCATGAAATGGGGCTGAAATTGCCCCCATACCTTTCCCTGCTTACAACGATGCGTAAAGTCACGCTCTTTGAACATCCACGGCTGATCGGGCGCGGTCAACGTTCAGAGCACTTGATCGATAAACGCCAATAAATAGTACCATCAATGTTTGTTCAGCATTTTATGATACGACCATGATACGACAGAAGCTGGTTTTAAATGCTCATTAGAATATCCGACCCGACAGGAATAAGAAAATCGAAACGTAAAGAAAACGAAAAGATAGTGAAAGCATCAAAATCAAAAGCGGAAACTTTAAATAAAATCTTCTGTCTTAGTGAAGACGAAAAGTGTTTTGTCTCTTATGGAAATCCACTATCCGCTCGAAAGCGGGTTGTCTAAAATCCCGCCAAGACGCATCGGAGCAGCAGTTTTTATATAGTAGGCTTACTTAGATTTTCTGTCCTATATTGTTTATTGTAGTGGCGATATTTGTATGACGTGCTTATCGGAGCAGCTGTTTTCATTTAGTCGGCTTACTTAGATTTTCTGTCTTATCTTCTTTAATAAAAAGGCGATATTTATGTGACGTGCTTTTGACAAATGCTAGCTAACAATATATGCCCCTTTTTTACAGTGCATAGTACGGCGCGCAATATCCTTTGAATAGTTGATCGAAGCGAAGGTGGATAATACATTTATTAAATTTTTTAAAGTTTTGGGAAAACTTACAGCTAAGTGACCGACTACTCAACCGATGATCATGAAGCATATACCTACATTATCCCTATAAGGCTTCCCCTATAAGGGCGATATGACCACTATCCCTACTCTGGACATGCTGGTTGGAGATAGCAGGGCATAGCATTTTGGACCACCGACGTTGCTGCCCGTCGCGTGCGGCCAGGGGATTTTGCTGTGCCGCCAAAGCCCCGTTTTTACATAAGGGTACGATAGGCAAGTGACGTTGGCTTGGGTTCCAAAGATGGAGGTTGGAACCCCTTACACGTTTTCAAGTATTGAAAAGGACATAGGGTACTTTTCCCCCAAATAGTACTGTTTTCGTGGGATAGAAAAATACATTTTAAAATACCTTTTAATGTAAGCGAAGCTGCGTTCAAAGCTATTATATTAAACCGTTTTAGATACCATTTGTACGAACAAACGGTTACCTACTGACCCGGAAAGAAATTGAAATTGAAATTTCATAGTTTATACAATACATAATTGTATAAACTATGAAATTTCAATTTCTTTACTTTCTTACATATATGTAAAATAAAAGATTTACAGAATACAAGGAGTTTCGCATACACATTAAGTAAATTTAAATCTTAGTACTAATTAATACTAAAGTTAGTTTATGTTCCTACAAACCTATATAAATAAAAACAATTTTAGCATCTTAGAAGTTTCTACTTATACACGACAAACAAAAAGGAAAATTAAGAATAAAAATGATACCGAATAAATAATTAGTAAAGGAACTTTCATAAGCTCAGTATGCCCTGCTCAAATCAGCCATAACATAGACATGCAGTAAATAAATACGTGTTAGTTATAAGAATTTTCATTTACAAAATTCTCACAAATTCTTATACGTAAGTCGGGTAATGTAAACGCACTTCAGAACCACATTCCAGTGATTTGTTTTAAAGTTTATGACCTTTCGTCTACAGTTACTGAAACATTGAATCGAATTCTTCGGTAAATTGAAGTAAATTGCAGGACGTACCTACAGTAATTGCTCTATCTAACAGCAAACGGCAGATCAAAATGATAAACTCCTAAAAACTTCTACAATTTAGTGAAAAAAAAAATGTATGGTTCTTCTTCGTATGAGCTAATGGCCAATTCTGGTGTCGGAGTTTTTAGGCCGCCGACTTGGCTTATTGACTGAAAAAGCTGGGACCAACATCTTAACGTGCCTTCCGAAGCACGAAAGCATGAGTGATCTAAATGCCATTAAACGGTTACCCATCCAAGTAGTGACCGGGCGGTGTTGCTCAACCAAGATGATCTCCTAAGAACACCGAATTTAGCCTCGCTCTAATAGTCAATTTAACTACTTGTTATCGTATATTCTGTAGTTAAAAAGATAAAACCATATTTTTTTAAAGTACCTACCATATTTACCTAGAATATTTATTCTTAAACGACTCTGTATTTCAATGAAAATAGAAAACTACACCTCCGGAGAGACAACTATTAAAATTTTATAGACATTTCACTTTCATCAACATTCACTCTTTCTTGAAACGGAAATTAGTTAATTACCAAGAGATCGTCGATAAAGTATGCAGATTGCAATAGTCAAATTAGCTATTGTTTTATAACGTCTTATCTTAAATCAGAATCGAGTCTACATTAGACTTTTATAATTGCCCGAAGTTGAAAATAGCACATGGCTCACCTGCGGAATGATCAGTTAACTGTGTTGCAAACAGAAATGATTGACACCGATCCTGTTTTAACAAAAAGTGACAGTTTGTCAATTGACGTTCATTGAATTTCGACGGATGAAACGTCAAAGTTTGTACAGGATCGGTGTCGAATCATTTCTGCTTGCAACAGAGTCAGCCGATCACCCCGCTGATGTTACGAAAGTGTAACCATTAGGTAGGAACATTATAACAAAGCATTGTTTCGTAGGTCACCCATGTTTGGAGCGGAGTATTCCCGTTTGAGAACCTCATTTTTGAACACCCAACGCGCCCTACGAAGCAACGCCCTGCGTAACAGTGACAAGTGTCGCAATGATAAACCTGTGTTTTATTTTAGGTATTTTTTTGTGTTTTCTCATTTCTTGTGTTTTTGTGTTTTAATGTTGCTTTTCAATTTTTCAAACATCTATTGTTTATCCTCCTCTATGCTTCTGGCTTTATCCCATGTTATTTGGGGTCAGCCCTCCTAGTACTTCTGCGCCACACCGTACCGTTTTGGTTGTGGGCACAGTTGTGGGTTGTCTCTGTTGTTGTGTTGCTCGCTAGCATGTGGTTTTTTATTGCTCGTAGCCGGGTCATTAGTGGTCGTCCAAGCCCTCTTTTTCCCTCCACTATATTCATAACTCTTATATCTTAGTCATATAGTCATCTTCTCGCCTCATCACATGTCCGTACCAGCGTAAGTGGTTCTCGCTAAGTTTATATCTTAGCGATTTTAAAAGTGCCACGGATATATTAGTTTCATATTCTGTCAGTTTTCGAAACTCCACCAGACCAGCGTAGCATCTTCATCTCTGTGGTATGCATTTTCGGTTCATCCATCTTCCAAATCGGCCAGCACTCAGATCCATATAGTAGGGCTGGTCTTACTGCCCTCTTGTATACGTTGCCTTGATTTTAACGTTTTCAAACATTTATTTATGAAATTCAACTTGAGGCATAAAGGTGTTATGCCTTATGTGCCTGTATTTCACCGGCACCCACACCCTTCAAATCGAAACACAGCAATGCTGCTTGGCGGCAGAATTGTAGTACTTCCCCGGATGAGCTCTTTATATTTACGTGCCGTGTAACTGCCATATTGAATTATAGAAAAAAAATATAGCAGATTTCTTCTACTTCTTCGAATGAGTTAGTGGCCCACTCTGGTGTCGGAGTCTCTGGTTTTAGGCCGCCTAAAGGCCTCCAACATGGCTTAATGACTGGAAAAGCCGAAGAATTAGCTGATTGATAAGTTTAAAAACAGATGACCAGAAAAGTAGCCATAGACTACCTAAGTACCTAACTTTCTGAGCGTGTAAATGATCCAAGCTATACCATACAGATCCAGGCTGAACAACTAGTAAAAAAAAACTCAGGCGCAGATAATCAGCGATGGGATCTCCGCCTTCAGGCTCGCATTGTTTGTAAATGAGCAAAAACAAAAATAAACGTTTGATAATGCCCTTCGACTCAATTGTCTCGGACCTTGAATCGAGTCATTGTGACTTTTTTAAATAAACAATTATTTCTGGCTGGCTTTTGTTATGCAAATTAAATTAGTAACGAAAGTTCGAGACAGCAATGTTGGGTCTTTGGTCGTTATTGCTTTAGTATTATGTATATTAAATTAATATTGCTCTATCATATGAAGTTCCTGGGTTGGAACTTCTTATAACAGAGCTAAGTTAAGCTAAGTTTGAATGAGCAGAAATTTGAACACCCCGTTCGTTTTGTTAACTTGTTTGCTTGGCCACTTTGTAAAAACTGCGGTATTCAATTAATTTATCAAGTCATCCTATATTTAGATGTGTAGGGAGCTAAACCAGACCCAAAATTAAAAAACCACAGTAGATTAAATCAAAATATAGACCAAACTCAAAGGATCTGCAATAGAATACTCATAATGTAGTACCTCCTTACTATGGTGATTTGGTTTGTATTTGACTACAAGTTGCTTGTTCTATCACAACATAATAAATGATCCGAATCTATGAAGGACAAATATTATGTGCCTTTGATTAAAATAAACATAATAATTAAAATAAACGTTTTTTTCTATAACTTTGCAATGTTCTGAATTAATATGATAAGTATTTGTATTTACATCTACACTAATATATATAATAGAGAGGAAAAATTTGTACTTTTGTGTGTGTGTGTGTGTGTGTGTGTGTTTGTGTGTGTGTATGTTTGTAATGAATAAAATCAAAATCTACTCTACCGTTTTCAAAAATTCTTTGACCATTGGAAAGCTACATTCGCCCTGAGTAACATAGGCTATATTAGGTAGAAATGTAAAAAAAATCTTATGTCCACGTGCGAAGCCGGGACGGGCCGCTAGTAGTTCTAATAAAAGATAATAATATACAAAAAAATCGGCTTCTAAAATATTTGAAGTAATCCGAAAATCTCTGATATTTCAGCAAATAATTTAACTTTAAATAAAAGCAACTCGTAGAATTCGAAAACTTCAAAGTAATGAAATTCACGAGACGACAATCATCGCTTAGAAATTTGGAGACAGTCCGATTGTATAGATACCAAGGTATTTTTCTGAAATATTTACGAGTAAATCGTGTTTCGGGCATTTCAGAGTAACAAATACCAAAATTATATTCATCACTAATAATCAACGTGGTCGCGTTTAGAATTATAGATATGAGTGGAACAGAAATAGAGTACCTGAATCTTGGGTGTGATGTTATTCGTGTTTTTTACCAACAATCTCATTACCCGAGCTATCTGAAGCAACTTATTTATTCATCAGCCTATCAGTCCACTGCTGGACCTATGCCTTCCCCTCCCCCTAAAAAGCGCCATTGTGCCCCATTGTTCTCAGCTCGACGCTTCCAGCTTCTACCAGCAGCCTTCGCAAATAATCACTCCATCTAGCTGAAGGGCGTCCTACACTATGATTGCCGAACCGCGGTCTCCACTCAAGAACTCGTACACCCCGTGTCATGATTTCTAAATTATTATTATAATTTTTAAAAAGGATTGCGTCATTGGATGGGCAATGCTAATATTTTTTGCTAAATCATTTATTTATAAATATTTTGCTTGGTCTCACGACACGAGCCGAACTCGGCATCGGCACTGTTCGGAAAACGAACAGAGGTAACAACCAATAACGACTATGGTGACGTTAGAGTGAAAAACACTCCTTGTGGAGCTCTCGAGCAGCAAAGTGGTCTAAAGGCTCTCTCTGCCTACCTGTTGTTGTAAAATTAAAATTAGGATTGAATATACCAGGTAATATGATCAATAAAGGAAAAAGGCCAGGTCAGGAGTACCTACCCTAAGCCGACGAACATGTATGAAGAATGTGATGAGAGTGAATGAAGCAAAAGAGGTATGACAGAATCGTAGCAAGTGGAGATCCATGGTCTCTGCCTACCCCTGTGGGAAAAAGGCATAACTGTATGTATGTATGTATGTATGTAGGTATATGATCAAATTCGGTGTTTTATTAAAAACGGTTATCGGTTCTTTGGCAGATATGGCCAGCCGACTGCCACTTCAGCTTGCTAATGCTCTGAGATATGTCGACAGCTTTGGTTCTATGTCGGATTATACAGTTATTTGTACAGCACCCTAAAATTTTATATTGAGAAAGTTATGATAACTTACAGCTCAGTACCTACATTTGTAGTTACATTAGGTATAAAAGTAATGTATCAGTCTCATCGAGTTTACAGTGTTTATGCACAGGCTTTGCTCCTCATGAATTCCCTGAAGTAACTTTCCAACATTAGATGGTTATTCCTGGCCGGCAACGGTACAGCTATATAGATACATACATTACAATTGTTTGTGATCGATCTGGTGGTAATTTCTTCCGTCTAACTACAAGATGAAGAAATATTTACGTACAAAATCATGTATCAGGATAAAGCTAAGTATGAAATGTAGGGATTACAAGACGTGAATGTTCAAAATGAGTAATGTGTTTTCAGCGTTAGTTTATAGCGACTATAAACGGCGCTAAGATAAATTCATGGAAGAGTTAAAGCGTAAGTTACAGCGCCCAATTTGTTGAATACAATTTTGTAAAAGGATCGCCGATATAAGAATCATTATTAGATCCGTATGTATGAACCCCTGATTCATCTAGGGCAAACTTATTCCGTTTTAATTTGAGCTCAGATTTGTATCTATCTATATAGATCTATCAAAAAATCTATGCATGTACGTCACAATAATTTGAACTATGTCAGAGTGAGTGACTCAGTTTGTGAATATTCGCTGAGGTTCTAAAACTTTTTCACTGTGGCGTGTCTGTTTCCCAATTTCTAATTTAGCAAGTAGCAATAAATAGACCAAAGCTTACATAACTAGAAGGACAGTGACAAGAGCTTGGTATTTGTTCAGGGGTTTCAATCGGAATCAAACGTGATCATGACTAGAGCAAATATGTTAGATATTTTCATTGGAAAACTATCAAAATCAGTTTGAGTCACGATTTAGACCAGTAACTATTATTTTTCTCAGAAAACAAATTATGAAACAAATTGAACCTAAGAGTTGGACGGTGTAACATGTGCTGAACTGTTAACACCGATATTGTCTCTGTTACGAGATATTGCACATATTACTCATACTATATTAAGGGGATTTCTGACCCTATGGAACGGACACTGATTTATTTTATGGTACTTTAAGACCAATTATATTGAAGGCATATGTGTTGCCGCTTCATTCCAATATACAAGTATGAAAATTGTTATGGTTTCCAATTGAATGTTAAGGATCATAGATTATATTAATATGTTTATGATAGCATTGTAGGGATAAATTAACTTAAAAATATGTACCCATTCTAAGCGCAATTCCATAAACTAGATTTTGTCCCACAATGATCATACCTAAATAATTTGTAATTTGTAAATTAATATAATTTGTAAGCCCTATTTGCTAAACGGATAGAGAGAATCAGTTGGACTGAGAACATTCAAACTTGAGTAGAAACATCATCGAGGGAAAGGTAGAAGTAAAGCGTGGAAGAAGAAGACCAAGAATAAGCTACATGAACCAGATAAAAGAGAAGGTTGCCGTCATGTCGTATAAGGAAGTGAAAGAGACAGCAATGGAAAGAGCTAAATGAAGAGAATTGCATCACTACACCGACAAAGCTAGGCTCTTAAATTATAAAAATGATATGTGCTAAGCGCGTAACGAAGTAGCACCCTTATAAATTTTGAAGCAGTAAATCGTTCGTTTTTGGCCATGTTAATTTCGATTCTGATCAATACGAAGTAAAACAATAATGACTGAATAAAACTTACAAAAAGGCTCAAATTTATTTATTTTTATTTATTTATTGATTTAACATTTACAATATCATAACAGTCTTAGACCAAAACGATATTGAAAATAACAGTAGTATCTATTACCAAAAACTTATGACCTACTTAATAATATGGGGCCCTTTCTGTGAAATTCAAATGATAAAAAAATTCACGTTCGCATAATTTCATCGGAAGTTTACAAGCCCGCAAAAAATGTGCCTTTTCGAAAGTTCAAAAAATCAACAGGAGTATTTTCATACTCTGGCAGTATTAATTATTCGACTCGATTTCTATTCTAACGATTTTCAGGATCTCAGAGCGTCAACATTCATTCATTTATTCATTTATTCAATATAATAATTCTGCCCCACAATTTTAATTTCCATCAATAATAAAATAACATTCGAATATTATCATTTATATTTTATTAAATAATTTTATTCATTTGGCACACAAAACGGAACACGATCAAATTAAAACATATAAGAATATCACAATAATAAGTTCTAGATTGTATCCTAAAGCATGTATATACATAGCATGTTAAAAGTAGAATATTAAAAACAGTTCTGTGTAGGCAAGCAAAAGAAAAGTTAATAAGCAAAACAAGATTAAAAAGAGAATTTAAAAGGGCCTTACTTATAAAAATCTGTCAAAAGATAAGCGATGCTTAAACTATTGCCATCTCTTACCGTTGGATATTGACAATCAGTGACAGGGATAACTTTAAGCAATGGTTAAATTTAAGTAGCGTATATAAGTAAGGATAATATCAATCTTATTTACAGATTAACTTTTTTATATTTGGAGCTGGATGAGAGAGGCACAGAACAGACGAGGCTGGCAAAAACTAAGGGAGACCCAGCTGTGCGTGATTTCGGGTTGAGATGATGATGATGATGATGATGAAGTTATTTGAAGCTCATTTTTACACAAAATTGGATTCGTCTCGATAACTTTCAAACATTAGAAAGGAGCGCTGCAGTTCTTGGATCTTGGATGGCTAAAACTAAGGGAGGCATATACCCAGCAGTGGGTGGTTCCAGGCTGAGATGATGATTATGATGATGAAGATATTTGGTGCTTATTGTCACACAAAATCGGATTCGTCTCGAAAACTTTCAAACATTAGAAAGTAGCGCTGCAGTTCTTGGATCTTGGATGGCTAAAACTAAGGGAGGCTTATCTATACCCAGCAGTGGGTGATTCCAGGCTGAGATTATGGTGATGATGAAGCCTGAGCTGTAATATTTTATCGCTCATTCATCATACATTTTGAACGACACACCTTCCCGGACACCGCATCTCGCCCTGAGTTTGAAGTGTCCAATGATCCCGTGTAAAGATGTAATATACATTATCAAAAAATCCCATAATCAAAACCGGCTTGTATTCGAAAGTAGTACGGCAGATCTTGGATCATGGATGGATCGAGTGAAAGCGGTAGATAGCTGTCAGTAATTCAACAGCAGTAATAGACAGGATCTGTTTCAGTATTCCAATTTACAGCGACGCGGAAGCGGAAACTATCAATCATTGGTGACGTTCGCAATATACTCGCGTGGTTTACATGGGAACTGGGTGTTAGTTTGATATATTATGGAGACGTTGTTGTTTATGACGAATTTTAATTAATAGGGTAATATTAGTAGCTATATGGTTTAGTCAGTTTGAAAATGGAATAGAATATAGAATAGATTAATGTTTTATTACGAAACTTAATTCGAGACACAATCTCAAAAATCAAAAATCTCAGATCCGTTAATAACCTGCTACTGGAAATCCTTTCATAGTCCCTCTTTTTTTGGCAATTCCTTTTCCGTTGAGGCAGTTTGACTGTGGAATGGCCTGCCTCCTGATATTAGAGGGATCGAGTCTAGAGAGACATTCAAACGACTATTGCGGGAGCACTATTTGAAGAGGTTGTACTTGCAGATCTTTTCCATGCGAAGTTGTACACTGTTTACGGTATATCAGAATATTGTATCGGTAGGTTAGTTTTTGTCAAGTTAATTCGTTTATGTTTATATTTGTTTAGTTTTGGTTTAGCGTTGATTATTAGTATATTATTCACATAATTGATCTGTTTATTAATCTAAAGTTAGCACGCCAACCTCTTATCTGAACCTATTTCTGGTTGACAGGTAGAAAATGCCTACGGCATTAAGCCCAGCCTTTGTAACATATTTTATGTGTGCAATAAAGTATTCAAACAAATAATAATTTGTCTAAAATTGTCGACATAGCTCAAAGAATTAGCAAGCTGAAGTGGCAGTGTGCTGGCCATATATGCCGAAGAACCGATAACCGTTGGGGTAAACGAGTTCTTGAGTGGAGACCGCGGCTCGGCAAACGTAGTGTAGAACGACCTCCGGCCAGGTGGAGTGACGATCTACGAAAGGCTGCTGGTAGAAGCTGGATGCGTCGAGCTCAGGAAAGGGCGCAATGGTGCTCATTAGAGGAGGCCTATGTCCAGCAGTGGACTGCTATAGGCTGATGATGAAAAATGAAAACAATAATTTTAGATTTTTATAAAAAAAAACAAAAAGTTAAATTAAATAATAAAGATTTAAAAACAGTGACAATAATGTCATCGTGCCGTTGCGTTGCTACAAATTGGGGTCGAACTCAGCATGAAGTTGTATTGAGAATGCAACGCTGTTCTTCCGTCGGATCCAAGGATATTTTATTCAAGAACATCAATATCCATAAAACGACGACCTCTGTGGCGCAGTGGGTGAAGGTCCGCCTGAGACGCAGAAGATTACGGCTTTGATTCCCGTCGCGAGTCAAATGTTTGGATTCTGCAAATTTTTGTCTCATAATTTTGTGCAGTTTCTTGGCCAGGCCAGCTGAAGCGACACATAATTTTATTGTTTTATCTACATTTTTAAGTATTTTGTCATTAACGAGGCTGAAAAAGTAACTTAATTTAGGAACTACATTCTAGATTTATATAACTACATAAATCAGTATGTACTTAGATTAAATAGTTACATGAAGTTAAACATACAATAAAATATGAAAGTGTTATTCTTTTCTTTTCATTCAACTTTATTTTCACAATATATTCCCAACTTTAAAACCATCTCTACCAGAAACTCTGACCGACAGATATGTACAAACTATATTTGATAGTTATTACTGAAGATGGGATCTACGTCGGACACTTCCATTTTGAGTTATCCACTGCAGAGTTTATGTTACCCTCCGGCTTAGCTTTTACCCCACAGACAAGAAGCATAACATACAGTATAGACACTTCGAACAATGAATAACTCGGTTTAGTCCTAATTAATTCCCACAGCTGATGTGCTCTGTAATGGAAATCCGTGGACCAACCCAAAAACTCGAATCTTATCGATCTAACATTACAAGAGTTGAAGACTTATTCATATTGAAAAACGGGAATTTTCACGTTCCGTGACATCGGTGAGAGTAAATTCACGTTAGTTTCATGAGTTGAAGACTTGTATGGAAAATGTAAGGTTTTACTTAGAATTTCATTCTATTTTTTTGTAAGTTAAAAAAGGTTACGTATCTACGAGAAATGCCTCGAATTCGACGGCCTCTGTGGCGCAGTGGGTGTAGGTCTGCCTGAGACGAAGAAAGTTACAGGTTCGATTCCCGTCGCGGGACAAATGTTTGCATGTTCTGCAGATATTTATTTGGTCTGGGTGTTTTCTATGTTCTATGTATGGTATAAACGTATTCACAAAAAAAACTGTATATTATGTAGTATATCAATCATGCGGTTCCCATAATACAAGCTCTGCTTAGTTTGGGCTACATGATGCTGTGTGATTACGTCCAGCATTATTATTATTAAGTACCTACCCAATTTGTATTGTATAATGATTTGTTGTTTGGGGGCATTTTTTTTTTCTTCTTTCTGTTGCTATTGTGTGGTAGCTGGTTTATATAAGCACTTACTATGTTAATGACTTTTGTACTGAATGTTTCAATTCTGACAGCATGCATACTAAAGTAATATTTTCTAGACTAATTCTACTGCTTCTAAGTATAAAAAATATTGTCTGTGCTTTTACGTTGCAGTTTTATACCCTCAGCGTCGTCAGCTAATGTAAGCAATTTTTGTAGTTTTATGGGGTCTGCTTTTTGATGGGCTTTACTCTGTTATCAGATAAATGACTGTTGGCATTATTTTATACTTTCACCTAACACAAATTATGACACAATGTGGTTATTTGTTTTTATTTTTATCAAAGATTATTTCTCTACAAGTGTTAATAAGTTTTAGACACCGATTAACAAATATTTTTTTTTTATTAAATAATCTATTTTTCTCATTGTTGAAGATTAAATTATATGTAGAAAAGAGTAAAAAGATGTGTTCATTGTTCATAACAGTAAAAATTTACCAACCTTCAATTACCGTGGAAAAATACAAAATAGGCTATTAAAATCTAAAGTGTAGATGCTTTACCAGGTTTAAAAACGAATTGAGCAAACTCCGAAGTTTGCTCATTTAAACTTACCTACTATCAAAGCTACGCTACTATACTTTAGGTATAGGCCCCACTTGTCTGACCTGGCGCGGGCATGGCACGGGCGCTTTCCTATTCCATTCAAATTTAATACAAAATTCATGGAAATAAAGCACAATTTAGCTCGGACGACTTCGCGTCATAAGCACGTCCGATCAACGACATACCGTGTGTCCTAAATTGTGCTTTATTTCCATGCATTTTGTATGAAATTTGAATGGAATAAGAAACCGCCAGTGCCTTGTCTGCGTCCGACGAGGTCACATTCATCGGGCACGGACATGGCGCAGACATGGCACAGGCGGTTTCCTATTCCATTCAAATTTCATACAAAATGCATGGAAATAAAGCACAATTTAGGACACACGGTATGTCGTTGATCGGACGTATGACGCGCCATTTCGGCGCCCGCGCCCGATCGCCGCCAGATGGGCGTCAGATGGCCGCCAGTTCCGTAGTATGTACTTGCTTGCGACATACGTCTGTTAGTGATGTAAAAATGCGTGACGAATGACGATATCGAATTTAATATTGTTTTTTTTGAATTGATTGTAAAATATGCAACGCTTTATGATCATTGTCGTTCCATTATTGTAACTGAAATGTTCAAGATAAATTGTGGCTGGAAATCGGAAAGAGATTAAACTAAACCGGTATTAAGATTTTTTTATGTAATACCCATGGTAATACTAGCTGGTCCTTGTGCAAATTCGTTTGCGCGTATTTTCTTCAACTGTATCAGGGCCCGATTTGGTAACCCGATGAAGAGGTTTTCGGCAGGGTTTTTCCAAAAGTTTAGTTAACCATCTCCGTATGGTTTACACTATTATTTGATAGGTTAAACAATTCAAAACCCTTTTGATTAGGTTATCTGATCATGAGGGTTATCAATAGTATTGGGTTTTGGTATTATTCCAAAACCCATTCCTTAGGGTTACCCTTTTTATCATTGTAACACGGGTTATAAGTGGGTTATAGGAGATAATGGAGAAAATAATTTCGGTCAAAAGATTAAAAATAATTGCGGTAATTGTGTTCTAAGCATTAAGGGTGGAAATGCAGACTACTAATTGTTTATTTTACGCAATAATAATTATATTATAATAAAATAGGAATAAATTTTCAATGACAGCTGTCAAACTTAAATCGACATATCTCGAGAACTACTTATCATAGACTTGCCTTTACTAGCTCAAATGATTGCTATTGACATGAACTTAATTTTCGATGACAGCTGTCAAACTTAAATCGACCATATCTCGAGAACTACTTATCTTAGACTTGCCTTTACTAGCTCAAATGATAGCTATTGACAAGACCTTAATTTTCGATGACAGCTGTCAAACTTAAATCGACCATATCTCGAGAACTACTCATCTTACACTTGCCTTTACTAGCTCAAATGATAGCTATTGACAAGACCTTAATTTTCGATGACAGCTGTCAAACTTAAATCAACCATATCTCGATAACTACTCATCTTAGACTTGCCTTTAGTAGCTCAAATGATAGCTATTGACAAGACCTTAATTTTCAATGACAGCTGTCAAACTTAAATCGACCATATCTCGAGAACTACTCATCCTAGACTTGCTTTTACTAGCTCAAATGATTGCTATTGACATGAACTTAATTTTCGATGACAGCTGTCAAACTTAAATCGACCATATCTCGAGAACTACTTATCTTAGACTTGCTTTTACTAGCTCAAATGATAGCTATTGACTAGACTTTAATTTTCGATGACAGCTGTCAAACTTAAATCAACCATATCTCGATAACTACTCATCTTAGACTTGCCTTTAGTAGCTCAAATGATAGCTATTGACAAGACCTTAATTTTCAATGACAGCTGTCAAACTTAAATCGACCATATCTCGAGAACTACACATCCTAGACTTGCTTTTACTAGCTCAAATGATTGCTATTGACATGAACTTAATTTTCGATGACAGCTGTCAAACTTAAATCGACCATATCTCGAGAACTACTCATCCTTTACTTGCCGTTACTAGCTTACATGATAGCTATTGTTAAGATCTTAATTTTCGATGACAGTTTTTAGTTTGATAGCTGTCATCGAAAATTAAGATTTTATTAGTAGCTATCGGCAAGTCGGCAAGTCTAGGATGAGTACTTCTCGAGATATGGCAAATTCAAGTTTGACATATGTCATTGAAAATAAAGATCTTGTCAATAGCTATCTTTTGAGCAATTAACGGCTAGTCTAGGATGAGTAGTTCCTGAGATATAACCATTTATAGATGAATTTGTAGAATGAGTTTCGAGTGGAGCTTTGAGTTGAGTTTTGAGTTTGAGTTTTAGAGTGACAGTGACAGTGACAATCAAAAATTATTATTCAAAATAGTTTAGAGGTCATATTTTTCTTTTTAACACGTTGACTGCGGGTCTCGGACATAACGCTTTACAAAATACTCATTATGTGTACTGTCGGCTTTGCCTAATAAATACAATAAAAATAAAAAATAACGCAACGCAGAGTACTCTGCGATGATGCCCTATGAAAACTGACTGAAACACATTTTTTTCTTTTTAACATGTTGGCTGCGGGCCTCAGTCATGACATAACTGATGACTTATGAAAACTGAAACACCGTTTTTTTTCTTTTTAATATGTTGACTGCGGGTCTCGTATATGATAACGCATACTCTGCGATGATGACCAATGAAAACTGACTGAAACACAGCACTTTCCTTATGTTTTCAAAACTTTTCTTTAATGCAGTGACGCTCTTCCTTCAACCAAATAAAGCGATCCGAACTTATACCTAATGGTAATGATTGACGACATAAATCAAGAGTCAAAATCTAAATTCCCCCACCCAGTGTCAGGCGTAATGATAACCATTGTGTAACATTCAAAAAAACCTATCAAGAGGTAACTCCATTCATTCGTTTAACCTCATAAGAGGTTAACCCTATCGACTGAAAACCAAAAGGAACGGGTTACACTTTCGCTTGTGTTAGGAGGAGAATACCTAAACGAAAGGGTAATCCCGTCAACTGTATAACCCAATGAAGGGATTTCACTTTCGAAGCAACTAACTCAAAATCGGGGTTGTACGGGCCCTGATCTGTATATTTATTAATTGTATGCACGAGAGCAAGAGCATCTTCGTCTTCTGAGAATGACATGCTGACACATCGATACCGGACAACAGACTGCACTACACTTGTGCCTCTGTCACGTCATTTCTGCGTCTTGTCCGAGCCATGTCCGCGCCATGCCCGTGCCATGTCCTCGCCACGTCCGTGCCACGTCCGCGCCATGTCCGCGCCATGTCCTTGCCCGATATGTGTGACCTGGGCCTTACAAGGCCATACATCGTTCTACATGAACGAAACCAAAGCACCTTTAAGCGTATGTAAAGCAGCGGTTCCAATAAAAAGGTCCCATTCGCACGGTCGCCTCAGAACAAAAGCAAATCGAAATGGCGACGGCATCGGCATAGGCAACGAAAGCATGCGTGCATTAATTCCCGTAATTTATAATCGCTTATGCGGCGGAGTCTATGTTATACAGCGTGTTTATTCGTATATAAAATTTCTTCTTTTCGCCCGCAGAAGCCAGATAAAAATGTTATTCCTTATCTCTATTAACATACCAATGATGTGCAAAATTTCAGTTTAATTCATTTAGTACGGATCCAATTGGGTAAATGTCACTTACTAATTAAAAGTTCCATTTAGAATTTTTTTTCCGTTCTAAACTATTCAGTAGTTTTAGTTGGAAGGACTATCTTCAACTTTTTCCTTTATTAAGAGTATAATGTTACTTAACAAGCAACTATTTGTTTATCAGCCTCTGCGAATAAGAAACGAAAAATCTGTTTAAATTTTTATATAAAGAATCATCAACAATACCGTAAAGGAAAAGATGAAAAGGCAAACTGAACTCCTATATGGAAGAAGAGCAAAATACAGCGCTCAATTAATGGATAGGAGTGCAAGGAAGGAAGGGAGGCCTTTGCCCTATGCAGTGGGACAACTCAGGCTTCAAAATGTAAAATCCAGCTTATAATAATAAATAATAAACAAACAATAATCTCGCCCAGTTCGCAATTAAAAGCAGCGTAGCAGGCACAAGGCCAGCATGCAAAGCCTACATTATGACATACCTACTTAAGTCATACGTTTTAGGTAAACCTTCTAGATGTTATAGCACAAGATAAAGGAAGGCCCTTTGTATAATTCCATACCCTCATGGACCTATAGGACAAAAAACACGAGAATACTCACCATTTTACCAACAAAAAAATCTAGGCAAGAAAATTACATTACAATTTGTATGGCTCTGTCCCCACTTAAGCGTAGGCAACAACAATTGTAAATACCATCCAAGTTTTCTTAATAACGGTCCTGAAAACGACAAAGTACTTCAGAATGGGAGAACTTTTAATAGTGCGGACTTGGATGGTCACGTTTTTCTTTACACGAGAACAGTTTCGATCAGGAAAAAATGTTTTGAATCATATGGAAATCTTTATGTAAAGAATAATTGCCGTGAGTTTGTCTCGCAAAAACTCGAAAGTGGCTCAAGTGATTTGAGTTTTCGTTGTTTTGATACTGATAGGGTAGGTAAAAAGGAACAGAGACCAAAGCACGAATATTTTGATATATCGTAGCGTAAACGCGTCGTAAAATTATTTTACAACGCATTATTTTGAATCTATGCTTTACGCGCTTTACATTTCTACGCGAAGCTGGGTGCGTCGAGCTCAGGACAGGGCGTAATGGCGCTCATTAGGTGAGGCCTATGTCCAGCATCTGTGGACTGATATAAGCCGATGATGATGATGATTATTATTATTATTATTTTATTACACATTACTCATTACAATCAATAAAAGCCATTATCTTATTAAATTCAACGGTTTTGATCTGGCTCGAAACATAACTTAAGTGCGCACTTTAAAAACAATATATTATTACTAAGTGGACAGAAAATGTGTTCAAAAAAAACATGAGCTACATAGAAATTTATGAAGAAGATTAAAAAACAAGTAAATAAGTGAAAGTACCTATTCATAACAATGTTAGAAAACAATTTGAGGCGATAAAATTACAAAAAATAATTGAGAAAAAAAAAAACAAATTTGCTGATCAAGTGACTTGGTAGCCCTGGACGCTATTATGGGCATCTGAGCAACCGGTAATATGTATTTGATAGTCTTTATAAATCTGTTTAATTTTGAGTTAAAAATGTCTAGTTCATCAAATCTAAATTTTACTATTTCATTATTTATTATTTTAGATTATGATGAATAGTAGAAATTTTAGTAATAGTAAGGCTTTTTTAGGGCTTGTTGAAACTATTAAGAAAGATTTTTGTGTATCAAAGGCCTTATATTTTACTAACTCAATGGGACGTCGACTGGGTAGTAAAATAATAATTCTAATTAGTCCGTCAAATAGATCAACAAAAAATATTGGACATGTATTTTTTTATTTATTAAATAAATAAAAATTGACGGAGATAAAGAGCGTCAAAGTTCGGGAGTGGGAGCTCGTGACGTCACGGCAAGGTAAAAAGTGTACAAAGCTGTGACGTCACGCAGAACTTCAACGCACTATATCTTTGTATTTTTTTGTTTAATTGACAAAAGAATAAATACGTGTCCAATATTTTTTAATAATGTAAATGACGGACAGATTAGAATTTTTCTCTCGTTATCCCTATTGCACACCGAAATGGTCGGTAACGGATATTTATTTGAAAATTTTGACATTTGATTTGTTGAAATTAAAAGAAATTGAAAAACTTTCAAAGTTTGTATAAACAGAACCAGTGTGCAACTGAGCTAGTAAATGAATCCTTAATTGTGGGTGCCAAAGAAATTACCTGCAGACACAGGCTTAAGCCATTTTACCTCAAGTTAATGCAGTATATCAGCATAGCCTCTGGTGTTTCAGTGCCTATCGGCGGTTATCACTACATCCCCGTCCACTTTTGGCCCGATTGCTTGTCTGCAAACATTAACATAAAAATATGATAAATGTTTGTTTTTAAAACACCCTTATATAAAGTTGTAATGGGACCCGCTTACGTCCAGTAGAATAAGGATGCATATTTGCCGCCCACGCAATATGCAAACGACTTACGTGTTCCACTAGTAATTATTTATTATTATTAAACAGTTCAACGCTTAGTTCTCGAACGCAAACCCAATATACATAGGTAAAGAGTTATATTAAAAAACAATAAAGCTTTGTCTCAGGAACATAAAAAAGATCTGTTAATTCATTTTGTAATAAATAAAAATAAAAAGTTAATTCATTAGCTAAGTACCTACTTTTCTATTTTGGCACTCTTCCTATTTTTAGGGTTACGTACCTGAACCCGACGACACCCTAATACTAAGCCTGCGCTGTCTGTCCGGCTGAATATTACCTAGAGAATTGAAATTTTCACAGAGTATTTATTTCTATTGCCGATAAAACATCGAATATGCCATAAAAGTATTTAAAAGTTCAAAGTAATATATCTTGTACGATGGTACGGAACCCTTCTTATGTGAGTTCAACTAGCACTTGACCGGTTTTTTCATTTGTTAAAGACATTAACTGATCAGAAACTCTTATCATGAAGTAGTAAAAATGTATTTTATATAAGTTTTATGATATTAAGGGTTGGTTCCACTCACTGCCAAATTTCTTCCCAGAGTTGCCACGTAATATTTAAATAAAAATGATGTGCCTAAATTAGTTCCAACCAATGCCATGATAAGCAAGTACAGACAACGGTAATATCAAAGTAAGATCAAAGAAGAAATGCTAGTGCGAGATAGGGCTCAACTTTCCTTTAGGTGTGGTGGTTGAAGTTTTTTTCACTTGTCTCAAATAAAACAAATACCATTTCTGAACATTTAACAAAAACTTTTGTTCATCATCAGTGAAATGGAGGTTAAATATTGTTTAACAGATAGGTAAAGGGATATTACATACCATTATCCTCTTAAATTTATATTGCTTAATAAATTACCAGATATTACGAACGTGGTTAAATGGTAAATTAAGACTTTAAGCTCATAGGCCCGTCGGCGCGTGTAATTAGCCCGCTTCCTTATTATGCAATCATCTCAAAGGGCGAGGACCTCGCCATTAATGAACTAAGTACATACATAATTACTTTCTGTGCCGATCAATAGACGATACTTTTTGCAGTTTTTATAGGCTCCTTTTGGAGCGTCGATAGGCAGTCAGCGCCACAAATCGAAATCAAAATCAGTATTGAAAGTTTCATACAAGAAATACACGATCGTCCCGTTAATATTACGGGATCTGGGATGAACTTCACTGTTGGTATTCCCCGGACTTTCTTTTTAGATTACTTTTTTCGTCTATTACATAATTTTGGTTAAAACAGCAACTTGATTGATTTTTTCGGCGAACGCTTGGGAAAACGCATTGCAATCGACGCACATTATTACGTAAACGCATTCCGATTGCCGTTCCGTAAAACGAAAAAATCAATCCTTTATTATAATTACTATAAAAAAATAAAAATATTTTTAACATTATTATAATGAAATACCTACAGAAAATAAAGGTTGGTTTAAGTTAAGCTAGATTCGCACATTTTCATTGTACCTACTTCTACTTTTATTTCTGTTCGCTTTACGAAATATTTTCTCCCAGAAAATGTATTCATTCTTTGTTATTTTGTAAAACAGCCCAAGGTGAGTGATGAAAAACATTTTCTCAACAAAATAAATTGTCAGACACTTTTTAGGGAATGCTTTCAGTGCTGAATGGAGCATTAAAATGTCGAAGTATGACGTCATCATGATCATTAAAGCTTCGAAAGACAGCCTGACAAGTGTCAAATGATATAAAAATTGGACAGCATTTTAATTGGTCACAAACGGTAGTTACAAAACGATGGGGTTATCTTGGGAACGCAAGCCATTCCGGCCCCAGGTACACTCTGCTAACTAAGGAAAGGGGCTCTGGCAGCCGGCTGATTGTGGCATAGCGTAGCCTAATCTTCTGGCCGTCGACGGGCAGCAGTGTCGACAATGAGAGAAGCTGCCCATCCCATATCCCCCTTCTTATTAGGAGAAACCTATAAGTCTAGCAGTTTACTCATATAGAATGGTGGTGGTTGTTCTTGTTGTTGTCGTTGATGGTTTCAAAATATATAGGTATGTAATTAGACTTTGTCACTGTAGATAGATAAATTCTTTATTGTACACCACACCACACCACATCAGCCTATATCAGTCCACTGCTGGACATAGGCCTCCCCTTATAAAGGGGGATATGCCCGTAATCCCCACGCTGGGCATGCGGGTTGGGGATCGCAGGGCACAGCTTCTCGCACCACCGACGCTGCTGCCCGTCGGTGGCCAGGGGAGTGAGCTGTGCCGATGTAGGCTGTGCTGTGCTGCTAACAGCCGGCCGCCAGAGCCCCGTTCGTAGTGTAGCAGGGTGCACCACGTGCAGGTGAGGTAAGCTTGGGTTCCGAAGATGAGAGTTGGAACCCCGTCCATTGTACACCAAATTAAAAAAATAAAATTTCAAAAACTTTACTATAAAAAAAGGTACAATAGGCGGTCTTATCGCTAATAGCGATCTCTTCCAGGCAACCTTTGGATGGACAGAATAGCACGATAAACAAAAGACGGTGGTATACATACTCAAAAATATATTTTTTCTGAAAAAGCTGTTTCTCTATAGGAATAAGAATATCCATTGGGTTTTTTTATTTTTAACCATTGTTAACTTATGTAACTTTTTTAGCCTGCATATCACGGTAGATAAAGTTTTTTTTTTATCCTTTCTCATTAATGAAGTTTAAAGGTATTCTACGTGTGTATGTGTTTGTTAAAAATAAATGCATATCTTATCTTCATCATCATCATCATCATCCACAGCCTGACTTTATCCACTGCTGGATATAGGCCTCCCGGAGTTTGTGCCATCTTATCTATATTATTATATATTATTATCTTATCTTATCTATATTATTTTATGTAGGTACAATTCAAATCGCATCGAAAAAAATCGTTTAAAGCCCTTTGTTACGGAAACTGACACCAAAACCGGAATACCTTTAAAACCTAATCTTTAAAGCATTTATAATAAGGCCGCAAAATAAGCCCACGCAATTTCATGATAAGCCCAAATGCGCCGTATTCGAAGTCACGCGCCAAAAACAACTTATCATCTCCACTATATTTATAGGAAAACAGTTGAGAACAAAGTCACAGTAAAAACGTAGCTCTGGAAGCAGTAACATAACTTTCATGCTCACTCTATAGTTGGTGGTTCGACCCGGTTTGGTGTCAGTTTTGTTCATAAACGGGACATCTCACACACGGTCCACTGTTCCCAAACTAGGTAGAGCCTCTAGCGACTGATAAACATAGATAGAAACTTATAAAACACTTAAACAGAACAAACATCCATATTCACCACACAAATGTTAGTCCAGGGTGGGTATCGAAACCGCAACATGCGACTCGGAAGGTACAGCTATTACCAACTTAGCTATCATCATCATCATCATCATCATCATCAGCCTATAGCAGTCCACTGCTGGACATAGGCCTCCCCTAATGAGCGCCATTGCGCCCTGTTTTGAGCTCGACCCATACCGCAATGTTTGAAAACAAAAGTTTTCAAACAGTGCGTCCTACTCGTAATGACATACCGCAATGTTTGAAAACAAAAGTTTTCAAACAGTGCGTCCTACCCGTCATGACATACGGAGCCGAAACGTAAACGACAAAACGGACACTCACAGTACGGCTAGTCCATCAGTTTAAAGTCGCTCAGCGAGCTATGGAACGAACTATGCTCGGGGTTTCTCTGAAGGATAAAATCCGTAACTGAGCTATAACTAACCTAATTTATTTTCTTTTCCTATTACAGACACATTTACGTGACGATTCAAATGAGTATACTGTTTGTACAGTACATTTTCCGTGTCAAACTTGGAATCGGTTTAGTTCCGGCGCTACGGGCGCCACCTGCGCCGTTTCAAACTTCAAACTAAGCTGATCAAAGTACAAAGGATTCCCATAAACTCTATTCGATGGTTTATCTGATCCTTAATTTACACGTCCGGCACTCGACATCTTAGTTTGCTTTTGAACTTAATTAAGTGCTTTTCTATGCAGTATATAAGGATAGTATCGATGGCTGGCTGGACCTTGATGGAACTGTTGGCAGCCCAACGTAAATCTATAACCTATCATTAAAATATTGTATTAATTGATGAAAATGATGACTTTGTTCAAGATGGTGAAATTGTAATGTGTGCCAAGCCAAGAATAAAAATTATTACGTGTGAATTCTCGGTGTTTTAATCAAATCCAATCGCCTACAATTATATAACCAGCGCAGCTCGCTCCCTACAGAACTATCTACGGATGGCAGATCAGCGCATAGAAAAGGAAGCATATAATATACTTACCTACCCAACTGGGGGTTACGCTGGATGATGGTGATGCTGAAGTGCTTACATGGTATCGTTAACAGTTTACTGCGGAGGGTTTAATGGGCTCCAACCTTGATCTTCGAAACCCAAGCCAAACATCACTGGCCCGTGGTGCATATGGCTGATGCGGAATAGTGCAGGTTACCATCTATATTCCCTGGCCGCCAACCGGCAGCACCGTCGTTGGTGTGAGAAGCTGTGCCCTGCGATTCGCATCCCAAATGCCGTAAGGAGCATAATCCCTTTTTTTATGTAAGCCCTTCTCATTAACCTAGATTAGTTTGGGGCTACATGATGCTGTGTGATAATAAATAATAAATAAATAAATATGTGATATTGTAGTTGTTATACTGCGACTTGTTACGGTTAAAATTTAGATGTGTGACCGTGAAGTTAATTGTCGTGCTTTTTATTCGTAGGATACGTGAATTTTTTGGTTCCACCTATATCGATTGACAAAATCTTCTGTGTTTTTATGTTTTTAAGCTATTGCATAGCTTCTATCGAGGGCCTTGAGCGCGGGGACCGAATCCAGAAATTCCGTAACGAAAAAAAACCTCACGCTCCCCACTCCGACGGGCACGGAGGTGTGGCTTGAAGGCCGTGCATTGTCTAACGTCGTTTCTTTTCGGCAGTCTTCGACACGGTGTTTGTGTGCGTGCAACTAGACGTATTTTTATTTAATAAAAGAAAAAAAATTGTTTTCTTATCGGTCACCACGCTCAAAAAGTGTAACTTGAATTAATATCAAAGAAAAAGAAATACTGCATAAATAAAATAAATAAATAATTATAATTGCATAAGTTGATACAAAATGCTATGCAATAGCTTTACCGCGGCAGTCCCCGAGTGCCACACGTCTTTTTTTCTATTTTTTCTATATATCTTTTTTTCTTTCATTAGTGACAATGCCCCATTACAGCAACTTCGTTTATGACTATGATATCTGTATACGGTGTGACGATTTACGAAAGGCTGCTGGTAGAAGCTGGATGTGTCGAACTCAGGACAGGGCGCAATAGCGCTCATTAGGGGAGGCCTATGTCCAGCACTGGACTGCTATAGGCCGATGATGATGATAGTGATGATGATATCACCTAGAACGTGGGATAGTTATGGAAAAAATATTAAATGTCAACTATTGGTGTGTCTGTCTAAGGCCATGATATAAGTAGGTAAGATCTTAGTTATACCTATGCTTAATTTCTTATTCTTAGTTATATGCTTAATTTAAGTGTACTGTATTTATGGTGAAATAAATGAGTATGAGTATGATATTGACATGATATTGATAATCCTGAATGATTTTAGAAGAGGAGCCTCGCGGAAGTAACTCGGAAGCAATACACAAAGTAAAGTCCAGCATTAAAAGCGCTACATAAATAAATAAAAGTACCTACTTAAGCCGAATAAAGGACTGAAAAGTTTACAGCGAAAAAACTCGCGATACTGAGCACAGATGTAACAAAGTAAAAAGCAACTTTGTATTTATGAAAGTAAGATGCAATCTCGCTTCCCATTCGGCGCAGTTGTGCGCAAAACACGAACTCATTAGCTGAATATTATGCTATCAGCTATGAACCTCGATAACGTAATACATTTGAATATAATATACTCGATGCCTTCGTCTTAAACCATATATTGATATACATAAGGCTCCTTTTTCAATGATAAGAAAGGTGAAATTTAAGACTTATAGGGGTTGGTTTCTATTGATTTAATGAAGTGTTTGTCGTTTTGTATCAAGATTTAGAAGGAAATTGCTATATGTACGTAATATCCGTTTTTGATGGCAGGAAAAGCGTAGGCACCTTCATTTGAATCGTTATAAAGTTTAATTTGTAACTGAACGCTTCTATACTTTGAAGGCATGATATTATAGGTTTTATTTATCAACCATAGATCTTTCAGCTGTGTTAGAACTTCAACATTGGAGTGTAAAATACAAAAACATTAACTAGGTACATTCCAAATAATTGTAACAAGATACTGGTTTTATTCAATTTTAACTTAATAAAAAAAAAGATTCTTCTTCACCCATTTATTTATTTATTTTGATTTGGATTGGTAGTAACGATAGAAATTTTTTTAAATAATTTCAATCAAATAATTTGATTATAATTGAATGCGGAAGAAGTCTTTTACCTATAAAAACAAGGAAAAATTGGACTGTTCAAAATTGTTCTCCAATGAATATTTTTCTAGTAAGGTCTCCCCCATATACATCCAAATATCTCTATCCCACGGTTTACATAATTGACTATCCTAAAAAAAAGCATTTTCCAAATATCCGTAGAGTTTTTTGTTCATTACAAATTATTTGTCTGAATTTATTGTTCTTGTACGAGAACAACAGAACAACAGAACCAAGCTTTCTTTATATGGCTGAAAACTCCTACTTAGGAATGAAAAAACCTATAAAATTATGTGACAGGTTGGCGAATAGCCAAAAAACAAGTTCACACAAGTTATCGTATAATATGACAAAGGAATTGTTTATCTCTAGAGTATTTTTGTTGAGCATAAGCACAAATGATTTATTTTGACTCATCCCGATTATGTTTTATATCGTGTTGTCAAAGCTGGCAGACGAGGAGTCTGGCCGCCAGATGGCGATAGATAGATAGATAGAAAATTCTTCATTGCACATGATAAAACAAGTACACAGACGAACTTAATGGCAAGTAGCATTAATAATAATAATATAAGCTTTATTTCAGGCTACAATAGAATAAATACAGATGGTGTTTTACTTATCCTACGGCCCATATAAATTGAATTGCATTGGCATTGGCCATGAATCTTTCTTTGAATCTTTGAATCTTTGACTTTTTGTCTTGTAAGCGAATTGTAAAATTGTGCCTAATGACAAAGAGTATACATAACAAAAACGCTTTCTCATTGGTAGAATTTTATTTTGTCCACTTTTTTGAGTTCTGCAGAGTTACCGTGGATTAGGTGTACCGTTCTTCTCAGCAAATACAAGTCAGGCCTAGTGGCAATACTAGTGGTTTCCCTCGCAGGTGTATAATTATCCTGTATCGAATGTATAATGACGGTGACGTTAATTGCCGTACTGATTCAAATATAGCTCGGTGCAGCGACCGCTTCAGAATTGCATCTGACCGTCGCATCTAATGATAGTTTATAGATGTAACGAATTGAGCTGGAAAACTAGACTAACCTAATATTTTAGTAGAGCTCTGCTGCAGGTCGCAGGTTCGTCCCCTAGGTAGGAGAGATTTCTTTCTTTCTTTCAAGTATTTTCTTCTTTCTCGTATTCCTTATTGCTGAAGGTCGTGAAGACTCATCATCATCATCCACAGCCCGACTTCACCCACTGCTGGGTACCTATAGGCCTCCCTCAAATTGTGCCATCCACCACGATCCTGCTCTAGTCTAACCCTCGTACTGCCCGCGACTTTGACAATGTCGTCTGCCCATCTTGCAGCCGGACGTCCCACACTCCGAAAGCCATCCCTTGGCCACCACTCTGTAATTTTCCTACTCCATCGGTCATCACCTCGACTCGTGAAGACTTATTGAGGATTGATGCGATGCTTCAATGCATCGCCTGTAAATAGCCAGACAATTTTGACAAACTGCTTTTACTACTAGTACTGTAGTTGTAGTGGTTAAAACCTCGACGATCACATAGGCGTTGGTCTGACCAATCACCAAGTCAATGCGCCTTCGGGGCTCTCTTTAACTGCTGCCTCGCGGTAAGCTGAAGACAGAACAAGTATTTTATATATGTACCTAAACTCCTACCTAAATTATAAGTCTAAATAAAAGCCGACGAAGTGGTGGAAATAAATCCGTAGAACTCTGGGAACGAGCTTGTACTTGCCAATATCTACGGGGTTCACTGCGTTCGTCATACTACATGGATCCGCAGTCTGTATCTAAACATTCATTCTGACTCCAGCCATTCATTGAGGTGGAACACTGACTAACCCACTGAACTGATAAGTAAGACTAGGAAAGCTATACCACAAGCGCTCAGCTTATCTCAACTTTATGAAAATCGTCAGAAAGAGCCATTAACATCCCGCGGGAGGTGGAAAGTAATAAATCAAGCAACATTTTCGTTCGACGCTATCAACTGGCTGACCTACACTTGTAAAATACGAGCATCGTTCATATCTAGATGACTAGACGGGTGGCCATTGGAAAAGAAATAAATTTGAAAACACTCATAAAAACGTGTCCTGGAGAATAATATCCTTAAGCTCAAGTTTGACATTGAAATTTTGAATTTTTAGTTGTTTTACTTTCGAAAAGCGAAATATATAGGTTCAGTGCTCATCAGTTTAGTTGTACACCGAACTAGCGAATACAGGGACTTGTTTAAAAATTGACGAATGTAATCGGCCTTCGGACGACCTAAAAACTCCGACACCAGCTTATACGAAAAAGAGAAACATCGGTTGATCAATTTCACGCATCAGACTGCCACTAATGGCAAATCTTTATCAAAAGTTAATGTGTCGTATAAATACTAACCATCCTAAATATTCAAAATATTCTATAAACCTCAGGTAGCCAAATTGACGTTAAATATCATTTCACCTCTTTTTTTACATTTTAATGATCGGGACAAGCTTACTTTATCCATGGAAATAATAAAAGTACCTTTAGTACAGTTTTATTAGTAGTAATTAATTATCATAAAAAAATGCCCAAATTACCTAAGAGGAAACGAGACAAAACCCTAATTTGGGAGAATACGATCCCTGCGATCCCCAACCCGCATGCCCAGCGTGGGGATTATGGGCATATCCCCCTTTATTAAGGGATGCCTATGTCCAGCAGTGGACTGATATAGGCTGGTGTGGTGTGGTGGGAGAATACATTAGGCACAGATATTTGTTCTAAGCGCGCAAAAACGCGCGTTCTAAGTGGTTTAGGATGGGATAGTATGGCTTCCCATCCTAAACCACTTAGAACGCCTTGACTTTATCGAGCCGTTATAAAATGACGTTTGGTTATACATTAGGGGTAACTTTTTCTTAAAATATTTTGACTATAGTCGTAATACATAGAAAAAGGTTTAGTATTTTACTCGAGTCTATGTAATAAAGACCTTCAAAATCATTTAAATCACAAACATTTTAAGGCGACTATGCATGTCAAACCTCCCTCTAGATCACACAATTCTACATTTTTGGAGATATAAAAATCACTGACTGTAGTTATGCAAAATAGCAAACCTTCACGGCCTACAAAATAACAATACAATGGTTCAGCAAGAATATCATGTTTGTTGTTTTTTATCACGTTTTCCTACCAAAAAAATTGCACTAAAATTGATCACATTGGTACCAGATTTACGGTAAGAAAACGTGATAGAATCAAAATATTATTGCTGAACCTTTGAATTGCTATTTTCTAGGCCGTGAAGGTTTGCAGTTTTGCATAACTACATTCAGTGATTTTATATCTTCAAAAATGTTGAATAGTGCGAGCGAGAGGGAGGTTTGACATGTATCGTCGCCTTAAAAGTCGCACCTAAACAGAGCCTTCATTTGACATTAACAACCACTTGTCTACAGCAATCGACCTTTGATAGCCAACGAAGGTAAATGCTTTGGAAATTAATTTGCAAGGAAAAACAAGGAAAATTAAACAGCATTTGTTCAGATTCTTTTGATGACATTTCTAAGGTCACTTTCTATACAGCGTTTTATTTTTTAGGTAAAATACATCATCATCATCATTTATCTAAAAGATGTGCTCTTTTCAGCGCAACTGATGCAGCTAACTACATCTGCCTCTCTCTAAAGAATCTCCTTTACATCCTTAGCGAAGTGACAGCGACTTTCTCCTTAACATGGCTCATGTAATTTATCCTTTGATTTCCCCTACCTCTCTTTCTTTCTAGTTGTACGTCTATGACCTAAATCTAAATGTCTTATAAAGCTGCCATAGTAATATAAACGTAGGTACGCATTATTTATTCAGTGGTCATACTTCGATTTAGACCAAAAACCTATCCAAAATTTTTAAGCACTAAATTTCAAGTAACCGTTTCTAAATAAACGAATATTCTGGATTCCAAACTAATGTTAGCGGTTGACGTTCCTATTAAATAAATAAATAAATAATGTTATGTTTTGTTATATACTATTACTATCGATGAAATAGGTTCTATTATTTATTTATAGGCCCTATTTCGATTAAGACCACCATAATAAAGCTATCCAAATTTTTTAAGCACAACCATTTTAGTAACTAATACTACACTACTAAATATACCAATATGCTGGCTTCCAAACTAACGTTACGAAACAATTTTTGCTTTGCAGGCTGACAATGATAATGAATGACTTTTGCAGTTGTGTAAAAACAATTCGTGCTGGCCATTTGTACTGGAAGACAGCAGCATACAAATGAAGCAATAGACAGCGGCCATATAAATGAGTTTCAACAAAAAAGCGTAATTAAAACCCCTTCCCATCAAAGAGTAGGAACAGACTGGGCTCTAGCTTTTGATCCACTAAAGTTGGACGTAAGCAATTTTATATGTAATGCAAATAATTAAAAATTTGTAACTTAAGCCAAAAAAGCTTGTCAAAGCTTAACACGTTGGCTGCTGGCCTCGCAGGAGGAGGATGACGTGCAGAATCACATTTGTGTTTTCAGCACTCAAAGCGTTATACATTAATAGAAAAAATTACATCCATAAATGTTTTAAAATTATTTTATAAAAAGCGTATTCATTACTTTTTACAAAGTCTCAATATATTTTTACTCTCTTGCCTTTCATGAATTTACTAGCTCCACTCGCGTGGTACCGTGTTCACAAACTATGCATACAGTTTCATCCAAATCCGTTAAGCTATTACGGAGTTGAGTGGGAACAAACACACTCTCACACACACAAACTTTCGCATATATAATATAAGTGTGATGTACTGAATGATAAAAATCTATTTAATCAAACATTTTATGCCTGTTTAAAAGTTCGTGAACATAAAAAAGAATCGTTTATTTCGAAGAGGAAAGAAAATATTAAATAAAAAATATTATTTGGACCCCAAGTGAGGCAAGTTAGGTAAAAGAACATGTACGGTACAAATAACCGTGCATCTTCCTGGATCAGCAGAAAGCGCATCTGGTGCGCACGCACCAGTTTAATCAATTACAACATTTGCTTTAAATTCAAAGTATTACATAAATTACAGGCACATGAGCCTTAGCACCATCATGCCTCGAGTTGACCTTATGGCACTTTCCAAACATGCGTGGTGCAAAGCAAGGAATATTTTTTCATAAGTAAGTAAGTAGTTACCACTTAACATCATTTGCTAGTTCCATCTTCAATAAAAAACATCATCTAGTTCACTTATTAACATTTTAGACAATATAACTATATTTTGCCTGCTAGAAACAGTCATCTAACAGTCTAGTTGTACCTATCCACAACATACTGAACGCAAGCTCAGTCCCATCTGTACCATAGCCACTCACTCTATTCTCATGTACGACATTTTAATGAGACAGTTTAAACAATTATTCAACTAACAAAGGAGTTCATTGTTGTCATACGTCACCTGTCCCAAGGGAGGTGATTAACGTTGATTACAGGTGTAATTAACACCGTAATTTTTGCTGACGTGACGTCATCCACCCGCTGCATGATTATTTTATGGGTGGTTTAAAACAGAAACCTTAATTGGAGTGTAAGGCATCCTTTAATATCTTACACTCTATCTGTAATGAAATATAACCTATCAGTGAATCAAATTAGATTTTTTAAATTGTGTAAATTCTTTTAGCATTATTTTCCAAATTATAGGCGTAATGTCTGGGCAATGTAAACATGTACGACGTTTTCTAAATCACGCAACTGATATTTTTCTTTGATGCGTAAAGCCAGCCACCGACGATCAAGTTCACCGTCAAGTTTGCAGCGCTGCAAACTTGATCAAGTCGGCAGAACGGAATTCTAGTAGACTTATCAATTATCATGCACACCCATAGCCATACACCGTCAAGTTTACTGGACGCCGCATCAAGCCCGCTGCAAACTTGACGGTGAACTTGATCGTAGGTGGCTCGCATATTAACAACTTCTTTGGCAATGTTATGATGGTGTGCTTGCATTGATAAAAATACAACTTTATTAGTAGTAGAGAAAAAAAAGAAAAATATTATGATGTTGCGCCCACATTATGTGGAAAAGTTTTGTGCTGTGTAAAAAAGTCAAACTATTTTGTTTTCAATCGGCAGATAGAAAATCAAAACACGTACTACCAACTTTCATATTATTTCTATAGATTTGGTTGTTTATTGCTTAACAAAATACCAATAGAAGATATTAGAAACGTTTCATTAAACCTAAATAATACATTAATGGCCTTTCCACCGAAACTAAACTAATATAAGGATAATAAAATCGAATCACAATAACTGTTTAATAAATGCTCGCCTATATTGAATCGGACCCAATAAACCTTGTCTCCTAACCTTCATTGACCCTGTTGAGTTGACATCGGTTCAGTCAAGGGAATATTACATCTCACGATACGAATGAACCTGTTAACGCATTGAGTGTTGAAAAAAAAGGCAACTTGTAATATGCAAATTGTAAAAATATGTGAATGTTTGTTCTTTCTTCACACCAAAACTAGGTATTGTAGATATGGATTAAGCTGAAATTTTGCAAATATATAGACATATATAGACATATAGTTCTAGACTAGACTGAATGACATAAGTATGCAACTTTTTATCCGGATACTTCTTGCTGTAGTACTAAGCGAAAAAAGCCGCGGATGAATACAGAGTTAAGTTATTTATGAATCAATCCTCATATTACAACGTTTTTCCTGATTTCCTTCCTGGAATTCGACACTATTGCAACGAGTTTTTGCACAGAATGTAGTTAATCTCCTTCTTCGCAATAGAATTATACTGTCGAAAATCCTGAATTTGGAAAATCTTTCATCTTTCAATAAGTCTAAACTTCATTATTATTTTGAGTAGGGAAAAGTAACGTTTTTATTATTTTAGCAATCACCATTTTCACGGAAAATTTATGCGCTAAAACTAAGGCTATTAGCATTTTAGACTTTAGACAGAAATATTTAATAAAAACCTTTTTTTAATTATTTTCCTATTTGTAGATTTTAGGAAACAGATCTTATAAACTACAGTTATAATGAGGTTTCTGAATATTGTTGTTATTCAGTTATTTCAGAGTGGTAACAATGTTAAAAAATAGGTTTTCGAAAATGGCGACAAACAGCGAAAAGGAAAGAGGTTCAAATTACTCTGCATCTCTGTCTCAAATCGGCAATGCGCTTTTACCACCCGCAGCCTTATCGGCTAAATCACGTTATACGTGACTTGTGATAAGGACTATTTCTTGGATTCGTGAATCCAAGAACTTGTTTCATTTTGACATTTTTGATTGTGATTGAGGACGTCTTAACACAATAAACGAGATTCAATCGCAACCTTGTAACTTAAGCACACGTAAAAAAATCAGTGGTTTTGTAAATGCGCGTTTGTGAAACGCGCGGTATCTGCGCGTATAAAAATTTGTCCACCTCTACATCACTTTTGTATCGATTCAAACGCGATACAAACGCGATACAAACGTGTTTTGAACGCGTATCTCGCGCACGTTTCTATCTCTTTTTACGCGCGTTTAAATGGATACAAATACAACAATTTACTTTCTGGGCATCTACGGCGCCGTAAACGGGCGTTCGCGCGATAAATATGCGCGCATAAAATACGCTGTGCTTAGGTCAGACTTAGGCTGAAAGGCTGTGGTAGAGTGCATTGAAGTAATAAGATAATCAGAAATGATTGTATGAAAATCTTACCATGTAAAGAGTATTTCCCTAACGAAATTATGATTTGACTGAAATGGATCCGCCGTAACCTATCACTGTAACTAGATTTCATCGCAACCCTGATTTATCTAATTGTTAAGTACGGAGCTTATCTGTCTGTTTTGGGCTCTAGAGCTTATTTAAGCCCCTAAGGGGGTTAAGGGCCCTAAGGGTGTATTTATTATCTCCGTTAACTACATAGAAGTTGTAAGGGGTTCCATTTCTATTTTCGGAACACAAGCCAACGTCACCTGCCATTGGTGCACCCTGCTAACTAGCAAACGGGGCTCTGATGGCCGGCTGGTTGTGGCATAGCGCAGCCTAACCTACAGCTAAATCAGCAGCTTCGGCGGTACAGAAAGCTGTGCCCTGCGATTTCCCAAGCCGCATGCGTGACGTGGAGATTATGAGCATATCATATTAGGGAAGCCATGTGTCCAACATTAGACTGTTAAAGGCTGGTGTTCTAAAAAAATTGCGTTAGATGTTTGTCCAGGCTTTTTCAGTAGTCACGCCATGGCATCTTCTGTTTTTTACCCGATTACCGAATGTAATCCCAGAATCCATTGAATAAAGAACTATTTTCGTTGGCAAGTAAGCCAACCTACCTACGGTACACTATGTGTTGCTGCAATACAGACCGTACATAACAAGGTAATTTACAACGTAATATTCATCCAGAAACCTGCAAGGCTTTACCATGTTCAACATTTTGACAACATTGATTTATCTCCGGTTCAGAACGGTAATTAAAATTTATTACAAAGCGATACCGAATTATAAAGTCATGTTTACATGCACCGCTAACGAACTTCTTATTCGGTGCACAGTTACTGTGAGGAATAGGCCGGGGGCACGCCACTGCGGTAAAATAAGGAAGCGGCTACAATAACAATCACGCCAATTACCATAAAGAAGATGATGATGAAGATGGAAGAATGAAGAGAAAATTATTTTTAGATATAGCGAAACTATCACAAAATGAATACAAGAATAAATACCAGGAAAAAGTTGCCATCTCTACTGTGGAGAAGACAAAAATGGAATGCTAAGGGGACTGTAGATCTTTTTTGTTTTCAAAAAGTCACCAGAAAATCATTGTAAACTTTATTAATATTGAAAAACGGGAATTTTCACGTACCGTTACGTCAATGAAGACACCGACGGCGTTTCGACTTCGTTTTCGTTAAGAGAGTCTTCATCAGGGTGAGTGAACGCAACGCTCTCCCTCCGCGTCCCGTACAGCTCATGGTATTGCTGGAGTGGATACCCTGTTGTTTTAGGTTTTACTCTTTCTCAAAACCTAAACAAAATGTTGATAGAATCTAGGACTGGGTTCTAGATTGTAGATTCTTGCACAAAAAAATAGTTTTAGCTAAAAACGTAAAGACAAAAATTCGAATTAATTATTGCTTTGATCTGTGTGAAATTGTGAATGTCCCTTTAATCAAACGAAGTACTTAGTCGGAGGTCGAAATTGACTGATCAATGATCATACATTACATTACCAAGAAAACGTACCTACTGCACGACAATTACAGCAACGGAAATTGAGTCTTGGGTCGTTGGTGTAAGTCTCAGTATGAATACAACTTGCTTGAAATAGGTACGCGTGCTAGCCTCTTGAATAAACGACGATGGGTAAATAAATCACAATTTTATCGAGCTTTCCATGTATTGTTTGAGGATTTCCCGGTAAACGCATACTCGCAAATAATATTTGATTTACTTGTTGTATCTTAATAGTGTTATTATGAAAATTCAAGTACTTACTTCAGGAACAAAAATAACGTCCAGTTGGTAAATCAAATCATTATTTGTCTTGGCACTTCGCTTCCTGTTAAAGAACCCGCATCTTATCACTTTCTCATTGCACCACCGCGGCAACGACTAATTAGAAAAAAGATTTTCTTAGCGCCATCTCAGTGTTGGTCTGCCACGATGCCTTGTTCCACCGTAGGGGACCCACTTTGTTGCTTTAGCGACAGAATTGAAAGAGGACTTTAGCCCAGAAATCGTCGGTCATGCGGCAGACGTGCCCAAACCGATTCCATTTTCAGTAAACGCTTTTTCAGTGACGTAGTTTTGAATAAAATTAAAAGTTGACATAATATGTAAAATCCATGTAGTCCTTGAGACAAAGAGATCAGCTAAAACCAACCACCAGTTCGCTTTTTGAGTGACGTCAGTGATGTTTTGATTAAACCTTTAACAGACCTTCAATAAAATTAAAAGCTGTCAAAATAAGTAGGGAATCAAAGTAATCTTTGAGAAAAGGTGACGTCAGTGATGTTAAGTTTTGATTAAACCTATAACAGACCTTGGATAAAATTAAAAGCTGTCAAAATAGGTAGGGAATCAAAGTAATCCTAGAGAAAAGAGATCAGATAAGTAATTTTCTAACCAACCATCCATTTTTTTGCACAGCCTCCAAACCCAATCCTATTAAGTTGGAGGGACGTGTTTTTTCAGACGACAGTGGCGCCGCGTCTGCGGGACTTATTTCGTGAAAAGCACTCTACGACTGACCGACTGTTCTTTATCACAGAAAGTTAAAAAAACTTATCCCGCACAGACTTTATCTCTTGTTATTATAATATTTACGCCATTTGCAGTATTTTTTATGATACCTGAAAATGGAACTAGCGTCGAACCATGCGTGGATATAACCCACCTGATGTTAAGCGGTAACCATTACTTATATATAACAAAGTATTGCTTCGTAGTACACGCATGTATTGAACGTGCTCTACTATCTTGTAAGGGCCCTAACTGAAAACCAGCGCAGCATCTTAGCTTGATCTCTGATGCTGCCAATGCTGAGTAAGGATCTTATTTTACCTTTTGGTACTTAATTTTTTTATCTAGGTATCTAATTTTATATATAATTGTTATATATAAGATAAAAGATAAGTACTAAAGTTATATACCTACTTTTATACATTGGGTAAAAGAAATAACTTTTCTTTCTTTCTTTCCTCACTATGCTTGAGAGCAGTGTCAAGTGGTAACTTTTACTATTGATATTTTGATAAAAAGGGCGCGGCTTAGACAGTTTCATAGGTATTGTATTGACTGAACATGGATCTGTGGGTAAATCCGCCTTAAAAAAGGGTAAAGATTCCGGGCAAACCCACTCCATCTAATCATATCCCAGGCATTGCAGCTGTCAGTCAGTGCAAACAGTAAAGTAATAGGCCAGTCAGTGTAAATTATAATGAAAATTGACAAAGAGTTTATTTAGGTCACTATTGAAGGTAGTACAAACAGGGCAAGCCATATTACTACATCCCAGGCCCTGCAGCTGTCAGTCACTTCACTCACTTCAATTCTTTATTAATTGGCTTCTGGGATAATTTCCACAATTTCGCTAGTATCAAGTTTAATGTTCATAATAATATGAGGCAACGTCGTACGTACGGTTTATAAGTCCAGTCGTTCAGTATTCAGTCAGGTCCTGTTTTCTGCTAAAGCCATGGCGAATATAACAAAAAACGACTAATACTTGTGTCTTATAACTAACGTATAACGGTTATAATACCATGACTAATAAACGACATACATTAGAAAAACACTAGAAAATACATTTTTATAAAAATGACCACCGTCGTTCAAGATGAAAAAAATGGTGTCCCCAGCAGTCAGTCAGTATAAATTTTAATGAAAATTGACAATTTTTTTTATTTAGAACACTATTGAAGGTAGTACAAACTGGGCAAGTGTGCTCCATTTATCCATGTCACAGGCACTGCAGTGTAAGTTGTAATGAAAATTGACATAGATATTTAGGTCACTATCGAAGGTACAAACTATTCTGACATATATAAGTAAGGTGTGGACTCAATGAACGTCATGCTATTTGCGTTAAGCCAGTCAATTGTATTGATTTACGGCTGGTCTATGAGTGGGCGTTGATAAGTGTCTTAGCTCACAAGTACTTTCCACAGAGTGATTATAACTTTGCGCGTGGGAACAGGTGAACTCAATTGTACCTATGATATATTATATTCGAGACTCACAGCTTTTTTATGAGGCACTCAAAAATATTTTATATTGTATAGCCGGCTTTTGACTATGGGATATATATTACATCTTGAGATATAATATTTTGTCGCTCGTTATACATTTTGTACGAGACCGTATACACTGCGCTACCTATTATAATATATATTACATCCCAAACTATAAATATTTTTCGAGCGATATTTAGGTGTATATTACCGGATCCCGCCTCCCCCTGGCGAGGCAGATGAATGGTGATCGTTCGCGTGAAGAAGTGACAACTGCAGGGTGTCACTTCACTTCACTTCTTTATTAATTAGCTTCTGGGATACTTTCCACAATTTCGTCCTAGCTCTGTTGCAAACAGAAATGATTGACACGGATACTGTTTTTAAAAACTTTGACGTTTCATCCGTCGAATTTCAATGAACATCAATTGGCAAACTGTCACATTTTGTTAAAACAGGGTCGGTGTCAATCAATTCTGTTTGCAACAGAGTAAGCCGATCACCGATCACCGATGGTGCTACCTCGATTCCATATAAATTTGCGTTAACGCAAACGCGATCGAGCTGGTAAAAAACTCGCACTAGGCACCCTGCTTCCTCGATGGTTACCGATAACGCTTCGTTTTCCCTTAAAAAACTGTAAAAAACGAAAAAATATTTTTCTGGTAAACATTAGCTTGGTCCTCACGATACAGGCTCGGCCTAGTGTGAGGAACTGAGGACTGACGATAACACTTAATTTAGTTTACAAAAATCTTCAGCATCAACATTGTCTTATTACTTCAAATATAACTGCTCAGGATCCATTGTATGTTTAACTAACCAAATTTATTGAAATTGTTACTTTGTATCCTAGCATAAAATTACCTGTTTTATTTGCAAAGTTTGCCTAGGATTCTCATTTTTTCCCTAGATTGTGTTTTTGCTGCGAATATTAACAACGAGGCGTCGAAAATTTAGCAGTTTTTTTTTTTTGGGAAAACAAAGCGTCATCTGTATTGGTATATTATAATGGTAAGCCGTTAGTTTATGCACGATATCAGTGAGTAAAAGTTACCACTTGACATTACCCTCAAGCTGATAGATGCAGGGCGTTGCATCGTATTGTACTAATTCTAATTCTAATTTGAAGTGGGGAGAAAAGTTCTGCGCTGTCGTCCCACATTGGGGTGTATTGTGCATTGCCCCCTGCTAACCTGACCCCAGCCAGCCCAACTCCTAAAAGTAACGGAGCAGACTCTGGGTTGGTCGCAACATTGCATAGGATTTCAGATACTGCCTGCATTTGTGAGCCTTGATCAAGCAGTTTTTGTAACCTGGATTTTGTTAATCGTAGAGTTTGCTCGAAACACGCGTGACCAACACAGTAATAGTTTGTTATTAAGTATTTGTTACTACTGAAATAAGTTACGCCACGAGCTCTTCTAACTCAATAATACGTTATATAGATAGACAGTCTCTCCCGTACGAATGATGGTGATTTATTATATATTTATTATATAAGGCCTTTTGCATTTATTCTAGATGATTTAGGTTATTTCATATTCATAACAAGAAAATTTAAATATACATCCTTACTTTATATGATTTATACAGCGCCAAGTGGTAAATTTATACTCACTGACCGAGATCCTGTAGTGCCTGGGATATGATGAGATGGAGTAGGCTTGCCCAAGACCTATACCATCCTCTCCGCCTAGTCGGCCTTAGCCACCAAGACTTGATCAATACGTGTGAAGCTGACTAACGGCCAGTTCCTTTAATACCGTTACTGACATCGAAAAGTCAGTGTCACGCGTTTCTCACTAGATGGTGCTACCAAAAATATAAATTTGCGTTAACGCAAACGCGATCGAGCTGGTAAAAAACTCGCACTAGGCACCCTGCTTCCTCGATGGTTACCGATAACGCTTCGTTTTCCCTTAAAAAACTGTAAAAAACGAAAAAATATTTTTCTGGTAAACATTAGCTTGGTCCTCACGATACAGGCTCGGCCTAGTGTGAGGAACTGAGGACTGACGATAACACTTAATTTAGTTTACAAAAATCTTCAGCATCAACATTGTCTTATTACTTCAAATATAACTGCTCAGGATCCATTGTATGTTTAACTAACCAAATTTATTAAAATTGTTACTTTGTATCCTAGCATAAAATTACCTGTTTTATTTGCAAAGTTGCCTAGGATTCTTATTTTTTCCCTAGATTGTGTTTTTACTGCGAATATTAATAACGAGGCGTCGAAAATTACAACCTTCTTCGAGCTCAGGACAGGGCGCAATGGCGCTCATTAGGGGAGGCCTATGTCCAGCAGTGGACTGCTATAGGCTGATGATGATGATGATGAACCTTCTGCGTCTCAGGCGGACCTTCGCCCACTTCGCCACAGAGGCCGTCACTCAATAATACGTTATATAGATAGACATTATATAGATAGTCTCTCCCGTACGACGATGTTTTTTTTTCTTTATTTGATCCTGGGGGTTTAAGCCAAGAATGAATATGTCACCCCCGTAATATAATTCCACAAATAATCTCAATTATTTATTACATAAGTAATATACCTAAAAATAAAACAACTTATCCTACTTAATATTATAAATGCGAAAGTTTGTGAGTATGGATGTATGGATGAATGGTTGAATGTTTGTTACTCTTTCACGCACAAACTACTGAACGGATTTGGATGAAACTTGGAATATACATAGTTTGTGATCTGGATTAACACATAGGCTACTTAACCCGGTACCACGTGAGCGAAGCCACGGATGGAAGCTCTACTATAAAAATCATATTTAACTGAACTAATCTAAAGACAGACATATTTGGAGCAGTTTCTTGGCCTCACCAGATAGCGGTGAAGACAAGAAAATATCTACTATTATCATGATCTCAGTATGTGAAAAATATCTCATCATTCACACTTTGCCATCATCATCAACCTATAGCAGTCCACTGCTGGACATAGGCCTCCCGTAATGAGCGCCACTGCGCCCTGTCCTGAGCTCGACGCATCTAGCTTCTACCAGCAGCCAGCTTCTACCAGCAGCCACTTAGCCAAGAGGACACGAAAATTTGAAAAAATAAACACTCTGACATATTAGTACGTTCTTACTTTTGTTGTGTACCTAATCGTTATTGAACGCGTAGTGTTTATAGAAAATTAATTGTTTGTGCCGCCCCTCTCATTCATACTAAATGCCTATTCAGCCTAAATAAATAAAGCCCAGACTAGCCTAGCACTTAGCCCTAAGGCCCAAATATCAATTTATTTTGAAATTAATTTCTAAATAGAATGTTCGGTTGAATTGATAGGTAATTTGTATTGATACTAGCCGTCTCGTGCGAATTCACATTCAAATTCTTCGCATCAAAAAGTATTGATAGAACCAATTTCGGTGATCTTTATTTCCCGTTTACCCTATTTACTTATTTATTTTGTTACGTATGTAGAACGGTTTAAGACCTTCAAAGAACATTGATAACGTACCTATGGAATATACGTAACCTATGCGTGTAGATAACTTTTGAGAATTAATTCTGTAAAATATAGAAAATCAGTAGTTTTGACTTTTCTTTACATATAAATAATGCTGGACAATACTAATACATAGGGACTTATAAATATAATATAGGTATATATACATATATTGAACAGTAGGACAAGGGGTCGTCTACTGCCACGATGGGTGAAGGGGACGAAATAATAAGATACGTGGTCTACCGCTGGATGGCAAAGGGGTATGAAATGAAATTAAATGAATTTTATTTGCGTGAAGTGTGGTACAATAAAGATATAATATTTTAAATTCAGTCTAACACACTTCGTCGTAGACCGACATGCAAACAGTGGTAATTACTGTATACCTACATAAAAAAACAATCATTAAATTAAACTATAGACTAAAAATAAAATAATATAAGTCATGCACAATTAAAACAATGTCAATAAAATCATAAAATTCAAAATTTCAGTCATTCAGTCATTAAAACATTTCATTAATACCATAGAAACATTTCTCGCTGAGACACTCATAAAGTTTTTTCTTGAACTGTTTCATTGACAACTCTCTGATTACTTTTGGTAAGCGATTAAGTATTTTGATAGTCATAAAATAACATTTTTTTTTATTCAGTGCATTTCTACATGTTGGCACTATAAGTCTAGTTGGGTCTCTTAATTTGAGTTTAAAATTTACTTAGACCAAGTAAATTCTATTCACTGAAATACGTATTTCTCGAAATACGTATTTATGGAAATGGGGGGCCGGGTATGATGATGACTTACAATACATCGCAAAACACCCAGACCCGATACAAATACTTGGCAAATATTGCTAATAATTGTCTCGCGGCGCGAATCGAACCCGCAACCTTCTGCGTCTCAGGCGGGCCTTAACCCGCTGCGCCAGAGAGGTCGCTTGTTCCTCCCTCAAGTCAAAACTACAGATATTTTATCAAAATTATTTTTAATTTTCAAAGTTACCTAAAAACATAATGTAGTATATAATTCCTTAGTACACTTAGCAATGGTCTTCGACGGTCTTTGGTAAATTCTCATTTAAAAAATTTGCATCGAGATCTACACTAATATTATAAAGAGGAAAAATTTGTATTTTTGTGTCTGTGTATGTTTGTAATGAATAAACTCAAAAATTACTGTGCCGGTTTCAAAAATTATTTCACCATTGGAAAACTATATTCACCCTGAGTAACATAGGCTATAAAACAATAATAATCTTATGTCCACCCGTGCGAAGTCGGGACGGGCCCCTAGAAATTATATATTTGTCATTCTACCTTACACAAGGTACTAGCGATTGTAATTTAATTTGTAATAATGGAGGCCTTAGCTTGTCAGTTCAACAGCAATTACAAAATTCATGCGCCACGGGCCTAATCTGATGGAGTAGAATGCCCATTTTCATCAGCTTTTACCTTTTATGTGACCCGTAAATTAAGTTTATGTGACAGTTTTCTATTCTATGGGGCACTACGTCACTTTTGTGAACGCAAGGCGTTCTTGTGAAACTTTTAGTCAAATTGGTAAAGTTTCTTTTTATAATCTAGAGGATGGGCTTGCAACCTATCACGTGGAATGCTAATTGCTTACTAAAGATTGCATGTACCGACTGCAATGATTGGACTAGCCTCTGTATGCCCCCCATATGGTATCCTAAATAAATTTGTGTCTGAAGTTATTCATTAAAGGAAAAATGTCGTGATTATATTTTTTATAATCAAAATCTTGATCTTGTTCTAAAGGCAGGACCAATATCTTAACGTGTCTCCCGAATCACGAAAGCGTTCAGATCTAAATGCCACTAAACGGTCACCCAACCAAGTAAAAACTAGGCAGAGTATTGTTTATCCATGGTGATCAGCTAAGAAAACCAATGTTAGCAACGCCAGGAGTGCTTTTTGTATGTACATTTACAAAAAAGGAATATAAGTAATTGGTTAGTCATGTTGTTCCCATACAACAAACACTTCTCAGTTTGAAGCTATACGATGCTGTGTGAAAATTGTTTATATGCCAGCATTATTTATTCATAAATCATAGTACCAAATCGCAAAATATAATTACAAACATAATGAACACACTAAATGTGCCTGAACATAAACCCTTACAATTTTGTAAACATACAAAATTTACTTAGTTCCGCATGCCTTGCCCACATTCCTCACCTTCTCAAAACATTATACCATTAAAAATATAAACCTTCGTGCTTTGTCCTCAATCTGGTAAATAGGTTAATGTTTTATTTAATGTTGTTCGTACTTACTTCTAATCAAGGCTTTTGTCGTTCTTTGCGAACATTTGTTGCCTTAGATTTTTATAAATTTCGACTCAGACGAGATTTGAACCGCAACCTTTCCAGATATACCGCGAACCTTAAATTTGTTGCTTTGCTGAAGATTCAAAATCACTCAGACTTATTTGCTAGGTTTTGGTAGTCAGCGTCAAACGTAAAAAGTTTAAAAATCTTCATGCATCATCATCAGCTGTTATTATTAACCTGACAGTAGTCAACTACTGAACAAAGCCTCGAACAAAATCCTTTAAAAGGAATTTGTTTCTGGTGGGTTTAAGGAAACGGGAAAATGTAGACTCTTCCCTTTAATCATCATCAACATCCTCAACCTATAGTAGTCTACTGCTAGACATAGGTATCTTCCACTGTAATGAGCCGAGGATCGGATCCTCGGCTCATTACGCAGATGGTCACTCCATCTAGCTAGGGGGCGTACTTACACTATATTGTTTGTCAGTTCCGCGGTATATATGGCCGGCCAATTGCCACTTCAGCTTGCTAATCCTCTACGTTATGTCGATCACTTTCGGTTTTGTCGGATAACTTCATTTCTTATTCAATCTTTAAAACTCCAAAAATTGCTCTCTCCATATCTCACTGTCATCATCATCATCATCATCAGCCTATAGCAGTCGACTGCTGGACATAAGGCTCCTCTAATGAGCGCCATTGCTCCCTTTCCTGAGCTCGATGCACCCAGCTTCTACCAGCAGCCTTTCGCTGATCGTCACTCCACCTAGCCGGAGGGCATCCTACACTTCGTTTGCAGAGCTCGCTGTGCGTCTTTCAAATTGTTTAGATACCTCGTCTCAGCAACATTCTTCATAACGGGTAGGACGCACTGATTGAAGACTTTATTCTTCGGTCATTGAGGGATGGGCGACGAGAAGACTCGACGGAGCTAACCAATAATACCAATACTGCCCAGCCCAGATGTTAGCTCTCTCTCAAATTGTGTCTACCTAAATGCAAGATCTGCCCTAGATATACCACCTTCACGACTTCGAGAGGCAAATTCAAATTCAAAATCTGCGGGGTTTAAAATAACTTCGGGTCTGTCTGTCCGTCAGACTAATCATTCATCCCACCCAGCCCTTCTGAGCCAAACTTACTTTTTATAAACTTTTATAATCCAATCCAAACTGAAAACTAATTCGCGAAAATATTGAAGTCCATTTTAAAATTTGCCGTCCGAAGTGGATTATGAACTTTTTAGCATTTTGAGTTCAAAATTTTGCATGAATACTGAAAATATGATTTCATTGAAACATTGTTTAATTTTTAAGTGCTTAACTGGATCAAAGAAATATATCTAGATACCTTTACCAAAAAATCAACCATGGTAGAGCAGATACAAAACTTTCAAACTGAACCTTCAATGCAAAAATAGCAATTTCAAATTTCATTTTAATAATAATGTATTACCTTGAACCTAGAATTTCTAAATACTACAAAATTATTCTGCTTTACGCCTCTTAAAAATTTATAGCATTTTTAAAAGTTACGTCCTCAGTAAAGTATAAAGTATGGATAAGTAAGCAACATAAACCTTGCTTCTCGTAATGAAAGCGAGCATCCCTGCGTCCTTAAGAACTGGGTCAACTCGATTCAAGGGCATCCTTTAAGCGAGGGCTGGGTTTTTTTGCTTAACATGAAAACTGGAATCATGCTTCTAAGGGCTGATTTGTCCAAACACTCCGCTTTTTCTTGGTTAAATCGTTTTATATTTTTTTCACTTAAGTTTGAGGTTTTTTATGGGATCAATGAACTTGACTAGCTTGAAAATTAGGAGAATAATAATTAAAATAGGGCTTGATTAAAGTGCTTTAAAAAAAGGAAGACCGACCATGATTAGTTTCTTCACTTGAATCAAATGAAACCTTACAATCTTAGAATATTAGGGTACCTTATTTCGGCCAGTATTTGTGTTTTTCATCACATGATAAACGTAGGCTCGTCTCAAACCTTCATTCCAACATCTCATTAAGTCCGCTCATACGTGTTCCGTTTTCTACGTGGATATTGGTTAACCACTGTCTTAGGTGGGCTAGCGGAGAGATGCGTTACGTTACGTCGCATCTCTCCGCTAGCCCACTCACAAAAGGTAGGCTTTCAATGTAATAACATTTCACGATAAATAGTCAGTTATAGTACTTTCACCTTAGGTACATCATTAATACTGGAAGTTCAGTTTATTGCACTATCAGCAGGATCCCACGCAGAATTATCATCAGTCACCAGTTTTTGCTGCTGAACATAAAACACCAAGAAGTAAACAGTACACAGGTTTTCCTAATGAGTCTGTAAATTAGGTTAGGTACTTAGGTGTAGATACCTAACACGCATCGCTAAAACTACAAGCAAGTGGACCTTCCACGTGGCTTTTTCTGATTCTAAAAACAAACAAAAGTACACAATAGTATCTAAATAAAAGAGGGTGATGTCGAAAGTGTTATGATATCTAAAATGGATGTTAGGGGTGTAAGGGGATACCAAGCCGACTTACGTGCACGTGGTGTACCCTGCTAAATTACAAACGGAGCTCTGGCGGTCGGCTGATTGCGGCGTAACGCAGCTAAATAATTCCCTGACCACTGCTGAGGCCACAAAGGCCTATATCAAAGAGCGGCCTTTAGGCTTATTTTTGTTGAGTCGCATCGCATCGTGTAGCTTCATAGGACGAGGCTTGAGCCAGGCGTGTGCTAATTTCTATGCAAATTCTAGATGGAAGCTACGTAATAGCCAGCAGGGCCCGTTGCAACTACAGATGACCCATGTAGCAGCCGGGTAACAAGCTGGAGTATTGACGTTGTAGGTAACAATATTGTAAGGATATAGTTCATTTGTATTTTTATTTTATTGTTAGACGGCCTCTGTAGCGCAGTGGGCGAAGGTCCGCCTGAGACGCAGAAGGTTGCGGGTTCGATTCCCGCTTCGGGACAAATGTTTGCATGTCTGAGTGTTTTCTATGTGTTATATGTATGCATATACAAAAAATATATTATATATGTAGTATATATGTATGTATATATGTGTGTATGTATATGGTTCCCATAATACAAGCTCTGCTTAGTTTGGGGCTACATGATGCTGTATTGTTACGTCCCGCATTATTTATTTATTTATATGAGATATTTATTCATAATTAATTACTTTTTATGTTTTACTTATATTATGGTGTCCAATTAATATTTTTGTAAACACTTTATCGTTAGAAAAGTTACATATATCCGGTATTGCTAATCAGTTACATCATAAAAATAACAATAATTATAAAAGTACTTCATAAATATTTTAAGTTATTTAATTTTTATTAATTAATCATTTTTTTAATGAATGCCAATTGTATTTCCGTCAAGACTGCCGCCATGTTGTTTTTGTAAAAATGTCTGCTGGTCGCTTAAAATGGCAGTCTCGTTCTGATATTCGTACCGACAAGACGTGGAGTGAGAGTTATTGTGATAAGCGAGGGTAATCCTGCCGGAAGGCCCTAGAAGGTTAGTTATTACATTATTTTTAAGAAAAATGTCTAATATCCCCTGATTTTATTGGAATCAAAAGCCTTTTTCGAGTGAGAGAGTACCTACTGAGAGAGAAATAAAGTTATGTTGAGCTGTTTTAAGTATTTTTTTCTAGAGGTTTAGTAAACCCCCTTATAATATGTACAACCAAATTGTTACTCAAATAAATTAGTTATGTTTATAGAAAAAGAATACCATATTAGTTATTATGATAACTTTGAATATCAAATATCTTAGTTATTTTTGTTATCATACACAAATATTTTTATTATTAGCTCGTAGTCGACAATTCGTGCCACTTTTGGGTTGATTTGCGATAAGATTTTAGTAATTTGGTATATTATCATTTAGGTAATTTATGTTAAAATTGACTGTTACTTCAACTTTGACGAATTTACTAACATAGTCTATGTCATCAGCGAGGTGATCGGCTAATTCGGTTGCAAACAGAAACGATTGACACTGATCCTGTATTAGCAAACTGTGACAGTTTATCAATTGATTTTCATTAAATTTCGACGAATTATAGGTCAAAGTTTGTAAAAACAGGATCGCTGTCAATCACTTCTGTTTGCAATAGAGTTAGCCGATTACCCCGCTGGTGTCTCTACGGATTCGATTCGATTGTTTCTGCCTTCATATCAATGTAGGTACGTATATCACTTTACCTCGCTCCATTAATCGACTCCAAAAGGTTGAATCTCTGTCAATTTTACAAACGGCCTGTGAGCAGCTTCAATGATTGCAATAACTTTATAACATAATTTGAAAAGGTATTTTTATAGATATATAACAATTAATTTAGTCTTCTATTTGATAGATAACGCACGCGACATAGCTATATGGTAGACATACCTCGTATGCGCACAAAGCGGTTCTCTTCTACCTTTATCATGCGCACCGCCAAGGAGAGGAACGCTCTACCCGAGTATGTTTTCCCCGATAATTATAACATGGGCATCTTCAAGGCACGAGTGAACAGGTTTCTTCTAGGCAAGCGCGCTCCATCGTAGACTGCATCTTCGCTTAACATCAGGCCAGTTGTAGTCAAACGCAAGCCTATCCAATACAAAAAAAAAAAGATAAATAAATCGATGCCTGTTATAAAATTTTACTTAATTTACCAGCTCACTTTAAAATTCATTTAAAATCAATCACAGAACCAATTCCTTGAGAATGCATAGTTCAAGTAAACAACATTGTATATCCCCTATCTTGCCGTCTGTAAGCATCCTAACTTACACCATTTAGTCTCATACCTGTTATTGTATTATACAAAGCTTTGAGCTCACATGCAACTTCGTATATTGTAGTTCCTGAATGGTGGAGCTTTAGGCAGATGTACAACTCCACACACAAGTGCTTCAGTACCTAGTTACATACTACATTTGACATACTTTAAAGTCAGTCTACATATATTCTAGAGTCTACGAGACGTAGAACTAATCGCAGCACTGCAAAATAAATAACTTTTGATCTTAATAAAATACTTAAATTGGTGCACTCTTCTCTTCTGACTCTATTATCATTTACTACAACAGCAAGATTTGTATTTAAAACAGCTTTTGTGTACAAATTCAGTAGCTATCTCTCTGTCATGCTCTCTGCAACCCACCAACGCTTGGGGAGAATCCTCTTGTTTCGTGCTTTACCTATAAACCTTTGGTAGCCTTTAGTAGCGCAACTCTATGTTACTTGAACGTTCACGTAGGTACCAAAATGCTCAAGGTTTCTACCAAATATTTGTTTTTTTGTTCCAGATTTCAAACACACTACCTTCATTCTAACCTACGTTTGAAATGAATATCCCGTTAACATAGAGTTGTGTTACTGAATTATTACCATGTTCAGAAGGTTTGTAGGTAAAGCACGAAACAAGAGGATTCTCCCCAAGCGTACATGATAAGTATCTAAATAACTATGAATAAATTATAACGTACATGCTCTGTTTAGCTGTTACGTTAATTACCGCAGTAGGAAGGTTACTAAACGAAGCTTTATGAATCATTTGATTATCCCTAAACTAATTTAGTATGTCCTTTTACATTAACCTTGGACATGACGCTTCACACCATGTTTTAAGAACAACTTGCAGGTGAACAGCTGTGTTTTTAGCAGTCAAAGCGTTACAAGAATGAAGGCAAGAATGAAACTATTGCAAAACGCACAAGGAGTTACTGCAGAGATGTTGACCCATAAGGGTAAACATAAATAAACTGGAAAGCAACTAAAGAAATCATCAACTAAAGAAATCATCATTGGACTTCTTCCTCGTATTCTTCATTAGAAGGTATGCCCGTATTTAGACTTTTATAGAGGTTTTTTTTTTTATACTACTTGAAGATGGAACAAGCACATGACCCACCTGATGATAAGTGGAAACCATTACCTATCACAAAACATTGCATCGTAGATCACGTTTTTGGAACGTGCTCTACGATGAAATGCCCTGCGTCCATCAACTTGAAGCATGAAGATGATAAGCCTCTTGTGCCTGTAATTTCACCGGCAACCATACCCTTCAAACCGAAACATAGCTCAGCAGCTTCACGGCAGAAATAGGCATGGTCGCAGTACCTCCCCGGACGAGCCCTTCACAAAGAAGAATTGACGAGCTACTTCCATGCTGTTCTATCATCGGCTTGCCTCAAGGCGGTACTCAAAGGGAGTCCGGTCAGTACCTTGACTTGTTTAGACAAACGGCGAGGTGATCGTCCGCGAGCTATTTTTCCTTCTATCTTTCCCACTACGACCAATTTATGGAGTATGGCTATCTAAGGGCGATGTGGCCAAAGTCGCATAGGACTTGTTGGTAGCAAATAGCAGAGAGTTTAGGTTTGATGTTCATTTGGTTGAGAATGGATTCACAACAATAAACTTATATGACGCCACCCACAGTCACTGGCATGTTGGTTAAAAGCCCATAAATTGCGTGAGCAATTCGCTCGGTGGTTTAATCGGCCCGCGCAGGCCTTATCCGAGCGAAGTTACTAACAAAATTGAGAGAGACTCATATCGAGCAATGAATTTGCAGATGACTATGATGGTGAATACTTCAATTTACTTCAAATAAAATTGATGTGCCTAAAAGAACAAGTGACAAGATTCACAATTTCACAAAAGATTGCTACATTTTATCCGGCGAAGCAAATCCAAAACAGAGTTAGCAAAAACAATTTGGTTACAAACCGCCATCAGCGATGTGCCTTCAGAAAAATGCCAGAGTTATTTCTCACGCAATTTAAGGGCGAGTACACACCGCATCAGCGCGACATTACGACACGAAGGGCCTGGGACGTACTCAGACAACAAAGGGGTAGTACCTAAAAGAAAGCTCAAAACCTGTATACATAATTATGCCTGAGTGAGAGTAGTGACGGACACAATGTAAAGTCTCTAAAATTGAAAATATTTGATAAATATCATATAATCGACCAATCAAACTACAACTAGCTATTTACGTTGTAAAGATGGCTATATTTTTTGGTCACTAACTATGTAGACACATACATATATTCCAGGTTCCATCCAAATCTGCTCAGTTTTTACGGAGTTGAGTAGGAATATACACACGAACTTTCGCATTTATAACTTAGTGTGATTATTTGGTTACAGAGCAGAAATGTGTCGTAGAAGTTTCCAGTTAGCGTCACTTGGCCGTCGCCACTCAAAAGCTAAGAGGTTATAGTTTTTGATCATAATGTTATGCAACTTTATCACAAAAGAACCTTAACTGTTTACAAAATTGTAGTCTTACAAATGGTATACAATGTGGTGCATAAACTTTATATGATTCTTTTTTTATACTACTTCTATTATTATTATTTTTTATAAGTCAATCAATATTAACTGCTGTCCCATACTGTCAATTTTACTGACTCAATGACAAATATGATTATCTCATCGTTCGTAAGAGCTACTGGCCAAATTTCTACAGTTGAAGGATATTGGGGCAGATGCCCCAGGCTTGTTCGTCCTAAGTCCGCCCCCTAAAAGAGTGGTTCATCAATTCTGTTTATGGGTACTTTTCTCGCCATCGGCACTATCTGCGTGCGTCGGGTGCGACGTTAAATTTTACGACGTAAACTCATTTGTGACGTCGTCGTCAGTCATTTTCCAAGTCCCAAAGTGGCTCTGGAACGATGTTTCGATCTTTTGAGTGTGGATATATGGGTTTATTTACATTGATAAACTTGATAGGTCATGTTGACGTTTTATAGAGGTTTGCGTGTCACCTATAAACTAGCTAGATGCTACATAAATTTTAGACGATACATAAAAACGTCGCTAATCTAGACCGCTACATTGAAATTGATAAACCTTCGAGATATTTTATCATAATGTATGAATGTTACAATTCATCATCATCATCATCAACAACCTATAGAAGTCCACTGCTGAACATAGGTCTCCCGCAAAGAATTCCACGAAGAACGGTCTTGAGCCCTCTCCATCTACCGATTACCTGCAATCTTGACGATGTCATGGGTCCATCTGGTGGGGGGTCTCCCCACACTTCGTCACTCTGAAAATCAGCAAGTTGAAGTGGCAGTGGGCAGGCCATATAGCTCGTAGAACCGATAACCGTTGGGGAATAAAGGTTCTCGAATGTTAGAATTCCACATTCACATCCATACACATCAGCCTATATCAGTCCACTGCTGGACATAGGCCTCTCCTAATAAAGGGGAATATACCCATAATCCCCACGCTGGGCATGCGGGCTGGGGATCGCAGGGCACAGCTTCTCGCACCACCGACGCTGCTGCCCGTCGGTGGCCAGGGGATTTAGCTGTGCCGATGTAGGCTGTGCTATGCCGCAATCAGCCGGCCGCCAGAGCCCCGTTCGTTGTTTAGCAGGGTGCACCACGTGCAGGTGGGGTTGGCTTGGGTTCCGAAGATAGGCCAAAATTAATTGTTAGAATTAAAAGCCATAAATAAAATAAAATAGTTAATTAACATTATTATTAAACAACAATATCTAGCCCCAAACTAAGCAGATCTTGTTTTATGGGAACCAAATTAAATGATTGACATAATTTTTTGTACATGTATAGAAAACATTCAAATAACTGCAGATCACGCAAACATTTGCAACGTTGTGGGAATCGAAACTGTAACCTTCTGCATCTCAGGCGAGCGTTTGCAAAATGCGCCACAGATGTTTAAAAAAAACATAGGGGCTGTGATTCTGTGTCTTGAGCTCGAGGTGAAGAAATGCCCTTGCCCACGCAAGGATGAGGTCGACGATGGGGCGAGCTTTTAGCAGATTGATGCCTAATAACTCTCTTTTTGAAGCCGTAAGGTTCGTAGGTCAATACAAAAACAGACGCTAGCAGCTGATTCCATATTTAAGCAGTTCGCAATATAAATTATGTCTTCATAATGTGTGAATGTATCAGAATTAAAAGTCAGGATAACGACGTTGGCATTTTTATTTTCTTCACATTCGATTAACCTTCGTTTAACCATGAACTCACTTGATGTTAAGTGACGCTGTAGCCTAAGATGAAGCACGAAGATCCTATTCACCTATTCACTCTAAACTTAACTTAACTTCCGAGTCCCGGATTCTAGTTAACAGGAAATACAAAAACAAAGGCCGGGCAGAGATTTCCAGTTAACAAAGAAGAGAAAGAACCGTTTAGTGCAAATAAGTGACGACCTCCGTGGCGCAGTGGGCCAAGGCTCGCCTGTGACACATAAGGTTGCGGGTTCGATTCCAGCCGCGTCACAAATTTTTGTATTTTCTGCCAATATCTGTGTTGGATCTGGTGTTTTTCTATGAATAATATGTATGTTTTTACAAAAAAAAATTAATTAGGTAGGTATATCAGTTATGGGGGTTAAATTAGGCTGTATGATAGTGACCAGTATTATTTATTATTAATTTATTTATTTATTTATTATATGTAGACTAAGCTTTTATAGCATCATGGCATCGTAAATCTCCACTTTATAATGATTTTGTATTGAAAATGTTCTGTTATGGACCATCCTAAAAATAAGTAGGTAATACAAATATCTTGGTAATATGGTATGGAGAAGCATCCAAACTTCGGAACCCACTTTCATTTAATAGCGACAGAACCCTCAGGCACGTACAGAAACTTTAACAAACGCTAACTCTACCTTCCAAGTTTACCTGTATAACATTCATCTTCAATTCTATCTTAAATCTGGGGCACTGATAAACTGGATTAGACGTTGACGTAAGAACCGAATAGCTGAGACGAAAAAGGTTGCCGGTTCGATTCCCGCTGCAGGCCAAATGTTTGCATGGCCATAGACCCGTTGGAACCTTGGCACTCGTACATCCTGATACCCCTGATACAAGAGAATCCTAGTTTAGAGACAAGTTTTTTTATTATGATACCTGAAGATGGAACTAAATAGATAGATAACTCTTTATTGTACACCATAAAATTACAAATAATAAAATTAGCTCACTAAACTATAAAACTAATCCGCGGTTGTACAATAGCCGGCCTTATCGCTAAAAGCGATCTCTTCCAGGCAACCTTTGGATGGACTGGATTGTACAGACCGAGAGGGGAAGCGGTGTTACAATATCATAGTATAAATAACTAAAAGAGTACATTAGTACCTATGTAAATAAATAAAATAATAGATAAATAATACGCACATGCATACTATATGAATATGACAACCTCTGTGTTGTAGTGGGCGAAGTTCCGCCTGGGACGCAGAAGGTTGCGGGTTCGATTCCCGCCGCGGGACAAATGTTTGCATGTTCTGTAGATATTTGTCTCTGGTCTGGGTGTTTTCTATGTATAATATGTATTTATTTACAAAAAAAACGTATATATGTAATACATATATCAATCATGTGGTTCCCATAACACAAGCTCTGCTTAGTTTGGGACTACATGATGCTGTGTGATAGTCCAGCATTTTCTTTTTATAATAATAAACTATATATATTAAACAATAGTAAAAGTATACTTACATAAACTACTCATGAACTATGGAACTACCACATGCCCCACCTGATAAGCAAGCAGAGCTTCTTCCAAGCAGAGTTTCTTAGCAATTCTTCTCTGTTTGGTCACGTCACGAATTGGAGTAAATTCAAATTTAAAAAAATTACGTTTCAAGGTGTACTGTATGTGCTTATTGAATAAACTTATTTTGATGTTAAGTGGTAACCATTACTTATCACAAAGTATAAGTTCGTAAGAACCCTGGTTGGGAACGTGCCCTCAGCGCCCTGCGTTCATCAATTTGAAGCATGAAGGTGTTATGCTTCATGTGCCTGTATGTCACCGTCACCCTTCAAACCAAAACAGCAATGTTACTTCACGGTAGAAGTAAGGTGGCTATGTGTGTGTTATATGAGTACCTATGTTGCATGAGGTACCTATCTGCACTAATATTTTAAAGAGGAAAAATTTGTATTTTTGTGTGTGTGATGTTTGTAATGAATAAACTCAAAAACTACTGTGCCGATTTCAAAAATTTTTTCACCATTGGAAAGCTACATTCACCTTGAGTATCATAGGCTATATTTATTGCTAGAAAATATTGGGGATCCTTACTAAAACTTAAGTAAAGTGACCCAAGGTGTAAAAAAGTGCCCTAACCCCCAGCACGGGCCGCTAGTTGTACGTAACCAGCTTCGATAATAATTATGAGACTAAGAAATTGCACATGGATGGATTCCTTTCATCTTCGTAGATCACCTTTCATCAACGACGCTGCTCTACGTGTCGCGTCTCCACTATTCCACGAAGGTGGAGTAGTGGAGTATCTGGAGAAGAAGACTAAGATCCAGTTAAGGGTCGAACAGCTGTTGCAGTCACGCCACAATGATTTCAAATATTTTGTGGTGCGTGTTCCGACTGCTGACTTGTCGACCTTTATGAAGGAAGAATTTTGGCCGAAAAATGTGTTGTTTCGTCACTTTCGCGCTCGACTACACGATAGCGCAAATGCGTCACACGTCGCAGATTACACAAGGTGTCAGCAAGGTATATATTCTATGGGCCGTAGAATAAGTTATAACATCATTAATTTAATTTAATTACTGACTTTTTAAATTTTGCTCTCAGCAGAAATTAGCTATGAGAAGTAATCATCATTATTCATAACTTTAATTATATTTTTATACCAGTTTAAATAAATAAATAAATAATGCTGGACTATCACACAGAGTCATGTAACCCCAAACTAAGCAGAGCTTGTGTTATGGGAATCACATGATTGACATATTACTTATATACTTCTTAGTTTCGTCATCATCATCGTTTTGCCCAGAAAACCCCACTGCTGGGTAGGCCTCTTACCGACGAATCCTATATTATACCGTAACAGATAACGCTTCGTTTTCCTTTGAAAAGTGTCAAAAATTAACAACGAGGCGTCGAAAATTTGACAGATTTTCAGGGGAAAACAAAGCGTCATCGGTAACGGTATATAGGAACCGGCCGTTAGTTTTTAATAACCTCCTCAGAGTGCCTAGTGCGAGTTTTTTTACCAGCTCGATCGCGTTTGTGTATACGCAAATTTGTATGGAAAGGTGTCAGTGCCTTGCGTTTTTACTAGATGGCGCTACCTCGATTCCATATAAATTTGCGCAAACGCAAACGTGATCGAGCTGGTAAAAAACTCGCACCAGGCACCCTGTTCTGTGCCTCTCTCTCTCTCTTACGCGACTTAGCAATGTCGTCGACCCAACAACGCACTGACGAACAACAAGCTTCGTCAAATTAAACAAGTGAAACTCAACAAAAAAACAAAAGCGTGACCGCTAAAGCTCAATCGCAAATATTGTCAAAACACTTGATTACATTTATCTAGGGAACCCTAACGCAATTGCGGCCTAAAATGGGTCTCGGGCCACGGATTAGGCAAAATTTTAGTACAGCGATGATTTAAGGACGCAGGCGGTTCGTGACGTCACGGCGACCCGCAGAGTTTTATCTGCGCCCGCGGAACCCTAATCCTAATTAATTAGTAGACGGGCTGTAACCTCAGACATAACAATCACATTTTAATTTAATACGGGAGGATTTTGAACCTTATGCCGTTGGGTTAGGGGCTACGGGGGTAAGGGTTGTGTAAATAGAATGTCGGTTTAAATGTCGTTTAGGTGCTGTTAGCCAACTAGGTCGGTTCATACATTATTTTTGTTGCCGGCCTAATTCCATTTGCTGATTGTGCTGGGTCTTTATGTGCTTTGCAGAATATTTTACCCCATTTACGATTTACTTTGTGTAAACTGAACTAGCTGTAAGCAATTAAATCAAAAAAGCATAGCAAGAATGCTTGACAAATCATTACCCTAAACTTGCTGTCCATTTTTCAACAAATTCATTTTCAAAATAAGTACCTTAGTATTTACCTACCAACCTACCTATTTACCAAGGTGTTTTATGTTCTGTAGGAGATGCAAAACTTAAGTTATTACTTCAAACTACATAATTTAACACTTACCAGGTATCAGACCCGACTGAAGTTGTCATGTTAAAATTATAGCGTTCATACAAAAATCCCATAGAAATAACCCCACTGAAGAGGACTTCAGTCGGGTAAATAGGACTTTCAGTTTGAACAGTATTTTCCAATTTTACGTTGGATTTTTCATAATTATCTTTCTTTTAAACCACCACTAACTCAAGGCGAAAAATAATGTGTGGAGCTGTTTTTGAGGATTTTAAGCCAAGATTACAATTGGGAAATACATATACCTATTATTCGTTTGTAAACCTATATGCTGTAGTTAATATTTTTTGTACATGTATTTGTATTAACACTTTTTCTATGGGTATCAGACTGAATAACCCACTTCTTTTTCTTTGTATGAGCAAGTGGCCAACTCTGGTGTCGGAGTTTTTAGGCCGCCTGCAGGTCTCCATAATGGCTTAACGACTGAAAAGGCGGGGCCAATATCTTAACGTACCTTACGAAGCACGGAAACGCTCAAATCTAAATGCCAGTAAACGGTCACCCATCCAAATAGTGGTTGGACGAACTGTTGCTTAACCAAGATGATCTGCTAAAAACACTTACGTCATCCACGACACGAGCGCTTAAAAGACCTGAGAGTAAAGGTTTTAGCGTCTAAACACTATGCTAAAAATTACGCGACGTAAGTTTCGCAGCTGATTTTGACAAGTTCGGCTGTATGCCATAACGCAAAGTTATTTCAGCATAATGTGTCATCTGTAATTCAAAATGCATTGCAGGCGTAATCATGCCGAACTTACGTCACGTAATTCCGGCTATAGTGTGTTTAGACACTAACGAATGAATATGTCAAGTTAACAACTAATGTAGGGTACTCGTATTTACGCAGCAGACATTTACTTGTGGTAAAGAGAAAAGCAGATATTCCATATTATGCAGGTATAAGTACTCTATCTAAAGGCGTTGCTATGCATATTGACATAGCTTCATCTGCGTGGGCGGAACACTGGTTTAATGACCCCGGAAAAGTATATTTAATAGTCGAAGACATAGAGTTATGTAAAAGCTTCGCTGGATGAGAATTAAATGAATTAGAACGATAAAGCCGATTATTGGTCCTCTTCTATCATTATCTTTCATGTAATTAATGCAACAATAGAATCCGAATCAGAATTATTTATTATGATAATGGGTACAAAAAATTGATGTTATAGACAATTTGACGTTCTTCCTTAATCCGCCTTACAGTATATAATTTATTTTAACTATAAATGATACCATTACAATAATAAAGTTATACTACCTAATAGTAAATAGGGCTTAAATAAGGTAGTAATCAATTATTCCATTAATTAGTTCGTTCATTGATCCATTTTTTTCCATTCGTAAGTATCGGACATTCGTTCTTTAACTCTATCGTTCATTCATTATTTTGTTTTTCATGTATTGTTTGCCGAATCTAGTTAGTTTGTTTTTAGATTCATTAATATTTGTCCTTCTCATAATTCAGCCAAATTCAACTGAATTTGGCTTATATAATCTTATCTTATGAGCCTATCTGATTCCACTGCAGGGCAAAGGCCTACTTATTCTCTTTCCAAACGGAAGGGTTTGCTATAAAATCATCAATAATCAATAGTCTTATAAAACAGCTGTTGCAACTTATGATATATTCCGCATAACTGTAGTACAAGAGCCACGTACATTTACCGTATCCATCCCAGCAACACCGTTCCTAGCTTCATGGTTAATCTCAATAGTAGAAACGTATCAATCTGTGCCCCATCTGTATAAGGCAAGTGACTATAAATCGCATCGGTTATCATGGTTTATAGCTTAAGTAACCGAGGCTTTCACGGCCAATTTACGTTGTACTGTTATGATTAAGCGCATTTGGGATGGAGTCGTTAGAGCGTTTTGTAATTAGTAAAACACAATGTCGAGGGAAAGTTGCTGTTTGGGTTTGATAGATGAAAGATGATGATGGCAAGTTGTCTCATATTCCAATATGTCCAATATTTGTACCTAATATTTGATTTGCTATATGTGATTTTCCAAAATTTACGGATATACGCCTGGGGTCAAATCTGGTGTTACCCTGTTATAACCTTTTAGTAACAATTCATTTTTTTCGGAAGATCTTGTTTCTTTTCATCCTTTCTTTCATAATCTGCAGCGTTTTTTTAATTTTAATCCTATTTGCGGTTTTTAGTTCAATGTTCCTGGATTCTTAATGGAATTAAAAGTTGATGATTATGGGTTTTAATACATCAAAATTTGTCAATATCAAAGTTGAGACACTTTGAAAGTACCAATAGAGATATATCTACTAATATTTTATTTGCGTATTGTAACTTTCTAAATTTTCGACAAGAACAAGAAGTAAGTATATTAGGTTATCTAGGTGAATATATTCAAGGAATTGTGGTGGAGTCAAAATCGCCAGTGAATACGTCCAATATAGTAAATTGGCCTCGAAGCCAATACTTGCTATACTTAATGTAATAAGCCATAACCAGATCATAATGGTTGACTCGAAGTTACCCAAAAGCTCTGGACAGTTTGAGGAGAGAACCAATGTGACAATGCTGAGGACAGGGTGCAATGGCGCTCATTAGAAGAGACCTATGTCCAGTCCGTCAGTGGACTGCTATTGATTGATGATGGTTACATATACCTTTGGGTAATGAAACACTGACAGCGATCGAACAGATCTAATAGAGATACTAACTTACTCGGCCAAAGGCTGAACACCGAAACGCAAATCGAAGGTCCAAATCTATTTAAGGTCTTTACATCTTAAAAGATTTAACCCAAAGCAAATACGGTCGCATTAAGCACCCTAATCTGCACCCAAGTCCGAAAGGGTAAATGGTATTTATTTTACAGCCTTCCCAATAAGCTCCTACTTAATCCAACGTTGTTTTAATAGTCTGTATGTTAAGTATTCTACTGAGAATTTACAAATTTTCAGCAGAGTGGATTGGATTCCAAATCTTTGGGGATTTGAAACCACTCAATATTGATATCTAAGGTACTTTACTCCTTAGACTGATCTAATAAGCTAATTATGCTGCTGATCTAATTATGCTGGGCATAATGTGTATGAGTGAGGCGTTAAGAGACTAAGCTATCACTAAGGGTTCAGGTTATCTGAAAGAAAAAGCTAGTTAGCATTAACTTTGCCCTTGTACTTGTTTTATCAGCTCAGGACAGGGCGCAATGGCGCTCATTAGGGGAGGCCGATGTCCAGCAGTGGACTGTTATAGGCTGATGATGATGATGATGATTGTAAAAGGCTGTTTTCGGTTTAGATCCATAACCTTCCATTACCACCATCCATACTGGTTCTGTTCTTTTGTAAAGATACATTTATTAAATTGAGGTGTATAATATTAATATAACCGAAGGCTGATTGCCTTTGGAGTCTACATTACATTACTTAGGTAAACAGTGCCTCCACCAAATCAGCGGTCTATTTTTGTGTAAGTTCTGTCCTACTCTTCAACGAAGAACAACGAAAAATTAGGTTCGAAGATATTTTTTCTTTTAAAACTAGCTTCTGAGTTGGACTCAAACTCCTGCGAAACGAAGCTTTAGATGTTACATCAACTACTTCTTGCACAAATGAGACACATAGCCATATAATCTAGTGACCTGAAAATTTATGCAATAGTTTTGTGACTATATTGTAGTCCTACCAGAATTGGTAATAATGGGAATTGGCTAATATTGGGAAACTAGCTTTCTCCCGTGGCTTCATTGAGCACTGGAGTTTTTAAATAGCAACTACTACTATCTATCAAAATGTCTATCTCTAATTATATAAGATTTTTTGTACTGATTTATTGACTAACCGATGTTATCGCACAGCCTGAACCTGAACCTGAAATAGGTTCCTTTTAGTGCGTAGTTGGTGTAGTAGGGGTAACTAGGAAAGGATTTTTGGTAATGCCCTAAGAAGGTGTTTTAACCCTTGAATGTATGAAAATGTTTGTATGAAATGCAAATATGAGTGATATCAATGCTGGACAAACGCTTTCATTTCTGATTCTATGATTTACCAAAAAAATCCTAAGAACGAATTACAAATAAGATATTTGTCTTAATTCTCAATTTACATCGGCTAACTCTACGTTGCTTTTATCTTGTGAACTGAGCTTTACTTATGTATATCGGTCAAAGCAATCTACAAGCAACCCTCGGCTACGAAACCTCATGAGTCATATTAATAAGCCCACTTTCCACGATGACTCATTACCTTGATAATGATAACGTGACAGAACCACCAACATAAGCTTACAAACATTGTTTTTACTTTCAACCTTAAAATAAGGTAGTAAATGCGATAATGTCTGCTTATGAGAAGGGAATAGAGTAAGGGATGCATGGTACCGGGTAGCGGTCACGCGATCAGTGGCGCCTTTCCCTGTTTTAGCTTAATCATAAACAAATGTTATTCGCCCCACTGTTCCTTCTTACGTCGTTGTTATTCTATTGACAGTGAATAAGTGTACATGCAAGAAACTGTTGTAGAACAGCGGGGTGAACTATTGCTTACGCAATAGTCCGATTTCTGATTCTTTGATTTGGGTTCGGATCGAATTCGGATCGAACGTAGTGCCAAAATGCCCTGACTCTGTTGCAAACAGAAATTATTGACACCGATCCTGTTTTTGCAAACTTTGACATTTCTTCCGTCGAAATTCAATGAAAGTCAATTGACAAACTGTCACAGTTTGTTAAAACAAGATCGATGTCAATCATTTCTGTTTGCAACAGAGGCAGGGCGTTTTCGCACTACGATCGGAATCCGATCAGAACCCAAATCAAAGAATCAGAGATCGGACTATTGCGTAAGCAATATCCGAATTTGGATGAGAGATTTATAGATCCATTTTTTCACGGATACGGATCGGACTCGGATCGGACGAAGTGCGAAACCACCCTAAGCCAATCACCCCGCCGGTCTCAAGTAATATTAAATGGACATTACCATTATGATTCTGAAAGTTAATTTAATATAATATCTAAGAGGCTTTATTTAGCGCGCGCGGATATAGCTATTTTAATGAAAACGAATTCGTGCCAAACATTTAACCCATTCTGTGACCTCTAGGAACTCGGTTTCAGTTCCCGAAAACACATTTGTTTCTCTCGTTCCCACTTAAATCTGGCTAAAGTTAGATGCCCCAGTTAAGCCAAATAAACGGTGTAAGAATTCGCTAGTTAAGCTTTCCAATGAAAACTTACTGCCTGATACCTATCCAATGACTTTTGTGAAAATACAGTTGGTATTATTTCAGATAATAATGTGGTTTATTCTGAGTAACATTATTTATCGCTAAAACTAGTTATAACTAGCTCAATGTCATTTCGTCTCGTATCATCTCCATCCACAAGAAAGAGACAGCTCCTTTAAATTTAACGATAAGTTTAGTGAAAATCTTTCAGAATCACTACCAATAAAAAATATAGACAAATGTTCTGAACCGAGAACCACTGGGAGATTTGAATTATGATCAGTAACAGAAATGTAAAGAAGAACGATTTGGTAGAACTTTTAAAATGAACTATCAATATTTTTAAGACTTACTAAGCCAGTCCTAATTTTCCCACAGTGAAAATCATTAACTGTAGTAAGTACCTACGTTGGACCACCGCAATCGTCAATTATTCTCCACCACTTTTCCGTTTTCATTATTGACGTAATACATACAAAACCAGCTCATAATCTACAATAGCATAAACTGGATCACTTCAACCTCAACCCAATAGACCAAGCAATTGAAAAGATATACCTAATGGAAAGCACTTACCCGCTCTCATACCCGTAACCCGTAATTCAGGTTAGACACCTACACATCTGACTCACATCTATTCACTGCCACTTGTGCCTGTACAATTCGTCAATCACACGTGTTCGAGTGAACGATGCATTGGCCTCAATACAGTTTTAATATTACTAGTACCTAGCTACAAATTTGACACATTGTATTTGCAAACTACTGGAAACCAATATTCGTAACGTACGTCGTAGAGTTGATGATGATCGCATTACTATCTTCCTTTAAGACTAGCGGCCCGTCCTGGCTTCGCGCGGGTTAGGGCACTTTTTTACACCTTGAGTTACGTTACTTAAGTTTTAGTAAGGATCCCTAATCTTTTCTAGCAATAAATATAGCCTATGTCACTCAGGGTAAATGTAGCTTTCCAATGGTGAAAGAATTTTTGAAATCGGCATGGTAGTTCTTGAGTTTATTCATTACATACACACAAACACACACGTTTTTTCCTTGTTATAATATTAGTTAGGATAACATACTAGTAATATCAGTAATATCCACGACAATACATACGAAATACGATTGACTGCTTTATAGTTTCAGGTGGGTATTTTTTTCGCAATGAAAAAAACAACTCTTTTCACCAACGAGCTCGCTATTGTGTTATTATAACTTCGTCTATAAAACATCCCAGATCTCCGAAAAAATTCTCACAAAAATCAAATTTAGACTGTATAATCTAAACCAAACACCGTTAACGTATTGCAGAGAACCTTTTGGCCAACAGATCCAGAGGTGAATCAAAGTTTGAGCGTTTCCATAAAACGTTCTTCGTCAACGCTGAATCATTGTTATGAATGGTCTGCGACCCCTAGGGTCAAGTCAGATCCCAGATGTGCGTGCAAAATTGCGTTTCAATAACAATACGCTGTGAATTTTTCACTGCTCCTCGGCCTTATGATCTCATATTTTAAAACATGACGTGAAAGGCTCGAGTAATGAATCCTAATTAATTTCATCTTTCCTTGAAATGATCTCTTGCAAATTTATTATATGAGCCTAATTGCCAAAAGAATCTCATCATCGTCATCTTCAATCATGGCACTTTAAGAAGTTATTTGAGTGTTGAAACCTTAGTTTTTTATTGTTAAATTTTTTGGATCGAAAAATGATTTCTGATCGAAAAATCTTTGACGAAGACCAACAGCAAAAGTCGCTACGCGTGTTGCAACTTCTCCTCCTCATGCCGCGTGTGGAGCTTCATTTACCAAAACCGATTTCAATGATTTCAAGTTTAGCGAAGTAAGATTTAGTACAAACAACATAACATGACCTTTTTCCTAACTCTGCTAAGCCGTTTGTTCTGGATAAAGTGCCACTAGTCCGACGCTATCTCAAAGCACGGAGGTGTAAAAGCTTTATTTATGCCAAAAACAGATTGGACAACAGATTCCCAACTTTGTCCGCCACAACGTCAAAGTTCACTGAAACTTTCTGGGCAATCTAATAGACTATAGTAACAATTATTCGCATCCGTTCTCGTAAACCTATTCGTTTCAGCCTCTGGGTCTCTTGATAGGGTCGTAAGTATCTTCCTATCTATACATTACCTATGTTTATTTATCTAGGGAAATTTACTTTTCAGTGGTAATGTATCTTTTTGCCTGTTCCTTAAATGAACGGGTATAAATGATTTGTTAGCATTGGTTCTTAATGATTACTTACTCGTGCTATATAACAGAGGAAACTTCACTGTTCATTGTAATATTTTATAGTTTTATAATATTGTGTTAGATAGGTACTGTAATAAAATAAAAATAAATAAAATACATACATAATTAAAAGTGGGTGTGTAACTTAAAAACGTTTCTTGACTATCGACTAATATTATTATACGATTGAATTAGTGATCACTACAAGTAATAATCAAGTATCAAGTTCATAAACTCAATGAAAATATCCACTTCGTGGCGTCTCTTACCGTCTTCTTGGGCCTGTTTGCTATCCGTTTTCAAGGATTCCTTTATGGATGTAGTACATTTGCCGATACGAAAATAAACTTTTTTTTTATAAACAATTCTCAAGATTTTACCAGTGTCCTTTGATCATTTACTGAAATTTCAATAATTCCAACAAATACTTATTATATGCATTCATTAAGTTTTTATATTTAGAGCCTGTTTATCCCTTATCACAATGCAATGCAATGAGGTTGATTTCAATTAAAAGATACCGACTCCCTCGGATGGGAATAAAATGCGAAATTCCCTGGTCCTCCTAATCTCAAGAGCCGCAGTAGCAATAACACCAAGATGGGGGATAAGATGCCATCGTCCCTTAATAAGTCCGATGGGTCAGAGCCGTGAAGGTCGGACCGTTCCGTTTATTATGGACTGGTCTCCTTACTTCGAGATATACACTTGTAATAAAGTTCATTGTTGTAAGGAAAAGGGAAAAGTAGACTACATAATATTTATGATAACACTTTTTTAGTTAGATTGATAAATAAATAGATAGATGGATAGATATATTCTTTATCAACAACAACAACTCAACACCAATAAAACTTACAAGAACAGAGAAATAATAAAGCAATGTAGTACAATCGGCTTCCAGACAACCTTAGAATGGACATAATTAGTTTTACTCACAGTTTAGGTGAACTAAGTACCTACATATTATTTCCTTTCCAAAAAGCTTATTTTCTAATTCTTCTATATTTCTTCATTTGTGGACTTTGAAAGTATCTAGAACATAGGTAAAATGTATTTTAAGTAGCTAGCTTCTTATAGTTATAAACGTAGTCTCACAAAGCTAAGTACCTATCACTAAGCTAAATCAATTTTAATCTGACTTGAAGAATAAAACCAACAACTTCAAGCTACTCGTCACAGACAAAGAAACCAAAAGTGAAGAACAAAAGTTTCAAACTCTTCAAAGGTTTATCTCTAATTAGAGGAGACAGTGTAAATTAGCATCATGATGAAGAACCACTTGCATCTCTTGTGACACATAAGTGGCCGGCTGGGGATAGACTGGAAGCTGGAGGCTAAACTATTATAAATAAGCTGTAAACTTTGCCGTAGTGTAGAATGCATCTTGCACTTAAAGGTCTTATGATTCATTGCTCGGCGGATAAACAGCGAAGAGAATTTCTATAACTACAAAGAAAGCTAGGCACCTATACAGCTTTCTGCCAAGATAAAGATATTAAAAGGATCCTTATTTGCAATGTTTGTGATCGATTTCGTCGGAAGTCTCCGTGGTGACTACGGTCCGTGGTCACACCGCAACGCGATGCGTTGACGCAACGCAAAAAAATCATCGCAAATGGCATCGAACGAGAAAGCTCTGACCATCAGCAGATAAGTTAGCACGTCGATGCATCGCAGATTTGGCAACACCAGCGCAGAGTTGCAGCCACCTATCAAATTTTAGTTTTTCATCAGAAATCAACTGCTAGACATAGGCCCCTTGAGCATTGGGCCCTATCCTCAGCTCGGCGCATCCAGCTTCTAAAGTAGTTTTTATAAAAGTTAAATTCGATAATAACCCGTTTAAGTTTTTGACTGTGTTCTTGCATTTTCTCGTAATTCGTAATAGAAAACCATAGTTGTCTCCTGCACTCATAAAAGAACCAGCTGAAGCTAGCTAATTTGTAACTTTATTTGTGTGGGTTGATTTAAAATACGAAGAAACGATCTCTGGCTCTGGCTTAATATTCTGCAACTTCTGCGCCTGTGCACCAGAGGCAAAAATATCACTTGAGTTTTTTGTCATCATCATCTACAGCCGGTAAAAGTCCACCGTGGACATTTAGGTCTCCCCACATGATTAGCAAAAATATCTTAAGCTTGAGATTTTGTTTTCATATTATAAATGCGAAAGTATGTATGTTTTTATGTATGTTGTGTGTTCACGTCAAAACCACTGAACTGATATTGGTATTTGGTATAGACATACATAAACAACATTAGATTACTTTCTATCGGGGTACCACGAGGGCGAGGCCGCGGGCGAAAGCTAGAAATATATAAAGGTAATATTTATCTGGGTAGGTACCTAATTTGATATTTTCCTATTTCCTACTATTCACATTATTCTTTTATAGTAATTGGAAGACAAACTAATAAAAAACTAATTTATTTTCTCTATGGACACTGCAAAGTATATAAAGTTTCTTGCCAATAATTGTTCTCTATTCGGTCGCGTTACGAATTGGTGTAAAAAATACAATTTAAATGACAGTATTTAATACATGAAAAATATTGCCTAATTTGCATTGGATTAGTTAAGCTCCATGTATATGCCACCTTTTTGTAAATCTGAGTTTTGTGACTACAAAATGCATATGTTGAACATACATTGAGGTTTTCCTCAGCAGGAAGACCATTGATAGAATCAAAATGATATGATTGCTGAACCTTTGTATTGTTATTTTCTAAGCCGTGAAGGTTTGCTATTTTGCATAACACTGATTATACAGTGATTTTATATCTTCAAAAATGTTGAATAGTGTGAGCGAGAGGGAGATATGACCTGTATGGTCGCCTTATGGTGCATTCTTATGCACAATTAACTAATAGCATAATGTTTTTAACTTCAATAAAAATAGAACTTCAAAGTATTTAATCAGTACGTCCTCCCGTCATGACATGCGGAGCCAAAACGTTGACGCTCACAGAAAGGATAGTCCACCAGTTTAAAGTCGCATAGCGAGCTATGGCACGAGCCATGCTTGGAGTTTCCCTGAAAGATAGAATCCACGACGAGACTATCCGACATAGAACTAAAGTTGTATTTTGCATAACTACATTCAGTGGTTTTATATCTTCAAAAATGTTGAATTGTGCAAGCAAGAGGTAGGTTTGACATGTATCGTCGCCTTAACATAAATAATAATTATCGATATAGGTAAGTATGATTATCTAACGGTCAAAACAAATGGTGATCTCTGTTGTCAGCGAACAGTTGTCTCAGTAAAAAGACAAGAAAAATACCCTGACTCTCTTCTTAGCGCTAACCTGTGTTCCCACATTTCTTCACAACACGCATGTTTTACGTAGACCTCAGTAACTCTACTCTTTGTTGTCAAGCCGAGTACAGAATGTCTACTACTAATTAAGGAGGTCGTGTTGCCTTCGTTTTTGTAATTCGAAGCGGCACGACACTGCGGTCCGCCACCTACATCGTAATTAGGGTTGCCAGATACAAGATAATAAAGGCCGGGAAATTAGCATTTTCAGATGAATTGGATTTCAAGTGGTAACAAATGCTTAACAAGTATTCCAGTTTTTTTTGCCAACTGAAAAATTCAATGTTTTAAAAATTTACATTTTCAGCTAAAGATGTTTTCACAATATTGCATGTTACTGATTTATCGAATTAAACAGACTGGAACTAGGAAGGATTAATCTCTATTTGTCACTTCAGAAAATAAAACACTTTTCTTGGATCAAAAAGGAACAACATCATTGATCACACCTCGTAAAAAATAACTTATAATGTAAAAACGTTACTAAACGTCAATCTCTGCGCAGTAGGAAAATTCCCACTTGTGACGCAGAAGGGGGTTCTATTCCCGCTGCGAGATAAATCTGCAAAAATATTTCTCTCTCAAAAAATAAGTCTCGGGTATGGTCTTTTCATTGTTTCATGTACATACAAAGAAAAAACCCACAGTCACATGGCTTATACTGAACGTGTTCAGCATTATTTATTATTATTTTAATAATTTTGTATAGATAATAAACGATGAAACGTTTTGCTTTCTCATCATTTGATTTGTAACGAACGAAAATGATCGAATGGTGTCCTGAAATTCCTGAAATGTTCGACAGCTCACTGACACCTGGCAACCCTACATCGTAATAGCTGTTATCAGGCTCATTATGTTATCTTAATATTCTGCACGTGCCTTTATAGAGACGTTGAGTGTCGCGTGGCTGTAGCGGAGATATAATTGTGGTCGTCTTTGAAGCATTTAACTTCACATTAGACATAACTACCGTCGGTTTTTTATTTGAAATTAACCCCCCAACGGTGTTTAGGTTGGCATAATGTTCCGTGAACAATTTTGAGAAATTGCTTTTATTCGTTTAGCGGGAACTGAATATGCATTTTTTCGTCTCAGAATACGACATTATCAAATATTGGCTGAAGAGTCAAATTTCGTCAAATCTGAAGCAAGATTTCAGTCTTCGACCCGTCTGAGTATCAGAAGGAAAATGAGGATACTTACCCATGATTAAAGTTCTTACTTTATACTTATTTAAATAGCCGTGCGGAAAAAAGGTGTCTTGATTTATAATCAAACAAAAAAATACTAACTATCCAAAAAAATTTAACCAGGTTAGACTTGAACCAGCATCTCTGCATAAAGCTAGCAGCGCAAATTTTAATAACTAATTATGCTACAGATCCAAGTGAGGAGTATGTATGTAATTAATATTACTTAAACTTAAAGGTTCCTACCTACCTACTTACTGATAATAAAACCATCCTGTAGGTAGGTATACCAACACCAAACAGAAAATCTTAAAAGAACCTAAGCACAAAAAGGATAAAAGAAAGCTCCACTGTAATCTTTTACACGTCAAAAATGTTTACGTTCGCGTAATAAACCAGCCAAGTGTGAGTAATACTTTTGCACTGAAAGTTCCATTACGGACGGCTAAGCATAAACTGCAATGCTACTTAATTTTTACCACATTCTAGCCATTTATGAAATACAGGAACAACGTTGGTAATTTGTCAATTTTAAAGATCCATTATCTAAGTAAAAAGAAAAAGAAAAAGAAAAAGAAAATATATTTATTTCACCCGAATTTTATAAATTGTATCTACTTAACAATAACAAAACAACAAATACAAATACATATAACTAGATATATAAGTAGGTAATGCACTTGAACAGTGGGTGAAATAGGACCCTCACTCAGCATAGGCAGCATGTGAGACAAAGCTCAGATGCTGCGCTGATTTTCAGTAAGGGCCCTTTACAAGTGACATTTACAAGAGAACAGACAACAAAAATGAATATTAATAGAATCTACTTTTTAAAGTAGGTAGATACTTGCTGTACCTACCTACTTACTTGAAAAACTTTAAAATTAAACTATATCTATAAATAAACAATTAAAAAGGAATAGGTAGGATTATAAAGGTTTATAAATATAATACATACAAATAATAATTACAACATATTATTTAATTAATAATACATACAAATAAAGGTGTAATATAAATATGGCAACACAAGGAACAAAACAAAATACTTTTTTACAAAGTAGAATTGTCTATGACAGCCTTACTTGCAGCTCGTTTGCTATTGGTTGAGACATCAGTTGATAATGGCGAACGGAAATCTGAGATGGCTGGCTGACCGACTGACTGACTTGACAACTACAATACGAACAGAAGTGGGTGATTTGACAAATTATTTCAACTCCCAAAAGTTTTTTAAAACATGGCAGAACGTTGTCAAAGTACCTGCGTGAACGGTTGGGTCATGTGGATACCTAAAATATGGTTGAGGTTTGAGGTGCAAGAAGCGAAGTGAAGAAGAAATATGCTACATGGCGAAAAAACAGATCACGAGTTCACGACCGATCGAGATAAAACTGAGAAGCTTGGAAAACACGTGGCTGGCACTACACCTCGATCGAAGGTTTGCTCCTACAGGGCTTGACGTGCATTCCCAATGGGTAAGTAAGTTTGGGGGGATTCAGGGATTGTGTTTGCGTTTGTGCACTGCATTAAATCGGTAGGCATTTTTGTTAAGTAAGGAGATGCTTTTTGAGGTGTATTTTAAAGATATTTACCGATTTCAGAGCACGCACTGGCGGTGGCAAATCATTCCAGCACCGCGAGGCAGCGAATTTAAAAGACCCACGGAATGCCATTGATTTGTGCGTCGGAGTGGAGAAGATAGAAGTGCATGACCTGCTCGGATATCTAGACTGGGCATTAGCCCAGATGAGTTTATTAAAAAGGTATTTAGGATATTGATTATTTATTACACCGAAAAGAAGAACTGCAAGATGAAGCTTTCTTCGAGCTGTCATTTTAAGAAGGTTAAATGAGTTTAAATATGGAGTAACATGAGTATTTAATGAAAGATGATAAATAATGAACAATGCAAAACGATAAAAGAATTTTGACGTCTTATTTTTATCGCAAAAACCACTCACTACTTGACAGATTAGGTATGCCCAAAAACACAATTCATTTTGAATACAACAAACTATGGTTACCGCAAAATTGGCAAACATAACATATTCCAGTTCAGTTCAGTTTCATTGAGCGGCTGAAATCACATCGAGACATCATACACTTAGTAATATGGTCCTAAGGATATGCTCTTTATACGGGACCCTAAAAACCGAATTGAGAGAGATTAGGGAAAACCCGGAGGAGATAGATACCGAACCGAGAGCCATTATGCTCGAGGACGAATTTAAGGGATTTTTTGTATCGACTCGTTATTTTGTTTACAAACTGAAAATTCGTCAGAGTGTTTACATATTACCCATAGATATTTCCTACAATTAACCCAATAATTCCGGATAGATAACAGCTGTTTGAGTTATAAGAACCTACCTATATTATTCCAATTATTGCCGAATGTAGAACAGCTGTTTAAGTAAAGAAAACCTAGCTATAACATTTCCATAGCAGTCAAATGTATCAGCAACGATGAGAGTGGATTCGATACCAAAAGTAAGCAACATCAGGTTCCCAAGTAAATAAATATAACACAGCAACTCGTAGCCTCAAACTAAGCAGAGCTTGTATTATGGGAACCACAAGCATGACTAATATAGTATTTATATACTTTTTATTTTTTGTAAATATATACTCATACCTTTTAAGCATAGAAAACACCCAGACCTCGGACAAATATTTACAGATCATACAAATATTTGTCTCGCGACAGGAATCGAAGTGCAACCTTCTACGTCTCAGGAGGGTCTACGCCCACTGCGCCACAGTGGCCGTTTACGTACTACGTCTATGTACCTAAGTAATTAACTAGCTGCAATGTGATACTAGTTACTTCTGAAAAACATGACTGTAATGAAACTCACAAAACAAAAAATTGCTATCACTCTCTCTCTAAACTCTATTATTGGAGAGCAAAAGATATCCCCACAAATAAAAAACTTTTATACGAGTCAGTACATCTTTACCGCTGCTATATATCTACTCATAATATGCCAGTTAATATCACAATCAATAAGGCCACCCGTATAAATACATTTTTTATTCGCGTTTAGGCCCGCTACGTTTGGCTCTCCGCCAGGGCGAAGAGTAGCCATTTCTCCCGACTAATGGCCCGGACGATACTAAATTATGACACTTCGTTTATTGCGATAACTGTAAACATATCTGATGGATGCTAAATAATGTTTGGGACAAGTCAAAATAAGTCGTAAGCTTGATGTTGAAGTTCGGACGATTTTATTGCTCTGAATGAATTGCTGGGGGGTTCCTAAAAAGATGCGTTCGTAGATACTGTTACGTAACGACACTAATATTATAAATGCGAAAGTTTGTGTGTGCGAGTATGTTTGTTCCCACTCAACTCCGTAATGCGGAACGGATTTTGAAGAAACTTGGACCTGAAGATTGTGACCTGGATTAAAATATAGGCTACTTTTTATTCCAAGTGAGCGAATACCGCGGGCGAAAGCTAGTGAAAGAAAAAAATTAAATGGTTTTCTAAAATGATTCGTTTTTATCGTATAAATGCATAGATGCGGAAAAAACTACTCTGAAGGGCTCGTGGCGGCGCAAACTTTGATATTATTTACGATCATCTTGGTTAAGCAACACTTCGCCAGGTCCCTACTTGGATGGGTGACCGTTTAGTGGCATTTATATCGGAGCGCCTCCGGGCTACAGAAGGCATGTTAACGTGTTGGTCATGGCTTTTTCAGTCGTCAAGCCATGTCCAAGGCCTTCGGGCGGCCTAAAAACTCCGACACCAGAGTTGGTCACTAGCTCATACGAAGGAGGAAAAAGATCTCGCTTTTATAACTCATGCTAGAAAGAAGAAGGCTCATTATTATAGCTCGTATATAAAATAAATTCAATTCAAAAATCAAATTAATAAAAAATAAAATTTTGGTAAGTACCTATAAGAAGACTACAATTACTGCGAGCATGGCCAGAAGCTTCAACATTAATTTGTATAATCAGTTATTAATGATAATTTTGAGATACCGTCTTATGGCGTCCACCGCTACAAACAAAACATAGCATAGCTACAGAAGCTATATAGGTCATGTTGATGATTTTGAGATGAAAGCTTTCATGTTATAACATCTAAATAGGCATAAAATACGAAAATAGTTTTCGTTTCAAACTGGCATCGGCACCCCATTTTCTTCATTTAGGCTTTATTGCATAACTTTTTAAATTAATTATTATTGCTTTTTTCCCTTAACGAAGGTTGTATTTACATTTGATGGAGTGTAGTTAGTGATTCCTAAACACATCCAACAGGATTGGGATCAAGTTGATCTCTCCGACCTGTGATGAAAATTGCCAGTTACCGAACAAGGTTCTAGCGTCTACCTACCAACTGGCACTAGACCAGCAAGCAAGCAACTCCTTTTATTTAGGTGTACTGTATTACAAAACCATATTCAGGCATCTTGTCATGGAGCGTCGTGACCGAGGCCAGCAGTCAACTTCTTTGTAGTCGGTACTTCATTCCTGCAGATCGTGATGACTATACCATGTTCCGCAGGCGTGGACGGCCGACTGGCCTACTGGGTTCAGAGTATAGAGTTCCAGAAACATTCCAGAGGAAGACCCCGATGGTCAGACCTGCTTATAGATAAGGGATAGTCATTCCAGCGTGGTGCAGATGGCTACAAATCGGAGTCGCTGGAGATTTCCACGATCCCTTATCTATAAGCCGGTCTGACCATCGGGATCTTCCTCTGGAATGTTTCTGGACTATCTACTCTGAACCCCTCTGGGCCCTCTACATGGCCTTCGTCCAGCTTTTCTAAATTATCGGCTCTACGTCTCGCAATGTGGCTGAAATATATCAATATGCTAATTTAATGCATATTCTCTATTTTTATATTCTTTGGAACATAACCAGATAGGCTACCAGGTAATGGTCAAAACACAAAGAGTTGTTTGTTCAAGATATCTAAAACAATAAGGACGACTCTCATTACACCACTCATGAGCAACAGCTCTGGTTTTATATGTGTCCATTGGTGGAAACCTCTTTTCTTCAGAAAAAAACAAAAAACAAACATCTTCACGACTTTTTCCCCATTATGGATATCTTCAGATATTGGTCAGTACGCAAATCTATTGAGGATACCTTAACGGGGGTAGTCAGAGGCAAGTCCAAACATTACGTTCGATACATGCCCACTTTTTGCAAGCAGCTAGCATTCCACGTGACAGGTTGCAAGCCCATCGCCGCTTTTTATTGGAACACTAACCTAGCTCATACCTTTCAAGCTTTTTAGTTCGAGGGCAAGCCGGTTTCCTCACGATGTTTTCGTTCACCGTTTCGAGCTCGTGGTAAAGCGCACATAAATTTTTGAAACGAAAAATTCATTGGTGCACGGCTGGGATTCGAACCCACGACCTCCAGATCTTAAGTCGGGGTACATCCCACTAAGCCACCACTGCTGACTCCGGCTTTTCTTCAGATTAGCTATGAAATGCCAAAAATAGTTAATAAACCTACTTTTGTCATATTTTATGTACCTAAATCAACAGGATTTAATAGACAAAGACAACCTACGCGTTTACAAGGAACAATTTAACATTTAGCCTATAAATAAACTTGATATTTCAAAGGCTAAAGTTTGCGAAACAAAATAAACCTCTATACTATCCGTTAATTAACGGAACCGAGGAGCTATAAAAGTCGAAGGCCTAAATAATCGCAAAAGGCTCAAATATCGCAATCGCAACTTTACGCTTCACCGATCTGTATAATTAACCGAAACTCATAATTGCGTCCTTATTGATTTTTTTACGTGAGAAGGTTGAGATAGCTACATTAGAGATGAACAAGATATTCTCTAAATTTTTATGTAATAAATAAATAAATAATAATGCTGCACTATCACACAGCATCATGTAGCCCCAAGCTAAGCAGAGCTTGTATTATGGGAACCACATGATTGATATATTACATATATACATTTTTTTGTAAATACATACATATCATACATAGAAAACACCCAGACCCGAGACAAATATCTGCAGAACATGCAAACATTTGTCCCGCGGCGGGAATCGAACCCGCAACCTTCTGCGTCACAGGCGGAACTTCACCCACTGCGCCACAGAGGTTGTCACAGAGGTTGTTATATATAAATATGTATTATATTAAATCAAATTTTAAATCGATAAACGATGTGCACAACAATAATACACGCAATAAACATAATGAAGTTGTTCCATCATGTAGATTAGCAAAAGTAAACAAAAGTTTGTTTTTATGTATATGTATAAAATTATTTAATAAATTATCTTTGGACATTAGGAATTTGAATTTTAAAGAATTTATTTAAGGATCAGATTTTTTTTCTAATCATAGGATGGAGCTTGTAACACTGTTCCAATAAAGATTTTTTTTACTCAGGCTCTGGTTCCAATACTGAGTACGTTTTTTATATTTTTTATTTATTATAGGCCAGCTCTTGACCGAGCGAGGGAGAACATTCCAGAAGATGCCTATTAACTCTCTTTTTGAAGCCGTTAGGGTCGTAAGTCAATGGAAAAATAGACGCTGGCAGCTGATTCCATAAAAAGTTATTTATAAAACAAAACCAATTTTATCAACATACCAGGTATTGTCCAGCTGCGCACGAGAACATTCTCAATTTACAGAGCTAATACTGCTGCAGTGAAATCGAATCTCGATATTGAGTCCGGTCGGATAGTGTGGTGATCGGCCGATAGTGACTCGCAGGTTTTGCCCATACTCTTTTACTATGTAAGTATAGGAGGCTTAAAAACAAGGTTCCTAAAAGGATAAACAAATTTTCACTTCTCTTGCTCAAAAAGTGTATCATAATAGTGTAGCTTAGTGGGCCTAAAACTCGAGTTTAATACCTCGGGCTAAAAAGTATTTTTTCTTTTTAATTTTTGTCTAAAATCATCAGCCCGTACAAAACATTCGTTCTCTTACTTAAAAACTCGACTTCTTGGTGCTCCGTCAATCTTTTTTTTTAAAATAGAACCGTCTTGGTGATGTTTTAGGAAGGTTGATTAATTTTTAATAAAATTTCTGAAAATTGTCTAATTTTGAATTGTTTTATTTTCTCGCAATCGAAGTGAAAAGTAGAGTGTTTTACTCGGGCCAAACCACCCATTATAACTCGTTCTTGTCATCCTCCCTCGCTACGCTCGGGAGTATAACACCTCTTATATAATGGGATGGTTTAGTCCCTTGTAAAACAATCTACTATTACAGATTGATTTTTGAGTTCCTAAATTACCAGCCAGATCAAGAAGTTAAGTTTATTATGTAAGGAAAGTCCCAAAAATACTTTTACCTAGAATCCAAACTCGTGTTCTTAATAATGTCCTAAAATTTTCAAAAATCTTTCAAGAACTTCGCCTGCCTTCATCCCACTGTAGGTGGAGTCGGTGCAAAAATATAAAAATCTACATAGTTCTTGATATATTTTGAACTCTCAATAGGGTCCTTCAGTAAATTTCTGTTTTTGAGTGAATTGGTTACCTATCCAAAACAATTTGGGTAGAATTCGAATTCTAAACCACCCTGTAAAGCTGGCCATTGTGATGCAACAAAACCGGACCGGCTATGCGGGACGCAATTTGATCTAACATCGCAGATAACTAATTGGTAACGGCGGCGGTGCGACAAAAAAATAATGTAAAATACAATCCTCTCGTGAATACCCTGTCATAATATGATGAGGGTCATACATTATTCCCAAGTTAAGTGGGAATTTTTACCCAAAATATTTTGATTTATTCCGCAGCAATCGCCCCGAGGTATCGGTTATAATTTAGTGTCAAAACCTCATTCGTTTTGTGACTAATATTATTCAGAGTCGAAAGCGGGCATCGATGACTCGAGAATGTATTAAAGGTATTACTTTAAAGTCTGTATAAAATAATGTGGTGCCACTTCCAAAAAAGATTTTTCTTATATGTGGCTGAGTACAAATATCAATAAATTTTCGACTGACCAAAAGAAATCTTCTAATATTGCTCAGTATTCTATTATGGGCCATACATTGGCAATCAGAAGCAAGTCTAAAAACTACTCCTCTTTATGTTATTGCAGGAAGCTATGTTGCATTCCCATAGCTGCTTTATTGGAACACTAACTCGACATAGACTTAAAAGTGCCTTACGCCCTAGATAATGAAAGAACAGAATGCAGATGAAGAGCTTTGGAACTCTCGCAACGGGGCGCCCGCCGGGGGAGATTTGACGTCTAGCCTAGTTATTTTTTTATTTGGCTAATACCTATGATTAATCAGTAAATACCTACTGATTCATAAACAAATAAACAGATAGAAGGAGATTTGACGCCTAGTCTAGCTAAAATTTAATTTTGCTAGTACCTATGATTAATCAACAAATACTGGTTCATAAAGAAATAAACAGATAGAGGGAGATTTGACGCCTAGTCTAGCTAATTTTTAATTTTGCTAGTACCTATGATTAATCAATAAAAACTGGTAAAGAAATAAACAGATAGTGGGAGATTTGACGCTTAGTCTAGCTAATTTTTAATTTCGAGAATACCTGTGATTAATCAATAAATACTGGTTCATAAACAAATAAACAAATAGATTTACGTAAGCATTTTAATAATTATTATTTACCATTATAAGTCGTATATACGGTGGATGTAGAAAAATTAAATTAAGTTAGTACATTACGTAAATACTTAGTAAAATAAATTAAAAACGATTTTGTTATTATTTAGTTGGCCACTTGGGGCACAACTATTTTTAACCATACAATTCATAAATTCCTAATAGCTGTAAAACGTCTTTTCTACAATAAGGTTACTGGTAACTGGATATTTTTTTTTATGTGAAATTTTTGGTAAAGTGGCGTTGCTTTAATCCTCACGGGTGGCTTGGTGGTAACCAGAAAGCGAGGCGCTATAAAGAAGCTCCAACAATGGGCCCCTAAATCTTACGTGGGGTCAGGCGGTCCAATGCTCCCATAGATATCGCTTAGTCAGTTACTCTAATTACAGCATGTCGAGATGCGGTATCGGTGTCGGCTTTACTATTTGTCAAAACATACACTAACTAGCATTGTAGCTCCAATAATAAATGAGAAAGTTTGTGACTCTGTAAACGTCTGAACCACAGATATAGGGAGATAACAAGATAAAGTCTTAAAATTCGCTGTTATCTACTTTCTTATGTCCAATATCATCAGTTAGAAAGGGATGCATACATATATCAATGCGACTTCAAAACAGTTATTGTACCAGGGCGCTCGAACAAATTTCTATGCAGGCTCGAACAAATGCCCTGGTACGAAGTCGCAGAAATCGCATTGAGATAAAGTATGCATCTCTTTCTAGCTAACATATATGGACATAAGAAAGTAGAGATCAGCCGTATGAGTTAATGTCCAGAGCATAAATGAATTTTAAGACTTCTTCTAGAACGAAGGCCGGTCACGAACACTAGCCAAAAAACTTCATATAAGTAAAATTTTGGCCAATGAGAAAGCGTGTATAATAATGCTTTGTCATTGGCCAATTTTTTTGTTCGTGATCACCTTGCGGAATTAAATGAAACTTGGATTGTACCTATAGACATCGAAAAAGTATTAATCATGATGCTGATGGCTAGTTACACCCAACATATTTTTATGAGTTACTAGACCGAGTGAATCGGCTGACGCAAGCGGCAAGGTGCTTAATATCACTCACACCTAACTAGGAAGAACCTAATCCTACTAATATTCTTACTCTCTTTGCCGATGAGTGGAAGTAGAGTATGTTGGTGTGCCTCAGGTTTTGTGAGACTGATGGATGAAAGAGTGTTCATTATTGTTTTATTATTATTAAATTTTTTTGATGTTATACATTTTTTTTGTACATATAATCCCAATAATAATTTATTATTATTGTTTTTGTTATAGTTGTAATAATTTTAATTAGATAGTGTATATGGTTTTGTGATTGTGGTAATTAATAATAAATAAATAGAAAATAAATAAATAAATTGTAAATGCGAAAAGTTTGTGAGTATGGGTGTATGGATGAATGGATGAATGTTTGTTACTCTTTCACTCAAAAACTATAGAGCGGATTTGGATGAAACTTGGAATATACATAGTTTGTGACCCAGATGAACACAAAGGCTACTTTTTATCCCGATACCAAGCGAGCGAAGCTGCGGGCGGAAGCTAGTAAGATTATATTATAATATAAATGATAACTTAGAATACAAATAGGACTTTTAAAAAATTCAACTTCTTCAAATAAATCACTTCTTACTTCTTGCCCAAAAGTATTTCGAAAATCGGTTCACAATTCACGGAGATATTGGTGATCATAGGGCGAAAATTACAAGTGAGGATGAGGTTTTTTGAGTTTTCCGGGAAAAGTACCAATCCCTCAGGAAAAAAAATTATATGGGACCACCTGTGAAGTATACACTTTATACAAAATAATTTTGAAAATCAGTTTACAATTGAAGGAGATATCGGTGAACATATATAAAAAAAAAGTCGAATAAAGAAGGTTCCGACGAATTGAGGACCTCCTTTTTGAAGTCGGTTTAAAATAGCATAGAATTATCACACAATACACAGAAGATACTTGAGAGACATAATTGGTACGAAAATATCATTAAAATTAATCGGTTGTACAAAAAATAGCAAAGTAGATAACACAAAAGTACCGAAAGATCTTTTTAATAATACAATTAAAGTAGCCTACCTATATAAAAAATTTAACATCAACATCATGCAAGTAGTACTTGAATGATGTTGACCAAAGTACCTAACTAGGTAAGTTAATACACACTATGCAGTCATGATACCCAAGACTGGGTTTTCCATTACATTAAGTAGGTACCTTACTCTAGGTAGGTACTTAATAAATGAATTACATTAGCATATGTGCATAAATTATAATTCTATTCTAAAGGATGCCGCTAATAAGGCATGTCTGGATTTAAAGCTAGGTTCGCATTTTAATGAGCTATGTTATTATACCAGGAAAATTAAGTACCTCCAAAGCCAAGTGGTACTTTGCTTACGTATGATTGCAATAATAACTATAGGTTTGACTTTTCATTTGAAGGTTTAATAGAAGATTATGTAGAGTAAATATCAGTAAAAGTACTCATACTCATAAAATTGTATTGTATTGTATTGTATTCATTTATTTAATGGCAAATAGGGCAGGTATATTACAATTTCCATAACTTTGCCAGTATCAAGTTTATTATATAACGTTCATAATAATATAAGGCAGCATAGTACGGTATAAAGGTCCAATCGTCCCGTCCTCAGTTGGGTCCTATTATTCTATAGCAAGATAGACTATAACAAAAAAAAAATGATCGGCGAACAATTTTCGTCATCGGAGATTTCCAGTCCAAATTCACTTTTATTATATTTCTACCTAGTAAAATATAATCAATCTAGTTATAGTATAAAATTCATGTTTTAATTTTGTTACTTTAGTTTGTTCCGACCGATTCCCGAAATAAAAGATTAGGGTATTTTTCCCGCGCGCTCGAGGCTGGAATTCTCGGAATTGTGAAAATAAACAAGTTCCTTATTCTAAATTTCCTATTTAACAAATTCAATTGTAGTTTATTTAGCTAAAGTAGGTAACCTAGTAGTTATTTTGTCAGAGCAAATCTTTATGATACCTACGTAGGTAGGTGCAGCTGCCAGCAATAGGATGTATTAAATGTACCTACCTACTAACATTGAGTTTAAAATCAGAAAGAGCGCACCATTAATACTGACTTGCGTCAAAGAGCGCTATTGTTGAACTACAGTCAAGTACACAGTGTTGCTTAAAAGTACTTACGCGAATATCGAAGTGTCGAAACATACTATACCGAAGATACGCGATCGAAGTTCGGCATGATTACGCCTGGAATGCTATTTCTGACGACACATTATGCCGAAATTACGTTGCGTTATGTCGTACAGCCGAAATTCGGTCGGGTGTAAGTATAGCGGCAATTCGGCGGTAGAGCACACATTATACGCGACCGAAGTTCGGTTTAACTACCAACGAAGATCCGGGGCGGGGAAAACATAAAGTTACGCAACTGAATTTCTGCCGCGTTGGTTCGGCACTTATGGTGTGACATATCGGCCGAATACTTCGGAACGTAGAATCAGCTGCGGAGCTTCAATCGCGTAACTTCGGCATAGTGTGTTTAGACACGTTTACGCGAGTATCGAACAACTATAACAATTTAACTACGGACGTAAGTACAAAGTCGAATATCGAACAACTTTAATTTAATCATTTGACTGCGGACCTCGTACCTAGTTGGTGCTCCTGCACAGCACCATACATGAGACTCCGCTGCTCAAAAATCGATGTGTTTTCAGCAGTGAACTCAACAAATTAAAAGAGGTTTATTAGTAAACCAGGCAACTATACATTAAGTACTTATAGGTACACCAAGTTAAGATCGATAGGCGTAGCTATCGCTCATGGCTAGTAACCAGTAACCGCGGTGGAAACGACATCTATTATCCACTTGAATCACGCCCACGCTGAATAATAAATCGGAATTTGTCTCGTCTAATTGGCGTGCTCTTGTCTGAAGGGCCGGTGCAGGGAAATTGCATCGCTCTTCAAACGCTCTCGAGTTGGCTCGGGCGAGCGTGCCCGCTAAATTGGCCGGAACCTTTATTACTACAGAAATATTCATACCTACTTACTAAAAAGGCTGCTGGTAGAAGCTGGATGCGTCGAGCTCAGGACAGGGCGCAATGGCGCTCATTAGGGGAGGCCTATGTCCAGCAGTGGACTGTATAGGCTGATGATGATGATGATGATGACTTACTAAAAGAGTACAGCAGCTGATTGGAAAATCCTCCCAAGTATCTACTTTCTATACTTATCTTTGTTATCTATCTACTTTTCACGCTTTATACTTCCTACCTTTTTTCAATTACCTACCTGACTTTAGCGTGGGTACCTAGTTTAGATTTAGTTTTAAGTAATTACGTTATTAAGTTGCATAATAAATTTTTGTTGTGTGGTTTTTAAATAACCTATGTAAAGTACTAACTAAAGTTCTGCTTGTTCTGCTTGATTGGTAATTTGTATTTAATTTGTAGTTGCAAAAAATGAAAATTGTTCCTTTTCATGCGCATGTTGTGACAACCTGGAGACTTTTGTCTATTATTTTGGTTATTTCTCTTTCAACCCACAGTTTCTCACCACAAAATTAAAATATTTGTTTCTCACCGAAATATTTATATAATATACCACAACAAAATTAAATAATATTTTTTCCGTTTCATACCACAATCTAATTAAATAAATAAAATAAATAAATAAATAATGCGGGACTTAATCACACAGCATCATGTAGCCCCAAACTAAGCAGAGCTTGTATTATGGGAACCACATGATTGATATACTACACATATATATATTTTTTTTTTTTTGTAAATATATACATATCATACATAGAAACACCCAGACCCGAGACAAATATCTACAGAACATGCAAACATTTGTCCCGCAGCGGGAATCGAACCCGCAACCCTCTGCGTCTCAGGCGGACCTTCGCCCACAGGCCGTCAATTCTTTTTCATACCATAGACCATAGCCAAATAGGAAGCTATCTTGTACAGGTGGGTGGACAAACATCTTGAACATTTTTAGTTTTTACCATTTTTTAACTAAGTACCACTTTATGCAAGACTGATGCTGATCAACATAGCAAACGTATTTTACTAAATCATCCTTACTTTTGTTAATATCTAGGTAAAATATTTGTTGTTAGAGCAACTGGGAACAAAGGGTTGCAAGTGCGCACCGCGTGGTGGGAGAAAAGGCGAAGGGTTACATTTCTTTAAAAAAAAAGAAAAAAGTCAATGATATGAGAGTGAATAAATATAGTTTTCACTTCTCTTGCTCAAAAAGTGTATCATAATAGTGTAGCTTAGCGGGCCTAAAACTCGAGTTTAATACCTAGGGCTAAAAAGTATTTTTTCTTTTTAATTTTTGTCTAAAATCATCAGCCCGTACAAAGCATTCGTTCTCTTATATAAAAACTCGACTTCTTGGTGCTCCGTCAATCTTTTTTTTTGAAAATAGAACCGTCTTGGTGATGTTTTATGAAGGTTGATTCTTCCCTTCACGGTAGAATGCGAACTGTTTCGTTGAGGGTTATTGAAGGTATAGAGATTTTAAAAAAAAAGATGGTATTGGCGCTAAATCTCTAGAATTTTCTTCATTCCAAATCACAAACTTTTACGTTTAACTTCCTGACTTTAACTTTCAAATTGTGAACGTGAAAAATGTCATCAAGTGATAGTGAAGATGCTAATATGCAAATGGAAGAAAAGGGCAAAGAAATAATTATGAATCTGTTGCCGACAAAATCACGTGAAATATATTAAAAGAGTTACGAAAATTTTATGAAATGGAGAGATGAGAAACGTGTGGATTCTTTTACAGAAGGGGTTTTTCTCACTTATTTTGATGAATTATCGAAAAAATTCAAATCGTCGACTCTTTGGAGCACATATTCAATGTTAAGAATGACCTTAAAAACGAGACACGACGTCGATATTAAAAAATATGTAAATTTAACGGCTTTACTGAAGAAATTGTCCACTGAATACAAGGCAAAAAAATCTAAAGTCTTGACGACACAAGAAATCGAAACATTTTTAAATAACGCTCCAAATAAACAATACTTGGCAACAAAGGTAACCTACTTATGTACTCTACTCAAACTAAATAAATAGATACCTACCTACATACCTAAATTATGTACCTAGGTTATTACGATTATTAACACACTTATTTTTTTGTTCAACAGGTTGCTTTAATTTATGGAATCAGCGGTGCATGCAGAGGAATAGAGCTTGCCAATATAACGCTAGAAGACGTAGAAACGGATACAAACCTACAAGCTGTGAGTCTGCCGAACACGAAAACAAACAAAGAGCGTAAATTTGTCATCAGTGGAGAATACCTTAATATAGTTAAAGCCTATCAGGAGTTACGTCCCACTAATGTTTCAACGAGAAGATTTTTTCTAAATTATCAAAATGGTAAATGCACAAGGCAAGTCATAGGCAAAAATAAATTTGGTAACATGCCTAAAGATATTGCCACTTATCTAAATTTACCAAATCCGGAACTCTACACGGGCCATTGTTTCCGCAGAACATCCGCGACTCTGTTGGCGGACTCTGGTGCGAATATAACGACATTAAAACGCCACGGTGGATGGAGGTCCGATCAAGTGGCTGAAGGTTATATAGAGGACTCTATACAAAACAAGTATCACGTCACGCAGCGGATTATGGAAGGAATCAATATTCTACCAAACATTACAGAACCCCAAGCATCTACATCGCGGGATTGGATGAATATGTCAACTCAGCTGAAGCCGCACTCAGATCTTAATAATGCAGGAAACTCAAGCATGATTCGAGTCTCTCCAACTTTTACTCCACAACAATCAACTCAAAATATTATCACATCCCAATCACAGAGAACCGAAATAAAATTGCCCGGGAAAAACATATCACTAAACATTCAAAATTGCTCTAACTGCACATTTAATTTTTAATAAAATTTCTGAAAATTGACTAATTTGGAATTGTTTTATTTTCTCGCAATCGAAGTGAAAAGTAGAGTGTTTTACTCGGGCCAAAACCACCCATTATAACTCGGTCTTGTCATCCTCCCTCGCTAAGCTCGGGAGTATAACAACCTCGTATATAATGGGATGGTTTAGTCCCTTGTAAAACAATCTACTATTTCACTTCTCTTGCTCAAAAAGTGTATCATAATAGTGTAGCTTAGCGGGCCTAAAACTCGAGTTTAATACCTAGGGAGTTATTAAAAAGTATTTTTTCTTTTTAATTTTTGTCTAAAATCATCAGCCCGTACAAAGCATTCGTTCTCTTATATAAAAACTCGACTTCTTGGTGCTCCGTCAATCTTTTTTTTTGAAAATAGAACCGTCTTGGTGATGTTTTATGAAGGTTGATTCTTCCCTTCACGGTAGAATGCGAACTGTTTCGTTGAGGGTTATTGAAGGTATAGAGATTTAAAAAAAAAGATGGTATTGGCGCTAAATCTCTAGAATTTTCTTCATTCCAAATCACAAACTTTTACGTTTAACTTCCTGACTTTAACTTTCAAATTGTGAACGTGAAAAATGTCATCAAGTGATAGTGAAGATGCTAATATGCAAATGGAAGAAAAGGGCAAAGAAATAATTATGAATCTGTTGCCGACAAAATCACGTGAAATATATTTAAAGAGTTACGAAAATTTTATGAAATGGAGAGATGAGAAACGTGTGGATTCTTTTACAGAAGGGGTTTTTCTCACTTATTTTGATGAATTATCGAAAAAATTCAAATCGTCGACTCTTTGGAGCACATATTCAATGTTAAGAATGACCTTAAAAACGAGACACGACGTCGATATTAAAAAATATGTAAATTTAACGGCTTTACTGAAGAAATTGTCCACTGGATACAAGGCAAAAAAATCTAAAGTCTTGACGACACAAGAAATCGAAACATTTTTAAATAACGCTCCAAATAAACAATACTTGGCAACAAAGGTAACCTACTTATGTACTCTACTCAAACTAAATAAATAGATACCTACCTACATACCTAAATTATGTACCTAGGTTATTACGATTATTAACACACTTATTTTTTTGTTCAACAGGTTGCTTTAATTTATGGAATCAGCGGTGCATGCAGAGGAATATAGCTTGCCAATATAACGCTAGAAGACGTAGAAACGGATACAAACCTACAAGCTGTGAGTCTGCCGAACACGAAAACAAACAAAGAGCGTAAATTTGTCATCAGTGGAGAATACCTTAATATAGTTAAAGCCTATCAGGAGTTACGTCCCACTAATGTTTCAACGAGAAGATTTTTTCTAAATTATCAAAATGGTAAATGCACAAGGCAAGTCATAGGCAAAAATAAATTTGGTAACATGCCTAAAGATATTGCCACTTATCTAAATTTACCAAATCCGGAACTCTACACGGGCCATTGTTTCCGCAGAACATCCGCGACTCTGTTGGCGGACTCTGGTGCGAATATAACGACATTAAAACGCCACGGTGGATGGAGGTCCGATCAAGTGGCTGAAGGTTATATGGAGGACTCTATACAAAACAAGTATCACGTCACGCAGCGGATTATGGAAGGAATCAATATTCTACCAAACATTACAGAACCCCAAGCATCTACATCGCGGGATTGGATGAATATGTGAACTCAGCTGAAGCCGCGCAGGAAACTCAAGCATGTTTCGAGTCTCTCCAACTTTTACTCCACAACAATCAACTCAAAATATTATCACATCCCAATCACAGAGAAACGAAATAAAATTGCCCGGGAAAAACATATCACTAAACATTCAAAATTGCTCTAACTGCACATTTAATTTTTAATAAAATTTCTGAAAATTGACTAATTTGGAATTGTTTTATTTTCTCGCAATCGAAGTGAAAAGTAGAGTGTTTTACTCGGGCCAAAACCACCCATTATAACTCGGTCTTGTCATCCTCCCTCGCTAAGCTCGGGAGTATAACAACCTCGTATATAATGGGATGGTTTAGTCCCTTGTAAAACAATCTACTATTAATAATAGTGTGGCGCTGTATAAAAGCTCCTTTATGTTGTGCAAGAATAAAAAATATGAATTTGCTAAAAAAAAAGTGCAATCGTCAGAAGGGCGACATTCAATGTACGAAGAAGTATTGTTTTTACAAGAACAAGGAATCCATCTTATTGAGAAAAAATATGTATGCAGAGCATTTTATAGTTCTCGAAACTTGAGCCAAAGTGTATTTTTTATTTATTTACTAGGTTTTGCCCGTGGCTTCACTCGCTTGGTACCGTAATAAAAAGTAGCCGATGCGTTATTCTAGGCCATAAACTACTTAATTTAACATAACATAACCACATAATTTAAGCTTTTTCCAAATCGGTTCAACCTTTACGGATTTGAGTGGTCTTAGAGATTAATAATAAATAAGTTTCGGGTCTGAGAAATAAGTATTGAAGTATGTTTCAGCGTATTTACCCGATTTTCTCAAAATAAAATTATCGACTCATAATCATATCATATTTATTTGTTCTTGATAAAATTAGATCGGCAAATTACTATTTCTAGCATGCAAATATTTAAAATATATACTTATTTCATCTCGATAAGGAGTGGTTCACGCGGATTCATTTCGTCGTTTTTTATGTCATTTTATTCACGTATCAGAAACAGATGTGAGAATACACCCCGGGGGTTTGCTCTAAAAGAACTATTTCTTGTCGAAACCAAGTTCAGATAACGATATCATCGTAGTTTTCTATCGTATTAAAATAGTTCGAATAAATGCTATGGCAGTTATCAGAGGCGTTGCCAAGACTAGACGCCTAAAATAAATGAATGCCTTGTCTAACTGAATCCTAGATAGCCCAAGTTATTTTTCTATTAGCGGTCCGATGTATTTTTGGATGCGAACAATTCTTGCGGTCGGCGAACCGAGCAATGGCTTTTTAATCGACTCGTTCGTCTAAAAAAGTTACAGTTTTACTTCAGTTTTGCAGCAAACGATTTTTTGAAAACACTTCGCAAACAAACTTTTATCCACGAGATCTGCGGACTGACTGTCAATTTTTATCGTCGCCTGCCTGTACCTAAATCGGTTTATTCGTTACTCGTATTGATCATTGGTTTCGTTTTGGTTGCTGTATATCCAAAGGTCATGTCACATCCACTATATTTTTAGAATTTCGTACCTCAAAAGAAAACCTTATCAATCACTATGACTTAGGTAGTAGTCCGTCTGCAAGGCCCCTTTCTTAAGAATTCGAGAAGGAATCAAGTTGAGATTAATATCAAATACTCAATCTGGTGATAAAATCTAGTTTTTAAGTCAACACAATCAAAAGATACGATATTTTTTTTTTTAACTTTTACAGGTGCTACAGCCTGCTCGAGTTACATAAAACTTTACTGCTCGTAGGTACTAAACTGTGTTTTTGTATACTATATTTTAAGTATGTTTATATGATAAATAAAGAACTTTTAAAACGCTACTTTAACACTCTAAAGAGAATCAAAACAAAGTACTTACTTCCCGCGTTGATCTACAACCATGAAATTGGCTCTTGCAATCAATGTCTTATAGCTCAAGTAAATCAGAAAACGAGTTACATCACATTAGTTAATACAATAGTTTCATAACTACAAGTTTGTACGGAACCATCACGGTGCGCAAGTCCCACTCGCACTTGACCGGTTTTTTATGTTGTATTAAACGGCATATCATTCAATTATTGTATATTCCATGGCTGCTGAGTAAAAAGCAGAATTTACATTCTACCTTCGAATGTATACCTTCTACGAGTCTGGAAGAGCTGGAGTCATGCTGACATTTCGGATTAGTCAGTGCTCTCTAAATAGCTCTACCAAGCCCTTCATAAATCTCGTTCGGATCTCGTTTCCAGCATCAAAGTCCTTCATAGGCAAACAGATAAGGGCAATATGATTGGAGTAGCGACAGGTGCGGTCCGGGATATTTACGATCCTTCAGGAATACGTTTCCTTTTATAGGATTTGCTACGTCAACATTCTAGGCCTGGCTTTGGTATTGAGTTTTCGGATCATTTGCAGTCCCTTTGTCATATTTAGAAAGTCAAACACAGTTTTGATTGACGAATTTCAATCTGCATTGAACTTGGTTGGTACTGTCGTTCTATCGTAAAAAATGGTCTTATTTTATTACGGATCAATTTTATTTCCAGCGAGGGCTATAACTTCTGCAATAAGTTTTCTGTATCTTTTTTTGGGAAACTAATCAAAGGACTTAGGACCTAGCCTTTTGAAGAAGACTAAAAAGTTATATGTAAGTTATTACTGGTCATTACTTAAAGAAACCGATTTCATATTTGTCGAACTTACATTTAGTTACATAAACATTTTTCATTTATTTTTTCTTTCGAATGAGATAGAAGCTTGAACATCCTTTACGGTCCAGTGCATTTGGTTTTCCCGGAAGGTGTTATTCGGATCGGATTCGGAAGTTTGGCAAGATGAGCTGGAATTTTGTTGTTTGTTATTTTCTTCTGTGTTTTCATTACTTTCTTTTTGTTACAATTTGCCTACAGCCCCTCTACTAAAACCACAGCGCAAAAATCCAGAACTCAAGAACTCATTTTGAAACTCAAATTAACAGAAAGTTACCTACTACATACCTACGTCAGTACCTATAGCAATAACATACGTACATAGAAAGAAGATCCTGAATCAAATTCGACTACATTTTTTTAAAACATTCGTTCATCCATCGATCATACCGATAGATCTTCCAGTAGCAATTACGTGGGTGTTGGTACCGTCAGTAGCATTTCGTGTGTAAGTGATAGTTATCAGCGGTATTAACGTCGTAAATAATTATCTGAGCACGTCTAGCGTAGGCGGAGCAGGAAGCTCCGCCTTGGACGCACTCTATGGACAAACACTTGTGCTTAATGTACTGCTTCGCTCCAAGTTAAAGACAAAGTTGCACAAGAGCGGAAACGTGCTATGCGCAAATATACCTGCTCAGAGGACACTAAAAACACCCAGCAGTTATAAACATAGTTCTTACACCAATTTAGCTATCGGATATCATAGATGTAGTTTAGAGTACCTAAACTATGGAAACCATGTGACTAAAAGAGTGATGAGTATGAATGTACGAGTAGAGGGAGGCCGAAGAAGAGATGGAAGGATTGTGTGAAAGAGGATATGAGAGTGAAAGAAGTGAGTACAGAGTTGACAGCCGATAGGAGTGAATGGAGAAAGAAAACTTGTTGTGCCAACCCCACCTAGAGTTGGATAAGAACAGGGAAATGATGAGTTTAGAGTACCTACTATTAGTAGCACAGTTCCAGGCAAACACCTTCTAAGGAACGTCCAGATTGTTTTTAGGTTTGATTTGCCCTTTTATGCTTCGCGAGCTCTTGTTATTGAAATCTGTTTATAGTTCAAAAGAATATCTGTTTAGGAATGTTTTCAGAGGTAATGTTAATATTGTTTAGATATCTTGTAGTTTTCCTCAGCCAACGTGTTCGTTTTCGTTTTGTAATGGCATTTGTTACAGACTGTAGTAGCAGGCACTGCGCTTGGCAGCTACTAGCTCTGAATCATCTCGAAACAGGTTTGTGCGGAAGCATCTTAGAATGTTTTGATATTTTCTCTTTCCGAATGTTTTGCTTATTCATCAATGAACTTTCTTTTATTGCAACATTTTATAGCGTTTCCTATCTAGGTTCTTGCAAAATGATTGGCAAATTATTGAAGTCATTGTAGATGTTTTTGTGGTTCCTAAGTATTTGTTTCTAATTTGTGTCACTTTTGAATCCTTTCTTTTTATCTGGTGTTTATTCACTAGCAGTAAATTGTTCTACGTACGTTTACAAGAGTGCAATTACCTTGCCTAATGATTATTTACACATAACAATGTCATGAAGATAATGGCTTTTTGATAAATATACAAAAGCACTGAAATATTTACAGCTGTGTCTACCCAGAAAACACAAAATTACATGAATATTTGAAGTCTCTATAAATACAAAGCCTAATTTCCAAAAAACTACCCACTCTATGACATTCAACAATTTAGTCCCACGGTTAATCTAACAGTGCGTCATTCGAGACTGTTATTATTATCGATTCTACCGTTAAACAAGACTATATTATTCATGTCACACCAGCTCATCGATTATGAGTCTAGTGCCCGTACGATATCGGTAGTTTGTATCGACACGCCGGTAGCCTAACAAAAAGCCTTCACGCGAATCATTCACTATGACACGTGCCAAAATGTACAACACATGTTGTATAACAATAAAACTGAAAGAAGCTTTAAAATGACCACCGTAAAGTTGATAGTTGATACAATGGCCGTGGAAATTGTTATTGCAGTGTAATGCAATGGAATTATTTTGTTTGTGGCATTATTGTTCGAGTTGTGTGGCATTCCTCTCACATAACCGGTCAGGCATGGGAATGATCTAACTATTATTAAAGTTGAAATGTTACAACAATTCAATCCAAAATGCACTATTGATTTTACAGTTATTTGATTTGCATAAACTGTACACAAGTACAATTTAATGTAACAATACCTGGAACCTGTTTAAGTGCTGCTTACGTTTAAGTGTTGGACCTACTACGAGGTTATAGTGTACACAAGAGATTAGAGTTATGTAGAGTTATGCAGTTAAGTAGAGTTTCTAGATTTTTTTAATAAAAAATAATAGGTCCATTTCACCTCAAGATTTAACATTACATATATATATCGTCCTCCTTGTCGTGTCCGACAATGGCGAACCTGACTTGTCATTTTTTCTGATCATGTGCCCGAATGTGGCTAGCAAATCCAAATTTGGTTTTAAAGATCCTGTTGCATGGCGCACAATGCAACTGACCACTTGCATTGTAGGTATAGGTATAGGAAGGCTTTGGGCGGGTCTTTCTTATAAGGCGCTTGGCATCGAGGTCTTCCAAGCGATGCTCTTCGAAGTCAGGTACAGCCTTATGAACAGAGCTACGCCACTCACGTGTCTGTTGTGCGAGCTCTTCCCAACCCTCACATGAGATGTTACATGCGGTAAGGTGGCGCTTTACATCCTTGTAACGAAGGAACTGCCCTCCAAGAGTCCGCTTTCCTTGCGTCAAAAGACATCGAAATAACAAAGTTTAAAACTACATAATATGATTGTGGATATGATGTTAGCAATTTCGCTGACATGTGTTCCTATGTTTCCTCCATTTCATACAGTACAAGGTAATTTGCAGCAACCTATTTCCGCTTCTACCTAAACGGCTAACATACACTGAGGAGCGTAAAAATAAATGGTTATTATGTAGGACCTAGGGCGTATAAGATAATTGCGCTCTTTGTAGATGAGGCTACCTGGTATAGAAGGTTTAATGTAAACCTGTCGGTATAAATAAACCGTATGAATAAGTTTCAATGTGAGATTCCGACTACGTAATATTTATCAATTTCCACAATATTCTGTTCTGTTGGAGAATAAATATTATATCGGGGCGAGCACATACCGTGAAATGCGGTACGGGAAACCCCGAATTGATGGACTTATGACATCGTATAGGTTAAATATTGTCGGAAAAAGTAGACTCAAGTCTGTGTTTGGCGTTTTGTTGTTTTGATCTTAACCAAAAATATTTTCTTTAAAAAATTTTCTTTCGTTCGTAGTCAGACAGTCTACAAAGACTCTTTTCATTAGAAATAATAACTCAGACTCGCCAAATAAATAACTCAAGACACGAAAGAAAAGAAGAAATATTATTCTCATGAGACTATAATCAATCTCAACCGAAAGAAACCTAAGCTTGCAGGTTTCTTAAAATTCAAATCAGCAAAAGGTGAACCACCTAAACCAAATGGCATTCGATTCGAACAATATGTGCCTAAGGGGGTAATAAAACACATTCTCGGTAAATGCGCCTAATTTTATATGCGTAGCATATGGTAATATTTGCAATTGACAAACGCGTGTCTTAGACGTGCAACAAATTTTAAATGTAAAACCATTCGGTTCGAAGAATCGCCTAAATGAACTTGGAATAAACAGATGTTTGAATCAAAATTATTCGCATTTTAATTGAGCTGAGTTGAGTAACTGAATATGAATGTGCATTATAGGTATATCCAGGTAACTTTTAATTTTGGTATAGGACTTTGATAATGTGATTTAATAAAAGAGATAAGTTAAAACTTATGAGATAAGTTAAAACTTATCTCTTTTAATTAGTACTTAGGTCTGAACTGGAGCTTCTGAAGGTGACCGGAAAAGTTTAAGGTAAAAGGCCACGAGGAAGAAGTCCCAAACGATGGACGAACCAAGTATTCGAACATCTAAAGATACCAGTCAGCGTGCCTCTCCATCAGACTGACAGATCAGCTGATAGAAACCGATGGAGATAGACAGTAAGAGAAAGAGTCACGATCCTCAGAATGGAAGGAACGACGAAGGAGGAGGAAGTACTTGGGTATTTAATTAGCCTTAGGGCCTGGCCTCTTTCACCATTATCAACCAATTTCATAGGTATTTTATAAAATAGGTTTAAATAGTTTATAGCTCTTTCACCATTTTCAAGTAACGCAAAAGTATTTAATTTGCTGGTTAAAAATGACAAATCTCTGAGCGAACTTGTCACTTTCACCGACATTTATCTTACTTTGACGTTACTTGAGAATGGTGAAAGAGCTCTAAACTATCTATACCTACCTATTTTAAAAAAATACCTGTGAAATTGGTTATACCCATTCTAAAGCAGACGCCGTGAATACCTCCTACCTAGCAGATTTATTTTATCAAACCTCGTTTCTCTTAGACCTACAAAGAAGGCTCCAAAATCCTTATAAAAGTAGCAATTTACCATTTTCCTTGTAAAAGTATGTGGGTACAACTTGTAAGTACCCCATACATCATCATTTATTGGAAAGCATCCGTGTGTGAACCAAAAAAATCGCGTAAGCAAGAAAAATGAGCTACGACAATATTGAAGGCCTTTGTTCGATGTTCATTCACGTAGAACGAAGATTCTGTAATAATAACCTGCATATTTTATCCTTTGTTTCCTTAACCTTTCGGCTTAGGTTTTAATCAATGGACTAACAGAAGCCAAACCTCAACAGTAACTACCTAATTTGATAGAAATACGTTGTGTGTTTAACGCTTTGACTACTGAAAATGTGACTGTGCACCTGCTGCACGTCGGTCGCCCTCCTCGAGTCATGTTCAAGGCCGGCAGTCAACGTGTTAATTCAGAAATAAGTATTATGAAACGTTCGTTTATCGAGATGAGACAACTTGTCTGTCAAAACGACAAAAATACAAAAACAACCTCCACCCTATTTATGGCGCAAGCAGTAAAAACAAACGCCCCACTGTTTTACTACACATTACATATGGCTAATAAAAGCACCTTTCGCGTAAAAATGTACTCCTCTATCGCCAAGTATTAAGGTTTATTTTAATATTGCCGCGAGTCCCAAAACTTGCGTTTGCACACCCATGGCGCCACTCGCTAAACTAGTTAAGCTAACACAATAAAACGTAACTCTAAATTAGCTCCTCGTTTTACAAGCAATAAATTTAATGGACCCCCAGTGGGGACGCGCTCAAAATTTAACTTGGCGACAATTCGTTTATGTGATTACAAGTTGACACAGGATTAAAGCTACATCGATCAAGGTAGTCTTTGTGCTATTGTATATTTAAGCTTTAGCAACGGCTAGAGAAAAGAGCTTTTAGGATTCCCTAAAACCTCTTTTCCTATTAAGAACTACCCTATTACTAAGAATCAGCTGTCCGTCTGACTGTCTGTCTGTCACCAGGCTGTATCTCATGAACCATCATAGCTCAGCTAGCATAGCACAGTTGAAATTTTCAGAGATGATGTATTTCTATTGACGCTTTAACAACAAACGCTAAAAACTGAATAAAATACTAAATAAGGCCAGGAGTGCAAGATTAGCATGGTATGGGAATGGGTGAGGAGGGATGAAAACCGCGTGACTAAAAGAGTGCTGAGTATGAAAGTGGCTAGATGTAAGAGTAGGAGGCCGGAGAAGAGATAGATGGATTGTGTGAAAGAGAATATGAAAGTCAAAAATGTGAATACAGAGTTTACAGCCAATAGGAGTGAATGGAGAAAGAAAACAGGTTCTGCCGACCCCACCTAGAGTGGGATAAGGGTAGGGAAATGAAGCTTGGTCTTCCAATGAAAAAAAAATGGCCCACCTAATGTTAAGTGGTAACCATTACTTACAAAGTACTGCATCGTTAGGTATGTTTTGGAATGGAATAATTGTTTACGAAACGCTGCATAATTTCACCGGCACTAATACCTTTAAACCGAAACACAGCTAAGCAGATTCACGGCAGAAATAGGCATAGTGGTAGAACTACCCCGTACGAGCCCTTCACAAAGAGCTCTACAAGTATTGTATGTAGCAAAACTAATGCAGCTTACTTAGAAGTTTATTACGCTACGTAGAGGAGAACTCTGTTCTATTTGGTGGGTACACATATTACCAAACAGGTCTATTAGTACAGGCTGAACAGTGCTGAATGAATATGTAGTACCTACTACATATCTGAACCTGCGTACATGAGATAAATAAATAAACAAGTATTTTATTTTATTTTAATTTAATTTCTGTATTTACTATTTATTTAGCATTCTTTGTTCATAAATCGTTACCTACCTTTTGTCTGATTTTTGTAATAGTCCTGTACCTAGTGTGTGTCTTAAGTTTGGGAATCTGATTTTCAAAATCAAAAGTTTATTCAATAATACAGTACACTTTGAAACGTAAATTTTTTAAATTTAAATTTACACCAATTCGTAACGCAGCAAATAGAGAAGAATTGGCAAGAAACTCTGCTTGGCTTATATTTTTTTAGTCTTGTTTTTTTTATAAAGTTTATTATTAACTATTACATTGTTTTTGAGGGAGTTGGTGACAGCTTCATCCCAAGCTTTTTTTGTCATATAAATAATCAGAAATTATTTGTATTTCGGTCTCCCGCGACACAGACTAGCCCTAGTGCGGGGTCCACTGGTAATCATTGTATAATGTATTTTTGATTTTTCTGGTATAAAAATGATTTGTATATTTGTATTTGTAGTAATGCTGAACAATTTCCCACAAAATCATTAGCCTCAAAGTAAGCAGAGCTAATTTTAGCTATGAGCTTATGTTAAGCAAATTTGTAGCACTACCAATCTATCTCCACACTACACAAACCTATTTAAGCTTAGCATGTTCGCCTTTGCACTTGTTTTATCTTGTGCAATAAACAATTTTGTATCTATCTATCTATGTTATGGGAACCACATGTCTGTTACACTACTTACATTTTTTTGTAAATATATAGGTACATATGATACATAGAAAACACCCAGACCTAGCAAATATTTTCAAAATATGATGCAAACATTTGTACCGCAGCGGGAATCGAACCCACCTTTTGCGTCTCAGGCGGACTTTCACCCACTGCGCCAGTGGTCGTCTAATGAGTAGTTTCTTCTTTATTATGGGAAAGTCTACATTCTTTAACACGTTGACTTCGGTCGTCCTGCCCTGCAACTTGTGTTTTTATAGATAGATAAATATACAATTTTTTTTAGTTCTACAGAGACACACACAATTTACATTATTAGAAAATTATAAAATAAGCACAATAAGTAAAAATAAACAAACATTTTCAAAAAGGTAAATAAGTACGTCTCAAAAATTACGGTAGGTAACGTTATATGTAACTTTTTGTGTGCTGCAGCTGCAGCACGACAAAATCACCTTGGCTCATTGAATTTTTTTGCTTTTTGATAAAATCACTGATTTTCAGCCAAAACCAGATTATAACTTTTTAACATTCAAAACGTAAATAACTAAGTTAAGTATATCTACATGGATAAATCTTAGTTCTGTATACAAGGGGAGTCTGTCAAGCAAGTGAGAAATCAAGTGACGAACTTTTATTAGCTTTATGGACTTAGCACCCCTAGCCAATAACCAAGACGCGGGGGGCCAATTTGTCACATGAATAAATCGATTTATAACACTTAAAATTGAAGTTATCGGTAAAAATAATGACGAGGCTTCAAGTAAAATAAATTAACTATAATTTAGTTTTGTTAAAAATAAGACCCAATTGTCGTGCCCGCTTAATGCTATACTAGCTTCCGCACGCGGCTTCAAACGCAGGGTACCGGGATAAAAAGTAGCCTAAGTATATGTTAATGCAAGTCACAAACTATGTGTATTACAAGTTTCATCCAAATCCGTTCAGTAGTTTTTGCGTGAAAGAGTTACAAACATTCAGCCATACATCAATCCATACTCACAAACTTTCGCATTTATAATATTAGTAGGAGTAGGATAGTAGGATAGGAAGTAGGATAGGATATGATAGGATAGGATTTAAGATTCTCAGAAATAGAGAATAGGTACTAGCTTTCGCCCGCGGCTTCGTTCTCGTGATACGGGGACAAAAAAGCCTATGCGTTAATCCAGGTCATAGACTATGTAAACTCCAAGTTTCATCAAAATCCGTTCCGTATTTTTTGCGTGTAACAGTAACAAAAATCCATCCATCCTCACAAACTTTAAGTTTTACCCTCAAGTGTTAAACCAGGAAATGACAGCTCCACTAAAATAAGCACGAGCAGTAACGAACCTACCTTTTGTTAATTTAAGTCAATTGTCAGTTGTTAAAAGTGGTTAAAGCATTATTTTAATTGTTGACTGGCAATTGTACTAATTGCTATGATATCAGATAATCAGAGAGACATTTAATACACAGTAAAGCAAGCGTAAGTAAAGTAAAAGTAAGCACGTAAGTCTAGCGCTGAACGTAACGTCTGCGCATGGGTCTCTCGCTCTCTCTCGCCTCAGCAGTCAAGAACTGAGAAATAGAAAAGAGGGCTAATTTTTAGTATGTATTTACAAAAAATAAAAATATATATGTAATATATCAATCATGTGGTGCCTATAATACAAGCTCTGCTTAGTTTGGGGCTACATGATGCTGTGTGATAATGTCCAGCATTATTTATTTATTAATTTATACTAGGTATTGTATGTATGTACGTATGTATTTTTATTCTTCAAGACTTAATACTATATTCAACAATGTACACTGTAAAAACCCGTAGGGTTTGTCTCAGTGCCCACAGTAACTAACGTAAAACATCGTACAAATCGTTAGACAAAACTTAATAGATACTTACATAACAAATAAAAGCTAAAATCCATAACTACCACTACTCTACTGTATATCTGTTATTATAACTTTAACTGACAACTTGTGCCTACATCAAATTGTTGGCGTCTATATAGGTATGTAAAGTACATACCCACTACTAATATTTGTCTTGATGCAATATTATTTATTTTTATTTTTACAAATAATTTTACATTATATGTCGTCAATTTGCTTATATCGATAATGTCAAATAACAGTTTTCTAAAAGATTCAATGTCACTGGTTATCCATGTTTGTATGTTATTGCTCTGATTTACTTTTTTATTGGGGAAACATATGTCCATTTTATTAGCGATAATATTAATAACTGACATTGCAAGAGAGTCAACACAATTGGAGTACTTTTGCATTATAACAGCCCAATCCACACTCATCAGAGCAGCCACAAAGTTGTCGCGATTCATATGGGAGTAGCCTCTTGCGAGCCTGGTCTCACACCTGGGCGAGCTCCCGTCCAGCATGACTTCGCAGAGAACAGCCAAGTGATCGCTTCGCCTAGTGTTTACGGTTGGTAAATATCGGTTTGGACGTGTAACACTCTGACCAAATAAATGATTATTGATTATTGAGCGCTCCCTTGCTATGGAACCAGTGTCTGTAGCCTATCTCTCAAGTCTTTTGCAGTTAGCTTTTCCAGTTAGTCTACGTATATGATTTATACCGCGTAAAGAACTAAATTTACTCACTGATAGATAGATAGATAGAAAACTCTTTATTGTACTCACACCAACATAAACAAATAGAACAATATACAATAATGAAAGTACAATGGGCGGTCTTATCGCTTAGAGCGATCTCTTCCAGACAACCTTTGGATGGACGTGATTTAAAATACTGTAGCAGACGATGGTGGTATATCAATAAACACATTCAATATCATAATCTATTGCGGAATAGGAAAAATGAACCGGGACCTATGAAAGGTATTGTTTTTTGCGTACATATACATTTAGTTGCCTAGGTGTTAAAGTAAGCTTATAGGTAAGTACATGTGCCCTATAAGGGCGCTGCAATGTATGATTTTAGATTTGAGCATGCGTTTACAGTTTATAATTTATATAATTATACAAAACTAAAGTCAATTAGCATCCATTTACCATTTAGAAATTATATAATAAAATTATAAAAATAAATAACGAATACAAAAGTCAAAAGGTAATAATGTCCTAAAAGTTAGCAAGTATAATGTCAAATATAAGGAATGTCAAGAATACAATTGTAGGTAATGTCAACAGTCAACAATAGGTACGGCGATTTTATATAGCCTATAAGGGCCCTTATAAGAACCATTTGGGTGAAGAACCATAGTGGGATATGCCCATAATCCCCACAATGGGCATGCGGGTTGAGGATCGCAGGACACTGCTTCTCGCACCGCCGCGGCGCCCTGACGCTGCTGTCCGTCGGCAGCCAGGAGATGTAGCTATACCGATGTTATGCTGCGCTTTGCCGCAATCAGCCGCTACCAGAGCCCCGTTTGGTAGTTAGCGGGGTGTTCTACGAGCCGCTGAGATTGGCTTAGGTTCCGAAGATGGTGTGAACCCCTGAGGTAGGTATACCTTAAACTTAAACTTAATAATTGGTATTGTAGACTCAATCCCACTAAACAGAACTTAATAATGAGTATTGTAGAGTCGAACTCACTACCACACCACCACACCAGCCTATATCAGTCCACTGCTGGACATAGGCCTCCCCTAATAAAGGGGGAAATGCCCATAATCCCCACGCTGGGAATGCGGGCTGGGGATCGCAGGGCACAGCTTCTTGCACCACCGACGCTGCTGCCCGTCGGTGGCCAGGGGATTTAGCTGTGCCGCTGTAGGCTGTGCTATGCTGCAATCAGCCGGCCGCCAGAGCCCCGTTTGTTAGTTTGCAGGTAAGGTTGGCTTGGGTTCCGACGATGGGGGTTGAACCCCGTACACCCACCTCACGAACTCACTAAACAGAACTTAATAACGAGTATTATAGAGTCAAACTCACTGAATAGAACTTAATAATGAGTAGTATAGAGTTCAACTGACTAAACAGAACTAAATGATGAGTATTATAGAGTCAAACTCACCAAATATAACTTAATAATGAGTAGTGTATTAGTCATAAGTTTCGAAGTATGTAGTTAGTACTTTATTTCTTTATCTTTCTGTGATATAAAAACATTCCTACACCCCTCTTGGAACTGTTACTTTCCGAAACACTAAGTACGTCGATCGTTCTGGTTTAAAATAGGTTAACGACATTACAATTTCGCCTCTGCCACGCCACGGTATTTTTACTCTGAATTCGACAATGAGTTGCAGGTTTCTCTGTAGATAATACTGTATGGTAGTTCAAAAGGCCGCTTTAAAAAAATGTTAGCGATATAGTGCACCGCCGCACCGCAGGGAAGTGCAAAGGCACAGGGTGCATATCATAACGTATTTCTAAAGTTGGTATATCTTACACTGAGGACAGGGCGTTATGGCGCCCATTAAGGCGACTATAAGAGTCAAACCTCCATCTCGCTCGCACTATTCAATATTTTTGAAGATATAAAATCACTGAATATAGTTATGCAAAATAGCAAACCTTTACGGCCTAGAAAATAACAATACAAAGGTTCAGCAATAATATCATTTTGATTTTATCACGTTTTCGTACCAAAAAAATTGCACCAGAATTGATCACATTGGTGCAAGTGCGAGAGCGAGAGGGAGGTTTGACCCTTATAGTCGCCTTAAGGGACGCCAATGTCATGTCCAGCAGCCTAGCACGCTCGTACTACGTTGCCTCAGATTATTATGAACATTATACTTGATACTGGCGAAATTGTGGAAACTATCCCAGAAGCCAATTAATAAAGAAGTGGAGTGAAGGATTGTGAAGCCACACCGGCAATGTATTGAAAAAACGTGAGTGTGGTTTTAGAAGTGAATGTGTAGCGTCTTGCACCTTAAAATCCTAAAACAACATTTTGTGGTCCAAATTTGCATTAAAAAAATATAAAACAAAAAATATATTTTGTATATCTAACTAATAATAAAAATTGCAGTGGAAAAAGTAACTGTGCTAAAATAAACGCACGTGTATCTAATGGTGCAAGCTACTGGGACACTATGCCGTATAAATTTGCTCCCCAGCTCCTGTGCTATACTAGATTGGTAATGTAGATGTAATTTGGGGAACCAGCGAACATCCGGCGTTGTTTAATTCAATATAACTAGGTAAGTACATAAAAAATACTTATTTATTGTAAATGGACTTTAATGGATGCGTAACGTAGCATGAATAGAATTTGGTAGAATTTCAAGGTTGGAGGCTTGGTGGGTTTCAGAACGTTTTTAAATTAAGGTATATAAAGTAAGCAGTGATCTTCGACCATGATGTCATTCGGATAGCAAAAAACGGGCGAAGTGCGAGTTAGACTCGCGCCCCGAGGGTTCCATAGTTTGTTTTTGTGATTTACTAGGTCAATTGGAAGTCTCCTACAGATTTTGATTCCTTTGCGACTATCAAAATATGCTACAAAAACAGCCTTATTTTAAGATTGCGTGGATTTAGTAGTTTGATTTTTTCACAGCTTCTAGGAATTATATATTCAACTCGATACCTCGACGCGATCCTGAGAAAAGTATCGAGACAAATGACAGTAAGAGTATAGGTTAGGTATATCGATGGAAAAAAGCGTCTTGACAGACAGACTGACAACGAAGTGAGGATCACTATTTATTATCACTATACCTTTTGAGGTAGGTACGGATCCCAAAACAAAAACACTTGCTTTATCGACGATTAAAAGTAGGTCGTAGGATCTTAACGAATAGAGATTTTGACTTTCACTGGGTTAGTAAAGCTACCATCATAATGCATCTCCAGAAGAAGCTTCAGCTCGAGTACGTACCTACTTTAAGTACTCGAGCTGCTAGCCAAGTGCACGCCTGCATTTTCTAAGTAGGTATTCTACTACACTTGTGTGTTTTATTGCATTGTTGTGCTTTTTGCTGTCAGACTATTTAATCTATCTCGGTGAATTTATAGGTTTGTGTGCAGACCCAGAGCTAAGTGCAGTGATGCCAAGACTTAAATGTGCATTTATCACTCGGTCACAGAGAAAAAGAAAATATCGCGACGGAAGTTTGTTGTTAGTCGCAGAGTTGAGGTACCGACCATATAGAAACGGCACGTTCATCTAGCCATTAGTTCTTTTATATATGGTTAGATTAACTCTTTATTGTACGTTAGAAAATGAAAAAACAGTATGTATGCATGAAAATTTAAAATTAAAAAGAAACCCTTGTGTTTTAACATGAAATTTTATAGATAGTTAGATACATAAACTCTTTATTGTACGCTAGAAAATGAAAAAAACAGTAATGTTTGCATGACAATTTAAAATTAAAAAGAAACCCTTGTGTTTTAACATGAAAATTTTATGGGCTCAATAACAAGGTCGATCACATCGATTTCTGTTATTCTAAATCTTCCTATGTTGTAAACGCATAGATAAATTGAGTAGAAAAAAAAGGTTGATTGTAAGTTGCTTAGAGAAAAAAAACCTACTAAATTATAAATGCGAATGTTTGTGAGTATAGATGTATGGATGGATGGATGAATGGATGAATGTTTGTTACTCTTTCACGCAAAATCTACTGAACTATATAGTTTGTGACCTGGATTAACACATAGGCTACTTTTTATCCCGATACCACCCGAGCGAAGCCGCGGGCGGAAGCTAGTAAGAAATTTTATTTTTTTATTTTTAGGTGTTTTTTTAAGTGAGTAGGTAAAAGCTCCATTCTGTTGAAATCTGTAAAACAAATGAGAAACAGGTGTACGACATCAAATAATACAATAATTATTGGCTATATAAATAAGTGTTTGTATAAAACTTACCACAACAACTTAGCACTCTACCCGTCGATACTGTTGCTTTAGCTGACCTATTACCACTCTAATTAGTTAATCACACAGAGAGAATGGTCTCTCTATACTCTATACTAAGTAGATATACCTATGCTGAATTAAGGTAGGCACAAATTCAATAGATAGGAATAGGTTCCAGTTAAATTCCTCCCTTCCCTTCACAGTTATCAAACGACAAACTGAACCAACGTTAGCAGATCTCCACATTCAAGCTTGTTTTTTCTACGATTAACATTCTGGTACCATACGGATGATCGCATTAAGATTCCCTAGCTGCCAAGTTTACCCCTTATTTGGTCAAGCAGAAGTAGTATGTCGAAATGCAACTATCCCACCTTAAAAGGGTAAGAGAAAATTACTTGGATCAACTAACTCAACATCACTCAGCTTTGGAACAGTAGTTGTAAAAGTTTTTGCCTTTATGCTAGGTATAAGTAGCATTAACGGGACTTCTGTAAGTTCTAGTTAGACTATGGTAGTTGCAATAATTCAGATGACATTCTGCTACATAAGTAATAAAAAAATAGGTAATCAACAAAATATAAATTAGTGGAGGTCCCCCACGAGGCTTAGCCTATATCGCGGGAGGCCGGGTTGCGCTTTAAAAACTATTACCACAATATGCCTAGTCATCGACTAGTAGATATATTCTGTCACTGTGCTAGGCACATTAGTAGTAGGACATAAAAGAACTTTGAAATTTACCTGGAGTACGTATGTCATTAGAAGCTCATTCTTCATTCCTATATTTATTCAAGTCAAAATCCACCTAACCGTTTAAATAATTTACCACAAATTGTGACTATAATGATCAAGACTAAGTACCTACTTACAGATATTTACAGGCACGGAATAAAATACTTAACAATATTTAGTAAAATGCCAACCAAAAACAAAATAATAGCAACAAAGACGAGTAGACAAATAGATGAAATTAAGGCCATGGCTGTTAGGGACAACAATGCGATTCAATGCTAGAATAGAACCTACACACAGATGTGATTAGTAATAGTAAACATGAGCACCTAGTGTGTCAGGGACGCCACGGATTTCCTATGCAAATTACAACCATACAATGTAGGCTACCTACCGTGGATTCTTGTACTCTGTGACAAGATAAATGCACCCTTTTTGTAGCAGTTGCGTATGCATGTGTCCAATTTTTTCAATTTCGTCCAGATTTATTGACATTATACATACCTCTCAGTTATAATTAAAAGCTGCCAAACTACGCCAAAAGTCTGCGAACATTGAATTCGTAATCAAGAGGTGAAAGACCCAGCATCCTTTCACAAAGGACAATGAGAACTCTTCAATATCAGAACTTTTACTCCGTTCGGCTGACTTGTCTGTATACAGCTGTCGATCAATAACTTTTCTATTGGGACATCAGCGTCCGCTCACGCCTATACAGAGAAAATTGAAAAACTCTAATGGAAATGAACATTTCATTCAAAGCGTATGAAGAGTGGCTTTATAGACATAGACATAGACATAGACAGACATTTATTCATACAAAACTGTACACAACAACAATAAAAGTGGACAAGTACCTATAGCACATACACAGACATAATATACAAAAGAAAGACGAAATTATACAGGTGTGTAGAACGTAGCTGCTATGTACAGATCTGTACGAAAAGCCCTGAGCTCAGCATATGCTGCGAACGAATCCTCAGCGCTGGTTTTCAGCTCAAAGCTTTTTAGGTGACGCACGAACAAAGATTGTACTATAAAAAAAAAAAAAATTGATAATTTACGAACTTAATCAACTACTAAGAGAAAAACAAATACTAAGGCTGTACAGAAGTGAAAAAAAAAATAAAAAAAAATTGTTACACCAGAAAGAAAAGCAAATAATAAAATGATAATTAATTGATGGTGTACGAATAAATAAACAAACTACGTAGAACTGAAGCTAAATATATAAACTAAAAATAAATAAGAGCATAAATATTAACTAATTACTAAATCATTATTAATTACCTGTATGGTTAGTATATAGTGCCCCTCCTAGTACCAGACTATAAAAACATGGACAGTAGTTATTGTGCCACAGTGCAGTACCTACCGTTGATTGAAGTGGTGGTTTGAATCAAAGCAAAAACAAGAAAACAGAAAGTCTAGTTCAGTGGTATAGCTAATAACATCAACAACAGAGAAACTAATGATAAAAAGATTCCTGGTCACTGAGTAGACCTCTGCAGGTCCATTATTATTGCCCTGAGCTTCGTCCTAAAGTTCATTTTATTTGAAAGTGCGCGCAGTGGTGGAGGAAGAGAATTCCAGCACTTCGTGGCACAGAAACGAAAGCTACCGCGAAAGGCGGCAGAACCATGTCGAGGGGTACGAAGGAGTAAAGATGACGGACGGGGCGTATACCTATTATAATCTCGTGCCCATTCGAACTTTGTGAAAAGATATTGCGGTTTTTGGTTCTTTATCACGTCAAACATTAGTGTTGCCAAATGCAAATCTCTCCTAGCTTTCATTTTTAATATATTATGTTGATTCAAGAAAGAAGAGACATGACTACGTGGGGGGACATCAAAACAGAAACGAGCGCAGGCATTTTGCACTCTTTGTACCAAATTGGATGTTTTTGAGAGAAGGCGAGGGCCATACACGCAGTCAACATAGTTGAACTTCGAGAGGATTAAAGAGTCTGTTAGCATGATTTATAATATAGCCGGTATTGAAAGCACTCTTAGATGTCGAGCGTTTTCATTCATTTTTATTCTGTTTACACGAACCAGCTGCTGCGTCTCTACCTCGCATCATAAAAACTGAATTGGAAACAGAATAAAACATGAATTTTAGAGGTGGAACGTAGATTCCTCTTACTTTTACAGCCTAATCAACAAAATGCCAATTGGTGAACAATTAAAAAACCTTACTTTTGCGTCATTTATAAACTTCTTTAATTACATATCTATACAAACATCAGCCAATTGAATTACAACTACACAATATATTACAGTCTTTCCAATTAATACTTAAAACATCTTGTTTAAAAAAGTTATAAATACTATGAAGAAGCAAACATCTCAAATGTGAAAATTTGGTATCATTATATTGTACAAAAGTTTCAATGAAATGTTACAAAGGTCTAGTACATTAAATATTTACATCGGACAAACTTCGTCTATAATATTATATATAACACAACAACGTTAGCTTGCCTACGGCTAAGTCTAAGGCTTATACACATCAATTTATAAAGAGATCTTTAGGGTAAGAGTTCACAGAGGGATCACACAAGGTAAGTTTGTACAGTGTGCTGAAAAACCACTGACTGTGGTTGGTGGCGGCCTTGGAAATCATTTGAGGAGTAATCTGAGTCTATAGTCGAGTAGATGTGCTCGGATAGCGGGCGGTCGCAAGGCGAGCGCTCGGCCGAGTTCGCTGACTTGCCGCATAGCGTCTGGCACGTGCTATTCAGCACAGACGCGTCCATCGTGTAAGTATTCGAGTTCCGCCCGTAATTAAGCCTCTTCAGTTTGTGCCCGTGTCGCTTCGTCGACGGCATAGCGTAACGTAACCTCTCCCAAAACCTTTTCTCTTTATACGTTATCTCGAAACCCGTTTTGAAATATGACTTCAACTCCGGATCTCGTGGGATGTGCCCTACGGCGACTATTATTAATTTATGGGGATTCTTTCTCAACGCTTTCTGTAGCGCTTGTCGGAACTCTATCTGTGACCATTCGGTCGAGATAAAATTCTTAGACAAGACTACTATGATACGCCTCGAGGCCTCCGTGGCTTCGACCACCAAGTCGGGGAACTGGGCGTAGGTCGCCTCGAACTGCGGCACGTCTCTGTAATGGAGGCAGAGATGGTACGACGGATAACCGGTCTCCAATTCCCGCGCCAACGACTCTATGACGAAATCTTCGTCCTTAGGACTATAACAGATATACGCGTCGTAAAGCTTATCGGAATCCTTAAAGGCACCCGCCAGAGGAGAGAGTTTAATTCCGCAATTCGAATACAGCCACATTCTACAAGCGTATCTAAATGTGAATACTAAAGCTAATATTAATAAAATGAGCATGAACCCAGTGAGAGCGGAGGCCAATAATGGCAGATTGCGGGAGACGAAGAGCGCGCTTATCACCGAGGTGTCGCTTATTTCGCTGCAAACTGTCACATTTAAATTCAATGGCTTCTTCGCCGGGTTCACGTTCTCATTTAAGCACCACAAGTTGTTTACGTCGATTACTTTCTCGACGTTCTGCGATACGTAAGTCAGGAACCCTTGCAGATATTTACAGTCGCAGGACCACTGGTTACTTCCGATCATTAACGTCTGCAACCTCTTATTATTGTCCAAATGCCAGAGACCGTAATTCACGAGTCTGTTTCCATCCAAGCGCAAAACTTCTAAGGCTCCCAGAAGAGAAAAAGTTTCATTTGAAATGTACTCAATTAAATTACTTTGGAGATACAATTCCTTCAAGTTGCTCAACTTGGAAAACTCGGGACCCCGTAATTGTTTTAGTTTGTTATTATCTAAATGTAATATTCTAAGATCTGAGAGTCGGCGGAAAGTATTATTGTTTATATTTATTATTTCACTGTCGTTCAAATAGATGACAATGGCGTTACGCATTGAATCGAACACAGTTTCATTCAAGTCGCTATAAATATTTCCGTCTAAGTAAATATGAGTTGCGTCTATTGGAAAATTATGCGGTACAAATTTGAGCTGTTTTACAGAACAATCGATAACGCTCGTACTCTTTGTAGAGTCGTGATAACACGAACAGTTACTAGGGCAAACAGTTTTGCAGTCACAGATATTGAAATCACAACAATGACATCCATCCGGACAATAGTTGTCGTACTTGCACAAAAAATCTTTTATGTGCAGAGAGCTAACTGGAAGGTACTTAGCGCCGCGAACATAAGATTCTTTACAGATTACATTTTCCAAGTCCATAACCCGGGGGTATTCTTTGGAAGTGAGCGAGTTGATTAGCAGAAGCCATTTCATTGTGCAGTCGCAACGAAAAGGATTGCCACTAATATAAAACTCGGGCAAAGCTCGCACCTCGGGTACTCTCGAGATACGTAGACTATTTATGTCTAAGCTTTCAATCTCATTGGCATACATATCGACACGGGTCAAGTTTCTCTTGTCTAAAAACGTATCCGTCTCGATAGTCGATATATAGTTATTATTTATAAAGAGTAGCTCTACGCTATTGGGAATAGACATCGGCGATAGAGTCACTAAGCGGTTATGGCTCGCGTCTAACGTCTTAACTTGTAACTCGTTTTGGATTTTATAGTAGTTGCCGAGGATTTCGACGAAGTTTGCGTGTATATCGAGCCATTTCAGACTTCCCGGGATGAAAGCAAAGTCGAACCAAACTAAGTGATTTTCCGATAAATTTAGCCATAACAATTTCGTCAGCGCCACAAACACTCCATTAATATCAGAAATGAAGTTTCCGTCCAACCGAACGGCTTCCAATTGCGTGTTCCTTTGAAAGGTTTCCGTCTCTATAGACTGTATTTTATTTTTTGCCAAATTGAGCACTTGCAAGCTAGGCAAGCCCCAGAACATGCCCGCGGTAAGGTTTCCAATTTGATTGTCGATTAAACGTAACCCCGTCAACTGCGAAAGATTCTGAAACGAGTTATTCGCTATTTCCGTCAACAAATTCTCGCCCATGTCTAAAGATTTCAAGAAAGGTAACTGCAAAATTGCCTCTGGTATTTTAGTTAACTTATTAGAACTTAGATCTAATTCTTTTAAATCGGAACAATTTTTAAATGCATTTTCGCTAACATATGATAGCATATTGTTATTTAAATTAAGCTTATTCAATATAAATAGTCCATTAAACACATGGTCCTCGATCGCGTGTAACTTGTTCTGTCCTAAATTCAGGGTATGTAAATTGAACAAGGGTGAAAACGCGTTGTCCTCGATAAACCCTATGGTATTATTGTTTAGGCTTAGTATTTGTAAAAAGAAAAGGTCTTTGAACATGTTGCGCGCGATGCGTGTGACCGCGTTGTGGGACAGGTCGAGCACGATTAATCTTATTAGACCACCGAACGTTTCATCTTCTATGTGGTCGCTCCTCAATTTATTCGCCGAAAGATCTAAAACGAGCAATTGTTCCAGCCGATTAAATATTCTCTTGGGCAAAGTTTCCAGCTCATTATTTTGCATATAAATCTCGCGAATCTCTCTCGAGTTATGAAATAATCCGTCAGGTAAATAAGTAATGCCGTTATCAGAAAGATTCACGAGTTTCAGCGAAAGCAGATCGCTGAAGACGTCGGCTGGCAGCTCGCTTATTTTATTGTTTTGGAGAAACAGCTGTGTAAGCCTTCGCAAATGCAATATCTCAGAGTCGGCCGGCAGCGACATGATGTCGTTGTAACTTAGATCTATCGTCTGCAAAGTGGAGCCGCATTTATGACCGAATCCCAACTCGTCTACGAACTTTATCTTATTACGCGTCAGGTTCAAAGATATGATATTTTCCAGGGCACAGAACAGGTCCGAGGGTATCTTCCTAATGTTGTTGTAGGCGAGATCGAGTGTGTGTAACTCCCGGAGGCCGTTGAATGCGCCCAGCGAGAGGTCCAGCTCCTTAGCAGGCCCCCACTCGTCGTTCATGGAGCGGATCCGGAGGGTCTTTAGGCCGCGTAGCCCCTCAAAAACGTTCCCGGGCAACCGCAGCAGCTTGCAGTTCGCGATGGAGATTTCCGCCAAACCTTGCATTCTGCCGAAGTGGTGGTCGCGCAGCGTGCTCTCCGCCAGAGAGCCGCAGTGGATAGCGAGCCGCTCCGCACCGTCCGAGTGCAACGAACCGCCGACGTCCCTATCCGACGACAGCATCCGGACGTTGCACTCCATGCCTCCATCGGACACGCGGAAACATGCATCTGCATCGTCGGGCGCTTCCGTCAGCGCCGCGCCCATCACTAAACAAAACAATATCGCGTCGATTATCATTTTAGGCACTGTGTCCATGTCATTTTCGTCACTTGTTCACGCCTCTGATGAATGAGAGTTGGGTCCGTGGGTCGCGCGCGGTCATATTCAGGTGTCGCGGACGCGATCACGAAGCGGAAACGTTTCGACAACAATGAGGCGAGAGGTAAGTAGAGCGACGAGCGCGCGCGGTGGAGGCATGGCACGCGATCCCCCCGCGGTGGCGAGGCCGCGACTGCCGTACAATGAAATGCCATGAATGCGCGCCCGCTCCGTTACCCGCGCGCACGGACCAAGGGAACCCGCCACCATTCTTACCGCATAATAACAAACCCCCGTATTTTGACTTCTGTATAAAACGGAAACCGTTACGTGACTTTGTTTCCATTAATGCTATTAGTTGATTCAACAGAGAGCTTCTAAAGACTCGATTCACTCACGAATTCAACATGTTAATGACGGTTTTATTCAAATCCCTTTAAAATGAGCACGACGTTTGCCACCTGTGAGTGCCGACAAGCAGCTGTTTGCTTAGGTAAACTTGGATCCTTTGTTGACGATATTAGTTTGGAAACACTACCAAACTGTGGAGACTAGTTTGATACTTGGCTCCAGCACTAATCGATCACTCCTAAAGCCGTTGCACAGTGGTACGTACCCAAAAACATAATCTACCTGCCTCCGTAACCAACTCACGTAAACTTTAATAGATTCGGTTAGACGTTTTCGCGGTCCCCTTTGAGTAATTGTCTTGAGTTTAGTACCCTCGCAATATACGAGGGGCATAACTAGGGATAGAATTTATTGGGCCTCTGTCGATGTAGTTCTCTATTCCAATTTGAAATGGAATATTTGATTGCGATATTTTCGTAACTTCGTTTCACTAGTTTTGTGTTCATCAACAGCCTTACAGCTGATTCAAAGCTAAGCTAAGTTTTTTGAGTAATTTCATGTTTAGCATTAAGATCATTCCCTACAGTAGGTACTTACTGATCTATCATAACAGTTTGAGTGCTGAAAACAGAACAGTGTTCTTGCAGGACTTCGCCCTTGAGTGCGAGACCCGCAATATATTAACATTTTTGTAATATGAATATGTTTTTAAGACTTCTTAAACATTTTGAACCTGCAATTTCTTTAACAGATAAATAGGGTAGATAGATAAGCATCTTATAAATTTGCGTCCTAAATAAAGCAAATATCTGAAGATAATTCTAATCTCATTGGCGCTGGCGCATTAGGCGAATAACTGAGACACAAGAGATGCGGATTCGATCCCCGCTGCGGGACAAATATTAATTATACGAGTACCTCTATTCCAGTGGAATCGAGTGTTATTATCTATCAGTAGGTATCAGGTATTGTCAACAAAATTTGAGTCTGTTAAGTAAGTTATTGACAAACCTTTAATCCATGGGAATTTAGGCTATTGCCTTTGCCAGTACGTGCGTTCATGCATTTTAAGTCCAACCAAGCAATAATCGAAAAATCTCAAAAATCTTAGGAGCTATTGACATTTCACCGTCGCGGTCGCGTCGTTTAATATGCCACGTAACAAATACCGTAACTTTGCTATGCTCATTAACAGGGTTCATGTTGTTTTTTTGAGACCTCTGTAAATTTTTTAAATTTCATATTATTTATATCATAATCATTATCATCATCCTCATCATCATCATTGATCAGCCTATAGAAGTCCACTGCTGCACCTGGTCGGAGGGCGTCCTACATTACGTTGCACGCTGCGTTCTCCACTCAAGAACTCGTTTACCCCGACGGTTATCGGTTCTAAGCAGATACGGCCACCCCACTTATAAAGGTACTTTTTTGTAAATAGGTAGGTACATGCACATTATACATAGATAACACCCAAACACGAAAAATTGCAAATTAAACAAACATCTCTCGGTCTCGGTCTCACGACCCGTCGGGAATCGAACCCGTCATTTTCTACGTCTCAGGCGGAAAATCGCCTACTACACCACCGCCGTCGTCAAGAAGACACACTTAAATCCACGTTAACATATCCTAAGCTTTTATCTACTTTTAGTGGTCCCTAATGGCCTATTACGGGTCATCTACTTATTCATTCCCGGTAAAATTGTTACAATTACCTTTGCCATCAAGACGAATCCCTGTGGTTAGCGCTCTTCTACACCCGGCCGTTAGATGTCGCCATTTCCGTAGCAATGTTGCTTAGTACCTACCTCCAAAAATGTTGCCTTCTATGTCCGCTTTCCATTGAGTTACAAGAGCTTTCCCATATGGGCGATTAAAGCTGTTCGCACATTACATCGACTCAACGCCCACTCAACTCGCAACTCAACTCATAGAATGGCATTGAAATGTAAGCTTTGTACTGTTTCTTAAGAGTGAATTTGTCAAATAGGGTGATGATGATGAGAAGCTTTATTTGGTTGTTTTGTTATTTATTTTTGTTTGCTTCAAACAGTTCGAACGCGGGTGAAGTTTCACAATAAACATTTAAAACAAATTATAAAACAGTGGTGAGATTTTGTTTTGTAATACCATGCATAAAGGCTCCTACACTCTATGCCGGCGAATTGACCCGCTGGGCTTTGCCGGTAGCACATTCCCGGCGCTTTTTGATTCTGCCGGCTGCACCGGGGACGAGGAAAAGCTAACCCGCACAGCAAAAACCCGCCAGCAAGTATGTTGGAGCCTTTAGGCTCTATATACTTGCTGGCTTTGCTTGGTATAATTTTAGAGTTTTACGAAAATGTTCAAAAGAATTTTAACTTTTTTTTTTTCTTACTCTCAAGGGCCTTTTTATTGTCATGCGTGTTAGCTCCCGCGTGCGGGCCAGGCACGCATCCGTGCGTTCCACCCGCGACCTGCCCGTCAATAAAAACTTGCGTGCCTGGCAAACACGCATGACAACAAAAAGGCCCATATGGCGACTATACATGTCAAACCTTAATAAATTATATATTATATAATGCCTCTCGCTCGCACTATTCAACATTTTTTTTTAAAGATATAAAATCACTGAATGTAGAGTTATGAAAAATAGCAAACCTTCACGGCCTAGAAAATAACAATACAAAGGTTCAGCAATAACATCATTTTGATTCTATCACGTTTTCTTACCAAAAAACTGATCACATTGGTACAATGTGATCAATTTTGGTGCAATTTTTTTGGTAGGTAAACGTGTTTGGTTCAACATGATATTCTTGCTGAACCTTTGTATTGTTATTTTCTAGGCCGTGAAGGTTTGCTATTTTGCATAACTACATTCAGCGATTTTATATCTTCAAAAATGTTGAATAGTGCGAGCGAGAGGGAGGTTTGACATGTTTCGTCGCCTTAGAAAAGGTAAGGGCCTTCCCAGATGGGCGATTTACTCGCGCGTGTTGCTCGCGCTATTGACAGGCTTGCGGAATGTCACGTGGAATGTGAAGTGCGTGCACATACCACGTGACAATCAGCAAGCCTGATTGGATACGCATGTTAATCGCGCGACCAACCCGCGCGAACAAAACGCCCATCTAGGAAGGCTCACAGCTAAGAAAAAACAACTTTCACTTCATTATTTATTTTCAGACAAATATGAACTTAAACATGACTATTTACAATTTAGAGAATATTATTACAAAAATAACTGGGATGGTCACATGGTCAGCGAAAAAACTTATTCTAAAATCGTAGGCTTTTAAAAAATATTGTGGCTAGACATGGAGTGTAGGTATAAAAAAAGTGTAGCGTAAAAGCATACCGTCCTTACTTACCGCATTTTACTAAAGTAGATACGCGACGTACAGCTACGCTTGTTTGTAAGAAGGTTTACGTAAATTTGATCAATTATAATTCCTACAATTTCATAATACCTACAAAAATGATATAAATAGTTACTAATGTAAGCTTTCCGAATAAAACTAAATATAACAATGTTTTCATTCGATTACCTTCTTAAATCCTAACAACAAACAATAATCAGATATTTTCAACAAGCTACTCCAAAATTATAGCAAAAGATTACAAAAATAAATCAAATATTTACTTTAATACTTGCATCGTCTACAAATTTCATTCCGTAATTAAATATTTACATTCTATACTTCTATGTATTCTATGTATGTATTTCATGATTTAATAATAAATTCGATGCTTCGAACTATGAGAATCGCTGGGTATACTGTTTCTGTCAGTAAGCATAGCCAATTTATATTACTATCACAAATAATTACCTAAAACTATACCGACTATAATCCGGTAGCAAAGCAGAGAGAATATCTAATGTTTACATGAAAAGAGTTTTTACGAGCAAGCCTCGAGATCAAGAGCTGGCCCATAATAAATTATAAACAAAAAATGTTACGAAATCAAAACGAAATGGAATAGCTAACATATGTGTCATACATGACTAACAAGGCGAATATGAATTACCGATATTCATCTGTTTTGCGACCGGATTCCTACGTCATCAGTTTCAAACTTATAAAATAAATTGAACGAATGTCTCCACGTTGGATATCCAGATCCCATCGACAATATATTGTATTTTTTAAGCTGAGGAAACAGCTACGTTTAATTAAGGGGATGACCCTTTAAGCTTGCCCAGAATTCCATATGGAGCGAGTGGTGTCGCGCGTAGCCAATCAGGATTGCAAAATGTCACTTGAATTGTGACGTGCGTCCATATGATTGGCTATAAATTACCCTATGGGGCAATCACGAATATTTCAAACTGACGCGTCGTAAGCGTAACGAAAAATCTTGGCCAATGTCAAAGCCATAATTAGAATCTAACCTTTTTCATTGGGCAAAATTTTACGTCTGCAATACGAATACTTTTCACTTTTGTCTTCGTGATCAAGCCTCTGGACTAGCTCCAGAGAAAATCCAACACAGCAGTGCTTCTCGCTAAGTCGAATATGAAATGTTTATGATAATTTCACACAGATGGCGTTAGGCATCCTCTTCTTTACAAAACGCAAGTGACCCAGCAAAATAATTACATTTAGTACGTAACTTTGGCAATAATGACAACTTTAGACACTCATTTATACCATAAGTAGTTTTACTTATATAATAAGAAACTATAAATTAGTAATACATTTTAGGGGTGTTTAGTAGGTTTAGAAAGAGGTAAAGGTGAGGTTGTGGTGGATTCTGAGTAACACTAGCCAGGTTGTGGTGGATTCTGAGTAACACTAGCCAGTTATAACTAGTTAAAATCCATTTGTCTCGTATCAAAGAAAGAGACAGCTCCTATTAGTTTTAACGATAAGTCTAGTGAAAATCTTTCAGAATCACTACCACTACCTACTTTGTATTGTGTTAGAAAAGTATAAGCTTAGGCCATATTTAATTTTAAATAATAATTAAAAACTTCATGATCCATTGTCAGCCTCACGCATTAAGTCAAGCCAAAGACAAAAAGTAGTGTCCGTTAGTGAGAGGTTTTCTCTACACTTATAAAGAACGACTGGCTTTTAGATGTTTCAGTCAGTCATCATCGCAGAGTGCATATGATATTCAAAAGTATCACAAATTGGCTGTCTGGATTGTGACCTCCAACGCGTTTTTATAGATAAATCTTGTCGACTTCGACATTGGTAAAGTTGTGGACGCTAAACCACAGAGGCCATTAATAAAAAGAAGAAGAAGTGACTCCTATTCAGTCAAGTCATCCATCAAGCCAGTTGTAACCATGTAATTACTACTATTAGTAGTAATGAATATAAAAATCTGTGCTATGCATTTTTATTGAGAAACCTCAGGCCCAGATTTTCATTCAAAGCGAGACCTCCACTTAAAAAGTCCTTCGTTGGAACTACTTTTTCGTGAATCTATAACCGCCTCATTGTGAAAAATGGACTATATCTACATATCGAATAATAGTGTGGCTTTTTTGGTCCTTCATTATTCATGAAAGCACAAATACAATTTCACTTAGGGTAAGGACGTTGTAGAAGGCTTGTGTCAATTCGTCACAGCCAAATCCTAACACAAGCCTTTATAAGCATCTTAAATTTTTTAAATACAATTTGAAGACATTTATAAATACTTCAAGTTATTCGTAAAACTCTAATTATTGCGTCACTGGAACAATTCCGAACTCTAATTATTGCATCACTGGAACATATCCGTTGTAACTATCATTTGAAAATGATATTGTTCCAACATATTAGTATCTAGGGGTTTCCTAATTAGTTCTTATGTAGATGTAGGGGACATCATCAAAAATATTAGAGCCGCTATGTTTTATATATACTCAGATTACTCATTTGTCAGACAAAGGAAATTGCTATTGAGTAACATACCTAAAGAACAAGGTGGAAAAGATAGTTTGACTAGAAGAATAAAAGAGGCAACTACACAAAATCGAGACAAGAGTAAAATGTACTAACTTATGTTTTAATATCCAACCAGGAGCCAGCTCAAATTCCAAATTCACTTCAATTTCACTTTTCCAAAATCGAGCTAAAAATGCATCAGAATCCAGACAGAACATCTCAAATGATTACTCCCACTTGAAGTTTTAGACCGAAATTGAGATTTACTGTCCGTATTTTAAAGCTCGATTTCGACTGTCAAAACATTTAGTTTGGTTGAAGAAATTTCCGTTACACTTATACCTAACACAGTCCGTATCTGCATTTCTTTCGCATTGTCTATATCCGCATTCTTAACAGACCAGACCGGCTACGTCCATTGACGAAACACGCTGTAGAACATTATCTTTTCGTCACACGATTATTCACAACACAAAAATAGTCTCTTCTTTCCAGCTAATCTGAAGAGCGCACTCATACCATACTAAAGGGTATTAACTTCTCTTACAAAACGAAAACATGATCGTCATTTCATAAATCGAATGGGTAATCTCCCGCTTTGATTTTGTGTAACAAAACAGAAGTCGAACAAACAACGTCGCTAATCATCTAATTAAACATTCATTTGTTTTTATCAGAAATACGTTCATAGCCAAATATTTTTTTTACATATCCAAGATGAAACTGGTAATGCATAAAAACACAAATAGACTTCGATTTAAACGCATTTGTGTACATCCTGAATTGAAATTTCCTTCGTTACACAAATCATAGCTTACTTTGCTAATAGTCCACAATAATCTTCGAGGTAGTATAATAAACGGCAAATATCGAGCACTTACAAATGTTCCGCAATAAACTATTCTGTATTGCCAATTCAAGCCTAAGTACGCTCTTCAGATATAATTATTCCACAGTTAGCACCCGCCTACAAGTCTGAGGTCACTTTTCTGCCTACACTCCCCAATACTTTAGTCTCTTCCATTTTATCAAGAACTTGGCATCGTAATCTTGAAGCCTACTTGTCGAGAGCTTGCAAATGGTCAGGTCTGTCGCTTCGCGCGTGCTTCGACCACATCTTGTTGTATAGCATTTCGAGTCCGGTAGCGTAAGCCTTGCAGTCAAATAGCGGGCTCTCTGTGCGCGCAGACCATACCTTCGCGCGTATCGCTTTTAGGCTGAAAAAGATTGGTAAACTATTAACTCATGTGTTATGTTATGTGTAAAGGATAGTTAATTGACTCAGGTGTGACTTTGCACAAATCTAAGCTTAAAATTAAAATTGAATTAAATATCTTTATTTTCAGACACGAGATCCATTGACAAGAATTTAAAAGAAGAAGATTAAGAATGAAATAGAAATAGAGAAGAGAAGACAAGAGTTAGCAGAATTTGTAGCTACCGACACCCTTACTTATAATAATATATGCTACTTCATTTTAACAATTGGTTAAAGACGTTAAAAGATACTATAGTTTGAGCATCGTTTGTCTTTTAACAGATATTTATAAGTGAGGCTAATAATATTTGTTAAAATGTTGTATAATGCAGCTTAGTAGCATTTTATATTAAAGGCATACATTCAATGGATATAATTAATGTAAGAAATTTTCCGAATGTTGAAAACTTTGTGGCGTTAGCTTTAAGACATAAATACTCACTATTCTCTATCAGTTCCTAGTCTTACAGCTATATCTTGGTACTCCTGTCTCGTTCTAGCAATGAGCTCCGGACATCCAAGTGTGTTCAGTTGAGAAGCGGCCACTCTGTAACATTGAAATAGCTTTTCAAGATGGTACTCCGATAACCTGGAGATTTTTGGTTCCATTAAGACCTTCGACTTTAATAGAGTTGCTTATAACTGCTTATGCAAAGAGCAGTCTGCGAAACTCGGGAGATAAATCAATGAACTTTTATGTATTCCAAGTTCTCTGAAGAATGTAAAAATAATTCTAGATTATTTCAAAAATGTACATAAAATAATGGTGTAAATGGTTCCAATCCCTATCTTCGGAACCCAAGCCAATCTCACCTACTCGTGGTACACCCTGTTAACTAACAAACGGGGCTCTAGCTGCCGGCTGATCGCGGCATAGCCAGCTACAATAAATCTGAAGGATAATATAATAACGTAACGAGATTATCCGACAGAGGACCAAGGTAATCGACATAGCCCATAGAATTAGCAAGCTCAAGTGCCAGTGTGCTGGTCACATATGCAGAAGAACCGATAAGGGTCGGGGTAGACGAGATCTAGAGATTTGACCGCGTACAAACGTAGAGTAGGGCGCCTCCCGGCCAGGTGGAGCGATGACTTGGCTAGCAGAAGGAAAATCGGGCTCAGTGGCGCTTACTGGTAGCGGTTTATATCTAGCAGTGGACTGATATTCTGAAGATAAAGGCTTGGAGACCGCGTCTTTGCCGTAGTGTAGGACGCCAACAGCCAGGTGGATTACTTGCGGAAGGTGGCTACCAGAAGGAAGGCTCAGTGGTGCCTACTGGGAAAGGAGTATGTCCAGCAGTAGACTGATGGACTTAAGATGAAGGCTGGTGTTTTTCGTTGTATGTACCTGGAAGCCAGCGTCTCGCCCGGAAGAGTGACGACCGGGGTGCCCGTCCACAGAATGTCCATGCTTGTCGTATGTCCATTGCAGAGAGGTGTGTCGAGGCAAACGTCTGCTAACTGGCCGCGTCTCACGTGCTCTTCTTTCGCCGCCACGTTGGAGAATATTATACGGCCAGGTGGTAAACCTGTAAGGTATCAAATGTTTATATTTGACGAACTCGCTGACGCAAAAGGCGAATAACCAGGGTTTTTTTTTATGATACCTATTGATGGAACTAGGTAACTTCCCATGTGGTGTGAAGTGGTTACCATTACGTATTACAAAGTATTGGTTCGTAGATCACGGAAGCTTGGAACATGCCCTACGATGAAACACACTGCATCATGTGCCTGTAATTTCACCGCCACTCCCTTCAAACTGAAACACAGCAATGCTGCTTCACGGCAGAAATAGGCATGATGATAGTACTTCCCCGGATGAGCCCATCACAAAGAATTCTACTACTGCTATAGATCTACTCCACGGGTCAAAAATTTCGAAATATTCGGAACGATAAGAGAGTAAATTTTTCGTTTATCCCCTACTCTCAAAAAGGTACGCGATATTAATTTTCAAATTAACATTGTTCGTACGATTGTGATGGAAAGATGTAACGTAGGGTTCGACAAGATTATTAGTCTTAATGCTGCTGTGTAGTGTGACAAAATTAAATGCTAGATGGTCTAGCAAGATGCAGAAACACATATGTTGTTCCATTTTCCCTAGATAGAAAACTATATACTAAACTACCTAACTCATTAAAAGAATTACCATTTATAAAAGAAAATTAACTAAATGGCTTGCTGACAATTGTTTCTATGACGTCAATGAATTTATGAACTATTCCAATGGACCCTAATTATGATTCTTATTATTTTCGTATGTCGTTTATGATGGCTGAAATAATCTTATATCAATATTGGTTTGACATTATATCTATGTAGTTATTAAGATTGAAAATTTGCATGCCTAGAATAAGGTAGGACATAAAATGGAATAATATTTATTGAAGACCTGACTTTACTCAGATTATGTTCGTGCAATTAAATAATTTGAATTTGAAATTTATTATACTATAAAGTGGTAACTCCTCAATCGCAACATAGCGTCTAAAGAACGAACCATGATACGCTTTACGTCTTATTATTTCGCGCGATGAAATTATGATCATAAAAAACAGGCTTTAATTATTACGGCTAGGATACATTCCGGTGGGTACTTATTTTAGGTAACATACGTTCAAGGTCAGGTGCATAGATCTACAATACATTATTTACTTAGATTAGTATGTTTTGATATAATAATCTAAGCACACAGATAAGATAGAGATAAAAAGACAAACTAAGGTCATGTTTGCTTAAAATATCACATCACATCATAATATAACAATATATCAACTAAGTAAACTTCAGCGGTTTCAAAATTTCCCCATAAGCTTTTTATTTGGCCCAGGAAATGTGACCATATTTCCGAATATCGCAAAGGGCTCAATTGGTTACCTACTCCATATTAATTTACACTTATTTATAGTAACCACATATTATATAAAAACCTTTGTGGCGCAGTGGACGAAGGTCCGCCTGCCAAAGGTTAAGGTGAAGGTGCCAAAGGTTGCGGGGTTCGATTCCCGCCGCAGAAAATTGTCTCAATGATCTGCGAATATTTGTCTCGGGTCTGGGATAATGGTAAATACTCTTTAAAGATTCGATTAATTTTTTTATTTTATTTTATGTTGTTATAGTTTTTTGTTTAGTATATTTTGGGGCTATATGATGATGTGTGTTAGTGTCCAGCATTATTTATTTATTAATTATTATATTCATTTCATTTTAATGTATATCTATTGTATTATAAATATAATTTGGTCTAAGCACACCTCGCCATTCCGGCTTATTCTGAAAGTTTCTCTCCATCCAAAATTAGCCTGGAAGAGATTGTTTTAAACGCTCAGGTTGCCCATTGTATCATTATTTTAATGCCTATTTCATTCTTTCGTAATTATTTGTGCTTATTTAAGTATGCTATCTAAATAACATAATTCCAAGGTCACTGTAAGTCTGCGGCGAATAAACTATTATTCTATTTTATTCTATCGTGTGCAATAAATCGATCTATCAATCTAATATCTTACCAAGTTGCTGTGCCGTAGCCTGCAGATTCGGCTCACCAACGGCAGGGAACCTCAACAGCCATAGCACACTATTCGGCACGTGTTTCAGTATGTAAACCCACATGTGTAAAGTAAGGGGGTCGATTTTGTACAGCTGATTGAAGTTGCAATACACTACAGCTTCGTCCGGCAAGCCATATTGCTGTCGTGTCGTAATTACTATAGACTGTGGGACTTCTTCGCCAGTCGCTGCCTTGTTGTTCGTCTGTGTTGTCGCAAGTCCGTTCTGGAGAATAACTCCGTTGACTGAGGTCTGGAAATTAGAGGTAGTATTTCAGCCAGGCCACTTGACTTGAACTCTAAACGCGCAGGTAACAGAAGCAATTTTATTACTTAACCCTATTCAAATGCAAGATATCGACAGATAAGTTATACACTAGAGGATTCCAAAATGTTGTACCATATAACATTTTACCATTAAATTGTATCATATTTTTTTATTCCTTTTTATCACATTGTAATTTAATTTGCATGGTGTGCATCTATCTAAGTCTGATTGACAAGAAAACATGAATTGTAATGTCGCTCATAATAGGCTAGACGACTGAAAAATTCTAATAAGTCCGTTATTTATATATCCAAAAAATACGTATCTTTTCTTTTGTCAATTAAACAAAAAATTACAAAGATATAGTGCGTTTCAGTTCCGCGCGACGTCACGATATAGTACATTTTTTAGCTAGGCGTGACTTCACGAGCCCCCACTCCCGAACTTTCACGTTCTTTATCTCCGTCAATTTATATTGATTAGATTAATAAAAAAATACGTGTCCAGTATTTTTTGTTGATCTAACTGACGGACTAATTAGAATTATTATTTTTTGACCCAGTCGTCATGCCTATTATTAGAATGCTCACCTGAATCTGTCCAGATGCAATCATAGTCTCAATCGGTGTGGTAGTAGGCAACTCAGCTACTTTCAGAGATATCTCCATAGGCCTTGCCGCCCTCACAACTTCTTTTATCTCTTTGATGTCGGTGTTCTCCACAAGAGGCGACAGATCCGTAGCATTGATGACAGCTACATTATCCGCGAGCCCTCCCAGACTATTGTGCGACTTTATCTTGTCGCTCAGGATGAGACGCTCTGACAAGTGAGGGAACATCTGCTTGTGATCACCGACGAAGTATGTATGCGGCATGTAGGCTAGTTTTTCGCTGTATTGCGTCGCCAGCTCTAAGGGAGATGTCACAGCATCTGTTACAATGTAATCCATATAGCTCGCCCCGCTAGTCCCCGGATATCCGAGCCACATAACTTGCACGGGAGCCGGCCGAAGGGCGAAGATCTCATTCCTCGCGCCTTTCGTATAACCGTTCATGTTAACGAGAATGTGAATGCCGTCGCCGTATATCTTATCAGCTGCCTTGCCATTGCACGGTACCTGAGATAGATCTATGAAGTGCTCAGCCTCTCGGGCGATCTTGGAGCGGAAGGTTGTTCCGTCGTCTGGGCTTAGAGCGTAGCAGAAGATTTCCACCTTTGAACGATCGTGTAAACCGGGCACCGATTGCATCAAGTGTGAAGTTGGGTGGTTACCGAAATCACTGCTCACGTAGCCAATTCGAAGACGGCCTTGAAGGTCGCGTGGGAATTTATACGGAGGTTTATGTAGCACTTGGACCTTTTCCAAGCACAAGTTAGCGTGACGGGCAGCGATTGCTTTTCTAAAGTCATGCGACAAAGGGTACAGCATAGAATGATGAGGATGGACCGAAGGCAGTCTGTTCTTCTCTAGCTGTTCCGCAACTATACTGACGAGTTTCTTCATTCTCGCCTCGTAATCTGTCCAATCGCACACGATTTGTAAGCAGTGAGCTAAATTGCAGTATGCATCGGGGAAGTCAGGCTTCAGCTTCAACGCAGTTCTGTACGACTGTATCGCTTCTGGGATGTTACCAGAGTCTTTGTGGATACTAGCAAGGTTGCTGTGAGCGTCGGCGAATGCTGGGTTGATTTGAATAGCCCGCGTGTAACATTGTAGGGCGCCGGCAACATCTTGCATCTCTTTAAGCGTGTTACCCATATTGCTGTACGCATCGGCGAACGTGGGCTGGATGCGTATCGCCTCCTTGTAATGCATAAGGGCTTCATTGAGCTTGCCTTGCTGTTGTAAAACTGACGCTAGATTGCTGTGAGCCGCAGCGAATTCCGGGAATACTTCAAGAGCTTTTAGATACAATCGCGTCGCCTCTTCTATGTACCCTTGTTCGCGTTTAATGTTTGCTAAATTGTTGAGGGAATCTGCATGGGATGGACACAGTCGTAGAGCTGTATTGTAACACTCTTCAGCATCCGCAACTTGCCCTTTCTCCTTCAGAGCGTTTGCCAAGTTGCAATACGCGTCTGGGAAGTTCGGTTGTAGTTCTATGGCACGTCGGTATGTGTCGACGGCCAAGTCAATGAGACCCTGTTCGTAGTAGACGCAAGCTAAGTTTCCATGAACCACGGCATTGTTGGGTGAGAGATTCAGTGCACGTAGATACGCCGCCACGGCCCTGAGAAAACGAGTTGTTAATCAGCAAGTGTGAATTATCAGCATGACAATACATTTATTATTCTTGTGGGCAGGTGCTAATTTTAGTGTGAATATTTAACTGTATGTTTTATTGGAACTTAATGGTAATGGTAATAAAATTTCAAATTACCTGTCAAATATTCTGGCTTCTTTGAGAACGTTTCCAAGATTGATGTATGCGTCCAAGAAATTAGGATCTAATGCAACAGCTTTCTCGAAATGGTGGATTGCCAACCAGATCTCACTTTGAGCATTAAATACGCATCCCAAGTTACTCCATGCCACCGCAAAGTCAGGCCTCGTTTCGATGGCCTTCAAATAACATGCCTAAACACACCAAAAATGTACATGTTAAAAACTGACATTGAATATAAGCTTCTGAGAGATGAGTTTCTGAAAACGTTCGTTACGCCAATTGCATGTAATTACACCTCCAACTAGAATGATGCCTGGGGATCGAGCAAACGACAGATCGCCAAACTCCAATCACGAGAGCAAACAGTATTACGCCAAATGCACCCTAGAGAACGAGTCTACGCCAACTGCCACACATCACTAGGAAATGTTAACGATCGACAACAGTGCAACGCAGGCACGAAAATACAAATAATGACAAAATAATCAGAGGAACGGCGAATGAATCGCTTCCACTTCCTAGCCGATGAGAAGATGATCACGACAATGAGATAAGTCAAGAGCACTATCCGATAACCTGTCCTTATAGTTCTGGCAAACCTTGTCCACTTTACCTGCGGTAGACTCGACGTCACCGTTGCGGCATAGCGAGGTACCAACCGTTATTCAGCTAGATACACCACCGGTCACACCTACACTTGTCTTACCAGACAATACCTTGTGAAAATATAATAGAATTAGTTGATTTTGTGTCAAACTAGTATACCCGTTTAATATTTTGCAAATCAAATAGTTATGGTGTGAGGATCGTTTTTTTACTCGGGCCGTCACGAGCCGAGTTTCCGGACAGGCACGTATAGTATGACAAAATTATGTTACAAAATAATCTCTACATCATCCCACTAAAATGAACTCACTACTGCATTATTTGGATCCTCATTTATAAAGTAAGAAAACACTACAAGCACAAGATCAAAATATAAAACAAGAATATTATAAGGTGAAGGAAACAGGATGTTTTGTATTTTATTAATGTTCGTGCTATTTATGGTTATGTTAATTAGCATACACTCATATTTCAAAATCTTCCGTGCAACATTTTCATTTCGAAACAGGTTCTGCACAAGTCAATTCAAAATTTCTTCAATATTCTTTTCAAACAATTATCATGGATACAAAGGAATTATTGACAGAATGTTGTACAGAAAATTGATATCGACGTTACGCTGTGCTGTCGCATAATATCCAACGAATTGCTTCCTCGTTAAATATTCCACGACTGTTGGACTATGATAAACAACATTGGAAAAGTACTAGCGGAAATATTTCATGTCTTGTTTTCCAACCTTGTTCTCACAGGGTATAAAATAGTTTCAACTTCAGTGTTGTGAAACGACAGTTGAGCAACTCGAAAGAGAAAAGTTGAAACCATTGATCTGCATTGTTTACGCGAAGCCAAAACATTACTTTGTATTGAAAACATTGGTACTGGCCGACGCTCTGTGTAAACAGCCTTTGAATACGATTGTTTAATCGACATGTTGTAGCAATATGGCTCCGATGATCGAACGAGCGAAAGCAAATAAATATGTGAACCAATTTCATTTTCATTCAGTTGATATGAAATTCATGACTTCCATCAGCGTGTGTCGCATCACGGATGAAAATAATTTCAGAGATATCATATTTTACGAAGATTAATTGACTCAACTTCGAGTCTAAAGATAAGACTTGCAAATGTAGTTCGGAAAGATACAAATTTATTTGCGGTCATGGCCTTGGTCCAAACTAATATTACTAGCGCTTGTTACATCATCATCACATGTTATCATCCATCAGCCGTTAAATAATCCAAAGATTGACGCGTTTTATTACAAGTAATGTAAGGATCGCGTAACCAAAACAGAAACGCTTACGCATTTACGCAATAGCAGACTACGCTTCGCTAATAGGAGAGTACGCTAATTTGACAGTAGATAAATGGGAGTTACAGATAATCCTGTTCACTTCGGAGCAAACGAGAGGGTACGGAGGATGTAGTGTTTTACCTTCGCCTCGTCCAGTCTCCCAAGAGCTTTGAGCAAATTGCCCAGATCGCTTCTCACGCAGTATAGATCCTGAAACAATGCAGTCAAATTTCAAATAGGTTTTCAACTTACCTAAGATAATTCTGTCTATTGATGAATAAATCGCATGATAATCCTTTCAGTCGTTTTTGAGTTCATCGCGAAAAGACAGACAGACAGACGCGTCTAATGTTATAATGTTAATACATTAGACGCGTCTGTCTGTCTGTCTTTTCGCGATGAACTCAAAAACTACTGAAAGGATTATCATGCGATTTATTCATCAATAGACAGAATATATATATTATAGACAGATTGATTTGAGGATGGTTTAGGTGTATTATTTGTTAATATTTAGTGTAAATTGGTTGAAATATGACTATAATTGGTGAAAATGTCAGAAAAAGTCAAACCGCCTGGGAGTTTCGCATATCGAAAACGCAAAACAATATATTTTGGGATAGATTATGATCTATTCGAGCATTATGATGCTCTACTACCCTTACGAAGCCGGTGGTCGCAAGTATAATCTAACTAAATCATACTATTTTAATATTCTATTCTAATATAATGTCCAACAATCAATTCAATTGTATTTCCATGTTCGTACCGATGTTTCGTCTTGAATTATTTCGTCGGAAACAAAAACAGTGTTCATAGGTCAGGGGCAATATCTTTTATTCATGGAAGTGACGTCGTTAGATAGAATATGCTTGAGAAGACGTCAGTAGTCTGAACGATCTTATTTTGCTGATTCTGATGATAAATAATAAATAAATAAATAATGCGGGACGTAATCACACAGCATCATGTAGCCCCAAACTAAGCAGAGCTTGTATTATGGGAACCACATGATTGATATACTACACATATATTTTTTTTTTTGTAAATACGTATCCATATTATACATAGAAACACCCAGACCCGAGACAAATATCTACAGAATATGCAAACATTGTCCCGCAGCGGGAATCGAACACGCAACCTTCTGCGTCTCAGGCTAACATTACATTACAGGATAACATTACTAATGACTTATTTTTGGGTGATAAAAACATTTTTCCAATTGACATCGTTTAATCTTTATTACTCTAGCTAGTTGGATCAGCTTAGTCTGGACGTGGCTGGCTTACAAATATCGTGCTAAATTATACACAAATTATCACTAGTATGATGCGAAATGTGGGCAGAAAATAATTTTGGCTGAATCTTTCATAATTCAAGTCACGAGGCGCGGAGTTGGCTTGGTAGCGCAGTTGGTAGCGCGTCCCGGTATTTATGAGATTTCGCGAGTACAAAACCCGCCAGAGTCGAGTTTGGCATATTAAAAAAACACTTTATAACCTCTTATATCGAAATACACATTTTGTATACCCAAAGGTTAAAAACTGAATCCTATTTCTAAGTTCGTACTGTCCGTCTGTCTGTCTGTCTCTCACCAGGTTGTATCTCATGAACCGGTTATAGCTAGATAGTTGAAATTTTCACAGATGATGTATTTCTGTTGTCGAGTTAACAAGAAAAACAGAATAAAATAAATATTTAAGTGGGGCTCCCATATAACAGTATGGAACCCTTCGCGCGTGAGTCCGACTAGCACTTGGCCGGTTTTTAGTATGGTTTTGTGGCTTGGGCTTCTTTATATTCTATTCGTTTAATTTTCTAATGGAAACCTCACCAACTGGATTTTTCTTTTCGAACAAATTTCTGATTTTAAAGTGGGATTTATTAAATACAAGTATAATCCTAATTAAATAAATGCGATCGTGACTTTATTTGTTTCTTGGTTAAGCTTTCACGACTTGACAACTCAATCGATCATCATGAAATTTTGCATACACATTGTCATGGGTACAGAAAAGGACATAGGGTAACTTTTAATACAGAATAAAGTTCCCTAGGGACATAAAAATAACTTTAACGTAAACGAAGACGCGGTCGGATAATAGTACATAGCAATAGTAGTAGGTAGTGGAACTCGAAGATATGTACAATGGCAAACTTCAAGCAATTGTTTGCCCATTTTTATCGTAACATCTTCGTTGCAACAAATAGTCTTATCATTTTTATCATTAACTCAAAACAACAGTGAATCACTATATCTGCACTTGCAACACTATTGGTACACAAATTCAATGGCATCGACAGCATGCTTGGATTGGCTATAGCTACAGTAGCTACATACTTGAGAGCTCGAGTTACATCAACATTTAATTCAGTTACACTCAACTTCAATATGTTTCGATTACACATTTAGGTATAACCAGAATAACATTGATAAACAACATCTGCTTTATTAGGGTTCCATACCCAAAGGGTAAAAACTGAAACCTATAACTAAGACACTACTGTGCGTCTGCCTCTCTATCTGTCACCAGACTATATTTAATGAACCGTGATAGCTAGACAGGTGTCACAGATGATGTATTTCTGTAGCCGCTTTAAAACAAATACTAAAAACATAATAAAATCAATATTTAACCCTTTGACGTAAATGGGACACCCTTGTCCCTGATTTATATTAAAACTTTTTTCACTACAATATGCCAAACTTCTTTGTAATTGGAAGTCCAAGCACTTATTTCTGAACATATCCTTAATTATTTATGGTAAAAAATGTACGGCGTTCGAAAAAAATATAAAAAGTTTATAATTCAAATTTGATGTTTTGGCGTCCATCAATGTATTATTTTGAACAATAAATTAAACTATGTTTAAATTGTTGTTGTGGTTGTTTAGTGCCAAAGTTTTCTACAATAGTAAGTAAACATTTATGTTTTATTGCTTTTTACAATAATTTGCAGGAATAAAGTAACTAAAAGACCACATAATGTTTAGGGGAAGTATGTGTCCCAATATGCTTCATATGTCAAATACTTTATAATGTTCAAGTATATTTTGTATAGCATTTTATGTACGTTTACTAACAGTTACTAAACTTTTTTCACTGTTTTAGGCTCATAATGGAACGAGATTATTTTCGTTGACCTCAACGAGAACAATCTCATGTTCTCGATGAAGTTGAACAATATGATGTGGCCATACCAGCGTCTGTGATGAGAATGGTTTGAAGATGCGCTGGTTTTGGGCGATGAAGATCAGGCATTTATCGTACAGTATATAGAAACTACGAATGTTCCGAAACCTGCCCCTTATTTCTCTTTTGGAATAAATATCCTGCCAGCCATGTCAATAAAAGGAAAACAAACCAAGACCAAGCTGGAATCGCGCCCCGATTGTTCTATACAAACTTGTAGATATGAAATCATTTTTTTGTGATCTACCTATAATATTTAATTTTTCGAAAATGTTTCTTTACGTCTTGTGCTGTATAAGTCATTGCTTCTTGCCAAATTTCATTATTTTAGGTCAACGGGATACTCCCCGTAGGGTACTACTTAGGTTAGGGTACTCCCTATAGGTTGGATTCCCTTGCAAGTGTGATAAATTGATAACATGCGTCATGAGCGGCTGTATCTTTTTTGCTTTGACTTAGAACTTTGATTGATTTACAGCTCGAAGGGATTACAGACCTGAGTATTTGATATTAATTTCAATTTGATACTTCAACGCATTCCTGAGAAAAGAGTCTTGACAGACGGACATCCAGACCGATGGATAACGCAGTGATCCTATAAAGGTGCTCTTTTTCCATTTGAGGTACGTAACCCTATAAAGAATATATACAGAAATCAAGGGATCTCCACCGGCTCACACCATGGTAAATGGAAACCAAAAAATGATGCGTCAATTGTGCAAAAGCAGATGTTTCTGAACACAAACCTGTGTCCCACAACAGGGTGAACCTTATTTGCGGATTTTGACTTGTAATAAATATGATTAAATTAGCATAGTATACTTATAATATATTATTATTGGACATAATAACACTGTTTTTATTCAAAAATACCCTGATATTCTCCAATAGCATTTCTTTTAGAAACCTAAGAATTACACATTATTTTGACCTTTGGCGCATATTGGGACACCGGTATCCCAAGGATTTCCAAAAAATCTACCAAATTATTTATGATTTTTATAATAAATATTGTTAAATTACATCAAAATGAACCTTCTAATTCACTAAAACTACTAGAATACCTTCTGTATCGATTTTGTGCGTGAAAGGGTTAAGTGAGGCTCCCATAAAACGGTACGGTACCCGGAAGTCAGACTCGGGGTTGGCCGGTTTTTTTTGTTTTCGGTGTCTTGATGAATGTAATAAATAAATAAATAATGCTGGACAATTATCACACACAGCCCCGTCTAGCCCCAAAATAAACAGAGCTTGTGTTATGGGAACCACATGACTGATATGATATACTATACATGTTTTTGTAAATACATACTTAGTATACACTAGCTTCCGCCCACGGCTTCGCTCGCTTTGTACCAGAATAAAAAGTAGCCTGTGTTAGTCCAGGACCAGGTAACAATCTAAGGACATTCCAAGTTTCGTCCAAAATTACAAATCCATTCAGCCATTAAGGAGTTGAGTGGAAATAAACACACTCACACACACTCACACACACTTACACTCACACTCACACTCACACACACGCATACACACACACTTTCGCATTATTAGTGTTATGGGAAAATACCCAGACTCGAGACAAATATTTGTCTATTTGTCTCGCGGCGGGAGTCGAAGCAACCCCCGCGAGGCGTCTCAGGTCTTCACCCACTGCGCCAGAGGCCGTCGGTATTATGTATTATGATTTAGGAACTCCGTGGGATTTTTTTACGGAACTTGATGAATGTAATAACTATTTCTGCACATTTCAATCAGAGTATTTAAAGTTTTTTCGAACTGTATCATCCATTGTTACAATGGCAGTAGGTAAGTGTAGCAAGTAATCCTGTATGGAATATTACTGACATACAAAATGATGATAAACAGTTGTAACAATAGGTGATTGCGAGACCAAGGAATTAATCGCACACATAGCCAGTGCAGACTATCTCATACATATACAAAATTGCACTTATAGCTACAGAACTTGCAGTAGGCAATATTCATGATCAAGGACAATAATTGTATTATTATTGTTCCTTTAAACAGCAGAGTAGAGTAGTGCTTTGTGAAGCGTTCTTTGTGTTCAATGCACCTACGAAGCATTACTTTCTTTTAAGTAATAGTTACCATTTAACATCAGGTGGGCCATGTGCCAGTTCCGTCTTAAGGTATCATAAAAAAAAACATGTTAATATTTTATCAAGTTTGCAGTATAAAGCTGTTCGCACATTACACCGACGACGCCAATCCAATACCCATCCAACTAGAACTACCGATCCGGTATCAACGAATCGTCAACTAGACGATCAACGCGTCGGTCATCAGTGGACAACTTGGCGTCAATGAGTGGGCAATGCGTCGTCAACGAGTGGGAAAGGCGTTGTCAACGCCCGGCCAGGACGAGTGGGAAACGCGTTGTCAACGCCCTCGGCCAGAACGAGTTGGCAACGCGTCACCCGCTAGCCTTAAGCACATTGTCGACCCATGCCCGATTCGTTGACAACGAGCGGCAAATGGATCGGTGACGACAATCGATGATCTACGCGTGGAACACGCTTTATCTTACAAGTTGACAAATTCACTCTTAAGAAACGTAACATAAAGTATACATTTCAATCCCATATTGTGAGTTGAGTCGGCTTTAAGTCGATGTAATGTGCCAAGACCTTAAAGCACGCGGTACTTTCGAGAAGAATCTCGAACTTACCGGGATTGAAAGAACCAATTTTGCTCTTTGTTTGAAAGAATTACGTAAACACAATGCCAAATATGAAAATCGGTTCAAAGGTTTCGCCTTTACCGGACACCGTAAAAGCGTAACATAATACCTACCTACTACACATAGACAGACTTACGAATGGATAGGTATTTATGATTGACATGATTTTATTTATAATAACGCAAACAAGAACATGTTTTTACAAACAAAAGATTGACTGCATGGGTTTTGCATTCCTAAGTCATCACAATAAACAGATTTATTTCATAACTAGCTGCCCGACCCGCAACTTCTTTTGCGTGTATTTATTTGGGTAGGTTCCTGGGTGGTTTTGGGTAGGTAATCCTACTAAGTAGATATAAAGGAGGGTATAAACATGGTCATCCTGTTATTATTATATTCCTGTACCATAATACCTGAGGATTTTTATTATTGATGACTAGAAAAGAACACATTTCAAATAGGTAATTTTTTTTTATAAAACTAGTAGAAAGTAGGCTGTGTATAAGTGAGCTTGTTAATACAGCTGATCTGTGCCAGCCTATTTATTAGCCTATAGTCTATGAAACTTGTAACATTAGCATTGACAGACAGATTTTCAAGGTCAACTCCATTCACCTATTGATTTAGTATTATCCTATCGCTTCATAATCAGACTCCTTCACCAGATGAACCGTTGAAATTGCGAGAAGTCGGTGGATGGAAAGGGCTGAAAACCGTTCCTGATGAAACAGCTGATCCTAGCTAGTCTATTAGCCTATGAAACTGTCGTCCGACCGTCGAAATTGCGAGATGTTGGTGGATAGAAAGGCCTCAAGGCCCTTCCTCATGAAAATCTTTAGGAGCGGCCTATTTTCAGCAGTGGACTTCTACAGTAGATAGGTGATATGTTATATGATGAAAACGTGTAATGAATTATCTAGAAATTCAAGAATGCCAAGTGCGAATGGAACTCCAGCACCGAGGGTTTCGTATAAACTTGTAGGTTTGAAATTTACGGTTTTAGGGTTATTTCCTTTAGTTGTGCTTTAAGACATTGCCTCTTGTAAATTTTATACTTCTAGGTCAACGGGAAGTACTTACCCTATAAAATCTGAGACATAAACGGCCGTATTTGATTGCGTTGATTTAACGTGCGTTGATTTTAGAAGTTTGATTTCACAGCTCCAATGAATCACCAACTTGAGTATTTGATATTATTTTAAGTGGATACCTCCACGCGTTCTGGTCTTGACGGACAAGAAAGTGATATATATAAAGGTTCCTTTATTCCTTTTGAGGCACAGAACCCTAGAAATGTTTATAGCACCATGACTTTTCGAAGTCTCAGGGTGTCGGATGCATGTTGACGTACCCAGTTTAAATAAACCTAGTACCTAGTTAATTGAAATTAGATACCTAGCTTGTATAGAATTACGTTGTCAGGGACACGGCCAGATAAACCTGTTTCATATTGGAGTACAAGAGCGTAGACTTGGAAAGTTTCATTATTCATATTCCAAGGACTTTAAGTGTTATATAAGATGGTAAGATTAATTAGTTTAGCTCACACGGACAAGCTTACATAAATTATAGTTTTTAAAATTAACGTATAAACCAGTAAACTTAGCGTAGGGCATTGGTACGCAATAAAAAGGGAATCACAGTTTGGTTCTAATATTATCCATCTTGGAATACAATTATTATTGTCTAAGGACTTATTCTAAGCCTTGTTATTATGTAAAGTTAATTGTTTTATAAAAATTCAATTTAATGGAATTGTTATTTTTCATGATAACAGATGACAAAACGATAGATCACGAGGAAGAAATGTATGTAACTATTGAAAAATACGTTCACACTACCAAAAATCTATCGTCATGACTCATGCATGACTCACGACAATATAGCCATGCTTGTCTAATACATATAAATATATTAATTTCAGATTAAAACACGCAAAGAAAAAAGTTAAGAGAATAACATGAGATCTTAATATAGACCAATGTCCTACAGACAAAAATGTCGTGCATTATGTGAACAAGGTCTAAAGCAGTTTATTCAGTTGGATTTTAAAAATAAATGATAATGATATGTATGTGTTTATGATACCTACTTGAATAAGGATCAAGCATATGACCCACCTGCATTGACTTATTATTAGTGAACTTGCCCACCTGATTTAAAGTGGAAACCAAACTTTCTGGTAATATTATAATGACAAAAGTTTGTGAAATGTTTGTCCCTCCTTCACGTCAAAACTACTGAACACATTGAGCTGAAATTTTGCACATTATGTAGATCTAGACCTGGAATATAATATAGGCTACTTTTTATCCGGGGACCACACGAACGAAGCCGCGGACAGAGGCTAGTTTACCTACAAGTTACCTACTATAAGTTGTACATTGTAAGGTTTGCTAACATGCATGGTTAGGAATGTAACTTTGCGATGCCTGCGGTCATCAATTTGAGGCATATAGAAGTTAAACCTCATGGGCCTGTAAATTACTAATTGTGGGTGAGTTACACTGGAACGCAGCAATGCTGCTTCACAGCAGAAATCGGCATGGTGGTAGTACTTCCCTGGATTAGCCAAAGTTCACAAAGAACCCGCATCATCATCCTATAGCAATCCACTGCTGACCTTGGCCTAGCTATTGCGCCCTGTCCAACGCATCCAGCTTCTACCAGCAGGCTTTCGCAGATCGTCACTCCACCTGGAGGGCGAGACTAAAAGCCCCACTATTACCAAAACAAACATAAGTACAATGTTATTACAATAAAACAAACTTACAGGGTTATACTGCAAAGCAGTGACATAAGCTTGCACCGCCTGCTCCATATCACCGGCAGCGACCAAAGCCGCAGCCAGGTTAATGTACCCATCAATAAAGTCAGGCTTCAGCCGCACTGCATGTCTGTAGTTCTCAAGGGCCTCTTGCAGCTGGCCACGCTCTTTGTAAACATTTCCCAGATTGCTGCATGACAAGGAAACATTTGCTATTATAATTATGCAAAAGCAAAAGAACCTATCTCAGTATTTTACATCAGGGGTTGATCTGTTCTGCGCTACTAAAGTAAACTTTACTAGAAGTGTATTCCTTTATCTCCTCTAATACACATCAGTATTTAGGGAGAAACTGGAAGATAGATGTCTGACCCAGAGAGGGTACAATCTCCTCTCAAAGTATTAAATTGTTTATTATTATTTAAAGGACAATGCCGTCTGATGTATGGCGCTCGGTACCAATGCTAAAGTGATTGCGTCAAAACGAAACCTAATTTTTTTGAAAGATATTATACTGTTATTCATGGAATACTAAGTCTTTTTTAAGATAAACGTAAACAAATTGTTTTTATTTGATATTAGTTTTAGAGTTTGTTTTTGAAAAAATGCTTTCCCAAGACCTTGTGTGTTCAGTTATGTCTACATAATTATAAGTATTACACTATAAACATTTAAATATGATACTATATCTATAAGAAAAGGTTTATATACCTCATACAGATAGGTAAAAGTGTGTTTTAACTTCTACTTCGTAGGTAGGACATTACATACATTACTACTGTGTTCTACTTTATATTATTTTCAAATAATGATAGTGACGAGAAAGTAGATAGGCATTTACATCATTATAATAGGTATTAGTACTTACTGGTGAAGGTGAAATCCAAGCTAAGATCCAAGATCTTAACACATTCATCACAACCACGAAAAGGCCATGGATGCCTCTTCCAAACTATGCTGGTTTCGCGTCACCGGTGATTAGCAATCAGTTGATGCCACGATTGTTTTTCGTTCATTATTGTGATGATGTCTAATAAAATATCTATTTACAGAATAAACACTGCTACATAATGCCACAGAACACTCTAGTAATACATAAAGATAGGAGATAGTTTAGTAGTACCACAAAAAAGTTTCTGATCCAACCTCTTTGATTATACAAAGTGAAAAAACCTCCAATGTTTTCAGTAAATTCTACTGTCTAAAATTAAAAGTGAGGGTGGTTGCAATGTCATGGCGCCGTGCGCCGGAAACCAAATAAAAGAAAGATTTTTTTACGTGATTATTAATCGAGTCGGTCTGTAAGACTAAATAAAATGTTAATGTTATTTATAAAATATAGGCAATTTTATGGGATACGTTTGGTTTTGACGCAATTGGTACGGGTTATCGGCATTCTCCTTTATGTAGGAGCATATACCATAATACTCAACACTACTATTGTATACACTCATTTAGTGTGGTGATTATAAAATAAATAATAATAAATGATGCTAGACACTTGCACACAGCATCATGGGGCTCCAAACTAAGCAGAGCATGTATTATGGGACCAGATGACTGACCACAAAAATCAGAAAATAGAAAACAGCCAGACCCAAGACAAATATTTGTAGATCATAGATTTGTCTCACAGCGGGAATCGAACCCGCAACCTTCTGCATCTCAAGCAGGCCTTCGCCCACCACACCACAGAGATCATCAAAAAGAACTAAGCTGTCACAACATAAGAATATCAAACTATCCTTGAGCGCAATGCAATAAGCCTTGCCAGATAGTGAATCTATCTAAATTCAGTCATTCAATATGACAATCAAAATAATCTTTAACTAGCGGCCCGTCCCAGCTTCGCAGGGGTTTTAGTAAGGATCCCTTATCCTTCCTAGCAAAAAATATAGAATATGCTACACAGGGTGAATGTAGCTTTCCAATGGTAAAAGAATTTTTGAAATCAGCACAGTAGTTTTTGAGTTTATTCATTACAAACATACACAAACACAAAAATACAAATTTTTCCTCTTTATAATATTAGTGTAGATATAGATTATAGATGAGGGCGCAATGGCGCTCATTAATGGCCTATGTCCAGCAGTGAACTGCTATAGGCTGATGATGTCGACAAAGATATTACCTGTAAGCTTCTGCCAAGAGTGGGTTTTGTTTAATGGCCAGTGTGGAGAACTGAGCAGACTTGTCGAGTCGTCGGCATTGGAAGTGAATAGAGGAGAGCAGAAGAAGCACCCCAGTGTTGGTGCCGTCCTGTCTCCATAGCTGCATGCAGTGGAGCTCTGCACTTTCATAGTCACCTGCTTGGTATTCTCGGTGGGCAAGCTCCAGAAGGCCTGGTTTATAGAATTTTAAAATATATTGTATAATAAAAGAATTGAAGGATTAAAGCCAACCCCAAAAAAAAAAAAACTAAACTATGAACTAAAGTTCATAGCCAACCCCAGGAAGCAGTAGCAAGCGACAAGTTGTTACTGCAGTCAATTCTGAACCGGACTGCAGGTATATGTCAGATGGTTAATACCAATCTGCAGTCGGGATTCAGTGACTTCTGATGTTTAGCCTGCAGTGGCAGACGATCCGACGCAGTGACATGTCGCTAGGCATGGAAGGTATTTCATAGAAATACATGTAAACCAGTAGTGTCACAGCAACATGCTGCCTGCTACTGCCGACTGCAGTCTGCTACAAACTTGTACATTTCGTTCCAAATAACAGCCTAACTGGACTTTTATATTGACATAGGTTGCAAAATACACAAACGAAGCCAGAACAAAATCCAGGTTACAAAAACTGCTTGATCAAGCCTCACAATTGCAGGCAGTATCGGGAATCCTAGAGCAATGTTGCCACCAACCCAGTCCTTCTCCATTATTTTAAGGAGCTGGGCTGGCTGGGGTCAGGTAAGCAGGGGGGCAATGCACAATACACCCCAATGTGGGATGTCGGTGCAGAACTTTTTCCCCCCACTTCAAATTAGAATTAGAATAGGTTGAATAGAAGTTTTCTTCCATTAGCATTGAGGAATTCTTTAAATCATTTCTGAATCATTTCGGAGCAACTTAAACAAGATAAGACTATTTTGTAAATTGAATTGAATAGGAATGGAAAGAGTTCAATTTTATTATAATGGACTATCTTTGCATTTAGCATGGTCCAGTTGCTCCGATGATTCAGAAGTGATTTAGGGAATACCTTAATGCAATTTGAGTAAACTTCCATCCAACCAATGTCAATAATAGTCTTCATAAGGGGTTATTAGGAACTACATTTTTTTTTATCATTGAATAAATTAACATGGAATTAACAGAATTACAAGATAATGTACCCAATGTTTTAGAATGGAATAGTGTTATGTCAACAAAGGATTAACTTTACTCTTACAAAAACACCCTGTGGGTCTTGGAATCTATTTCTGAAATTACCATGACACATAACCTATCTAAATAACTTGTGGCACTGAAAATTTATTATGAAAGCCTGCAAATGTACTACCTACTTTAAGAATTCGCATAGCATAGACATAGTAACCCATAAAACCTGCAGAAAACATCTGATGCAGCAACTATAAGCAAGGTTGAAACTTGATGTAAAAATACTTTTCAGAATGGTAACAAAGCTTTAATCTAAAAGAACACTTACCCACGGTAGATATCTGCTGGATATCCGACATTTTAAGGATCACTGCATTAGCGGGAACGCCGACAATTTGCTGCGACTGTGGCTGTGTCGTGACAGATTGCGGAACGGCTACATTGGCTTGAGGTTGCATTTTTGCAAGCATAGCTCAAATCAAAAACAATACACAACTGTAAGCACTCGGATTCATCGGAGAACTATTATTTCTGAATCGTTTCATTAGTTAAATCACTTTACTTAACCTAACAATACATTTCACACATTACACAAAACCAAATCCTCATCGTATCAAATCAAAACCTCAACTCAAGTTCTCAACAAAATTTAGTTTTCCTTTCTACACCATTTTTAATTTTTTTTTTCACTCTTCATTCCAATTTATAGGGATGTGCGAATTGAATATCGATTTCTAATTATGAATCGATTTTGTGTGGGATTACGATTATAACTAATTTTAACTCGTCTAATCTTTAATAGTCTTAATCTCAACATTCAAAAATAGACATAGCCTTATACAAAACGTTGGTAAACTTGTTAAATGAAGTAGTATTTGAGTTTATCCATCACAAACAAAGAAACGTAATATAAAATAATATTTCCTCCATAAGTTAGTTATAACAGTATAGTACGCGTAAAAAGAACGCTGGAGGAAGTCGAGAGTCGAGAGGTGTATTGGCGCAAGGGTAAATACCGATGAATGACCTAATGCGTAGCTTACAGCCAGCGTTCTTGTTAGGCTTACGTGACGTGACCTCTACCTATGTCACAGAATACAGAAGGGACAGAAGCTTCACTCCGCGCAATCATTTAAATAAATAGCTACTTTAGCTGCTACGCAATAAAGTGCTATTCAGCTCGTACCGAACTCAGTGCCTAACATTTATATTAACCTACACCTTGCATCCCTTTCTATCGTATAGCTCTATCTCTACTGACGTGGCACGTGTAACGTTAGGGTTGTCTTGAGAATTATTCTGTGACGAATAATAAGAACCTGGCCGCCGACGGGCAACAGCGTCGGCGGTGCGAGAAGCTGTACCCTGCGATCCCCAACCCGCATGCCCAGCGTGGCCAAAATTTTAGTAGGTAGGTACCTACCTAGATATTTGCAAGAGAAAAAAACAACATTTGGTTTGTAGGTAACCTAGTTATCTAGTTTTAGTTGTTAGTACGCCTACCTTTAGGTAACTTACCACATCGATTTGTCTACCTACACCTACCTACCCGACTGTTTTTAAGTAGGTAACCTACACTGCCTACTTAAAGTTAAACCAAATAAAAATGTACCTAGGTTGGGTTTCTAATCTTGCTCTCAGTCTACATAATCAAAATCATAATACCTACTTACTACAGCACTATGTAGGTAGATACCTACCAATGGCACAAAAATTGTCTATGAAAAAATACCTACATTATAATATTACGTTTATTTATGTAGGTAGGTAACGCATTCAAATAGAACTTGTACCTAAGTACCTATCTACTTAAGTAAATACGGGAGACTTTGATATCTAAACAACGAATTATTTGGTAGAAAAACTTTCAGTTCCAGTTCTGTACCTTGGTATTATTTACATTTTCTTATTATTATTCAGGCAACCAAATGCTATGCAGTATTTTTTTGCCTTCATTTGGCGTAAAATATAGGTACATTAACAAAAACAAAGTAAAATGCCGCGGCTGCTCAAAGACACTTTCGTTCCGGGCAGAACTCGGCAACCGACGTAACGAACCATGCTAGGAGGGCCGGCGATGCGTAGGTATATTTTTATACCTATTCTGCGGAGTGAAAGAGGCCTGCCTATGTTTGGAAGGGTAGAAAAAAATACATTTTCACATGTTAGAATTTATGTTGCATCCAAGATATCCAGCACACTAGTACACTCTTGAAACAATAATAGCAGACGTGACGTGTTTGGATTCGTTTTGATCAGTATTTGATTCTAGAAAGAATGATTTGGTGGCAAAAACAAAATAATTTTGACTTTGTCTTGCTTCTATATTTACGGACTATCTGTTTTTGTAAAATGCAATATGGACCTTTTTGTGAAATTAAATAGCAGACGTAGTAATAACAAAATCAGTCTACCCCGAAATAAGACTGCGTCGTTTAACAATAGTGTATTATGTATGGCTGTACGTGTTTACAACCATCTTCCTAAATTGTTGTTGGATACATCAGATATTGCAGTATTTAAAGTAAGACTGAAGAAATTATTATTTGAAAGGGCTTTTAGTCTACCCATGACTATTTAAATGATAAAAAAATTACTTAAAATATTGAATTGTAATTTGTATTTTAAAGTTTTTTTGACATCTCTAGTACCTACTGAAATAATTAAATTAAAAATGTTATACCTATGTACATAATGTTAAAATGTATTCATATAAATGTTGCATGCGTACTAAGCTGAATATGGCTGCATTAACCTGTATCACATAAATAGAACTGTTACTTACCCATATTACGCAATAAAAACTTTGACTTTGACTTTGAAAAACGATGATATGTCGCTGAAGGTAAGATTTTAGGCACACTGGTACACTCTTAAAAAAATGTTTAAAAAACACCCAAAGTAAAAAACTCAATCGACGCGAATTGAGTAATCAATCGAGATGGGGGTTTTTAAAATTTTATATTTTACTATTTTGAGAAACCAGTTTTTTTTACTCTCGATTCTTTTCAATCGATGCTGCCCTCCCTATATTCAAAGTCAAAAATCCATTTTCGCAATTCACGGTAACTTCATTTCGGACGCTCTTGCAGAGTTGCCGGCGCGCGGACTTTTTGGTCCATTTTCGGCCTCAAGGGATTTTTTTCGGATCATAATAAGGTCTACCGGACTTTTACTTATTTTTAGTTATCTTTTTGTATTTTATGAAAATGAAATTCAATAAACAAATCGCTCCGCTCACCAATTTTTAAAACCTGTATTTGATTGCTAACCATTGCATGCATATTACCTAGATAGGTTAGGTATCTAGGATAGAATTTGTAGTATTGGTAGGCTTATCGCTGATTATGTACCTACTACAAAAAATTTTGGTGGCTGACTTCGCACACCAACTTTTTTGAGGTCTACAGGTCTAAGGCCTGAGTATAAAAACACCATTATTTATGATCAGAAATACAAAGCGTTCTTTTTAAGGAAATGGAACGGCGCCCGTAGCGGGGAGTTTGTAAAACTTTTACAACTCGATACAAACATATATATCAAGCTTTTCCACACTCAAGCCGCTGATCCATTTTAACTATGTTACTTCAATGATTGCAAAACCAGATGACCTGATGCTGCATCACCTGGAATCTGCAAGATAACTTACTCTTTACGAACTTAGAGTACGAACAGTAGGTACTTATCGTGCGTTGGTTCATTTGAATGAACTCAATGAATCTTATCCTAACTTTTTTTTTTGTCATAATTATTTCGAACTATTTAGACCTTGAGTTCGCATCTTTTTCTGATTGACTGCGAGCAACACTGCGCTCTTGGCTTGACTTGACTCTTCAGTCCACAGACGTATAATACATAATACCATGAACACGTAGTAGTAGATCTCTATCCTCCGTCTACGCATGAACATGAGGTTCCCTCCATAACTGTCCTACAAAAAATCGGTGGAAAAATCGGTCGTGGGTGGAGACGCTAATCCGTAATCCGGCCATCATAGGTTCAGTTCAGAGACTTGAGACTTCAGTCATAGAGAAATTAATACTACGTACTTCAGTTTAATGTACCCAAAAGTTTGGTTTGTGCGGCACAGCATAGAGAAATTAATACTGCGGCACAGCGCTACCATGACTGAGAAAACTTTTTGGTCTATTTTCCAGACTCGCACTTGACCTGTATTATTAGAAATGCAAGCATTTATAATAGCCCATTATTAAAAATAAGGGCTATGATGACTATGATTAGAGCAACTTGCAAGATGCGAAGTTGATCAGACAGAGCGAGATGTGAAGCCGCGCTTACGGCTCGCCAACCGCTGAAGGCTAGGCGGCACCAGTTTGAATCCGAACATGAGGCCGAACGGCCTCCAGGCAGGCTGCGGGAGTGGTGATAATAGGGGATAGGGGCAAGCGTGGACGAAGAGACTGGAAAACCGCGGGAAATTCAAAAAATATTGGTATTTTTTATGGTAGCCCAACCAAAATAATACCACATTGAGGAATAGTAATGCCACACTGCGATCCTAGTTTTCCTTAGACCTTCCTAAGAGTTGTGCCTAAAAGAATGAATGATGAAGAATATTAGGAGGGTGACTGAAACGAAAGAAGATAAGTCAGAACCTGAGACCCAGAGATGGTGATCCGTGGTTCCTACCCACCTCTCCGGGAAACAGGCATTACAATGCCTATTTTTCTGATTCAGAGGGCTTACCACGGGTTTTATAGTTTTTGAAAACTTTTTAGGTTTTGGTATCTTTCCATACAGCATTTTCGTACATTTTCGTACAGCGCCTCTAGGGAAACGTGCATGAACTACGAAAATGTATCTAAAGATCAGTGTTGCCGTTTTTTATTTGGAGAAAATGCTAAAACATGTTGCAAAAAATGCTAAATAACTTTTAAAAATGATAAATAAAATGCTAAAATCTATATTTTTCTTTTGAATTCCTTAGGAATTTTGAATTTTTAGGTAACGTACAAAAAAATGTTAATCATAAAAATATGCTAAATGCGAATTTTTCAAGCTAACAGACCCGAAAATATGCTAAATTTAGCATTAAAAATGCTAAAACAGCAACACTGGGAAAGATACCGAAACTTATAAAGTTTTCGAAAACTATCAAAACTCGTGGTAAGCACTCTGAAAAAATAAATAAAAAATATATACCTACTTAGCTCAAAATTATTTATTGGAAATGAGTGAAGTTTTTAAGAGTGAGTTAAAATTCCATATAAAAATTAAGCAATTATTATTTTATACTACCGCACATTAAACCCGCTCTGTATATCATAGCGTCCTTAAGTGAGGTGGAAACACTTAGTATTGCCATGTGAAAAAAATGGTGTCTGCACTTTTCACAGACTTAAAAGTGCCACAAGTTTAACTTGACAAAACGTATCTCGATCAAATATCGATGGACAAAACAGTGCGCCCCACTGTGCTTCAAACCAGAAAATTAATGCACTTTAATTACGGTATAACTTGAACCACTTTAAATCACTTTCAGCATTTAAAAACCCAAATGTTCCGCAGATTTATTACAGTGTTGTTGTCCGTAAACTACCACGCTTCAAACACTAAGTTCCAATTTTAGTCCCTAAAACGCCACCGCCAACATAAACTTGTGGCACTGTAAATACGAAAGGTTGTACCGTCACTATGACGTATACCTATATTTTACCGACAACAAAAAACAAAGTAGTTAGGGACGATGGAGTTTCGATTATTTTTTTATTTTTTCGTTTATTTCATAAAAAAATATGTAGATAGTCAACTAAAATTACTTAATGAGGTTCTTATTTATATTTGGAATGTTTAACACCACTATACATTGTTAAAACTTAATACTGATAAAAATAATCACATATGAATGCTATTTCAGTCTAAGTACGATAGTAAATAGGCCACCTGGGTGAGATCTTGAGGTACTGATTCGTGGTAACAAATATACAGTTCTCTTGGTTCTGGCTCGCTGAAGACACGACTGAAACAAAACATAACTTAATAAATAAATACCTTAGGGTTTTACCAGACCGATCGATCGATCGTTGATCTATGGCATCGATCGATGGTAGAATTCGATGTATAGCTTCTACCACACTGAGGGCTTACCACGGGTTTTGATAGTTTTCGAAAACTTTTTAGGTTTTGGTATCTTTCCATATATTTTCGTACAGCGCCTCTAGGGAAACGTGCATGAACTACGAAAATGTATGGAAAGATCAGTGTTGCCGTTTTTTATTTGGAGAAAATGCTAAAACATGTTGCAAAAAATGCTAAATAACTTTTAAAAATGCTAAATAAAATGCTAAAATCTATATTTTTCTTTTGAATTCCTTAGGAATTTTGAATTTTTAGGTAATGTACAAAAAAATGTTAATCAAAAAAATATGCTAAATGCGAATTTTTCAAGCTAACAGACCCGAAAATATGCTAAATTTAGCATTAAAAATGCTAAAACAGCAACACTGCGAAAGATACCGAAACTTATAAAGTTTTCGAAAACTATCAAAACTCGTGGTAAGCCCTCTGATCGATCGATGGTCGATCGATGGAGTCGACCTTTTATGGAACGGTATCCGTTGATCAATCAAAGCAACCACACCAATTGATCAACGTCAATCGATGGCATTGTCGGCCATTGATCGACTGGTGTGGTAGAACTTAGAACTATAAATAAACAAATAATGCTGGAAACTATCACACAGCATCATAAAGGCCCCAAACTAAGCATATTATTAGATTAGGGCTTTTATGATGCTATTTGATTTTGTGTGCTGTGACTCTGTGGGCGGGAGGGCGGTGCACACATATGCATTATGTTGACTCGTCAGAGTAGTTTCGCGTCATTCGTACTAAATATTTTGCCTGGCAGAATGTTTTTTATCCTAACACCACGCGCGCGAAATCGCGGGCGTAAGTTTAATTTAAAATTATTTATTTTGTAAGAGTACTTTTTTTTGTACTTAGTTTTAAAACATGTACGATAAAAATGCAAAAGTGAGAAACTGTGTAGCAGCTTCTATTACTAACCCAACAACCCAAAAATAGAATGGCTCCATATTTTTCTTAGTAACACCGCATTGCTGGAGAATATCTGAAGGAGCTTGGAATAAAACACCATGCTCTTTGACCGCCACCAGGATTTTGTTCAGCGGATTGCAAGGGGCATGATTTCTTTTGAACCTGAAATTAAACAATTCATATTTTGTATATTAATTTTATTATATTTGATATAATTAGTTCATGCACTTTATTTGTTAATTTTCTTTTTTAAATTAAGGCAACGCATAATTCTTCTTTTATAATAATTATTCTGATTTCTGATTTCATACTTTACACACTGATAACACACAAAATTTTGTAGTTTTAGAAACAAAAAATGACATCATCAATATCATCATCATCATCAGCCTATAGCAGTCCACTGCTGTACATAGGCCTCCCCTAATGAGCGCCATTGCGCCCTATCCTGAGCTCGACGCATCCAGCTTCTACCAGCAGCCTTTCGCAGATCGTCACCCCACCTGGCCGGAGGGCGTCCTACACTACATTTGCCGAGCCGCGGTCTCCACTCAAGAACTCGTTTACCCCAACGGTTATCGGTTCTTCGGCAGATATGGCCAGCCCACTGCCACTTCAGCTTGCTAATTCTCTGAGCTATGTCACAACTTTAGTTCTATGTCGGATAAACTCGTTACGGATTTTATCCTTCAGAGTAACCCCGAGCATAGCTCGTTCCATAGCTCGCTGAGTGACTTTAAACTGGTGGACTAGCCGTACTGTGAGAGTCCACGAGCTATGTCAACAACTGTAGTTTCAGAAAAAAAATGTACGTATTGAGAAATCAATTTTGTCGAAATTAAATAAATAAATAAATAATGCTGGACTATCACACAGCATCATGTAGCCCCAAACTAAGCAGAGCTTGTGTTATGGGAACCACATGATTGATATATTACATATATACTTTTTTTTGTAAATACATACATATCATACATAGAAAACACCCAGACCAGAGACAAATATCTGCAGAACCCGCAACCTTCTGCGTCCCAGGCGAACCTTCGCCCACTGCGCCACAGATGTCGTCCATACAAAACGCCAATTTCATAGGTAAGGACCTAATATGAAAACATGAGTGGCCATAGATGAGGCGACGCTCGATGCCCATTCTAGTAGTAAGTTAGGGAAGGCCTATGTCCAGCAGTGTACTGCAATAGGCTAATGATTATGATGATAATATACAAAAAATACCTAATACTGTGCTGCAATGTATCATGAATCTGTTTACAAGCAGATCTGAACGTCTTTAAGATGTAACTATATAATGGGTTGTTAGCTTGAGCGTCGATTGTCTTCACCGGAGCTATTAGAATCCCCTTCTCAGATTCCAACTGGACGAAGTGGAATAGTACGTTCTCATCGCCTGCTGTTATCCTGAAATGTAGTAATTGCTTGTATTCTTTGAACTAAGTTTATAAAAATACCAGCGGCACGTCCCGGCTTCGCACGGGTTATGGATCCCAAATCTTTTCTAGCAATAAATATAGCCTATGTTACTCAGGGTGAATGTAGCTTCAATGGTGAAAGAATTTTTGAAATCGGCACAGTATTTTTTGGGTTTATTCATTACAAACAGACACACACACAGAAATACAAATTTTTCCTCTTTATAATATAAGTGTAGAAATACAATAATAGTTTCGTGCCAATACATGTATAAATACTTAATTTAGGACCGAAAAATATAAATTTGTTTAAGAAAAATAGTGACAATCCTAATGTTGACACTAGAAAGAAAGATAAAAAAATATAAATAAATATATGTTATAGTTGTAATATTATATTTAGCTGTTGACATGTATTGTTTTTATCTTTTATTGGCATTTTTTAAAATTTGAATATCTAAAGTTAACTCACTTTGCAATGCCCTTACAGGGTACATGTACCTACTCACCACAATCAGTCACATTACCTACCCAACCTGTTTATATAAATTGAAGTACATGTAAGCAAATAAATAAATAATTATATAAATGTAAACTAGCTGTTCCTACTGTAAGTCTCTCATAAAGTTATTAAATTTTTTCAAGTAAAAAAGTTGACATTTCAAATTATTTTTTCAGTTTGAAGTTTCATTAGGTTTAATTGCTTGTATTAAGTTAAATCTTGTATCAAAGTTAAATACTCTTATAATCTTTATACAGATCACCAATTTTCTCCATTTAGCTCTTTTCATCTCTTTTACTTCCCTCTACGACATGAATATGATTAGATTACAAAGTACAAAGTTCAATATACCTCTGTACAGCAACATGATTGATTTCATTCAGCAGTGATTTCCTAATGTCTGACATATCAATACTTCCACTTGTTCTACTGGCGTCCTGGAAACAAAAACCATCACAATTTTTTTTCGCAATATTCACATCTTTGATTTTGCTCGTTGCGCAAATCTAATGATACAATCTTCGATCAACTATACAAAGGATTTTGCACTATCCGCCCGAAAGCGGCTTGTCTAAAACTCCGCCAAAACTCATCGGAGCAGCAGTTTTCATTTAGTCGCTTTATTTAGATTTTCTGTCTTATCTTCTTTACTATAGAGACGATATTTATTTGACGTGCTTATCGGAGCAGCAGTTATCATTTAGTCGGCTTGCTTAGATTTTCTGTCTTATCTTCTTTAGTATAGAGACGATATTTATTTGACGTGCTTATCGGAGCAGCAGTTATCATTTAGTCGGCTTGCTTAGATTTTCTGTCTTATCTTCTTTAATAAAGAGGCAATATTTGTATGACATTGCTTGCTCACATTGTACGGCGCGCGATATCCTTTGTATAGTTGATCGAAATATACAATATATAGGGGGTAGTGAGAGGCAAGTCGAAACATTATATGAAATAATGTGCATACCTAATAAACTAAAATGTTAGTTTATTTATTTAACACTTTAATGTACAAAAGAATTGTACAAAAGGACGATTTAATGTTAAAGCATTTCCTGCCAGTCAACCTTTCCTTGGAGAAAAAAAGTTTATTTTTACTTATTAACTATAATTTGGATATTATTATGTTAAAGCATTTCCTGCCAGTCAACATATCCTAAAAGGAAAAAAGTTATTTTTTTTCTTATTAACTCTAATTTGAATATTAATAAGATATAATCTGTAATTTTTTTACGAGTATCATGGTCTATGCACCAGATATCTCCATACCTTATAATAAATACAAACAAGGTTACTATGCATTGATTTGATTAGTATGGGTTACCTGTCTATCCCAATCAGAATCAGAGCCAGAGGAATCGCGCCGGTTCCTTTCCCTGTCAGCTCTTCTACCTTGGACACGATCTTCGCTTATTTCACTGAAAAATATCAATGTCATGCTAAACAGTTGTCTATCGGGGTGTAATGGTTTCCAACTTCCTTTTTCGGAATCCAAGCCAATCTGTGCCTGTGGTGCACCCTGCTAACTAACAAACGGGGCTCTGGCGGCGGCTGATTGCGGCATAGCACAGCCAACATCGGCACAGCTAAATCCCCTGGCCACCGACGGCAGCAACATCGGTGGTGCGAGAAGCTGTGCCCTGCGATCCCCAACCCGCATGCAAAGCGTGGGGATTATGGGCATATCCCCTTTCTTATTATGGGAGGCCTATGGCCAGCAGTCTAATATAGGCTAGTGTTTATAAAAATAAAACATAAATTTCCCACACACGACCGACAGTCGGTGACCGACTTTTTGTAGGAGGAAAATGGAACGTACTGATTGCCATACTGCAACGCACACGTCATACAAAAAGTCGGTCAGAAAAACTATGCAGGAAAAGTCGGTCCGATTTTCTGTCCTACAAAAAGTCGGTCTGGTGCGGGGAGCCTAAAAGTAATGTAGATAGCAGAATCTGGCAAGATCAAAAATGACATAACAAAAATTATCCAGCTGCGCAACCTGTCAAGTCCTAACAAAGAATTTTGAAAGTGTGGAAAGGAGGTCCGGCATATGAATGTATGAAGGGTACGCGAACGATGCATAGTTTTTTTAGCTCTTCTCTTCTATAATATGTTTATGTCGAGGATTGTGTGGTCATATCCGGTGGTATGATCATGAGTGAAATGCTATTTGTAGTGCTGTGGTCGTTGAAAGGCTTGACACATCGTAGATAGACTGTCAGATGGCACGGTCGGGTGACGATCCTTAGAAACGCCATGGATTAAGAAGAAGAAGGGGAGCGTGGGGCCCGGGGGAGCAGGATGGACGTCGTCCATCGAACACGAAATTAAAAAGGAGAATTCTGATGGGATGGCGATGGATTTTGAAATGAAAAGGAAAAGCACTATAAATGGGAGATCGCTTCATTCCTCGTTATGTGCTTACACGTTTGGATTTACCCATTCTGCGACTTTTAAATATGTAGTGATAATGATGTAGTGATTCATGTCTATTAGAGTCACTCACCTATTACTTTTCAAGCTATTAGAGTCCTCCGAATAGCTTACATCCAAGCTTGAATGCCTGTACTTCTGAGCGCTATTGTACCAAGGGTTGTACAAACTATGATGACTTCCGTAGTTCAAGGAATTATCGCTAGCTGCACATGTGTTCAGCTGTTCTGAGGAGTTGTGCCGCCTTTTCATATCGGTTCCTTTTGTTAGTTTGAGGGTTGACGATTTTAGTGTGCTGTCTGGTTTTAGAGCTGCAATAACAACAAATTATTTACAAACCAGCATATATTGACTTATTGGCTTTATAACAAAAAAAAAGACGTGGCACTCGGGGACTGCCGCGGTAAAGCTATTGCATAGCATTTTGTATCAACTTATGCAATTATAATTATTTATTTATTTTATTTATGCAGTATTTCTTTTTCTTAGATATTAATTCAAGTTACACTTTTTGAGCGTGGTGACCGATAAGAAAACAAATTTCAAAACAAAACTGAAATTAGATTCAGGTGAAAAACGTCAGACGTCAGTTCGTGTCAGAGGCCAATCATGGACGTGTAGCTTTCTTTACTGTGTTGAACACTAGCGCTGCGACGTTGTGACGAAGAACTAATAGAATACAAAAGTTTGAATATGAACTCTATTTCCAAGCAACAGATTATAAAATTAAGTAAATCGGAGTGGGGAGCGTGAGGTTTTTTTTCGTTACGGAATTTCTGGATTCGGTCCCCGCGCTCAAGGCCCTCGATAGAAGCTATGCAATAGCTTAAAAATATCCTTAGTATGAATGTATGATGACAACACCTTAGGTACTTTACATAATGAATTCAAAAATGTTTTGAGCAACGGAAACTAACGAACCAAAAGAATATAACCCTTTGATTCTCATGATTCGTGAATGAACGTCACTTGGCCTACTAATGTAGTAATAATAAATGGTAATAATGCTTAATGCTGGACATTATCACACAGCATCTTCTAGCCTCAAACTAACCAGGTCTTGTATTATGGGAACCACATTACTAATATACTATTCAAAATACCTCTAGAGTAAATTTTCATAAATTTTGAATTTGTATTACTAATCTGAGCAATGTCGTGGGTTACATTATTATTAAGTCTCCATTGTATAAAATCTTTACCTTTATATTTTAACTGTGTATTGTACCAAATAAATAAATATATACATACTTTTTTTCGTAAATACATATTATATCTTAAATATAATACAAGGTCTGCGTTTGGGGCTACATGAGGCTGTGTGATAACTGATAATGTTAAGCATTATTTATTATTATTATGCATAGAAAACATCCAGACCAGAAACAAATATTTGCATAACATACAAACCCAGAGAAGAATCAGATCAGATCACAGCGCTGCATATTTTTCCATTTATGGCATACACAAGCTTTTGACGCCGCACCTGTCTGCCTGCCTTTTTATTTACTTTCTTAACATATTTTTAATTAATTTCTTGTTTTTTTTTATTTTGTGTGTGGGGTGGGTCAATAAATGGTTTTTCTCTTTTTCTTCTTCTTTGACCATTTGTATGGCGGGGCGTCGAACCTTCAGCGTCTCACGACTCTACTCTACTGCACCACAAAGGTCGTCAAAGTGAGCAGGTAAAGTGTACTTACAGTTAATCTCCTTCATTTTCCTGCCGTACTTAGTGAGGCATTCTGGCGCTATAACAACTTGCGGCTGCGTGTTAGATGAGAATAGTTCCGCTAAATGCTTGTCCAACCCAACCTCGTACAAAAGGTCTAGGCAGCTCTCGCATTCTTCCACGTAGAACGGCGAAGGGGGAGTTGGTCCAACAGCCTGTGTTATTATTCTGTGTTATTAGCCGCTTGTGTGGTACCTAAATAGGGTGAATGTTGTCTACTTATATTTCAGAGTTCAGTGGCTGAATCACGAATATTTCAAACAATCGTATCGCAAGCGTATCGTGAAATTTGGCCAATTAGCGTACCAATATAAGAATCAAATTCTGCCCTAAATAAATAAATAATTAAATAATAATGCTGGGCACCATCATACAGCATCATGTAGCCCCAAACTAAGCAGAGCTTGTGTTATGGGAACCACATGATTGATATATTACATATGTAGTTTTTTTTGTAAATACATACATATCATACATATGTAAACACATAAATCAAACAGGAAATTTGTTCAGAACCATTTAATTGTGTATGTATAATTGTAACGTGTCTACAATTGTACCTTGTCGGACTCTGCGCAGCTGGACAAAATTAACCGATGATCAAGAGTTTGTAATTTGAATGGATGATGCTATAAACCTGTGATGTGATAGACCATCCACCCTATTAGTGAGAAGAAAGAGAAAGTTCGCGAGCAGTTCGCCAAGATTTCTTGCGAGAACATTGTACGGTCAGTTCGCCAAGATTTCTTGCGAGAACATTGTACGGTCAGTTCGACAAGATTTCTTGCGAGAACATTGTATCGTCAGTTCGCCGAGATTTCTTGCAAGAACATTGTACCGTCAGTTCGCCAAGATTTCTTGCGAGAACATTGTACGGTCAGTTCGCCAAGATTTCTTGCGAGAACATTGTACGGTCAGTTCGACAAGATTTCTTACGAGAACATTGTACCGTCAGTTCGCCAAGATTTCTTGCGAGAACATTGTACCGTCAGTTCGACAAGATTTCTAGCGAGAACATTGTACCGTCAGTTCGCCAAGATTTCTTGCGAGAACATTGTACGGTCAGTTCGACAAGATTTCTTGCGAGAACATCGTACCGTCAGTTCGCCAAGATTTCTTGCGAGAACATTGTACCGTCAGTTCGACAAGATTTCTTGCGAGAACTTGGAGTGTACGGGGTTCCAACCCCTATCTTCGGACCCAAGCCAACCCCACCTGCACGGGGTGCACCCTGCTAAACAACGAACGGCGCTCTGGCGCCGGCTGATTGCGGCATAGCACAGCCTACATCGGCACAGCTAATTCCCCTGGCCACCGACGGGCAGCAGCGTCGGTGGTGCGAGAAACTGTGTCCTGCGATCCCCAACCCGCATGCCCAGCGTGGGGATTATGGGCATATCCCCCTTTATTAGGGGAGGCCTATGTCCAACAGTGGACTGATATAGGCTGGTGTGTTGTTCCTACTGTAAGGCTGCATAAAGTTAGTCAATCTTTTAAAGGGATGTGTGTACGATTTTTAAACAAAATCCCAAAAGACGTGATTAATCTATCTGTAAATAAATTCAAAAATGTTGTTAAACGTAATCTATGTAATAAAGCTTATATCTGATTATTTAGATGACAAAAAATCTTGGGATGAAACTGCCTCCAACTCCATCAAAAACAATGTAATAGTTATTAAGAACAATGAAGTTAAAAAAATATAAGCCAAGCAGAGTTTCTTGCCAATTCTTCTCTGTTTGGTCGCGTTACGAATTGGTAGTAAATTAAAAAATGACGTGAATAAATGAATTTTGAGTTTGAGTTTGAGGTGTGGTGGGTGTTCTTGCGGCTTCTGTGTCAGTATGAATGGGATTTAGGAGAGGATAAGTTACAAGTTATGTGAAGTATACTAATCTACAAACAGAATTACCTTAAATATTGACATAGGAAACCATCACCAACGCAACGCCAATTCTAAGAAAGAAATACAATTACATAAATAAGTATTCGTGTCAGTTAAAACATAAAAAGTACAAACGCATTATAGAAGAGAAGGCTTAGATAAGGCTAGATAAAGAATTGACAGAGAGTAGATGCCTATTCATTCTGTATACAATATAGGATCCAACAACTAATGTAAGTACTTTTATAAGATAAGAGCCTTTTGTCATCAAATGTTAATTATCCTCTGTCGGGTTAGTTTGGTATAGAATTAAACCAATCAATCTACATAAAGTCACACTTACCGGCGCGCGTCGAAGAGCATCGGAGAGCATTTTATAACATGCTAAAGGAAATTGAAACATCCACAAAGCAGTTAAGTTCCTTATTTGCATGCAATTTACGCAGCATTGAGCTTTGTCAAACACTGACATAAATAGATCCGTAAGTAGATATTGCATGCAAATAAGGGACATAACTGCTTTGTGGATGTTTCAATTTCTTAGGATTTTTGTTTGTTTTATAAGTGTTTGTCCACACTTCAGGGAAAATCAATTTTTTTTTATATATTCCAAATATTTTCGACTGGGCGGGATTTGAACCCGCAACCTTCCCATCAATACCGGGACGCGCTAACAAACTGCGCTACCGAGTCAACTCCTCGCCTCGTCGAAATTTTTGGGCAGTTACGGCTAAGCGCCGTTTGTTTCCTCTAGGATGTTTTAAAATACACTTCGATGCTCTCCGATGCGCGCCGGTAGGTGTAAATCGTACATATAGCATTACATCTAACTAAAGACACTCGATATATTTCTGTGCTAAAGGCTATTAATTCTTATTCTACTATGTAATGGATAGTTTGGGACTTTATATTGCGTACATATTTAGGGTTCCTGTTCCGTGTAAAATTACCATGTTTGGTAAACTTTTAACGTGAACGCAAACGAAGTTGTGTGCGGGTCAGCTAGAAGAGGTGATTAGGGGAGACTTGTAACCAGCAGTGGACGGCTATGATCTGATGATGGTGAATGAGAATTCATAGTAATAGAATATAAATTTCGTGGTATGATAATAATATGTTATTTTGGTAAACTCACAATTTCAGTACATCCACCAGCTTCCATCAAAGTAGCCAACACGAAGTGTCCTTTACCCAGAACAAGTAAAAACCAACGCCCATCAGGAATTCTGAAATTATCAAATACATTATCCGTCAACTGTTATGGCATCGCTGCTTCAAATAACCAAGGATATGTCACTCACGTATTCATCGACATCTGCAGCCTATACACAGCTAGGCATAAGCCTTTAAAGAACGCCATTGCGCCTAGAAACATCATCATCATTCGCCTTCCCTTTTCCCACTCTAGGTGTGGTCGGCACATGTTTTCTAGCTAGAAACATTCAGCTTCTACCAATACTACAGAATAGAAAAAGGAACATAATCTTCACTCCGCAAAAACTATTAAACAAATAGCTACTTTAGCTGCGACGCAATAAAGTGTTATTCAGCTGGTACCTAAGATTTTATATTCACCTTGCATCCCTTTCTATACGTAACTCTTATCTCTTCTGACGCGTACTAACCTACGGAGCGAGCCCCGCAGGCGGGGCCCGCCGATGTACTTATAGCTTCGTACCTAAAGTGCAGAGTGAGACTAGCCTGCCAATACCCTTTCGGATATCGTCACTTTACCTGGCTAGAAGGAGTCCTACACTACGTTTCAGCAAACGTAAAAATTGAAAAGAAAAACGGCCAAGTTAGGTCAATCAATAACCTAGTTTGGGTACCATCTTCGAATGGAATAGCCTAAGGACTTACTCTAAGTATGATTGTAACCTTATTAGTTATTACGTAACGTTTGTTATTTTAAGTAAATTCTATTCAATTCAATACAATAGTAACATTATAAAGGCGAAAGTTAGTGAAATTTTTTGTCCTTCTTTCACGCCAAAACTACTGAACGGCTAGAGCTGAAATTTAGAAAATAAGTAGTTTTAGAGCTGGATTAACATATAGACTACTTTTATCCCGGTACTAGAGAAGGTGAGGGCTGAAGCTAGTACAAAATAGATAAGGGTGCGTTTAAATTAAGGCGGAGCAGAGCGGAGATGTGCTAAATCAACAAATTAATTCGATTCAATAAGATATCGCGTCATGTAAACGAAATTCTATTGGTCAATTTTGCACATCTCCACTCCGCTCCGCCTCAATGGAAACGGACCTCTTTGCCTGCGCAAGGCTAACCTGGGCCCTCGATCCAATACAAAAGTTTGATTACCTTAGAGTTTTGTTACAAATTTCCAAACTTACCTGTACTCATTAGCCTCATTTTTATCCTGCCTCCTATACTCATTAATAAACACTTCTTTCCACATAATCAGCTTTTCCAATTCCATCTCAGTGCTGTACTTCAATACGCCATTTAATTTCAAAAAAGCGTTTATTTCCTTCAGATCTTCATCTTGTAAATGAGAACTGAGCAGATGACCGGAGTGGTACAAGCATGCTCCCACTACTGTGTATACTCGTTGGAAGTTTTCCACATCATCAGTCTGAAGCATAAAACATGTCATCATCATCATCATCATCATCATCAGCCTATATCAGTCGACAGTACATAGGCCTTCTCTAATGATCACCATTGCGCTCCTGAGCTCGACGCAACCAGCTTCCACCAGCAGACTTTCACAAAACATGTACAATAAGTAAATCCTACTAAACCTTGTCGGAGGCCTTGGAGCGGCCTAAAAACTCCGACACCAGAGCTGACATGCTCATACAAAGAAGAAGATTTTAATATCCTACTATCCTTCCACTACACTAATATTTGTTAGTATGGATCTATGGAGGAATGGATGAATGTTTGTAACTCTTTCACGCAAAAACTACTGAACGGATTTGGGTGAAACTTGGAATATTGTTTGTGACCTGCTTGTGGAAGCTAGTATTATAAGTTCGAAATTTTGTGAGTGTGGATGTATTGATGAATGGATGAATTTTTGTTACTCTTTCACGTAAAAACTACTGAACGGATTTGGATGAAACTTGGAAAAGTTTGTGACCTGGATTAACACATAGGCTACTTTTTATCCCGGTACAACGCGTGCGAAGCCGCGGGCGGAAGCTAGTATTATAAATTCGTAATTTTGTGAGTATGGATGTATGGATGAATGGATGAATGCCGCGGGTTCAAGCTAGTAATATTATAAACGTGAAAGTTTGTGCGGATGTATGGATGTTTGTTACTCTTTCACGCAAAAACTACTGGATGGATTTGGATGAAGCTTTGAATATACACAGTTTATGATTTTGATTAACACATAGGCTACTTTTTATCCGGGTACCATGCTAGCGAAGCCTAGGGCGGAAGCTTGTATCATGCTGATGATGACTATGATACTGATATAAGTTGAATTTGAAGCTCAGACATTTTGTCCCGCGGTAGAAAATGAGCCCGCACCCTCAAACTCTCTTGCTTCTTAGGCGAGCTTGAACTAAGACACTGAGGTCGTCTTTAAATAGTAATAATTTTGCACCTAGTCAGCATCTGTACAATTAATCTAGAAATGACTTCTTTCTATAGATATACACAAGACATCACCAGCCTATATCAGTCCACTACTGAACATAGGCTTGTCCTACTGAGCATGGGGTTGGGGATTACAGGGCATAGCTACTCGCACTGCCGATGCTGCTGTCAGTCGGCAATCAGGGAAGTTAACTGTGCCGGAGTTAGGCTGCAGTATGCCGCAATAAGCCGACCGCCAGAGCCCCGTTTGTTACCGCCTTGGAAGCCCTAAACGCCTTTCTAAAAATATACTTAGTAGTTGTGTGATATGCAGTATCTAGCAAAATATACATACCCATTCTCTGTAGTCAGCTGCTTCTAACTCTGTTATAGCATCATCAACTTGTACCTTCACCTCTAGAGGTAAAGCAACCGAATGTGCAGCTAAAACATCTTCAAAATCTCTTCTGCCATTAAAATTAAGAATATTCACAAACATTCTTGAAAATAACACATCCAACTTGTCGACATTATTTGGTTTCGTGAAACAAGACTTCAGCGATCCGTATAAAAATTCCAACACCCTTACAATATCAGCGGCTACTTTCTTAGCGGAAAATAGATCAACTTCATTATTAGGAAATGCCATTAAAAGCAGATCAGTATAATGTTGAGTATAAATCACATTTATTAATTTGTTATTGTAAAGAACTGTTGATGATTGTGGTTCGCTTGTGTTGAGAGACTTCGGTGCTAAATGGTTAAGAGTTACATACGCCCCTCTTGTGTTGTAAAGAAAGTTTTGGTTGTATGGCCGAGGATAGCAGTACAAGACACCATTATCATCATTGCAATCTATGTCGTTGCAGCAAACATACAGAACTGAACATAGAGTATCTTTTATAACTTGGGTCAAAGAATCTTCTAGGGTACTTTTACAAGTTAATAACCTTCCCAGATCGATTGTGTACTCCTTATTAGGTGCTTGAAAAGACAGTTTTGGGTTACTGTGGTCTTCAATAACTCTTTGTATAACACTATTTAGATTATAAGCGTTTACTTCAAGACCATTTATTTTGATCAAATAGTATCCCTTTTTTACTTTAGGTGTGTATATTGTCTTGGCTTCTATCAAGAAATCTTGAAGTATTAAAGTCTTGTTATCGGAATGTGTCTCTAGGCTGATGCCAAATAGTTTTTCAATCTGGCAATTCTTTTCGCTTGGAAATATCATGTTCCTGCTGACCTGTAAATTATTAAATTGTTTTTTTATACAGATTGAAACATATCATAAGGTGAATAGACTATTTTTTAATTCACTTGTTGACTGTGGCTAGGGGTCGCAATACCGGACCTCTTCAAAAATCGGTGTTTTCGGTATTACTTTGAAATTAATACCGATATTCCGGTAGTTTCGGTATTTTCGGTATTTTCAATATAGTGAGAAAAATATTTGAAATATGTCATGGAATTGTAATTTTCGTAAGGTCACCAGCCAAACCATAAAAGTGCGTTATGATAACAAAAATCACATTTATTTAAAAAAAAAAAACAATAATTTATTACGAAGGTAATCTTAATAACTCGGTGCTGCTGAGTTATTTTAATCGTTTATTGACATAATATTATTTAATATAGATTTATAGTGAAATACCGAAAATAACGTAAATCCCGATTTCCGTTTTCTCAATGCCGGTATTTGAAAGCGTTCTTTTCGGTCCGGTATTCCGGTATTTTCGGGATTCAGGATCTCGGTTTGCGACCCCTAATTGTGGCCTTTATGTCATAAACAATTAGGTTCAGACTACGAGCATCCAGAATCCAGAATCATGGGTAAAACTCTGTTTATCCTGTGCTAAAACTGGCTGAGTTACTATACATTTATTACCAGTGAGTTCCGTTTTTATTTATTCATGTGATATATTTGATCTTAAAATTAATGAGGTCCGCAACATGAGTCCTAGGTACCTGTATAGTGTATGTTTACACATTTTATAAACATTTTCGACCATCTTACAACAAAATTTAAGTCTCAATTTGTTTTGTAAGTAGGTAAGTACCTATGGCCTAACTTATGCCATCTCTTACCATTCGAAAATGACAAACAGTGACTGGGCTAACTTTAAGCATTGGTTAACTTTGAGTAGCATTCATAAGTAACGGGGCTTTACTTAGCTACTTTTCTTGAATATGTTTAGTATCAATAAAATCTTACTATTTAGGCATCACATAATATAGGCTTTAATTATTTCTTTAATTATTCATAATCATAATCATAATCATATTCTTTATTGTTTCATGTGGTACTTAAAGATCTTAATATTATTATATTCAAAATGCGGATGCATATAGTCAGAGCTTTAGAAATATAAATAACTAGATGACCCACCTGCACCTTTATATTTATACTGTCATGTAAAATGTTACTCGAATATTGGTTATTTTGTTTGAATTTACTTGGGACTGAAGAAAATATATTTTGGAGGATTGTTAAGGAATCGAAAATAGTTTTTATTCAGAAACCACTTATGCATAGCCAATCAATAAAACTTTTTATCTGGGTACCGTACAAGCAAATCCAAGCTATTATATGCAACTGACCTGAATAACTACAGGGGAGGTGTTTTCATCTAAGTTATAGTTTGGTCCTGTGCCTGGCTTGCTATTGGATGCTGATGCAGAGTTGTCTTTCACCTCTGGTTCTGCATTCTTAGACTTGCGGCCCTTCAGAACTTTGAATATCCTGCCTGTAATTTTTGTGGGGTTTAGTTATTCTCTGAGCATAATTATGGCCTACCCATCTCCATTTGGAGAAATGTTTATCTCCAATGCAGTGGACTCCCCCACACAACACTAAAAGAAAGAGAGGCAGGCAGTACAAGAGATGGGCATATAATTTGAAAATATTACAGGCTCACTTTGGGCACAGTTAGCAGGAGGTAGGGAAAGCTGGATGTCGCTGGAAGAGGCCTTTGTGTCCAAAGACTAGCATATCTTTGGAAGAGTTTATTAAATATTATTCACAACTCTATATACACACTTTATGAAGCAAATATAAGCTCATAAATTGAAATTGGAACAGTGATTGGAACAGTGAAGCTTCTTTCTCATGCAAAGTAATTGTACTTGCACAATTAAACATACCTTTGGTGGAACGTCTGGTAGAAGATCTCTTAAAATTGTTTCGTAGCTTGAATGTTTCACAGCTTTCTAATATAGGAGGTTTGGTCACTTCTGAACTTTCTATGGTAGATTTAAGTTTGATATAGACGAGCTCTCCGTCTTCGCCTACATCAGAATCCCATTCTGGCACAGAGCTAGAAAGTAAATAAATAATTGAACAGAACAATTCACACACAGTCAACTGATCACAAACTATGTAACCCGCGAGCTGCAGCTCAGAAGATAATATAATTAATTTAAAAAGTTAAAACAAAGTCACAAAAATAAATGTTAGTAAAATAATTCCTTTACCTATCCGAATCAGAGTATTTGGAGTCGTCGGTAGAATCAGTCCAATCATTGTCTGAATCACATGGACTATCAGATTTTCCTTGGAAATTCATCTTAAACAGAAATCATTAATGTTTATTTTCTTTAGTAAACACCAAAGATAATGCAAGGTAAACACTACAAAAAACAAAACAAATCAGTTTCTTTTTATCTATGAAAACAAATTTACTTCACCTCTTTATTCAATGGCTTCTGGGATAGTTTTCCACAATTAGATGATTTGATGAATGGAACTTCAATTATTTATTTTTTATATCTCCATTTGTTTCTTGCAATCTGCCTGTCGTGGCCTTGAACAAGAGTTGAGTGGTTGCTGCACGCTCGACATGAATGGAGTAAGCCCAGTGGCGTTATCCATATTCCTTCTGTTCTGTGATTTTATATGAGGTCTTGAGGGGCTCTCCTCTTTATCCTTTTGAAGGTTATGTTTTTATCCATAAGTTTGTTAGCAAGGGCATTGGGGTGAGTCTCTAATCTCTTGGCATAGGATTTGAGCTAATTTGTGATGTCTTGTTTGACTGTTGGCACCCCCAGATCGCGGTGAAGCTGGCAGTTTGAGATGTACCATGGTGCGTTTATATATATACGAGGCATTTTTGATTGGAAGCGCTGGAGAATGTCTAGGTTGGTGTTAGCCGCTGTACCCCACAACTCGGCTCCATATGACCATATGGGCTTAAGAAGGCATATGTAGATGAGGTGTTTATTTTCCAAGGATAGTTTTGACTTCCGTGCTAGTAACCAGTAAAACTTTCTTAGCTGGAGACTGAGAACCTTTCTTTTGGTAAATATATGTATGTCTTCCATGTGAGACGTCTGTCCAAGTGCATACCCAGGTATCGTACTTCTTCGCTTTGTGGTATTTGGATACGATTCAGATTTACCGAGGGGCACGTCCCGAGAGTCCCGAGTCCGTTCAAATAAAAATAAAATATCAATAAGTATGACATAACAACGATGGATAAGTAATTGTTTTAGTGGGACACCATTTTTTATATCTTGGACGACGGCTGTGTCATTTTTATTAAATTTTATTTTCAAGTGTTTTTCTAATATATTGATTTTTATTAATGGTATTTTAACCGTTATACGTTAGTAATATGACACAAGTATTAGTGAAATTGAATAAAGAAGATCTGGACGAAACTCTCTGATGAAGAAAATTGTGCAGCGATCGTTTTTTGTTATAGTCGCCATTAATATAGCAGAAAACAGGACCTGACTGAAGACTGGGCGACTGGACTTATAAACCGTACTACGTTGCCTCATATTATTATGAACAATTATACTTCATACTGACGAAATTGTGGAAACTATCCCAGAAGCCATTTAATAAAGAAGTGAAGTGAATTGTTTTAGTTTCTGACATGGAATTATGAATACTTCCTACATGGAGAATGCGCGCTTTGAATAAAAATCAGTGCCGGATTTTTCTTAATAAAAATGCCTCAGTGTAGTAAAATGAAATAAAAGTGAATTAAGACTGACACTCTCGGATGAAAAAACTTGTTCGCTGATCTTTTTTTCTTTTAGTCGCCATTGCTATAGCAGAATAGGATCTCGTTGAAAACTAGTCTGGACATAATTATTTACAGTCAATAAAAGTTCTAAAAAAAATATGTCCTAGATGCCATGGAATAAAAAAAATGATTGAATGAAGTGAAGATTTATTTAGAGAATTTTCCATATAAACATTACATTTTCTGTCAAAGCCGCCCCCGTCATTGCATAGCAGAACAGAACCTGACAGAAGACTGAATCACAAAATAAAGATAGGTACAGAAGACAATCTGCATACAAAGCGCGCTCGAGCAACGCACACATAGACACCGCTCCACCACACACACACCACCACACCAGCCTATATCAGTCCACTGCTGGACATAGGCCTCCCCTAACAAAGGGGGATATGCCCATAATCCCCACGCTGGGCATGCGGGTTGGGGATCGCAGGGCACAACTTCTCGCACCACCGACGCTGCTGCCCGCCGGTGGCCAGGGGATTTAGCTGTACCGATGTTAGGCTGTGCTATGTCGCAATCAGCCGGCTGCCAGAGCCTCGTTTTTTAGTTAGCAGGGTGCACCACGTGCAGGTGAGGTTGGCTTGGGTTCCGAAGATAGGGGTTGGAAACCCTTACATCCCAAGCAGTACAAGCGTGAGCGTCACCCACTTGAGACGTGTCTCAAGACATGTCTCGAGACACTCGCGGGTGAAGTTCACAACGCCACGCCACGTGAAGTTGTACACAAAAAAGTTCACAACGCATGGCGTTGTGTGTGGAGTGAAGTGGAGCAACAAAAAAAAGGTTTTTTTAACTGTTCAGTGGACGGTTGTTCAAATTAATCATTAAACGGTGAAATGTCGTTTTTAAAGCAACCAGTAGTTTCAGAGAGGTAAGTATGTACTAAGTAGGCGTTTGCTTGTATTTCAAGGTTCATTTTAACGGAGAATTTGTTGTGAGGTTGCTGTCCAAGCTCAATTTATACAATACTTTCCTTTTTTGAATCTGTTTATACGAAGTATTAACTATTTTTTTGTAAGATCAATTTTTGCCACCAAATAATACGTAACTTGAACACATGATTTTTTGTTTGTCTAGATATTGTATTTTTTTTAAAGTCATTTGATAGGTTTAGGTCTAAAACGGATAGGGCAAAAGAAATTGTGTAATATCAATGTTGAGAAGGTAATAGTGATTTTTTTGAAATTGACAATTTATATGTTTTTGTATTGTAATAGTATGTTTATTATTTTGTTTTATTATTGAAGAATAAGTATTTTTGCTATGCAGGCTATATCGCGGTTCGGGGTAGCCCTCTCAGTCGCCGCAAAGTTGACAGCCCTATCGCCACCGCCGAGCGTAGGTGTGAAAAGTGAAGTACTAGAATGTGTTTGACTTCTGTTGGTATTTTGTGACTGAACGCTTTACCTAAACACCACACCATACAACGAAGTCCAGTAATAAATAATCTATGAACATTTTACAAAATGAAATTGAGGAAGGCTGACCCAGAAGCCCAGAAGAAGTAGAAGTATAGAGTTGAAGGTAGATAAAAATAATTCTCTGATAAAAGAAAAGTTTATTTTTGTTGGCACGAAAATTCAAAAATGGCGAAGCTAAAAACGAAATAAATCTAAATTACCCCATAAAACACATAAAAACCGGCTTTGCTGCATAAAAAATCCTTTAAAGTCACTATAATGTGCGTTACGACCTTTCCATGCAATACGATAAGCTAGGCTTTTCTTTTTTCCATAAATCTAGCAATTTATAATTTCCTCATGGATATTGAGGATTTTGAAGAGAGTAACTGCTCAGTAAACTCTTCATCCAGTACTGCACTAGTGGGCCATGATAATACAGATTCAAATGCCGCTGATAACTATTTAAACTACGAATTTGGCTACCCCTTCAATTTTGGCAACCCATCGAACGACGCTTCAAGAGATCAAGAGAAAAGGAAACCTTTAATTTCACCTAAACCAAAGAACCACGATCGAGTGAACGACGATAATGGAGAGAAAAGTTGCTTGGAGTGTAATAATTCAGCAGAACCTTTGGCACACGTTAATCTGGTAACTTCCACGTACCTACTACCTAAGAACCTACCTATTTTTTAGCAGAATACGTAACTTATGTTAGCCAGGTATGTTACTTAAGTGCCTAGGTATTATACCATAGGTTTGGCTGGTAGAAAATGCTCGTATCACTAAGCCCACCTTTTTGTTATATTTTATGTGCAGTAATATATAAATAAATAAATAAATATTATTACCTAGGCCCTTCCTAAGAATGATTCTAAAACCTATCATTTAGCAGACTACCTAACACTTCGGCCTTCCTAAGAATGATTCTAAAACCTATCATTTAGCAGACTACCTAACACCTAGGCACTTCCTAAGAATAATTCTGAAACCTATAATTTAGCAGACTACCTAACACCTAGGCACTTACTAAGAATGATTCTAAAACCTATCATTTAACAGACTACCTAACACCTAGGCACGTCCTAAGAATGATTCTGAAACCTATCATTTAGCAGACTACCTAACACTTCGACACTTACTAAGAATAATTCTTAAAGATTTTCAGTAAACTTATCGATGAACTTAAAAAAGCTGTCCTTGGTAGAGTAGACATGAAATCTGGGTTCGCGGAGCGAACCCTGCCAAGTTAAGCGGGGAAGCCGTAGCAATTTTCAGCCCCCTATTACTTTTTGTAGATAGAACTTGTTTTAGAGATAAAGAGTGATTTTTATATTCCATATATTATTTGAGTGCTGAAAACACACTTGCTCTAGGGTGCGAGCTGCTATTACTCGTGCATGGAAGGTTTGCCTACTTAAGGCCGAAATAGCCAACTAATGTCTAAGACTTACCTACCTAGTATTTTTTTATAGGACCTTACCTGACTAGCTTCCTATGTTTTACTTTTTGTTTGACACACATTTATTTTCAGGAATCGCTGAAAAAATTGAAAGATAGCACTAGAAAACTTATTTGCTTGTTAGAGGAGATACAATCTAAGACCCGCACGAAGAGTTTTGATGTTTACGCCCGTGCCGAGAATCGCCTCACGGAACTCCTAAGACCAATTCCAGACTCCAAGACTGTATGATTTATTTTGTCATTTTTTTTTCTTAAAAATCATCTTTAGGTAAGTACCTACTTACCTAGATGTAGGTACATATAAATCAACTACTGAGGCTGTGCGTGAATAAGTAGACACTGAAATTACTGGATATTAAGATGGGCAGGACAAACCTCGGGTATCAAAATATGTAGGCAACTTGGAATACCGAAGTAGTTAAACAAGATATTTGTCGAAAATATAATATTTAAAATTTACGATAATTTTCGGAAAATAACCCTAATGTTTAAAATATTGAGGGTTTAGGTTTAATATTCATAATGTTCGAAACACCGAAGATCAATATAGTGACCTACGTAAGCTCAGCTTAAGCTGTTTTGAATCATACCTGAGTTCAAAATTCACAATGGTTTAAAATAGTACTAGTAGTTACTTAATATGGTCATAAATTTTCGTATACAATTACAAATACAAACATACAATACCTCTAGCTGACATACCTCTTAAACCTGTAAAAGTATGTACTTAATATGGTCATAAATTCAAAATACCTACCTAGTAAATCATTTTTATAGAAATCTATTCTCATAGATTTTTTATATTTTTATATTATATCTCAAAAAATTTCACTCAGGCGGGATTTGAACCCGCGATCTTCCAATCAATACCGGGACAAACGGCGCTTAGCCGTGACTGCCCGAAAATTTCGACGAGGTGCGGAGCTGACTCTGTAGCAAAAACTTAAATACATAAAATCTTTTCTCGTACACTTATTTAAAAAAAAATAGAAAACCTCCAGCTGAACATAAACCTCTTCTGTCTGATACCTCTTAAGTCTGATAAAAAACTTATTTAATTTTTTTGCGGACGCGGATGATTTTCCGTGCGATTTGCTCTCAAGCTCAAAAAATAAATAAACGAGACTCCTAAGTACCTACCTACTTATGTAGGTTCCTATTTAGCGAGCCTGTCTATCGAACTTATGAATTATCTTATTTTTCAGCTCCCTACAGTAACTGAAGTTATTGGAGCTAAAGCAGTTAAGAAACTAGAAAACCAGGCTAAGACATTAGGCGTTATTAACATTGAGGTAAGTACCTACATAATTATGAATGTTTATGACACCATCCTGCTTAATACATCACCTCTCTTTTCTTCCAAGGTTGTCTATTCTGTATCCAAATCCTATACCTATTTGTTACCTATTTTAAAGAGGCAAAGAATGACTGTGTGCAGATTTTGTCAGTTCACCGTGTCATTAATCAACAAATAAGTACCTATTTATGTTTAAATTTTAGGAAGAAAAGGATGACTGTTCTGTGTATAAAAGATTGACGAGAAAATGCCATTGCCTAAACCAATATGAATACAACGATTTTATAATCCATTTCAATGAAGATACAAAGTATTTTACAAGTAACCCTGGAGAGATTATAAAAAATATACGCATCTTGAAAAAGTTTCTGTATATGGGTGGAGATTACTCAAGGCACGCATTGATGTTCTTGAATGAGGTATAGCGAGGTTATTCTTTAACTTTCTGACAATAAACCTACCTTTAATATAACTTTACCAAAATGTATGTTTCGCAGGGCTTATCAGATTCTTCACACACAGAAAAAGTTGAAATCATTCAAGGATGTTCCTACGCAGACGTGTGTAACATTTTTGAACCTCATTCCATTGTCATTATTTGTATCTCATGGCCTTGTAAATACGACAACGCTGGTGATTGTCAGACGCAGGTACAAATACCTTCTTACTTAGGAAGTTCAAGAGATATAGGTAATATCTACAATGTGTTCAAGCATAATTTGTAATAATTTTCAGGCATTAACAGCAGGACTTTTATACAAATTGGCTCAGTTAGAAGAAGGTCGAAGATATCTCAAATTCAGTTCGAAAATCACAAATGATTTGAAGAAAGTCTTAAGAAAAAAAGCGTCCTTACTAGATTTTGATACATTGGAATCGTTGAATGCTACACTGAATTTGATACAACCTCCAATAGACCAGTTTACCAACGTAACATACTACTGCAAGCCAGCCGATGAAGGTAATAAGAAGTTTAATGCGAAAAATTACCAGAGTCCTTACAAATATCATAAATGCATTACTCAAACCCAAACATACAGAGCTGAAGTGCATAATAACTTCCCTATAAAGAGACCAAAGATTATACCAGTTTATACTAAATAGATATGGAACGTACCTTCATACCTAAGTACTATGGAAATCTATAATAGGTAGGTAAGATTACCTACTTTACCATCCTAACAAATCTTAGGTCATTATAATTGACTCGGGCTTGACTTTTCCGAAATCAATACAAGATATTCTACATGGCTAAATATATTTTTAGGAATTTGTGTAATTATTTTGCCTTGTTGCCCTCTTTTAAATCTTAGGTAATTTATGTATGAAGTATTCATAGTTATTTATGAACTACCTACAAATTAATATTTTTGTAAATTTTCAGGTTTTGGAGTTAAAACGCTAAACGCCCTGGTTCATTTACGACAATACATGACATTGAATGAAATTTTTACTCATTTAGACTTACTTCACCATTTGAGTAACAGCGATAGTGGTAAACAGGAACTAAAAACGGTTATCCCAATTATGTTGAATTTATTCAAGAACTTACTTTTGGAGTTCGACAACAGCGAAATGAATATTATTGTCACAAATATATTAAATAATATGGTTTCCAGAAGCATGATGAGACCAAATGAATTGCCAAAAACGCTTGTAATGGCTGATACTGCAACAGAAGTAAGCTATTAGTACATTCTATTTATTATACTTACCTAATATGTAGGTAATGAATTTATTAGAATATAATAGCTGTGTATTTGAAATATTTGGTCTTTCTCTATAATTGTCGTTATGTACAAAAAAACGTTAGTAATTTTGTTTTATATCTATTTTAAATCAAATCAAATCATTTATTGCGTACATGTTGTTTACAGAGGTCTTAAATTCTATGTATAGTTTTAACATGAACCCTGTTAGGGCATGGCAAAATTTAGGCATCTTGCTAGGTGGCATAATATAATAAAAAAATCTTACAAACTAAAATACATTATAACTAAAATTGCACAAAAAAAAACAAATAAGTAGGTAAGTAAATCAACATTTACCATTTAACTTAAATAATAATTAACATTTTTATATAATACTAACAAATTATCTTCATTTTATTTCTATAGATGCTTTTTTGCCAGCGTTCAAAACGTCCCGCGTTCTTTTATAATAATAATAATATAAACTTTATTTCAGGCTACAATAGAATAAATACAGATGGTGTTTTACTTATCCTACGGCCCATATAAATATATACCTTATAGACTAACATATATATTAATAAAACTATAATTAAAACACAAATTATTATTTGCCACGTAATATACACGACGTGGGTCGCGTGGTGTCCAATATTCTTCCACGGAATCGTCGGAACACGACACCCTTCGGCCAAAGCTCCTCCTTCATGTAGGTCGACAGATGTTCGGTCGGAACCCGCACCACAAAAGAGTTAAAGCTGACTCTGTGGCGGGACTCCAACCGCTCGACCCTCAGGTTGTCCTTGGTCTTTGCGCGCAAGTACTCCGCTACATCCTCCGCCTTCACGGAGTAATGCACGCGAGACACATAGAGCTGCGTCGTCGGTACCTCAGAGCGCAGCAGGAGCTTATGGCAGTTCGGTGCTGTACCGCATTTATTCTGACAGGAGAGCTTCTTCTTCTTCTTCCTTTCCACTTTGATGAAGCCCTCCTTGTCTTCCAGCCTCTTGAGAGGCGCAGTCTTGCGAATATTTTCGCTTGTCCCCTTCGATGTTGGAGGTGTGGCAGGTCGGCTAGCCACTGCAGCTGCGTAGGCACGTTGAGGAGCAGGCAACGTGACACGTGTCGGCCTCTCCGCGGGTGATGAAACGGCGCGGGGGGCGGGGGCTCTCGACGACTCATGCGCAGCGACGACCGGTGACTCAACCGTGTCAGCGAATTCCGCTGAGGTGAAACTGCACACCGATGCATTCTGCGCTTCGCGACGCAAGTTCACATTACTAGCGGCAATGACCGATGACCTACTTACTGAATTATTACTACTATTTTGTAATGATAATAATTCAGCACGTAGCGCACTGACGGCATCATCAGAAGCTGCCAACTTTACGTGTACCTCGGCCAGACTCGTCTTCAGGAACATGATGTCCTTCAGCAACCTGGTGACGTCAACGTGGTCGAATCCCACCGGTGGGAGCTTATGCAGCTCCTTTGCGACGAAATCCGGCACGTCATCAGGGTCCGTCTCCTTCAACAGGGTGATGATATCCTGGAGACTCCGTTCACCTCCATCCCTCCGACGGGACGGCATCTGGGCAGTCTTGCCGAGCGCTTGAAAGATCAGCGCCTTGCCACTGCAAATTTCCTCCTCCTTGAAGTTGGTTTTACAGATCTGCAGGATGCTGATTTCGTCCATAGTATCAATGGCATTCTGAATGAATGCCAATAACTCGTTGACAATGAGTTCCTTCGAACCCATCACAGCAGCGGGCAGCGGCGCGAGCCGCGCGTATCGAGAATTATAAAATTCAAAACAGTACACGTCCGTTTCCGAACGCGCATTGCACGGCACTGCACTGTTATAGTGTTTACTCCTTAGGCTGCCTGCCCACGACCTTTGTAGGAAAAAAATGAAACGATAGTGCAACTATCCAACTATAACAACGACCTACAAAAAGTATGTCAGAAATAATAGGCAAGAAAAATCGACCCGATTATCGGTCTTACATCAGATGTGATTCTTTTCTGTAGGAGAAAAATGAAACGTACTGATTGCAATTATAGTGCAACGCACACATCCTATAAAATGTCGGTCAGAAATACTATGCAGGAAAAATCGGCCTGATTATCGGTCCTATATAAAGTCTGACGTTCAGCCTTAAACTACGTCGTTGATGATAGGTGCCGTTTGCGCCGTTATGTGCTACCACGACATCTGTAATATAAAAAATTATCTTATCTTATCTTATCTTATCTGTTTTTTTTATAAAATTCTTTTGGAATGAAATATCTTCGCCAATCATAGAAAAATTACATTTCAAATGGGCTGTACCATAACGGCAATTTAATAGGGAGGGACCACAGAAGCTGGGCTGTCCTGGAATCCTTGCAGCGATGCCAAGTGGACTATCGTTATATCGAAGTCTTGAGATGTCTGTACGAAGTCGCCACTATGAGTGTCCGAGTACAGGACCAGGAGTCTAAACCCGCCGCGGAGTGAAAGGCTGCTGGTAGAAGTTGGATGCGTCGAGCTCAGAACAGGGCGCAATGGCGCTCATTAGGGGAGGCCTATGTCCAGCTGTGGACTGCTATAGGCTGATGATGATGACCACAGAAATATATCGTAGGAAGGACCACGGAGATCTGTAATCTAGCTAGAGCCACAAATGTGGTTATAAAAATCCGCACCAAAACTCGGCGCACGCCAAGGTATACATTATGGCGGCAATGTGGCATTTCGATGTTAAGGTTTGTATGTCAATGAGTGTCGGACGATTTTGGACAGTCTTTACTTGGAGACTATGACCCTAAAGAGTACTATCTCGATGGTAAAGGACCTATTACATAATAATCATAATACCTACCTACATAACAATTTATTTCAGGCAATCGTTATGAAAAATGAAACAATTCAAATTCCTCCTAGGAAAGGTGGTGCAAAGAAATCAAATAAAGCGAAATTAGGAATAACACCGAATAAAAGCAGACAGCCTTCAAAACGAAAAGGTAGGCTAATAATATCAATTAAGTAAGTAGGTACTAGGTAGGTAGGGTACCGACTTCATTTTAGTTGTACTTGCCTTCCTAGGTACCAAATTATGCATACTTATGTATTTCATTGAATTTAGTAGGTACACTGAGCAACTCTGGGATTGACTGTATATATGTAGCTAGCGGTTTTTTTACGGGATTACGGTATATAATCCCGCCATACTTACGTAGGTGCATCTACATGAAATATTAAGCAGAAAAATGGGTTATATTATAATGAGTAAAGGCCTGTCCCGTATCGAGCAGTATCAGAGAAAATTAATATTCTTTCATACATTTTCTATGATACCATTCGAACTCGTCAGTGACAGTGACGTCAATGGCGCTCCGACGCCTTCAGTGATCCGACGTGAATTTTTAAGCGAACAATATTTTGCTTGACATGGTGGATTGCAAGATGGATGACTAAAATTTGATAGAGTAAGACTATAGGTACTCCAAGTGTACTAAAAATCACTGAATGCGTCGTGTTTGCACTGACATGTAAGAATAGTATGTCACGGAACGGTACGGCACGGCACGGAACTGTCGGTCAAGTGTCGGCACTGGTATGTGCGCACAGGCCATTATGTGACCTTTTGCAACATTAACCCTCTCCAGCAAATCGTCGATTAATCAATGATTTATTTTTGAAATTGTAAATACCTAGAGTTGAATAACACAACCCTCCATGTTATGCACCAGCGGCGGCCGGCATCTCAGGCATGGCACAGAGCGTGTCTTATTAAAGCTATATGCAGCATTTTAAACATATAAATAGGTACTTACCTACTATATATCAAGTTAGCCGTCCGTCGCGGTCGTGAACTTTAACGTTTTTTTTTAATCTTTCTGGAATTTGCGAAAAATGGCGAATAGAACCCAACCCAATAGGGCTAGTTAGCTATGTTAAAAAAAAAGTGCGGCCTGCTCCGCTCGCCGACTTTATTTTTTCAACATCTTCTGTTGCGGCGATTTTAATACCTTATTAGGTAATTAAAAAATTATTAGGTAGTTTAAAAAAAAACAGGTATTCCTGTTTTTTTTTAAAACCGCCGCGGTTTACTTTTCCATGTTTCGTTTGTTATAATATGGTAGAACCAACTTCGTTTTCTATGTCTTTCTATCTATATCAAATATAAAATTTGCAAATACATAGGTAAGTAGTTATGTATTATCTAAAAATTACTGTTTTGTTTATTTACATATTGTTCACCTATTACTAGAAAAAAAATATGCTATTACAAGCTATTTAATCACTAAAAAGTCTACCAATAAGGGTGTAATTAAACTAACATTTCGGATCAGAAAAAAGTTGGCAGCCCTAGTTAAGCAAGCAGGCCTAGCCCCATCCCCATTTCTAGAATTGGCAGTTCTAGAAATGGGGCCTACTAATTAAAAGTATAGGTCGGTAGATAATAATCTACTTTCAATAATTTTTAGGTGTTTAAATATTAAATTCCAGATTGGGATCCACCTCCTGCACTAAACAGATCTAGAAAATTTTCTGAAGGTGAATATCTATAGTATTTTATTGTTTATTAAGTAAGTTACCCATATCATAGTCCATAAAATCATATTTTTCACAATGTCATTGTTAATTTAGTATTATTTTTTGCAGACTCAAGAAATCCTATTATAGTGGTCCCAATTGAAGAATAGAAATAACATTTTGCTAGGCTATTTATTAATTTATCAATAGTTCAAACATCTATTACTATTTTCAAATTTATGTAGGTAATTAAAAACACCCTAGAAAATTATGTTAAAAATGGTATAATATTTACAAATTTAAAAATCACCTTTATACATACACGATAAATAAATAAATACTTAATAAATAATTATTTAACATAATACCAAGTACTTTTTTATTTTAAATAACATCCATGTACAAGGTTTTAACAGCTTCGATCAGGAGATAGCCAAATACTATTCCCAGGAATGAGTAGGTAGGTATATGAAAAAGTAGCTAAAAATCAGTTGCAACAGTTTACCTATAACAAACGAAACATGAAAAAAAGTAGGTAGGTATCTAAAAAATCCATTTTCTTATTCATGTTTTGTTTGTTTTACACATTTGTGTACATCTTTACTAGAAAAATGCCACTGCTCGCTACGCTCACCAATTTGGTCGAATCCGAAAACGTTGGCAACTCTAGTTTATTTCCCCCCTGACTAAAATCCTGAAATATGGATCCGACTCTGTATACCTACTGATATAACAATTCTTGCCTAAAATGTAATTGTTCAGTTGCAGATTGGGATACACCTCCTGCTCCACTCATCAGATCGAAAAAAAAAGGTAAATGAATACCTATAGTATTTTATTGTTTACTAGGGATGACGACTCAAAAACTCTGATTTGTCCGTCCTTTACACTATCAAAAATATCAAAATACTGGACACGTATTTTTTCTTTTGTCAATTAAACAAAAATGCAAAGTTTGAAGTTTTTACATAGCCATGATAAAGAGCTCCCACTCCCAAACTTTGACGCTCTTTATCTCCGTCAATTTTTATATTTGATAAACAAAAAAATAAAGTTGATCTAGCTAACGGACTAATTATATTTTTTTACCAGTGTCCAGTCGTCATTCCAGGTCATTCCTAAGTCATCCTAACTAATATTTTTCATTGTTGATATAAAATTATTTGTTGCAGAATCAAGAACACCTGTAATTGTGGTCCCTGTAGTACAGTTAATACCACCTTCAAAGTAGGTCTTCAAGTTAAAATAGTATACTGCCGTTCTATGCCCAAGAGCGGTAACTCAACTTGGTATACGAGTTTAGAGAAAATTGAGATTCGCTCGCTTGACTTGGCGGGGTCGCTACCGCGACCCCAGATTTTGTGAAATTGAATTTTCGCAGCTAAAATGACTTATTTTAAAGTTTTTAAAATGGTTCAATCATGATGCCCTCTAATTGTAACAAGTATGTTTTAAGCGTCAATATTTTATTTTTGTGGAGATACCATTTTTTCGCTGCAGCATTCTGGCGAAGGCCCGCCTGAGACATAGAAGGTTGCAGGTTCGATTCCTGCCGCGAGACAAATATTTGTATTATGTACTTGCAAATATTTGTCTCTGCTTAGTTAAGCAGCTACATGATGCTGTGTGACGGTGTCCAGCATTTTTATAAAAAAACACCTACCGCCATTCGTTCAGCACTAAGTATACAGAGTCCTTCATACAAAAACATGCATAATTTAATTGTTTGTAAGTACTGAAAATCAATCTAAATACTTTTATAATTTAAATTCAATTCACTAAGTTACATATTTAGCTGCCTAGCTTCTATGGTGATTTGTCATTTGTATGTTGATCCGCTTTGTATGAAAAAAGTAAATGTCTAGATTTTGTATGTATCAAAATTTGCAACATGATGTTTTTACATGAACTAAATTGGTAAAGGGGTTGTGTTCAAAAAGTAAACCTCAGCAAAATATTTTATATACCGCTGTTTAGCTTATTAATTCTGTTATACTGCCTAGTCGGTATCCTAACTAATATCTAATATTATAAATGCGGAAGTGAGTTCAGTTTGCTTGTTATGCTTTAAGGGCTATATTTCACCGGGACACCATGGCGGCGCAACCAGTCGCCGCTACCAACAAAATGTATGGTGGTAACCACACCACACCACACCACCACACTAACTCTCTAAAGAGCTATATACATTTTGTTGGTAGCAACTGGTTGCGCCACCATGCCATGGCCTCCCGGTGAAAAATAGCCCTAACGCCGCAATATTTCATGATTATCGGTTGACTAGTTAACACAACCAATCATTATCAAAAAGTACGAAAGCAAATAGAAAAAGGGTTTTAAAGCGAGCGAATCCGAGAGCGGAGGTTAGTTAAGTATTTAAGTGAGATACAAATATTTTTCTTAGTGGTTTTTTTAATGATACATTGTAGATACAGCTACTTTTCATAGTTCATGGTTTGCAATTTGATATATTTGATGATATGCACCATAAAACCAAAATTTCAAATGTTTGTAATATCACTCTCGGGCTTAAGAGGGCAGTAGTACAAAATTAATCATCATATTACACAAACAATAAATCTTAATAAATTATTTAAAATAATACCAGTATTTTATTATTTATTGTCAATAAAAGCTTAGATGAGGAGATAGGCAAATGCATTTTACTATCACATGATAGTCATGACAAAAAATAATAATTAAAATTAACTAAAATCAGTTGCAATAGCAACATTTGGAATAAAAAAGCAGGGTGATCAGCGGGGTGATCGGCTAACTCTGTTGCGAACAGAAATCATTGACACTGATCCTGTTTTAACCAACTGTGACAGTTTGTCAATAGACGTTCATAGAATTTCGACGGATGCAATGTCAAAGTTTGTAAAAACAGGATTGGTGTCAATAATTTTTTTTGCAACAGAGTTAGCCGATCACCCTTCTGGTATGTTATTTACATGTGCAGAATGGTAATGGAAATATCTTCTTTATAACACTTTGAGTGCTGAAAAACTCAATGGCCCACCTGCAGGATGTTGTCTTTCTCATGTACTGTATCTAGCGTCATATCTCATGTGCGAGACCCCCAGTAAAAAAAAAAAACATCTTCATGACTTTTGTCCCCATTATGGATATCTTCAGATATTGCTCAGTACGCAAATCTATTGAGGATACTTTAACGGGGGGTAGTCAGAGGCAAGTCCAAACATTATGTTCGATACATGCCCACTTTTTGCAAGCACCTAGTATTCCAGGTGACAGGTAGCAAGCCCATCGCCGCTTTTTATTGGAATACTAACCTAGCACATACCTTTCAAACTTTTTAGTTCGAGGGCATGCCGGTTTCCTCACAATTTTTTCCTTCACCATTTCGAGCTTGTCGTAATGTGCACATAAATTTTTCAAAACGAAAAATCCATTGGTGCACAGCTGGGTTTCGAACCCACAACCTCCAGATCTTAAGTCGGGGTAAATCTTACTAGGCCACAATGGCACTGTTAGTGGCACACACCCCCAGTTAGTGACACAATCTACTATATATATCACAAAGTAAATAATAAATGTAATGTAAAGGAAATAAATTATTTACACTACATTCCCCTAAAAACTGAGATCTCCATTAAATAATATTTTCAAGCAAGCATTCTACAACCACCATTAAAAATATAATTTTCTTTATTCATAATCTTAGTCAAAATGTCCATCATCATAGTAGGCATTTTCTCTAGATGCACCTTCATAGTAAGCCAAACTTCGTTTATTTATAGGCATTGGAGTCTTCTGTTTAAACATCATTGCCAATAAAATATAAAATCCCCCGACAATCTTGCTAAAGAAATCGAGTACTCCTAAAAACATTGGAGTAGAGTTTTTAACGAAAATTGACATCTCTCTAATAAGAGCTAGTATGAAGTTACCCAGAAAATTAACAAAAGCTGTGCTGCCTGTAAATATTGCAATAACAAATGCAATTAAAAAAGTGAAAAATTCTTTTACATTACGTATTGATAAAGCGCTTTTGAGACTTAGTACAATGTCAGAGTAGGTTTCGTCAAATGCCACGCTTGTAATAGCTTTGTTCTCTGAAGATTCTTTGAGCTTCTTAGTACCTGTGAGTATGGGCTCAACTTCCAAGAATGCATCTGTGATATGTCGGACACATTTAAGGGCAACCATAATTTCTGCCTCTCTAAATTTTAAAGTTTTGATTTGGAACCAAAACACACCGAAAGGTTGATTATCAATCTCAGTACAGAGGCATACACCACCTGCCGGGCTGCATCCAAAAAAGTCAGTTTCTGTTATACCAATCCAGCTTCCTATTGCTATGGAACTTAGTTTATGTTGCACCTCCAATAGGTCCCTTTTCAACTCTGATTCTGCTGCACTAATCACAACTATATCACGGTAACCAATACGTTGGTTTATTAATCTTCTCTCAATGTATCGACCCAGAAATATTCGTGACTTCAAAGTTTCTTTTGCGTAATTTTTAACTTTCGTAGATTCAACATCCTCAATACATTCGTACTGAGATGAGGCCACTGACGAGTTGAAAGACGAGCTCTGTTGTAGCGCACTCATTTTCCCACGTCTCGTTTGCTGTTCTTTCACTTTAATATTTTGATGTGATTTGGACTTTTTGGAAAATAATTGTTTTGGTTGGAGATTGGTTACAATTTACAAACGTCAAACACAGATCACAGATCACACACAGACACAGACAGTAGTACACGTACATAGTATATGCTATGAATCTTAACCTAGACAGAGAAAGCTATAGACGACGAGATAATTCATCTCATTCTTTCAAGAAAGAGAACTACTTATGCGTGCTTCATGCAAATAAGGGAGACCGCACTATAGATTTGCTGTCCCTTATCGCGTGCCGGTTTTTTCGTTGTTTAGCGCAACATTGCGCTAAACAAACTTTGGCAGCTAGCAGCAGTTTCGGAAGATTTTGTGAAAAACTTGCTTGAAACTAAATTATTACCTAGAAAAATTATGTTTCATCTATTGTAAATCAATAATAACAAATGAATGTTATGGATTTCTCTATCAAAATGGATCGGTGTAGTGTATTTTGGTGCAAAAGTGGCAGTGATCAAAACATTCCGGATTTGTCTTTTCATTCGTAAGTATCGTACTTTTGACGAGGTATTTATTCAAAAATGGATTGTTAACTAGACTTCCACAATAAATAACAACATTTAGAGCAGAAATCTGTAAGAAAATAAGCCAAAAAGTGAAATTCAATTTTGTTTTGTTTTGTTTGGTGTTGCCGGCATTTGAAATGAATTTTGCCCACTGCACATTAATTTTTGGCTCAACTTTCATTTATTTGTAGTGAGCTAGGCAGCTGGAACTTTTGTCACAGATAGGTCTATATCTAGGAAGCCTAAATCTAAAATGGCGTAGTGCGGAACCAAATACTTTTTGAGATATGATTATTTGAAAATTCATCTTCTTTTTATTTATGGCCTCTGTGGTATTTTTTGGTGATTCGACATTGACAATGATATTTCTCGTTGTTAATGTAATACGTTGAATAGACAGTCGGTTATTAGATTTTTTACAACCACCTGGAAATCCTTCTCGCAGCAGTAGGTTCTAGGACACCCCAACTTGAGTAGCAAAGGTTCTAGATATATCACAGAACTGACGCAGATCACCCCGATGCCACGTAGTCTTGTGGTCCCTATGCGTAGATTGGATATAAAAATGTGGAACCAGAAATTCGCGTGGAAGATCCTGAGTGGAGCTAGCCCGCGAGGACGAGTGGACGAAGCGACACTCAGGGCCGACGAGGTCAAATACCCGAATCAAATATCCATTTTTATGATTTGAAACTGTTTTTAAACTGATCGTAGGTCATAGGTCCCTCTCCCGGAAGTGTGTTTTGACGTATATTGTTTAATTTTTTTTGTCTCGTTAACCTCAAAACTTAATTATTTTTTTCTCAGAAACTGTGAGATTCCCCCTTTTAGAGGGAGAGTCCTCACTCCCTCCCTGCCCTTCCCCACCCCATAAGTTCATTACATATACAGGAAAGTCGTTTCATTTTTATTAGAACTTTAAATTATATAATTTCTTTGGTTCATTATTATTTGCATAGCCCGGTTTAAAGATGACGTTTTAATTTCAGGATAAAAAACCAAAGGGCCACGTAATTCAATGGATGGTAACTGAAAATACACCTGTATGTCTCCAGTTATGTGAATCTTCCACAGTAAGTATAAAAAACTTTAGTCTATTTTGATACTGATTTTATAGTTTAAAAGCCATGTGCTATATTTGGTCAACCTTGACTAACCGAGGTCTTAATGAATGTGTAGGAAAATAGACCACCAAAACCAAAGAATTCATTATTTTTTTATATGTTGTGCTATTAAATGTTAGGTTATTTTTATTATTATTATTATTATTATCATACCTACAATGGTAGAATTCGTTCATTTTTGTCTTGGTTTAAAACTGTTTTTTTTTATTTCAGACTAGAGAACCAGAGGCTACGTTAAATCAACGCATCATTCAGATTTAAAACGGATTCGGGATTCGTCAGTCACAACTGACAGCATTTTTTGACAATTCACCTATATGCCCCCAATTATTTAAATCTGCCACAGTAAGTAAGTATCAAAAAGCCTAAGCTATATTTTATCAAAACCGGGTAAGTGAAACCCAAGATACTGCTTGCCTTCTCCGAAGTACCCGCAAATTTAATTAGCTAGTTGTGGTGTTGTGTGTGTGTTCTATTCCCACTGCGGGGCAAGTGTTTGCATGTTCTGTTTGGGGCTACATGATGTTGTGTGATTACGTCCCGCATTATTTATTTATTTACAATGGACTTTGGCTGATAGGAAAGAAACACTTTAATGTTAGCTCCAGTTTTCAAAAAGTTTTCACTAAGATTTTATACTAGCTTCTGCCCGCGGCTTCGCACGCATGGTACCTGGATAAAAAATAGCCTATAATGTTATTCTTGGTGTAGTTCTACATAATGTGCAATGACAATTTGTTATATAGGTACACCTAGTTAACTACCTACAAAGCCTCGGTCTGCCTACTATATAACCATATTGCTAAATTGACCCTTAGACAGGGTTTATGTGAGATACCTTACCTAGAACCTGTAACACAATGCAATTTAACACCATGTAATTTACTCCGGTGATCTTCGCAGTTCATCTTGGTTAAGCAACACTCCGCCCGGACACTACTTATATGGGTGATCTGGATGGCATTTAGATCTGAGCGCTTTCGCCCTTCGGAAGGCACGTTAAGATGTTCTTCCTGGCTTTTTCAGTTGTTAGCCATGTCGGAGGCTTTCGGGTGGCCTAAAAATTCCGACATCAGAGTTGGCCACTACTTCATACGAAGAAGAAGAAGACCAATATGTTCCATGCCTCAATTCATATGTTTCATCATTATCATCAGCAGCAGCATTAATAGCTTGTTATATTTCCCAGCCAGAACGATGAAGACCTTGTAAAAGCAATAAATTTATTGTATTGTATTGTATTTGTATCTAAATTTTGCGTGAGGGAGAAATAAACTATACTCAATACCTTTCGCCTTTATTATATTAGTAAGATTGCTAGCCTTTTATGTACGTATTTTCTACAGATTACATTTGTTATGTTTAAATACCAAAATTAATTTTTGATTACTGTTTTTAGGGTAAATCACCATCATACACACCACGAAGGCTGCGGAAAAAAATTGCGTTGGACTGCTAAGCTATTAGAAGATACGCGCAAAACTGCGAGCTCTTGGGGAAAAAAGTTGGCGTTTTATAAAAAAGTAGGGAATTTAGAAAATATGATTGCAGAATCGAAAGCATATTTTCTAAATGTTGTAGTTTTGGAGAAATAAAAATATATTTCCTATAATTCTATTCTTTTTAGTATGTAGGAATTTTGAAAGCGTATACAAGACATGCGTGAATGACAACTTAGGACACAAATAAATTATAGGATATTTTTGCCGTTCTGTAAAAAATCAATGCAAAATATATCTTTATTCATGTCCGTTAAAATATTCAATAGTCTCCCCGAAGACATGAAAGATTTGACACTTAGCCTTTTTAAAATAAGACTTTACAAATGGCTTGTAGATAAATGCTTTTATACGATTAAATTGAATGTATTAAAACTAAATAATAATTTACTATTTTTATTTCTTCATTTGAATGGTTAGTTTTCATTTTGACATATATTTATTAAATAATATCGATTCTCAACTTAATTATTGTTAATTAAAAGTAACCGATATTAATGATAATTAATGACATATATACATATAACAATTTAATATTTGCACGCTTCTGTAATGAAGTATAAGTATGCGATCCACATAGCCTTTAAGATTTTCCTTTGTAATTACCATACTTTTATGCAAATAAATATAATTTGATTTGATTTGATTTAAAAATTATATAGGTAGGTGCATTCAATCAAATTTGCTAAACATCCTTCCTTCCCTAACATATTATCAAAAGTCATTAAAATTTGTTAGTGAAGGTAGATTATAAATGAAAAAAAATTCGTGTAAATGAAAAAATTGATAGATTAATACTTTACCTGCAGTATTAATTGATAGATTAATACTTTACCTGCATGACATTAATTTCTTGTTAGATTTATATTTTACCCATTATCATCATCAACCAATAGCAGTCCATTGCTGGACATAGGCCTCCCCTAATGAGCGCCTGAGTCCCTGTCCTGAGCTCGATGCATCCAGCTTCTACCAGCAGCATTTCGCAGATCGTTACCACCTGGCCGGAGGGCGTATTATCAGTATATTTTACCCAAATCTATGGAAATTTTAATTATGTGGCAACCCTGCAGTTGAAATGAGAAAGACTAGGGTGGCCACGCAAACTATAAATCTATATATATACTTAATCTATGAATCTTAAGAATGAATGATTCTTTCAATTCATTCTAGCGTTGCCACCTTAGCCCTTTTCGGGCTAGATCTAGCACTCTTTACCGTAAGTGAACTCGTTTTTCCTTTTATTACAATATTTAGCCCGGAAAGAGCAATCTAGCCCTTTTAACATGACGATACAAAACTTTGAAAATTCGCACCGTGCCTACTGAGTAATCAAAAAATGCGCGCCCCGTAGCATACATTTCGTCAGTCACACTCAAGTCAACACCTGCCATAATTAGTGATATCTCAGGAAGAAACAGAAAATGTAAATGAAATACCTTGACAATATAATGAATTACCTAAATTCTTAAAAAAAAATAAGATATGCCTAAAATAAAAATGTCTTTACTCTATAAATGATTTATTAGATTAATAGGTAACGTACAAAGTAACGTATTAGGTATTATAATGTTGTTATTTAATCAAATCAAATCAAATCAAATCATTTATTGCGTACATGTTGTTTACAGAGGTCTTAAATTCTATGTATAGTTTCAACATGAACCCTGTTAGGGCATGGCAAAATTTAGGCATCTTGCTAGGTGGCATAATATAATAAAAATTTCTTACAAACTAAAATACATTATAACTAAAATTGCACAAAAAAAAAACAAATAAGTAGGTAGTAAGTAAATCAACATTTACCATTTAACTTAAATAATAATTAACATTTTTATATAATACTAACAAATTATCTTCTAATCAAAGAACTCTTGCAGCGAGTAAAAGCAATTTTTTAATAATAATTTAAATGTATTAATTTTGTTTTCTGCTTGGATTTCTAGCGGTATTCTGTTAAATATTTTAATAGACATTGCATGGGGGCCCGTGTGGAATATTTTTAGTTTTGAAAACGGAATGGTTAATCGGGTTTTTGGTCTCAGATTTTGCGGTCGCGAATAGGGATGAAACAGGTGGATATTCTTTTTTACTAATATACATACTTCTAAGATATATATAGATACGAGGGTAAGAATTTTGTGTTTTATAAAATATGGCCTACAGCTTTCCATTTGATCGAGATTAAAAATTATGCGAAGGCATCTTTTTTGTAATACAAATAGTTTTTGGGCATCTGTGCTGTTTCCCCAGAGTATTATTCCATACTGTAGCCAAGCATGCGCGTAAGCATAGTATGCACAGATGGCAGTTTTTATGCTGGTAGTTTTTTTTAATTCATATAAGGCGTAGGTAAATCTCGATAACTTAGCATTTACTTTTTTAATGTGTTCTTTCCAGTTTATGTTAGAGTCTATTTGGATTCCTAGAAGAGTGTAAGTGTTTACGCATTCGAGTGGGGTACTGTCATATGAGTATTTTATATTCAACGGTGCTTTCTGATAGGGGTGGAACTGCATGAGCTACGTTTTTTTGAAGTTTAATTGGAGATTGTGTTCGTCAAGCCACTCTATTATTTTTTCTAAGGTGCTATACAGGAGATTATTTATATTTATGTCAGATTTTAATTAATTAATGTCTAGTATTTAAATTTGACTTGGATATTTTTTAAATCGAATGTGTTTTATTATTTGTATTGATTGCATGTTTAATAAATGTTACCTACAAATTATTGTACACCCATTAAGTTGGTAACATAGAGAAACAACTAATATTAAGTACAGGTCTTACTTATTTAAAACCTATGTTAAGCAATAAATAAATTATCTTATCTTATCTTAAAAAATAAATAAAATAAATCAAGAAGAAACCAAAACACAAGATCCAGTAACAAGAACAAAATATAAAACAAGATCAGGGAGAGAAGTAAAGCAACCATAATATTTGTCAAATTATGACATGGAACCAGAAAAACGAGAAATTAAATAAAGTTTATATGATTTTGGAAGATTCCGATCAAGACTCAGATTTTTAGCCCTTTTCATGGAAAAATTAGCTACAGCCCATTCTAGCTTGTTAAAATGCCCTTTTTCAAAAACCAAGGTGGCAACACTTATTCATTCATTAATTTTTGCATGCTGTACCTAATTTTGTAGTCTGTGATTTTTGTTGATCGCAGCGGAATCGGAAAATATCGAAAATTAGCGATTTTGAACAATAAAACGTAATAATGTAACTGTCAATGCATTTCTGATATTACTATGAATAAAAAGTGTTATTCAAATTATCTCTCTTTCATCGTATATTGAAAGTATTGATACACAACAAAAGACAATATGGATAATGCAACTATACAAACACTGGAGACTGCAGCTCAAATGCTAATGGTATTTATTTCTATTTAGCTATTACCATAATTAAATTTTTCACATTAAAAATACCCAATAATCATCACATTATAATACATAGCTGACACAGTGTGTCTCCTGAATCTTGGGTTTCAGTAGTACACCATGATAACACAATATCCAGACCCGATACAAAGAAATCTGCAGGTCATCAAATTTTGAGCTGTTTCGAACACATGAAGACAGATATTGTTGGAGGAACTTATAAGCCAAGGGTTCAGACCAGCCCCTCGGTAGCTGGCTTACTGTGTAGAATCAACCACCCTATCTGCAGGTCATGCAAACATAAAGAGCTTTTACTCTTTTGACATTTGGTTTGGGGATAGCAGGGCACAGCTTCTCGCACCGCCGAAGCTGCTGTCCATCGACAGTCAGGAAATTTAGCTGTGCCAGAGATAGGCTGCGCTATGCCTCAATCAGCCGGCTGCCAGAGCCCAGTTTGTTAGAAGGGTGCACCACAGGCAGGTGCAAAAATTTGAGCTGGATTCAGTTCTAATTCAATTATGTACTTCAACACACCAGCCTATATCAGTCCACAGCTGATAATCAGTATGGGTATTAGAGGTATATCCCTTCTTACAGGGTAGACCTATGTTAGCAGTGGACTAAAAAGGTGTGTTGTTTGTTTGATGTCTGCGTGTTTTTACAAAAAAAAATTGTATCAAAATTATTATTATTATTTAATTATGGACGAGCAGCTTGACGTTGATATGTCCATTTCAGGCAGTATTAAAAGCAACATTAAGTCATTGTTTCTGTCACTTTTTTTATCACTGATTTATTTAGCCGTAGCCAGTTGTTGAGATTATTTTTGAAGTTGCTTACTGATGTAGCCGATACAACATCTTCAGGTAGCAAGTTCCAGCTATGGACCACTCGTTTACTAAGGAAGTGATGAGCGACCATGGTGTTGGTAGAGGCTCTCATTCGTTAAAGGTGGTGGCCACGAGAAGGTGTTTATAAATAGTATATCAGTCATGTGGTTCCTTTAGTACAAGCTCTGCTTAGTTCAGAGCTAGATGATGCTGTGTAATAGTGTCCAGCATTATTTAATATTTTTTACTCTTAAATTTACTTCCACCTGCATCTTTGCATAATGGTACAAGTTCGTAGCTGACTGCAGACCGCAATAGCAGGTGACATATCGCTGTAGCTAGCGTAGCTAGTGACACATTGTCTGCTGCTATGGCTGAACATCAGATGATAGTGTTGCTCTACTGCATAGGGGCCGTTCAAGTATTACGTAAGCAGATTTATTACAATTTTTAACCCCCCTCCCCCTTGTCAGCAAAAGTAAGCAAAGCCCCCCTCCCATGCTTTACATAAACATTGGTTCCTTTAAGCATTTTTATTAGATGAGCGCATCGCGCGCGGTAATTCCTCTACTCGGTTTTAAGAGAGTCCCTAATCATATTAATTTTGTGGGGATCCCCGAAAATGAGTGTCGTTTTAAAACGTAGACAATGTGTGGGTTGCCAATGTGTAAAAAAATTAATAACTCCTACTGACGTAATTACCATCTAGACCCCCCTACCCCCATGTCATCAAAAATAAGCAAAGCAAAGACCCCCCCGCCCCACTATAGTGCTTACGTAATACTTGAATGGCCCCATATCAGTAGTAACCAACTGGTATACGGCGCTGTCTGCCGCCTGCAGTCTCATGCTGCGACGTTTCGTTGTGACATGACGCAGCGACACGTTGCCTGCTGCCGCTGCCTGCAGTCAGCTACCAACTTAATTGTGCAAAATGTCGACACTCATTCTGCAGTTTAGGCATGAAGGAACATCTTGCATACAGCATCAGATTCTCTAATGTTCACCTTTATAATATTAGTAGGATACTATTTTCAATTAATTTTAGGCACCACCAAATATGGTGACATCAGAGCAGCGTCATCAAGCTGAAAGTGTGTTCCTTGAATTCCGCGCATCCAAGAACCCATATGAGATGTGCCGGGAACTCTTAGAAAAGTCATCATCAGGGTATGTGTTGTTTGAAGCAGCCAGCTTGCTTAAAACAGGCCTTATAAGAGAATGGAATTTGCTCTCGGAATCTGATATCTCATCATTGAGGGAATACCTTCTGAATTATCTACTGAGAAAAGATGCTCCACCGTTTCTGAGGGAAAAGCTTCTACAGGTATGACATAATAATGTATTTATTACAAATTTTATTGGAACTAAAGTCTTATAACTTTACTTATTTTCGTTATAAACACAAAGTCGAAGAAAAAGAAAGAAGAAGAGGTCTACTTACTTCAGCGCTCATAAAAGATCTTGGTTAAGCAACTCTGTCCGGTCACTACTTGGATTGGTGACCGTTTAATGACATTTAGATCTGAGTGCTGCTGTGCTTCGGAAGGCACAATAACATTTTGGTCCTGGCTTTTTTTATGTCGGAGGCCTAAAAATTCCGACGGTTGGCCATTAGCTCATATGAAGAAGAAGTAGTTTTAAATGCCTAAAAATAATATACATAATTTATTATATTTGTTAAACATTTACGTATCCATTTTTTCTACCAGACTATAGCTATCATCATCAAACGAGGCAGTATTGATGACAGCGGAAGAGAGAGAAAAGCACTAATCGGAGAACTTGAAAAAATAATCCTGAGCTCACCAATCAACCAGCAGAAACTAGCATGTTCACTAATTCAGGCGATCATGCAAGAATACGCCATAACAGTGAAATCAGCTGACGTGGGATTAATGTGGGATGTCCACTTTCGACTGAAGAAAACATTTGAAGCTTCGGATCTCAAGAGGATATTCAGATTCACTGTCAGTATCCTACAACATATAGTCCGGTCTGGTCATCAACCTGAAGGAGAACAAGCACTTCTTACGAAGCAACTCCTCATGATAGTTGAAGCTGTGTTATGCTGGAGTCATGTGTCACCACTGCTATCGAAACGGCTGATCGGTGCATTCGAGGCTATACACGAAAGTGACTCAGCCCCTGCTTTACGGCTCGGCATGAATTGGATGGATACAATAATGCAGCCTGAATTACTGTCTCTGTTCTTCGAGATTCATTTGTATGTGCGATCGAATCCAGAGTTACTGAATTATTCATTGACTTGTTTGACCCAACTGGCCAGTTTGAGTGGCTACCCTGATGATTTAAAGAAGCAGTATTTTGATTATTATGTGAGCGGTTTTTTGAATGCTATGTCGTATATAAACGAGCCTTATGATAGAGAGTTGTTAGGCATAGCTGATATTTATAGGAGGCTGAATCAATTCTTTAGGCCCGCGGCGATAGCGGCAGCTCCGCCGGCCTTTCTACAGACGTTGACCACGCTGACTTGTCACTGCATTCGAGGGGCTGTAGTTGAGGAAATAGTAAGTTTGTTTTCTTCCTATTATCATCAAAGCAATGAATTTCCAGATTTTGTGTGCCATATAAAAAAAGAGAAATGATACCAGCCTATATCAGTCCTCTGATGGACATAGGCCTCCCGTAATAAAGGGGATATGCCCATAATCCCCACACTGGGCATGCGGGTTGGGTATCGCAGGGCAAAGCTTCTCGCACCACCGACGCTGCTGCCCGTCGGTGGCCAGGGGATGTAGCTGTGCCGATGTAGGCTGTGCTATGCCGCAATCAGCCGGCCGCAGAGCCCCGTTTGTTGTTTAGCAGGGTGCACCACATGCAGGTGGGGTTGGCTTGGGTTCCGAAGATCCCCGGGTTGGGTTGGAACCCCGTACACCCCAATAATAAAATAAACTCGCACACAGGAAACTAACTGTTTCCTGTGTGCGAGTGTCAAAATCAAAAGAAAGCAGTGGATCGAAAATGACGAACGACGACAGTTTTCCTACCAATTTTTGCTGCTTACTCTATCCACAATGACTGTGCCTTGTGCCTAACCAAGTATGGTTGCTATACTAAGGTTTAAAGTCAGGTTTTAGATAGATACTAACGTCTTGACAAGATATGGAAACATACGTGTGCATACTATCTTGCACTTGAAATTTAAACTAGTATTACTTTATGTAGGTATGTATTTATTTATTGTCTTATGTCAGACAGATGAAGAGAGTGTATGGAGAGAGGCTTTGACTAAATTCCTGCATACTTGGAGTTCCCTAGTCAATGATATTGGTGGATATTCTAATGAAACCTTGATGAACCCTTGCATAGAAGTATTCAATACTTATTTACAAAGTAGACTGGCACCACCTGATGGTACAAGGTAAGAAAAGTTAAACTTAGTATTTACGATCAGCTAGTGTTGTAGAATTTCATGGAAGAAAAGTCAAAAAGATAAATTTTACGGCACCGTCACGCAAAAGCAAGTTCTCTTTCGAAACTTTTTCTTAGCTCAATTTGCCTTGTTTGTAAGTTTCTAATCTTTGGACTTTTCACGTTTTAGTTCCAGCAGTAATCTAGTTGGTAACTTATTCTATTCCAGATTAAGAACTATAGAAATAACTTCCATTTTTCATCAAAATTAGTTAAAAGAAAACAAAATCAAAATAAGTTTATTCAATAAGCACATACAGTACACTTTGAAACGTAAATTTTTTAAATTTGAATTTACACTAATTAGTAACGTGACCAAACAGAGAAGAATTGGCAAGAAACTCTGATTAGCTTATATTTGTTTAAAGCCTTATTATTTACAAAGTTTATTACATGGTTTTTGAGGGAGTTGGATACAGTTTCATCCCAAGTTCAGCTGGTTCAGCGGTAGAGCCGTAAAGCACAATGTATACATAAATTATTTTAATCGCATTTATAACTAGTACTAATGGACGTCCCTGCGACTTGGTCCGCGTAAGATATTTTGTTATAAGGACACAGCTATCCGCATCAGCACCTATCGAGTCCAAAACTCTTTCAAGCTGGAACCAACAATACACATTTAGAAAATTTCATTGCTATCGGTTGGGTGGTTTCGGTGATCAGCACTAGCATGTACGAACATATAACCAGCGTGAGTTAACTGTGCACCTCACGTTAGACTTTATATCTATCGTAGTAACCACAGATATAGGAAGACAACTAAAGTCTTAAAATTAAATACGGCTGATATCTACTTTCTTATGTCCAATATCATCAGTTAGAAAGGGATGCATACATATATCTATGCGACTTCAAAAAGTTAATCGTACCAGGGCGCTCGAACAAATTTCTATGCAGGTTTATACAAATGCCCTGGTACGAAGTCGTACGAAGTCGCAGAAATCGCATTGAGATAAAGTATGCATCTCTTTCTAGCTAACATATAAGGACATAAGAAAGTAAAGATCAGCCGTATGAGTTAATGTTCAGAGCATAAATGAATCTTAAGACTTTTTCTATGCCTTAGTCCTATTTCTTTGGTAGTAACTGAATGGACTATGCTATCCGACCGCGGGGTTCCGTGCGTTGTAGCGGGAGAGGGGTCGCATTACAGCGAAGTGCAGATTGTAGTGACATCTGCGGAGTGATTGGCTAACTCTGATGCGAACGGAAATTATTCACACCGATCCTGTTTTAACAAACTGTGACAGTTTGTCAATTGACGTTCATTGAATTTCGACGGATGAAATGTCAAAGTTTGTAAAAACAGGATCGGGGTCAATCATTTTTGTTTGCAACAGAGTAATGGCGGGTTTCTATATTATACCGTTACCGATTACGCCTCGTTTTCCCCTGAAAAACTGTCAAATTTTCGACGCCTCGTTGTAAATTTTTGACAGTTTTTCAAGGACAAGAAATACACAGATTTTTATTGAGATTATAAGTACAGTGTTCTTTTCTTTCCAGACGTGAAGATTGCCCAGACGAGGATATAAGAGATGATATGGAGGGAGACGAGCGTCAGGTGCACAGTTGTAATTTGATGACCATTGGTGCTATAGCTAGAAAGGCGCCGGCTCATTGTGCGCATGTGCTGTTCAGTTTGCTGCAGGATCGGAGCAAACGGTAATATTGACTCAAGTTTGACTTTGCAGAAGTTTAAGATGAGAGTCAGTTGTAGAGCAGCTGTAATTTGATGACTATCGGTGGTATAGCCAGAAAGATGCCGGCATAATATGCGCACGTGCTGTTCAGTTTGCTGCAGAATAGGAGCAAAAGGTAACATTGACTCAAATTAGACTTTGCAGAAGTGTAAGAAGTCAGTTGCACAGTTGTTATTTGAAAAAAAAATATGCTGTTCAGTTTGCTGCAATGTACGAGCAAAAGTAACATTTACTCAAGTTTGACTTTGCAGAAGTTTAAGATGTAAGTCAAACAGTTTTACACATTACAGCAGTTGTTAGTTTTATGACTATCGTATCGGTAACATTGACTGAGGTTTGACTTAGCCAAAGTCTGTTAAGTTTGAGATAACAATCGGTTGCACAGTTAAAACTTCATGAAGATGACCATCGTTGCAATAGCGTTTTAGATGAGAGTCAGTTCCACAGTTAAAACTTGATGATGATGACTATCTGTGCTTTAGCTAGCAAAGTGCCGGCTCATTGTGCGCATATGCTGTTCAGTTTGCTGCAGAATAAGAGCAAAAGGTAACATTGACTCAGGTTTGACTTAGCCAAAGCCTATTATGTTTAAGATAAGCAGCATTACCGTGTTTCGGTTTGAAGGGTGTGGGTGCCAGTGAAATTACTGGTTCATGCCTCAAGTTGATGGACGCAGCGCGTTGCATCGTGGTGCACGTTCTAAACATGCGTGACCTATCAATCAATACTTTGTTATAAGTAATAGTTGCCACTTACAATAGGACGAGAAAGGTTTCCTGATTGATGTCAATTGTGTTATTCAGCACTCAAAGTGAAAAATTATACATCAGGAAAAAAATATCGAAGAAAATGGCGCATCTTAAATATAATCTGTAAGCGCCATTTCGATCATCATAAATGAGCTAAAATAATGTAAAACTTTTACTTAAGGCGACGATACATGTCAAACCTCCCTCTCGCTCGCACTATTCAACATTTTTGAAGATATAAAATCACTGAATGTAGTTATGCAAAATACCAAACCTTCACGGCCTAGAAAATAACAATACAAATGTTCAGCAATAATATCATGTTGAACCAAAACGTTTTTTGTTGGTGTATAAAAAAAATTGCACCAAAAATTGATCACATTGGTGCAAGTTTTTTGGTAAGAAAACGGCATAGAATCAAAATCATATTATTACTGAACCTTTGTATTGTTATTTTCTAGGCTGTGAAAGTTTGCAATTTTGTATAACTACATTCAGTGATTTTATATCTTCAAAAATATTGAATAGTGCGAGCGAGAGGGAGGTGTGACCTGTATAGTCGCCTTAAAAATAATTATATCTTCCTACAGATTAGAAACTCAACTGCAGCAAATGCATATGGGGAAACTTCAGTTGAGTAGTGGAGTGGAACTGACCTCGCTGTTTGAAGACTTACACTGGATATTGATGATCACAGGTACTTAGTTCTTCATGTCAATAGTTAGATTTTTAAGAAAGCATTTTAATTTCTGTCTGCTGGCTGAGCTAAGACAAAGATGTAGTAACAGGTAGGTAGTAACATGTATTATACAAAGGTATTACAAATAACCTATCTGAACCTGTGTTTGGTCAACAACTTGCCTTGCTAATTATAATTCTTCCACTGCTGCGCCCACAGTTATAGGAAGACAACTAGATAAAGTCTTAAAATTCAATACTGCTGATATCTACTTTCTTATGTCCAATATCATCAGTTAGAAAGGGATGCATACATATATCTATGCGACTTCAAAAAGTTAATCGTACCAGGGCGCTCGAACAAATTTCTATGCAGGTTTATACAAATGCCCTGGTACGAAGTCGTACGAAGTCGCAGAAATAGCATTGAGATAAAGTATGCATCTCTTTCTAGCTAACATATAAGGACATAAGAAAGTAGAGATCAGCCATATGAGTTAATGTTCAGAGCATAAATAAATGATTTTATGACTTCTTCTATGCTTTAGTTCCTTTTCTTTGGCTGCGCCTCATGTCAATGTCACTTTCTTGCGCGTCTGTCACTGTGTACGGAGCGTTGTTTTCAAGTTTTTTTTTTTACTTATTTTAAAATTATTGGATAAGTGGATTGTAGGTTTTGTCTGTTTATGTGTATGATTCTGTTTTTATAGATATATTTGTTCTTGAAGAGATTGCTTATAGCAAAGACCGCATTGTACCTTTTTAATTTACCTGTAAAAAAACATTTTTAAGCTATTGCATAGCTTCTATCGAGGGCCTTGAGCGCGGGGACCGAATCCAGAAATTCCGTAACGAAAAAAAACCTCACGCTCCCCACTCCGACGGGCACGGAGGTGTGGCTTGAAGGCCGTGCATTGTCTAACGTCGTTTCTTTTCGGCAGTCTTCGACACAGTGTTTGTGGGCGTGCAACTAGACGTATTTTTAAGCTATTGCATAGCTTCTATCGAGGGCCTTGAGCGCGGGGACCGAATCCAGAAATTCCGTAACGAAAAAAAACCTCACGCTCCCCACTCCGACGGGCACAGAGGTGTGGCTTGAAGGCCGTGCATTGTCTAACGTCGTTTCTTTTCGGCAGTCTTCGACACAGTGTTTGTGGGCGTGCAACTAGACGTATTTTTAAGCTATTGCATAGCTTCTATCGAGGGCCTTGAGCGCGGGGACCGAATCCAGAAATTCCGTAACGAAAAAAAACCTCACGCTCCCCACTCCGACGGGCACAGAGGTGTGGCTTGAAGGCCGTGCATTGTCTAACGTCGTTTCTTTTCGGCAGTCTTCGACACGGTGTTTGTGTGCGTGCAACTAGACGTATTTTTATTTAATAAAAGAAAAAAAATTGTTTTCTTATCGGTCACCACGCTCAAAAAGTGTAACTTGAATTAATATCAAAGAAAAAGAAATACTGCATAAATAAAATAAATAAATAATTATAATTGCATAAGTTGATACAAAATGCTATGCAATAGCTTTACCGCGGTAGTCCCCGAGTGCCACACGTCTTTTTTTTAATAAAGATTTTATCTATATATCTATGAGATACATTAAGCAATCTAAAATGTAATCTAATCCCCGACATTAAATACCTATTTCGTTTCACAGGACATTTCCTAGCGCTAGACGCAACTGAAGACGATACTCTTCGGATGATACCTTCAGAGCTGATGCAGTTTAGTGTCAGTGAGAATGCCAATGTGGAGAAATCTCTCGCATATTTAACTGAAACCAGCAATGATCCTGAAAATGTGGACCCTATTATCAAGTAAGTTGGGTTCAGTTTCGAAACAAGAGTCAGTAGCGAATTGCAGGTCATAATCTTGATCAGTATCAAGAGCTTATGGTAAAGAGAAATAATGCTATCCAAAAAAGACTGGCCGAGAAATACACAGTGTAGAGATAAGACAAAATTACAATGATAAATTATTCCTGTTTTACTATCTTTGATGAATAAATCTTATGATAGGTATACCATTGAAAGCGGTTGAAAATGTTTATGTAACTTTCTATCAGTAGGTAGGTCATCAGTGTGAGAACACAATAGCCTAAATTATGCAATTTTTATCTGTTCCGATCTACATCCTGTATATTGTTGTTTTATCTACACAGTGCTTCAAAATTAACATTTAACCCTTCTTGAAATAGTGTAACCTTGAATACTGTGAATATTTTTAGACACCTTCTTGCTTATGCATTATTGAAATAGGGCAGTAGGTAGCTGTGCGTAAGTTGATCAATATGTATCGGATCGATTTCCTCTGCGGGATAGACCCTACTATTATTATAAAGGCAAAAGGGTGGATATTACTCCTTCACACCAAAAATTACTGAACGGATTGAACACAAATATTGCACCTAGTATGCGTAAGTAATGTATGTATGTTCTAGATCAGTAACAGCATGTATGATAATTTTGATCCAGGTAAGCGCGAGCGAAGGGGAAAGCTAGTATTTGTAAAATGTGACGCACGATTTCTGTGTTTGAGGTTAGGAATATGTATCCACCACACAAGCCTATATCAGTTCACTGTTAGACAAAGGCCTAAGATATGCCCATAATACCCACGCTGGGCATGCGGATTGGGAGCGCGGCATAGCTTAATAGCACCGCCGACGCTGGCGCCCGACGGCGGTCAGGAAATTTAGCTATGCTGTATTAGGCGGTTCTATGCTGCAATCAGCCGGCCGCCCGAGCCCCGTTTGTTGTACAGCAGGGTGTATCCACAGGAGGTAAAGGTTGCCTTGAATTCCGAAAATGTAGGTTGGAACCGCGAACAACCCAGGAATATGTATGCTACCATAAAATATTATTAGCGTCTTTTTTTTATTTAATATGGGTCAGCTCTTGACCTCGAGGCTTGCATAGGCAAGGATGAGGTCGACGATGGGGCGAGTTGTCCCAGAAGATGCCTATTAACTCTCTTTTTGAGACCGTCATTTATAATTTCGGGTTTTCAACAGGCTTGTGGGTCAAATAATCCGTATCAGCACATGGGAATGCCTCGCGTTGAATGCTGGTTTGGGCAGTGTGTTCAGTCCAGAGCTATCTGCCACTATCTCTTGGCTTCTGAAGATATGGGCGCATTCTTATCTAAAAATAGAACCTTCTGAGTATACTGAGGTAAGTACAACTGGCTACATCATCACTAAGTGTAAAAAAATATTGTAACATTGAATAAGAATAGTCCAAGCAAAGATACTTGTTGAACAAGCACATAGCAAAGAAACGAATAGTATAAAATTAAGATAAAAGTTTTGAATCTATTATTAAAAATAACGAACGTAGTGCTTAAAAATACTCCTATGAAATTGGAGGAATATAGTTAGCTAAATCGAAATTTCATCGTATCTAAAGCCAATGACCAATCCATGTATTTGTAACTTAACGAAAAAAGCCATGGTTTATAAAGAAGATTTTCATTATATTGCATTGACGCCTTCTAGGGTGCAGTGGGCGAAGGCCCAACTAAGACGCAAAAGGTTGTGGTTTTGGTTATGTTTCTATGATCTGCAAATATTTGTCTCGCGTCTGGGTGTTTTCTATGTACCTACATACATAACTAAATAATAAAATATTAATTACAAAAAAAAGTAGAATACTAGTCATGTGGTTTCCATAATTCAAGCTATTCTTAGTTTGGGGCGATATGATGCTATGTGATAGTGTCCAGCATTATTTATTTATTTTCCTGCTAAATGGAGTGATGATCTGCGAAAGGCTGCTGGTAGAAATGCGTAGAGTTGAGGACAGGGTGTAATGGTACTCATTGGGGAGGCCTACTATATCCAGCAGTGGACTGCTATAGTTGCTATGCTTTTATTATCGATTTCGATAGCGTTTTTTGAGTCTATATACTTGTACTATAGATATCTCGTGTGATGGAAAGTGCGTTCGGCCAGCGTTCCCCCGGCGTGGCGTGGGCGTGCTCGCGACTGGCGGCGCGCGTTTGCACGTGCCTCCGCCATCTGCACGCGCAGCCACCAGCGGCCCAGCACGCGCTGAAGCTGCTGCTTCTGATCGCCTACTGGTAACTATCCCGCGTCTTTGTAGCGTAACGTGGACGTGGCGTGGGCGTCGCGTAGAAATGTCACATTAAATTATTAGGCGTGACAATTAAGAATTAAGAGACACAATCTAGAAGAGATGAGACGATTCGCGAAGAATGCATGAGTCAGTGGATCTCTTTACGAACGACTAAAATTTAAGAAAAGATCAGACAGCACTTTGGATTATTGTTGTGGAAACAACATTCCAGAAGTCGCAGAATATAAAATGAAAAAAAGGCGTGGAACAAATGAGATGATAAAAATGACGTTCCCATTGTACAGAAGCTGGTATTTTTTTCTTATAAAAATAGGAAACTGTTTACTAGACGAAAAATAATACATTAATTCTAGCTTAGTTTTCTAGATGAATCTGCTTAAAGTTTCCTCATAGATACCACAAATGTTAATAACCAACCTATAGATCTTTATTTTACACATCAAAAACCTTATAAGGGTTCTCAATACAAACTTTTACTAAGGCAAGCCTGATGAAATATTTCATAAAGATTTCTAGATACATGATTCTTTTATTCACAGGAACGATACGCTCTCCCAATGCGACGAGTTTCGTGCTCTTGTGGAATGGGAGATATCTGGGAACAATCTATCTGGCGATTTGAAGCGGCCGCTTTATAAAGCGTTTGCTTTAGTTTCGTGGGATGCTCAAGGTAAAAACCAGAAAAAATGCCTAGACCATATTTTCTTAACTTTGATATAGAATAGAACAAAAGCCTCGAAGGTCAAGGCAGGCTAATAAATAATAATAATAAAAAAAAGATTAAAACAATGACAAAACGAACTCGCAAAGAGAATTATAGCCTAAATGAATATTTAAATAATTAAATTTGTAACGACACTCTATTAATATTTGCATGCCTGCATGCAGGCTGAATACATGTACTATCATAGCTATAAGACCTAATTGTGAAATTAATTTTATGTATTCTAGCAAATAAACGTTTGAATCTTGAATCTTGAAGATACGAAACAGGCTGGGGGTGGGTTTTAGCTGTCCCGGTGTTAGGGTGTGTTTCCATTGAGACGAAGCAAATCAATTCGCTTCAAAAAGGTAGACGAAATCACGTCAGGTAAACGAAATTCTATTGATAAATTTTGCACATCTCCATTCCTCTCCGCCTCAATGGAAACGCTAAGGGTGCGTTATGCCGCAATCAGCTGGCCGTCAGAGCCCCGTTTGTTTTTAGCAGGGTGCACCACGGACTGGTGAGGTGGGCTTGGGATTCCATCTTCGGAATACACCGAAAGTTGCGCGTGCAATTAGTTTAGTGGTATCCGGATTTGAATTAACTTGGCTGACAAAAAGCCCAAGCGCGGCGGTTTACTAATTTCATTAATTTTAATTCTTATACATTTGAAAGTGAGGATGGATGGTTGAATAGATCGATGGATGGTTGGATGGATGTTTGTTACTCAATCAAATCAGAACGGCTGAACGGATTTAGGTGAAACTGGAATATACGTAGATTGTGACCTATATTAGAGCTTGTACACAAAACTGCGAATAGGCGCGATGCGAATTCGCCTCAGAAAACTTCGACACTAATTGCTGCGATGCGGTTTCGTGCAGCAAGGCATCTCTCTTCATAATTCATTAATCTAACATTGCAGGAATGAGCGATGCAAATTTTTGCAATGCGTCGCGCGATTTTTAAGATTCGACGTCGTATCGCAGTTTTGTGTAAAAGGCCTTAACATACCTACCACGCTACTTTTTAGCCGCGTACCGCGCGAGCGAAGCCGCTGGCGGCTAGTGGTATAAATGATTACAAAATTAACAGGTAATTAGCTAGTTATATAAAACATTACGAAATTATCAGGTTTACTAAAAACACGGCTGGTGGAGAACACAATGGCCCTGCAAGAGAAGCTGAATACACTGAGGAATATGGACATGGACACGGAACCGGTACGGAATATGCTGGCATGTATCCTCGATTGTTTCATCGGATTCAATGATGGATTTATGGAGGTAAGTTATCTAACACCTTGCAATTTCTTTAATGCAATATAGGCTTGATCTAATTTACCCTAAAGGAAAGACGTCTCCGTGGCGACCTCATTGAGACCTTCAAAATCCTTTCTGGCATCTATAATCTGACTAAAATTAGCAAAATTTTAGAATGACAGAAAGCTTGAAATCTTCTTGAGGCCACAACCGTAAGCCGTGCACAATTTAACACCAATGCTGGGAAACACTTCCAGTACCAGAGTGGTCCACAACAGTTGTTACTGCTTCTTCTATAAACTTGTTCAAGAATAAAGTCACAAAACATTACATCACGTTTTTCCGGAACGTGCTCTACGATGCAACGCCCTACGTCCATCAACTTGAGGCATGAAGATGATAAGCCTCTTGTGCCTGTAATTTCACTGGAAATCATACCCTTCAAACCGAAACACAGCTCAGCTGCTTCACGTCTAATATCTAATCACGTCATATCTAATCTTCTATGTTTCCCAGTTGGGGTCAATGGACCAGGAGTTTATAATCCTGATGGATGTTTTAGAGAAAGTACCCTCTATAATATACAAGTACCACAATTATCCTGGTGTGGTGTTGCCAGCGTTGGAACTTCTCTCCATCAGCGCGAAGAAAATACTCTCTTCTAAGCATTCGCAGAACAGGACAAAGTGAGTTGCTAGTGTGTAATGACTTAGGCACTTGAAGATGTTGGTCTCGGCATTTTCAGTCTCTAAGCTATAGGAGTGTGTTCATGTACAACGATTCTGGAAGGTCGGTAAAAAAGTTATTCGATAAAAAGCTAAAAACAAATGTAGAAGAGTATCTTCAAGTTGGTCAAGAGTATCTTGCTAAGGCAAGGCTCGAGAGCTTAAGCCATCGTCGCGAGGTTGCGTGCTTGTCGGTCTTTTATAGATTGTACTTCGGAGAGTGTGCGCAGGAGCTACATGACCTTATTTCGCATTCATTTTTCTTCCATATGAGCTTCAGACGCACTGCTAACTACCACCCGCATCAAGTTGATATTCCATTGATACAGGACTAAGCGCTTCCGAACATCATTTATAATGCGCACTGCTAAAATATGGAATCAGCTGCCAGCGTCTGTTTTTCCATTGACTTACGACCCTAACGGCTTCAAAAAGAGAGTTAATAGGCATCTTCTGGGAAAGCTCGCCCCATCGTCGACCTCATCCTTGCCTATGCAAGCCTCGAGGTCAAGAGCTGGCCCATATTATATTTAAAAAAAGACAGATAGACCATTCTAAAAATGCACGCCCCTCAACATAAACAAGCATTGCTATACTTGTGTGCGTGCTGCAACTTTACTGGAAACAGCTAAGAGGTCAACTAAGTGTGCTATCAGTCCAGTGTAGGTATTGTATGGAGCGCTCTTTGTATGGGCGACTCATTTATGCACTAGTTGACCGGCAGATCCAGCCTGAACAACCAATGACAAAGACCAATTTATGTGTAAGTGTAACCGCGGTGGAGGGGTGTGCATTTTTAGAGTGGTTTGTCTACAATTTTGGGTAGTCACTGTCTAAAGGCTATCCAAGATTTTCGACTATGATGTCACTTGGATCGAGGGCATAATTGGATAGTGCGCTGCTAGCTTTGATGAGTTGCTGGTTCAAGTCGCGCCATGTTCAACTCGAAAACGTTTTGAATGTTTGAAAATCCCCTGCTGATCTGCTGATAAAAAAAACTGCCTGTTTTAACGATACCAGAGACTGATAAACATTCATTGTAACACCCAATCTCTAACCAAACATCTATGTTCCATCCGCACAAATGTCCTGGACGAGAATCGAATCCTACAACTCAGAAAGCAGAGAAACTACCATCTGAGCTATAAGGTGATGCTATATCAAGTTCATATTTTGTAGGTTCCTCGAGATTTGTAACACGACATTCGAAGTGTATCAAAGATGGAATTCTGGAAAACTAACTAATATAGCACACGACGCTGAAGAGGAAGCCTACGATGTAAGTAAAGTACTTCTTTAAACTTACATAATAAATAAATAAATAAATAATGCGGGACGTAATCACACAGCATCATGTAGCCCCAACTAAGCAGAGCTTGTATTATGGGAACCACATGATTGATATACTACACATATAATTTTTTTTTGTAAATACATACATATCATATATAGAAACACCCAGACCAGAGACAAATATCTACAGAACATGCAAACATTTGTCCCACAGCGGGAATCGAACCAGCAACCTTCTGCGTCTCAGGCGGAACTTCGCCCGCTGCGCCACAGAGGCCGTCAATAATCTAATACTTTTTACATAATCCTCTCCATCCAAAGGTTGTCTGGAAGAGATCGCTTACAAGCGATAAGACCACCCATGGTACCTTATATTTATTTTAAGTTTTGTCTGTTGTTTCTTAAATTAAGGTGTACAATAAAGAATTTTCATTCCTTCATTCATTCTTTAGCCAATCACGATTTGTAAGCAATCGAACGGGGAAGTGGTCTTGGTTTGTGTCCACAATATTTCAATTGAATTCATTTATTGTCAGATAACATGATCCAACCTAATTTGCGATGCCTAAAAAGGGTAAATAAGTTCTGTACTTTTAATAACTAGTCCTAAGACCTAATGTTACCTACACTTATTTATGCAAATAAAGATCTTGTATCTTGACTTGACCCGAATGAAAGATTTTATCATTGCCGAGTCCTAATTTTTCGCTATGACCTTCAAGAAATATGATATAGGAATATGATCTCAAATTAACTTTATTAATCAATCAAAATGTCTTTTTGCTGGGAGTAAATGTAAATGGACACCCTTTCCCGCAATTGGACTCCAGTTGGTCCATTGTGCGTGTTTGCTGGGAGTATATTGTCCACGTTTCTTGAACTGCTAATTTAGCTATGCCAGTGTTAGGCTGCGCTAATCCACAATCAGCCGGCCGGAAGAGCCTCGTTTGTTAGTTAGGAGGTTGCACCACGAGCCGGTGATGTTGGCTTACTAGGTACTAAGAAGGAGGTTGTAACCCTTAACACCCAGTTAAGCGCTAGACCTGTTAATGAATCGAACATTTCAGGACATCTGTTCAATAATGGAGATAATCTGCAATGTGGCGCGGTTCTCTCAAGAAGCGGCGCGCAGTGAGACGGTGGCTCGCGGGCTGCGTGTCCTGTTCCCTCTAATAACGCCCTCTCTACTCGCGATGCCGTCTCTCGCACACCAAGCATATAAGATGCTGAGGACGTTGGAGGGAGCTGATCAGGTTAATTTTACTATAACTACATATGTATTATAATTATAAAACAAAGTCCCCTACTGCATCTGTCTGTCTGTTGTTCGCGATAATCACGAAAGCTACTGTACCCCTAGTAGAGTTGCATGGTACGAAAACTTTCATAGTTTTTGTTTTCGATAAACCTTTGGCAATTACTCAACTGGTTTTAAACAAAAACTGATCGAACAACGTAGGTAATGTAATCTTCTTGCAGATTGCAATATTTATCACTCGTCTGTTACACTACCTGTCTGTCCGTCTGTCTGTGTGTGTGTATCTCATAAACCGTGATAGCTAGACACACAGTTGAATTTATTTCTTTTGCCGCTGTAACAACAAATACTTAAATAAAACAGAATAAAATATATATTCAAAAATGGGGTGTTCTGTTCCACAACAAACGTGTTTTTTTTTTTTGCCGTTTCTCTGACACCAGGCTGTATCATATGAACCGTGATAGCTAAACACACAGTTGAAATTTTCACAGATGCTATAACAACAAATACTAAAAACAGAATAAATTATATAATACACAAACGTATTTTTTGCCGTTTTTGGCTCGATATTATAACGGCAATAGGTAGACGCTTGAAATATTCACAGAATATTTAGTTGTAAATTCACTTCAAAAATAAATCATTAAATGAGAATAAAATAAATTAATGGAGCTCCCATACATAGGTACGGAACTCTTTGTGCGCGAGTCCAACTCGCACTTGTCCGGTTTTTAATAATCCAATTGTTTCTCCCCCCAGCTCACAAGTTTGCCTATTGAGGACTTCAACATGGTCGTGTCAGCGCTCCGAGTCGGCCTAACATCAGTATCAAGTGACGTCTCCAGCGTTTGCTGCAACACTATCGCAGGTCTAGCGGACAATCTCAATGTCGACAGCCCCTACGCGATGCCGCTGCTCTCCTTAGCGGAAATTCTCCTAATGCTGATCATAAAGATGGAAATGCCGTCAGATTGCATACCAGCTGCAGGTGCGGCTATTTACGCTCTGACTTGCCTCAAACCGGCGCTGCTAGAAGGATTAGCGAGGCAAATGATAGAGTCTTTCGCAGCTAATGACCCCGCGAACGTGCCGAAACTGGAAGGTGCGTTCGCGGTCCTAACTAACGGAGTTCTATTCGACCGTCATAGACCTCACAGGATCCGCTTCCAGGATAACTTTGATAAGTTCCTGTCGAGCGTGCATGGTTTTCTTCTTGTAAAATAGTTACATTTTTACGCAATTCGATTTGCGAATTTGATGCTTTTGAGCTGCTTTCAGCGGATTTGAGGCGAGCTGGTATGTCCGCTCGATGGGACGGATAAGCGGAGCCGACGATTTCTTATCTTTAAAATGTATTTTCTCGGTTCTTTGTTTGTGGACCTTGATAATCTGTTGAGATTTGAAAAGCTCGGAGTTTGAAACATTTTTCATTCTTGAAAAATATTTACTTGAGTTCCACAAATAAATGATCGGTGCTGTATACATACTGCGTGTCGCGAATGACTTCGATTGTTTGATAAAAATATCATAGTTTAAGTTTATTGGTGTCCTTCCATGGGCTGTGTCAAAAGCACTATTGTGTATAGTTAGGTTCAATTTCGATTGAATAAGTGCCATGAGGGCGAAATGTTTGTTATCTTACTAATAATATTGCGAACTTAAAAGTTTGTTCGTTTGTTTTTTTCTAAATCTCGTGTTGCGTTCTCATTGTGAAAAGTTTATAGTTATTTGTACTGTCAATATTTGAACCCCTTTAAAACAACAGACTTAACATGGGTAAAACTTAAAAATTAACTTTAAAGCTCGAATGAGTTGAGTTACTTCAACTGTTGAAATTCAATTAAAATTGAGATTGTTTTGGCATTTTGGACGCACCATAACGGTTAAACCAATGTCTTAAAAGAAACTTGTGCATAATGATAGTTTGACCTTTAATTATATTACAATGAAAACAGTAGCTGGTGCTTAAACCATGGCCTAATATACAGGGTGCTCTGATTCCATGAGATTGAATCTTCCTTTTGTTATTTTACTCCAGATTTTGAACAGTAATCTCTTAATCTTATGTTTACAACGAAATATAACAGAATATAATGTGGTTGTGAATGTGCAGAAAATGTATTGCCCGTTTTGTCATTTTGAGATTCAATTTTGTAAGGATCTTGTTCTAAGGTCATGTTTAGAGTGAACGAGCGGAGAGAAAGTTATTCTAAGATACTTGATATCCCACAAAATATGTTTATGTATACTAAGCCGAGAGGGTGAATGATGTGATAAAAATATAAAGAAGGAAACATTTATTTGAGTCACATATTATACAAAAAGGTCGCCGTCACTCAGCGTACGTTGCAGATGTGAATGACTTATCATATCAAACAGCCTTACTTGAAAAATAAGTTAAATTTTTATTTAAAAAAAAACACAGTAAAATCAATCATATCTAATACTAAAAAAACCTCAAATCAGTTTTTCTGGTGTATTCTATCGCCATGCCTTGAAAATTTTTAGAAAACATTTTGACGCAATTTCATACTCTTTAAACTAAGCTATTGATGATGCTGAAAACCGTGTTAGATTCACTGTAGACACGACCTTAAGGTTTTCTTAATATATGACGAAACGGGCTTATTTTTAGATATCTCATAGTAATAGAGATTGTACACTATTAGTACTAAGTATTGCTAGCTAGTTATATCTAAAAGTGTAATTTCCACGCGCTACTTACTATTGCAAATGTAATAATAAAGCACGTTTTTAGTGCAGGTTTTACTCCGTCTTTAGATTATTATTAAATTATAAGTGCATCAGTCATATTTCTAAATATATATATTTTTAGGGGTGGTAATGACCGTTTGCCCGAATATTTGACCTTATATCGACTAAAAGCAAGATAAAGTTAGAGTTGTACTATATTTCAAGATTGATATAAAAAAATAGGCATCTTAATATATATGCAACAAGTTTCTGCATTGTTTTTTTTTATTGCTAATTCGTATGGCAAGGATTGTTGATTAATATAGATGATGAGTTCAGAACATACTTCTTACATAGGACCTGCTGCTGGGAATACAGCCATTAGAGAGTCTCTCAAGGCGATTCTCCATTATGTGGTTTTTATGACGCACGCAGCATCATTATATTTTCCCCTTCTGTGACGCACGCGTTGTTATATATATTTTATCTCAGAATTCAGATAATTGTGTATCTAAATGGATAAAGGATATAATGTCTGAATGTTTAAAATAGGTAGTTCGTTACATTTGTGTCACGGGTTCTGGGTTGGAACTGAAAATATTAGGATACGTCAGTCGTATTATAAAACGAAGAAGACTTACAAAAGTTATCTTTAAACTATAATGTTTGGTATAATTCGAATACGACGCGCAAAAAATATCTCTTTAAAACTATTCTTGTTCAATTCTTATATTCAGAGTAGCGCGCCTGAAGCTTTATTCTGTACCTGAAGTTACAAACACGAATACAATTTAGTTTAGTTACTTTTGCTATACAGAAACAAAAAAGTACCTATTAGGTACAACATAGAAGAAAAATTATGCAAATTGGTGAAACTTTTGGTTTTACCCCTTTATAGTATCATTGGTTTATTTTATTTTTTTACGATAGCTGAAGATGGAACTTGCATATGGCCCTCCTGGTGTTAAGTGGTAACCATAACATATGACAAAGTATTGCTTCATAGGTCAAGGTCACGCATGATTGGAAAGTACCTTACGATGCAACGCCCTGCGTCCATGATGGACGAGGCATGAAGGTGTAAAGCCTCGTATTAGTGTTATTCGTTTATTAGTGACTCTATGCAAATCGGAATAGACTGTAGGCATCCGGAATCCGGAATAACGGGTAATTTTTTTTTATGATTTACAAGCACATGGCCCCCTGATGTTGAGTGGTAACCATTACCTATCACAAAGCATTGCATTGCAACGCCCTGCGTCCATTAACTTGAGGCATGATGATGATAAGCCTCTTGTGCCTGTAATTTCACCGGCACCCACACCCTTCAAACCGAAACACAGCACAGCTGCTTTCTGCTTCTGCGGTAGAAATGTAATCAGCTTGAATCTATCTTTCAATTTTCTTACCCGTCTTATGCCCGTTATTTCAGATTCCGGATGTATATTCTAATGTATACGATTCACCCTTAACGGCGCGGTCGGAGAGCATTTTATAACATGTTAAAGGAAATTGAAACATCTACAAAGCAGTTAAGTTCCTTATTTGCATGCAATTCAAGCAGCTTTGAGCTTTGTCAAACACTGGACATGAATAGATCCTTATGTAGATATTATATCATTGATAAACATGTTTTAAAATGTGCTTCGATGCTCTCCGACGCGAGGTGTGAATCGTACATAATCTAAGCCATGAGCGCTGTTCCTATGTTTACATGATTTAATACTAAAATCAAGTTGAAGAGCTTTTGGTTAAAACTTGTATGGCCTTTTTGTTAATAACATGAATAAACAATTGAAATGTACTTACGATAAAAGTTAGTAGATAGAAGTTTTGTAAATACTCAGATAAACATTATTTTATTACCAAAAACGGTAAATACTTTCCAAATTATATTCAGCATCTATTAAAAATAAATCTGTACAAATTTTGTATCAACTTTTGTTGTTTTATTTATCTTGCATGAATTTGTTTTTAACTGTTTTTTTGTATGGTAGAACACAGTTCAGAATATCTCGGTAGGTAGTCGACGCATAACCATACCATATTTAAATTAGAAGTTGTGTACTTAATAATATGACACGGTAATTACGTTGATTTTAATCTTCACTACTAAGCTATGGTAAACCTTCATTTCCATTCTAGAACCTAAGTTAGATAATACTACCTTTTAACTATGCAAACAAATTCTTAATCGTTGGTAAATATTAGCATAATAAATGCTAATGCATATATAATGCATAGTAATTATTCAGTTATTTTCCTGCTCGATAGTTCTTAGTCGCTTTTCAAGTAGATCTTTATCTAATCTATGCATGCATAAATATGTACCATTTAGGAACAACACTGGTATATCGTGCCTGTAAAGTCTTAGCCATCTGATGTTATCTTTTTCTGTTATATAAACTTTTTCAATAATTATTCTGTCTTTGAAAGGCTCTAGTTCTTCCATTACGATATCACAGAGCCCGCATGGGTCTTTTGTATAGAATGTTAATACAGGTGGTCCCTCCGTTTTGTGTGCTCTGAAAATAACGATTATAAATAAATAATGAATAAAAAATGCTGGACATTATCACACAGCATCATGTAGCTTCAAACTAAGCAGAGCTTGTATTATACGATCCACATTGTATACTACATAGATAAACTATTTTTGTAAATACTTGTCTACATTTTATTCATACAAACATATGTCTCGCGGCGGGAATCGAACCCGCAACCTGTGTCTCAGGTGGGCCTTCGCTTACTGCGCCACAAAGATCGTCAGTGATGATGTGGGAACTAGGACGATTTAACCAAATAAATCGTCCTAGTGTGGGAATGGATATTAGTACTAGAAGTTACAGATGACAGCGGGGATTAATTAAAAGAAAAGGTAAATAAAAATATTCTTTTTAATAATTTATAAGATCTTTCACCACAAATAAACATTGAAAATATTTAGAAAGCTATGGCTTTTTGTCAAATTGAGTGTGAAGTTTAAAAAAATCGTGAAAGTAGGTATACCTAACTAAAAATAAAATCATGTTAAGTGTTAGAGCTTAATACGTTAATTTATAATGCTTTGCATCATGTTCTAATTGTGTGAAAGTGCTAAGCATGACAGATATTAATTACATTTTTATTTATTATTAAAAGTCAACTGTACATAGAGCAAATTAAATCATTGTCAGAAAACAGTTTAAATTCGTTAAATATGTACTCGAAGGTATAAATAATAAAATTATTAAATAAACAATCGTAACAAAAAACTTCATGCTTAAAACTAGTTCCTGACTCACTGTTTAACAGTTGACAGAAAATCCATTAATAAGATCAGATTCCACACTCAAACTTACAATTTCTCGATCATAATAGAAGATGCACCTCCTCCACCATTACATATAGCAGCCACGCCTTTTTCGCCTTTCTTGAGGGCATGGCATAAGTGTACCACAATGCGAGCACCTGACATGCCAATAGGATGGCCAAGACTCACGGCTCCTCCGTGTACATTGATTTTAGAAGCATCGAGCTCTAGGACCTTCTGGTTAGCGATGACAACGACACTGAAAGCCTCGTTAATCTCCCATAGAGCCACATCGTCTTGCTTCACACCGGTCTTTTGCAAAAGCTTGGGGATAGCGATGGCTGGTGCGATAGGAAAGTCGATAGGATCGCATTCACCATCAGCAAAGCCTACAATCCTGGCTAATGGCTTTACGTTCAGTCTTTCGGCAGCTTCGGCTGTCATCAGAACCAATGCTGCTGCGCCGTCATTTAGCGTAGATGCGTTTCCAGCTGTGACAGTGCCATTTTCTTTTTGGAACACAGTTGGTAGTGTGACAAACTTGTCAAAGTTGACTCTCGTGTATTCCTCATCTTCAGAGAAGATTACTGGTGCACCTTTTTTCTGAGGGATAGTAACTGGTACTAACTCATCAGCGAAAGCCTTTGCTTCATAAGCCGCTTTGCTCTTTTTATAACTAGAAATAGCCTGGTCATCTTGTTGCTTTCTTGAGATTTCTAGTCTTTTTGCTGTGTTTTCAGCACAGTTGCCCATGTGGAATTTATTGTAGACATCGGTCAGACCATCAAATACAATGCCATCTAAAAGCTGCATGCCACCGTATTTGGTCTCTCCTCGTTTAAGGTAAAAGGGTACATTTGACATAGATTCCATTCCTCCAGCTAGAGCAATATCCTGGTCTCCAGTTTGAAGACCCTGGGCAGCTAGCATTATTGATTTCATGCCAGAAGCACAGACTTTGTTTACTGTAGTACATATTGTACTTTTAGGCAGACCTCCAAAGATAGCAGCTTGTCTTGCAGGCGCCTGGCCTATACTGGCTGAACAGACGTTTCCCATGTAAACCTACAAATAAAAAAAATATTCAATTTGTTTATAAAACATGATCAAGAGCCTTCCTTCGTTTTATCAGTCGATAGTTTGGTCATGTTCTGCGGCTAGTGCATTAATTGGCTGATACTGAATCTTTGAAATATGCTCTGTTGCATACATCTTCAAATAGATTAAGAGTCCAAACAAACTATCAACCTTTGAAGTCTCATAACTAATATCTTGAACTTCCCTTGCCATTGATTTATTTCAAGGACCAACAATAATTCATTTACATCTTGATGTTACGATAAATCTGTTATTCTTTTGTTAAAATTCTTTTTGTAGCTAGGAAGTTATTCATTATCAAGATAACAATCTTGGCATAACAAGATAAAAGTTAATGTGATAAAAAATGATTGAAAAAATTACAGTATTAACGGAACAGATAAAACTCAACATGAAGTGATAAAAATAGTAATTGAAAAATACTGCATTGGGTAGAATACTTCATATTATGATGTTTCTAGGTCATTCTATACACTTAGACATGGTTGTCCAAAGTCCAAAGCAATGGGACTTGTAGGAAGAGTACAAAAAATATTTATAAAGAAAACTACTCCTTTGTTTTATTTGTGATTCATAGAATTTTTTAAATTCAATTCATTGGTCAGGTCCAATCAAAATAAAAATAAAAACTAGGTAAACTGAATTACCTATCAATTGCTACCTTACCAATTGATAGGGATCATGAGATTCAAATCCTTGATAACTCTTGTATCTGAAATCATAAGTAGCTAGTCAATATTTTCTTATCAATATTTGAAGAACAAAGCTAAAGAAATATCAAAGTGTAGATACTTAATATTTCTTATTGATTAAAAAAAAAAACTTTTGACCACACCTTCCTTGGAATTAAGATGCAATGTTTATGATTTTTTTATTAATAAGATTGACCCTATCGAGTATTAAAATAAAATTTTCCGGAATATGTATATACCTACATTATTTTTTAGATTGCAGCTCGATTTTTGGCTCAGGTAAGCGATAAGTGGAAAAAAAATGTGTATGCAGTTTTTATACACATCTAAAAAAGTAAGGTCCCTTGGATAAAATTCTTTCCTGGATCAGGTTAACATTATTAATATAAATAGGACACATCCATCAGATTTTAACTCAACCAAACATTGAAATGAGTTCAAATAACTGTTGATCACAAGTGAAAGTTGATGTATATACTAACCTCCTTTATTTCCTCTTTGGGTATACCGGCACGTTCAATAGCTCCTTTGACGGCGACTGCTCCGAGCTCTGTTGCCGACAGACTTGCCAAGCTACCCCTGAAGGATCCTATAGGGGTCCTCACTGCTGAAGCTATAACAACTTCATTCAGGGAAATTTTTGTGGAATACGCTGCCATCACTTTGAAAAGCTGTAACGAAATTAAAAATAGTTTTTTAATATGGATTTTCCTCGTTCTCTCGAAGGCGATTTGAACCACTACAAGTTGATTCCCAGCCAGCAGTGTGCACTCAAGTGGACAGCTGATGTTCGACTGGTTTGGTTGTGAATGTGACGAGTGGATGGATATGGGCTACGACCGCAAATAAATGAAATACCGGTTACGAACCGTCTGACGCGTTTAACTCAAGTTACGAACCTTACTTGTTGGCATCATTTTGATGCTAAATATTCTGCTACTTTGCATAATTTAAAAACAAAAAGCACTACGAGTATTCACCAGGGGGTAATCTAAGAGAATGATAGTTTATCAAGCATTATTAAACAATAATTCTTATCAAAAAACTTAATTACATACATAAATAAAATTTGTTGATTACAATAAAACCCTGTATTCGAACAAGGTTCCTAGCTGTAGATGATAAAGTTCAAAATTTAATGGCAGATAAAGATGCAAATACAATACAAGTTTTACAGAACTTTGACCTTTGGGCCTTGATTGAATGAAATGAATGACATGAATGAGTGCTGAGTGCTGAGTGCACAGACTAGATAAATGACGAATGAGTGAGATTACGGGTACGTAATGGTTCGGCTACATTATTGCCACACGGCAAAGACTCGCGGTTGTCCCGACGGGTGTAGAGCCACTTCGTTCAATCACAATGTATTCGCGCAAAGGAAGACGAATGCGAATGCCTATCGCCTTTAATGAGACGAATCAAAGGGATTTGGCAAAGTTCACTCGTGTGGTCACGGATCATCACCATAATCTACACTGGCGGCCCACTGATGGGGAATATAATGGACTCATACTCCCCACAATAATTAATCGATGCAAAAAAAACAAGCTATCATAATAATTAATTGACTCAGGCGTGACTTTGCGGAAATTCGCGGGCGGGAGGGCGGTGCTTGCGTATGCATTTTGTGGAACTTGTCAGAGAAAGTTAGCGGAATTTGTACTAAATATTTTGCCTTGTAGATAAGCTATCATAATCCCCACTACTAGATTTTAACTAAGTGTAACTGTTGACCAATCAGCAAACGGAATTAAAAGCCAATGTGCTTGCCGGCATAAACCGGTCTTAGCTCCCAGAAATTTTGTTTGTCAGTGTTTCAGTGTCATCATCATCATCATCATCAGCCTATAGCAGTCCACTACTGGACATAGGCCTCCCCTAATGAGCGCCATTGCGCCCTGTCCTGAGCTCGACGCATCCAGCTTCTACCAGCAGCCTTTCGCAGATCGTCACTCCACCTGGCCGGAGGGTGTCCTACACTACGTTTGCCGTGCCACGGTCTCCACTCAAGAACTCGTTTACCCCAACGGTTATCGGTTCTTCGGCAGATATGGCCAGCCCACAGCCACTTCAGCTTGCTAATTCTCTGAGCTATGTCAACAACTTTAGTTCTATGTCGGATAAACTCGTTATGGATTTTATCCTTCAGAGAAACCCCGAGCATAGCTCGTTCCATAGCTCGCTGAGTGACTTTAAACTGGTGGACTAGCCGTACTGTGAGAGTCCACGTTTCGGCTCTATGTCATGACGGATAGGACGCACTGATTGAAAAATTCGTTTTTAAACATTGCGGTGACGAGAAAACTCGACGTAGTTTTCCAATAAATGCTGCCCAACCCAGCTGAATCCTCCTCTTGGCCTCCTTCTCGAAGTTGTTTCTACCCAACTGCAATATCTGCCCAAGATATGTACACTCCGAAATAACTTCAAGAAAGTGTCCATTAACGACGCCAGGACTCTGATCAATTCGGTCATTGACCATAACTTTGGTCTTGTCCAAATTCATGCCGAGACCTATCTTTCGCGAGGCTAATGCTAGGCCGTCCAGCATCTGTTGCAGCTCCTCCAGCGACTCCGCGTTCCAGTGTGGAATAGATATACTGCGTATTAGCGTCACCATCTACGGTTATGTGAAAGGTTCATTGAATAATCAATAATATTCGATTAAATTTCTAAATAAAACGAGACCCAATCGCACCTTAATAAAAAAGGCAACAGTGCCCGAGACAAACTTAGTTCTATTTTCTGTTAGGTATATTACTGTTTACGTCATCATCACGTTAATTTAGAATTGTTTTCGAGTCTATTAATGAAATAGTGTTTCACCTAATGAATCTGATTTTTCTGTTGTGTTTATCAAAAGATTACAATAAAGTTTGTTTTTCCAGTGACTGTTTAGTGGGGATTATGATAGTTTGCTTTTAAGCTCTGTGTCATAATCCAAACCAGGCCTAGCCTTATGCGGCGGGCCGTGTGTTCCTATGACACGAGCAAAAATTGATTATTTTTTATCCCCACCACACAACTGTCGTAGATGCAGTGGGGATTATGAGTAGATTATTTTGGTGTGTCTCATAATCCTCATCTAATGTAATCTAATAATCATAATATGGGACTGATCCACTATTTCGATTGTCGGGACTGCAGCCCCTGGAATCTTCGCCTGATGTATACCTCCCGACTCGGGAGGTACATCAGGCGATGATTGAAACGAAGTAACTCGACACCCTAGACTAATTACAGGCGCGAATGTTCGCACGATGTGTGGACACAGCATAAATTAACTTGAATGATGGCTATGATTCTGACATTTAATTGATTGCGCGCGGTCAATCAAAGTCATCAACACTTCGACTCTACCATCATGGTTAATGAAAAGCGGGTAAGAATCGAAAGTTAGTTCTTTGCTCTAGCTTCAACTTGGAGAGCAACTACTCTCAAGCCTTTGGGTATTGCTCTGAGTACCATCCCTATACGGGTTGAGTTCTCAGAGTCGTTACGTTGTCCAATTACTTGGTTACGATGGTGGAGTCCCATACTGGTCGGGAGAATTTAGTGTCTCCAGAAGCTCGCGAGGTAGAAGGTCGCCATGGGGAGTTATTGTCAGGAGGCCGTGCGTGTAGCGGAGCGATGGCGCTATGGTGAATGTGGCGGCTGTTGTCTGCGCGGTCATCCATTCGTCGCGCCAACATTACCACGAAGTCCTAGACCCTGGGAATTTGCACGTCGCGGGCGACGACGTCGTTCCTGACATAACGCCCAGCTCCTGTGCATACACGGAGAACCATAGATCTTTTATCTACTACCGTACCGGTAGTAGCTACAAGATCTATGCGGAGAGAAATATTTTGTTGGGCTTTGCGCGCGGTGTGTGTCCAACTATTTAATTGTCATTTTATTCAACGTGCCCTTTCTGTCAGTCAATCAGTCAGTTAGTCTGTCAGTTCATTCCTCAGCCTCTGTCAAGTCAACGTCAGTAGCAGCGTTGCCGGCGCGGACTTTTTGGTCCGTTTTCGGACTTTTTTGGCCTTAGCGGACTTTTTTTCGGATCACAACGTCTAACGGACTTTTTTACCTTAGTTACATTTTTGTAAGATAAAATTCAACTTAACTACTAGAAGAAGAAAATCGTGGCTCACCTATTTTTTATACCTACTATTACTATTATTACTTTCGTATTGTAGTGTATAATAATAAAGGTTTATCTATAATTTAATTAGGTTCCTACACAAAAAGGCGAATCAAACAATATAAATTTAATATAAATATTGTTGATAATATAAATATAAAAATATAAAATAATGTCAGTAACTTCCACAGGTATGCATGTGTGTGAAAAATACTAATTATAATCAGAAAAACAAAGTTTGCGAAATATTTTTTTTATAAAAATGGAGAGCTGCCCTAACGGGAAGTTTGTAAAACTATCATTTCATTTATTTATTGCAGTCATAATGTTTGGTACAAAACATGGATGATCAGTATAACACTATGAGCCCAATTTTGGGCACAGCAATGGTATGGTGTTGGAGTCAGCCTGTTAAAAACTAATATTTTTAGGTAGGTATGCAAATTTGATGATAGATCTAACTCAATTTGATTGTTAATTTCTGGAAGTTTAATAGAGTCACTGAAAAAATATTTTAAGCTATAATAACATTTATTTATTAACATTTCTTTTTTGCAAATCTTAAAAATTGTAAATCTTTACAGCCATTGTATTTGGGCCAGAACTGTGTATCTTCACTTTTGAACTAGGTAGTTCTAATTTATGTTTTTGTCTACTAAGCGTCTATTACGTCGCGGCAAGTCGTTGGTTTTCTGGAAAAAATTAGGAAATTTTCTTACGAATTTACTTATTTCTAATATATAAATACCTGGGAGTGTTAGTACTTTTTGATGACAAAAGTGTGGTCTGCAGCTATTTGGCTCTTTAATGTTTACTAAAATACGGACGCATTTTTTTGCAGTATAAATAGATCTTAAATGTCTATACTATTCCCCCAGAGTATGATTGCATTTTTAAGCCAGACATATGCATAAGCGTAATAAGCTGATATCGCAGTTTTTAGCTTATTAGCTTTTTTTAGCTTCCCTCAAGGCGTATGTGAGCCTTGAGGGAAGCTAAAAAAAGCTACTGACCTAAAAACTGCGATATCAGCTTATTACGCTTTTTGTGTCTTTGTTTAATGGTTGTATTAATTGATGTGTGAATTGATATACTACTATAACCTTATAATCGGTTGAATTTTAGATACAAATTGTAGTTTGCTTTTTCATTTTTTGATGGAAAATTTTTGTTTTGTTGTCAGCATTTATTAAGCTATTGCATAGCTTCTATCGAGGGCCTTGAGCGCGGGGACCGAATCCAGAAATTCCGTAACGAAAAAAAACCTCACGCTCCCCACTCCGACGGGCACGGAGGTGTGGCTTGAAGGCCGTGCATTGTCTAACGTCGTTTCTTTTCAGCAGTCTTCGACACGGTGTTTGTGTGCGTGCAACTAGACGTACGACTCTACGAAGCTCATTTATTTAATAAAAGAAAAAAAATTGTTTGTTTATCGGTCACCACGCTCAAAAAGTGTAACTTGAATTAATATCAAAGAAAAAGAAATACTGCATAAATAAAATAAATAAATAATTATAATTGCATAAGTTGATACAAAATGCTATGCAATAGCTTTACCGCGGCAGTCCCCGAGTGCCACACGTCTTTTTTTAAATAGCACATAACTACGGACTAAAATATTGACCAATAAGGTTGTCATGGCCAAAACTACCGTAACCCGTCCTAAAAAATTGCTAACAATGACGTATTAGAACACAATAGCGTTAGTTAGATACAGTAAAAAAATCGCGGCTGTAGTTACCTAGGTGTTCAAAAAATTGCCATCGTTTCTTTGTCTTGTTTTTATTGAACAGCAAAAGTTTCGCGGCTCGTTACGCTCTCCGATTTGGATTTTGTTTTTGAAAGGAGTGCACTACACTGAGAAGTCAACCTTACCTAGCTGAGAAAAAAGTACCTACTGTTCCCGAGGAATATAAAAATAACTTTTAATGTTAGTGAAGCCGCGGGCATAAGCTAGTAGGTTATATAGAAATTTGGACATCTGGGTCTGATGATGAGGCAGGAAAGAGAAATTAGGAGTTTTTGGAGGTTGTTTTTGGATATACCTATTGAAATAACAAAACGGATTATTTTGTCATATTTCGGACTATTTTGACCTTCAATTCGGATCTTTTTATGTTTGACTGACTGCCGGCAACACTGGTCAGTAGAGTTGAATGAACGCACGGATTTAGTTGTGCATTTTCTCAAAATATTTTTTAGAATTATCTTACATTTTCTGTAGTTTCCTTTCAAGAATCCATGTAAATGGCTTAAAAGTTATAATGGCAGTGTAAATAACATGCATATCACGGGTACATGTTGCCGTAACATCTCGCTTCTAAAGAGTTCACACAAGGAAACCAGGTTAGTAGTTTTTGGTTTTGCTATATTTTTTGAGCTTTTTCTACCTTAACAGTATTAGTATTTGATATCTATGAATGTTTATGGTAATTTCACACATTTGATACGCCTAATTATCTACCTCCCAGAAGTAGGACAAGGAAGCAGCATAAATTTCAGGTTACCAGAGACTTTAATTCAGACAACTAAATTTGAATCTTTGATAGCTAGACATCAACAATAACAATGTAGATAAACCATAACCAACGTTGGAATGGAGGTCATGGTCAAATCTTATATATCTAATTCTAATTTGAAGTGGGGGGCAGGAAGTTGTGCACTGACTTCCCGCATTGGGGTATATTTTGCATTATCCCCTGCTAACATGACCCCAGCCAGCCCAACTCCTTAAAGTAATGGAAAAAGGCTGGGTTGGTGGCAACACTGCTCTAGAATTCCCGATGCTGCCTGTTACTGTGAATTTTGATCATGCAGCTATTGTAACCGAGATTTTGCTCTAGCCTTATTTTTGGCAGTGCAGTGTAAAATGACATGCTCCACAGTTTCTTTATCTTGCAAGCAGCCACAACAGATTCATCTGTCCGTAGCTCCTATCTTTACTAAGTGGTGGTTCAGGTTAAATCTTATTCTAATTCCAATATCTAGGTTCACTTAGTTAGTGCAAGAAAGTTCAAGTGTCTGTATTCTAGAATCGAATTTGAGCATTATAATGACTCTATCATAGAACTTTTGATAGTTTCAAGTCCTTTGTATTAAGTGGCTAACTCTAGTGTTGGAGTTGTCCGCCCGCTAGCCTCTGAAATGTCTTAGCAGTTAAAAAGCTAACCCAACAGCTTGTTGCGCCTTCCAAAGCATGGAAGCGCTCAAATCTGAAAGCCACAAAACGGTTACCCATCTAAGTAGTGAAAATCTATGCTTATTCATGATAATCTATGCTGGAGTCGAGTGTTTGAATTTGATTCCGATATACGGGAGTACATATTTAAGGTAAAAAAGTACTACGCTATTACCTCTAGAAACTATGTATGTCCAACGAATGTATGATGTTTGTTCAATGTTCATCATATCATGCTCCTCTAAAATTCATGTATATAATATTTTTGCTTGTATGGTTTGATCTTTTTCTTCTTTTATTACATCTTTTGGAGTATTAGTTTTACCCACGATGAGATGGTATAATTTATGCATTTGAGGTGAAAGGTTGTTTGTTTGTGCAAATCCATGTTGCCATTTTTCTCCAAAACTACTAGTTGGTCTTTCAAATTATGAAAAATTATTTATAAAGATAAACTCTCAGATCACATAAAAGTCATATCAGTGGAAGTCTGGGAATGACTCATGCAATTCATGATCATATTAACAATTTCAATGTCAAATTCTTACCTAATTGAGAGACTACACATTATGCTGCAAAAAAGTCTGTTAGTAGCGTTTTTTTTTTAACCTTTAAAGTTTTAAAAAGGCATTATTTCAAGTGTGAGATAAATAATATAATCCTTTGGCCCCAGCTTCATTAGTACATAAGGCCTAGACTAGCTGACTGGACCACCAAACTAATTGGGCAACCTAAATGTTCATTAACCTTTAGGCATCATATTTGAGGCATTATAAATCCTTCCAACATTACAAAAGTTTAACTAAACATTTCTTAAATGTTGAAACTGAAAGAATTAACTTGTTTAAAAGTTACAAAACAATAATTAGTTAGGTATGTGCATACTGTCTGAAAATTACAGCATCAAGTAATGAGGAATGTACACAATGCATTACCTAAGCTAGAACTTCTATAACATAACAAACTACATGGCCTATTATTATCCAACTATACACATACATAACATGAATATAATTTATGAAACATTTTGTAAGCTCATTGTCACACTAATATTATAAAAGCGAAAGTTTGTGTGATTGTGTGTTAGTGTTTGTATGTATGTGTCAACTTGACGATGACAGCTCAACAACAACATAACACCAGCCTTTATCATTCCACTGCTGGATATAGGCCTCCTCTAGAAAGGGGATATACCCATAATCCCCATGCTGGGCAGTTTAAGGATCCTGAGGCACAACTTCTCGCACCGCCTACCGCCTATGCTGATGCCCATTAGGGGGGATGACGCTATCCTGGTGTTGAGGCTGAGCTATGCCGCAATTAACTGGCTGCCTGAGCTCCGTTTATTAGTTAACAGGGTGAGCCACGGGCAGGTGAGGTTGGCTTGGGTTCCGAAGTTGGAGGCTGGCGGCTCACAGCAAACACACAGCTCACGAGAGAGCAAATTTAAAGGAAAAATGTGGCTCCCGTTCTCACTGTCAACGTTCTGTCACAAAACAGATGAGGTTCTGTCGATGAAATACGACAGTATTTTCATAGTTAGTTAGTTAGCTCACTGTCTGATCGACAGACGATAGTCTCGTCCATATGACATGAATACGTTTTGGGTACACGTAACAATATACGTAACAATGTAACGATGTAATGCGTAACGATGGTGCAAAAGTATTGTCGTATAAACGTAGCATCCTCTTCTTGAAACTTGCATTCTGCATGGGTATTTTTCAAACGTTCGAAAAGATTCCGTGTTGAATCCGACAGTTTGTATTCGATTGTATGTATGTATTTCTTTTTTTGACGACCTGTGTGGCGACCTGTGTGGCCGAAAACCCGCTTTATCTTAAATCCCGGTTTTTTCTATGTTTTTTTTTGTAAATACATGTACATACATGTATTTACAAAAAAAAATATCAGTCATGTACTTCCCATTTTACAATCACTGTTTAGTTTCGGGCTACATGATGATTCATGATGTAGAGCAGATTACATGATGTTGTGTGATAGTGGCCAGCATTATCTATTTATTTATATTCCGACGGATTTCTAGAATCTCAATTGGGCGATTTGCACCGCGGATCGAATTGCTTGTGGTACGAAACGACTAAAGACCCAGAACGGTATGACATGACAGCACGTCACAACAACATCACCGGCATACCCCAGCGGATTTTTTAAGATAATTAACAAGTAAATCAGTTGAACAAGTTGAATGTTATCTCATCTTGCGAAATGTCATAAAGTGTGCGCAAGTCTCATTGACTTGACTTCCAAAGTGTCTGTCTTATCTGGACAACTTAATCATCTCTGATAAATTATTGCAAGACATGTGGCTGAGTTTAATTTTATTAATTACCGTTTCGTCAATAGTATTGTTGATAAACTTGCAGGCGGTGTTTGTGTTGTCATAGCGAGTGGAATATTTTAGTCATTAGTCACTACGAAATCAGGTTAACCGCTAATTTTCAAGAGGTTTGTGGACTAAGTACAGGAACGCTTAAAGTTACATGTAAATGTTAGTGTTAGCTATTGTTATTATGCCTTTATGACTACTCTGTTTTCTCCCGTCATCATCGTTAGATGAAATCTTATTGTCAGATCATTCATATTATAAGCTCATCTAGAAAATTACCTACCTTGTCTAGCCAAAATTTTCTTCTCGATGCTTTGATTTGAAAAAAAAAGGATCAGTTTATTCTTAATTTTTGTAAAAGTTACGGTTGCTTTACGCGACTATTTAAACTTCAATGATCTTTAAATCTCTAATCTAACCACTAAAGCACGGGCCGCGCCCCATTACTCGTCTTTACTCGTCTCAATTTTTATTACTGTCTTAGATTTTTATCATCGAATAGGCACATCTCTCATCATAGCGAGCAATGCATCCATCTATAGCTTTATTAATAGGACATTGCGTTATCACGAAACTAATCCAATGATTCATGTTTACACGACTTCAGTGTTTTACACGGTCACTTGGCATTAGTGTGTTAACGCTCAGCCTTCTTTGACGCCGCGCAATGTTCGCTAATTAGTCTAATTAGCAAGTTAATTCACTTGTAAACACTAACACGGCAAGCTGCAATAAACAGCATTAACCATGCTCCAAGTGTGGAGAAGCGTCGTCTCAAAATGTGCTTAATTTAAATAACTTGATGTAATAAGCATTTATAGATGGGTAATTAATACAACAGTTGTTGCAGGGTTAGCGCCTAAGCGTGCAGGTTATGACTTAGGCCATGCGATAAAAATGGAAGTGGTCAACTTAGACGAAGGCCGGTACGAACAGACTAAGAATGTACCGGGAAGCAGCGTTGATAGCGATGCTTCCGGTAGCGTCAGCGAACAGTATGACGACTCTGACAGAATATCGGAGGAAGACCTAAGGGAGGACCTACAGAACACAATACCAGAATGCTACAAATCAGACTCAAACTTTTCATCACACGCTTCAAGCGACATCACAAACGACGAGGAGTTTCAAGCCACGGCGCTGTGCCAATTTATGGATATTTTGAATGATTTAGACGAAGTTTTAGATAAGTCTTTGCTCGCGTGCCTTGACGATGGCACTAAATCCTTCGACAGCGACGACGAGGATCTCATTTGTAAAATTAAGGAATGTATCGGGGAATCTCATGAGCAATCTTTACAGTCTGGCCCCAGTTCGATAGATGACAATACGCAAGTGGTGACATGCTCCAATGCGACGCCGACCGTACCGTTAGAAGAAACGGAAGTGTCAGAAAGGGTATCGGATCGACCATTATCCACGCTCGGTCGTTCGAAAAGCTTTTCCGAACTCTCCGCGAGTGATCGGCAGGCTCTAGTGACGTCGCTAGAGCGGGCGACCACAAATGACGTGCGTAACTCCATGAGGAGATTGGATCCGATAGTGCTGCCGGCGATAACGCAGGAGTCTTGCGAGCCTCTAACGTTACCAGTAATTTTGTTCTTGGATCATGTTAATATGCGGCCAACGAGTGCTCCTATACAGCTTCAAGTTACCGCTGCGAATCTCAGCAGCGACGGGAGTTCAGGGCCGCTGATTCTGGGCCGTAGGACCTTGCTTATGAACCGGACGTTGTCGCTCCCATCGCCGGGTGAGAGTGACATTACTACAGGGGATTGGACGGGTCGGAATACATCGCAGAGTACTGCTAGAAGCAGTGCTTCGAGCTCGTCTAATGAATCTCTAGCTATTGCCCATCCTGTTAATATGACTCCACCCGGTGCCAGTGAAGACAGGTAATTTCCTACATCTATTTATGTTCAGAAATGGATTTATTAGTTATCTTATCTGTTTTCTTTTCTAAATTACCTCTCTCGTTATAGTCATGATTTTGTATGGTGTGGTGTGTACTTTCTTTAACTTTTATTTCACTGGATAGTGACGTTTTGGTCTTAGTTATACTCACCATGATAAATAAATAAACCTTATTTCACTTAACATTATACGAGTAGGGTGGAAAAATCATGGTTGACCTATGACAGTGATTTGTCATAAGAAGTATGGGCGATTCCATCCCACCGATTCCATTCCATTGGCCTACTACTTACAACTCTCAAATATTCCATCCGTGACTAAGTTCTTATTAAATAACCTTGCTGATTTTGCAATGTTGCGATTTGAACTTAAATGAAGTCACAATATGATTCATTGTTTTACAGAGGAACATTTTGTATGTCGAAAACTTTTTCAGAAACGATGAGACTGATGAACCCCCTTTTGGTGTTTGGCCGCATCGGATGAGTGCGATGTTAGCGTGCCTCAGTTGTACCGTGGGAATATTCAACATCTCTAGATTTGCCATATTTAGCGTTCATTTCGGAGGTACGTCTTAAATTGATTAATCTAGTTTTATAATTTGATCGACTGTTTTCTGCGGGGTGATCGGCAAACTCTGTTGCAAACAGAAATGATTGACATCGATTCTGTTTTAACAAACTGTGACAGTTTGTCAATTGTCGTTCGTTGAATTTCGTCGGATGAACAGAGTTAGCCGATCAACCCGCTGATACCACTAAACTTGTAACACATACGAACCTATTAGTCGACGCTGAAACTTTTAACTAACTAGTTACTTCTAGTACTGTATGAAATATGTTTGATTGTATCTCTACGTAAAATCTAGATTCCAAGAAAAGCTATTATTCTTCCCACGACATGGAATCCTAGTGTGGGTTGAAAACTATTCATATGTCCCCTATTGTCCTTGGGTGTTTTATGTATTTGTTATTCTGAGGGCATTTGACCCATTTGGACAATCTTAGTCACATTTTCTCAGACTCTAAATATTTTGAAAACAAAATTGCGTTTGCCTAATTTCGTTCCGCAGACGGGCAACTTTAGACTGGGCAAAGTTACTAAGAACTAGATCTGCTCGGTCTCCATGAAATGCCTGTGCAGTTTTTTAAATCATATGAAAAAAAATCCAACTCAGAGTTCAAAGTCAGACGCAAGACGGCCTCTTTGGCGCAGTAGGCGAAGGTCCGCCTGAGACGCAAAGTCTGCAGGTTCGATTCCCGCCGGACAAATGTTTGCATTATTTACAGATATTTGTCTCTGGTCTCGTTGTTTTCTATGTATATTATGTATGTATTTACAAAAATATGTAATAATGTATAAGTAGTATATCAGTCATGCGGTTCCCATGATAGAAGCTCTGCTTTGGGTTTTTTTTTTTTTTTTTTTGTTTTGGGGCTACATGATGCTGTGTGACATTGTCCAGCATTATTTATGTAAATATTTTTTATTTATTTATTTACTATGGGCTAGCTCTTGACCTCGAGGCTTGCGTGGGCAAGGATGAAGTCGACGATGGGACGAGCTTTCCCAAAAGATGCCTATTAATCTCTTTTTGAAGCCGTTAGGGTCATAAGATAATGGAAAAACAGACGCTGGCAGCTGATTCCATATTTTAGCAGTGCACATTATAAATGATGTTTTGAAGTGCTTAGTCCTATTAAATGGAATATCAACTTGATACGGGTGGTAGATAGCAGTGCGTCTGAAGCTCCTATGGCAGAAAGGCTTATGCCCAGCATTATTTAAAGTTCCCGTCTGCTGAGATCCCAAATTGACAATATACTTCTCTTGCAGCCAGCTTCATAATCCAGTTCTTCGTGCTATCATTTCTGATTGGAATACCACTGTTCACATTATACCTATGCCTGGGTCAAGTATTAGAAGCCGGGCCTCTAGACATGTGGAGGATATCACCTATTTTTCAAGGAGTCGGAGTGTCTATGCTGATAACCCAAGCTGTTATAGGAACGTACAGTATAATTGGACTTTCATGGATATTCGTCTACTTCAGGGATTCGTTTATAACATCCAATGATAAGTACAAATGGGCTCTTCCACACGAGTTTAATATTGAAGGTAAGATTTTAAACCTTATCGCGAACATGCTTTATTTTTCTTAACTTATAGTTTTTTTAAGACGCTTCTAATAGTTTCACTTGTAACCATATTGTTGGTTACAAGCATCTTTACAAGCGAATAAATCTTGAACTTCAATGATCTTATCGAAATAAAACTTTGTATGTATCTGTAGTTTGGATGCATAAACTATAATTAGGTTATCTAGGAGCTGATTTGATGATGGATAGTGGAACTCTTGAGTAGGTACCTACTTCTTCTTCTTCGTATGAGCTAGTGACCAACTCTGGTGTGAGTGTTTTTAGGCCACCCGAAGGCCTCCGACATGGCTTAACGACTGAGAAGGGACCAACATCTTAACGTGCCTTCCGAGGCACGGAAGCGCTCAAATTTAAATGTCACTAAACGGTCACCCATCCAAGTAATGACCGGGCGGAGTGTTGCTTAACACTCCGGTTGTTACCTACTACTTACTAGTAAACGCCTCGAGTTTAGGCTCATTGATTTCTTTTAACGAGTCCAATAGATTTAAACTGTTTTATACTCGACTCTACTATTATAAAGTGATAAGAATTGTTTTTTTTTTATGTATTTGTGTTTGTTTCTAATAGATTTACTCAAAAACTACTTAACTATAATACGTTCTTAAATAAATATAACTCAATTGTATGTCGTGAACACTCATTCAATTTTATGATAATAACATTTCAGCTGCTCAGCTGAGAAATATTTATCGTAAATAAAATCCACGTAATAGACAAAGGTTCTAAGCTAAATGTTATCATTTTGAGCAACCGATTATTGTACACTCATTATACTAGCGAACGTGCAGTGCACGTGTATAAAAAAGTATTTTATCTATCCGTTATAATTAAACTAATATTATAATTGACTCTAGTATTTTTGTTCGTTATTATGGCCAGGTGTAGTTATTATCTACGAAAGGGTGCTGGTAGAAGCTGGATGCCCGCCCACGTCCGTTAATTGGTGACCGATTTTTTGTAGGAGAAAAGTGAAACTTACTTATTGCAATAGTGCAACGCATACGTCTTACAAAAAGTCTGTCAGATATACTATGCAACAAAAATCGGCCCGATTGTCGATCCTACAAAAAGTCGGACCTGGGCGGGCAGCCTTAAGGCCCTCCTAATGAGCGCAATTGCCTCCGCCTCCGTCCAGCAGTGGACTGCAATAGGCTGATGATGCTAATGTATGTTTGTTATGTCATCACAGGGGAACCGCTGAACCGATTATGATTTTTAACCTTTATTTTTTCGTGTTTATTTTTTTTTATGTATGTTCACCGATAACTCCGTTATTCCTGAGGGATAGGTACTTTTCCCGGAAAACTCAAAAAACGTCATGCCCCACTTGTAATTTTCGCCTTATGATCAACAAACAATATCTCCGTCAATTGTGAACCGATTTTCAAAATTCTTTAGGGCAAAAAGTAAGAAGTGATTTATTTGTAGTCGGTTTATTTTTTTTAAAGTCCTACTTGTTAGTATGGAGTTATGATAGATTCAAATGAATGAAATTCATTGGTATAATAGCAACACATGAACAAAATAATATAACAATTTATAGTACAGTGTAATAAATAAAGCGCTACATACTTTATCTGTAAATTTAGGGGAAGGATACCCTTTTTAATGTAGTAAAGAAGGTTACCGAAGAGGTGAAAAATTGACTGAAATATTAACACGTCTGGTATCGCGCGTATAATTAGTATCAAATAATTGATTGTGATACCTACCTAGCTGAACAACTATCAGATCAATACAGGAACTGCGAATGAAGGTCGTTAATTTCTTTTGAACCGACGACACTGAAATACAATTGATTTTAAGCTTATTGTTAAAAAGGCGGTTGCCGTTTTATTCACTAGATAATTAGTGGAGTTTTCCAAGTCCATATTTAAAATCTAATTAAGAAAAGCTGGTAATAATTCGCCAATCACATTTTTATGGTTCTGGAAGTAAATGGTCGCCTGGTTTTAAGAGCTAATCTTCAACTTTATCAAAGTATTGCTTCTTCTCTTCTTACAAGTAGTATATCAGTAATTTTGTTCCTATAATACAAGCTCTTAGCGTTTGATGCTAGATGGTTTGTAATTATGTCCAGCATTATTTATTTATTTTTGTCAACCAAGTCAACGCTCTGTATCCGTCAACTTGAGGAATGAGCCCATAGACAGACAGTTGCTAGAGTAGTAATTCCGAAGCTAAGACCTGGTTCTGTTGATAAAAATCTCAAAGATATATTTAAGCTCTTAGTTTTCAAACATCATATAGAATGGCAATGCTATTAGAATCGGCTGCCAGTGTCTGTTTTTCTATTGACTTAGCACCCTAGACCCTAACGGCTTGACAAAGGGAGTGAAAAGGCATCTCCTGGGAAAGCTCGCTTCATCGTCGTAGAGCTTGCCATTTTTTTTATTATGTTATAAATAACATATTTAAAAAAATCGTCGGCACTAACAACCCTGTGTTGTACGGTCTGAAGAAATTGTAGCAAGCCCTGCAAGGCCATCTGAAAAATAAGTGAAATCAAGTCTTCTTTCGATAAATATCCTGAACTGAAGTGTCGGTAAAGCATGCTGTTGCTTTACCGTCTTTTTTACAATTCAAGGTAATTTACCTCATCATCATCATCATCAGCCTACAGCAGTCCACTGCTGGACATAGGCCTCCCCTAATGAGCGCCATTGTGCCCTGTCTTGAGCTCGACGCATCCAGTTTCTACCAGCAGCCTTTCGCAGATCGTCCCTCCACCTGGCTGGAGGGCGTCCTACACTACGTTTGCCGAGCCGCGGTCTCCACTCAAGAACTCGTTTACCCCAACGGTTATCGGTCCTTCGGCAGATAAGGCCAGCCCACTGCCACTTCAGCTTGCTAATTCTCTGAACTATGTCGATAAATTTACTTCTATGTCGGATATACTCGTTATGCTTCAGAGAATTTCCGAGCATTGCACGTTCCATAGCTCGCTGAGCGACTTTAAACTGGTGGACTAGTCGTACTGTGAGTGTCCACGTTTCGGCTCCGTATGCCATGACATGACGGGTAGGACCATTGAGTTAAATAACAAGAGATGTAAACCTCCTTAACAAGTGTCAAGATATAGTAACCACTTATTGATGGCGAAGACGTAGCTTTGAAACTAATTGTCATTATGAAGGAAACATATATTTATCTCTTTTATTTAAACTGGCCTGCTTCGAGAATGGCAGTTGATTTTATAGAGATAGCTACAATGCTTGAAATAAAAAGCTCGATGTTGCCTGATCTAGATTTTTTTCCCGAAAATGAATGTGATTTTTTTAATCATTGATTATTAGAAATAAGTAATATAATAAACCCCGTACCAACAACAACGTACAACGTAGCGCAGTTGGTAGTTTCCCAGTATTTATGGGAAGGCCACGGGTTCTAATCCCATCTTCATCATCATCATCATCCACAGCCCGACTTCACCCACTGCTGGGTATAGACCTCCCTTTGTATGTGCCAATCCCCACGGTTCAAAGCTCGTCTCATCCAGTTTCGGCCCACGATTGATGCTCATGCCACCTGATGATGATAATCCCACTGAGTCGAAATTTATAGCTTCCACCCGCGGCTTTGCTCGCGTGGTACCCGGGTGAAAAGTCGCCTATGTGTTCGATCCAGGCCATAAACAACTATGTATATTTCAAATTTTTATTTTATTATTTTATGTATTATTAAATTTTTATATGCGCTCTGTATTTTTTGCGTGAAAGAGTAACAAACATCCATACATCCATACTTACTCACAAATGTTCACATCTATAATATTAGTAGGAAGAAGGATAGGACTATAGATTTTCCCTGAAGTTAAAACTAACACGTGACTGGCAGTCACTAAAAAAGTACCTGTCTAGTTTTTTCTTTTAGCCTGCTTTACGTTTTCATAGAGTACAAATTCTTCTCCAGTCACCATTTATTACCACCATATAGTTGAAAAGTGAATTGTTTAAGAAAATAACTGTTCGTCATAACTTTGTGATATTATCACTAATCATATTAGTAGATCGAAATAGTAAACTTTGTCTGGGGAAATAAAATAAGTGTTTTAGTTTGTGCAAACATATAATAGCGATCGTAATATCACTCAAACACCGCATGTAACGTCAAATGTCTTACGGTCTTCCTTTTATTTTTTTGAGTTAATCATTTAATTTCATGAATGATGGCATTTATCAACAGAAGTGAGTGATCTATTCGAAATGATCTTAAATATTAGTCTATCTATTTACCTACCTTTTAGATTTTATTTTATGTTTTTTCTCTTTCCTTGTTATCGTCACAAATAAATGCAAACGAATATTTTTTTTTTTTACTTTTTCTTTACTGAGCTAATATTGTATTCCTTCATAGATACTTCGATAAGAAACGGTACAATCAAGATAGAGGAGACGATACCACAGTACTTCCATTACGAGGTATTGCAACGAAGTGCGGAATCCACTGGCTCCTATTTCGGCACAATAAAGTTCCAAGTTGCATTCAATCTTGCAGTGGTTTGGATGATTGTGTTCGTGTGCCTGAGTAAAGGGTTGAAGTCCTATGGCAAGGTATGTTTACACTAAATTAATTAATTTTGTAAAATATAGGTTGATAAGCGGGACATTGAGATTAGTGATAACGATGACCAATGATGAACGATTAGAAAAACCAAAATGGCTTTTCATTGGTTTGAGAAACCAAATTTGTTATCGTCACCATTCATGTTCATCGTCACACTTATCACACTAATACTATAAATGCGAAAGTTTGTGAGTATGTATGTATGGGGTGAAAAATTGATTGAAATATTAACACGTCTGGTATCTCTGTATACGTCGGAACAACTATCAGATGGATGAATGTTTGTTACTCTTTCACGCGAAAACTACAGAACGGATTTGGATGAAACTTGGAATATACATAGTTTATGACCTGGATTAACACATAGACTACATTTTATCCGGGTACCACGCGAGCGAAGCCGCGGACGGAAGCTAGTAGTTCATAATCATTTAATGGTCGTCGTCATCATTAACACGTTGGCTGCTGGCCTCGCACATGACGCTCCGCGCCGCACGAGGAGGATGACGACGTGCAGAATCACATTTGTGTTTTCAGCACTCAAAGCGTTAAAGTCAATGTCCTGCTTTTCAACCTATATTTCACAAACTGTAGTAAAAAACTGTAAAAAAAAACTGTAAAAAAAAAAAACTGTAGTGTATTTATTCACTAATTAGAGTACTGAAATGGATATTCGTCCAAGTCTTGTTTTAAATAAATAAATAAATAATGTTGGACACTATCACACAGCATCATATAGCCCCAAGCTTCGCAGAGCTTCTATTATGGCAATATAACTAATGTACATTATATACATTATGAATACAAAAAACATAGTAAAATAAAAAGAAACCCTAGAAAATCAAGCAACTTGTTTATAAAAATAAAGACGAGATTTAAAAAAAAAATGCTCGATGGTACCACACAGCATCATATAACCCCAAACTAAGCAGAGCTTGTTTTATGGTAACCTCATGACTGTTATATTTTAGACACGAGACTAATATTTGTAGATAAACATTTGTCTTGCGGCGGGAATCGAACCCGCATCCTGCGTCTAAGGCGGGATTTCGCCCACTGAGCCACAGATGTCGTCATAATTTGTTCTGGAGTAAGCGCGTGAAACACAAAGATTCTATCGCCGACCAAGGTCGGCTATCAATGCCGAATGCTTAATTTCCGTGAAATTTAAACAACTTTGTTTCGTTTCAGGCTGTGTACATGCTTATATTCATACCTATATGTGGTACTTTGGTGCTGTGTACAAAATTGCTGACACTTATACCGTATGACACTGTCACGAATATATTCTCCGAGACTCAGTGGAACGAGTTCTTTCTCAATAGTAATGTGAGTTACCCTTATTTATGAGCTAAGTCACTTGAAATAAAGCCATATCGGAAGCTTTTTGATTCCAAAAATCTCGGCACAAGGTAGGTTTACACTTCATCATCATCAGTCTATAGCAGTCCACTGCTAGACATAGGCCTCCCCTAATGTGTGCCATTGCGCCCTGTCCTGAGCTTGACGTATCCTTCTATTCTATTCTTCAGGTTTACACTTGATAATTTTTAAACTGCGCTGATGCTATGAAACTTCTATTACAAATTTAAAAGTATGCGAAAGATTTACCTTGAATCGTTTATTAGGGTTCCGTACCACAAAAGGCAGTAAGGAACCTTTATAATCTGAAATTTTATCACAAAATTTATTGCAAAGACTTCGTTTAGCAAAGTTTGTAAAGGACAAAGCTTTGATGTCTGGCGCTCGGTACCAAGACTAAAGTGAATGCGTAAAAACCAAACCAATGAGTTTTTAGTCGATTCTACTGTCTAAATAACTTAAAATGAGGGTTGTTGCCATAGTAACAGTATATATCAAAGGTCGTTGCCATAACAATGGTTGTTACAATCTAATGGTGGCGTGCGTCAACAAAATATTTTTTTTATTTGAATATTAATCCCGTCGGTGTGTAAAACCATTTGTAAAACTAAAGAAAATGTTAATTTCATTTATAAAATATAAATTTTATGGGATACGTTTGGTTTTGATGCAATTGGTCCGGGTTCTCGGCAGTCTCCTTTGTTAATAGATAGTTTTAGCACGTCTTGGGATTTTGTTAGAGAAGCGTACACATTGCCTTTAAAACAATTCACTTTATGAAGCCTAGTAGTGGGAACAGCGAGTTTATCTTTATTACAACAACATTAGCAGCCTATATCAGTCCACAGCTGGACATAGGCCTCCCCTTATAAGGGGGATATGCCCATAATCCCCACGTTGGGTATACGGGTTGCGTCTCGCACAGCCGACGCTGCTGCCCGTCGCTCAGCGGCTGTAGCTATGCCTGTGTTACGCTGCGCTATGCCGCAATCAGCCGGCCGCCAGAGCCCCGTTGTGTGCACCACGGTTGGTTTGGATTCTGAAGGTGCCCCTTATACCCCAAATATCTTTATTAAGGCGACTATACATGTCAAACCTCCCTCTCAATCACAATCACTGACTATAGTTAAATAGCAAACCTTCACATTCTAGAGAATAACAATTCAAAGGTTCAGCAAGAATATCATGTTGAACCCGACATGTTTTCCTACCAAAAAATATGCACCAAAATTGATCACATTGATGCAAGTTTATTGGTAAGAAAACGTGATGGAATCAAAATGATATTATTGCTGAACCTTTGTATTGTTATTTTCTAGGCCGTGAAGGTTTGCTATTTTGCATAACTACATTCAGTGATATTATATCTTCAAAAATGTTGAATAGTGCGAGCGAGAGGGAGGTTTGACATGTATCGTCACCTTAACTAAGGTTTTACTCCCCAGTCATGGGTAGCAGCGGCCCAAGAGACCTTCCTTACATGGGGCCTACTAGGCGCCTGCGTGATGCAACTGATCTCGCACAAAGAAGCCAAGAATAGAACGAGCAAAATGCTGCAGAAAGAGAGCGCTTGCGTCGTTATATTCACCTTCGCTGTGCTACTGCTCGGCTCGTTTTTGGCCAACACGTGTGTTCAGATACTGAAGAATTACGGATATTTGTATATTCCTGGGAGTTTTGGTGAGTAAATAGAACTAGAAGAGCTATGTTGATATAAATTTCCTTTTTCGAGGGTTTAGGTGGGTGGGTATACCTATTAATCTTCCTGTTGGGTGCTCATCAACTATTCTGGGCTGGACTACGACCAGCTTACCTGATTGTTGTATTGCATAATTGTTGGTGCAATCAATTAATTTGATTCTTTCACTTGGAATGTATGATCTTTCTAGTGTTCCAAGCATAAGATTATAATTATCTCCTTTTTTTGTACAAATATTATGACACAATATTCTACTGTTTGAGAATAAAGCAATGCGCAAGCAATCGGCCGCCAAAGCTCCGTTCGTTACATAGCAGGCCACGGGCAGGTGAGGTTGGTTTGGTTGGAACCTCTTACACCCCCCTGGACTACCTCAAACCTACCCTCTAAAATCAATAAAACGAATAATTTAGGTCAGGTGAAGTTGCCTTTTTTTGGAACCACTTACACCCCACTGGACTACCTAAAACCTACCCTCTTAACTCAATAAAACGATTAATTTAGGGCAGGTGGGGTTGGCTTGGTTTGGAAACCCTTACACCCCCCTGGACTATCTCAAACCTACCCTCTAAAATCAATAAAACGAATAATTTAGGTCAGGTGAAGTTGCCTTTTTTTGGAACCACTTACACCCCACTGGACTACCTAAAACCTACCCTCTTAACTCAATAAAACGATTAATTTAGGTCAGGTGAGGTTGGCTTTTTTGTAACCACTTACACCCCCCTGGACTACCTCAAACCTACCCTCTAAACTCAATAAAACGATTAATTTAGGGCAGGTGAGGTTGACTTGGTTTGGAACCGCTTACACCTCACTGGACTACCTCAAACCTACCCTCTTAACTCAATAAAACGATTAATTTAGGGCAGGTGAGATTGTCTTGGTTTGGAACCCCTTACACCCCCCTGGACTACCTCAAACCTACCCTCAAAACTCAATAAAACGATTAATTTAGGGTAGGTGAGGTTGGCTTGGTGTGGAACCCCTTACACCCCCCTGGACTACCTCAAACCTACCCTCTAAACTCAATAAAACGATTAATTTCGGTCAGGGAAGGTTGGCTTTTTTTGGAACCACTTGCACCCCACTGGACTACCTAAAACCTACCCTTTAAACTCAATAAAAGATTTTAAAAGTTTTTTTGCTTTACAGAGACAATAAAAGCATCACAATTCCTCTGGCCGTCATCAGAACCGATGCCTGGCAACATGGCATCCACCCCTGTCAGGTATACGGGACACTACGGCAGTTTGGTCGGCGTTAGTGTTATGAAGAGCGGCAACGTCGCGCGTACGCTCAGCGGGTGGCAGCCCTTACAGCTGGCAACGCAGCTTGTACCGGCGACGCTTGCGGTATTGCCGGCTAATGTCGTGAGTTCAAGGAATACTTTCCTGCCTATATTATAAAGCATGGATAATATGCGTTTAATGGCATTTGAGGGAGGAGACTTATGCCCAGCTGTGGGTTTTAAAAAGCTGAGAGAATGATAATTATTGTCCTTCTTTATTTTCAACAACAACAACACCAGCTTATTCAGTCCACTGCTGGACATAGGCCTCCTCTATAAGAAGGGGGGATATGCCTATAATCGCCACGCTGGGCATGCGGGTAGGGGTCGCAGGGCACAGCTTCTCGCAGATTCTGCTGCCCGTTTGCGGTTAGGGAATTTAACTGTGCCAGTATTAGGCTGCGCTATGCCGCAAACAGCCAGCCGTCAGAGCCCTGTTTGTTAATTAGCAGGGTGCACCACGTGCAGGTGAGCTTGGCTTGGGTTCGGGAGATTTGGGTTGGAAATACTAATAATTTCACGTGATTTTTTTGAAAAAGTAATTTTTTCGCTAACTAAAAAGTAGATTGACAATTTAGATTTTTAAAACTTATGACTAAATATTCACGCACAATTTGAAGATTTTCCTTGAATTGTTTTCGTTCATAACAGTCTTGAATTATGAGGCATATTAAAATTAAAACTATATACGCTTCCGCCCGCGGCTTCACTCGCGTGTTACTGGGATAAAAGTAGCCTATGACTTAATCTAAGTTTCATGCAAATCCGTTCAGCCGTTACGGAGTTCAGTGGGAACAAACGTACTCAAACACACACACCAAAAACACACAAACTTTCGCATTTATAATTCAATTCAATTCATAATTCAATTAAAATCACATTTTATTAGTAGACTTTTTGCTGATCGTACATCTTCTTTTACATCATTGCTTTGTCCTTTGGCCACCGGCTCATACAAAGAAGAAGATCATTGCTTTTGCGTTCAATAAAAGTAGGATTCTCAACTCTTTGTTACCGTGTTATAAGTGTTGTAACTAAAAAGATTTACACGTTCCATACGTAATATAAATGGATCAGTGCGTAATGTGATGTAACAGTCTAGAATAGACCGTGCCTAAGCCAATTTTACAACTAAGTGCATTTCCTTTTTCTGTATTTATACCAATTTCAACCTTGTACTGATCTGCATAAGGTTTCATCAATAAATAGCATTAACTATTTTCTATTTCGCTAGAATCACCCAAGTTGAAAAGATCTTACTTTTCTCATTTTCACGCCTTTCAAGAATTCGTCATAGTTAAATACGGTTCGTTGGTTGGTTTTATCAGACGAATGTAGTTTTTTATACATGAAAATAAGTTCTATAATCCAGTGAAATTAATATCAAACAGCTGAAGAAATACACTGTCTTTTAAATCAACAATGTATAAGCTAAATGGGCCTTTGTGATTAGGTACCTTAAGTTCAACGTAACACGATTCAAACTTCAGTACTATGAAGCTTAAAACACGAAAACCCGTAAATAATTTAATTATTAAATGGCACCTGCGGCTTCGCACCCGCACTGCACTTTTCACTATGAAATTTCAGAAAGAAAAAAAACTTTGTAACAAAGTTTGTATACAAGAAAATTTACTTAGCATCGTAAATACGTTAATATTATACATTGAAAACACCCAGACCGGAGACAAATATTTACAAATCATAAAAACATTTGTCTTTTGGTGGGAATGGAACCCGCAACCTTTTGCGTCTCAGGCGGGATTTCTCCCGCTGCGCCACTGAGGTCGTCAAAGAAAATAAATCTGAAGAAAACTATTCCTGTGTTATTCAAATCCATTCAGCTTTTCGGCTGTGAAGCAATAACAATCATACCTAAAAATGTAACATACCTAAAAGCTTACGGCGAGCGTACAGGTAGGTACATGGTTCCTCGCCTAATAAATGATTTACCCATTAACGTGCGTGATAGTATTACAAGAAGTAACATAAAATACAAATTAAAATCTTATTTCTTAAATTCACTTACTTAGCTCCTTTGTTAAAGTGGACTGGAACCTACCAGATAGGTACATAATTTAAGTACCCAGTCTACGTAACTTAGCCGACCTAATTAAAAGTATTAATTTATGTATTTTGAGACTTCTCAAATAGCAGATATGTTTAAACCTCAGTGGTTTTTTGGTTGCTAATTATAATTAAAAATATTTTTATGTAAAACTTTTAAATGATAAATTAAATATAATTTAAAAAAAAACCTTTTTTTTAATTTTGTGTCAGGTGGTATTAATGAAATTTTATATTTTTTTTCAGTTATCACCAGTATGGGCGGTGATATTCTACTTCATCCTGATAATGTTCGGTATAGCCCAGCAGTTGGCGGTGTGGCATTGCGTGATCACCGGCATTCTAGCCATGAACGCGACCGCACTCCGCGTGTGGGAGAGCTCCATTACGTTCTTTAGCTGCGTGTTCGGACTGGCCGTGGGACTTGTGCTTAGTACTGATGTGAGTGTAGTGAACTGTTTGTAGAGTAACTGGTAGTCTGTGATGGACCGTGACCAATAAGGTAGCGGGTTTGAGTCCCACCGCGAGACAAATGTTTGTTCTGCAAATAACATACCTAACATACCTAAAAAACGAGACAAATGTTTGTAATGCAAATATTTGTCTCGGCTCTGGGGGTTTTCTATCCTATCCTACTATCCTACTTCCTATAAATGTGAAAGTTTGTAAGTTTGGATGAATGGATGAATGTTTCTTACTCTTTCCGGCAAAAACTACTGAACGGATTTGGATGAAACTTGGTGTATACATAGTTTGTGATCTGGATTAACAAATAGGCTACTTTTTATCGCGGTACCACGCGAGCGAAGCTGCGGGCGGAAGCTAATGTATAATATGTATATATTTGAAAATATATACAGGGCATAATTTACGTCATTGAGGGCAGCTAGCTCCTTTTGTAGTTATAAGGTTTTGTTCTTAGAAAACTAAACATTTTTTAACATTTTAGAGACAAAAACAAACGCATTTTCGGATTTTTCAATATCTGTACAGTTAGCCTAGAAAATGACATTTGTAAAATAAAAAAACAAGTTAGCCTCAATCGAGTCACTTTTGCGAAAGTAATCTACCAAATCAAACCGTAAGATTTTGCATAAAGTTCAAAAAAACTATTTTCATACAATTTCTATGAAGCTCCATCCGCCACAACTTTAAGCTCATGCATGCCATTCGAAATAAAGTGGTAATTTTCAATTAGTGGTGTCATCATTCTGGCAAGCCAAGACACTATGAAAGAAAAAAAAATAAGAACGAAATAGTTTTATTTTTATCCAATACCATGTGCTTAATTTATCTGTAAATAAATTGAAAAATAAACGTAACCTCTGTAATTTATTTCATTTCCAGGCGGGCATCAAACTAATACATTTCATGGACTATGTATGGGTTGGCGCGTGGTGGCAATGCGTGTTACACGTGACTCTAGCGTGCGGCGTATTTGTGGTCCGAGGGCGGCCATACTCCCCGGACTTGGTAGCTGGCGCCATGTTCGCGGGCAGACGACGGCTCGCCTGCGTGTTACCAGCGCTGCTCAGTCTCACGTGGACTGTGCTAATGCCGGTCCTGCTGTGTGTAAGTACTATTACTATACTAAACTCGATATTAAGACTAGGGTTAACAAGTAGAAAGAAACAAAACTTTAACATTGTATATGTAATTATTTTACAAAAGCTATCGGCGGAATGACCATAGCCATTAGTACTCTCTCGACTACCTAGTCGAGAGAGTACTAATGGCTATGGTCATTGGAGGCATATTTTCATCTTGTCAATACCCAAGTGCGTGTGACACTGATTTTCTTAGCGACTCGCGTAGCTCTTCTTAAATAAGGTACGGCAGCATTTCACATCATATTTATTTACTAAATGTTTTATAATATATTTGCAGGTAATTTGCGTAATGGATTTCCGGACAGGGCAACAGAAACAACTGTACACATGGAGGAAACCAATTGGGTGAGCACAATGCTTCCAATCCTACTTCCTACAAATGTTATAAAAACGAAAGTTATATGTTAAATGTTTGTTCCTCCTTCACGCTAAACAAATGAACGGATTGAACTGAAATTTTCACATAATATGTAGTTTTAGACTAGGAATAACACATAGGCTACATTTTATACGGATAGCACGTGAGCGAAGCCGCGGATGGAAGCTAGTTAAATCAATCAACTCAAAACAGTAAGTCATAGAGACTATAAGTAAGACTTAAGAGGTGCAGCGGGGAAAACTTCTACGTGGACGAAGTTACGGGGCCCCCGGCTATTTATCAAGAGCATTTAGAAAAAAAAAACTAAGTAGAAATAATAACTAAGTAGAAATTCTACTTAGTTATTCAGAGCGTGTTAAAATTCGACTTAGTTATTCAGAGCATTTTAGAAATTCAATTGACAATTAGACAAACATTTATTTACCACTTGGCACATAACGCATTCCACAAGCAAATAGTTAAACAAAAAGCAGTGTCGTCCCGACATTTATATTAAACTTCGATTGATGTATGTGTCCATAAAATTAAGAGATTATTCCTTGAGTTCGACCCATTAATGAGGTATTCTTGTTATTTATTCCAACTATTCCCAGTATTCTTACATTTTAATGATATTTTACTTACATTTTCAGATACTGGCCGGTATGGGCGCGGCAAGTGGCTGTGTTTTTGCAACAAGGCACCCTCCTAGTAGTGCCATTCACAGCCTTCACTCAAACATGGCGATACATGAATAAAGGACCACCGGACATTCTAGATGTAAGTGCTACATATGATAAATAATATACATCTTCACCTGTTTTAGATGTAATACAAAAACTCTCCGATATTCTCCGGTTGAACTTTCCCGTTTAATTCCCGACGAAACCGAGACAAACTTCGGGAACTGATCGCTCATTAATCTCGCAGATACGACACGATAAAGCAATAATAAAACTGTTGCAAACGCTTGACTATTTTATGTAAATAAAAATGCAGTAAATACATGTTTCATCCATCCTTCCTTTTTCCGAAAATCCAAAAATGCATTGTTTTTTTCTTAAAAATAAACTAGTTTCCTAAGAACAAAACCTTTTAACTAAATAAGAAAAGGTAAAATTTTGCCCCACCCTGTTATATATATATTTTTGTGTGATACTGAAGAAGGACTTAGCACATGAGCCCACCTGGGTTTAAGTGGTAACTATTACTTATGACAAAGTATTGCTTAGACCTACTAAGCAATACTTTGTCAAACGCACGTTTAGAACGTGCTCTACGATGCAACGCCCTGCGTCCATCAACTTGAGGCATGAAAATGATAGCCCTTCACACAACCTTCAAACCGAAGCTACTAGTATTATGTTATCTGTGCCGAAACACAGCATTGCTGCTTTACTGCTGAAATAGGCGTGGCGGTAATACTTCCCCGCATAAATAAGGTTTTATGTTGATTGTTTTTATATATTTTTACCATTTTGCCGCAAGGACTATGCTGCAAGCGAGTGTGTTGAGGGAATGGTAAGACTTCAACTTTCAACAGAATAATTCTTAAATATTCAATATCTTCAAATTATTCTGTTCCGTACAGTAAGTAGTAGGCAATAAAGTTTGCATGGACCTTTGGAAAGAGACAATCAGCTAATCGGCTAATTTCGGTTTCATAGAGCGTTATTTCTTTCGCACGCAGTACTAACAGATTGGTATCTACACAGATATAGGAAGACAACTAGATAAAGTCTTAAAAATTCAATACGGCTGATATCTTCTTTCTTTTGTCCAATATCATCAGTTAGAAAGGGATGCATACATATATCAATGCGACTTCAAAAAGTTAATCGAACCAGGGCGCACGAACAAATTTCTATGCAGGTTCATACAAATGCCCTGGTACGAAGTCGCAGAAATCGCATTGAGACAAAGTATGCATCTCTTTCTAGCTAACATATGGACATAAGAAAGTAGAGATCAGCCGTATGAGTTAATGTTCAGAGCATAAATGAATTTTAAGACTCCTTCTATGCTTTAGTCCTATTTCTTTGTGTGCGACAGATATAACGCTACTACGAAGCCGAAAAAAGCCTATTATCTCTTTCCAAAGGTCGATGTGCAAACTTTATTGCCTACTACTGTAACTGAGTGCTTTAGATAGAGTTGACGTCATATTATATCGCCCGAAAACTCGTCAACGACAAGGCGGTGCTGAACCGTTTCCAAGCTAATATGTGTGCGTCAATCTTAATCACACACACCTAGCCTATGTCAGTCCACTGCTGGACATAGGCCTCCCTTAATGAAGCGGGATATGCCCATAATCTACACGCTGGGCATGGGTTGGGGATCGCAGGGCATAGCTTCTCGCACCGCCATTCATGGTGAGGGAATTTAGCTATGCGTGTGTTGGGTTGTGCAGCAATCAGCCGGCCGCCAGAGCCCCGATTCACAAACTCGATCATCAATACTTAAAAATTAAATCAATTAACTGAAAATAAATCGTTATTATAGCGGCAACAGAAATACATTATCTGTGAAAATTTCAACTGTCTAGCTATCACGGTTCATGAGATACAGCCTGGTGACAGACAGACAGATATCTCTATTTTTTTTTTTCATTTTGCGGGAACCCCAAACTAAGCAGAGTTTGTACCACATGATTAATATACTACACATATATATTTTTTGTAAATACATACATATCTTACATAGAAAACACCCAGACCCGAGACAAATATCTACAGAACATGCAAACATTTGTCCCGCAGCGGGAATCGAACCCGCAACCTTCTGCGTCTCAGGCGGACCTTCGCCCACTGCGCCACAGAGGCCGTTTTACGTCTGACTTTGATTTGAGTTGGTTTTGAGTTGGAACTTCTTTCATATGATTTTAAAAAACTGCACAGGCATTTCACGAAGACCGAGCAATTCTAGTTCTTAGTGACTTTGCCCAGATAAAGTTGCCCGTCTGTGGAACGAAATTAAGTAAACGTAATTTTGTTTTGAACATATTTAGAGTCAGACAATGTAACCTGTAACTATAAGTTGCTTGTGCTTGGGGTATAATAGCTTAGAATTCCGGAGAGCGAATGACCAGCTAACAACCATGTTAAAAATTCTTCATGGAAAAATTGAGTCCCCTGATCTTCATGACGAACTTTGTCGGCTTTATGTCCCCCCAAACTACCTTCGCTGTAGGAAACACAGGTTGTTCTCTGTGCCAGCTTGCCGAACTGTTGCACGCGCTCGATCTCCCATTCCGCGAACTCTCTCCGCGCTCAATGCCCTCCTGGACTCAAGCCCTGACTCTGATGTATTTGCGAACGGATGGAAGGTGATTTTGACTGACTGCCTGAACTTTTGTGAGAAGTGTGTGTAGGATTTTTATCCTTTTTTTTATATTTTTTGTTCGAGATGTGATTTGACTATTAAGTATTGAAATTTATAATTACTGACATTATTATTATTATTGACTATGTACTAAATATCTACTAATTTAATTATGACAGAAGTGTGTATAAGTTTATTGATAGTGTGTGTGTGTAAGTAAGATATTGATTGATTATTTGACTACCTATTGAATTTGTTATTACTGACAATTTTTATTGAATTTTGACTATGTAGAGATGTATAGATGTAAACTCAACCAAATTTTTATAATTAGAGTAATTGGCGCAAGCCGTTCTAGTTATTAAGTCAATAAACAATAAACAATAAGACAGATATATTAGTAATGGGGTCTCGTTTTACCCTTTGGTTACGAAAATTCTAAAAATGGTGCATGTAATATTGCAGCGTATACAGAACCTGTATCGGCCGCGGTTGGAGCCGGCGGAGACGCCGCGCCCCGCGCCCGCCCCGCCCGCGCGCGCGCCCGACCCCCCGCCCAAGTATACCCCTCCGCCCTCATACTCTACCGCCACCGGCGCCAGGCTGCTCAACACTCTGCGCAACAGTTTCAGGACTCTGAGGAGGTACCTATAAATAAATAAATATTGTTGGCACTATCACACAGAATCAATTTAGCCCCAAACTAAGCAGAGCTTGTATTAAATAAATAAAATAAATAATGCGGGACGTAATCACACAGCATCATGTAGCCCCAAACTAAGCAGAGCTTGTATTGTGGTACTTGATTGATATACAACACATATTTTTTTTTGTAAATACATACATATTATACATAGAAAACGCCCAGACCTGAGACAAATATCTACAGAACATGCCAACATTTGTCCCGCAGCGAGAATCAAACCCGCAACCTTCTGCGTCTCAGGCGGACCTTCGCCCACTGCGCCACAGAGGTCGTGTATTATGAGAACCACATGACTGATAAACTTAAAACTACTTACATACTTTTTTTGTAAATACATACATATTATATATAGAAAACGCCCAGACCTGAGGCAAATATCTACAAATAATGCAAACATTTGACACGCAACCTTTGCGTCTCAGGCGGACCTTCGCCGACTACGCCACAGAGGCGGTCCACAGAGGTAACTGCGCCGAAATACTAGAATTTCCTAATTTCATGCCTCAAGTTGATGGATGCTGGGCAATGCATCATATGGCGCGTTCCAAACATGTGTGACCTACGATAATTCGAACAAGCTCAATTTTGTAGTAAAGTACTGTAATTTCACCGTTACCCACACCATTTAAACCGAAATACAGCAATGCTGCTTCACGGCAGAAATACGCATGGTAGTAGTAATTCCCCCGACGAGCCCTTCACATAGAGCTCGACTACTAAAACTTACGATACCGTTTCCTATCCCCAGAATCACAACGACCCGTTCGGAGCTCCAAAACGACGATACATCACAAATACCCATCACTCTCAGCGAGACAGTGGAACGCGAACAAAACCCTGAAGCCATGCCTACTTACAGCGCAGGTTTCACCCCCTCCATTACCATAACCGACGAAACGGATTCCGCACAGCCAAACACCTCAAGAAACTCCTTATCACTCACTCGGGACTACCTAAGACGGTCGTTCGTGCGTAAAAGCGACTCTGTCAAGTCGATACGTTCGAGTTTGCGCAGGAGTTTCAAGTACAACAGTGCGCTGACGACCAGCCATGAGCATTTGGTGCGCGATGCGGAACCTATCTCTAACACTGTTGCTATGTCCGCCATGTTGGATAGCGAGGGTACTACGCATGCGCGTAGCCTTGCCTCTGTGATTTGATCCGCCTGAGAATATGAATACATAAATTAACTTTTGAAACCTGTACTAAGGCACTGTAGATACCAAAACGGAGCGGAGCGGAATTTTTATTCGTGTTTCGATTTGTTAATTATACACCATCTTCGCTTCGCTCCGCTTAGATGGATACGGGCATCGCAGAAACGATGTTGCACCAAAATGCGACGCATCAATGCAAAACAGAAACATCGCATACGGATTCATAGGAGTAATTCTGTCTGCGGCGACGCATCGGAAATTTCCACGATGTGTGGCCTCGCGGTAATAGACCCTTTTTACCCGACTGCGCACCGGATGGTAATGTCGGTAAATGTGTCGACAATAATGTTTTAGCAATTGATAAAGGCCGACTAGTAAATACGATTTTATTTAAGAATGTAATTATTTCGATGCGCCGGCGCCTTAAAGTCAAAATATATTGTAATCATCCAGAATCCATAATAGTGGTCGATTGGTCCATTGAAACGCCATATTGTTTTAACTAAGTTGTTATTGGCCAGGTTGATGCTAGGTGTTTTTACATGAGTCTTAAAGTATTTGAGATAGTTGATGAGTGTGATTTTGAACCCCAATCCTAATATTTTTCATTTTACAAAAAATGTTATGAGCAATATTTTACGAGTAAAAAACATAGTTATTACCAGTTTTATTTACGTAAGTTGATTTTATTTAAGAATTATTATATAATTAAGGATTATGTTATAATTTAAAATGAAGTTTTACTGTAATTTTAATGAATCTCAATTACACCACTATTTTTGTATTAATAATTATTTAGTTTCGTGTAAGCACAATAATTTTGAGCCATGTAGATTAGGTATACAATTACTTAAATAAACGCAGTATACTTAATGAATTCCGAGCTTAGCGATGAGGAAAAAGTTATGACATAGTTATACATTATAAAATGTGTTTTAACTAGAATGTGTTCGTTCGTATTGTAGTTTTTGTATATTATTCAATACTTTAGAATATCGAATGTTGGTTTTATTCAAACCATAGTGTAATTCAATGAATGGATAAATGCGTATTTGTATCGTTGAAGAGTTATGATGAGTCTTTTGGTTTGTAATAGTCGGCTACATTATCTGGCTGCAAAGAGCATACGCGTTGGAAAACTACGTCGAGTTTTTTCGTCACTTATACCGCGATGTCTGAAAAGGAAAGTTTTCAGTGTGTCCTACCTACCCGTCATGACATAAGGACTCCTTATTAAGGAGCCGAAACGTGGATAATCACAGTACGGCTAGTAAGTCGCTCAGCGAGCTATATAACGAGCAATGCTCGGAGTTTCTCTGAAGGAAGTTGTCGACATAGCTCATTGAATTAGCAAGCCAAAGTGGCAGTGGGCTGGCCATATTTGCCGAAGAACCGATAGCCGATAACGTGTAGGACATCCTCCGTCCAGGTGGAGTAAAGATTTGCGTAAGGCTGGTAGCAGAATGTGGATGCCAACTGAGGACAGGGCGCAATGGCGCTCATTAGGATGGGCCTTTGTTCTGCAGTGAGCTGCTATATTATGATGGTGATATATGAAAGAGACGCACTGTAAAACTTTTCAAAGACAAAGCGGTAATACGGGAAAGTTCGTCAAAGAGCGGCAGTGTAGCCGGGCTAACTGTATGAAGTACAATGAATTTAGATGAATAAGATAATTGGTTGTTTATGAATTTATGGAAGACTTACCGTAGCTTATTTTGTTCCTTTCATGCATTTATACTGCGCGTATCACAGAACAGATATCTTTTTAAACTATAAACTATGCCCTTGTATAACATAAAATAATTTAACGAAACTAAACTGGGCTAGACGATGTTTTAAAAGATTTGTACTTGTGTTCCGCCGGGTACCAAATGTCATAATTTCTTGCTAGTTTTTTTTGCGAAAAGTGAGATAGGTATTATTGATTGTTTTGACCCGGCATCTATCATTTTAGTTCTAGTCAATAAGTAGCTTCCACTTAATTTTGATCTATACATCACATTTTATTTTATGCTTTATTTTTTATCTTGAAATCTCTTGCATTCCACATTGTTGTAATTTTACAAATTAGAAAAATAATAAACAAATTTTATAAATTTGTTGTTTTTTTTTCGGACTATAAAAGTAGGTAGGGGGTTATACCACTACACTGCGGATAATATTTATCGGATCTACTTTTTTATAATCCTGTGATTGATAGGCACCCAGATAATAGCCGGGCTCTTCTACCGAGACTTAAGTATCTCAATTAATGTATCTATTAAAAATCGGGATTAAGGTATATTCTATATCTCATATATCTCTGCGGTATTGAAGGTCGCGCGGTGGATCCTACCATCACTCCTTCAATAATCATTGACATCAGGATAAAAAACCTATATTAGTACAGCTAGCGGCCGGTAAGTATAGCGCTGAAGAAACGTCTGCGCATGGGCCTCTCGCCGTTTATTCCCATTTGTTCCTTTGACAGTTCCTTTAAAGGGACAAATGAGACTTTTTCTTCCCAATAGTTCCGTTACTAATTTAGAAGGAACTATTGGGAAGAAAACGTATTATTTGTCCCTTTAAAGGAACTGTCAAAGAAACAAATGGGAATAAACGTCTCTCGCTCTCTCGCCTCCAATAACGGTCAGCGCTAGACTATCGTGCCGGTACTTGTAGCAAGTAGTATTTAAGATAAGATAAGATAAGAGTTTATTTGCTGTGTAGACTAAAGATTCTATGTAACGTGGATAAGATTGAACAAACAAATATAGGTTTAATATTCTTTATTTCTTACTGTAAAATTACAAAAAAGTCATTTTAATCCATCCACACGTCATCAGTACAAAGGTCATAATTCTACAAAACACTTAAAACAAGGAAGCCGAGGTAATGAAATGTCATCTTAGTTAATAATTATATACTAAAGAATATTATTTTGTACCGAGGAGAAGAATAAAGTTATCGAAATACAGTACTCAACTAGTAATATGGCACTCCACGTCCCAGGTTGATAATCTGGCTCCGCGCCAGCGCGTACTCGTTGATATTTGGTGCTTTTACAGACGGAGATAGTTTCGGCATGAAGTTTTTGATATAATTACAAGAAACCTCTCTGGAGGCGGGTTTGGGTTTTAGAATTTTAATCGCAACTTATAAAGCTATATATATATCTACACAGCGCTTATGTCTCGGACTATAACCATCCAGTATCCGGAATGACGGGTAAAAAAATAATTATAATTATTATTCATTATCATTATCACTCTATAGCAGTCCACTGTTGGACATAGGCCAGCCCTAATAAGCGCCATTGCGCTTAAAATGTAAAGGTACATAATAAGTAATTTTACATTTTTTACTCGTCATTCCGGATTCCGTATACTAAATAGTTAGGGCCTTGACGCCCGAATACTGAAACGCTACTTAAATGATCCTGTCAGCTAAGGGCTACTTAATTCTAATGGAATCCTAAATTTCAATGGTATACACAAACGCCACTTAACATTATTGAGACCGTGATTAGCTAAGCACGCATCAAATTCTCCTTTAGGTTTGTTTCCCATTACATTTTTCATTATTTTGGTAAGAAAGTTTCGTTTTACGCAGAAATCAGGACTTCCTTTATTCAATTTTATTAGATCAAGACTAATTTTCAGAAAATGCTGGTATCGAAACGTAAAATGCAACGTCATGTTTCATCACTGTCAGTCAAGTTTTGTCAATTATTTTATTCAAAACCGGGTTTATTATTAATTTATAGAAAAGCTAAAAACAAGAAGAAAAACCTGATGCTTATTTACAACCAGCCTACGCATACCTATCAGTCCACTGCTGGCAGGCCTCTCCTCTAACAAGGCACTATGCACCACAGAAGACTATTGCTCCACAGGGGAGATATGCCCATTCAAGCTGGGCACAGCTTCTCGCGTCACCATGCCCTACGTAGTGCCTGCCTGTCTCGCGCCTCAGTCGTCGGCTTGCAGGGGCAATAATAGGCTGCCCTGTGCCGAAGTCAGCCGGCAAGTAATAAGAAGAAGGAATGGTGATAAATCACATCTTCATTCAGAAAAAGAAAAGCCTTCTTACCTACCAATGTGAAAGTGTACCAATAATCAAAGTAAATAGGCGTACCTACCTATATCAAAATTTTGCCTAAAGTTATTGTGCTATTTACCAAAAACAATAATAAAACTGCCTTACTACTGCGTGTATACAACCTACTTCCTCTTCAACCCTACTTCTCCTTCTTATCTCAAAGAGCGCTTTCAATATCTTTGCCAATCCAATTCACGCACATTACGCTCCTCTGAGACATTTCAACTTCAAACACCTGTGCACACTTCCACTTTCTACTCCCACTCTTTTACTGTTCAAGCTGTTCGTCTTTGGAATTCTCTTCCTGTCAGCATCAGAACTGCTCAATCTCTGCCTATCTTTAAAAAGCTTCTCTTCAATTTTTTTTCATCCGCTTCACAAGACGGTTGAAATGAAACTTTCATCTGTTTTTAGAGTATATATATATATTAATAGATACAAGTAATTAAAATAAATAAATAAATAAATAAATATATATATTTATTTATTTATTTATTTATTTATTTATTTTAATTACTTGTATCTATTAGTTTATTTTAGTTATTGAATTGTATCTATTAGTGTGTATTTATTATTTATTAGTATCTATTTTTCACAAGTAGATATTTATGTTTATGTATAATTATATTAAATAACGTATTCATTTTTTCCTAGTCCGCAATAGATTATAAAATGTATGTGTTTATTGATATAACACCATCGTCTGCTACAGTCTGTTAAATCAAGTCCATCCAAAGGTTGTCTGGAAGAGATGGCTCTAAGCGATAAGACCGCCCATTGTACTTTCATTATTGTTATTGTTTATAGTTATATTTGTCTATGTTGGTGTGAGTACAATAAAGAGTTTTCTATCTATCTATCTATACCTTTTTAGTTTTATTTAGATTTTATACCTTCTACCTTACACTGTTATTTATCAATAAGTATCTATAATATCCACATATCAAAATTTAGGAGAGGTCGCGAGTCCACTCTGATTTGATGGCCTAAAATATTTAAGGAGACGTCAAACGCCTAATCATCCTTTCAGTATAGCGTTTGGAACATAAGTGGAACTTAAATCTGACATCCTTAAATTTTAAGTCGTCATCTAATAATCGTTTCGGTATACGATTTTGAAAGATAGTGGCGTCTCAAACATTTAGGATGACCTCAAATATTTAAGTAGCGTTTCAGTATTCGGCCGTTAGTCAGTTAAGTTTGATGGGTACGCAAATTTTTGAATTGTACACAAAAATACAACCAGTCTCATGTGCCAGATTACTTGCCGCGCACTGCAAGAGGGGAAAGTCTAGTTCAAAGTACACTATCCCACATTTTACGACCTCAACTTCTCTCTTCTAGTCGAAAATAAAGACGTTTAAAAATACAGTTTATAAATAACACGATCATTAAAATTTGTAGAGAATGTTAATACAAAATTGATGTGGTCCCGTTGCAAAACAACTATACCATTTATAGGTACTTATGTATACAAAATTAATACTAAATATTTTTTCATAGAGACTTCTTAGAGCCCATTCCACGACCTTTGTATGTTACCAAACATATTTTGTCGTAATCTAATCTAACTACTGGTATATTTTTTGAATTTGCTGACGACGTTTAATCAAAATTCTAGTTCTCAAGTCGTCACCAAATACAAAAATTCTATACAAAGGGATAAAAATTAGTTGGAAATTACTTTTCCGCAAATTGATACACAGATACATACATATATAATACATATACAGGCCCAAAATTACGCGTGCTGACCTGTTTAAACCCCAGTTTAAAATATCTTCACAGATACAAATAAAAAATATATTTTAAACTAAGGCTTGTGATAATTTTCTTGTGAAAAAAGAGCTTAATTTATTTGTAAAGGAAGGTTTGTCAATAAAAATGTACTTCCATACAAAATCAGAATACAACAACTAGATAATACAATATCTAACGATTGAACAATTAAATAACATTCAAATTAAAACTAATTGTAGATCACAATAATCAGTCATGGTCATGCGTTTTCCTACCAATATCTCAATATAGAGTTATCTAATCAAAGAGTTCATGTTTAGTAATGACTTAGCTGCCTTTGAATCGGTGGGTTCTTTCTTCTTTGACGGGTCCAACATGAAACATTTCCACAATCTGAAAGAATAACAAACACGTTAAAAATAATACTCGGGTATAAACATCTAATTGAATCTTAAAAAAACTTAATTTATAGCTTATATAGGAATGAAATCCTGCTACGTAGATTTCCACATCCCAATGTCAGTATGTATGCTCAAGAAATTGCGCTAAAATAAATAAATAAATAATAAATAATGCTGGACATACCACACAGTACCATTTAGCCCCAACCAAACTAAGCAGAGCTCGTGTTATGGGAACCACATGATTGATATATTACATATATACTTTTTTTGTTGTAAATACATACATATCATACATAGAAAACACCCAGACTCGAGACAAATATCTGAACAACAAACATTATTAGAACATGCAAACATTTGTCCCGCTACGGGAATCGAACTCGCAACCTTCTGAGTCTCAGGCGGGCTTTCGTCCACTGCGCCAAAGAGGTCGTCAATCAAATTGTATGAGAGGTATTGGCATGAGAGTGTATTAATCGAAAGAAGTAGGCTCAATTCTCTCATTATATTCTTAATGCATCGGTTTAGGGCACTCTTGAGGTGCTGTCTGCGAGGTAGCTTACAGTATTCATCATCATCAGTCTAGTAGTCCACAGCTTGCTCCCCTTATAAGGGGGCTAAGCCAAAAATCCCCACGCTGGGCATGCGGGTTGGAGATCGCAGGCACAGTTTCACCGACGCTGTTGACAGCAGCCTGATTAAGGCTGCGCAACGCAACAGTCAGCCAGACTCGTTCGTAGTTTGAAGGTGCACTACGGGCCAGTGAGGTTAAATTGGGTTCTGAACACGGAAATTTGCTGCTGCTTGGGGTGTAAGGGTTTCCAACCCCCATCTTTGGAACCCAAGGCAACCTCACCTGCACGTGGTGCACCCTGCAAACTAACAAGCGAGGCTCTGGCGGCCGGCTGATTGCGGCATAGCGCAGCCTAACACCGGCACAGCTAAATCCCCTGGCCGCCGACGGGCAGCAGCGTCGGTGGTGCAAGAAGTTGTGCCCTGCGATCCCCAACCCGCATTCCCAGCGTGAGGATTATGGGCATATCCCCCTTTATTAGGGGAGGCCTATGTCTAGCAGTGGACTGATATAGGCTAGTGTGGTGTGGCCTGCAGTCGGGTTCGGATTCATCACTGCAGCGATATGACGCCGCGACACGTCGCCAGCAGCTGCTTACCTGCAGTCTGTTACTAACTAAAGGTACAAGTTCGTAGCCGACTGCACACAGCAGCAGCTGACGACGTGTCGCTGCGACTACTGGTTTATGTATTCCTATGTAATACCTTCCGTGGCTAGCGACTACTGCCGCTACGGGCCGAACGTCAGACGCTACCGACTGCGGCCTGACCGCAGATCAGTAGCAACCAACTGGTATATGGCGCTGTCTGCAGTTAGCTACGAATTTAGTTTAATTCACCTTAGCGTTTCGTCGGCGCCTGCGGACAGTACCGTAGTGCCGTCCGGGGATATAGCGAGATGCAGCACTCTCGCCATGTGCCCTGTCAGCTCGGCCACTCGGGACATCATCGGATATTTCCAGATCACCAGCTGATTATTGGCGTACCCGTGGCCGGAGATCAGCTCCTTGTAGTGTGTGCTCCATACTATTGAGCATACCTGTATGTGAAATTGGAAGTAGTGATATTTGAGGCTTTTGTGTACATAATACTGCCGGTTTTTTTAGTATTCATTGATAATCGTTGAGCTCAACATACTTTCGATTGAGCAATTGAAGTAATAATTTCCAAGAAAACAATCCCTTTTCTGGTATCTTTGGTAAAACAATCTCAATTCTTTTCGAGCTCAAGTACAGATACAGAGTGTGGCAATATTTTAACTCATTGAGGGCAGCTACCTTTTCTTTTGTAGTTAGGTTTTGTTCTGAGGGAACTATAGGTTTATTTTGACGAATAAAACAATTACATTTTTGGAACTTTGAAAAATTTTACAAAATTATGCAGTGTTATCAAAATGACACTTTATATAGAACATTCTAAAATGTTTTAAATGGACTACCTTTCCCGCAATCATTATCGCCCTACAGATTACTGGAATTATAATGTTAGTAGGTACCTGCGACTTGGTGTCGACAGTGTTGAGGTTGGCGCCAGTGTTGACGTTCCATATGCGTATGGTTCGGTCGGCGGTGCCGCCTCCGGACGCGAGGATGCCGGCGCTCCAAGGACACCACGCCAGACCCTTTACTGCGGCTAGGTGCTGACTGGAATTACAACAGCTTTGTGTATTGTGTTACATTATTGGATGTAAAAGTTAATAATAAAGAAGTTTTGCGTAGACACCGAAGAGCGACTTATGTTAAAAAAATTTGAAAACAGAAGAGGACAGATGTTTGGATACCTTATACGATATGATAGCTATATCCATTTCTATCTTAGGAACCCAAGCCAACCTTACCTGCCCGTGCTATCTAACAAACAGGGCTCTGGCGGCCGGCTGATTGTGACATTGCGAAGCCAAAAATCCCTTACAGGGAGGGGTTACAAGCCGCCGAAAGACAGTAGCAATGGCGGTGCGAGAAGCTGTACCCTACGAACCGCAACCCGCATGTTCAGCGTGGGGATAATGAGCATTTCTTATTATGGGAGGTCTATGTTCAGCAGCGGATTGATAAAGGCTGATGTTTTTGTTGTTATGGTTTGGGACATTTCACACCACAGTCAAGTGATCCCAAACTATGCGGAAAATAAAATACCCAAACACAATAAAAGGTCACTACAAATGTTTCTCCTGCGAAATACCGCGTAAATAGCAAACTAAAAAAATAAAATGTCTACTGAGCAATCATCGCTTTTTTTTCATAATTGACATCAAGTGCGAAAATTGTATTTGGTGCATTTCAAGTCTTCATCATCATCATCATCACCGGCATATGGCATTCCCCTGCTAGACATAGGCCTGTCCAAATGAGCGCCATTGCGCCCTGTCCTCAGCTCATAGGGTGTTACCAGACCAATCGATCGATTGTCGATCGACGGGATCGATCGAAGTTGATCGACTGGTATAGTAACTTTAATTGATCGACAGATACTGTTCGACTAACCAATCGGTCGATTGCCGGTCGATGGCAACGATCAACGTCGATCGATGTTGATCGACTGGTTTGGTAACTTTAATTGATCGACAGATACTGTTCGACTACTGGCACCGGTCGACGTTGATCGATTAACTCCGCCTATATTCCATCAGTTTCTTTCAAAATGTATTCACAAGAGGACGCGTTATTGTTGGCCAGTACGATGTTGCTCGTACTATTATTACGGAGACGCAAACGCAGAAGACTCTGGATGCGACCATTTTTTAAAGCCAAAGATCGCTTATCTTATCCAAATGACATTTTAAATAGCGGTTTTTTGGATGCTTTTCGAATGAGTAACAGTGATATTGAAAATCTCTTAACTATGGTGGCTCCTTTAATTGCAAAATTGGATACCAATTACAGACAATCAATTTCCCCTAAAAATCGGTTACTTATAACACTCAGATTTCTAGCCAGTGGTGATTCATATCAAAGTCTAGTGCTAACATTTAAAATTTCACAACAAAGTATTTCTTGTATAATTCCAGAAGTGTGCAATGCGCTTATATGTTCTCTCAGGGATTACATAAAAGTAAGTATTCTTGGACTTGTAATCGTAAGTTAAGTTATATATAAGGTAAGTTAAGTTGTAAAGGTATCTTCTCATCATGTATCTCTGATATAAGCTAGAAGAAATTAAAAATATAAAATATACATAGTATTTCAGGTTTATTATAATTTTTTCAGAGAAACAGTAACCATATAAACATATCGTTTAATTTTCTTGCAAGTCAGATGAGACATCTTCGAAATTATCCAATGACTCCACTGTTATATTATTTCCACTTGTGGATGGAAGGTTGATATAATCCAGCGACAAGCTATATCCAGTTGAATCTCTTGCGTATTGAGAAGTGGATGGAAGGTTGGATTGATTTGAAGATTGTGCATTTGTAGAATACAGAGTGGTGTAGTAGCCTTGATTTTGAGTGTCTGGATAGTCATATTTACCAAGTTGAGCTTCGTAAATTAGGTTATTTATATGATGCTGTACGGTAATACGCGCGTAGTCCGTTTTTAGTGTCCTCAATTTAAATGCTATTTGTTCTCCAAACAATGTATACTCATCAACATCTTTTCTATTGCGAATCAAAGAATCAACCATCTCCAACGTTTTTTCTATTGCGGCATCATTTGGTTTGAGGCGCCTTTACGACTACCTTCACTATCAACGGAACTGTCCATCCCCGACTCAGATGCTTGTGAATTTATCTGAAACAAAATTATATACAAATATTTTAAATAGGTATAATTAAAAAAAAAAAATTGTATGAACTGACATAAGTTACGCGAGCATAGCCGCGAATGGTAGCTCATATTCAATATATTTACATTGTATATATTTATTTTACAGATGCCAAGCACGGAAGAAGGATGGCTCAACATTGCAAAAGATTTTGAACTGCTGTGGAATTTTCCCCACTGTCTGGGTGCAATAGATGGGAAACATATAAATATGCGAGCTCCAAGTAACAGTGGGAGCACATACTTTAACTACAAGGGAGTTCACAGTATTGTCCTAATGGCTGTAGTGGATGCGAATTACAATTTTATGTACTGCGATATTGGGTGCCAAGGTCGTATTTCTGACGGTGGTGTATTTGGAAATACTATTTTGAATTCCATGAATCTACAAGGAATCCCAAAAGAAAGTGAATTGCCTGGAAGAAGTTGTCTTACTCCATATGTTTTTATAGGTGACAATGCCTTTCCTATTTCTGAAAATTTAATGAAGCCATTTCTCGAGTTAGGGCGAAAAGGATCAAAGGTGCGAATTTTTAATTATAGGTTGAGTAGGGCTCGCCGAATGGTAGAAAGCACGTTCGGCATTTTAAGTGCAGTATTTCGCTGTCTTCGAAGGCCTTTTCATCTTCAACCGAAAAATGTGGAAAACATAGTGTTAGCTACGACTTATCTTCACAACTATTTAAGAAGAAATTGTGAGAGTTATAGGTCTTTAGAATTGCGCTATTCAAATAACGTATATGAGAGTGCAGATTCCGAAATAATACAGCCGCCAGAAATTCAGTCATCTGTACAATTCTACAGCTTACCAACTCCAGCTGAACTAGTGAGAGAAGAATTCGCTGAATATTTTTGTTCTAAAGATGGTATGATTACATGGCAATACAAGTATTGTTAAATAAACGACTTTCGGCATGTCGGGAGTATATTATTATTTTAGTAAGTCATTTCTAGTTTTGTTTTGGACTAATACTCTGTACACAAGTGACAGCTACTGTGTAATCTGTATCAATAAAGGTTATAAGTATGTACTTGTAAAATTGTATTATTATTTTAATGACAACACTACTGGAAAATGTTTAAATGTGCTTAATATTATTCTATTATTTTGTAAGATCTACAAAGGTTCGGCTGATTCAGTATAGCTATAAAGAATTGTTTAATTGCAGAGAAGACAGAGCCATATTGGCCGTAAAAAATATAAATATTATGTAGGTACTTACATCAGTTGACATGCTCGAATGAGGCCGATCCTCTGTAGACACAGTAGATCGTGGGCGATTCCTTTCTTGTATGAACATCATAGCTTGAAATGCATACCATTTAGAAACGTATATTTCGTCTCGTCCGGCACCGCTTCTTAAACTATCTTTCACTTTTTTATTTTCTTTCGAAAATGTTGTTTGTAAATTTTTTATCTTCTTTTCTACTTCCTCCTTAGTAATTTCAAATGAGTTGGCTATTTCGAGCAGTGCATCATGACGTTTTATTTTATTACGGTAATCATTGTGAATAATGTCCCATAGTAATGGTTTGTTTTTGTATTGCTCGATAAATTCCAAAGTTCTTTCATTCGTCCACGTGGTCGCCGCCATTTTGCGCGTCACGAAACAACCAGTATTCACGACTGCGAGCTTCACACAACTGAACACATAAACACAAGCAGGCCAGACAGGAAGCGTGGGGCGCGGGCGGGCAGCGGGTGACAAATGGGGAGCGGTCGGCGCGCGGCGCGGCTGATCAAGCAGCTCGATCGACGTCGACTATTCCATTCTACCATCGATCGATGCCGTCGATCGACGATCCATCGATTGGTCTGGTAGAAACTATCGATCGACGTCGACTATTCCACTCTACCATCGATCGATGCCGTTGATTGACGATCGATCGATTGGTCTGGTAGAAACTATCGATCGACGTCGACTATTCCATTCTACCGTCGATCGATGCCGTCGATCGACGATCGATCGATTGGTCTGGTAACACCCATATAATTCATGTAACAGTTCTGCATTTCATGTAATGGTTGAAAATGGTTAAGGACATCCGTAGATTTCGTTTAGGAACATACTTACTTGAAGGAGTAGATGTGTTGCGATTGCGAATAATGCTGTCCTTGTGAAATCGGCCAAATGTTCAGCAGGTTATCGTTGCCGCCCGAAGCAAGATATCTGCCGTCTGGCGACCATTTGAGTCCGCAAATCTAGTGGAAAATAGATACGGATCTAGGTTTTGTGGTACCATGGTGAACTCATGGTTAATGCTCGACACAAGAGAATATTAATGTTGCCACACATTACGATTGTAAAAATGGTTTAACTGGTATATTGAAATAAATGATTGTCCTGATCTAATCAGCATCAGTCATTTTCAAATCATTTTTTTTTTAATCCTTCCCTTGAAGGGTTCGAGGATATGGTCTAAGGCGAGACGTAATTTTGACGGCCTCTGTGGCGCAGTGGGCGAAGGTCCGCCTGAGACGTAGAAGGTTGCGGGTTCGATTCCCGCTGTGGGACAAATGTTTGCATGTTCTGTAGATATTTGTCTTGGGTCTGGGTGTTTCTATGTATATTATGTATGTATTTACAAAAAAAAATATATATATATATATATATATGTGTAGTATATCAATCATGTGGTTCCCATAATACAAGCTCTGCTTAGTTTGGGGCTACATGATGCTGTGTGATTACGTCCCGCTTTAAAAAAAAATATATAGATAGAACAAGCACATGGCCCTCAATTTTTTAAAATATTGATTTTATTTATTTACTTCTTAGTGAAAAAATTACATAAATGGATAAGTACATCTAAATAACTTAATTAGGTTTATCTAAGTTTATCATGAAGGTGTTAAGCCTCATATGCCTGTAATTTCAACGGAACCCACACCCTTTAAACCGAAACACAGCAATACTGCTTGATGGCAGAAATAGGCATGGCGTAGTACTTTCCTGGACGAGCCTCCTATTCTACTATAGATCATTGTCATAAATTGGCACAAGAGTTTTTGACAAGTTTGACGGTAGTTAAAAGACTGCTAACCTACAAATTCCGCTAACTTTCTCTGACGAGTTTTACAAAAGCTCAATATAAATTCGACAATGTTTCGCCTTCCCCGTAAGGGACCCTCAGGAAATGATCGACTCGCAGTCCGTCTTTGGCACTCCGCAGACGTGTTGCTTCGCGAAGCGCCAAACCGAAACTTAGGTTTCTTCGTAAGCGCTAACATACCTCCTGCGTGTGCCCATTGATGGTAGCCACAGCATGCTCTCTCTGTCTAACGTCGTGGTGTATTATATTGCCGTCGCGTGCGCCGCTCGATACTATATACATATTCCACGCTAGGGAGCCGACTCGCCCCGTGTGACCATCCATTACCTATAAATAAGCATTAAAAATTTGAAATACATACCTACTCTTAGAGGGGGGTACAATGGTGTCGAGAAAATCTTAACGCGTAATGTGATATTGCTTCAAATTTCGTCATCGTTTGAAAAATATATTTTGGACTAGCTTTCACTCGCGGCTTTCTTTGCGTGGTACCCAGATAGCCTAGCCTATCTCTTTTAACGAGTCTAGAACTACATGTGTGCTAAATTTCGACACCATCCGTTCAGTATTTTTGGCATGAAGGAGTAACAAACGCACATGTTCACATTCATTGGAGCTCAAATATTCGTAGGTTTTTTTTTTCAACCCACACCTATGTAAAAATGTAAGATTTTATTATGACATCACATATTACGAATCAGGAGTTTGAAAATGCTGTCGAGTGCACTTCCGAGCCAAGTCCTCGCCTTGTCGAAACAGGCGAGTTAAAATATTTGGATCGCATTTTAAATTTGTTAATTGCTAAAACTCAGGGTAACTGTAGAACCAACACACACACACACACACAGTGAAAATGAGCAACACTCAATGAACCTACCCTTAATCGCTTAATCCGCTCACAGTCCCACAGCTCAACGGTAGCAGCTGAGGTACCAACGGCGAGATGCGAGCCTCCGCCTTGCATCCAGGCCACTGAGCTGACTGTCTCTGAGCCTTCCAATGAGAGCAGCTGTTCTATTTGCCCTGTGCCCGCGTTCCACAGGTACACTGCATTGCCTAAAGCTACAGCTAGGATGTTTGATGCGCTCCAGTCTACTAGGTTCAAATCTGTAAGAATTTATATTTATTTTTTGTAAGTATAGAAGATATATTTTATAGACAAATACTTGGATCTACAAAAATACTGCATTAAGTAAATCTTTGATATCCCAGCTACCCTCACCTGCCCGTGATGCACCCTGCTAACTAACAAACCGGTCTCTGGCAGACGGTTGAATGCGGCATAGCACAGCTTATCACAAGCACAGCTAAATTCCTCTACCGCCGACGGACAGCAGCGTCGGTGGTGCGAGAAGCTGTGCCCTGCGATCCCAACCCTCATTTACAGCGTAGAGACTTTCGGCATATCTCCTTTTTTAGGGGTAGGACTTAATCCAGCAGTTGACTGATATGTGTCTAGTGGAAGTATTGCCTGATCATAAATGGCGTTAGACTTAAATAAGAAAAACGCAAATCATTTTAGTATAAAATTTAGCTCAATAGCTTTTTAAGCCATGTCATAAGCTTCGGGCAGCCTGTAAACCCCAAAACCAGAGTTGGCCAATGGCTCATATGAAAACCAAAGAATAACATCTCTAGTAATAATAAGAAATATCTTCATTTCAATACAACAAAGATTATAATGGAAGCAAAAATACTCACAATAGTCATCTAAAATGTCAGGGGCATCCAATATCCTATCGGGAGCTTGTGGTATGTATCTGGAGGTGTTTTTCACAGATGATGGAACTTTGGCCTGAAACAATCGTGATATGAACTATGGAATGATAGGTCAATCCAAATATAGTACATGGGTCTCCTTAAATCTCAGGATTTCACCACATTTATCGACGCAGAATCCACATAAATTGGTCAGAAAAAGCTTTAAGTCGAAGACATAAGAGTGTCAATGTTATTCTTCTTATCCGTCGGCTTGACTCTGTTGACTGGGCTGATGTTTTTGAAAAGAGCTTTTTCTGACCAATTTAAGTCGATTCCGCGTCGGTAAATGTGACGAGATCCTTTAACGACCTCTGGTCAGGTGGAGCGACGATTTGCGAAAGGCTGCTGGTAGAACCTGGATACAATAAAGCTGAGGATAGGGCGTGCATTAAGAGACTTTGAAACCATGACTTACTAACCTGAGAGTAGACCACTCGTAGTCTATTCTGGTACCCCTCGGGAGCAGCTGGTGCTTTGCAGGTATACTGTAGCAGTCTCCCGGGCTCCGTGTCAGCAAGGGCTCTGCCTAACGCTTCACCAGCAGCGGACTGCCCTTGCTCCTCTGTTTTATCTTCTTCACTCTTGTCACGGTTCATCTGGAGGAAAATAAAGTCTAACCATCATACTTGTAAAAAGATAGGAATTCTGAAGGTTACAATTCGCAACGAGACTATCCGACATAGAACTAAAGTTGTCGACATAGCTCAAAGAATTAGCAAGCTGAAGTGGCAGTGGGCTGGCCATATCTGCCGAAGAACCGATAACTGTTGGGGTAAACGAGTTCTTGAGTGGAGACTGCGGCTCGGCAAACGTAGTGTAGGACGCCTACCGGCGAGGTGGAGTGACAATCTGCGAAAGGCTGCTGGTAGAAGTTGGATGCGTCGAGCTCAGGACAGGGCGCTATGGCACTCATTAGGGGAGGACTATGTCCCGCAGTGGACTGCTATAGGCTGATAATGATGATGATGATCATACTTATAAGCACTACTTAAAGCAATCCATTGCTTAAAGTTAGCTCTGACATCCAAAGGTAAGAGATGGCAATAGTCTAAGCATTGTTTATCTTTTGAGATTTTATAAGACCATAATTATTATTAGTTGAGTACAAGTAGCGGCACGAAACTCTACCGCTGACCGTTATTGCGCAGTAGCCAAAAGTAAGGTATCTTAGGGGAGCTAGAGGGGAGAGAGAGCGAGAGACCCATGCGCAGAAGTTTCGTTCACCGCTAGACTTACGTGCCGCTAGTTTAGTATTTCGTAAAATATTTTTTTAATGCCAGTAAAATTGGTTAAGTAGCTCAATATTCAGTGGGAAAAAAATATCTTACTTGTAGGCACACATTTAACACACACACTGATATCAGGGGCTACAGCTAGTTAGCAAAACCAATATCACAACTTTTTGTTTTTCATGGAAAGGTTCAGATAAACAGCTTAGGGTGCGCATCTATTGAGGGTACATAAGGATTTTCAGAGGTTAGTTTAAAGGATCGGCACCGGCAGCAGGGTGCAAGGGAGTACCCTTGCAACCCCCTGGCAGGATATTTTCTTTTTACAAGGTTATTGTTTCAATAAAGTAATTTATAAAGGTTACAATTTGAATGTTTATTTTTACTTCTATACATAATATAATTCTAGATAAAATAATGCAAAACAATAAAATTATGTTTGGCACGGAAGGGGTTTCATAGTTACAATAGGAACAGCGTGAGCTGCAGCCGTTGACATATAGCGATGCTCGCAGTTTTTATGTTTGTAGCGTGCGTGCCGCGTCCTCCTTTTGTCAACGACTGCCACCGATGCGTCAAAGCCTCCTACAACTTTTTCCATTCATCTGTCTTTCCTGCAGTTTTGTCCATGTTTTCCCCACTGTTATATCCTTTTTATATACTTAGCTGATATTAAACATTCAGCAAAACTACTCACCATGTAGTGGCACAAGTCATAGTTAGAGTTACTTCTGGAGGGGATGAATCGGTCAGCTTTGTTTGGAGTCTTCGAGGCTTTGTTAGGAGTAGGGGTTGTTGAGCGGCCTAAGGAAAGAAGAGAAGATTAAAAGCTTGTACATTGTGTTATGTTTATATACTAATACATTAGGTATATTTAAGTACCTGTATTTCGGGAGGTAGGTAATAGAACCCTACTATCTCATCCCATCTCACTAATTTATAAATGCAAAAGTGAATGTTTGTTCACTCAACCCCAATGGTGGAACAGATCTGGATTAGCACATGACCTATTTTTTTGCCAATTTTTTTCAGGGCCTAAAGCGTAAAACTGGGACTCTATTACTAAAACTGAATGGATAGGGAAGTAACTAAGGGGCTTTTACCAATTGATGAGGCTGTCTGTACATGCATTTAAATAACTACTTACTAATTCAATTATTTGTCAACTTATTACACATTAACCCCATGTTTTGTATCATAAGTACCGAAAATGTTTTATGTTACAAATAAACTTCATTTTATTTAAATTTTGAGGCAGGTCATAAAATTATATTATCACATCCCATCCCACTTAACTATATATACAAAAGTGTATGTTTGTACAAACTCAACCCCGGAATAGTGCAACGGATTTGAATGAAACTTGTAATAGCTAAACGTACTAAAATTGGGCGCGTCAATCGCAATTCGTTTTTTGCAAAAAGCAACCTCGCGCTCTAAGGCATTGCAGACACATAGTCAAAAGATTGCTTACCTGGAGATTTCGTTTTGGATGGAGTTTTTTTCCCTTTCTTATCATTGCGAGTAGGAGTTTTATTGCTGGATAGCACGCTATTGTTGCAGCTTTGGTTAGCCGAAACGGAAAGTTTCTGCATCGACTGGTTGCATGCGCTCAAGTTTACATTAGAGTGATTCTTGAATGATGCACTCATGGAAGGATTGAGGTTCTCATTGTTGCTTTTCTTTGACCAACGCTGCAGCGGAGCTCGAGACAAAGGCCCATCCATTGTCGCCAAACTATTTATTTCATTCAAATAGTTGAATTGTGCCATACTTTTTCAACACGAATAAAATAATTCGTAGCCAATAATTAAGTGTTGTTTCTATCAGTAAACTGTGATAGCAGATTATTCTGTATGAATGTTATTCACAAATACATTAAAATATAATTGTTTCCACCACAAAAAGATAGAATTCAAAAGATAAAATCGTCAACAAAAGGCCATTCCAGCCAGCCACCACTCAATTTTAAACAGAAAGTCCGTTATTTTTGACGTTTGATTTGAAAGTTGAATGTGTCAATTCAACTGTCAAACATCAGAACTATAGCTAAAGCCACAGATTATGGAAGGCACTAAAACTTACTAAATAATGCGTCAACAGACAGATTATGGAAGGCACTAAAGTGTACTAAACCACCCAGGATTTGGGATTTTAACATACAAAAAAAACATGTCGTCCCTAAAACATAAAGCATAACTCATGAATTGAATGCGTGAAATCAGCGAGGTAGAAAAAAAAGATGCTAATAAAGATTTTTGCTTTTTTATAGATTTTAATAACGGGGAGCCAATATCGCACATCCTGATTATCCATGTAGACGATTTTCTATGGTTTGTACATGGATGATCAGGTTGTACTTTTCTGGCACGTGCCGAATATTCACACCCATGGAAAGCACAGCACGATCATCCATGTATACACGATAGACAAGCCTATGCTTCGTTGTGTTAAACTTCATAACTTTATAGCGTAATTTATATTATTATTCATTTATGGGTACCTAATTACCACTTATAGGCGATATTAACGGATGTCTGTTTTTACCCTTTTGTATTAAGACGGCTACGAAACGAACTTATGTTACATGCTGCGTTATTTTTTATATAATAAAGATGCAATAGAAGTAAGACTAGGACGCTTGCTTGCGTTCCTCCTGCCCCACGATCACCGTTGCCCAAAGTAGTTATGCAATTCTGCGTTGCCATTACGGCGCGGCACGAACTTTTTCTGTTTTCGGACTTTTTCAGGCCTCAGCGGACTTTTTACAGATCATGAGGTCTTACGGATTTTTTTTACCTTGGTTACATTTTGATTTTTAGAGACATGAAATTCGACTTTACAAGTCGGTAGATTTTTTAGGTAAGATTTTTAATACCTGCTTTCGATTGCTTTCCCTCACATGGAAAATTTCACTTTAACCTGGAAATCGCGTTTATCATATGTATGTAGAAGTAACGTGCTAAACAATTTAAAACGAGACGGGGTAGAAGTTTAATGGCGACTATTTCTGAGGAAAATTTCGTGTTCGATTCCCGCAGCGAGAAAAATGTTAGTATGATCTGAAAATATTTGTATCGGGGTCTGGGTGTTTTTTTTTATACAAGCAACAAAAAAAACTTATTTAGTACCAAAAAGTTTAACAGTCATGTCATGGGGTTCCTGCACCATGCATACTTACCGTTGGTGAAAAGGGCAAGTAGCCGGCTCGGCTAAAGCACAAGAGAAAGGTTTGATTCCCATTTGCGGCACAAATGTGTGGATATCATGGAGTAGGTACTTTAATTGATAGCACACCCTTGACATAAAAAAAGGGAGAAAAAAAATTGAGGCTTAAAAAAACAGGTATGACCTGGTTGTTAACACATAGGCTACTTTTTATCCGGGCACCACGCGAGCCAAGCCGCGGGCGGAAGCTCGAGGAGTTATAAAAATACGACTGAATTGAGAAGAGAACCTCCTCCTTTTTTTGAAGTCGGGAAAAAATGAATAGACCGAATAAGATGTTGGAAACCAAATAATAAAAAGTTTTACATTGTATATTTATTCAAGAATTGATAATAAAAAAATAACTAAAACTTACAATTCTGCATTGTTACAACAACCAATGCAATTAAAAACATAAAATATCATAACTTATACAATGGAATATTGCATATCAATAGGAAATTAGCTAACAAAATGAAATGCGGTTTGAGCATTTATATAAAACATTTACATTATTAATTAAAGCAACTTATAAAATCAATACTCATTAAAAATATAAAATAATTATGACAATCTAGTCTCAATGTTGTATTGTTCATGCAATATGTTATTATAAGCCAATTAAATTATGTAATTTGCCCAAATCTTCCAGCCTCTTTATGATTTTTCAATTACCTAATAATTTGTGAAACTAATGTGACTTTGTGAGTTAAAGCGCCCATATTTTAAAAACAATGCTCCAAATGTGAATCCAAATATAAGAGATTGACTGATTTCACACCTAATATATAAGAAGTATGAAATCGGTCAAAATATCTTCTATGCTGAATTTAGATTCAGTTTCTTTATTCAATGGCTTCTGTGATAGTTTTCCACAATTTCTCCAGTATTAAGATAATTGTTCATAATAATATGAGGCAACGTTAACGAATCAGTTACAGATTCGTTCTAAAATAAGCTTTAAATAATAAATAAATAAACTCCACTTTAATATGTGAGGACTGGTGTGTACTATATACATAAAGCGACCAATGAGCTTGCAAATAAGTTCATTTTGGCTGAGATACGTACCATTTTTGTGTACGTACACACTGGAACATTACTAACATACATCAAACCGCTCTCATGTGTAATTTTTACTGCTCGACGCATTTGTGCTGCAGCCAACTGAAGTTCAATCATAAGGACTGGAGTAAAAGTGAAAATTTTGGCCAATGAGAAAGCGTAGACTCGCAGTTCAAATGGACGTATAGTCCTTTCATTGAAAAAACCATTTATCTACCCGGCTACAGTTAGTTGGCAATATTATCTATAACTGTCATCTTAAAGTGGCCTTATTTGTGTTGTGTACCTACTAACTTCAAGGCTGGAAGACTTTAACAAATATTATAGTCCCATTCAAGTCAAGCAAACAAATGAAAAATTAAATAACTATATAATAACGAGAACTTATCACTAATATTAACTAGCACCATTGTTTGATATATTTTTATTTACAAAAGTAAACTGATAAATCCATATACGGTTCAGCTTTGATCAAATTATCCAATACTAGGCTTGGATTAGGTAGGATTTTATCGACACATCATTATTATAGCCTGTAGAAGACCACAGATCCACCGCTTAACAAAGGCCTCAAGTCCAAATTTTTTTTATGGTACCTACTACATTATAAAGCATAGACAATTTTGATGGTTGGCGCACCTTAGTAGCTAAGTAAATTAAAATTGTTCATGCTAAATGGCACTTTTTATGGTCTTTGTCGTTGAAAAAAACGAGAACTATGTAACTAACTTAATAATTAGCAAGATAAAATTTCGAAAAATATCTTTAGATTTTATAAATTACTTATTACTTTTTACAATATAAAATTCAAATACATAGAGCATACCTCTGACAAAAAATATATGCGTGTGCGCAGTGTCAAATTACAACATTTTCATGTACGTTTTATTAAAAATTGGTACTAATAATATTAAATTAAAAGTATATTTATGTTAACTGAAAGATTCTTAAAATGATACATTCAAAAGAGAGGCATTCAAAGAGATAAATATTCCCAGAAACAAGATTCATAAATAATACAATCTTAAATTGAATTGAACCAAAAGCAGTCCTTTTATATAGCCACTATACAGTTCTTGTTTTTTAATTAGCGCTTCATATTTTTATCTAGGTTAAGAAAATCAAAGAGATCACCCATTTTAATGCACTGGTCGAATGGGAACTTAAAATAAATTAAGCATAATCATAATAATTTGATAAAAAAATAAAATACATTTAGCTAAATCGGACATTAACTCAACTATTAATTTACTTATTTTAGTGGTGGGTTAAAATTACCTTTTAAATCTGGTTAAAAATTTCCTAATTGATATTAATTGTTCAAATTTTAAAATTAAATACTTTTCCATTGTTTCCTATAACTCCGTACAGTCAGGTTAACTTAGTAATATGTGGTAATATGTAATGAGATCAACTTAACCCTCTGTTTCCACTAGCTCATCAATTAACACATACCAGCCGCCTTATCGGCTAAATCACATATCATGACTTGATATCGTGAAACCAAGAATTGGTTTCATTTGCAATTTTTACACGTGACGCATTCATTTTTTTATTAAATGGCTTCTGGGATAGTTTCCACAATTTCGCCAGTTGATAATTATACTTGATGTATAATTAATTGTTCATAATAATATGAGGCAACGTTGTACGGTTTATAAGTCCAGTCGTCCAGTCTTCAGTCAGGTCCTGTTTTCTGCTATAGCCATGGCGAATATAACAAAAAACGGTCGGCGCACAATTTTCTTCATCCGAGTCCAAATCGTCCAAATCTTCTTTATTCCATTTCACTAGTACTTGTCTTATTACTAACGTATAACGGTTAAAATACCATTAATAAAAATCGATATACATTAGAAAAACACTATAAAATAAAATTTTATAAAAATGACACAGCCGTACTTTAAGATGAAAAAAATGGTGCCCACGTGAAGCATTACGATTGAGGACTTTAGGTTCTTACCCCCTAACCAAATGTCATTTTATAACGGCTCGATCACAGATATAGAAGACAACTAGATAAATAATTCACTATGCTCTGAACGTCAACTCACACGGCTGATCTCTACTTTCTTATGTCCATAAATCATTTGCTAGAAAGGGATGCATACTTTATCTCAATGCGATTTCTGCGACTTCGTACCAGGGCATTTGTATGAACCTGCATAGAATTTTGTTCGAGCGCCATGGTACGATTACCTTTTTGATCTATTTTGAAGTAGCATTGATATATGTATGCGTCCCTTTCTAACTGGTGATATTGGACATAAGAAAGTAGAGATTGGCCGTATGAGTTGATGTGAATTTTAAGACTTTATCTAGTTCTCTTCTTTAACTGTGCTTACTCCCTAACCAAATGTCATTTTATAACGGCTCGATAACGTAAGCTAGACCCTGTCAGTTGTAAATGTAAATAAAAAGAGGTGACATAATATTTTAACACCCTTTTTTATCACACTCAACCTTCAACGCCTTTTTATTGTCAAAACTTGTCGACTTCGACATTGGCAAAGTTGTGGACGCTATACCACAGACACAGCGGCCATGAAGAAGATGATGACATTTTAACGCCGTTTTAGCTTCCTAACTGAGGTATATAGAACTTATGAATATGATGATTTGTTTATGACGATGTCTGTTAACATGATAAAAAAACATAATCCGTAATCCACTGCATTAATATGTCAATCAGACTCGTCGATCATTTGTCAAGTCGTTTTTACTATATTTGAAGAGAATACGTTAGGTTTAAACATCCGTGATCCGCGTAAACGCAAACGCGATCGAGCTGGTAAAAAAACTCGCACCCTGTTGTGTTTTGCGACTGCTCGATTGACTAGTCTATTAGCTTGTTTCGACTGACTGGCATTAGTTTATTAACATCTTCTAGGTTTTTCATTTTAAAATAATTTACGCGTCTTTAGACTTTGCCTAATTATAAAAATAAAATAAATAAATAATCCGGGACGTTATCACACAGCATCATGTAGCCCCAAACTAAGCAGAGCTTGTATTATGGGAACCACATGATTGATATACTACATAGATACATTTTTTTTTGTAAATATATACATATCATACATAGAAAACACCCAGACCCGAGACAAATATCTGCAGAACATGCAAACATTTGTCCCGCAGCGGGAATCGAACCCGAATTAAGAGTGTTTATTGAGTAATGGAAACGCAGCGATTCGTAATAAGCCCTCACTAATTGCAGGTTAAGCAACAATCAAAATAAGTTAGTTCTTAAGATATTCTTGATTCCTTGACCTTTCTTATTACCTGACTGTACCAGTTTATCATAATAATTTAAAATGAGCAAATCTGTCGTTGTTTTTCAAGTTAAATATTTCGATGTACTTATAGCGTTTGCTTATGTACTCTCTATATTAAAAATTAGTTCAAATTTTCTTATATTAAATTATTAATTTCTTATTATATTAAATTAATTTATCAAAATAGCAGCGGCTATTACTATTATCACAAAATTTAACTAATACGACAGCTAATATTACTAATCTTAATTAAATTTTGTTCGTAATAAAAAAAATGAGCCAACTGTCAAAATTCTAGATGAAGAATTTTGTGACGAAATACCTAATACTTACAACTCTAAATCTAGCATATATTCTAATAAATCGTTTATGATTATACATACTTACAAATATATAAGGTCTGGCGTAATGAGGTGAAGCCATTGAATGGCTGAAGCCAGCCATGAGGGGCGTCAAGACAGTAGTGACAGTAAAAGTATCATGGACTTCAAGTTATTGACCATTTTCAAAATTCCATTATACACCTTATGGTCTCTCTTTTCGATGGCATGATCAGAAAAAAGGTATCTTCTTCTTTTGAAAAGTATTCTTGGATAGATGAACTATCAAATGTAAACTATTATTTTTGTTCAAAATGGTCAATAACTCGAAATCCATGACACTTTTACTGAACACAACTTTCGATTTTCTAATCATCTTGACGCCCCACACCAACAGGCAATGGCTTGAATACTCATTACGCCACACCCTGTAATTAAACATCTATAATTTACTACAAAATTAACCAATTGTGTGTGAACAATTGAAACTAACATAAACAACATCATCATCCACATACATTATTTATTTAAGTCTCCAAAGATAATATACAAAAGATCTGTATTGGTCTTTGTTCAATTAAAACGTTAAAAATACATTAATAAATGCTCATGGCAGTGGTTGCAGATGTAAAAGGATGGGGTTAAAGCACCTTGTCATAATTGCTGTTGAGTATGCTATTGATAATGTCATGTAATAAGATGTTTCTCAACACAAATATGAATAAAGAAGCACCACTTTTCTATTAATAAAATCTCAAAATCATTTTAAAAAGGTCCTATTCATAATTAGCTTCCGCCCGTGGCTTTCTTCATGCGGTACCCGGACAAAAAGTAGCCTATATAAGTTTTATCCCAGGTCTTGAACTACATACGAGTAGGTGCAAAACTTCAGCTCAATCTATAAGTAGTTTTGACATGAAGAAGGGAAAACATTTCATATATTCACATTACACAAACGTTCGCTTTTATAATATTAGTACTATCTTACAATCAAACAATATAATTTTCAGACGGATTGTCGAATTTTTAATTGATTTTCAAAGGTGAACGCGCATTTGTAGGTTTTTAGTTAAAACCTAACGCAGTAAATGAAGTTTCTGGCTTCGCACACACATATCCGCGCTGAACGAAGAGATCGCATCAATTTCGTTGATGTGGAACCAAGTTCATCATCGGCCGAACTATGATCAGACATCAACGGCCGATGGCAGATGGACTCGAGAATCGGACAACTTTTGCATGGGTTTCTTTCGATTGGCCGAATTCGGCCGCCAATATCCAAGCATACTTCAGCCGATAACGGATTAGGTATAATCGACCGTTTGCCACTTCGGCCAAATCTGATTACGTCATCAGAATTCGCACTCGAATACCGGTGATTCAATGCGTTCGGCGCAGATAGGTGAGTGTGGTTTCATAATTAAAACATTTCATAAAATGAATTCTAAAATTTATTACGTTCAAAAAAGCGCGTTCACCATGAATCGAACTAAACCTAAAATTGCTCATTCTCTATTCTATAATACAAGAAATATTATAATACCATAAAATAGTGTCATAAATATAAAAAACAATATATTAGACACTTTTCCATACATACTAAGACACGAATTTTGATAGGACGTATTATAAGTACAAAACCTATCTAAAAGCCTATGCTACGTACAGTTCTTCATGACATTCATAATGTGGATATGTCCGGGGTTGTCGACTGTGACGAAACAGGAGAATTTCTCGTCGTGACAGAGTCTTTTCGAGTACATACCAGTTAGTTTGATGCATGCTAGTATATCTTTCCGCTTCGATCCTTGTTTGTAACTGAAAATATTTAATGTTAGTCAATACACACTCTTTATTTTAGACTAGCTTCCGCCCACGGCTTGGCATTAGAACTACATTGAAATGTGCAAAGTTTCAATAGCTTTTACGCCTTTATAATACTAGATGGGGTAACCAGCTCAGAGTTGTCACACAATGTTCGAGGCTATTCCTGAACATTTCAGAATGTTTCGGGGTGTTCTGGAATGTTGTAGAATGATCTCGAATACTCTCGAATGTTTTGGACTGTTTTTGAAATTTCTATAGAACGAAATTTCCAGCATCTTCAATAGCACCCTTCATGTAAAAACGGGAACATTCTTTATGGATGGCGGATGAGGTATACAATTCCATATAATGAAGAAGAAAACCATTTTTTGTTACATATGTCAAAAAATTCTACAAAAAATTACGAGAACAACTGTGTTTTTATTATTTTTTATCTCTAAAACTGACCGAGATATAAAAGTGCAAAGTTAACATTTTTAGTCTAAGCCGCGGACGGAGCGCGATATCGTTGATGACGTCACGTGTCCTATCTCCACGCGAACGACTCGGGGATTCAAAGCGTTTACCCGAATGTGCCCGTCGCGTGCGGAACTACTTTCTTTTGCATGCATAAGAAACAATAAAAACAACTTGAGTCCATCGAATAAATACTGTGTCGTGCCTCAGTGTAAAAATACGGCCACAAAAAAACCCGAAAAGTTGTTTTTTTACGTTCCTAAGGATCCAAAAATCAGAATAAAATTGATAAATGCGATGTGGAGAGCCCCCGTTAGGGCCAAAAACGACAGTATATTGTTTTGAGGATCATGTCGATGTAATTATTCAAATACCATGTGAAATACTAACTAAGTAGTAGGTACTTAACCTTGCAATGTGAAACACTAACTAAAGACCTAGTAGGTAGACTAGGTAGGTACTTTGTTAATGCTAGTAAAATGCTTTTTAGGGTTCCGTACCCAAAGGGTAAAAAAGGAAACCCTATTAGGTACTAAGACTTCGCTGTCCGTCTGTATGTCCGTCTATCTGTCACCAGGCTGTATCTCAAGAACCGCGATAGTTAGACAGTTTTTTTGCTCGATGGTAATAACGGCAACAGGTAGACCCTTGAAATATTCACAGAATATTTTGTTTATATATTTAGGTACTTAAAAAATAAATAATTAAAATAAATTAAAATTAATTAAGGGGGGCTCCCCGATACATGTAGTAGGTATGTCGTATGTAGGGTACGCGACTCGCAGTTTATTGAACCATTCCAAGGTTAATGATCTCTTTATTTTTTATAAAACATCCTGCCACCATCAGACCGTGAACTATGGGAAGGTTGTTACATTGGTCTTTTTGAAATCCTTCTTCCATTTTAGTATAATTTATAATAATAACCAATAATTTACACAATATACTCAATCAATCAGCATTATTTTAAATTAATAAAAATAACCAGAGCGCACGAGAGCAAACATCTTAGCAGCGAAATGTACTACGGACGCCCGCCGCGCCGAGCGATGACGTCACGCGCTACTCGCGATCACTGACGAGATTTAAAAAACCCACGTAAACTTCCGACGCTTATAACTTCGGTAATATTGCACCGATCGATGTGAAATAAAAACTAGAATAATGTGTACGGTCTAGACTTTGATTATACGTACGTAAAAATGTGATATTGTAACCTTGTTATCTTCTCCATTACCTTGATCGTACCGGGACACACTTCACTTCACACTTCAAAGTTTTAGTGGCACGCATATTGTACACTTACTTTTTTCAAATTACAAATGCGAAAGTTTGTGTGTGTGTGTGTGTGTGTGTGTCACACGGTCCCACGCGAGCGAGAGCGCGAACGGAAGCAAGTAGTATATTATATTGATTAAATATGAACTGAAGCCAACTTTACCCACCCGTGATTCACCCCGCTCTTATTTTGTTACCAAATGCTATGAACGTCTAATACTTACGTCTTGGATTTCCATAATGCCTTCCAGCAGTGTTGGTTCAGCAGTCCATCTGCAAAGAAGAAGTTGGTAGCTCCGCTGCTGTTTGCGTTGCTGTCTTCCGTCGACACTTCTAGCCTGGACTCGTGAGGGCTTGCAAGCGGTGTCATCGCGTTTAGATTTGGTCTGAAATTAATATTAAACATTGTTCTACGCCACTATGCGCAAGCGGGGAGCACCTCTGATTCGCGGTGTCCGGGCCAGCTCCAACAGTATTCTGAGCGTGTTCGCTAATAGGTTTGACTGCATCTATATGTATCACTCCTCGAGGATGCACGCTTATAGAAATAACAATAATATAAAAGACAACATTGTCAAATAATTGTTGTAAATACTGCGTTTGCCAAGCCGCCTAGCAGACAGTGTGTTGTTGTGTTGTTATAGTTATTTTGTAATTTTAATTTTAGTTATCTTGTGGTTTTGTTTATTTTCATTGTAATTTTGATTAATTAGTTATCTTTGATTTTATGAGCATATTGCTTGAAATAAATGTATTTTCCTTTTAAAAATATGACATAGCTCAGAGAATTTGCAAGCTGAAATAGCAGTGGCCTGGCGATTGCCGAAGAACCGACAACAGTTTGGGTTAACGAAATCTCGAGTCGAAAACGGTGTATTCCCAGATGGTCTTAAACTATCTGTGCTCAAACCGCTATTCAAAAAAGGCTCTGGATCTGACACTGGAAACTATCGACCTATTTCACTAGTGCCAACAATATCTAAAATATTTGAAAAGGTAATGAGCCGCAAATTAGTTACGTTTCTAGAAAAAAACAAAGTTTTATGCGAACAACAAAATCTCTTTTTTAGTAAAAAATCGAGAACTCTAGCATGTTTTAAACTTGTTAAGGAAATTATCGACTCGATAAATCAAAAAGAAATACCAATTACCATCTTTATAGAAATGAGTAAGGCTTTTAACATGGTTTGCCACGACTGTATGCTAGATAAATTAGAATGCTATGGAATAAGGGGTCCTGTTTACTCTTGGTTTGATAGTTATCTGAGGGGACGAAAGCAATGTACCGAAATAACTAAAATGACTTCTGAATCAAATACACAAGAAAGCTTCAGATCTTTATATGCCTCAACTAGTCACGGTGTGCCCCAGGGCAGTGTTCTGGGTCCCATACTATTTATAATTTATATTAATGAGTTACCAACCCCCAACTGACCGCCAGTTCACAATCATGTTTGCTGATGATACTACAATATTGACGAGAGAAAAATCAGTTATAAATGCTATGAGTGTAGGGAATAAATCTCTAAATGACGTAATCAAATGGCTAGATAATAATAACTTAAAAATCAACACAACAAAAACTAAATTCATGATACCAACGACATATAATAATAAAATTAAGGATGACATCTACATAAATTACGATAACAATGACATTGGACAAGTATTTGACATACAATTTTTAGGAATTACTATTGATAGATATTTATATTGGAAGAAACAAATAGATAATGTGTGTAAGAAAATCAATAAATTTATATTTGCACACAAGAATAAAGGATATCTTTAATTACCATAGCCATGTTTGCTCTGTTCTGAGATATGGGGTTATAATATGGGGCAACTCAACGGATGCTCAAAGGGGTTTTTGTTGCGCAAAAAAAATGTATTCGGGCCATATTTGGCATCAAGCGGAGAGACTCTTGTAGACTTTTATTTATCAAGCATAACTTGTTAACTATTCGATCACTTTTTAAAAATTGACTGAAATAATATAACATTGTTTGATAGGGATGAAAACTCTAAATACAAAAGAAAAATAGTACAAAAACCACTTAAGGTGCCTCAATTTAGACTAGAACTATGTAAAAAGAACTGTTACGCAATGGCAATACAGTTATATAACAAACTTCCACCTGACATGAGAGACCTGACAGGTAATGAATTTAAAAGCAAATTTTATAATTGGCTCTGTGATAACTGTTTTTATAATTATATATAATCTAATTTATTATTCTATTATTTTATATAATCTAATTTATCTGACATAAATTATTTATCACAGTTTTAATTTTATGAATGTGTTCCTTAATTTGTTTTGTTTTCATAATATTGATAAAGCCAATTTTGAATCATATACTACTTTACGAGAATGTATAATTGCCTACTCACTAAACATTTGCACGACTATGTAGTCGAATAGTGATAATTTATTGTAAAACCATCACTGTGAACCTATATTTATGCAAATAAATACTATCATTTCATTTGATTTGAGTGGAGACCGCGGCTCGGTAAACGTAAACGAAGCCAACCGACCAGGTGGAGTGTCAATCTACGAAATGATCTGGCAGAAGCTAGATGCGTCGAGTTGAGGACAGGCTGTATGACGCATATAACGGAAGGCTTATGTCTACCAGTGGACTGCTATAGGCTGATGATGATGAATCTTAATCACAAATGGCTAAAACGGTCACTAAATATGTTGCATACATGCACACGCAGGTTGAATACATGTACTAACACAGCTATAAGACCTAGAGGCGTAATTTTTAAGGTTTCGTACGCAAAGGGTAAAAACGGGACCCTAAAACTAAATACTCCATCTGTCTGTCACCAGGCTGTATGCCTGTATCACATGAAATGTAGACAGTTGAAACTTTTAGCAGATGATGTATTTTTATTGCCGCTTATCCCGTCTACTGTCAAAGCCCCCACCAGGTGCAAAATTGCAAATCTGTCTAAGCAAAATGGCGCGAATTTTTAAATGCACTTTTTATGTAAACACACGATTTTCCCTTTTTTGTTCTCAATGTTTGTTCAAGAATCAAATGTTAAAATGTTATTGTTCTAGAATCGAGACCGGTAGAAAAATCTGTTTTTAAGTGTTTTTTCAATAGTTTACTTGTTTTTTTTATATTAAAGTTGTTATCCGAAAAAAAATTGATCTATTTATCTATTTCTAAAAAAAAAAATTAAAACGTATTCATTTAAATTTATAGCACTGAAAGGCACATAAAAGTTAAATAAAACTAATCTCTAGGACCTCTAGAACTAAAAACAGAATAAAATAAAGATATAAGTGAGGCTCCCATACAACGGTACGGAACCCTTCGTGCGCGAGTCCGACTCGCACTTAGCCGGTTAATCGTCACTTACCTTCCACTCTTACTTCCGGCTCGCATTCTCATATCATATGATATGTCCCACCAAACAATTTCAGAAGCCATAGTGACTAACACTAGGGGAGGTTGGTCATCCACAGGTAACTGGGGTGTTCCAAACTGCCCCGACGAACGGTACATTCGGGAGGGAACCGGCGAGAACGAACAGGACTGCACCTTGCTTTTGTGATGGCGGAGTAGGCTGATTTGACGCTGCGCTTTTACGTTCCATATCTGTAATTTTGAGTATTTATTTATACTTTATTGCAAAATAAATGTAACAAAAAGGTGAGCAAAGTAATAAGTTATTTTTTATTTACTTACAAGTAGATATGTATAATATAATAATAATAATGCTGGACGTACCACACAGCATCATACTACACAATATACTTTTTTTTTGTAAATACATACTTAGCATACATAGAAAACACCCAGACCCGAGACAAATATCTGCAGATCATGCAAACATTTGTACCGCAGCGGGAACCGAACCCGCAACCTTCTGCGTCTCAGGCGGGCTTTCGCCCACTGCACCACAGAGGTCGTCAAATAACGTATGAGCTAACGTACAGATTATTAAAGTTTCACTGTATTACCTACTTCATTTTAACGTAGATTCTTGAATTTGCCCTATGTTGCAAGGTACGGCTAGACTGTAAGTACTAGGTTCCGTTAGACGCGTCGCCACTTCCCAGTCCCCAAATACCCAGTCTAACCAGCGGGTTAGACTGGGTATTGTGTATTGCTTATATGGCGTATAAGATGTTTCAGATCAAAAAGTGTACTTACCACAACATCCCCAGAGCTGAGGCCCATCGCTAGAATGTTCCCGTCGGCTGTTATATCACACGAAGTTATCTCATTGTTAATCTGAACTTCTTGAATCGGGTGTAGCTCTGTGAGTTCCCCCATTTTTAGAAGATAGGTCTGAAATAGAAATAACATTTTTTTATTATATTGGCGTCATATTGCCTTTAATATTAAGTAGCAATTTATGTCCTCGAATTTTTAAAATTAAGTGCTGTGTGTGTAAAATAATGATGTTACACACACAGCACTTAATTTTAATAATTAAATTATATCAGTAATTAGAATTAGACTGAATGCAGTCTAATTCTAATTACTGATATAATACATTTTTTGTTTTGTAAATACTTATATAACTTGTTTGTTGTTGCAAATAAAAATGTATCTATCTATCTAACTTATAAATAAAACACCTAAACTTCTAGAAAAATATTTGTAAATTGTACAAACATTTGTCCCGTGGCGGAAATCTAACACGCAACCTTCAGCGTGCCAGGCGGGCTTTCGGCGAATTCGCCACGGAAATAGTTGTGTAGAAGTGATGTGCGTGGTTAAAGCTTAAAGGTAGTACTTACTTGAAACATCATATTCCGTCCATCGCAAATAACCAGAACATTCTTCTTAAACGCTGCACACCTCACATTAACATCCAACTGCCTCGCGTTCAAAATACAAGACAATTTCAAATTTTTATCCCACAGTTTGATAGTTGCGTTATTCTCCACTGTAATGAGGTTGTCTTCAAAACAGAAACAGTCGACCAATCCGCTGCCTTTGCAGAGCTCTTTGGAATCTCCGTTTGGGAACAATCTGTCTTTGGATTCGAGGCTGAGGTCGCTTGATGAGTGCGAGAGGCCGTCTGATTGGCTGGCTTTCTTCTTTACACCTGTAATGTTAATGATGATTGGTTTAACTTTTAGTCGCTTTTGAAAATTTTATTATGAAAACTCTACTAAAAGAAACATTATTAGATAGGATATATTCATAGAAGTCCACTGCTCGACAGAGCCCTTCCCTATTGAGTGCCATTGTGCCCTGTCCTCGGCTCGATGGATCCAGAGCTTCTACCAGCAGCCTTTCGCATATCGTCACTCAACCTGGCCTGAGTGAGTCCTACTCTACTTTTGCCGAGTCATTCCCTTATAAGATTTATACAACAGTCTTGTATTCCTTACCACCTACTTGCAACAATTTTGTCGATGACCTGGATACAATATGGACAGAAAACGGATTGGTCGCTAACACCCTCCTTCCCCCTTTATGGTATCCTTAATTTATGGGCTACTGATCATCGGCGGCCTGCAGCCCCTTTAGAGTTTTAACCGTGCAGGTGTTAGGCTGCGCTACATGGTTGATAAAAATCATGTTTTTTTTTAATAAAAAAATCGGATTTTTATGATTTAAATCGATTTTTTTACAGTCTGATCTTTTTTTAATTGGGAAGCCAGTTATATATGGACACGTGTGTGAGTGCCGTAGTTTATGTCGGGGGAAGTCCCTTGACACATTTTAGCTGATTTTGTCACAGTTACAAGTGAATTATTTCAAAATTTTAAAAACCCGGCTGCAATCAAGACGAATTTAACGACACCTCGCAAGTTAAAATTCGTCCAGCCGTTTGGGCAGTAGGGCGTGCCAAAGAAATTTACATACGTACGCTCGAAAAACATTATCCACCTTCTGACGCAGTCGAGTAAGAATGTATTGATTTGAATAATTGATTTTTATAAAAAAACACTTGATTTAAATCATATCAACCCTGCTGCGCTATGCTGCAATCAGCCGGCTGCCAGAGCCCAATTCATTAGACAACAGAGATAACCACGGGTAGGTATGATTGGCTAGAGTTCCATTGGAGGTTGGCCCTTACACCCGCCTCCCACCTACCTTGAATATCGTTAAGTATCTCCTGCGATCCAAGATAAGTATTCCCACGCTGCAGCATCTCAGTCTTCCAAACGCCATCACTCAATAACCTATACGCCATGATACACCGATTCTTCCCAGCCACCATCATCAGGTCACTATTCACAAAGTCCATGTACTGAACTGGACTGTACATATCCATGACAGTTATAACTTCTTTAGTGCGTAGCGTGTATCGTTTCACGTTCCCAGATTGTAGGCCGTACATGATGTGTTGATTGCAAGGGGTTATTTTGACAGCTGTTATACGGTCGTCGGGTTTTTCGGTGATTTCTGTGAGTAGCTTTCTTCCGCGCATCACCTGTGACGAAAAAAAAACACTAAATGCGAAAGTTTATGTGTGGATTATGTTTGTAACGGTTCAACAACTCAACTCCGTAACAGATTTGGATGAAACTTGGAATATACATAGTTTGTGAAACAAAAAGGCCGCTCGCGGGTTCGTCCGCAAGGTACCCGAATAAAAAGTAGCCTATATGTTATTCCAGGTCTAGAGGTCTTTTAGCTTCACGCCAATACTAGGTACTGAGGGGCCATTCAAGTATTACGAAAGCACTATAGGTGACGGGAGTCTTTCCTGTGCTTATTTTTGTTGACATGGGGGGTAGGGGGATCTAGATTGTGACTACGTCAGCAGGCAGTAAGTGGTGGGTTAATATTGTCAATAATTTTCACCCACAGAAGAAATAGGTTAAAATGTGATAGTGGTTCTTAAATCGAGTCATGTGTTGAGGATGTAATAATAAATCCAGTAGTTATTTTTTTTTATACACATTGGCGACCCACACTTTGTCTATGTTTGAAAACGAAACGCATTTTCGGGGATTCCCACAAATAATGAATACTACTCGCTTAGAACCAAGTAAGGGATTTACCGCGCGCTATTTATTTGTCTAAACTAGAATATATTAAAAGAAAAATGCATATTTCCAATGTTTACGTAAGCATGGGAGGGAGGGATAAGAGCTTTGCTTACTTTTGCTGACATGGGGGAGGGGGTTAATATATATATTAAATCTGCTTAAATAATACTTGAATGGCCCCTAGTCTCGTACAAATTGAAGTTCATATTTTGTAAACAGTCTTTGAACTCATCACAAACCTATGTCCTAAGAGTGTACAGACGTTAACAATTGTAATAAAGAAGTTAAAAAAAAAATAAGCCAAGCAAAGTTTCTTGCCAATTCTTCTGTTTGGTTGCGGGACGAAATTGGTATAAAAAAATGATGATTCAAAGTGTTCCTTAAGGTTCCTACTGAATAAAGAGATTTTGAGAAATAGTAAAAAAAGACAAACCTGTATATTATTCTTGTCATCTATCACAGCTAGCAATGGCTGAGTTGAACTCTCACTATTACTGCAAATACCCTTCAAATTCAACGGTTTCAGTCCCCTCCTATCCAAGCTGAGCGTACTTTTCAACACTTTCTTTACTTCCTTGTGATTGGCGAATGATTGGTGACGTTTCGGCGTCTGATTGGCGCTCTCTGTGACGCTATTGATGGAACTGGGCGAGCTCGGTGATGTTGATTGGAGAAAACTGGCATCGAATTTTGTTGTAAGGCGTACTTTTCTGTTGGAAGAAAATGAATGGTTATATTAGAAGCTTAACACCACAGCTCGGAATGTTGTCCTGGCTGGCACGCGTCGGAGATCATAATTTTAAAAGATTGCTATAGGAAATTGAAACATCCAAAAAGCAGTTACGTTCCTCATTTGAATGCTATTTACGCAGCTTTAACGCGCCGACCGGCGCTTGGACTGCGCAACCCCTCGGTTTTCCGACTTGTCTTAAAAAAACAAGATTTATGGATACACAGATTTATTAACGATTTTAAATTTAATTTACAACTTCCAACTTTAAATAAAGGATCTCTGGTGGATACGGGTTTTATAAATTCGCGAGTGGGACTTCTCTTTGGGCTACCTGTGTTCTGATGCAGCCGGCGGGCTAAAAACCAGGTCCGTAGCTGGGGAGCGACAGAGTAACAAGAACTGACTGAAAAGAATCATTAAAATTTTGGGTGGGGAATATTAATGAAATGTGTGAGTGAGGCACGAGGTGCCACCTCTGCTGAATTTCAGCTATTTCAGCTATTATTAAGGTTTTAACAGTACGCGGCCGGCTGCTCTCGGATGCTCGCGGATGCTTTCGGCTACTGTTTCGGCTCGACGCGTCCGTCAGTCTCGAGTCAGATTTGCCGTCAATGCGGCGCGTCAGGAGTGAATCGTACGTTACTCTCTCGCTTCCTCCTATCCCCTATCACATTATTTTCGTTCGCTTTGTTCGTTATAGCCAATTATAGTACTTTATTGCAGAGGCCAGCAAAAAGAGGCATTGATGGACGAACGTGTAAATGTGGGCCACACATTCGTGAGTCCATCAATGCATAGATGTGGCCAAGGCTTGTATAGTACTTTTCTCAAATAATGCGCGGAAATTAAAACAAAATAGTTCCTAGACAGAACTTGTACATTTTTCAATAAACAGCATTCTATTTGCAAGCCAGTTCGAAATTTAAATAAACTCTTTGATTAGTTACCTCCTTGGTTGCCATGTTTCGGAGTAAAAGTTCCCTTTTTAAATAACACGACAGATATGAGTTTTCATATTAATTTATTTGGCCACTAAACACAACAGATATGAATTTTCATACAACTTTTGCCGGCCGCTGCTCGCATGTATTGGGCCGGTACAGCAATTTCGATTTATCTCGAAGAAGGTTGTCAAAATAATGCTCTAATTTCCAAGCATGTTTGAGAAAAGAAATTTAATTGCGGATGGGACCCATGGTGTCCGGCTAACCCTCCGGGAACGTGTAGAGTATTTTGAGATGGGATGCATCAGGGACTCAATTTTAGGAAATCCTTTGTTAGTTCCATCATCGGTAGGCCCGTTGCTCACTCGACCAAGAGTCGATGCGGCATTGCTATCTATGTTTCTTCAGGAATAAATGACAGCGCGTGAGTGAGCACACTATATAATACACAAACACACACACATATACAGGGTGGGGCAAAATTTTACCTCATTGAAGGTAACCTTTTCTTTTGTCGTTCGAAGGTTTTGTTCTGAGGAAACTGTAGGTATATTTCGAAGAAAAAAACAATTGCCTAAAAAAATTACATTTTACAAAAACAAACAGGACTCTATTTCCTAATAGGAACACTTTTCCCAAAGTAAAAGTTACTTTGGTACCAAATCAAATCGCAAGTTTTCGCGAAAATTAAAAAAAATGTGTTCCATACAATTTTTATGAAACGCTTTTCGCTACAACTTTGAGTCTATGTATGCAATTCGACGCATAGTGGTAATCAGTGGTATTATAGTTCTGCCATCACATTATAAAAGAAAAAAATGAAATAAGAACAGTATATTTCCCGGCAAATGTTCGAATTGCATACATAGACTCAATGTTGTGGCGAATAGAGTTTCATAGAAATTGTATGTAAATGAGGCCCTCAATGAGATAAAAATTTTCCCCACCCTGTTTATTTGAATACTAGAGTCGTGTCACGGGCGATTCTTGAAATTTTAATGAATGATTTGGGTACTGACTTTAAAAAAGTAATAGTTTGGCTAAAGATACTATTATGTGGTTATTAGAAAATGTTCGTTGGAAAGGAGTAGGGCACAATTCTACCATTAACATTTTGACATGTGGCTCCAACCTATAATGATCTACATACCCATTCTTATGCGTAGTTTGTGAAATGTACGGAGCATCAAGATACCACACTTTCGCTGAATTCTCTATGGTTCCGGTCCCGGTCAGGAGTACATCCGAACTGGGTACGAATTCGTCCCACATCAGTATCTCACTCACTGCCATTGTAACCACATTTCTGTAAAAGATTTAAAAAATTGTATGAGAAGAGTTTTTTGGTATTTTGCACACTAGCAGACAGGCTGATGGAAAGTGGTCTAGAACGAATACGTATCGTAAGCGTATTGAACAATTTTGTCCGCCGTATCTCACTCACTCCCATTGTAACCACATTTCTGTAAAAGAGATTATTTATAATTATTTTTTTAATATGAGGAGAGATTTTTGGTGCTTGGCAAAAAAACAGAAAGGCTGATGTGATGGAAAGTGGTATGTGACTGAAGCACTTACTTTGGCATTTCATTGGCCGAAATTCCAAGATACCCTTACGATACGGTCATAATATTGTTGCACAGGCCTCTGAGCCACGCAAGCAAGTAGATGCGCTGTAGAGTCATGCAGCCTTCATTATCATGATTATATCAGCCTATAGCAGTCCACTGCTGGACATAAGCTTCCACCAATGAGCACCATTGCGCCTTGTCCCCAGTTTGGAGCATCCAGCGGTCTTTTATACTTAGGTTGTACTTCGGAGAGTGTGCGCAGGAGCTACATGACCTTATTCCGCCTTCACCTTTCTACCATAGGAGCTTCAGAGGCACTGCTAACTACCACCCGCATCAATTTGATATTCCATTTAACAGGACTAAGCGCTTCCAAACATCATTTATAATGCGCACCGCTAAAATATGGAATCAGCTGCCAGCGTCTGTTTTTCCATTGTCTTATGGCCCTAACGGCTTCAAAAAGAGAGTTAATAGGCATCTTCTGGGAAAGCTCGTCCCATCGTCGACCTCATCCTTGCCCACGCAAGCCTCGAGGTCAAGAGCTGGCCCATAGTAAATAAAAAAAAAACCAGCTTCAACCACCAGCCTGTCAGTTTTAAGTCAGCAGTGAAACCTTATTGTAATTTTTCCGGCAACACCCTTCAAACCTAGACACAGCAATGCTGCTTCGCGGCAGAAATATGAAAAATGGGCACTTCCTCGGATAGGCTCTTCTACCGCCACCACACCAGCCTATATCAGGCCATTGGTGGAAACAATGTCCACTGGACATAAGATTCCCCTAATAAGGGGGATATGCCTATAATCCCCACGCTGGTAGGGATCGCAAAGCACAGATTCTCACACCGGCAACGCTGCTGCCCATTGGTGGTCAGAGAAATTAGCTGTGCCGTTGTTAGGCTGCGCTGTGCCGCAATCAGCCGGCCGTCAGAGACCCGTTTGTTATACAGCAGGGTGCAGCACGTGCCGCTGAGGTTGGCTTGGGTTTCGAAGATGAATTGGAACTATAACATGCGTTCAAAATCCAAATAAAATAAAAGCTTAAGAAAGCTTAAAACCAAACTCACCCTCTCCGATTATCCAAATCAAACAGATACGAGTTTGTCTTCAGATCGATACATATAACACGACTATCATCTGTGCTTATAAACAGTATCGTGCCCGTTTTATTCACAGCTATAGACAGAAACATAAGGTTTTCCTTTACATCGTAACTCGTCAGAATAGTTTTGGTTGTCCAAGTGTTACATTTATTCAAAGAGCTCGGGCTGATTTTGAACTCGTGTTGTGTGATCTCTCTGTTTTTTAGTGTTATTATTTTGTTGCTGCCTGAAAATTAATAAACGATTAGTGGACATACACATAGTAGTGTAGGACGGTGTAGTGACGATCTGCGAAAGGCTGCTGGTAGAAGCTGGATGCGTCGAGCTCAGGACAGAGCGCAATGGCGCTCATTAGAGGAGGCATTTATCCAGAGTGAACTGATATAGGCTGATGATGATGATGGGACAAACGTAGACACATCAATTATTTGCCACTTAGCACACACATTACAGAATAGACTATGAAATAATATAAATTCTTAAATTGGGCCGTTCAAGTATTACGGTAGCAGATTTATTACAATTTTAATCCCCCCTTCTCCCCCTTGTCAGCAAAAGTAAGCAAAGCCCTTACTTACCTAATGCTACTGTAAACATTGGTACCTATATTATATTTAGAGAAGTGAATAGCGCGCGGTAATTCCCACTCTGTTCTAAGCGAGTACCTAAACTTATTCATTATTTGTGGGAATCCCCGAAAATGAGTTTCGATTTCAAACATAGACAATGTGTGGGGCCAATGTATAAAAATAATAATAATCGAACCTCTTTAATTAAAAAAAAAAAGTTAAACCCCTTAACGCTTTGAGTGCTGAAAACACAACGGCGCTCCTGTTCGAACTCGCGCTCCTCGCGGGCCTCGAACATGACAGACACGAACCGCAGTCAACGTGTTAATGCCCTAAAAATCAATTATAGTTTATCGCTTTAAATTTTCGGGCGAAAACGCTAGCCGCCATGCTACTAAGCTCGTGACGTCACTACACTAACAAAACGATTTTGCAAGGCTTCTATTTCTAGTTTTATTAATTTCACTTTGATGACCATGTACATACATATCTATTACATATATGCTGCAGTATTTTTAGCATGTTTCTAATTGTCTTGCTCTGAAATCGTTCTAGAATTTCGACGTTGTATGTCCAGATAGGCTTTGTGATTGTTTTATAGAGCACTAGTAATTGCAATCAAATAAAAAAAATAAAGCAAAATTTTAACAATCAGTCTAACTTGAACTACGAAGCCATCGAAACTTACAAAAAACTCTCTAAGAAAATAGATAGAAATTCTTTATTGCAGAAGATAAAATAAAAGTAAACAGGCGAACTTAATGCTAAATAACATTTTCTTCCGGATAACTTTTGTGTAGTGTTGATATAGATTGGTAGTGCTACAAATTAAAAATCTTACCTGACACTGCTAAGATATCCAAAACTGTTTCCGACTCAGGTGTAGGATCTTCGAATGATATGTGCCGCTTTTTAGTCTTCAAATCTATTATCTCCACTCCTTTCCTGCTACCGGTTGTAGCTACGGCAACGTATCTGTGAATACAAGCCTTTTATTTAGTCTTTTCTTCGTAACAGTTAGTGGCCAACTCTCCTGTCGGCGTTTTTAGGCGCCCGCAGGACTACGACATTGTTTAACAAATGAAAAAGCCGGGACCAACTTTTTAACATAATCTTTGTCTCATCTTTTATTGACTGAATTGATGTGAAGTAGTAGAATTTTTGAGAAGGGTTCATCGGGGGAAGTATTACCACCATGCTATTTCTGCCTTTAAACAGCACTGCTGTGTTACGGTTTGAAGGGTGTGGGTGTCGTGGGTCTATACATCTACACTACATATCTACACTATAATATTATAAAGAGGAAAAATTTGCATTTTTGTATGTGTGTATGTTTGTAATGAATAAACTCAAAAACTACTGTGCCGATTTCAAAAATTCTTTCACCATTGGAAAGCTACATTCACCCTGAGTAACATAGGTTATATTTATTGCTAGAAAAGATTAAGAATCCTTACTAAAATCTACTTAGGTTTTAGTAAGGATACGTAATCCAAGGTGTAAAAAAAGTCCACCCGTGCGAAGGGACGGGCCGCTAGTACAAAAGCTAAACAGAAAAAAAAGCTATGAAAAATCTACATCACTCACCTATCATTACAGCAAGGCACAGAGCACAGTAACCTTACATTCCTCTCGAATACATCAATAACATTCACAACGTCACCCGTAGGTAGATACAGTATTATCATGTCAGCTGTTTGTGCCATCAGGTAATCCTCATTGATCGTCCAATGGCATTTTATTATAGGAGATAGTTTCGATTTTATTGTTATAGTGCCATGGACGTTGTTGTTGTACGCCTCTTCTGGTTCTGGAAATAATTTATCAACGACATCAGCACCAACCTATATCAGTCAGTCCACTGTTGGACAAAGGCCTCATCTAATAAGGAGGACATGCCCACAATCTCTACGCTGGGCATGCGGGTTGGAGATCACAGTAGGTTATGGGCACAGTTTCTCGCATCACCGACGCAGCTGCCCGTCACCGGCCAGGGGATATGTTGGGCTGTGCTATGCGGCAATCAGCCGTCCGCCACAACCCCGTAATAGATAGATAGATAGATAACACTTTATTGATCATCACAATTATACAAATAAAAGTAACTTAATCTAAGCATTATGAACTAGAAGGTAACACAATCGGCGGCCTTATCGCTTAAAGCGATCTCTTCCAGGCAACCATTAGTACGCATAGGAAGAGCAAAGCTTTAGAGGATTTTTGTGCACCACGGGCAATTGAGGTTGGCTTGGGTTCCAAAGATGGAGTTTGGAACCCGTTCCCCCCTATTCAGCTTCATTACAGTTTGATGACCTCTGTGGCGCAGTGGGCGAAGGCCCGCCTGAGACGCAGAAGGTTATGGGTTCGATTCCCGCCGCGAGACAAATGTTTGTAAGTTCTGTAAATATTTGTTTCGGGTCTGGGTGTTTTATATGTATTATAAGTATGTATTTACAAAAAAAATGTATCTATGTAGTTTATCAGTCATGTGGTTCCCATAATACAAGCTCTGCTTAGTTTGGGGCTACAAGATGCTGTGTGATAGTATCCAGCATTATTTATATATTTATATATTTAGATTCTTCTAATATTCCAATAGTTACCTTCTTCAATAATATCTTCATCATCATCCTGGTCAATATCATCAATATACCACAGCTTGAGGACCCCGCCTGAGAAAAGCACCGCTACTATTGGAGGGTTCTTAGAATATGCAACACCAATCCATTCCACCGGGACGTTTCTAGAAGATTCGTTCTCAAAGAGCTCCTTCTTCAGTTTGTTGGTTGGGATATGGAAAAACTGAAAGTAATAAAAATGTTTTTATTAAATATCATAAACGAATACAAAGCATTGATTGCATAGAGGTTTTTCAAGTTGAAGACCAAACTACATCATCATCATCATTAGCTTATAGCAGACCACTACTAGACATAGGCCTCCCATAATGAGCGAATTTACGCCCGGTCCTCATCTTGACGCATCCAATTTCTACCAGCAGACTAATGCAGATCGTTACTTCACCTAGCCGCAGGGAGTCCTACAATACGTTTGACAAAACGCGGTCTCCTAACTACATAATAAATCTCTAACAAGAGAGGCTCTGGTGGGCAGCTGACTGCAGTATAGCGCAGCCTGACACTGGCACAGGTAAACAGCTAAATCCTCACAGAGACTGCAGGCCGCGAATGGGCGGCAGCGTCCGCGGTGCGAGAAGGTTTGCCCTGCGATACCCAACCCGCATGCTTAGCGTGAGGGTTATCGGCTTATCCTCTTTTTATTAGTACTTAGTACTTAATAGTACTGTGTACTTAAACATGACAAAGTTTTTTAGCACGTTGACTGCGGGCTTCGGACATGACGCTGAGCGCCATTGCTGCTCTTTAACGAGAGTATGTTTTAAGCACTCGAACCGTTAAACGAACAAGTAAGACTTTTAAAAAAAATAAACCGACTTAAAATAAATCACTTCTTACTTCTTGCCCTAAAGAATTTTGAAAATAGGTTCATGATTGACGGAGATATTGGTGATCATAGGGCGAAAATTACAAGTGAGGATGAGGTTTTTTGAGTTTTCCGGGAAAAGTACCAATCCCTCAGGAATAAAATTTATATGGGACCAACTGTGAAGTATACTCTATTAAACAAAAAAAAAGAATTTTTAAAATCGGTCCTCAATTGACGGAGTTATCGGTGAACATACATAAAAAAAAGGTTCTGACGAATTGAGAACCTCCTCCTTTTTAGAATGAGCGGAGATTATCATTCAGTGAGTCAAAAGTGATACTTTTTTTAAATAATGTAGGTATGTATTTACCTTCACAACGCCATCACTGGTGCCCACAAGCAAGTCGTTTCCTAGGAAAGTGATACACGTAACTTCCTGTTTCACATCTATAGTGGAATGCTTTATACCGTCCGAATCTTGCTCGTGTCTAAGGAATTAATAAAATAAACTAAAAACAACATTACTATGTTAGATAGCATGCAGTGGAGAAGTCCGAACGAGAAGCAGGGTTTATATTAGGTCATTGAAATGCATTGTTTATTTCTTTTACATATTTATAAAATAAAATGTCTTCATGTGTATTTGCTGCTTGACTGATCGAAATCAAATAATAATTACTGAATAGGTTGAAGCTTGAATCATTTCCCTTGCCGTAGCACAGTTAAATCTAGCACGGAGGGTACTGTTTTTTATTATGGTACTTGAAGTGGAACCAGCACATAGTCCACCTGATGTTAAGTGGTAACCATTACCTATCACAAAGCATTGCATCATAGATCACGTTTTTTTGGAACGTGCTCTATGATGCAACGCCCTGCGTCCATCAACTTGAGGCATGAAGATGATAAGCCTCTTGTGCCGGTAATTTCACCGGCAAACACAGCACAACTGCTTCACGGCAGAAATAGGCATGGTCGCATTACTTCCCCAGACAACGGATAGGTAGACGGATAAGTATAATGCTTGGTGAAGTTACAAAGTTTTTGTAACATTTAAATTGAAATAAAAATGTCCTTTTTGTATTAGTAAAAGATGCGAGGCAGAAAATAAATAATATAGATCAAAGGCCGATATTGTCCCTGTTTTGCGTTCGGTCTAAGTTTTGTTACAGAGCGTCACAACTTTACAAGTGGATTACAATACAAGTGTTGTGCGATAGTGTACTTTACATACTTATTAATAAATGCTGAAATTGCAATGTGAAGTCTATGATGATCACAAAATTAGAACAAGACTAACAACTTTTCAGACACATTTTTAATTTGCAACTGCATCTACAATTATATAGTTTATCAATAATATTATTCATGTGAAATTGTTAACACAATACAGCAGTCGAGTACTCAATTATATACTTACAGAAAGTCGAAATAGAGTTCATTGTTCTCGCAGTTAATAGCAGCTATCTCCGAAGCTCTTGTGAAGAGTATACCTTGCGACTCATGTTGTAATATGCTCTGTACTATGTCAGTACATTGGTAGTGGTATAAATCTGTGCCGTGCGTACTTAGGTACGACTTAATATTGGCTATTAGACTGCGGTCAAGATCCTGCAAATAAATTATCGTACTTATATAACAAAGGCAAGTTTGTAATATTTTGCCTAAAAGTAGCCTAAGGGTTATCGACGGCCTCTGTGACGCAGTGGGCGAAGGCCCGCCTGATACGCAGAAGGTTCGATTCCCGCCGACGAATGTTTGTATGATCTGGAAATATTAGGTCCTTAGCTATGAAATTGGCGTTTTTTCTCTCTGTTTAATTTTGCACATATTTTATTTAATTAAACAGTCATACAAAATTAATTTATTTTCTTAACGTAACATTATTGCAAACATTGAAAATACTATTTTTGAGGAAGTTCATCCTCAAAAAATTAAACTTAAAAACAGTTAATTTCATGTGTTGTCACTTTCAATGCTTAAATTCCTTGTATTTTTTTGTGTTAGTTTTCTTTTTAAATAAGATTACACATAATTTTCAGAATGTTGTACAATCATACACATAACATTTTAGGAGAATAGGATTAGTAGTTCCAGAAAAATATACAAAAATGAATGTATTGAGAAATCGATTTTCTCGAAATTCTCCATACAAAACCTAATATTTGTCTCAGGTCTGGGTGTTTTCTATGTATAATATGTAGGTAAGTATTTACAGAAAAAAATTTATTCTCATGTGGTTACCATATTACAAGCTCTGTTTAGTTTGGGGCTGTATGATGATGCCGGTCCAGAATTATTTATTACTAGCTCCCGCCCGCGGCTTCGCTCGCGTATTACCGAGATAAAAAGTAGCCTATGTGTTAATCCAGGTAACAAACTATGTATATTCCAAGTTTCATACAAATCCGTTCAGATCAAATCAGTTCAGTGCGTGAAAGAGTAACAAACATTCATCCATATCCATACTCACAAACTTTCACATTTATGATGTTAAGTAGGATTTATTCCAAGTGTAGAACTAAACTGGTTTGGTACCCAGATAAATCCGTTCAATAGTTTTGGCGAGAAAGAAGGTCAAACAAACATTTCACAACATTAAAATCTTTCACTTCTTTAATACTTAGTACCTGGACGACCGAGCTTTGCTCGGTTTTTTTTAAACCGTGTTTTTGGAAATTATAATACGAATTACTTACTGATAAAATATGAATATTTTTTTCCACCTTACCGACACATTATTAAGAAAATATGAACTGGTTACTTAATAAAAAATCACAAGTGCATTTAGTAAAGTAACATTTAACAGTTAATCAATCAATTTCGTAAGTATATTTTATAATATTATTTATGAAATCCTATAATTTTTATCATATTATTTATAAAGTACTTCCTACTATATTGTGGGTATGTCGAGGATTTTCATTTGAAAAGTAGACTTTTGCGATGACTACTTATGACTTTGTTGCCAAGCATGAAGACCAGATTGGACTTTAAGTCAACCTTAACAAATTCGAATGTTTGCCCTTGGGATTTGTTAGAAAATGCTTCGTTTATCATGCCATGCATAAAGACTGGACCACTGCACTTTAAGTCAACCCCAACAAATTCGAATGTTTGCCCTTCGGATTTGTGGACAGTCATGGCAAATGCAGATCTAACGGGAAATTGTTGACGCTGAATGGTGCATCTCAATTGTCCTTTTGATGACTCAAGGGTTATCCTTGGTATATGTACTTCTTTGCCAGATTGTTTACCGGTAACAATATTTGCCTTTATTATGTGATTACACGGAGTTGTTACAATAAGTTTTACACCATTTCATAGTCCTGCTGATACGTCTAAATTACGCGACAACATAATCAACGCAAATTTTTTTTAATTTTAGTTCGGGTGGCAAGTCTGAAATGTTGACACTATTGAGAAATTCTGTTGTTAATTTGACTGCTCCTTCAGTTTGATCTTTCATTGAGTCATGGCTTTAGTAGATTTTGTACTTACTATACTTACTATAGGCAACTATATAATCATTAATTTTTTCAACATCTTTGTGATTGAGGCGCGAGTATTGCTCTGTCTTTCATTCCCTCATAATTTCCATTGGCTAAGCGGTTACCTAAAGCCCGCTATACTTACATGTTGGTCGAGCTTAGGCCAATGCGAGCGTAGGCAAATTGATACATGAAAAGAACTACCGTCTAGACGTTTGGCAAGTCTATGCAAACTATTGCAAACGGCCAATGTAGACGAGTTTTGTGGACTTGCCCCAAGAAAGCTGACCACACGTTGCGCGATTGGCCTAGCGAATGCGAGCGCCTTTGATTTGTGCAGCAAAACCGTCACTGCTCCGAAGTGAGACGTCTGGTCGCGAACGACTGCGAGTTGTGACAATACACGCCAAATTAACTCTATACACGTTGGCGCTTGCCTTTACTCGGCCAGCTAGGCGAGCGACACCGAGCGATGGCAAGGCAAGGCAAACATGCTATCTATACGCTGGTGTATTGGCCTTCGCTCGGCAACGCTCCACCAACATGTATTGCAGGCTTAATACTTCATAAGATCCGGGCGGCGTGCTAGCCAATTCACGGTGCGTTTTCCAATCTCTTCGCAATATTGTCGAACTCGTGCAGCGGCGTGGAGTCGGGCATTATCTTGCATTAGAGTTGAATTTTCCCCTATTAATCCCATGTGAAGTATCACGTGAGTTTCTAAAACCTCTGTTATGCAGCGTCTTGTCGTCAAACGTCCTTTTTATGTTCCTATAAAACCTTCTAAATCAAACACTCTTTGGTTTAGTGCTTCTTAAAAAACGCCATCTATTGTCAAGTGGCTTTTAGTGTTGGTGTGTCGGCAAAACAGTTTAGTTTTTGTTGATAGGTGCTCGTACACGGGCAATTTTGTCAATTTCTTACTGCAATGGTATAGACACCAAGCTGCCGATTAAATCTCTTACAAAGTGCAATAATTGCTGCAATATTGTAGCCCGGTAATATTGCAGCAAATGAACTACAACGACTGAAATATATTTCAGTAGTCACAAGTATTTAATGTCTAGCCGTTTTCATTGTAAATGATTTATCCACCTTTGACTTCACTGCAATATTGCCGTATATCGTGTTTTCTCTGATGTTTAGGTGCATTTCATTTCCCTTGCTTACCTCCCCCCGCCTCGTCCTGTAGCTGCCGCTGCTGTACCTTCAATCTAACCTCCGCGTGTATCCGGAGGTAACTCGGCAATGTCGGTTTGTATTGAAAATTGAAGTAGCATTTAATTATACTGAGCAATATTGGTCGATAAAAATAGCCCAATAATGCAAATTTTGTTGCTCGTTTACAAAAAATGCCTCTTAATAAAACATTAATAATAGTACATTGTTCACCGAGAGGAGAAAGTGACCGATTACCGTCGAGGGTGTCGTTTGAAGCCCGAGCCGTAGGCGAGGGCTTTAAAACACCCGAGATCGGGAATCGCACTTTCTCTCGAGTGATACATAGTGCTTTATACTACACCTACGAGGAAAATAAAAAACTAACTTGACTTTGACTTTGACTAGCCAGTGCTTTTTTTTTAAGCTAGTGGCCAGTGTCATTTTGCGAACTTGGAGATAAAAACTCACTGTAAAAACTTTTTGGCTTTTGATATTTAGGTTACCAGCGCATAGTCTTACTCAAAATTAAAAAAGAAAAACCACGTAAGAAATGGATTTTCATACACTTTTCTCTCCCGCTCAGATGCGTTTTCTCCCCGCATATTTGTTCGATATGCAATGACGTACTTTCTACCGTAAATTTGATAAAGTATCAAGGTACTTTCCGAGCAGGTGTAGTATAAAATAGTATTACTACTCGCCCATATATGACAGAAAGAGTCAATTTATCGTATTCTAATTGTATATAAACTTTTTATTTAAAGAATTGCCTAAATAATACATGAGTTGAAAAGACATATTTATTTTATCAATAATATAAGTAAACAATTAATTTTCTTTCTCTAACCTGAAACCAAACACTCATTGGCTTAGTGTTGCTTAACAACGTCATCTATTGTCAAGTAGCTTTAATATTGCGGTGTCGGTAAAACAGTTTATTTGTTGCTAAGCTGATAGCATCGAGTAATTTTAAATAGAGACACAAACGTGGAAAAAGAGTATCTGCACCAAAACTTACTTACTTACTTAGACTTAAGGTCTAAATTAGAACAAATTTGTCATTTTGAAATTGATTTATGTCAAATACGCTTGGACGATTTTAGTCAGTTTTCTATATAATATATCGATGTCTGATGGCCCTAGTTGTCAAAACAACAAATTAAAAATAGTAATACTATTCGGCAGTAGATGTCAGGAAAAGTCATTTTCGTATGCTGATGATATTGTAGCAACTTTTTTTTTGATAAAACAACATTTTCTGTTAATAAAACCTAGCTATATCGATTTATCGCCCCCGAAACCCCCTTTATACAAAATTTCATGAAAATCGTTGGAGCCGTTTCCGAGATCCAGATTATATATATACATATATACAAGAATTGCTCGTTTAAAGGTATTAGATAGATTTTTTATAGGAAGTCAGCATGGACTTGCCTTTACCTAACCCCCTTAGGTATCCTCAATCGATTTGTGTGTTGAAAATTCAAGTACTATGTCGGATAGCCTCGTTGCGGATTCCCGCACATGACAAAATATTTTGCGGACATTCGTGTGCCCATCAATGTGTTATTAAAACGTATAACATGTTGAATACTCACATCAGCGGCGATATTATTCTCATACTTCTGCAAATCTGATATCACATCCGCCGGCCCGGTCAGTCTCACTTTATTCCCCAAAAATTTCAAATCCAAAAACAACTTTTTGAATAAACACCATTTTTCGTTCAAATTATTAGTATTCAATATATGATAGCCGACGTAAAACGCAATGTAACCATCATCTAGGATTTCTACAGGCGCGTTGACTTTCGTGTAACTATAACTGGTTAGAAAGTGATCATGTATTTTGTTCTTTTCATCGTCATTCAAGCACGTCCTCAGGTAGTCCATTATGATATCGTGAACTTCGTATAAGTAGTTCCTTTGCTCACGGTCGTAGGTTTCTATGATAAGGGATTTGCCCTTTAACTGCTTCATGATAGAGTTCACTTCAGGTATTTGTCTGTTCCACAACTTGCTCAGTACTTTTGCTGATACTTTCACGTTGTCGGGTAGGATAGCTAGTTTTTTGAATAGCTGCAGTATATTGTCGTTGAGTGCGTTGATGCAGACTTCTATTGCTTTCATGGGGTTTGCGTTTGGACGTGTTAAAAATCTGAAATAAATGTTAGCTATTAGTGGCGATTTCACAATTGGGACCCCTTAATTTGCCCCCTTTTTGCTACATCCATGGAAGGATCAATGTAGCAAAACGCAACTATTGGATAAATGGCAGTTCAACACTGCGATTACCTTTTGCAGAAAAATATCGTAATCTTTCACAAGTACAAAGAGGCCTCAGACTAAAGAAGGTTATATTAGTTGAGCTATCTATCTTTAGATGATAAGATAAGCAAAGAGGCTTAGAAATCACACTTTGTTTATCATTATAAGAAATCGAAGCTGAAATAGATTGCTTCTTTATCAAAAGTGCTAATTGGCATAGGTACAACACCTGACGACCTCTGTGACGCAGTAAGCGCCTAAGACGCAGAAGCTTGCGGGTTCAATTATAGCGAGACAAACGTTTGTATTATCTGCAAATATTTGTCTCAGATCCGGGTGTATTCTACGAATAATGCATGTATTTATAAACAAATATATATATAAGTAGTATATTAGCCACGTGGTTCCCATAATACAAGCACTGCTTGGTTTGGGGCTATAATGCTGGTGTGTGATACGATAAATGATGTCCAGGGTTATAATTTACTAGTTTCCGCTCGCGGCTTCGCCTGCATGGTACACGGATAAAAAGTTAATCCAGGTCACAAACTACGTGTATTCCAAGTTTCTCAAAATCCGTTCATTAGTTTTTGCGTCAAAGAATAACAAACATCCATCCATCCTAACGAACTTTCACCAGCATTATATATTAATAGGATAACAATACGAATACTCACATAGAAAACTCCTTTTTCTCGAGCTTCTTCACATAATAGTCCCAATGCCTACGATCATGTTTGAGTCTCTCCTTATTCTCCGCCAACTGCGCTCCGATCAGCGCTATATGAAATGGACTGCCTTTGCATAGTTCGTGCAATGTCTTAGCTTGGCGGGGAAGTTCTGATACAGACTCGTCAAGGCATGATGCGAATATTTTCAACGATTCATCCTTTTGTAAGTTGTTTTCTATCTGTGGACATAATATAATATGTAACTAAATTTTCTAGCAATGTGAATACAACCCACATCTCTAGCATGAGGCTTTAAAGACATGAGGCCTCTATGGGAGGAAGATAGGAATAAACATAAAACAGAATATCATTTCAGAATATTGCTTGAAAAAAAAACTACTTTATTGTAAATACATGACAAATCATACTAACAGTAAGACGAAACTAAAGAGGCCGGCTGCCAAGGACAAGCACAAACCGAAACAAACAATTAGGTACGCATTATGTTATGTATCGAATAATTGTTCATGTTCGGAAATGATGTGAACAAAACAGCATTGTTCAGTACTGCAATAGATTCTTTGTCGATTTTGGAGCTCTGAAGCCTTGAATAGATCTAATTTAAAGAGTTAACACAGTTGATATAAACACTACACTAAAACTGTTATCGAAAAATCTAAAATTATAACTTCTGATTTAGATAGATAGATAATTTATTTATTGGATAAACTTTTAACAAACTCTGGTATGTGGTCTAAAAACCTATTTTAGGTTTGTCTAGACACTTAGGTACATTGTATAGGTATGCAAATTACCATATTAATAGACACATAAGAACAAATAAGTACAGAATGAGAAAAACAACTAAGTTTTTTTTATATTTAATATGGGCCAGCTCTTGACCTCGAGGCTTGCATAGGCAAGGATGAGGTCGACGATGGGGCGAGCTTTCCCAGAAGATGCCTATTAACTCTCTTTTTGAAGCCGTTAGGGTCGTAAGTCAATGGAAAAACATACATACATACAGTACATAATAAAGTGAACGTACCAACTAATAATATTGGCAGGTAAGCGTGAATTGAAACTATACAGCATAATTTGAAGATTTACCCTGAATCGCTTAAGTTTTATTGATAAAAGCCTTGCATCATAAGGCATTTTTTAAAATTATACTCATAGTCCGCAATTAGGCTTGTTCCACGGCCCATAGTAAAGATAGACTTTTAATAAGTTCCTCGACTGCCACATCAATAAGATCAATTTGTTTGTTTGTTACGCTTTCACGCCTTAACCTTAACTTGAATAAATGTTTCTATTATTCTATAACTACTCCACAGATCACGGTACCAACACTACTCGCTTGCGCACGGGAGTTACAGTTTGAACGATGACGAAAAACCTTTTTTTATCTCAAACCAATGAAAAGCCATTTTGATTTTCGCCATAGTTTATCATTAGTCGTCGTCATCATTACATGTATGTCAATGTCAATGTCGCGCGTATCAACCACTATTTAAAAAACTATAACTATCTCGAATCTCGAACGCTAATCAAGGATCGAGATTCAATATGGCCGCCGTGACCGAAAGACACTACTTGAATCTCTTGATTAATAATCTGAACCATTTTTTTCATTTTGAACGACGGTTGTGTCACTTTTATTTAACTTTATTTACTAGTGTTTTCCAGATTTATTTCGTTTATTATTATTGGTATTTTAACCGTTATACTTTAGTAATATGGCAAAAGTGCAGTGGAATGGAATAAAAGTGGATTGGGACTGGACTTTTCTGAAAATTGTTCTCCGATCGTTTTTTGTTATAGTCGCCTTTGCTATAGCAAAAAACAGGACCTGACTGAAGACTGGACGACTGAACTTATAAACCGTACTGTGTTGCCTCATACTATTATGAATAATCATACTTGATACTGGCGAAATTATGGAAAACTATCCCAGAAGCCATTAAATAAAGAAGTGATTAATAATCTACAATAAAGCGAGCGAAGCCGCAGTGGAAGCTAGTATAAGCACACTTACTTTCACAATCTGCGGATCATAATTCGCGATCACTTCAGTGTCCCTTGTAGTTAACAATATCTTGCATCCGATATCCAGCGCTTCTAAGCACTTCCTATCGTTCACCTCATCCAATACCAGCAGGCATTCCTTCAGCGTTTGTTCCAGAAATTGCGTCTTCAGTCTATCTCTGACGTCTCGCCAAGTGCAGTCGAGAGCTGATAGGGAATTGTCGTTGGATCCAATACTCGACATTGAGATTGAGGAGTTCATGTATGAATTCTGCGTGTTGTACATCGATGTTGCTTTCCGGAGCAGTCTGTAACAAACAAACACACTTTTGTATTTATAATATTCATCATCATCAAAAACCTACTGAAGTCCACTGCTGAACATAGTTCTCCCCAAGGATTTCAACGAAGAACGGTTTTGAGCCCTCTCCATCCACCGATTACCTGAGGTCTCCTTACGCGTCCAATTTGTTATAATATTAGTTAGATCTTAACACGTCATTTTCTTTAGTATAGATATGTGATTTATTGCAAAAACAATAACAAGACGATAAAATATTTATCATTATTGATATGGGTTTGTTTTTATATTATGGCCGCCAACGACGCCGACGGTTGGATCATTTTGACCGGACTTCCTGGCAGGTAAGCTTTATAAGGAGCTAGAGGATAACGGGCTGTAAGGCGATGTGAGTTCGTGTCGCAGGCACTTTTGAGTGGGTGAAAGCAAACGCGGCCTAGCGCCTTTTGCCTAGCATTTCCCTTGGCAAAGCCAAATTTATTAGTTATGTTTTTGAGACAAGTTTTCATATATTATAGCCTTTTTTATTCTTAAATCTAGGATAAGTAACAATCACGCAAACGATTTTGCTAGCGGGTCTTAGGTAAGCGGTAGTTTAATTGTTTAACATACCAATAGAACGCGTCTATTATACGCGTAAAAGAAAGACTCTCTAACTATGAACTTACAAAGGCAACGCCGTGTAAACCTAGCATTATCCAATGCTTGACCAACCTGTTACCAAATTGCTCTTATTAGATAGCACAGTCTATCTCTAGAAAAATGCAATACAGCAACGAACTTGGAGTACCTGTACAAGAACACACTTCCTCTGTTGAGTAATGATAATCTGTCCTGAAGTTTCCCATGTCAGAGTTAGGATTTTCTTATTTACACTAAATCTATGGCCCATGTTGAGCCAGAGAACAATGCCGTTGAAGTTATTCGTGATGAGATCAGAGTTATTCGTATAGGCCAGCTCTTGACCTCGAGGCTTGCGTGGGCAAGGTCGACGATGGGACGAGCTTTCCCAGAAGATGACTATTAACTCTCTTTTTGAAGCCGCTAGGGTCATAAGACAATGGAAAAACAGACGGTGGTAGCTGATTCCATATTTTAGCAGTGTGCATTATAAATGATGTTTGGAAGCGCTTGGTCCTGTTAAATGGAATATCAATTAATGGAGGTAATGGAATTGCATGCAAGAGTAACTACATACTTGATCTGTTGAACAATGATATCGTCATCTGTCCTGCAGTTGCCCATGGTGAGCCAAAGAACAACGCCTTTGAAGTTATTCGTGATGAGATCAGGGTTGACGAGCATTGATTTAAAGGAAACGTATGCAAGGGTAACTAACATTAACTTTCAACAAGTACATACTTCGTTTGTTGAGCAATGATATCATCATCTGTCCTGCAGTTGCCCATGTTGAGCCAAAGAACAACGCCGTTGAAGTTATTCGTAATGAGATCAGGGTTGTCGCGCAGTGAGCTAATGGCCACACAAGTCTTGCCCGAACCGGACATTCCGAGCAAAACTAGTATCTTATGACGTTTTAGCTGACGCAGCTTCTCGGCTACTAGTCGTTCCTGTAAAAGAATATGAATGACGATAAGATTGGAGGAACCTTTGCTCCTTATAAGTATGATTAAGTTAAATTGAATTCCTGCCCAGGATAAACATTTTTGTGCGATGGGCATATGGGATGTTTGTTCTGTGTCTGGGTGTTTTGAATCTGCGGTATCTTCATAAGTCTCTGGTACCCAACGGCTCTGCTAATTTTGATCAATTGATCGTAGGTGGGGTGTAAGGGGTTCCAAACCCCATCTCCGGTACCCAAGCCAACCTCACCTGCACGTGGTACACCCTAACTAACAAACGGGGCTCTCGCGGCCGGCTGATTGCGGCATAGCGTAGCCTAACACCGGCACAGCTAAATCTCCTGGCCACCGACGGGTAAGCAGCGTCGGCGGTGCGAGAAGCTGTACCCTGCGATCCCCAACCCGCATGCCCAGCGTGGGGATTATTGGCATATCCCCCTTCTTATAGGGGAGGCCTATGTCCAGCAGTGGACTGAATAGGCTGTTGTTGTTGATCGTAGGTAAGATCGCACTTATAATTATTTACTAGCTTCCGATCACTAGCGTGTTTCCTGGACGAAAAGTAGCCTGTATTTTGTTGATCCTGGGTGTAAGTCTCCACTATAAATTTCAACCAAATCGTTTAAACATTCCAGCGTGAAGATATTATCGATTTAAGAATCCGGTGACCCTCGCTCGCAACTTCAATTCAAGGTGCAAAACTCGGCTCCGGATATCGCTATCTCTGTTTAGTTGATGGATAATTTAGTGGTACATAGCAATATCAGCCGTTCAAAATTTGATATGAATTTCGTTGTGTTCCGTAATACCTAAAATTATGACTGAAATATTTATGTATTCTTTACATAATATTGTTATTCTGTAACTAGATAATATAAGCTATGTTCCTTAGTAAACAACACGTATACGTGTTGTTTTTAATAGGAAACAAAGAGGAAGAAATGTGGCCAATTTTGGCATAAAAATGTGCTAAATGTATTGGCTTTTATTTCATTTTACGTAAGCATTTTGGAAAAAAAAATTGAACTATTGGAATACAAAAAATACAACAATGTAGCGGAAATATGCTTGAATTAAAATTCATTTTGGTACGTTTGTATGGGCAATTCGTCCGTCGGGTGCCCCTTAAGGCGACGATACATGTCAAACCTCTCTCTCGCTCGCACTATTCATAATTTTTGTAGATATAAAATCACTGAATGTCTAATACATTCATCCAAAAAACTTGTACCAATGAGATAAATTTTTGGTGCAATTTTTTTGGTAGGAAAACGTGTTGGGGTCAACATGATATTCTTGATGAACCTTTGTATTGTTATTTTCTAGGCCGTGAAGGTTTGCTATTTTACATAACTACATTCAGTGATTTTATATCTTTTAAAATGTTGAATAGTGCTAGCGAGAGGGAGGTTTGACATGTATAGTCGCCTTAATACATTGTCCTGACATAATTTTCGCAATATAATTTAGTAGGATATGATTTTTACTTACAATTGCAGTTCTGGGTACATGATGATCCGGCAGCCGAGGCACATCGCCCTTACTCAGGCTATCTTCGAAGCTATCGTCCATGACCGGTTCGTAGTTTTCTATAAGCTTCTCGTAAAGCCATCTGTAATCTTTAGCCAGGCAGTCTACGAACGCCTCGTAGGTCGACACTGTTCCATTCTGAACCAGGTAGTCGAGAAGGAATCTGACTTGTTCTTCGCGGCTAGTCTGTGAAAATAGGTTTGAAATTGAATTTGATTTTTTTGCTCACCTAGTCTAGTAAAAGTGACCCAAAAATGTATCTCTGTTTTAGTTTGTAAAAGGAAGCAAGATTAATATAAATACTGGATTAGACTCTATGTATATTCCATTTACACATTAAGTTTACTGAAAATTACAAGTTTACACATATTTATCCCTTTAATTATGATGATAGAACAAAGTTTCACAAGAAAAGGGTTCAATGTGTATATGATTTAAATTTGATGGGTATTCATATAAAATTGTATTAAATAGCAAAGTTCGTTTTTGGAGCATAAGTCCACTCTTAGCCAGGAGCCTTCCCTAAATATTTCGCCAACAACGCACTTTAAGAATATGCATCTACTGTATCTACCTGTTCTTTTCACGATAGGTCAACTTTGTCGCCATCTGGTAGAAAGAACACTCTACCACATGGATCGGCGATATCGTCAAAATTACGACGTGATATCTATAGGTATAAAGGACGACCATTGAATTTTGCATTAGATGTTCTTCGAATATAGAAATCATGTTTATGTCATGTATGTTATCATTATCAAATCAATCTTATAAATAAGTCCAAAATAAGGAAATACTTACAACATTGAGGATATGATTAAAATCGGAGTTCGATAGCACACTCTTCTGGTACAGCTCATCCAGAATGTATTTCACATCAAGATCCTGAACTATTGCTTGGTACTGCCGCTGCAGTCTACTCTTGAAATCCATCTTTCGTGCTGGGCGTTCATCTGAAATGAAAGATCTATGCTCAATTTTTTTTGAGATATTCCCGGCTCGGCCCGCGAAGTCCATGGTCCGACGGAACAAATTGGGATATACAAAATAAATGCAATTTTGATTACCATTTCGGCCCGCTTCTTTATTTTTGAAAACAGAACTAGATTCAATACAGCATTATGCAAATATTTTATAATGAATATGCCTAGAATCAAATGGCGTCTTAAAAGATTACTAGGTATAATTCAATATCGGGGCGAGTTAAATGTAAAGCGGTAGTGATTGTTTATTTTCAGCTAGTCCAGGTGGGAGATTTACGCGCTAGTTTAGGAAAATAGATTTAACCTTTAGAATGCCGGAATGCTTATCCACGCGAAACGTTCAAATAAAATACCTACCACACTTAATATCTACGGCAATTATTTTATATGAAAAATAAAAGCACACAAAAATCAACACAAGTACCAATCTAATTCACCGCACAATCAAAAAACACCCAATAAAAATGCATGCCAAAGTTGAAACATTGGTAAATGATCATGTAATATGTTTTTGTGCAAACCAATCCAATACCTTGAATATGTTTTTTCATCATAATCAACCTTCAAAAGCATCACTTATTCTACACTTAATTTCAGTTGATTACACTTTGATTCACTATTAGGCACTTCTTTGTTTCTAAAGTCTTTCTTCTATAAATCTGCAATGTTGAAAAAGAAAACTGTGGTTAAGACACGACCGTTCGAATGGAAATTAGAACACATACTGATTGATCACTCAAAACAATAAAACTTAAAATGGTATAATGCACTGCACACGTAGAGCCAGCGCTCACGACCGACCGAGAAGGTGAAGTCCGTGACGCCAGAGAAGACTGAGATTAAAACCTTGCCGATCGAAGCCGCCTACATAACAAGTTGATAGATAAACAGCGAATCGTCATTCCTAAATTCGAGAACTATACTAATCAGAAGTCATTGCCCGTTCTCAAGTACAAGGTTACCAAGGTCAATATTGCTTATTTGTTTAGAATTCATCAGGTAGGTATGTAAGTTATACACGGAAAAATCATAAATAATATTGGTAAACGAATCGCAGGATTTTGATTAAAGTAGGAAGTTATGGTAATTAATGTAATGACCTACTAATTAGAAACAACAAACAATTTAGGTATATACGAATCTTATTGGATATAAAAATATTATAGGATTCCCGGTAGGTACCCACCTAAGTATGGGTGGTGTGGGTAGGTACGGTTCTGTCATTGTATGGATCGGAAAAGGGAAAGAGCACTGACTTTTGAACTATTTCTAATGACAAAGAAGGAACTTCTGTGACCAGAAAAAACCGGCCAAGTGCCAGTCGCACCGAGGTTTCCGATCAAACTTTTATGTATGTTTTTTTTAAATAATTGTACTACCTTTTTAATGTTTTCTCTTGAGGTCATCATCATCAGCCCATAGCAGTCCACTGCTGGACATAGGCCTCCCCTAATGAGCGCCATTGCGCCGTCCTGAGCTCGACCCATCCAGCTTCTCTAATATTCAACTTGGTAAACTTTCAGATTTTCAACTTTCTCTCGAAAAAAATGAGGTTCCTTTCGGGGTAATTTTATGAACTCTGCAACAGAATGAACCCTATCAGATTTACTTGATTTTAGAATTATTTTCCAACCAAAATGAATTAATTAAAATAAAACTATAAGAATAGTCTAGGGACTTGTATTGCTGCATTTCGAGCGTTACGAACCCAGGTAGTGTGGGTAATGTAGGTCCATAACGTCTAAGAACCGGGATTATGATAAAGCAAACTTAATCTCAAAAATTCTAATAAATACGTCAATAACGCAGAAAATTACTAGACAAAGTGAATCTACTGTGTGCAAAGGTCAGTCCTTATCTATTTTAAGTACTCAAACCAATTAGTGTCACAGGAAGTCGGTTAAGTGTATTGATAACAGTCGGTACCTATACCATCTGCATTCGGTAATGATTCACTTGATAAGTTGATTTATCTAGGTATTGATTTTTATTCAGTGGTACTTTGTGTATAAAGGATTACCTTAGACATTTTAAAAATAAAATATATAAAAAAAGGGATTTGTGAATGGTTTCTGATGAGTTTTTCAATGTCTACGCGACTTAGGTACATGACGGACACGGGCACGGAACTAAGACTACATTAAGTAGCTAGATAGATTACCTATCATCATCATCATCATCATCAGCCTATAGCAGTCCACTGCTGGACATAGGCCTCCCCTAATGAGCGCCATTGCGCCCTGTCCTGAGCTCGACGCATCCAGCTTCTACCAGCAGCCTTTCGCAGATCGTCACCCCATCTGGCCGGAGGGCGCCCTACACTACGTTTGCCGAGCCGCGGTCTCCACTCAAGAACTCGTTTACCCCAACGGTTATCGGTTCTTCGGCAGATATGGCCAGCCCACTGCCACTTCAGCTTGCTAATTCTCTGAGCTATGTCGACAACTTTAGTTCTATGTCGGATAAACTCATTGCGGATTTTATCCTTCAGAGAAACCCCGAGCATAGCTCGTTCCATAGCTCGCTGAGCGACTTTAAACTGGTGGACTAGCCGTACTGTGAGAGTCCACGTTTCGGCTCCGTATGTCATGACGGGTAGGACACACTGATTGAAAACTTTCGTTTTCAAACATTGCGGTATGGGTGACGAGAAAACTCGACGTAGTTTTCCAAATGCTGCCCAACCCAGCTGAATCCTCCTCTTGGCCTCCTTCTCGAAGTTGTTTCTACCCAACTGCAATATCTGCCCGAGGTATGTATACTCCGAAACAACTTCAAGAAGGTGTCCATTAACGACGACAGGACTCGGATCAATTCGGTCATTGACCATAACTTTGGTCTTGTCCAAATTCATGCCGAGACCTATCTTTCGCGAGGCTGATGCTAGGCAGCCCAGCATCTGTTGCAGCTCCTCCAGCGACTCCGCCATTAGGACTATGTCATCAGCGAATCGCAAGTGTGAGATGTGCTCGCCGTTTATGTTTATGCCCATATCTTTCCAGTCCAGCGTCTTAAACATATCCTCCAACGCGCTTGTGAACAGTTTCGGAGATATGACATCTCCCTGTCTCACTCCGCGGCGCAGCTGGATGGGTTTAGACTGCTGGTCCTGTACTCGGACACTCATAGTAGCGGCTTCGTACAGACATCTCAACACTTCGATATAACGATAGTACACTTGGCACCGCTGCAAGGATTCCAGGACAGCCCAGGTTTCTACAGAGTCAAAGGCTTTCTCATAGTCCACAAACGCCAGACACAGGGGCTGATTATACTTTTCGGACTTCTGTATAATCTGCCTCACTGTGTGAATGTGGTCTATGGTGCCATATCCTCCGCGAAACCCGGCCTGCTCCGGTGGCTGGAACTCATCGAGTCTTCTGGCGAGACGATTTGTAATAACCCTTGAGAACAGCTTATAGACGTGGCTCAGGAGCGAGATAGGTCTGTAATTTTTAAGAAGGGTTTTATCTCCCTTCTTAAAAAACAGAACCACCAAGCTCTCGTTCCACGCCTTAGGAGTTCTCCCACAGTGAAGGACGGCGTTGAAGAGGTTCTGCAGCTCCTGCACAACAGGAGCTCCTCCAGCCTTCAGAAGTTCTGAAGTAACTCCGTCTTTACCGGGGGCTTTTCCATTTTTAAGCTGTCTCAGGGCCAACAAGACCTCGTCTTGGCTGATCTCCGGCAGGTCGTCGGTGTAGTGGCGGGTGAGGGTGGCTCTGGAATCATGGTTGTCACGTTGGGGGCAAGGAGCATGTGCCGCGTACAGTCGGCCGTAGAAGTCCTCGATCTCTGATAATATCTCCGGCTTTGACAATACGGTTCGGCCATCGTGTGTTGTTAACTTCGTCAGGTGGCTCCTGCCAAGCTGCTGAGTGAATACTTTGGACCCTCGGTTTCGCTCTATTGCCTCTTCAATGAGGCGTGTGTTGGAGCTCCGAAGGTCGCGCCGTATCATCTTCGCAATTCGCTTGTTCAGGTCTGACCTCTCTGACGAAGTGGCCTGAGTGGTTACCTATACCTATAGCTTTTTGTATTGGGATCACACCCAATAAAGAATTGAAAACCTACTACGAAACACCGAGAAACAATGCCGTTTAAGTAAATAATGCTGGACACAGCATTATGTAGCCCCGAACTAAGCATTAGCGTCTCCGCCCACAAACGATTCTTCCACCGATTTTTTGTAGGACAGTTAGGGAGAGGAACCTCATGCCAACCTCATGCACAGAGTGGATACCAACCAGGTTGGATCGACGAATGAAGTAACGCCATAAGAGCTAAAATAGTTGGTAAAATTATCTTAACGAAAAAAAGTAATAGAACATAAAATACTTATATCAATGCGTAAAATCCAATTCCAACCATTTTTGCACTTAAGATCTTACTTTCTGAATCCAGAAAAATAAATTTTCATACAAATTTCAAAGAGTCCTAACTCTTATACTAATTTCCGTAACCAGATCCGAAGATGGCGTAGTCGGTTCGTCAAAGACCTCGGCAAATCAAATGGTTATTTGAAGCCTAGTTCGAGATAAGAAAGTTTTATAACGATATTCAAGACAGGAAAATGTTAAGTACCTACCAACCTACCTTACCTTTGATTAAATTACCTATAACGCGTGCACCACTTCATTTAGCTGCTAATTCAAAATTCAAAATAAGTTTATTCAATAAGCACAAACAATACCTACACTTTGAAACGTATTTTTTTTTAAATTTAAATTTACACCAATTCGTAACGCGACCAAACAGAGAAGAATTGGCAAGAAACTCTGCTTGGCTTATATTTTTTTAAAGTCTTGTTTTTTACACAGTTTATTCTTAACTATTACATTGTTTTTGAGGGAATTGGAGACAGTTTCATCACAAGGTTTTTTGTCATCTAAATCTAAAGAAAGATCATCTGTTTACCATTAATATTGCAATTTCTAACCACCTAGACAAGAGTGATTATTGCAAAGCCTCTTCCTGGAGTGAAGGGAAACTTCACCATAGAGCTAAGGCCGTCTTCTACTACACCAGCAGGGCATACATTATACAGTTTTATTTTGTTAGGTCAGAATAATGTCATGGTCGAAAACCTTGTGCTGAACACTAAAACCAGATAAGCAGATAAGACCACATTTGGTCTTTCATTTCATTCAAAATCTGAAAGTTTGTGGTGTGTTGTGTTTTATTACCTGAGAAAACCAAAATATAATGTGAATGAGATTTTGGAGATTATGGTTCCATTCAACTTACAACTCTACACAATAAGTACAGTAACAAATAAAAATGCTTCTTTAATGTTTTATTAATCAAATCCACAACTGCAAGTAAATAACTATAGATATGAAATGATGAAAGAACAAAATGCATGACCTAAATAAACTTGAAAACTGCAAGGTCTGTTTGCCTACATTTCCCTATTGTAAGTTTTTAGTTAGCATCATCTAAGAAACAAGTTTAGACAGGTTGCAACAAGTATTGTGTTGCAGGCGCACAAAACAGGAAACAATATAATAAAAATCACAGATAAAATTATTAATCTGCAAGAGCTTACTTACAAGTGATTGATAAAAGAGCCTATTTTCGGTATATATGTTTTTGTTATATTATAATTGATACAATATAACAAAAAACATATACTCAAACTTGTATTGATGGCTTAAATTAGCTACTAGTTTTGGGCTAATAAGGTTAATAAAATTGTCTTGACCTGTTGAGGTTGTTTCAGAGACTGTAATAAGTTCTCAACTTAAACTTTAAAATCGAGTGTGTCCAGTAGCCAATAATAAGTAGGTACAGGAGTCACAATAATATGAACATTTATTTTCTCTCACAAAAGATTGGGTACAAGGAGTTAAACAAAGATTACAAAATAAGAACGTTCTATACCAATTTTGCAAGAGACTGGTGTCTGAGATAGGCTCTTTTAAAACGCCTGTAATACAGGTACAATGGATTTATGTCCTTCTGAACTCAGGCTCAGCAAGCGATTCAACCAATCGTGGTACAATCCAGGCCGAAAATAGAGACTAGCTACTTGTAGTCAACTTAGGAGGGACGTTATATATTATAACTATTGCAGGTAGGTATAATAAATAGCTGCCAAAACTACACACAGGCTAGCCTAGTGTAAAGACCATAGAAAATCCTAACACAATTAAGTTTTTTCCTTCAGCCATAAGGACACAATTATGTTTTAGTTTAGTTAATATGCTTTTGTTGTTCTTAAAGCTGAATTAAACCTTTTTCAATTTTAATTTTTTTCATTTTTCATTTCCTATATAGAATTTAAAACTTCACTACTTGTAAGCTCACACTTGAGATTGAGACTGGTCATCTAATGTGGGCATTAATCATCGAGATGAGAGCACCCTATAGAATCACAGTTTCAAACTGAACTATGAACTGAAAAGTGTCAAAAATCACGTTGTTGACATGGAAACATCAAGTAAATAGTTCCCAATGCCACATTTGCGCTAATTTAGATGTATATTGTTTTAATATCGTTCAATGTTAGTGCAATAGTAATTTATTTCCACATTTGTGCCTTTACTATCACAATGGCATTAAAAAAATATTTTTGAATAGTAGTTTTAATAAAAAGGAAGTCATTTCATTAATTAATTAACAATAATATAGACTTATAAACAACCACAATTATCTACTACCTGATAGTGAGTCATTGCTGTGGTTATGGCAACAAAATACCAACCTACTATCGACTAAATAGCGAACCTGAGCATCTGAACCCGCATTCGACGGATCCGAGCATTATGAAATGAAATTATATAGTGGATGTGCGCCTGCTAGCGGGACTGAAAAATCATAACTATATGTAATATGTCTGTAAAATCACAAAGACTTGCTCTTTTTTAATCACACAAAAACTACTATATTTGTGTAAAACTACAGTACAGATTTTTATGCAGTTTTCATCAATAGCCAGAGTGATTTATTAGGGAGGTTTAGGTGTATAATATGATAAGGTATTGTTTAAATAGTTCAAATTTGAGGATAATTGTTGAAAAAGTAAAGCAGATTGATTTCATCGTAAAAGCTACTTAAACCCTTTGAGTTTGAGGAAAATAAAGTAATTTGGTGGGATAGGTCAATAAGCTATAATATACCAATGCAAAGTCAGGACAGGCCACTTAATTATATTTCCCTATTAAATAACTTTACTAAAATGACACAACACACCAGAATAGCTTGTAGACCAACGATAGAGAATAACAATTAACAAAGCAAGATTAAGAAAAGTCCATATTGATTGAATTCATTCTTTCTGCAGTTCTGAATAGTTCTTTCTGAATTAACGGACTTAAGGAAACCAGTTACTATGATTGGTTAGACTTCCTTCATGCTTCGTATAAGCTGGCCAGCTCTGGTGTCGAACTTTTTAACATAATGATAGCTTTTTGGAAAAGTACATAAGTACCCGTAAGGATAATATTGAGGATTGAAATTTAGGCATGAAAAAATTATAAAGAAAGGATTTGGTATCATAAAGTTAGTCGAAGTATCAGGAGAAAGCTTACCCGTTTAATCTGGTCATGTTCAACATCCAAAACTTTGTGAGTGTACTGAAGCAGGTGCAGGTCGCAGCCAGGTATTTAGTTATCACAACACAATAACTCTTTATTTATCTCGGTATGCTTTTGATAAAGCAAACAAAATGAGTGCAAAACACGCATTTACCTCATCCGTTTGATTTTTTGGACAAAATGCAAAGCAAAGCAACAAACAATGCAAATCACAGAACACTATTACTCCACAGGGGAGAAGAATATCGACACAGTACAAAAAAAAGGGACTGCTTTATTCTAGCTTTGACTTGAATTGGGGCCAGATGATAGATGGCGCTATTGTCAAAGGCGGGAATATTCAAACTATAGTAGTATCGTTCACTTAGCTTTTTATTTGGACCTAGAAAACTATAGTAGTATCGCTAACTTAGCTTTTTATTTGGACCTACATTATTTAAGTGAAATACTCCTAATTCAATAGGCCCTAATAAAAATAAAAGTATTTGCAAGGTAGTCTAATTGCTATGAATAAAAGGATAGGTTGAAAGTAAAATGACAGCATTCATGTGAATATTTTGCTTTTATTTAATAAAAAAACTGACCACCATCACCTCAATTAAACGTATCGTTACAATAGTAAATATAGATAGTGAATAGGTGACCATATACATACTTATAAATGAATGAATTATCAAATTGTAACCAAAATGTAAATGGGACCACTACTGAGTGAAGTGGTCTTGACAATTGCAACGGAATTAATAGTTTTAAGTAGTTGAATAAACCTCGTAAAGAGAGTTTGAAAACTACTTTAACGTTAATTGATTGATAATAATATGATAACTAACATAATAACTACTGTTGATTTGGTTTTTGTTGGTTTATTTTTTGTATAATATAAAAATATTATTTCTTAGTATTGAGTTAAATTTCTTTTAGAATTGATACAATTTTAAATTAGGTACTTTTTTAGTAGTCAACACTTTGACTGAAGAAAACACAGCGTGACTTGGTATGGACCCACGCACCATGTACGAGTCAAAGATAAAATTTTCTAAAAGTACCTAGTACGTAGTTAAGTTAGGCAGATATGGATACCTACAAGCTCTCACACTAAGTTGCGAGTCACCTAGCTAACTTACTAACTTTCAGGTCAATTTGGATCATAACAAAATAGTCAATTATTTATTGTAGCTATGCGTATTTACGGATCGTTCAATAAAATCATCGATTAAACATTCTAATTGAATCAAGATCAGCAAAAATGCAATGATTTGTGTAGAATCAACAGAAAACGTGTATTAAATTATAACCTTTAAAGTAATGAGTCCACTTGAATAAGTCTACAATTTAATTTAATGCAAATTTAATAATAAGCTTACAATTTAATTGTAGACTCTCTCGTAGCTCGTGAGGCTCGTGGCATGTTTTCGGTGTCTTTAGGAAGAGGAAGTTACTCTGTTTACTAGTTAAGCTGTGTATCACGCTATGACAAGTCAATGAAAAATAAATGAGAATGCAAGTAAAAAACAATAAACTACTTACAAAATCTCGATTATTATCAGTCAAAGTTTTACTTGCTACTCAGACATAAACGCTGAGTCCTGGACTTGGCATGTTGACTGCGAGTATTGTGCATGATGCTATGCGCCATGTTCGTGGCAAAGTAGCTGCATATCATACTCACATACATACATTACGAGGGGTGATCCAAAAGTAATAATAATCAGGTATTTCTAGACCGTATTAAAATAAAATAAAAAATTTTTTTTTGGTTGCTCAAACATCCACTAGGTGCGCGTGAAAAAATCGTATAAATAGACCATGATTCCAGGGAGATACATTCATTTAATTTAATTAGTAAAGAATACTAACAACTGGAGTGATAACATCAAAATGGAGAAAAATGAAATCAGAGCTGTCATCAAATCTCTGTCTGAAAAAAATGTCTACCAAAGGCATACACAACGACTTGGTGCAAACATTGGGGGACTCTGCCACTCCATATTCCACGGTTGCACGCTGGGCCAAGGAGTTTAAGCTGGGTAGAACATCCACGGAAGATGAACATCGCGGAGGCCGCCCATCCACGTCCACCACTGAGGACAATATCAAAAAGATAGAGGATATCGTGATGGCAGATCGAAGAGTGACCATCAGGCACGTAGCTGAGATGACAGGGATCTCTTATAACAGAGTTCAAAGAATGTTGACTAATGAATTGCACATGAAGAAGGTCTCTGCGCGTTGGGTACCGAGAATGTACGAGCAAAAGAAAAAACGACTTGACATTTCAAGGGTTAATCTCGGGAAGTTCCAAGCCGATAAAGAAATTTTTTGTCACGTTTCGTGACCATGGACGAGACTTGGGTTCACCATTTTGTGAAACGGAAACTAAAAAGCAGTCGATGTCTTGGAAACGAGCCTCCTGACCGACGCTGAAAAAATTCAGTCTAAAAAAATTCGTTCGGCGGGAAAGATTATGGCGTCCGTTTTTTTGGACGCTGCAGGAATTATTATGGTCGAATACTTGGAAAAAGGAGCTACTATTACGGGCTCTTACTACGCAGACCAAATAACAAGATTACGGTAGGCCATTAAAGAAAAAAGGCGCGGCAAACTGCGAGCTGGGGTGCTGTTTCACCAAGACAACGCACCGGCTCACAAAGCCGGTTGCGATGGCTGCCATTCAAGAAACAGGGTTCGAACTGCTCGAACACCCACCCTATTCGCCAGATCTAGCCCCCAGTGACTTCTACCTCTTTCCCCGGCTCAAAGAACATCTCCGAGGCCAGAAATTTGAAGATGTTAGCGAAGTGATGGCAGCCGTCGAGGCATTTTGGGAGAGTCAAGATTTTTTTTTTCTAAGGGAATCCTAGGTTTAGAAAAACATTTAACTAAATGATTTGACTTGAGACTATGTAGAAAAAAAATATTGTAACTTTAACCACCAAGTATTATTTGGATTATCATTACTTTTGGATCACCCCTATTTACACACTCAAATATATCCAAGCATTTAAAATTGTATAACTATTTAGAGATACAACAATGACTTCAAAAGGGTTACCTCAATCGCTCAAGGCCCTCGATAGAAGCTATGCAATAGCTTAACAGGTTTACATGGTGGACTACTACTATGTAGTCTACCTTGTTATCGTGTTTTTTTTTAAATAACTACTACTATTTATAGATTAATTCGATAAAACCTTTCGAAACTTATGCTTGTACATATTAACATACAATAGTCGATTCTTTGTCATAATTTCCTGAGATGATATATTTATTCTGCCTAATTCGGTATTCATTGATGTATCTGGATCACCTTGTATGGTATTTAGTGTTTTGAATGGTTTATTACTGATAATCTCCAATGTTTAACAGGCATCTAAAAGAAAAAAAAAATGTTATAATACTTTATAATGATAATATTTGTTGGATTAAAATAAAATAAATAATTAAATGATTAATGCGAGACTAATCACACTGCATCATGTAGCCTCAAACTAAGCAAAGCTTGTATTATGGGAACCACATGATTGATATATTACATTTTTTTTTGTAAATTTATACATATCATACATAGAAAACACCCAGACCCGAGAGTCCGAGACAAATATCTACAGAACATGCAAACATTTGTCCCGCAGCGGACAAATTAGTCTTATTAAAAACTAGCATTCCTTTGCTCGCCTGGTGCCTGGATAAGAAGTAGCCCACTATGAATATTTATTTTATAGGTTACATATACATGATGCAGTGTGATTACGTCCCGCATTATTATTATTATTATATTATTTGAAATTCTAAAAATCACTTTGCATTATATTAGTTATAGTTTCATCTGAATCCATTCAGCCCTTATGGAATTTAGTAAGTGTTCACATTGAACCAAAATTTTCAATTAATTATTTAATATTTCGTTTTGCTTTTCCATTTTTGTATAAAAATTGGTATACTTATATTCTTTAATACTTTATTCATCATCATCAACCTATAGCTGTCCACTGCTGGACATATACCTTCTACACTTTATTGTAAGCGCTAAAATAAATTTAATTTAGGTTTATAAAAGTAACAACATTACCTTGAACTGATGGCCATATTTTATCCGTTATGCGTTTTCTGGAATTAACAAAATCTTGAAATTTGAAGTAAGGTAAACTATTTTATTTATGTCCTTCTAACATGACTTCTTTAAGCTAAGCAATCAATACGTCTTCTTGCGTCGGAAAACTAAAACAAACAAAATAATATTATTAATTGTAAATTATTAAATAAAGATGTCTTTATAAAAATTGCCTAACCATAAAATTAATACAAATCTGAATTAAAGCCATTTACTTTATTTTCTGTCAATTAGGTGGTATTTATGTCCGATGTTTATAATATATATACCTAATTTATTTATTATCCTTAGACTTTGGTAGTTTTGGTCACCCTACAATATTTACAACAATTATTTTGTTTTGTTTGTAAAATATGAAAATATGTATCAGAGAATTCCGGCAGAAACATAAAATGTAAATATAATCAAAACAGAGGGGCAGAGGTTGTAATAACTGCATTTAGACTTGAAAAATATACAAAAATAACAAAAATATGAAAAAGTGATGAAATTATGAAATTATCTGAAATTTGGCTTACCTATGGACAGAAACACCACTTCCAGGGTAATTTTTACGTCTGCTATCTTGTTCACCATACAATATCACCATTTTTACAAGAAATATCCAAAATTTGTGCAATAATAAATATTTCAAAACCTATTTTGACATTTTGTCAAAAGTCAAGTTTTAAAAAAGGTTTCATACGAATTATAAAATGCACTCCAGATTCATAGGGACCCCTCCCTATTCATAGGTAGAAATATTGGTGTTTTCCTTTTAAGTAGGTACATAGTAGTACCTGCCTCCACCTACACATGGAGATGACGAATTCAATTCAATTCAATTCAAAATTCATTTATTCAGTAGGAACTGTATAGTACACTTTGAAACGTCATTTTTTTAATTTACCACCAATTCGTAACGTGACCAAACAGAGAAGAATTGGCAAGAAACTCTGCTTGGCTTATATTTTTTTAACGTCATTGTTCTTAATAACTATTACATGGTTTTTGATAGAGTTGGAGGCAGTTTCATCCCAAGCTTCATGTCATCTAAATAATCAGATATTTTATAATAAGCTTTATTACATAGATGCCGTTTAACAACATTTTTGAATTTATTTACAGATAAGATTAATCACGTCATTTGGGATTTTGTTAAAAAATCGTACACACATCCCTTTAAAAGATTGACTAACTTTATGGAGCCTTACAATAGGAACAGCTAGTTTATCTTTATTTGTAGTGTTAACATTATGATAGTCGCTATTTTTCTTGAACATGTTAAAATGTTTTCGGACATATACATTAAGTTTTCATATATATATTGGCACGGCACTGTCATAACATTTATTTCTTTAAACTTAGTTCTAAGTGATTCTCTGGGGCCCATATTATAACTTGCACGAACAGCCCTCTTCTGCAACACAAATATGGTGTTGATATCTGCAGCATTCCCCCACAACAAAATGCCGTACGACATAATGCTATGGAAGTAGCTGAAATAAACTAGTCTAGCCGTTTCTACGTCAGTAAGTTGACGGATTCTTTTGACTGCGTATGCTGCAGAACTGAGTCTATTCGACAACCTATCTATGTGAGCGCCCCAATCGTTTACAAATAGTATTGAATTATCTTTGCTTACAAATTTAAAATGGTCCCAGTAGGTACTAAGTACCCATTGATATCGATATCACTGACCCAGCGAAATACTTTCCACTTTGTAAAATTTTTGTACTCTGTCTTATAATTACTACCCATACGTAAAAAAAACAAAACGGGCTAAAGCCATACCTAGGTACTCCTAATTACAATCATAATGATTAATAATGTACATCCCTAGCTTTATGATCAATTTTTCATGGTGTAATAATTAGGTAATTAGTAGGCTTTGTATGGTAGGTACCTAGGTATTTTAAACACTATTTCACAGTTACGATGTTTAATGTGTTGACAGTCTAGATGTATAATATTGTAACACTAATTCAACGCAAATTACTCGATTTTCATAATAATTACATAATGTGGGACGGCCTAGCATTAGCCTCGCGAACGATAGGTAGGTCTCGGCATGAATTTGGATAAGCAAAAGTCATGGTCAATGACCGAATTGATCCGAGACCTGTCGTCGTTAATGGTCACCTTCTTGAGCTATGGAACGAGCTATGCTGGGAGTTTCTCTGAAGGATAGAATCCGCAATGAGTCTATCCAACTTAGAACTAAAGTTGACATAGAGAATCTGCAAGCTGAAGTGGCAGTGGGCTGGCCATATCTGCCAAAGGACCGACAACCATTGGGGTAAACGAGTTCTTGAGTGGAGACTGCGGCTCGGTAAACGTTGTTTAGGACGCCTTGCCCGGCGAGGTGGAATGACGATCTACAAAAGGCTGCTAGAAGATGGATGTGTCGAGCTGAGGACAGGGCGCAAGGTGCTCTTTAGGGGAGCCTTATTTTCAGCAGTGGACTACTATAGGCTGATGATGATGACGACAATAATATCGTCTTACAATTACGCAATGTTACTATGCGGGACATTGTATGGACCCGAACCTCGCTCTACAATAGTATAAGTAAATACAACGTATTCAATATCTTACATCATACAAACTTTTTTCCCACGGCGAGAATCGAACCCGCATGAGGGAAATGATTTGAAAATATTGGTATTGGTCTTATAATATGTAAACACTGAAGAGTGCAGAACACTAAGTAGCGTGTCTCTCGCTCGGGAGCTAAGGGAGTGCTCGCTTTTAACAAAAAAAGGCACACTTATTTGTTTAAAGCGAGCACTCTCGTAAAAAAAGTGCCTTTTTTTGTTTAAAGCGAGCACTCCCGTAAAAAGTGTGCCTTTTTTTGTTAAAAGCGAGCACTCCCGTATTAAGCCTCCTTGATATATGTTCAATCAGTCCAAAAATCAAAGGAAACATGATAAGAAGAGGAAACACTCTTCTCTTATCTCGTTCTGTTGTTGTAACCCCCAGTAGGTATTCCCCGCGCTCCGACCAATGTTGGCCAGGCCTGATGCAAATGCAACAAAGTGCAACAAACCACAGAGAAAACAATAATACGTACGTCAAACGTCAACAAAGAAAGACCGACCAGTGCTGCCAACTCTTATAAATCTGAGTCACTAAACTGATTGATTTTCAAATGTCGCTAAAACCACAAAAGAAATAGTACAGAAGTAAAACTCATGTATGTACTTCACTTTTCAGTCCTACGCTCGGCAATAGCTTTGGGGCGAGTCGCCCCAAAGCCCCGGGCGACTGAGGGAGGCTATTCCAAACTGATAAGCCCGCATAACCGGGCTATCCGCATAGCAAAAAACTTATTCTATTAAAACAAAACAATAAATATACTATCACAATACAACATGTTTGCAAAATATAAACATAAAATTTTACATTTGACACTTTCCACTATCGAAAATCCCTAATATTTTTTTAAACAGTTGATTTATACACTATTTACACAATTTCCTTTTTCCTATCCGTTTTAGAGTTAAACCTATCAAATGACACTAAAAACAACACAATATTTACCCAAACAAAAAATCATGTTTTCAAGTTAACGTAATATTTGGTGGCGTCAATTTACCTAACAAAAATGTAGTTACTTCGTTTAGACTTATTCCAAATAGGAAACTAATTTATTATCAAGCTTAGTTAACCACCTTACAACACATTCTCCTGGGATCGGGGCGTTTACCTACCAAGGTACCAACCAAAATGTTCTGTTCTATATGTACCTACGTTAAAACGATCCATCGAAATACAAGCAAATACCTACTTACCTTTTTGAAATTACTGGTAGCTTAACAAACAACAACGTTGAGATTAATCACTCGTGTACTTTGTTTGCACAAAAAAGTTCACAGCGCGTGTTTCAAGCGGGTGATACTCGCGCTTGATATCGTGTCCGTGAGTGGTGTCTATGTACGTTGCTCGGGCGCACTTTGTATGTAGTTTGTCTTCTGTAGGTACATATTTATTTTGTGCTAAAACTGAGTATGGTCTTCCGTGGCCATCTGATTCTTATTAGGATATTACCAAAGAGGTTGGATTTTTTTTTCTATACTACTATGGGTATTACATACAACCATTTTCAAAAACGGTTTTATATTAGTCCTATTAGTGTTATTGAACCTCTTTAACTGTTTTACATTTTATTTTCAAACCTAATAGTGCCTTAAAAATCACTTTTAATTTATCGCTTTAAATTTTCGCACGAAAACGCTGTCGCCACGACACGACACTGTAACACGAAGCCGCCATGGTACCCGGTTCGTGACGTCACAGCACTATCGAAACGATTTTGCAATGGAATGTAAGTGAGATTGTATTAAAAAAAAAATTTTATTTCAAGCAACAGGGCTCATATTGAAATTTAACATTTTACAAGTTTAATGACCAACCTACCAGTCTATTCAGGGGCAGTATATTCTTCCGGCGATCATCCCCAAGACGACGCGTAATGAATGATACTATTGAAGTGACGTCACGACCGACGGGATTTAATATGCGAATAGCGTTTAGGACATTTAAGGCACAGAATAAAAAAAATATTTTTAAATTCAAATTAAAAATTCATTTTGCGTTTTTATGAATACAAATCCACATTTCTCGTAATTTTTTTACAAAACCTAATATCATAAATACTTTTTTTTACTACTATTAATAATGTTAATTAAATGTTGGCAGCACTGAAAGACAAGTACCAGTGCCATAGTGATGCTAAATGCCATTTTCTTTGGAATCAAAAAAATGAACCACACAGGTGCATTATTATCGGCGTTAATATCGTATGCGTTAATGCCTTAAAGTGCCCCAATGCCTTGTACACAATTGCGTTATCGCAGCAGTGTGTAACTTCGTAGTCATCCTAATACAAAATGTACTAAAAACAGATATTGCAATAACGCATGCGATATTATCACCGATAATAACGGCTTAAACATGTCCTCGCATTAACACATCTGTGTTATCAGTCGATAATACAGATGTGCTAATGCGAGATCGCGTACGTCCCAATACAAATGTTCTAAGAACTCGTATAGGAATAACGAAGTACGGAGGAACAAGCGTCCTATTGCGTCCTTTATTGCGTCGTTATTATAGCAGCAGTGTGTAACTTCGATATCGTAATATCGCATCCGGTATTATCGACCGATATTGACGCGCCTATGTGGGGGAGCCTTAATTACAATGGGATTCAGGTTTAAACTTTTTTTGTTTTTCTCCTAAAACGATATAGAGCTACAAGACGCATGCGTGTGCGTCGCATACAGCGACTATTTGACCAATCATTCATTGATTTGCTAATAAGGTCATATTATTGACCATAAAGGAGCATGGTTGGACTACTATACTGGCTGGGACAAAATTTTACCTCATTGAGGGCGGCTGCCTTTTCTTTTGAAGTTACGAGGTTTCTTTCTGAGAAAACTATTGGTTTATTTTGAAAGAAACAATAATTGTATTTTCGGATTATTGAAAAAAATTACAGTTGGCTTAAATAAATATATATGTCAAAAAAAACAAGTGGGTCTCAATCGACTCTATTTTCCAACAGGAACACTTTCCTATAGTAAAGTATGAGAAAAGCTCCCATTTAATCCATCCCATCCTAGATAGGTAGGAATAGAGGAATCTTTATATACCTAGTTGCTACTAGTAATGTTTATCAAGTACTTAGATAGACACAAGGCATTTATACATTGTGATGAAGCTGGCCCAGAATAAATAAAAAAAGGTATACCTGCTAAACGTACCTGTACCTATCACAGAATACCTACAAATAAACCTATACTTAGACCACTTTTACAAGTGTTTACTATTCCACAGCTAGGCGTGGGCGTTATTTCACGTCGCTAGTTACAGTAACTAGCTACGCGGCATGTAACCGAATAACTAGTTTCGACTCAAAAGATAAGTAGTGATTTTTGTAACGTGTTACTCTACTCTGCCCTGTGCGTTTCATTTCTTTCGCTCCGCGCTACCGGCCGGCCCCGGCCGAGCGAGCGAAATGGCTGATCGGAAGTTCTAATGACGCCTGCATTATAAATTTTATTAAAATCATAGTTTTATAGTTATCACTATTTCATATAAAAATCAACAACATTTAATGCAATCAGTCCTAGCCTGAATAAAGTATGAAGTGAAGTTAATTTGTTTGTACTAGTACTACGTTATAGATTAAACTATATACAAAGAAACAGTAAGGTGATTTCAATACTTTTCGTTTCGTGAGTAACTGTATTGGTGGTTGAGTTATTTATACAAACAATCACAGGTGTTAAACTACCTATATAAATAGGAGTGTACAGTGTTTGAAAAAAAAAACTATCACGTCGTATGTTTGTAGTCTATGAATAACTTTTTTTACGTAGGTACCCGCAACGTCAACTTGGATTATAATTTCTGTGTTCTTGGGTTAATGTGAAATAAAGTGGTTTTGTTTTTGATAATAGGTCTCCTAGATGGTGTTAATTAATTTCTTAAGGGTTTTGTGTATTTGAATTCTCAAAAAAAAAAATTGCTAATGGACAGCCTTAAAACATCATTCTTTAATTTGTTTGGTTTCTCGGTAACTAATCAAAATAAAAAGTGGGATCCACATTTTTTTTCTGAGAGTTGTAGACTTACTTTTATACGCTGGGCATTGGGAGAAAAAAGTATCCCGAATTTTGATCACCAATGGACCTCAAATCATAAAAATTTACTTTGTTTTTGTGCGGCACAAAACCAGCAGGCTTTAATTGAAAAAATAAAGTTAAAATTCAATTTAACCTGACATTCTACTAGTTTCAGAACCGATATCCTCAGACAGAAGGCCTATGGCGTTTGTCTGAAGCAGACGTGTTACTAAATTTCTCTTAAAATATCACATTCCAAATAAAAGTTATACAGACAAAAGTGATCCCTAAGTGACCGCGTTAATGTGAATTATCAGCACTACACTAATTAATACTTAGAACGTTCCGCTTCGCTACTACGCGACAGTGTACACCGGTCGACGTGCGCGCATCTCCCCGCGCCCCTCACGAGTAAAGAGTACAATTGCTATTTTTCGTCGTGCTCGCACCCGCACAAGGTATACAAACGCAGATACTTCTATTCCGTGCAGCTACAAAATGAATCCACAAAGAACTCCGCCCGGTACGATGTTCATAAGCGGTAGCGAGAGTGCCAGCGGGTCCGTACCTAACTTATCGACCTATGGCAACAAGGATGCATACGAGTATCTTAATATAAGAGACAGGAAGCGAAAAGAACGCACCGAGGAACAAGACTACAAAAAGGAACTCGCCGATTTTCGGACCGAAATCATGAAATTCTTTGACGATTTCGGAAAAACCCAAAAAGAAACATTAAACCAGATACGAGATGAAATATCTGAAGTCAAAAGCGAAATAAAAAGTATACAATCAGCTACGGAGACTTTCACCAAACAATTCATACAGATAAACACCGAGATAGAAAATATAAAGTCAAACAATACAATAACACAAGAAAAAATTAAGACAATAGAAACTGAAATATCTCAGATCAAAGATCAGGAATCCATCCGAACTTCAACACCTCAACAAACGGGTCCGCCCGTACCCGATCACGAAAACCTCATCCTAGAATTGAAGGAGCGATGTGACCGCGAAAGAAATATCGTAGTTGTGGGTATAACTGAAAAAAATGAAACAAACTATAAAATACGACAAAATTACGATACAGAAGAAGTTATAAAGATATTGGAATCCTTATATGAAGACTGTCCTAAGCCGATAAAATGTATGAGGCTGGGAAAATATATGCCTAATAAAACCCGTCCCATTAAAGTGCGTTTTAGCAGTAGCGACACTCCTAAACATTTATTGCGAAACAAAGCAAATATACCTGAAAATATAAAAATCTACTCCGATCAGACCCCGACACAGAAGCGATTCATGCAATTGCTAAAAGAAGAGTTAGATAAGCGCATAGAAAACGGCGAAAAAGACCTAATTATTAAATACATAAAAGGTGCTCCTAGAATTGTTGCGAGTGCCACCAATCCAAAAAACCAATAACAGCATCAATACAAAATAAAAAGAATACAGATAAATATCGCCACCAAATCGTCAAAAAATATGAAGATATTCCGCTGCATGCTTCGTCGTTGCGTTTGTTCTATGCTAACATGCGTAGCATTCGAACCTTTGGCAAATTCGATGAGATAAAATGCATAGTAAAAGCTATATCAATGACTACACACTTGTTGATATTTACCGAGACATGGATTACTTCAGAGAGCGATGCAAAGCTATACCAACTACCTAACTATACACATATTTATAATTATAGGCAAAACTCGAAGGGAGGGGGTGTTTCCATTTATGTACACAATAGTATAAAATATGAAATAACTGAGGAATTATTTGAAAACGGAAACCACTACCTCTGGATATATATTGATAAGCTGTCCTTGAATGTTGGAGCGATTTATAAGCCCGGAGATACCAACCTCAGCAACTTTTTGGAGATTTACTCATCGCAATTGGAGCGGCGAAGAAGAACGGTTGTAATCGGTGATTTCAACATCGACCTGCTGAAATCGGAGAAGGACGCAACACATTACTTACAGGAAATACAAGAAACTGGATACGAAGTCTTAAATAAAATAAACGAGAAGTATAGCACGCGTCAGACAAAAACTACAAACACTTTACTAGACCATGTATGTACCAATATAAAAAACCATTCCTTTAGTATCTCAATTATCGACTCGTCCCTATCAGACCACAAACATATTTTTCTTGAAATTGGCAGGCTAGCACCACATAAAAATAAAAAAATACAATACAAAGCACTTGATTATGACAACTTGTACACTAATACACTAAACACAAAATACTTGAACTATGACCACAACTACAAAGATTTCGAAAATTTCTTGCTGGACCAAATAAATAAAAATAGAAAAGACAAAATAAAATATTTGAACCCACCGCAAAATGACTGGACAAATAAAAATATAATCAACTCAATAAACTTACGAAACAACTTATGGGAACAAACTAAACTAAATCCAGAAGATAAAAGCAAACAAAAACTTTTTATCGAAGAACAAAATAGGGTAAGAAGATTGATAAAAACACACAAAAAAAATTACTACTATAAATTGTTTCAAGAAAGTGAAAATAATCCAAAAAAAATGTGGGAACTAATAAACAATCTAGCACAAAACAAAATTAAAAGAAACAGCGTCCCCCCAAAATTATTAATTGGTTCGGAAACAATAACAGAAGGGAATGCAGTTTGTGATTTATTTAACTCATTTTTTGCATCAATAGGAGAAGACTTAGCGAATAAAATACCCAAACACTATCACGAAAACACGGGCAATATCTTAATGTATGAAGACGGCCACATACATGACTCAATCTTAACTGACTTTACACCATGTAGTTCTGATGAAGTCTCAAAGATTATCGATGGCCTTGACAGCAACACAAGTACTGGAATAGACGGAATTAGTACAAAGGCGATTAAATGTCTCAAAAGTATTATCTCCGAGAGGCTAACAAACTGTATAAATACGTGTTTAAAACAAGGAGTCTTCCCAGACTCTCTTAAAATTGCTAAAGTGAGCCCTATTTACAAGTCAGGAGTTAAAACAGACCCAAGTAATTACAGGCCAGTATCTGTCTTGCCGGTCTTATCAAAAGTGCTTGAGCGAATCTTGTATAACCGTTTAAATTGCTATCTGACCGAAAAAAAGTTTTTCATTGAGGAACAGTATGGGTTTCGCTCGAACTCGAGCACCCTGACAGCTACTATAGATCTTATAACTAAAATAAAATCGCACATAGATAAAAAAAATATTTCTGTAGGAATATTCATAGATCTAAAAAAAGCATTTGACACGGTAAGTCACAGTAAGTTAATTCAAAAGTTATGTAACGTAGGCGTTCGTGGGACAGCTCTAAATATGTTCTCATCTTACCTACAAAATAGACAGCAAATTGTAAAAATAGACAACTCTAAAAGTACTCCACAAAACGTCACTTACGGAATTCCTCAAGGTTCCATAATCGGCCCGTTGATTTTTTTGGTTTACCTAAACAATATTAATAAAATAGGACTTACTGGACATTTAACGCTTTACGCTGACGATACATGTCTATTTTACTTCGATAAATCTATTCATGATATAATAACTGATGCTCAAAATGATCTCAACCTTCTGAATGAATGGTTGAAATATAATCTATTAACAATCAACACATCCAAAACATCATTTATGATTTTCGCGGCCAAAAATAAACCAATACCTAACTTTTCCCACCTGACTATAAATAATGACATTATAAAACAAACTTCCAATGAAAAATATCTCGGACTCTGGGTAGATGACAAACTAACTTGGAAATCTCATATAAACCACGTGAAAACAAAACTAACACCACTACTTGGAGCATTGCGCAAAATAACAAACTGCATTCCAGCCAAAGTACGCACTATCATCTACAACTCACTTGTAAAATCACACCTTGAGTATCTAATAGAGGTATGGGGATCCGCTGCAATAACAAACCTTAATCCGTTACAAAGAACCCAAAATAAAATAATTAAAGTACTTAACCGTTATCATTACCTTACACCAACAAAACATTTATATGAAAAAACTAAACTACTAAATCTCCACCAACTTTATATTTATTCAACCTGTGTCCTAATTAAAAACATTACTAGTAATTCAATACAATCAAATATACAGCTACATAAAAAAGTTAATACACACAATCTACGAAACAAATATAAACTTAATATAGCCAAAGTAAGGACAAATTACGGAAAAAAAACAATTTTATTTGAGGGCGTACAGTTTTTTAATCAATTGCCTAACGACATTAAGGAATGCAATAACATTAACACCTTCAAAGCTAAGTTAAAAAAACATGTATGCACAATGTAGATTCCCTTCCTACGTAACTTTAGAAATATATCCACTTACCTATCAGTTTTAAGATATCTACGGCGCCAGAGGCAAATATAATGTAACCTTAAATTTAAACACTTTTTATATCTCATTGTAAGAGAACATCAATGTTTGTATGAGAATAAATGTCTTTAAACCTATATCACATTCGGAAACCCTTCCTCATCACGTATGTCCAGGTAGGTATGCCAAGTCCAAGTCCCGAAAATAGAACAATTCGGTAGGGACTAGAGATAATTCCCGAAAATAGTACAATTCTATAAGGACTGGGGAGGTTAGAAATGATGAAGAGTTTGTAATGGAGGGTGATAAAAAAATATATAGGTAATAATATATTGTTGATTTATTAAAAAAATATCATGTAATGGATTCGGAAACTCTGCCTCATTCTATATGTCCGTATGCTAAGTGCAAGTCGCGAAAATAGTGACGATATGTATGGAGGTTGGAATTAAGGAGGTTTTTGTAATGGAGGGTGATAAAAACAGCAATAACATGGGTATCACCTTATAGGTAACTATGTAGGTAATTTGGTGGATTGCTTGGGACTACCTATGTTAAGTTAGTTTAAGTTAGTTATGTTAGGTAAAAATTGCGTGTTTTTGAAAACCCCTGGATTAGAATATAGATAGGTAGATAAACATTTATTTAGTACAGACACAATCACACACAATTTACATTAATATAGATAATTTCAAAATAAGCACAAAGGTTAAAATAAACTGAAAAAAATTCAAAAAGCTAAATAAATAGTTAGAAATTACGGTAATGTTATAGGTGACTGTATGTGCTGCAGCCCGACAAAAAGAAAGCCCCAAAAATACTAAAATAATAGCTTCGGTAGATATCATGCTTTTAGTCGAGCAGATGCAAACCACCATAGCCCCGCAAAGCACAGTCAACAATCTATTCCGTCTAAAGATCAAAAGCTCATGAATGCCGGTGTGGCAGGAAGAAGTTTTAATAAGATTTATTGTAACAGATCTTGTTGTGACAACTACAATAGGGCCGGGTCCTCGGCGGTAAATACAGCTTTGTGTGGTCTCGATGTTCTTTGTTGCTGGTGTAAAGTCAAAGATTGTTATTGCAAACACACCTGGTTAGCTATTTCATGTGACTCCACGTGCCTCAATGATTTCGTAAAAATAATTTAGGTTCGGGATTATAACGATTTACGTGGACGTGTGAATGAGTTTACCAAGAATACTAAAGTATGAGCACAAGTAGGTTACCTATGTTATCTACCTACATATAATAAGTTAGAGGCTTATTAGACCTCACGGTATTCAGTCTGTCTTAGTAAGACTGTCTTACACTTAGCGTAGTACCTATAATAAGGGTAACCCACTAAGTCGGTCTTAGGCTTGACTAATTAGTCAGTAAGACAGACTGAATACCGTGGTCTAAAGCTTTTTATACCTACACAATACTATTGGTACCTGACTACTAAATATAGGTAGGTACTCTTGTAAATTTTGGTTCGTACTTATGCATTAGTTTTTAATACGTAATTGACACCACTGTCCGTTTTCTACATTAAAATGTAAGATATAGTAGGTAACTACTTAGTTTTAATATTCGACTAGTTAATATTCAAATACCAGCTTCCTGAATAAAACACCTTAGAACTTAAAAAGTCAAAGATATATTATAATGCGTATTAAAATAAGTATGGGTTAGTAACAATTCTATTTAAGTGAGTATAGATAGAGATACCCTTTAGAGCAGCCATATTCATATAACGCATGAAATAATTATACATTTTTAACCCCCGACGCAAAGTTTAAAGTCGCTCAGCGAGCTATGGAACGAGCCATGCTTGGAGTTTCTCTGAAGGATAGAATCCACAACGAGACTATCCGACATAGAACTAAAGTTGTCGACATAGCTCAGAGAATTAGCAAGCTGAAGTGGCAGTGGGCTGGTCATATCTGCCGAAGAACCGATAACCGTTGGGGTAAACGAGTTCTTGAGTGGAGACCGCGGCTCGGCAAACGTAGTGTAGGACGCCCTCCGGCCAGGTGGGGTGACGATCTGCGAAAGGCTGCTGGTAGAAGCTGGATGCGTCGAGCTCAGGACAGGGCGCAATGGCGCTCATTAGGGGAGGCCTATGTCCAGCAGTGGACTGCTATAGGCTGATGATGATGATGATGAACCCCCGACGCAAAAAGGACGGGGTGTTATAAGTTTGACGTGTCTGTGTGTGTGTGTGTGTGTGTGTGTGTGTGTGTGTGTGTGTGTGTGTGTCTGTCTGTCTATCCCATCGTAGCTCTCGAACGGAAGAACCGATTTTGATTTAGTTTTTTTGATTGAAAGGTGAATTAGTCGGGAGTGTTCTTATCTATGTTTGATGAAAATCGGTCCAATATGGCCGCCGCCACAAGATGGCGTTCATTCCCTAAATATGGGTATCAAATGAAAGGGCTTGATTAGTAGAATACTATACACTATATGACAAATTTCAAAACTAATATGGCCGCCACCACAAAATGGCGAATTACATATTGTTTTCACAAATCCCTCCAATATGGTTATCAAATGAAAGGGCTTGACTAGTAGAATACTATATACTATAATAGAGCTGTCTCAGGATATCCAGCACACTAGTAGGTACACCCTTAAAAAATGTAAAATAAAAATTAAAAAACCCCCGACTCAAAAAGCAAACATTAAAATAAAAATAAAAATACCATCGTTGAGCCATCGGGGTACCGCTAAATTGCTAAAATAAGGAGATTACAAACAAGTAGCTCTCCCAGATTTATGTCGGAAGTGCTAGTCAAAGCGGTACCCCGACGCAAATTAGTCAATCGAATTTGATGGCTCAACGATGGTATTATTTTTGAGTTTTTAAATGTTTGCTTTTTGAGTCGAGGGTTTCATAAATTAAAAATTTAATTTTTATTAATTAAATTCATTTTAGGTATCCTCCTCTAGTTTAAGTCCAGGCTAAGCCTTTGTTCTTTCCAAACCATACCAAAACCAAATCTCACGTGATATGATACAAAGTGACTTATGGTAATGTAAAGAATCCGCGTCCAGTCCAGACTCAGTAGAAACACTTTTATCTTAACGACATTACCAACATAAAGTTGTCCACTTTCCCGTCACTAAAAGGCGATTGTTGTTAAATTTAATGGCACATAAAATAAAATGAAATAGCATTGACTCACGATAATTACTTCATTGACGAGTTAAGTAAAGCTAGATCAGGTTAGATTTAACGAGAGCTGAAATTACTGCAGTTTTAGTCGACCTGTAACGTCATGTCTTCGTCTTGGAATCACATAAATCCTGTAGTTAGCCAGAGCACTCTTCGAGAGCCAATTAACGGTGCTTTTGAATAGGAAGTAATAACCAACTAGGTACTTATCCTATTGTTAATTGGCTAGATAAACTAGGTACCTTTAAGCACCAATAAGACAAGTAGGTACGATTAAAAAAAGCTGGGTTACCTGGCTAGACTTTGTAGGTACCTTTAAGCACCAATAAGACTGCTATTAAAACTTAAAAAAAACCTGAGTTACCTCCTTAGACTTTGTAGGCTTCAGTTAGCTGATATCGACTGAAAGGCTTTTGGTCACCGTCATATCTATAACATAGTAATTTTAATATGTTGTGATACTAATCTAGCTATAAATATAAACGATTACTTATGTAATGAGGCCACTCAGAGGTAGAAGTGGTTGTAAGGAGTTCCAATCCCATCCTTGGAACCGAAGCCAACCTCACCTGCACGTGGTGCACCACTTACTAACAATCGGGTTTCTGACGGCTGGCTGATTGTGGCATAGCGCAGCCTAGCACGGGCACAGCTAAATCCCCTGGCCACCGACGGGCAGCAGCTTCGGCGGTGCAAGAAGTTGTTGCCCTGCGATCCCCAACCCGCATGCCCAGCGTGGGGATTATGGGCGTATCCTCCTATATTAGGTGAGGCCTATGTCCAGCAGTGGACTGATATAGGCTGGCGTGGTGGAGGTAGCCGCAGAAACCTAGGTCCATGTAGAAAGATAGGTTAGGTATTTCTAAGTGAAGACATTCCAGGCGATAATAATGCCTGGATGCATTTATTTGGCTGTAAAAATGTACATAGATAGATAAATACTTTCTTTTATAATGTCCACAGACATTATATCACGCAGTTACGAGAAAGTAGGAATTTAGGCAGTTCATGCATAAATAAAATATTTAAAGAAAATTTTCTTTGCCTGCGACTTCTAAAGCAATTACCAATTGACCTTGTTAATTTTAGACCACTTGCTAATTCGAACAACTGCTTTTTAGACCACTTGCTAGGTACTTAGACCAGCTGCGTTTTAGACCACTTGCTACTTAGACCAGCTGCTTTTTAGACCACTTGCTACTTAGACCAGCTGCTTTTTAGACCACTTGCTACTTAGACCAGCTGCTTTTTAGACCACTTGCTACTTAGACCAGCTGCTTTTTAGACCACTTGCTACTTAGACCAGCTGCTTTTTAGACCACTTGCTACTTAGACCAGCTGCTTTTTAGACCACTTGCTACTTAGACCAGCTGCTTTTTAGACCACTTGCTACTTAGACCAGCTGCTTTTTAGACCACTTGCTACTTAGACCAGCTGCGTTTTAGACCTCTTGCTACTTAGACCAGCTGCGTTTTAGACCTCTTGCTACTTAGACCAGCTGCTTTTTAGACCACTTGCTAGGCACTTAGACCAGCTGCGTTTTAGACCACTTGCTACTTAGACCAGCTGCTTTTTAGACCACTTGCTAGGCACTTAGACCAGCTGCGTTTTAGACCACTTGCTACTTAGACCAGCTGCGTTTTAGACCACTTGCTACTTAGACCAGCTGCGTTTTAGACCACTTGCTACTTAGACCAGCTGCGTTTTAGACCACTTGCTAGGCACTTAGACCAGCTGCTTTTTAGACCACTTGCTACTTAGACCAGCTGCTTTTTAGACCACTTGCTACTTAGACCAGCTGCTTTTTAGACCACTTGCTACTTAGACCAGCTGCTTTTTAGACCACTTGCTACTTAGACCAGCTGCTTTTTAGACCACTTGCTACTTAGACCAGCTGCTTTTTAGACCACTTGCTACTTAGACCAGCTGCTTTTTAGACCACTTGCTACTTAGACCAGCTGCTTTTTAGACCACTTGCTACTTAGACCAGCTGCTTTTTAGACCACTTGCTACTTAGACCAGCTGCTTTTTAGACCACTTGCTACTTAGACCAGCTGCTTTTTAGACCACTTGCTACTTAGACCAGCTGCTTTTTAGACCACTTGCTACTTAGACCAGCTGCTTTTTAGACCACTTGCTACTTAGACCAGCTGCTTTTTAGACCACTTGCTACTTAGACCAGCTGCTTTTTAGACCACTTGCTACTTAGACCAGCTGCGTTTTAGACCTCTTGCTACTTAGACCAGCTGCGTTTTAGACCTCTTGCTACTTAGACCAGCTGCTTTTTAGACCACTTGCTAGGCACTTAGACCAGCTGCGTTTTAGACCACTTGCTACTTAGACCAGCTGCTTTTTAGACCACTTGCTAGGCACTTAGACCAGCTGCGTTTTAGACCACTTGCTACTTAGACCAGCTGCGTTTTAGACCACTTGCTACTTAGACCAGCTGCGTTTTAGACCACTTGCTACTTAGACCAGCTGCGTTTTAGACCACTTGCTAGGCACTTAGACCAGCTGCTTTTTAGACCACTTGCTACTTAGACCAGCTGCTTTTTAGACCACTTGCTACTTAGACCAGCTGCGTTTTAGACCACTTGCTAGGCACTTAGACCAGCTGCGTTTTAGACCACTTGCTACTTAGACCAGCTGCTTTTTAGACCACTTGCTACTTAGACCAGCTGCTTTTTAGACCACTTGCTAGGTACTTAGACCAGCTGCGTTTTAGACCTCTTGCTACTTAGACCAGCTGCGTTTTAGACCTCTTGCTACTTAGACCAGCTGCTTTTTAGACCACTTGCTACTTAGACCAGCTGCTTTTTAGACCACTTGCTAGGTACTTAGACCAGCTGCGTTTTAGACCTCTTGCTACTTAGACCAGCTGCGTTTTAGACCACTTGCTACTTAGACCAGCTGCGTTTTAGACCACTTGCTAGGCACTTAGACCAGCTGCTTTTTAGACCACTTGCTACTTAGACCAGCTGCTTTTTAGACCACTTGCTACTTAGACCAGCTGCTTTTTAGACCACTTGCTACTTAGACCAGCTGCGTTTTAGACCTCTTGCTACTTAGACCAGCTGCGTTTTAGACCACTTGCTACTTAGACCAGCTGCGTTTTAGACCACTTGCTAGGCACTTAGACCAGCTGCTTTTTAGACCACTTGCTACTTAGACCAGCTGCTTTTTAGACCACTTGCTACTTAGACCAGCTGCGTTTTAGACCTCTTGCTACTTAGACCAGCTGCGTTTTAGACCTCTTGCTACTTAGACCAGCTGCTTTTTAGACCACTTGCTACTTAGACCAGCTGCGTTTTAGACCTCTTGCTACTTAGACCAGCTGCGTTTTAGACCACTTGCTACTTAGACCAGCTGCGTTTTAGACCACTTGCTAGGCACTTAGACCAGCTGCTTTTTAGACCACTTGCTACTTAGACCAGCTGCTTTTTAGACCACTTGCTAGGCACTTAGACCAGCTGCGTTTTAGACCACTTGCTAGGCACTTAGACCAGCTGCGTTTTAGACCACTTGCTACTTAGACCAGCTGCTTTTTAGACCACTTGCTACTTAGACCAGCTGCGTTTTAGACCACTTGCTAGGCACTTAGACTAGCTGCGTTTTAGACCACTTGCTACTTAGACTAGCTGCTTTTTAGACCACTTGCTACTTAGACCAGCTGCTTTTTAGACCACTTGCTACTTAGACCAGCTGCTTTTTAGACCACTTGCCACTTAGACTAGCTGCTTTTTAGACCACTTGCTACTTAGACTAGCTGCTTTTTAGACCACTTGCTACTTAGACTAGCTGCTTTTTAGACCACTTGCTACTTAGACCAGCTGCTTTTTAGACCACTTGCTACTTAGACTAGCTGCTTTTTAGACCACTTGCTACTTAGACTAGCTGCTTTTTAGACCACTTGCTACTTAGACCAGCTGCGTTTTAGACCACTTGCTAGGCACTTAGACTAGCTGCGTTTTAGACCACTTGCTACTTAGACTAGCTGCTTTTTAGACCACTTGCTACTTAGACCAGCTGCTTTTTAGACCACTTGCTACTTAGACTAGCTGCTTTTTAGACCACTTGCTACTTAGACCAGCTGCGTTTTAGACCACTTGCTAGGCACTTAGACTAGCTGCGTTTTAGACCACTTGCTACTTAGACTAGCTGCTTTTTAGACCACTTGCTACTTAGACCAGCTGCTTTTTAGACCACTTGCTACTTAGACCAGCTGCGTTTTAGACCACTTGCTAGGCACTTAGACTAGCTGCGTTTTAGACCACTTGCTACTTAGACTAGCTGCTTTTTAGACCACTTGCTACTTAGACCAGCTGCTTTTTAGACCACTTGCTACTTAGACTAGCTGCTTTTTAGACCACTTGCTACTTAGACCAGCTGCTTTTTAGACCACTTGCTACTTAGACTAGCTGCTTTTTAGACCACTTGCTACTTAGACCAGCTGCGTTTTAGACGAAATGATACTAACCCATGCTGAACGCCTGATCAAATAATAACAGCAAAGGTTTTGATTCACTTGCGAGTGTCAAAATATGCGGCACAGACAACCTTGGATTGCGATGACCTAGAAGTTTTTTTTCACTTCTCTTGCTCAAAAAGTGTATCATAATAGTGTAGCTTAGCGGGCCTAAAACTCGAGTTTAATACCTAGGGCTAAAAAGTATTTTTTCTTTTTAATTTTTGTCTAAAATCATCAGCCCGTACAAAGCATTCGTTCTCTTATATAAAAACTCGACTTCTTGGTGCTCCGTCAATCTTTTTTTTTGAAAATAGAACCGTCTTGGTGATGTTTTATGAAGGTTGATTCTTCCCTTCACGGTAGAATGCGAACTGTTTCGTTGAGGGTTATTGAAGGTATAGAGATTTAAAAAAAAAGATGGTATTGGCGCTAAATCTCTAGAATTTTCTTCATTCCAAATCACAAACTTTTACGTTTAACTTCCTGACTTTAACTTTCAAATTGTGAACGTGAAAAATGTCATCAAGTGATAGTGAAGATGCTAATATGCAAATGGAAGAAAAGGGCAAAGAAATAATTATGAATCTGTTGCCGACAAAATCACGTGAAATATATTTAAAGAGTTACGAAAATTTTATGAAATGGAGAGATGAGAAACGTGTGGATTCTTTTACAGAAGGGGTTTTTCTCACTTATTTTGATGAATTATCGAAAAAATTCAAATCGTCGACTCTTTGGAGCACATATTCAATGTTAAGAATGACCTTAAAAACGAGACACGACGTCGATATTAAAAAATATGTAAATTTAACGGCTTTACTGAAGAAATTGTCCACTGGATACAAGGCAAAAAAATCTAAAGTCTTGACGACACAAGAAATCGAAACATTTTTAAATAACGCTCCAAATAAACAATACTTGGCAACAAAGGTAACCTACTTATGTACTCTACTCAAACTAAATAAATAGATACCTACCTACATACCTAAATTATGTACTTAAGTTATTACGATTATTAACACACTTATTTTTTTGTTCAACAGGTTGCTTTAATTTATGGAATCAGCGGTGCATGCAGAGGAATAGAGCTTGCCAATATAACGCTAGAAGACGTAGAAACGGATACAAACCTACAAGCTGTGAGTCTGCCGAACACGAAAACAAACAAAGAGCGTAAATTTGTCATCAGTGGAGAATACCTTAATATAGTTAAAGCCTATCAGGAGTTACGTCCCACTAATGTTTCAACGAGAAGATTTTTTCTAAATTATCAAAATGGTAAATGCACAAGGCAAGTCATAGGCAAAAATAAATTTGGTAACATGCCTAAAGATATTGCCACTTATCTAAATTTACCAAATCCGGAACTCTACACGGGCCATTGTTTCCGCAGAACATCCGCGACTCTGTTGGCGGACTCTGGTGCGAATATAACGACATTAAAACGCCACGGTGGATGGAGGTCCGATCAAGTGGCTGAAGGTTATATAGAGGACTCTATACAAAACAAGTATCACGTCACGCAGCGGATTATGGAAGGAATCAATATTCTACCAAACATTACAGAACCCCAAGCATCTACATCGCGGGATTGGATGAATATGTCAACTCAGCTGAAGCCGCACTCAGATCTTAATAATGCAGGAAACTCAAGCATGATTCGAGTCTCTCCAACTTTTACTCCACAACAATCAACTCAAAATATTATCACATCCCAATCACAGAGAACCGAAATAAAATTGCCCGGGAAAAACATATCACTAAACATTCAAAATTGCTCTAACTGCACATTTAATTTTTAATAAAATTTCTGAAAATTGACTAATTTGGAATTGTTTTATTTTCTCGCAATCGAAGTGAAAAGTAGAGTGTTTTACTCGGGCCAAAACCACCCATTATAACTCGGTCTTGTCATCCTCCCTCGCTAAGCTCGGGAGTATAACAACCTCGTATATAATGGGATGGTTTAGTCCCTTGTAAAACAATCTACTATTTTCACAGCTCTACCTCTATGGGATTGCAGAACTGAGTATCTAATATTAATTTCAACTTGATACTTCCATGCGTTCCTGAGAAAAGGGTTCTGATAGACAGACAGACGTACAACAAAAGGTTCCTTTTTTCCGTTTAACCCCTGAAAATGAAAAGCTTTCGGTGAAGACGCAGTTACTTCAGAACTTGTAAAGGCGGGTGGAGGGCCTATTGGGCAGGAGCAGCAGAACCTCTCTAACTCCGTCGAGAACTCTAAGGTCGTGAAACTAGAGCTTGGTGGTTCTGTTGCAGACAACCGTTTGGTTAAATGAGTTCTGGAGTAGAGATCGCAGCAAGGTAAACCTAGTATAGGACGCCCTATGGCCAAGTGGAGTGACATCTGTGAATGGCTGCTGGTAGATGCTGGATGCTGAGGACAGGGCGCAATGGCGCTCATTAGGGGAGGTCTATGTCCAGCAGTGGATTGCTATAGGCCGAATGGTATCAACCTCAGTGATGATGTCCTCCTTGACGTATCCGTCAACGGTGACGGGACGTGAGAGCGAAGATGGCTTGCAAAGCCGAATTTTGTCTTGAAGGTCCTATTACAGGGTGCACAATGTAGTACTCCTAGTACGAGTTGTACAATTCGAAAACTTTCTTGGTTTACCTTATCGAGCTCAATTTTAATGTATGTTTTTTTGAAATTACGCAACTGGTTTTAAATAGAACCAGATCAACGTAGGTAATGTAATCTTCTTGGAGATTGCAATAAATATCACTCAAAACGGTGAGGTAATTAACGAATCATCAACGTAGGTACATCAAAATTGAGCTCGATATAGTATACTTACTATAAAAGTTTTCGAATTGTACAACTCGTACTAGGCCCTCAGATGATGATGATGGCCTTAATGATATACCTAATTTGTATCTATGTAGATTGTAGGTAATAATAACTGACAAAACTGGTATGGGCCAATATGTCCATGTAGGTACGAATCTCAGGTTATACGTAAAAACTTTATAAGTTTTTTCTTCGTGCCATAAATTTTCTTTTCTTTTCTACTTTAAATTGCGAGAGAGGTGTCTCAGAGTGGTACTCCCACCTGGGTACCTTAGTGCTTATAAAAGATGATTAACGTTCTGCCTAAAGTGCCTGATAAAGTTAACATAGCATACCTATGTACCTAATTTCGATGGCTGAAGCGTATTTCTTTAACACGTTGACAGCTGGTCTTGGACATAACGCTCCGCGACATGCCAGCGGCAGTTGCAAGTCCTGCAGCAGCTACGAGCCCATGTGTTAATCAGCGCACAGTGTTATAAAAATACAAATAAATAAAATAACTTAAGAGCCACGGCTCAGTGGCGTACCTACCTTGGGAGAGGAGAGACAGCAAAGGACGCCATACTGCTTGCTAATGAAAATAAATGATGAATATACCATTGATCTAAAAAGCAGTACATATGAAACTTATCTTCGACTAGCTTCCTTTTAACCCGGATAAAAAGTAGCGTTTATATTATTCCAGATTTTTTTTTCAGTAACTCTGGCGTAGTGGAAGGACAAACATATCACATTTCTTAAACTTCGCCTTTACCTTTAATGTAGTGGGAATAGTAGGATGCTCAGGCTAGTATCGTAAGCTACAATTCAAACACTTCCTACTGATGGTGATGACTCAAAGTTTACCTAGGTTTCTCACTTAGCAAACATTTGCGTGTTAGTAAGCTCTAATGGTATTGATTCTGAAAGATTTTCACTAAACTTATCGTTATACTTAAATAAACTGTCTCTTTTAGCTAGTTTTAACTAGCTTTAACGATAAATAGTGTTACTCAGAATCCACCACAATGATTTATTCAGGTTATTTTGACCAGTTTATGCGAAAAATCCGATCTCTCATAAATTAACTCTGAATGAAAACCATCACAGATTTCAACCAGAATTTTGGTAATTTTATCCGTCATTGTAATGAAAATTACCTACTGTTTACGACGGGCATAACAGTTTTATTCCAATGTCCCAATTAATCATTACACCCGAACCATTGTCCGTACCATTAACTGGGCTTAAACGATTTAATTTTCGACTTTCCCTCAGATTTCATTGATGGCACTAATCACGGCCCACGGACAACATAATCCCAAAATTTATTGGTCATTACAGATTCTGTCGTCAATGGTATTGATATTGTGGCTATGGAAGTAGATTTAAAAGTCTGCTAATGAAATAAGTAATATTGAAATGCTATAAATAACACGGCAATGTTCGGGTGTCACAATGACCACATTGTTAATGCTTTATTTGGGTTAAATAATGAACGTTGTATGGAGACCACTCTAATGTTTGGGTGCCCTTTATTGGGTCAAGGTGTATTGAGTTTAGTTCAGTTATATGGTTGCAAGAATTGAAGTTTGCCGTTTTTGTAGACCACACAATGTACCTACCTAAAAACTCTGCTCCTTACAATAGAAGCTAGAAGTTATTTACTTACGTGGCTATTTTTTGAGATAAAAAAGTACCTAAGCACAAAATAGGTACATACTTACACAGTTTGAAATAGTACACTCTACTTTTCACTTCGATTGCGAGAAAATAAAACAATTGAAAATTAGACAATTTTCAGAAATTTTATTAAAAATTAATCAACCTTCATAAAACATCACCAAGACGGTTCTATTTTCAAAAAAAAAGATTGACGGAGCACCAAGAAGTCGAGTTTTTATGTAAGAGAACGAATTATTTGTACGGGCTGATGATTTTAGACAAAAATTAAAAAGAAAAAATACTTTTTAGCCCGAGGTATTAAACTCGAGTTTTAGGCCCGCTAAGCTACACTATTATGATACACTTTTTGAGCAAGAGAAGTGAAAATATAATTAAACTTAAAAACCAACTTTGTTTTTTTAATTGTCCGACACAGTCTGGGTGTTTTCCATTTATAATGTGTATAGGTACTTCTTATTAACTTAAAAAAAAAAAATTATATAGTGTAGTATACGAGTTTTAAGTTGTCTGTAGGTATATCAGTCATATGGTTCCCATAATACAAGCGCTGCTTAGTTTGGTGTTGTGTGAAAATTTCTAGAATTAGTAGGAAGGTAAAAACCTCATTCATATAAAGATGTAGATAGTGTTTCCAAATAAAAGTATTATTATGTCCCTAATAGCTTTAATTAGTAGTAGGTCTATTCTGTCGTATTCTGAGTACTTTTAGGATAGAATATTGATGAAAATTTTGTAATTCCTCACTCGTTTCAAAATTTTTATTGAACAACCTTCTGCGTCTCAGGCGGACCTTCGCCCACTGCGCTACAGAGGCCGTCATTTATTATATTTCATTTTAACTAAATACAACAATAAAACGCACAAATTAAAAATATGGAACGCAGTCCACATCGATCCTTGAAAATTAAAGATTCATTCATTTAAAAAAATCATTGTATTTCTTCTCACGGGGCTCGAGCTTCCATTTGCTCCGTGACGTGTTCAAAATTCCAGTGGACAATGAATTTACAAGTAAAGCAGGTTCTTGTCGATTCTACCGAAAAGACAATGTTTTGTTTCACTTTAGATATTAACTTATTATATTTGCACAAAATACCTAATATCTAACTCCTGTTACCATATTTCTAGCAATTAAACCATTCCATTCCATTCCAATGACTTGCTTTGCATATTTAGACTGACTGTAAGACCGGCGTCTAAGATATCTCACATTTACCTATTTGTTGCTAAGTACCGTGCCGGTACCTGAAATACGATGTTTCCAAATAGTTCCTAAGTAAGTAGGTAGGTAAACCGGTAGGTAGACAGTTACCAAAGGCTTTCTGTGTAAATTTGCCGAAGGGCTGCTAGAGTAGCGGAGAGGTAGCCTCGGCCAGGCCTTCCGTCAATATCTCCGGACAGCGGGGCACCATTGTCACTGAGGCCTTTGTGCCCTGCCACAGACCAAAAATCATTAATTTCCTACCACAAAGCCAGAACCCACAAATCGAATGCCTGAAAAAAATTAGGGCCCATTCAGCCCCGGTCACTGACACACGTATGCGTTCTTGGATTTCGATTTGAGTTTTAATTATAAAGATGGTGGACTAAACTGGAACTGTAGGCACTCCACGCATTGTCCGTAAGCTTTCGTAAGGAATGACGATGTAATTTTACTCGTCATAAAATTTTTCTTACGCGGGCGTAGAACGATAAAATTAGAATAAAGCTGCTTTGTGTCTTTCAAACGGTTATGTTTTAAAAGCGCGATTTGAAACAGTAAACCGATACGTGCTGTTGCCAGCATAAATCACTAGTTCTTTTGTGATTAATGTCACGGTTAAGCATAAAGATTCATATTTAGTGTAGCATGTGGGGCTTACCATCAAATATAGCGGTGATTTGAGCCTAAAGTTACCAACGTTTCGATAATCAGTGACGAGAAATTAATAGGGCTGGCACAAATGCAGTTATGCACAAAAGATGCTGGTAGGTTTCCGTTCCTAAACGGTCCGTAACAAACGTAACCGGATTAACCAGCCCTAGCTATATAAACAAGCATAATTGAAACCCATAAAAAATATGAAATTAGTTTTCTAAAGAGTATTATGTGGAACCTCTGAACATTATGATAATACTGATTTGCTGTTGTGCTACTTGTAGGTACCAATCTACGTTTGCTTTGCAATTTAAGTACCGTAAAGTTAAATCGCATACTAAACCATGGAATACCTACCTTATCATTATGTATAACCTACCTTACCTACCTAGTAGGTTTAAGGTGGCAAACTGAACAATGAAAAAATTAATTCAGCATTCTGACATAAATAATACCTAATATTTATTCGGTCTAGGTATTGTGGTATAGTACTTATAACTACCCAAATAATCTTTCAACTGGCGTTGTGGAAATGAAACTAGAAGTTTATGCGTTGATTTATTATTTTTTTCACAAAATAGAATATGTACGAGCTGTATTCAACAATGCCACCATGGGTACCTTGTACACCATTATTTAAGAAATATAGGATATTAACGTTATCTTGTTTACATATATAAATTTGTAAAATATATCCAGAATTATTTGAATCTTTTGAAAATGTATATAAATTTAGCTCAAGACATAAAGACCGACTAGCATTTCCCATAGTCAAATCTAAATTATACAGCTGCAACTGTTATATAATGGCGATTAAAATATAGGTATGAATCGATTCAACAGCATCAGAAAGAATGTGTGTGACCAGAGCTATGTAAATGTTAGTTGAGCGTTGTAACTTATAAGTCTTCAATTCGCAAAACCAAAAATAAATAATACAAAAAGAACTGAATGTTTCCATCAGAACGTTAACCGCTAGATTAAAATCCCGAAATCCGTAAAATCATCAAAACACATAACAAACCGCTCATCTAACACTAACACGTAACAAATGCGATTATAGACGCGACTACAGTACGAATGCATCCGATATCGGGGACATCACAGATGTTAGGGATTGAAATACTAAAAAAGTTGCGAAAAGTGAGAGACTACAATACACTTTGATGGGTACCGTACATTAAGTTAAAAATATTGTCACAAAAAGATCCAGTACATAGATAAGAGAAAGTTTGTGTATGCATGTGAGAGTCCTTTTAGAATTTTAGCAACTTTTTCATACAAACTTCACCATCCGTTTTTATGGGTAAAAAAGTTGAAATACCTACGTCAATTTTAGACTTTTCCCTAACGAGTCGTTGCTTTTTTTAAATATATGGTACATGAAGATGGAACAAGGACATGGAATGGTGCACCTGATGTTAGGTAACCATTACCTATCACAAAGCATTACATCAAAAAAATCAAACTCTTTGACAATATGTAGTAGGTATCCAAATTTCAGAAGTATGACGCCATTGAAGTACACTAGACATTTTTTATTAAATTTCCATACAAATATACATTAATTGCAATATACATTTAGTTGATTTTTGCACAGCACCATAATTATAGGATAATTATAGCAGACCTTGATATTTGGTAAGTATAAATTTCAAGGTACGTGTCGCTAGAGAAAATCGGTCTTGACAGGGCAACAAAGTGAAGTGAACCTTTCTCTAGAGGTATCGAACTCTAAAAAGCATGGGTAACAACTAAGGCATGGGTAACAAGCAACGGTTTGCTGGAAGAAAACTCTTAAAACGCTTGCCTCTGTACATATTTTTGCCATACTCTTTGTATCTATTATTTCTGTGTACCTACATTAAAGAACTACAGAAATAGAGAACTAATAGAAAAAGATTATTGATTGGAGCACGAAACCCTAAAAAGCAAAAAGCAAGTGCATTGTCACAGCAAAAGCTTTTATTCAACAAACCGGAATCCACGGACCCTCCTCAAATAATGCTAATTATAATGGCATTACATTCATTCCTCGGATTTCGTCGAGTATCTGAATCGCATTATTTTTTTGCAAATTCAATGGTTTTCTCGTTAAAAAATAATCTAATCAGACGAGAATGATTTAATTTGAAAATGTGTTTTTTTGTCGATTTGGAGTAAATTACAAAATAATACGATCCAAAGTGTACTTTAAGGTTCCTACTGATTACAGAGATTTAAAATTTACTTTACTTGAATTTTAACTACGATTTTACTAATTTTTCTAGTTAATTTTAAGTTGAAGTATTTTTTCAGGAATAAATTATTGATTCTATTAGGTAGGTAGGCTCATGCACACTTTTTGACTTAGAGAATCTAAGATAACATTCAGGTTACCTTCGTTGTACCTATGTTTTAAGTCATATCTTAGGTACAACAATAAATTAGAAGTCATCATCGTAAGTTACTTTGAATACTCCATCTTAGCGCCAAATGCTTAAACCATGGGTGCTCTTGGGAAAAAAACCTTACCTTGTTGGAAAAAAAATGTACTGATTGTTTATGCCTCTTGTCATTGAATATGTTGTCTATGGAAAAAATGATACTTGCTATCCGTCAACCAACGTGACCATACCACATTAGGTTTAAATTAAACAAAGAAATAGGACTAAAGCATAGAAGAAGTCTTAAAATTCATTTATGCCCTGAACATTAACTCATACGGCTGATCTCTACTTTCTTATGTCCATATATGTTAGCTACAAAGAGATGCATACTTTATCTCAATGCTATTTCTGCGACTTCGTACTTAGGGCATTTGTATGAACCTGCATGGAAATTTGTTCGAGCGCCCTGGTACGATTAACTTTTTGCAGTCGCATTGATATATGTATGTATCCCTTTCTAACTGATGGTACCGTATTGAATCTTAAGACTTCATCTAGTTGTCTTCCTATATCTGTGGGCTTAATAAAGCTTTCGTCGTAATGAAAGCCCAGTGACAATAAATCTGCCAAATCCAAGAATTCACACAATATTTTTTTTTATTGCAATTTACCTACCGCAAAAATGCACATTTGGTCATAACGTCCCAGGACCACAACAATGAAGCTTAACAAACCATTAGCACAACTGATACAAAATATTTTGACGTTTACCATCGAATACGTATGGGTGTTTAGGGAGGCCATTAGTAGAAGAATTAATAGTACGTTCGAACTCCACTTCCACTTCCCAAACGTATGCAGTGGCAAAGGAATAGATGCAAGAGATTTTGAAACGTAAACTGGGGTTGGTAAAGGTTCAAATCCATTTCGTAATATTAGTCAGGAAGTTCGTAATAGTGCCATTCTATATTGAGTCTAAACTCTGAGAGTGAAGTCTTAATTTAGTTAATAGAATTTTTTTTGTGATTCAGCTGCACATGAAGCAGCAGGCACACAACAGTGAATGGTACAATGGCAGACAGCAACGAAGATCGATTCGATTTATGCATTTTTTGCGGATTCACACAATGCACCCTACTCATTGATAGATAATGGTAGGAACAGTTGGTCGGAATCGATCCTACTTGTAATGTGGTTAGTTGTGGTTATCAAAATCACATGTCGATTTCATTTGGTGTCATTGAGTCAAAATAAAACTCCCTCATCACCATCAGGGATCCCTCATCCTCATCAATCTTTTCTTTGCTAAGTTTCAGTATTCAGATTTCCAACATTAAATTAGAGTAACATAAAAAGATGAAGTGCTCTAAAATCCAAAAACTAAAATACCTACGTAGACGTAGGATCTTCAAATCGAAACTTTATAATAATAATATAATAAATTCTTTATTTCAGACAGAGTCCATACAACAAATAATTTTATCTCTCTACATTATATAGTCAATGGAAAAATTGAGCTTCTAAGTATACCATGTACTTTAAGTAATTTAATTTATTTTAATGATATTTTAGTCTAAGTTTATATGTTTACTTATTTGTTATTCTTTGTCTCATTTACTTATTTTTAGATTTACTTTACTTTCTATTATTTCATATACCATGGAATCTTATATTATAACGTAGGTACCGATGACGCTTCGTTTTCTTTTGAAAATTGTCAAAAATTAACAACGAGGCGTCGAAAATTGTACAGTTTTTCAAGGAAAACGAAGCGTCATCGATAATGGTATATTACGTATAGGAACCGAGCCGTTAGCTTTGTAGCACTAGCAATTGGTAACTTAATGCTAATTAGCATTTTCTTCCAGATAACCTTTGTGTATTGTGGAGATAGATTTATCTCCACAACACACAAAGGTTATCTGGAAGAACTTGAATTTCACAACTTGATATAATTTGTAGTTTGTAGATTTATCTCCACAATACATGTATTGTAAAGGTTATCTGGAAGAAAATGCTAATTAGCATTAAGTTATCCTGTGTACTTGTTTTATCTTGTGGAATAAATCATATTCTATCCATCTTATCTAACTACAAATTATATCAAGTTTTGAAATTCAAAGAATGTCCTTGACGACGTCAGATTATGCTAAGTTGAGATACTTCCGTACGACAAACTCTCAAATCAACACCTTAGAAAAACACTGTTACTCTTTAAAGTTGGTGATATATTTGTGATGTCGACCACATCATCAGGTGAGGAAAAGCGATTCCCGAACATCAGGATATGTCTGTAGTAAAACTAGAGTTAACATTTTTCAGTGGTAGAGCTATAACCAGCGTAGAAGGAGCTTTGGTATTTTAATTGTTTTTCCTCAGCCACTGTCTTGGCTACTGACAAAGGGGGGTGTGGTAGGTCAGTTAAAGTTGGTAGAATGAAATTGACGAGTCTGTACAACTGATTTACAACTTCCTGTGGGCGGCACGTTAGTGCACTTGAGAATGGGACATGCGCTATGAAGTTATTGTTTATTTTTAATTTCTGATGAGTTGTTGACTCAAAAATTGATGGGTGCTGTGACGGGTACATTTTGTAAGGAAATGATGTATAGTGTTTTTGTTTTACTAGTGTTGCAGTCAATACATCATTTATTTGAAAGAACATAGGTGTCCACTTTTTTAAAAATGTTTATCAAACTTCACAATCAGTAAAACAAAATTTTGAGGTATATTTGGTTTGGGTTTGGTAAGTTTTGTATAGTTATATTATTAAATGATATTTTTTAGAGAACCCTAGTGTCTAGATAAACCTAACTTATGATTTAAGGCACTATTCACTTAAGACATGTAATCTTTTTGTCAATAAACATTATCTATCTATCTACGTAAAATCTTAACAATGAAGCTTCCTCATTAGAACCTAAATACTTGTTTTTCGTAACGACCTAAGCTAACGAGAACTAAGCTTGTACTATGTTTTTGAGCTAGTTTCAGATAAGATATATATTCAGACTTATTTTTTTGAACAACCCATGCAATTTCAACGACCTTTGTGATTAAAAATATGAATCGAATGCATTTTTTGATCAGTTAACTTTACAGAACATTCCGCCGACATTTTATTCATTTTATTTTCATTGGCTACCAATAAAGACTTCTTTCATCTCCCGACAGCTTTGTTCAGTGAATTATTCTTTTGTGGTACTGAGTGAATGATAAAATCTGTAAATCGTTGATTGCCTTCGCAATAACACGTCTCTGCATAACCTAATTCCTCCTGGCCCAATCTGTCACCACAACCAAAATAGTAAAGTACTTTAAAGTTTTGTTTTAGAGACGTATTATTTCAGAGGCAATCAACGATTTACTAATTTTATCAACACAAAAGAAAAATTCACTAAATCTAAGACTTCACCGAACGGCTCTGACGGAAGACCAGCGTTGGTTAGTCAACCAACCTCAAGGTCGTTTACATGTGAATTTTACAATTAAATTGACCTTTTTTTGCTTGCATTGTGAATAATTATTTTTTCTTCTTTCTATTCTATTCTATTCTAAATTAGTATTTAAACCTAGATTCAGGTTCTCCTTGTGTAATTATTTTAAATACCCAACGAAGACTTTAATGGCTTATGAGAGAGTTCTTGTAGTTAAAATCCATGAAATTCTATATGCCTGATCTGGGAATCGTAAAATCGTCACAGGTGTCTAATTAAATTTGATACCTCGTTTATTTTAACGAATTGAAAATTACACATAATAATTTTTATAATTGGTGGCAATAGAAAAGCTTATTAGCTCAGGTTATCATTAATGTACTTAACCAAAGTAATATTACCTCTTTGAATTAAATACTTTAAACTAGGTAGGTAGGTCCCTACTGGGAATTTTGACTACGACTAATTATAATTATAAAAACTTCTAGGTAAGTAAACAACAAAAAATTTAACATAGGTAGGTATTATTTAATACAAAAGCTAGGTACATCTTAATATTAATGAATAATTTAATAACTTTTAATTTTGTAAGCATAGTGATTGTATTATCATAGTAAATGTTGATCCAAGCACTCAACTTAAGTGTATTCAGGTAATCTAGATAATGCGAGCGGATGGGAACTCTTGGGTGATGTCATCAAGCAAAAGTGAGCTGTCAGTAAAGAGATAAGCGGTTTATCGTTATCACTAATGCGTCAGAAGTGAACAGGTAAAATTTGTTCCAGAACAATGTATACTATGGGAAATGCGAACTAATAGTAAAATATAATGAGAAAAGCATTTCAGTCCTTTAATTAGAGTCTTTAAAGGCCTTGGAAAATATTTGATACAGTGTAAGTGCGTGCGCAAATGCATAAGACATTCCATTCTTTCAAGCATTAAATCTAAGTTTGACAGAAAATAATCATAAAACCGGTTCACACGCTTTTCCGCTGAAAAGCTATTGAAATTTTATGATTAGGCAAAACAAACAAAGTAAGCACCGCCATGTTTATAAAAGCTCGCAAAGCGCGCTCCTGTTCATGCCAATCTTGCGGCGAGCAACTTGTTGCCGTTGTGAACTTTGAAAGAAAAGAGAGGTAGATATCGGACGACCCTGTCAGGGGAGGAGCAACGCGCGGGGAACGTGCCGGCCAGCCGGTCGCTCAACTCACCGCACTCAGTCGCATCTCAAACGTTCTCGCGAGTGTCCGCGCTGCACTTCCTCACGAACTCGAGCCGTTATGTGTCGTACTTTGAAACAAGTTTGACGGGCAATTCGTGAAGTTTTCCGAGCGCTTTCGGACTAGCGTAGCGATGTGCGCGATTACAGTGAGTCAAACGGTGACAATTTAATTAAAGTGACAGTTTAAAAGTGAGTTACTCGAGATGTTATCGATGGGATCACTGGCGGTGTGGTACGCGGCTTGGTGCTGGATGTGGCTGTGTGCCGGTGGTGCATCGCTGACGAGCCGAGTGGCGGAAGCTCCGCAGGAGTGCGAGCTGCAACGTGTGTCTGATTCCAGTGAGACCACCAGCGTGCAGCTCGCGTGCTCCTTGCGCACCGCCGCCGGCGCCACCGACCTGTTGGCTGGACTGACTGCCTCGCAAGCTCAACGCATCACTGTCTTGAATCTTCACTGCACGGACGTTCTCTTCTTTGAGAGTTCTCTGGATCTCGGAAGAAGAAAAGAAGAAGGCACACAACTATTGTCTCGTTTTCATAACCTAAAAGAACTGAGGATAGAGTCCTGTAAGATTAGATACGTACCTTCCGAAGTGCTATCGCCTCTCAGTGGTCTACGAGCTTTGTCCATACGAACTCACAACACGGATTGGTCTGCGATGTCCATGGAGTTTCACAGGGACACTTTTCGCGGGCTTACGGATCTAAGAACTTTAGATTTGGGAGATAATAATATTTGGACGCTACCTTCAGAAATATTTTGTTTGCTCTACAATTTGAAAGAGTTGAATGTGACACGAAATAGATTACAAGATATCTCCAATTTGGGATTTTCTGACTGGGGAAATGGACCGACTGCCCCCGGGAAATCCTGTAATACTGTGATGGAAACGCTAGATATGTCTTACAATGAAATAAGCAGTCTACCGGACAATGGATTATCAAGTTTACGTGCACTTCAAAAGCTATTTCTTCAGAACAACAGAATATCCCAAGTAGCTGATCGTGCTTTTGTGGGACTAAATGATTTACAAATCCTTAATTTATCTACCAACGCATTGACTGCTTTACCTCCAGAGATGTTCCAATCTTCGAGAGACATTAAACAAATCTACTTGAACAATAATTCTTTGAGTGTTTTAGCACCTGGACTTCTGGAAGGATTGGACCAACTGCAAATTTTGGATTTGTCAGTGAACCAGTTGACTAGTGAATGGGTGAACAGAGACACCTTTTCAGGATTAGTGCGTCTGATAGTGTTGAATCTTTCATACAACAGGATCACCAAAATAGATTCATTGCTCTTTCAAGACTTGAACAATTTGCAGTTTCTAAGTTTGGAGTACAATAATATAGCACGCATAGCTGATGGAGCATTCACTAATTTGAAAAACCTTCACTCACTCTCACTTGCTCATAACAATATAATTGAAGTAGACAGCGGCCATTTCTCTAACCTCTATGTATTGAACCAGTTATTTCTTGATGGAAATAGAATAACCAAAATTGACTTACGCTCTTTCGAAAATATCACCAAACTCCACGATTTGGGTCTCAGCGGGAACCAGTTATCAGAGGTGCCCGAGGCAATAAAAACGTTAAGATTCTTGACATCCCTAGATTTGGGTATGAATAGAATAACAAAAGTAACAACAACGCATTTCGAAGGCTTGGATGATTTATATGGTTTACGTCTAGTGGGTAACAAAATAGAAAAAATATCTAAGGATACATTCGCAGCACTCCCGTCTCTACAGATATTAAATTTAGCTTCAAACAACATTGATCAAATAGATGACGGAGCTTTCGCTTCAAACCAACAGTTGAAAGCTATTGGATTAGATGGAAACAAACTAGTGGACTTGAAAGGCATATTTACTAACACGCAGCCGCTTGTATGGCTAAATGTGTCAAACAATGAACTTCTATGGTTTGATTATAGCCACATACCGACAAACCTTGAATGGCTCGATATGCATGAGAACAATGTCGAAAAATTGGAAGATACCTATGGAATAAAAGAGTCCTGTAATATAAAAATGCTAGATGTGAGCTTTAACAAAATACGCAGCTTGGATAAATCTTCATTTCCTAGCCGCATAGAGACGATTATCTTGAATAACAATAACATCGACAAAATTAGCCCCGGAACCTTCGTACAAAAGTATAATCTCAATAAAGTTATGCTGTACTCCAACAAGATAAAAACTTTGGAACTCGGCTCCTTTGCGATACCATCCGTTCCAGAAGACAAAGATTTGCCAGAATTCTACATCAGTGAGAATCCTTTTGTATGTGATTGTACAATGGAATGGTTGCAAACAATAAACCAATACAGTGACCTTAGACAGCGTCCAAGAGTAATGGATTTAGAAAGCGTAAGGTGCACTTTAACCCATTCACGTAAAATGGAGATGCGCCTACTTGAAGTGAGATCTTCTGAATTTTTATGCGAGTACGACTCACATTGTTTCACGGTATGCCATTGTTGTGACTTTGACGCCTGCGATTGTAAGATGACTTGTCCAGATAGATGTTCGTGCTATCATGATCAGACTTGGACCACCGTTAACGTTGTCGATTGTTCGAACGCCGGCTACGATCACGTACCGGAGCGGATACCCATGGACGCGACCGAAATATACCTGGATGGAAACGATTTAAAAGAATTAAGTAATCACGTTTTCATCGGTAAAAAGAAACTACAAGCTTTACACCTCAATAACAGCAATATCAATACAATACAAAATAGAACATTTAACGGAATCGAGTCATTGAGAGTTCTTCATTTAGAAAACAACAACTTGGAGATGTTGAGAAATACACAGTTCACTAGATTACCAAATTTGATTGAACTTTACGTGAGCAATAACAAAATTAAGGTGATCGAAAACGATACATTCAATTACTTGCCATCTCTAGAGTACCTTGACTTGGACAATAACGGTTACGTTGATTACATGCCGTGGAGGGTCATTAGTGACAGCGATCCTCGGACTCGCGTCTCCGTGGAAGGAAACAACTGGATTTGCGATTGTAAGGACGTGTTTCAGCTCAATCAATGGCTGATAAAAAAATCCAAAGATACCGAGACACTAATGTGCTATCTTGCCAACGGTCAACCAATGAATAAAACTATCGCAGTTGTAGCAAGGGAATGTAAAACTGAGATTACAACCGAAGAAACTGGTACCGAGACTCTCAAACGATTATTCATCGAATCGAATGATAGCGTAGAAAATTACATACCATATATTGCTGCTGTTTTGATAATAGCTATTATTCTGTTACTCTTGTGTGCTCTAATGTTTATGTACAGAGAAGATTTTAAGCTATGGATGCATTCGAGATACGGCATAAGATTATTTAGCTCGACACCGAGAGACATGAACGACAATAAAAATAAACGATTCGATGCGTTTTTTGTGTACAATCCACGTGACGAAGACTTCGTGACTCGAGCGGTCAGTTCAGAGTTAGAGAATCTAGGACATACGCTGTGTTTACAACACAGAGACTTGCAACTGATCGAAAGGCGGTCTGGTGATAGTTTAGTGAGTGCTTCGGAAAGTTCTAAAAGACTTGTGATAGTGTTATCGATAACATTTTTGCAACAAGAATGGTATTCGCCGGAATCGAAAGCGGCAGTACAAAGTGCGATAAACTCAGTGAACGTTAGGCATAGACGTCAAAAAATTATATTCCTTGTGACGACAGACCTAAGTGCCATAAACATAGACCCTGACTTGAAAGTGTTGCTAAAAACGTGTACAGTGATTGTGTGGGGTGAGAGAAATTGTTGGGAAAAGCTAAATTTTCGGTTACCCGACGTGGACGTGACATTACCAAATCGGACGCTTCATAATGCGAATAATATAAAAGTTAGTAATAGGGAAGGGTTTGGGCGGCATGGGCATTTAAGGTATACTGCTCCTCCGACAGCCCACGATCCTTGGTACAAGTATGGGATGGCTCCGCCCATCTTGATGATGTCAAGTCCCATGCATTCGACGAGTGCTAGCGCAGAAGTGTCTGCTCGCAGCACCGAGGATGAAACGTGTTCTGTGGCCAGCAGTGAAGGTCGAGGCGACGACCGCCTCCCTCACCACCACAGCTACGTTTCCATAGACAATCACCAGTGTGAGGAGCGGCCCCTCAGGCCAGCTCAACAAATACCAATGTCTAACGCGCCACATTCTAGAAAGACTTATTTCGTTTAACTATTGTGATGCATGTTACTGATGTAAATAGCTTATCAATGTTTGTAATCTATATCTATTTTGGTACTCTTATGTACAATGTATGCAAAATAATCTTTACATATCTTTTAGATGTAGTGATATGACATTATTTTGTTGTTAGGCAATATAATAAGTCAACTTAAACTGACACTGCATTTAATTCTCTTTTTTTTATTTAGCATCACAGACATTCCAATGTGTGTTTGTAGTTTATTTCATAAAAACTCAACATAAACTCATTCTTAGGTTCCTGATCAACTTAAGTTCTAACATGTAAAGATTTACTTAATTATTTGTGATAATGTAAGGTACTTGCCTACTTAATTTCATGTGAATACAACGGAAATTATTATTGACGTTAACTGTATAATTGTAAATACTTTAAACTGTAGTAATATGCGTCGAAGAAGAACTGAAATGTACCCTAGTCAATTTGTATATAGAATCATATTTTAAGTACATTTAGGTATTCAAATAATTTGTGATTTAATTTTAGCTAGAATATGAAAATGTTCGTATTTATTACGCTTCCAAATGAAAAATATGAATTAAATATTTTAACTACTTAATTAATTTTCTGTTTTTTATTGATATTACATACAATACAATATGATTCCTTATAAGCTAGGTTAACACTAAACACCATAATCTGACGTATTCTAGTGTTTTATTTTGCTTTTGCTGGAGTATTTATTATTCCAATAACTAAAAATTTTAGTACTATCCCTGGGATAAATTTTAAATTACAAGAAAAGTTTTAAAATTTGTCAGATACGGAACAAACACTGCTCAAGTAAAGGCCACGTAGGGTTGAAGAATACGAAATCATAAGTAGGAATTTATATAATAATGTTTAGGTAGATATTTTAGGTGTGGGTAGGTAACACAGGCTCTATCTTGATAAGAAAAAATAAACACTCATCTCAGATTCCATTAGAGTTTTAATAGTCGATTTCATTATTCAAAGGCAAAAAGTAGGTTGAACAAAGCTTTAGAATTCTATTCGTCGCCGCCAAATTGCCGAGCGTGTCTCGGATTCATATCTAGAATCGAGACAGGTGATCGAATAGGAGCGAACGTCAAAAGCGTTTTTCATTGACATAATCAATTTACTGAGCGCTTTGTTCACCCATCTACGGGCGAGTGTATAAATATTTATTTTATCTAAATCGATCGAGCCGGATAAGATCACGCTCGGGGCCTAAGATTTTAATTTGAAAGCGGCCGCGACAGCCAACGCCCGCTACAGAACTATAAATCATAATTCGACACAAACCGATGATGAAAAACAAGCATTATAATTGACTTCTGATTGCAATTCGGTGTCTTACTCGAAATCGGTTACGACTCTATTTGACGATGAAAAATAATTGCTGTGGCATATAGCTGTGAAATTCAAGTAAGTACCTACTTACTATCGGTTCTAGTTATAGATATAATTACTGGACTAGATTATAATGTAAAAGATTGAAATCAGGCCTAAGAAAACTACCAACTCTAAAATGAATTACAGCTGGTTCAGATAGTTACCGCAATAACCAAATAATAAATTCCTAACGGCGGTGATGGCTTGAAGAAGAAATAAAAATATTTCATTTAAAAAGTCTTAAATCGTCAAAAAACATCAATGTTTCTTTATAAACTTATTCACATCAATCTCTTTGGTTATTTGGATGGATAGCTATAGAAACTTTGTACGATACTTCACTAATCAGACATTTATAAACATCGCTGTTATTCCACGGGTTTTTATATGCAAAACACTATAATAATCGGAAATCAAATATTTATTTTGTATAAAAATAGCACAATAAAGTAATTGAATTGCTCAATGTAACACTATCCGATTCCGATGGAGATAAGAATATGTCTATTGTATAGTATGATGTTGTAAAAGTATGGGATTTAAATGATACTCATGTGGCATCCTCTCTGCGAGGCCTATCCGTAAGCGCCAAGAGCGACCGACATCGACCACTCATCACCTTTTTTCCATTGCAATACGATATCCGATCATTTATTGTCCCGGACTATTCCAAACCCGTTCGAAACGCATTAGAGACGTCGGGTTTAGGTGGGAAATATTCAGAGTCGAGGTGACAATTGATTATGTCGCTCACGGAGACAAAAAGCGGAATCGTTCGATTAGTTATGTCCCTCAGGCGCGTAGGCGAGAGAAAACAATAGATTGGTTCTGCTTTATGATTCTATAAACGTTTATGTCCCTATAAACGACCTTTTAGGTTTTGGATTCAAGATTGTGATGTTATCTGTATCCGGACAGGTTTATTACGGAGGGAAGATGCACCTCTTACGGAAATGGTTTTAGTAAAATATGAGCGAGGTATTTGCAAGTCCATTAGCAAGGAAAAAATATTTTTACTATGCGTTCTCCTTCAATTCCACGGGAACCTACCTGATTAAAACATTTTTTTATGATTTATTATGACGGTTAGATAAAAGTTAACGACGTTGTTTCAGTTTTTATACTTTACAATTATAATAATCAAGTAACTTAGATGTAGGAGGGTATAAGAAGATTGTAACTATTAATGGTCAACTTTAAATGTATCGTTTCCTCATAATCGTGACCGCCCATAGCTACCCAAAACCGTAAATATCTGGCAGAGCTAATGAAACGCGCCAAGAAATGCTTCAACTCGACTCTTTCGCGTAGGTTTGGATATCGTCATTAAACTGCTCTATGACTTTATTCATTTAAACAAATACAAATAAAACTGGGGAATGATAGTAGTCAGTTTAAATAACCTCTTATAGGAATATAGAGGTATAATTTAAATACATTGTCGCATGTTGGAGACAATGTATTTGAATTATGCCATTGATACGTGAAACGTGAAAATATTGACATCTCGATGATATAATCCTCCTTTTTAGTCTTTAATTGGGTAAAAAAACAGGGAATATTTGCCTAACTAGCCAGGTGGACACCTAATAACAGTTTTCTATCAAAGATTACCAATAACAGACCACATAGTTGTCTGTGGGGCATTGCTTAAGGAGGCATGTTTGTAATAATTAGGCCTGCAGCTGTTTCCGTCGGTGGGTGGAGTCAGGCCTTTTTTTATTAAATGTTCCCCTGTTATTGGAAGGAATTACAAATTTAAATTCGCTAAGGGAATACCGCGACACTGTGAGCAAAGAATTCAACGCATATGTTAGTGAAATAGGTCGTTAGATGAGTTTTTGTTTTTGCGAAAACATTTGGTTCGGTTATGAGCTGTTTTGTAAGCAAAATGCTTTCAAGTCGTTATAAGCAGACTAATGTTTTTTGCTTGAGGAAATTGCAAGCGCATTGGTAATAGTGAATTGGTTTTCAAAGTTCACCGCTTGCCATCTGGTTGGCTATTTTCTGTTCAATTACTAATTTAAAAAAATGAGCAATAAGCAATATTTACTAGAAAAAGAAAACTAAGCCATCAAAAGGGTAATCGTAGCAAAGATAGTTTGCAAGAGTTTCTCTATTCATAATCAGTTTTTCTATAAAGTGTTGAATGTTTCAATTTTAGAATAGGTCGCTATACTTACATAGATAGTAACTACTAAGGTACTTACATATTTTTGTTTTGGATAGGTGCCGACTTTGTTTCGCTCGGTTGATTTTATTAACTAAAATAGAGTTCCCAAATATTTACTAAAACATTTAAAACCTTTATAAATTAACCGTAACTTCACCTGGGTGGTTAGATGAAAAGATAAGATTCTAATTTTAATTATCATCATTGATCAGAGCGCTTCTAACCCCTAATTTTCTATTTATATGCTCAGCCACATAAAAAAACACCTGCTATTTTTGAGTCCTATTTCTACAATATAGAGTTCAAGTCTAATTGTATTTATTCGATTGAAAAATGTGGACTATTAGTCATACAAATCTGCGGTTTAAAGGATTTCATATCTAAAATTAAGTAGAAAGGTATGTAGTCAAAATACGTGATTTTAAAATGGGGTAGAGAATAGAGATTTGTGTTGTGCCCCCGGACGTGCTTTGGAAGATTACCGTGAGATAACGAAGACGGAAACTAATGAATTTGTTTTGGCTAATGAGGTTAAATTCTTGTGTTACTCACTCGTACAATTTTTATAAGCTTTTTTAATAAATAACTCACTATTTATAGGTGCAAGAGATTGCTGTAAGCGATGAGGTCTATTGTACCATTACGTTTAATGCCTTTTTAATAAGTTATAATTCATTGTATATTGTGCAATAAAGCTATATCTATCATCATTTAAAGATCATCATGTTCATCATCAGCCTATAGCAGTTCACTGCTGGACTACTACCACTGTAGACTACTACCAATGAGCACCATATTTAAAATACTTACCTTCTTTTATGTTACTTGAAGATGGAACAAGCACATGGTCCACCTGATGTTGAGTGGTAACCATTACCTATCACAAAGCATTGCAACATAGATCACGTTTTTTGAAACGTGCTCTACGATGCAACGCCCTGTGTCCATCAACTTGAGGCATGATGATGATAAGCCTCTTGTGCCTGTAATTTTACCGGCACCTTCACTCTTCAAACCAAAACAGCACAGCTGCTTTACGGCAGAAATAGGCATGGTGGCAGTACTTCCCCGGACGAGCCCCCCACAAAGAACTCTACTACTACTAAAACCTCTTATATAGATGTAGCATTTAAGTTACCTACCGACGAGGCATTGTTTGTTAATACGTTGACTGCAGATGAGTACGCACAGCTGCTAGAGCACAGGAGCCTGATTCTCAGCAATAGATTTTTAATGTCACGTCAGATATAAAACTGTATGAAAATTTTACAGTACTTGTGATATATTTCTATCGTGATAATTATAACTATTGCCGACAATCGGGCCCCAGTTGTGTACTAGCACTCAAAGTGTTATACATTATACTTAAGTTTTTTCAAGTAATTTACTATGTTGCCCAGATGCCAAACTTCTGTTTGGTATACTTTTGAAGTTTATGTACCTAGTTAAGCAAAGCACTTTTTTAAATATTATAATCAAAGTATTTTATACTAGCTTTTCCCCGCGGCCTTACTTGCGTTAAAAGTTATTTTTTACTTGAGAACTGAAGGATTTTTTTATGGGTACAATGTATAAAAAAGGGTAAAATGATACCCTAATGTCATTTTACCTACTTATGTAATTTTTTGTACCCCTGTCAAAGTGTATGTGACCCTTCATGATGATCTGTTGAGTAGTCAGGACGTGAAAGCGTAAAAAAAAAACTCACTAACGCATTTATAATAATAGTTAGGACTAGTTATGATAGAAATAACACACCAAATAAGTTAAAGGTACCTTACGTTTCCAGAGTTTAAATTACGTACTGGTATAACTGTAGAACAAGGAAATTATTGAATTTGGTACTTGAATTACGTCATTGTTCTACGAATTGTGTTTATCAAAGTTGAAAGCGAAATGGTGCCAACTAAATACTGAACCACAGTTTTGTTTACAGAAAAAAATATGATTCTATAACGCTAAATGTTGGTATTTATTGTCATATTCACATATGTCTTATTAGAAGTAGAGCTCATGCGAGGAAGTACTACCAATATGCCTATTTCTGCCGTGAAGTTGCATTGTTGGGTTTTGATCTTAAGGGTTTAGTAGGTACCTAAAATTATAGGCACATGAGAGTTGAGATCTTCATGCCTCAAGTTGATGAACGCAGGGCGTTGCATCGTAAGTGGCGTTACAATCATCCGTGACCTACGAAGGAATACTTTGTTATAGGTAATGGTTACCACTTACCATCAGGTGGGTCATGTGCTAGTTCCATCATTAGGTATCATAAAAAAAGTTCTCCTGTTTGTAAACTGCTCATTTCTCTTACGTGTTACTTACATATCTGTATTACAAGAGATATATGGGAAAAAATTACATTTGGCTCTTCAAAACCACAATGAAAATTAAAATAAACCAAAACAGGGGTCAAAAACTCGGCATATGCAAGGGTAGGGTTGCACTTGTCACAAAAATATGGATGTAATTGAATATGCTGATTAGAAAGACCGCATAGGGATGTAACTTGTTATTCATCTGTGACAGTACCAAGTTCATTAAAAAGATTAGGAATGTGTAGAGCAGCCCATGCAATGAAGAAAACCAACTATAACAGCCTGCGCACATTGGACGACAAACGTCAGCGATTAGACGCTACGACAAGCTGCGGGGGTCAATTTTCGTACATTTTGTTCTAAGCTCCGCACACACGGCGATAATCGCAACAGCAAGATATGACAGACGCTCGCGACTAAGCGCGACGACAAAGCGTCGCTCGTGTTTGCGAGGTTTGAAAATGTTTGTTTCATACTTGGATACGTTATTATTATTATAATTTAAGATCCTAGCTCTTTTCGGTGTAGTGATGCAATTCTCTCCACTAAGCTCTTTCCATTGCTGTCTCTTTCACTTCCTTATACGACATGACGGCGAACTTCTCTTTTATCTGGCTCATGTAGCTTATTCTTGGTCTTCCTCTTTCACGCTTTCCTTTTACCTTTCCCTTGATGATGTGTCTATTGAAGCTGTCATGTCGCATAAGGTGACCATTCATTTTTCATCTTCTGTTTTATATGGTTCAATACCCTTTTCTCATCCACTCATTTAATAATTTCTCGTTAGCTTCTCAGTCCAACTGATCATCGCCATCCTCAAAGAACTTGGAAAGGAAACTTTTAAAATAATTATAACTACTTAGATTTATTATTATTATTTTTAATGGCTGAGGTATATTCTCTAAAAAAGAGATTTCACAAAGTTACTGGAACTAAAACATATAAAACAGATCATCCAGCACTCAAAAGCATACAATTTGGTTCTACGGACAATGTATCCAGACAATACACAAAGATTAGCCAATAGAGTAGTTCTTGAACAATAAAGAATCTACTATTTATCTAATAAATTATCTATGTATAAAAATAACAGTGGTAACTAAGTTTTTGTGAGTAATCCTAATTCGACTTGGGTATACATAGGCAGAAACATGACCTTGTAATGTATGTAACCGACCCTATTGAAAATGAAATATAGATGGCCTAATTTCAAAAGCTTATTACCTCATTAAACAGAAATTTTACTACCTGTGTTTTCGGAAATGACACATTATACATACAATTTAATAGATAGCGAACCGTTAATTGTCTCATTAGTTAATTAAACTCGCTTAAAGGTAATGTTGTGAATGAAATTAGCAAGATGTTGCGAGTAAACACTCATTAAACTACTTATGTAGGTACTTACTGAAATGGTGTTTGTTTAAGTAATTTAAAGTGTTATTGCAATAAAAGTGACTAAGGATGAAAGTTGTAGGTACGTGTCCTTTTGCTCTGAAAAGGATAATCGGATCCATAATGTTTTTTATATCGAAGCTATTAGGGGTTCCAAGCTCCACCTTTGGAACTCTAATCAACTTCACCACCCGTATAGCAGGTGAATGTTGCTGAATAACAAACGGGGTACTGGCAGCAGCGAGCTGACAGCGGCATAGCGCAGTCTAAAACTGGTATAGCTAAATTCCCTGATAGCCGGCAGGCGCGGCAGCATCGGCGTTGCGAAAAGCGGTACCTACCCTGCAGCGTGGGGATTATTGGCATATAAATATCCCCCATATCCCCTTCATATATTGGGAGGCCTATGTTCAACAGTGGACTGAATAGGCTGGTGAAGTTGTTGTTGTAAGGCGGAATATTGTATACAAAGTTTACAAGTAAGTAAGTATATCCAATGTTTTGAAAAAAGAGCTCATTAAAAATACATTCAATCTTCAGCCTGCATAGAGATTTCCAAGATAATAAGTGATTAAATTATTGTTGAATATGAGAGGTCAATACCTAGTTGATTAATTAACGGTATTTTGGAAAAGGTGTTCTAGAACTACCAACGTGTATTTGTATCAGAAATTGAGAGGCCTATATTTCTTACCAGGATCTTGGGATAGGACGGCTTGAACCAACGTGTATTTGTTTCATACCAGTGTCGACTCCACACCTTTATTGTCCCCCAGGATACTGCAGCTCCCTTTGCCACCGCCGCCACAATGCCTTCTTACTCTATCATTTTACTTTGGTCATGGTGCTTGAATTACGTAATTAGCGGTAGCTTTTGGGGTACTTTAACGAGCATTTTGGATTGCTGTTTTCATACCTTTATTTCTTAGTCATATTTATATTATAAAGTATACATCCAAAGGTTGTCTGGAAGAGATCGCTATTAGCGATAAGACCGCCCATTGTACCTTTTCGTTTTAATTGTAATGTTTCTGCAAATTGTATTTTTTAATTTGGTGTACAATAAAGAATTTATCTATCTATCTATCTATCTATCTATACCTACTTAATGTATTTCAGGGTATTGGTGTCAACATTTATCTATAGCTTCACAATGTTTTAAAAATTTAAAGTGTACATACTTACTGTACAATAAACATTAATATAAAATACTCATCATCAGCCTATAGCAGTCCACTGCTGGACATAGGCCTCCCCTACTGAGCGCCATTGCGCCCTGTCCTGAGCTCGACGCATCCAGCTTCTACCAGCAGCCTTTCGCAGAATAAATCATCACCCCACCTGGGCGGAGGGCGTCCTACATAAATACTCATAACGTATCTTTATTCCTAAAGTTGGCTACAACTCTAGCTCGGTAGTTCCAATTTTTCGGTCGGCTTGTTTGTACCATGGAATTACCATTAGTACTACGACCTCCTTGGCTTATACTAAGACTGGTCGAATTATTTACGGAGTCAAACTTCAGAGGCATAGATTCGTTGAGAGTACTGTATTAAGGGTCACGGCCCCACGGGCCATGTAGATATAAACTTTTTGGTTACTTTACCATCAGTCCCAAAATTGTTAGGCATAGACAATAATGCTGGTATGAATTAGTCACAGATATAGAAGAGAACTAAATAAAGTCTTAAAATTCAATACGGCTGATCTCTACTTTCTTATGTCCAATATCATCAGTTAGAAAGGGATGCATACATACATCAATGCGACTTAAAAAAGTTAATCGTACCAGGGCGCTCGAACAAATTTCTATGCAGGATCATACAAATGCCCTGGTACGAAGTCGCAGAAATCGCATTGAGATAAAGTATGCATCCCTTTCTAGCAAATTATATATACCTAGACTTAATAAAGTAGAGATCAGCTGAATGAGTTGACGTTCAGGGGGGTGATCGGCTATCTCTGTTGCAAACAGAAATGGTTGACACCGATCCTGTTTTAACAAACTTTGACATTTCATCCGTCTAAATTCAATGAATGTCAATTGACAAACTGTCATAGTTTGTTAAAACAGGATCGGTGTCAATCATTTATGTTTGCAACAGAGTTAGCCAATCACCCCGCAGAGCATAGTCAATGTTCAGGTTGTGTTTAGTTGTCTTCTATATATGTGGAATTCGTTAATAGAGATGCAAAGATAAAAGATAAATATTATTTATTCACTGAATTTATGTAAAGAGAGATAGATGTAGAGGCAAAAAATACATTGTAAGAAAAGGAAGTGGTGTGAAGCCTTCTCTTCTTATCATCTTTCATTTTGGTCACGGACTTGAATTAGCTAATTAGTGGAATTATTGGAAGTTGGTTCTCGCCGTGTTATCGTATGCCACAGCGAATAATAAGCTTGACGAATTCACGCCGCAATGCGTAATCCACTCAATTTTTGGTGCTTAGCGTATTGGGAGGTAGGGTAGGCGGAGCAATATTTTTTTCTAGCTTTACCGATGAATTTCGGACCACATAAAATTGATTTCTAATCCAAAGTGGTAATTCTGAAACAAAATTACTATAATTTAAATTTTTAAAGTTTTGGTTTTTCCTAATTTTCTATATTTCCTACACCACTATTAAGGGGAACAAAACAAAAATAGAGTCAAATCGGTTGAAAAATTTTCGAGGTTTTGCGAGAGTACAGACGGCAATTATTTTTAACATATATCTAAAGCCGCTTTCTTTTCTCTGAAGATAAGTTTTCTTAGTTGATGTCAATTTTTTACCAAGGATAGGTATCCTTGGTAAAAAATAGGTAGGTAGGTACCTAATCGATTGAACATAAATCATTATCATCAACATCTTTATCAGCCTGTAGCAGTCCATTACTGAACCTAGGCCAGGCCTCTCCTAATGAGCGACAAAAATAAATCCCACAAAATCCACTTAATTTTTATTTTTTATTTTTCATGAGTTATAGTGAACCTGTTGCGCTAATAAAAAATTCAATTACCAACAATTGGTCACAAGTGCGACCTATATTCATCACACATTGTCAAATTCAACCCCACTTTATACCAACCCTTATATATGAACATTTGGCATAAGAGCGAATACAATGGATATCAAAAGCATAAAAAACATCCGCGGTTATCTATTAGTATCTTGTTACGTTGTATTCACAGATGTTGCTCTAGAGATACAATAATAAACTGAATACAATACTACAAAATGAATAGCAACAATTTCTTCGTAGTTTAATTTATTTTGTTGTAGAGAAATCCAATCAAACTGATTCAATATAACGATAATTAATAAATATTGCTGGATTAACATTGTTTCTAATTTGTTACTAATTGAACAAACATTTCAGATACATTACATAAACTTTCGTCTGTTAATATTAGTAGGCTATATTGTTATACCACTTTATCCATCTTAAAACTCATCAAAAATATATTTTTTACTATAAAGTTAAAGGTAAATCAATGTACAAAAATAATATAAAAAACAGTAAAAAATATATCCAAAATGGTGGACCACCGACCGCGGGGCAAGGCTCAAACGGTTGGTGACTAGGGCTGCAGTGAGAGAACCCTCCGCACAATGCGTGCTGAGTCCAGGAGAGCCGCCTTTTGTATGTGACCCTTGATCCAGCTGCTTACCGAGAGCCTCAGATACTGGTCAAGGCTTTTCGCTTATTTTTATTATTATTATCAGCCTTCAATGTCCCACAGCTGTCGGAACAGAATTTAGTGAGTTCAGTCGGATAAAGTATAAATAAATAAATAATGAAAAGCTTTACAACCTAACATCACACATCGCACATTGCATAGATAGACCTGAATTGTACATCGGCCTATTCAAGTCCACGATTTTATTTCATAGCAGTTAAACTTTCGATTCACTAACATAACTTCATTCATTCTTGCAAAGTTAACTTATTCTATTTTACAATAACTCCTTTGTAAGAAAGTACTTACATAAACCGGAGGGCGAATCGAAAAAGAAGTTCACGTATCATGAAAAATTTGTGCCGTTCAGAAAGGAGGTTTCCAATTCGTCGGAATCTTTTTTAGTAATATGTACGCAAATGAGAAGTTCTCGAAAGCTTGATTTGCAGCTTTTAATCATTAGTTGTATGTAGTAAAAAAATACATCCTGTATCTCTTAGTATCTACGTACTTATTTATTGTAACACAAATGTTACAATAATCCCTGTGGCAACATTGCTGGCACGGACGGAAGTTGTTGTTTTGAGAAAAAATATTCTGCTACAGTCGTAACTTTACCTGAGTCTAAAGTTGGATTCCGTTAAACAAATAAGAGCGGTTTTAATTCCTACAAATGAGACAGGATAAGAGTTTCAACGGAGGATACTTGAGAGTTTTAATGCCTGTTTGCACAAGCCTACTTTTAGTTTTATTGTCTTAGGTCTGATTATCCAGTAAAGCTTATCCACTGAATTAAAAAAATGTATTGTTCTAATTTGAAATTATCTGACAGATAGTGGTCATTCATTCTTTGTTTAAAATACCTACTCTTTTGACATTTGTTTTTAATTTTGTTTATTTGCACGCCTTGATGAGGCAAAATGTACAGGATACTTTTTAAAATTATTAAATTGACATTATGCTAAGGGCTAATGAACTTAAATTTTAAGCAAATAAATAAATGATTATTAATCTTATGAATATGATGAATGGCTTCTAGGAGAGTTTTCCACAATTTCGCAATCTAAAAGATAGTGGTATTTATTCATTCTTTATTCAATGGCTTCTGGGATAATATATCATTTTCCTGCCTTTAACTTTTTTTCTTCAACTCAGCTCTATCAGCCGTCAAACCTGTGCCCACTCCTTTCATCCTCATATCCTCCTCTTTCACGATATCCAAATCTCGTCTTCCAGTCATATTGATATTCATCACTCTAGTCGCACAGCTTTCAATCCTCCTGACTTTCACTTCACTTCTTTATTAAATGGCTTCTGGGATAGTTATCCACAATTTCGCCAGTATCAAGTATAATAATTGTTCATAATAATATGAGGCAACGTAGTACGGTTTATAAGTCCAGTCGTCCAGTCTTCGGTCAGGTCCTGTTTTCTGCTGTAGCCATGGTGACTATAACAAAAAACGATCGGCGCACAATTTTCTTCATCAGAGAATTCCCATTCAGTCTTCTTTTATTCCATTTCACTAATACTTGTGTCTTTTATCTAACAACGATATACATTAGAAAAACACTAGAAAATAAAATTTAATAAAATTGACAACCGTCGTTCAAGATGAAAAAAATGGTGTCCTCAATCCTCCTCTCATGAGACATCTAAATCTGACTGACATGGTTCTCATGTCATCATGTGTCTACCACTCCTCTACTTAACTGTCACAGGTGCCACTTTAAATTAGTTAGCAAATATTGAGCAGTCCAAAACTGACAAAAACACAAGTTAGAAGGCTCCGTGAAGAGGCAGTGACGTGATGGAATGCAAATAGCTTAGCTTAATCGTAATCGCTCTTTGACTACTTACCTCAAAGAACTGATAAGTATTGGGATGAGTACCCTGACTCATCAGCTGCTTAGAATATTGTTTACGACGGGCTTGAATTTTATTATGTAGACTGCATCTTTGCTTACCATCCGGCGAGATGTGGTCAAATGCAAGCCTATTCAATACGCAAAAAAAATATCTATGTTTAGATATTTTTTTACACCTTTATACAAGGAAAGAAACATCCCTCTAAATTTCAGATCTTTGGTTTGTTGCCACTAAACTCCGCAAAGGCTGAACAGATTAAGACGAAACTTGGAATATACATAGTTTGTGACCTGGATTAACATAAGACTACTTTTTGTCCCGGTACCTAGAGAGCGGAGCCGCGGGTGGAAACTAGTAATATTTTAAATGGCGAAAGTTTGTGTTTACATAAACTAACGTGTGTGAGTTTTCGTGTTTTTTATGGTTTCATTTAATTTTAATTATAAACAATTTTACAATCTTATTTGATTACCTATTGCCTAAAAACAAACTTTCAATTATATTTTGAAGGCTATTAAAGTAATAATGTTTTTTTCCCATACAAAATTTCAGATTAAACTAAGTAAATATTTTTATAAAATTATGTTCCTGTATGTTAAGCTTTAAATGGATATTTATATAGTATAAGTGTTTAGATAAACAAAAAAAAGTCTTAGACCTATACGTAAGTACATACTTAGGTATAGATTTAAGACTTTTAAATTGTACAATATTGTTGTAGGTACTTTAAGTACCTAGATACCTTTTAATTAGGTTAAGTTTTGCTACATCCTTTAAACAGGGTGCATAGAACTGAACACTATAGTTACTAAGTCTTAGGCTGCAATAAATAGACTGAATATAGTCCCATCGTCGACCTCATCCTTGCCCACACAAGCCTCGAGGTCAAGAGCTGGCCCATAGTAAATAAAAAATAAGAATACTGAATACTGGTTTTTTCCCCATTCAACTTCTTACCTGAAAGGATGAGATGAAACTTGGAATATACATAGTTTGTGACCTGAAGGAACAAGATATCGTTATCATTACGTTTTGTCCCGGTACCACGCGCCCGTTAGCGGTCAGATAATTTAGATGTGCCGGTGCTAGGCTGCGCTATGCCGCAATCAGCCGGCAGCCAGAGCCCCGTTTGTTAGTTAGTAGGGTACACGGGCAGGAGAGGTTGGATTGAGTTCCGAAGGTGGCGGTTGGAACCCCTTACACCCCAAAACATTTTTTTCTATATATTGAATAGGCTTGCGTTTGACTACATTTCGCCTCATGGTAAGCGAAGATGCAGTCTACGATGGAGTACGCTTGCCAAGAAGAAACCTGTTCCTAGAAGATGCCCATGTTATAATATTATTATTAATTTTTTGATGTTATTTTCCATAACTAATTTACTTTGACATAAAATCTACCTCATTCATGACATATTATGTGACTAATTATTATTTAAGTAAGTTATCTTGTTTTTTGTTTTTTTATTTTTTGCTATTTTATAATATTAATAATAACTAACTATAGACTTAAGATATTACTGTACGACTAAGGTACTCTATTGAATTGGGTATGCCCGTAATAATAGATGTACTTGTTTTTTAAATAAAATAAAATAAATAAATAAATAATTATCGAGGAACACGTACTCGGGTAGAGCGTGGCGGACTTAAAACTTAACATACATTAGACTGCTTTTTCTCCCAGCGAGCGGAGCCGCGGGCGGAATCTACTATCATCATCATCATTAGCATATAGCAGTCCAGTGCTGGATATAGGCTTCCCCAGTGAGCGCATTATGCCCATATAATATATCTATAGAGACAAATATATATAGAGAAAGTATCTAGTATTTCTTTCTATAAACACTATTAGGTATAACGAATTCAGAGAATTCCAGGTGCGCTGAAACTCAACACCTACAAATCGTAGGTATCTGTCAATATAATAACTAAGTACACATGTGTTCATGTTACAACTATTGTAAAGAAAAGGCAAACGATTGCCAAGTGGTTTTGTATAATAGAAAAAGGAAGATCGGTCGGTGGCTACATCGAAATTATTTCCTGTTTGGGGCTCACCCTGCGAGCAAATCTGTAACGAAAATATCGTATTACGATTTGTACAGTTGCTTTATGACAGTTGGCTCACTACACACAAATGATAGTTTGAATTGTATGAGCGGTCCACCCACTGCTGGGCAAAGGAATCCCTTTGATTATGTCACTTGTCTCAATCTTGCGCTAGTCTGAACCAGGTGCCGCTCACGGTTTTTTTTATATCGTCAACCCATCTCTCTGGATTTTTTTTGTTTTACATGTAGGTATTATTTTGGATATGTTGATTATACCTAGCGATTTTTTTTTCTAATGAGTGGACAAGTTCTGGGCAAATGCTGTCAAAGCTTTCCTTGATACGGCCATTTGAAAGAACATGATAGGGTGTTTTCTATGTATATTAAGTATGTTTTTACTATATTATGTATATAAGTAGTATATCAGTCACATAATACAATCTCTGCTTAGTTTGGGGCTACATGATGCTGTGTGATAGCGTCCTGCATTATTTATATATACAAAATATTCTAACAACCGACAGGCCGCGCACACGTTCAGAAATTGAAGGATCCGGGCGTCCGACACCTGTGAACAAAATCAAATGTTGGACAGACGTTTTGCGAACCGTATGTCTGCGGCCACGCGTAGGTGACTGTTGTGTGATATGTAAAATCTACGATTGTGTGACTAATTATAGACATTTAGATTATATTTGGACAGCTTGACGTCATCATCATCATCAATCATAACAGTCCTCCTGGACATTTGGCCTCCCCCAATGAGCGCCTTTGCACTCTATCTTCAGTTGGATGCATCCAGCTTCTACCAGCAGCCTTTCGCAGATCGTCACTCTATGTAACCGGACGGCTTAAAGTAGGAAAAGTTAAATAAAATTATTGTTTTAATTTTTTTAAACCATTGTTTGGTAAAATTTCCCTCATTTAACAGTAAATATCGATACCCCTCAATACCAACCTTCTCAAAAATACACTGTTACTGTTATAATTAATATAATGAATGATGGTAATGAACTAACTTCTCTCTTCCCAGCTGTGACTCATTGAATGCGCGGATGTTCTTGAGATTTGGTCGATGTTTTTTTCAATGTTTTTGTACTTTTTGGCAGGCATTAAGACATATTAAATGACTGCGGCAAGCTGAGGCCAATTAAATGATTGTACAATGGATGGTGGGCGGGCAACAGTTCCGACCGGAAAGGATCGATCGGTGTACAGTCAGTCGAAATATGATGCCGTGTGGACCCACCTGTACCTATGACACGAAATGCAATTGCAGTAGGTATACCTTTTAGTATATGTGGGTGCTTATCAAACTACTCTCGACGGCCTCTGTGGCGCGGTGGGCGAAGGTCCGCTTAGGACGCCGAAGGTTGCGGGTTTCATTCCCGTCGCGGGACAAATGTTTGCATTATTTGCAGATATTTGTCTCAGGTCTGAGTGTTTTATACGTATAATATGTATGTATTGAAATAAAAAATGTATTTAAGTATTATAATATCAGTAATGTGATTCCCATAATACATGCTCTGCTTAATTTAGGGCTACATGACGCTGTGTGATAGTGTCTAGCATTATTACTAGCATTATTTAGTACGAGCCTCGAACATGATGCACGAGAAGTAACACGCGCCTTTAGAGCAAGTGTGTGCTCAGCACTCAAAGTGTTATACACTGGACAGTATACACTAGATATAAGCACGTTGACTGCGGACCTCGCACATGACGTTTCGCGCAATGCACGAGAAGGAGCAGCATTTTCAGCACTCAAAGTGTTATACACAAGATATTATATAGCACGTTGATTGAGGGCCTCACAAATGACGCTCCGCGCAATATAGCTCGCGCGAGGACCAACACGCACCATAGAGCAAGTGTTTTTTCAGCATTCAAAGTTTTAAAAAAGCCCGTCTAAAATACTATACTATATATATAAATACTTTTACAGGGAGGTCCAAACCAATGTTAACTGGAGGAAAAGTAAGTATATAGCAAAATCATTGAAGACTAGCTGTCTCGCGACAACCGCAAACGCCTGTTAAAGGAAAGCATTATACAGCACAAGTATGCTGTAAAATGTTTCACAAATACGGTAATTTTACGCGGAACTCGTTATAGGTATAGAGAAGTTCAAAAACTTTTTTATTTTTCATTTTAATAAAAATGCATACACAGGTTTTGTTTTCTTGTATGATCTGGGTATACTACTGACCTAAATACCAAAAATTGCCATTTTGTATTATGTATCTTGTGTATCGTACCAATAAGGTCAATGAATTCCTTTAATATTTTTGGTACTTTACCTCCAGATCTCAATGGTTTGGATCAGTCCTTGTATATAAAAAAACTGATGGTATTCATAATCATTTATTTAATTCTCTCGAGGGTTTTCAAGGTTACAAGAATTCAGTAGGTGCAATATAGCAGGTAGGTTAGGTACCTACCTGCTAGCTAAGTTTTGCAAGTTTTGGAAGACATGTAGGTACTTAGGTACTTGCAAAAATTAAAGGTAGGAACTTAACTTTAATTGGTTTTGCGAGAAACCGGTGCCTGTAATGGGTTTATAATAAACTTGTAGTTACCAGTGCCCCACTCTGCTAGTTAACTATTAGAATAAGATTAACTCAAGGCAAATAGTAGTTAGGCACTATGAAGGAAAGTTACGCTTATGAGAATTCTCACATGAATTGTAAAAATGTGTGAATGTAAGCTGTCTGATGAGATGTGTTTGAAACGACGACGACCAAATTTAGTGGACACGTACGTGATCTCGGAACGCGAAGGCTTTATCGAGTCAGCTCGACCCGAAAATTCACCCAATAATGTAGCCGTAGAGTAACAAAACCTAAGTGAGAATTGTACCCTTAATATTTCTGCTTTATCGTGAAGGTATGCAGTTCCCACTAAAATATGACCGTGCGTGTCGCTGTGACGATTTGTGTGCAACCGTTCGCATTTAGCGTACGTTAGCTAAACAAGTGCATAATTTAACTTCTCTTTGAATATATTTGAATACCTAATACCCGTTTGAATCGGCCTTGGGTTCCGATAGACTTTATACCACAGCGGGACTACTAATTACATCCAAAACTGTAGCCGTGTTAACAGTAAAAAAGCCATATCGGTATGAAAGACGCGATCGAAAAGGCTGAATATAAACGTGTAACGAGGAGTAGGTCACGTAGTTTTTATCTTTGACCTTTGACATAGGGAAAAAGAACTTTCAATGATTCCGTGATACTGTAGCTCGGTGTAAGCCAACCTCACCTGCACGTGGTGCACCCTGCTAAATAACGAAGGGAGCTACATCGGCACAGACAGCTAAATTCCCTGGCAGCCGACGGGCAGCAGTGTCGGTGGTGTGAGAAACTGCCCTGCAATCACATGGGCATTATGCCCTTTATGTGATCCGAAACGTGGACACTCACAGTACGGCTAGTCCATCAGTTTAAAGTCACTCAGCGAGCTATGGAACGAGCTATGCTTGGAGTTTCTCTGAAGGTAATGCGACATAGAACTAAAGTTGTTGACATAGCTCAGAAAATTAGCAAGCTGATGTGGCAGTGGGCTGACCATATCTGCCAAAGAACCGATAACCATTGGGGTAAACGAGTTCTTGAGTGGAGACCGCGGCTCGGCAAACGTAGTGTAGGACGCCCTCCGGCCAAGTGGGGTCACAATTTGCGTAAGGCTTCTGGTAGAAGCTGGATGCGTCGAGCTCAGGACAGGGCGCAATGACGCTCATTAGGGGAGGCCTATGTCCAGCAGTGGACTGCTATAGGATGATGATGCCCTTTATTAGGGGAGGCCTATGTCCAGCAGTGGACTGATATAGACTAGTGTAGTGTGTGGTGTAGTAGCTTGGTGCAGTTTTTAATCATTGGTGAAGGAACATAGAACATTCACATATTCGTAACGGATTTTTGCTTTGCGACACGAACGCCGACCGAAGCGCGACGTAACGCAGCAATTTACGGTACGGTAACGACGTCACGTACGTGGATTACGTCGTGGCCTATACCGATGCGTTTTTTTATGAATAACACAACAGTAGGTGTGTTGAACAGTAGGTGGTGCCTGTCTAAATTAGAGGAATATTACAATAATTTCTATTAAAACTTATGTGTGGCATTAGGCTAATATTATTCATAGATAACTTGATACACACACACTCTTTAATAGGAGAGAGGCGGATGGTACAATAATGAACTTCTGTTGGCGTAAATATAATCGGAAGTTAGGCTGCGCCTGTGGGTGATATTGCACAATCAAATTTACATAATATTATAAAACGTGGTTTAAGTGGCATTGAAAATAATTACACACATAAAAGAAGAAAGATCTTTAATCATTTTGATATTTATCTTGATGAACTTTTTTTTTATTTTCATTATTTATTGGTATTTTAATTAAACTAACTAGAGGTTTTTTGGTACATATTAGGCACTCGCTTTCATCCTTGGAGTACGCTAAGATTCTACTCTACCCATAAATTTAGTATATTACCTAAGTAGATGACCTAAGGGATCTTAGTTTAGTTGATAAATAAACAGCGGCCTAATCAGCGGCCAAAGATAGTTTGACAAAGTGCTTGACAAATTTTCAAATCCAAAAAGTTTATCATAATCTTCCTTTTTTCTATTCATTAATGTTTCATGTATAGCCGTCCTTGTTTGTATCTTAACTGTAAATAAATACAAACTCTTTGACTCTACCACTAACCACGTAATTTTATTACCTAAGCGTATATTTTCAAGGAGCTATCAATGACATCATGATGTCTCATTATGATTAGAGACGTTGGCTCAGATTTTTTTCTAAAATAGATGTGCAAAAAGTTTGTCTATACTGAATCATTCATGACTAGATAAGAGAAAGAATTAGTGTCGTTTTTTTGAATGAAAAAAAGAGGCATCCGTCTTATTGATGCACATGTGCGAACATACTAAGGTTGTCAATCTAAAAGTGGTTTTATTTCTGAGATTCGTTTGGCCATTATTCTGGTATTAACCTATTTCCATGATTATATATCATATTAATAATTTATCAAAAAAACACTTTTGCTATGTGTGGACGAATATTTAATAAAATTCCTGATGAGATGAAAAATCTACCAACTGGGTTATTTACAAGAAAATTAAAATTGTGGCTCATTGAAAAAACTTTCTACAGCGTAGATGAATTTCTCAACACAAAAATTAAACCATAAGTTGACACTTAACAATTTCAAAACTAAATTTTGCATGCCAATTGTATTTGGTGAAATATGAGAATCCTGTACCATAGCACTTAAGAACTTTGTTACCATATTTAATAAACCATTTCATTTAATTTTTTTTCATTTCAAAAATGAACAAAAGAAATCATTTTCATTAAAAAAATGGTCTGTCACGTACATCCAATGTTTTCCACGTCATTTGTTAGACAATACGAGCACAGCGCAGTGAAGAGTGCGTGAATGGTGCTGAAATTCAATTTACGCGGAAGGGTAGCCTCACGCAAGAACCTTTCAGCTCCTGTTTCAGCTGACGTTTTTGTGCCGTCCAATTTCGCGAGATGGCGCTAATTTCCACGGGAATTTTCCACTTGCAAATTCCTTAGGAGGAGGATTCTCATGAATCTTTGTTACTTACAAAATAAATTATAAAGATAGGAAATTTACTAAGTACACTTTAATAAGTACAGCGCCAGAGAAAGTTTACTAAGTACACTTTAATAAGTGCAGGATTTCCTGCTTAAAGTGTACAACAACTCATGGTGTGTCCCTTGGTACTTAGTAAAAAAAAATTAAAATGATGGATAAACAAAAATGTTTGAACGGAATAAATAATTAATATGGTAGGTAAAGGGCACTTTTTTTAAAGTATTGAAAATATGAATAACGTTTCTGTTTAACTACCTAACTTATTTAATTTTGAAACTTTGTGCCACTAGATGAATGTGGCAAAATTGTACGATTTCTAGAACGCGGTGTTGAAAACTTTCTGCATCTCTAAATGTGATAGGTCGTTTGCTGTTTGAAATATCCACACCACCATTCGGAACGAGGGACCTCAAATCTGTGCCTGCGTAGTACAAGTTTAGTTTTAAGGGCACGTTAAGCTATGCCCTAGTCATACCAGTTAGGTACCATAAGTTTTTGGAGGCCTTCGCATATGTGCTTTATAAACACTAACAGTGAATTCAATTATTTTTTTATTAAATTGCATAGCAGCATTATAAAAATCAATTTATATATTTTCCGTTAGGTTTATTCAATCTTTGGTTGCGTAAACAAATAGGTAAGTACCCCTTGATTAAACTTTCGAGACACAATGCTTCTGCCATATTACTTGATTGCATTACTGGTTCATTCTTATTCTAACGCAGCGAACTTATAAAATATTAATCTATTCTCAATAATATAAGGTATTTGATTCTGAAAATAATTACTTTCATTTTAATATCCACCATATTGTCACAATAATCGATATTGAGTTCAAAAAAGTAATTGAATATTAATTGCAGTATTATGTATTCAAAATAAAGATTCAGTTTAATTACCTAACGTGCCGTTCTCTTGACGTTTATACCGGACTATATAAGGTACTAAAAAGTTTTGTGGCCGAATTACTAAGAATTAACACAAAGCCTGAACATGACATAAGCCCATGAAACATTTATCCTATATGAAATGTACGCGAACGATTAGTTTTTCGTTTATAACTGTACTTATTGACATTGTAGAGAAATAAACTGTAGCATATGTGGTAAGTTGGATGGTAAGCTATTATCATCATTTTTATCAATTTTTATTTGTTTTAATTTTATTTAAGAACATTAATCAAAATCTATTCAGTATTTATCGCACCAAATCATTAAAAATATACAGACACAAAATTCTTCGATCAAATTTTTTTTTCCGTTATAGCTTTTTTACGCTTCACTGAATACACCTTAAAAAATTATAAGTACAGATTTTTTTGTGTGTCTCGTTTGGTGCAGAGGGGAATGGGATATTATAGAGGCAAAGATAAGCTAAAAAACACTAGGGTGGATTTTATGAAACATTGTATCAGAAAAATGTCATCAGACAGTTTCAAAAATAAGTACTAGGTGTTTGAGTTGTTACGCTGCCTGAAGATTTCCAAAATGGCTTGACGGCTAAAAAAGCCGAGATCAACATCTTAAAGTGCCTTCCGGAGCACCGAATCACTCAGATCTAAGATCACGGTCACTCATCCAAGTAGTGACTGGACGGAATGTTGCTTAACCAAGAGGATTTGCTTTATAAGCACAGAAGAGAGACACACGACAAGAGCTTCTTAAAAAATTAGACTGCAATTTGATAATTATGTTGTTAAAGTAATAGAGTTTGAAGTTTGAACATAGAGTTTGGACATAGAGTTTGAATATAGAGTTTGAACATAGAGTTTGAACATAGAGTTTGATCATAGAGTTTGAACATAGAGTTTGAACATAGAGTTTGAACATAGAGTTTGAACATAGAGTTAAAAGAGAGCATCGGACAAGTAACGAGTGTTCTTTTAAGATAGGCCATCTCTCTAGAGACAGAGCTGAACGCAGCTGGCCATATACGAGTATCAGTGTTTAATAGCCACCCTTTAAGGAAAATTTTTAATTGCCTAATCTTTAATCTGAAACCAGGAGGTCTACAAGATGATACATTGTAAATTGAACCGGTTGGCCCTGGAGACAGGTGTGGCTATTACTGTATTTATTATAGTTACAAGAACTTGGAGAGGCATGCTGCGCGAAAAGAGTTTTGTTGATAGTGGTATTAGCTTTAGTGGTGGGAGGGCTCCGAATCGGTTACAGATATGATTGCTATCAAACCTTGCTAATTGTTACTAGAATGGTCTATCATTATTATTCATAGTGCACAGCAGGATTTTCTGTTGCCATTAATGGACTGTTTTGTAACATCCTACAAATAAATAATGGACAATATCACACAGCATCGTCTAGCACCAAACTAAGCAGAGCTTGTTTTATGAGAACCCTATGACTGATATACCTGCAACGAATATATATTTTTTAAATACTTACATAGAAAACAGCCAGACTACGACACTAAAACAGACAGATGTATGGATGAATGTTTGTTATTGTTTCACGCAAAAACTACTTAATGGATTTGGGTGAAACTTAGAATATGCACAATTTGTGACCTGGATTAACATGAAGGCTACTTTTTATCTCGGTACAACGCGAGCAAAGCCGCGGGCGGAAGCTAGTATGCTAATATTTATTGTATGCAATGTATACAATATAAGGTGATACAGATATATTTTTTTAAACTTTAACTGGTAGTGTAGTAATTTATTTAGATTAATAATTATTTCAAATAAATTATGAATTAATAATGATTACCTTTGCTAGTTAAGTAAGACAAACATGTCTACGCTATAGCAAATTATACATGTAAAATGACACAAATAGATATTTAAATCAGTAAAAACATAATTTACCTTGTAAATGTTTAAGATAATCATATTATCTTTAATCCGGCTTGTTTTATCAATTTAAAAATTCAAATGAAGTTTGGTTCTATGGATAATTGAGTGGGTTTTATCGAGGAATATAGAATTTTGTATACAATTAATATTTAATCGTAAAATACTATGAGATTATTATAAACGCGCTTCATCTAGAAGAAAATTATACGACTCAAAGGTGAAATTCATTAGAATTCACTCCGGGTGACTGTGACAAGTGTCTCATACTAATACAGGGTGATTCAGTTACGTGGGTAATAAACAGAATCTTGTGGATCCAAGGTAATCTTTTTTATAAGTTTTGCATTGTACAAAATCTAGTTGATATTTTAAGAGCCATCACAAAAACAAAATCCAAAAAGCCAAAATCAGTTTGAGAGCTAATAATTTCTGTTGAGACAACATGACCACGTTTGCTATACCACACTGTATACAGGATTCGGTTATCAACTGTCGGAATAGCAGACGTTATATCTTCTAATTTATACATTTTAATTTGTTCTGAGCTAATAAATATTTGGATATCATGATGGTGATAAAAGTCAAAGCGTGGTGTTAGTGTTACGAATAGAACATAACATTATGTTATTTATGGATGCGCTCGTAAATTGGAATCGATGAGTTTAGAGACATTCGTCAAACGACTTTACTGCCTATCAGATTTCATATTTGCCTAATAAAACTCCTCCCAGTTGTGGGCAGTGCCTAAATTTAAATTATGATCCCATTTTTCCATCTATTTTTTGTTTATTTTGATGATTCACATTTTTCACATTTTCACATTTTTCGATTATTACTATTCACGAGTTAGATACCCTTAGGTGAAAATAAACCCCAAGTAGAATATTTATGTCACAGTATTTGTCGAGAATGGATCACCACTTGTTACCTTTTCTAAGAAAAGCTAAAGTTTCTAGGATGTGATTGAAATTATATGCATTAACTTAGGTACAGATAGCGGATTATATATTTTGGGAAATAAAAATAACTGATGATTGATGGACTTAAAATATATTGGAAGTGTAGAAAAATTATGTCAATTCAATTCAATTCAATATATTTATTGTAAGTAAGAGATTTACAAGAGATTTTTACAATTTCAAGCAAATGCACATTTTTACAAAGTCGTTCAATTAATTTAGTACATAATCCCATACATACATACTCATGTGCCGAGCTCCCAGGCTCTTTTGTCATCAAGATAATCATTGACATCATAATACGCCTTATTTAATAAGATTGTTTGAATACTTTTCTTAAATTTATTCTCTGAGAGGTTAACAATTTTTTCTGGTAGTTTATTGAAGTACTTAACACATTGTCCTAAGAATGACTTATTTACTCTAGCTAATCTAGTTTTTGTACAAGCAATTTTATTTCTATTTCTTGTATTGTACATATGCCCATCTCCAAGCCTTTTCATTTTTCCATAATTTTTCCTAACATACATTATATTCATGTAAATGTACAAAGAAGGCATTGTTAATATTTTAATTGTCTTAAAAAGTTCTTTTAGAGAAACTCGTGGGCCAAGCTTGTAGATAGCCCTGACAGCTCTTTTTTGAAGTACAAATATAGATTCAGCCCCAGCAGCTCGTCCCCAGAGGAGTATGCCATATGACATGACGCTATGAAAGTAGCTAAAGTAAACGAGGCGGGCTGTGGCGGTATTTGTTAGTTGACTTACTTTGCGGATAGCATATGCTGCAGAGCTAAGTTTGTTAGAAAGGGTTGTAATGTGTGGTCCCCACTGCAGTTTTGAGTCGACGGTTAATCCTAAGAACACAGTGTCTGCTACTAATTCCAAGTCTTTGCCACCTATGGCTACTCCAGGGTTGACAGAGGGTTTACAAAGAGTGAATTTAATTAATTTAGTTTTTTTTGCGTTAAGTAGTAGATTATTTGAACCAAACCAGCAACTTATACCTGCCAGTACGTTATTAATTTGAGATACAGAATAAGCTGCTTTCCTTTTAGCGCTGAAAATTAAAGATGTATCATCTGCAAATAATACAATGTTAGCTAACTTTTCTACATAGAATGGCAAGTCGTTTATATAAACTAGAAACAAAAAAGGTCCGAGTATGGACCCTTGGGGAACTCCTACATTAACTGGTGCAGCATACGATTTACTATTACCTATAACCACAGTCTGTTGTCTATCAGATAGGTAAGATTTTAATAGTTTTAATGCGGATTGCCCTACCCCATAATGTCGAAGCTTTGACAATAGTATATCGTGCCTGACGCAGTCAAAGGCTTTAGAAAGATCACAAAAAATACCATAGGCATCTTCCGATCCTTCCCATGCATCATAAATTGATTTAATTAGTGATATTCCAGCATCTATAGTACAACGACCTCTAGTGAAGCCATATTGCTGTTTATGCAACAAGTCATTCCTATAAAAATATGATGATATTTGATCTAATAATACCCTTTCAAAGACTTTACTTAATACAGGAAGAATCGATATAGGTCTATAATTTGAAGGGTCCTTACTACTCCCATTCTTAAACAAAGGCACGACCTTGGAGTGTTTCATAAGATCAGGAAAGGTACTAGCATCTATGCTCTTATTAACTATGGTCGCCAAATGAGGAGCTATTATCGGCATTATTTTATTGAAGAAATAAACTGACATACCCCATAGATCTTCAGTTTTTTTTAAGTTTAGGGATTTAAAAATTTTTACAATAGACTCTGTGTCAACAAAATGGAAATCGAACAACTCGTCTCTCTGACTGAGATTTTGAATAAGAAATGATCTTGCTTCTTCAACGCAAGAGTTTAAGTTGCTAGTAATTTCTACAGGAATATTTGTGAAAAAGTTTACAAAAGTATCGGCTACATCCTTATCATTGGATATACTAACATTATTAACTAAAAGTTCAATCCTTTTCGACGGTTCTTTACCCCTGCCTGTTTCCCTATTTATTATACGCCATGTCTCCTTAATTTTATTTTCCGATTGTTTTATTTTGTTACTAAGGTAGATTGCTTTTGCTGTAATACACACTTTATTAAATATTTTGGAATAGTTTTTTACGTAATTGATAAATTAAAAAAATTAATAAAATTAATGTTTAAACATAATGAATGTTATGGCGATCTTTGAACTTGCATCTCACTACCCACCACATTTTCTTTCAATGTACAACAACTGAAAAAATCACGACTGGGATTTGTGTTGATGATGCTTATTTTATTTGGAATCTGGGTTCCTTTAAAAGCTCCTTTTAAACTAACCAATAAAGTAGCGTTACCAATTACCTTAACGAAAATTAATTTCCTTATGGCGCACGCGCCGGTTCCCGCGCTATAAGCTCAAAGCGTTGCCATGTTTGCATTTCGATCCGCGAAGAACCTGTGTTTAAGTTGACTCTGGAATTATATCGCAGCGATTAGTGTAATAACTGGTTGCCCTCCGAGCCTTTTTCACAGAACGTATTATAGTACTGTAGTGCTCAAGTTTCACTTGATATTTCTCAGCTTCATAACTTCATAGCATAGATTACACGCGTGTGAAGTTCACTAAATTTAAAAGTATTGTGTTCGTCCATTTTGACTTGATACTTTCTTGATGCAAACACAAACCACTGTCCTTATTTTTTTGTTTTTGCCTGCACATGAATTAAGGGCATACAATGCCTGAAAATTAAACGATCATCATCATCAATATCATTTGCAGCTCGATTTCACTCACTGCTGTGTCTCCCTTTGCTCTTGTAACGTGTCATGGTTCTGCGCTGGCCTTCACTGATGGCCTATTAGATGATAAATCAAAATTTAAAAAAAAAGTTTTCATTGCAAGAACATAAGCAGTGATACAAGCTTAGATTTTTCTTGTTTCAGCGCATGCGCTTTCATTCCGACATCCCTTAGCATCGTATTCGATTGTTCGACTCGGGCGCATTGTTTTCCGCACCATAAAATTTCACCGGATATTTTGGTTGCTTTTATTTTTATCTTGTGCCGGTGCAATTAATCAACCTTTTACTCTTTTAGTAATAAACAGTCACGGACACCCGGCTTAAATCGATATTAATTGAAAATGGACGCGAGCGCAATTTGTTTTATACCCGGGTTTTATTGAAAGAGATGACTTTGATGCCGCTGATAATATACAGGTATATTGTAATGGATTAGGAAAACTAAATGGGCGATATCAAATGTTTGTAAAGATAATGCATCGCAATATCATTAACGTGGATTGCACGGTGGGTAATTTATGCGCGGGCGCAGGTCCGCGGGCCGGTCAGCGAGCATCTTTTCACTCAACGGGGAGGATCCCGCCAAAAGCATTACAAGAAAACTAATTTCAGAGTAAGTAGGTACACTAACGCAGAAAATACTACTATTTTTGATGTTGAAAACCTTCCGATATGAGGAATCTGCTTACTTCATACATCATAGGAATCTGAATTATTTAAGATGGTATAAGTACAAAATTATGTAATATTGCTAATTTACCACTTTTATCATGCGCACCGCCAATGAGTGGAACACCCTACCCGAATATGTGTTCTCTGTTGATTATAATCTGGGTGTCTGCAAGTCTCGAGTGAACAAGTTTCTTCTAGGCAAGCGTGCTACATCGTAGACAGCAGCTTCGTTTACCATCAGGCGAAATGTAGTCAAACACAAACCTATGTATTATAAAAAATGTATTAAAAAAATCAGGGGGCCGGATCCGGAGGTACCACAGCCGTGTATCGCATTGTCTCGCAAGGGGATAAATATTGATTGTTCCGCAAAGAGGCGCTTGTAATTGCGTGTGCGGCCGAACGGAGCTTTTATAAAACTCGTTGGGAACCGCACGGAATGTAAACCAGAATGCCCCAGGACAGTAATGTGTATTTATTGAGAGCGTCGTGTAATGTTTTTATCGGTTGCGTTTAAGGTCCGATTTGCACGGATATGTCTTGCAGGTTCTTTTTAATTTACACAACAAAGACATCGTTATTTAGCGATCGAAACTTAAATGTTATTTTTAGGTATGGTGAATTGGAAAGACCGTGGCGCCTGGCTCAGACTAATGCAGGGTCGAGGCGAATGTCATAATCAAAAGAAGGCCCAGCAGTGGGTCGAAAATGGCTGATAATGATGATGACGGTGAATTAGCAAGTGATCGATTCAGACCTTTATTTATGTCGTTTTTATAGTAGGAAGTTTGACATCTGCCTGATCTCATTCTTGTGAAGGCCGAATAGGTATTTTTGAAAGTGGGCCTCAGATTTCCCTACAGAGCAGAAGCATTAACAAAATGATTCTGCTTAGATTCTCTTGATTTGAGTACGTAACACCTATGTGTTTATATATGGTGGATACGAAAAACAGTGTAGATTTTTTAATTCTTACCACTTCACTCACTTGTCACGGAGTCTGTTGCCTTCACTCGTCAAGGTTTGGGATTGAAACATGAGCAATTACTAAGCAGCTGCAGTGATGTAGGAGCATTAGTGCCTGGGGCTGTAAACCAGCAAACGAATGAGTTGTTACATCGTGAAATGTTTGTTGTATAAACGTTTCAATCACAGTGCAGTTTAAAAGCACTGTATAAAATTCTTTTCAATTCTCATAATCCACTGTTTTCTTCATTTCGAATCAGAAGGTTTTGGAAGCTAAATGTTTTTAGGTGCACATCTACTGTAATATAAAATGCTCAGACAGCAAAACGTCCTGAATTTTAAATGACTGCTAGTTTTTAGAGCACAAATAATTATTACAAAATATTCGCAATGTAAAACTACATTATCATCAACCTATAGAAGTCCACTGCTGGACAAAGGTCGCCCCCAAGCTGAGCCCGATCCTCAGCTGTTTTCATCCACTGTCTGCCAGCTACATTACGCAGATCGTCACTCCATCTAGTCAGGGAGTCCTTCACTACGCTTACCTAAACGCAGTGTCCATTCAATTTGGCTTGTATGTATATTGCCTTATATTAAACAGTGTTTTTTTACAAACTTTTATTTAGTTTCATCTATTCCGGTGTCTATAGATAGATAGATGTATTTTTTTTTATTGAAAAAGAAAAGAAAAAGAAAAATAGTTTATTGCTTCAAAACAGTTCGACTGGTACAATCAGAGTTACATATAATAAGTGTTCCTATGCGTAATTTTTTTTATTGAAAAAGAAAAGAAAAAGAAAAATAGTTTATTGCTTCAAAACAGTTCGACTGGTACAATCAGAGTTATATATAATAAGTGTTCCTATGCGTAATTTTTTTTATTGAAAAAGAAAAGAAAAAGAAAATTAGTTTATTGCTTCAAAACAGTTCGACTGGTACAATCAGAGTTACATATAATAAGTGTTTCTATGCTTACAAAAAGTATGTACCAAAGTTAGTCCCTGTTCCCCGCACTAGGACTGAAAGTCTGTAAAGCGAGGTCACAGTGAATCGCCATGGGCCTTCTTGCTCAAGACTTTATCTTACAAGTACACAGGCGAACTTAATGCTAAATAGTTCTTCCAGATAACCTTTGTGTATGAGTTGAAAGGTATGTGCTAGGTTAGTGTTCCAATAACTAATACTTGCAAAAAGTGGGCATGTATCGAACGTAATGTTTGGACTTACCTCTGACTACCCCCGTTAAGGTAACGTCAATAGATTTGCGTAATGAGTTATATCTGAAGATATCCATTATGGGGAAAAAGTCGTGAAGATGTTTGTTTGTTTGTTTTTGTTTTTAACCTTTGGGTTGTTTGTTGTTTTTGTTTGTTGTGTCTGTAAGTCTAATCAAATCCTGCAAGTTAAATTTGACCCACTTTTCAGTTTCCTATTCACGTGAACTTTTGCAATCAAACAGATAACAACAACAACAACAACAACAGCCTATTCGGTCCACTGCTGGACATAGGCCTTCCCTATATGAAGGGGTTAGGCCTCCCCTATATGCCCATAATCCCCACGCTGGGCATGCGGGTTGGGGATCGCAGGGTACAGCTTCTCGCACCGCCGACTCTGCTGCCCGTCGGCGGCCAGGGGATTTAGCTGTGCCGGTGTTAGGCTGCGCTATGCCGCAATCAGCCGTTTGTTAGTTAGCAGGGTGCACCACGGGCAGGTGGGGTTGGCTTGAGTTCCGAAGATAGGGGTTGGAACCCCGTACACCCCACGCGAAGCAGCTAGTACAAAATTAATACTTAACTATATTTACCACTAGACTACATTATGTGTTAACCCAGGTTACAAACTATGTATCTATATTACAAGTATCATCCCAATCCGTTTTAGTTTTTGCGTGAACGAAAAAAAAAATCCATACATCCCCACAAACTTTCATGTTCATGAGATAGATTGCAAATATATATTTGCAATCTATCTCAAGTTATAGCGTAACTATATAGTTACGCTTTATTTTTTGAGTATAGCTTGTTTGTTATTGAGTAAATACTTGTCTTAGTTTAGAAGGAGCATGATGTCAGCAGTCTAATTTTATGTTTGCAAATGATTTATTTTTGGACGTTGCGACTGTCGTCAATTCTTGCCAATGATGATGACATGGATTGCTTTATTTTTAGCATAGGCTATAGTATGTACTAAATTTTATATCTTTGAAGTACTTAACTAAACTGCTAAAATTAATTGGAACAAATTGAAAGTAATAACATCATAAGCTTAGGTTTATTTTGGGCATCTTTTAGAAAATATGCCAATTAGAAGAAAGTTATACTCTGTGCCCATTGAAATCGACTCAACGATGACAGAATGGCATTATATCAGTAAATAATTTACGGCAAGTCAACTAACAAAACATGATCTCGTCTTGCAGATCAATGGGGCCCATTTAATAGATATACGATGCATAAGCAGTCCACAATTTAAAGAAAGACTATAACAACATCGATTCCCGTGCTTTCTAGAGCTTGAGTACAAAGCCGTTTTTAACGGAAGGAATGAATTGAAAAATATAAGTAAGTACCTAAAAGTGATAAAACGTTGACGCAGTTTTATTTTATTTATTTGGAAGAAAATACTTCTTACATATTAAATGACAAACTTAGCATAAACCGCGTCACACATGGCGAAGATGCTATAATATTTTGAACTTAAGATAAAATATCGCCCGCCATAGAATCACTATGAGCCATCCCACCACACACGGTTAATATAATATATATTTTGATATTGCGGTATCTTTGTGGGGCGAGCGATATTTATCTTAGGATAAAATATTATAGCATCTTCACCTTTTGTGACACGCTTTGAGCTCGCCTGTGTATACTTGTTTTTGCAATAAAGATTTTTCAATCAATCTATCTTTTACAAGTTTCCAAGTATCAAAAATGTCAAATCAAATCATTTGGCTCCTAATTGTCGTGTTGCGCAAGTCCATCGGCTTTTTTCAGAAAGAAAGTAAATCCTAAATTGATAAAAACTATACTGGAACATGCTTTAACAGGGCCTTCTATTTCTTTTACATCACTTATAAACCTTGTGAAAACGAATTGATTCGGTACCTAATTTTAATCTTAACTTGGCTGCACTGTAAAAGATCCCGGTAACCGTCCTAGTTCATTTCTGATATCATATTGCGGAACCTATACTCGATCAATTAGCAATAAACCATTTCTAGGTTGTCGCAGTACCGCATAAATTCAATTAGATTGTGTCTCGTATCCCTAACGTCTACGACATCGCTATATGGAGTAATTGATTTGCTGGATATCCTATAGGGATGGGGAGGTGACCCATTAATACCATGAATATTTAGATGAGTGGATTGAAAGCACTTGCTGAGAGTAGGTTAGTTATGTTGTATAATGCAATGTTTGCAGGAATAAAACGATTGAGAGCAGTGAAAATACGGTGATAGGTAGCAGTTTTGCGAGATAGAAATGATAATAATTCAAATGACCGATAACAGGAATGATAAAAGATACTATTGAGACTGATTCAACTTTCAAAATCTGCCGTCATTAACTGAGTGGGTAGCAATAACTCAAAATAATTTATACATTTTGAATATAATATCTTAGACGACATTGCTTCACGCCTTATATTTTCACATCCTTCCTGCTTCCTACTTCCTACTTCTTCTTACTCTTACTAATATTATATAAGCGAAAGTTTGGGAGTATGTATGGATGAATGGATGAATGTTTGTTACTCTTTCACGCAAAAACTACTGAACGGATTTGAATGAAACTTGGAATATACATAGTTTGTGACCTGAATTAACATATAGGCTACTTTTTATCCCGGTACCACGCGAGCGAGGCCGCAGGCGGAAGTTAGTAGTAAATATCCTACTACTTTAATATTATAAAGGCGAAAGTTTGTGAGTATGGATGTATGGATGAATGGATCAATGTTTGTTACTCTTTTACGCAAAAACTACGGAACGGATTTGGATGAAACTTGGAATATACATAGTTTGTTACCTGGATTAACACATAGGCTGCTTTTTATCCCGATACCACGCGAGTGAATAACGAACACTTATGGCTTTTGCATCTAGATGCGTGATGGGTAACTTACTCACTGATTGGGACGCCTAGTGCCTGAGACATAGTTAGAAAGAGTAGGCTTACTTTATTGTTATTGTTATCGTTGTTGACTAAGCCGTGGGTTTCCTTACGATGTTTTCTTTCACCGTTTTGCACATGGGCTTCAATCATATTATCACGCCTCGCGAAGTCAAAACTAGATTGTTTATTTCATCATCATCATAATTATCATCAGCCTACAGCAGTCCACTGCTGGACATAGGCCTCCCCTAATGAGCGCCATTGCGCCCTGTCCTCAGCTCGACGCATCCAGCTTCTACCAGCAGCTTTCCCAAATTGACTATTTATTGGATCAAACTACAGATAAATTAGTGTAACAATCGTTCATAGTTTAAGTCGTGCGCCAAGTGATTCTCACAAATTATCGATACGACTTTCCCTGTTATTACCTTCTTTACAAGGGAAATTATACCTACTTTAAGTCTGTTACCAAAGGAAAATTGATGGTATAATTTGTTGGATAATAGGGATAAGTAAGGTATTAAAAAACCCATGCAGCCGTTGGTGTGTAAAGTAATTCTTAGTCATCATCAATCTACTGCTGGATATAGGTCTACCGTAATGAGCATCATTGCGTTATGTCTTGAACTCGACGCATCCAGCTTCTACCAGCAGCCTTTCGCAGATCGTCACTCCACCTGTCATGAGGGCGTCATATATACGTTTGCCGAGCCGCGGTCCAATACTTACGTGGGAGTACTACTGTGAGTAAATTTTTATCACAATTTATAGTATTTATTAGCTTTTGTGTAGTTTTATAGAAATTGAATTTAATTATTATTTTCTTAGAATATCGGTTTTATAGATTACGATCTGCAATGTACGTTCTTTGGCAGTCGGACACTGTTTACAACTCTGTATTAATTTATGTAAGCTTTCGTCCATGGTTTCGTTCACTTGGTACCCGGGTAAAAAAACCCTATACTCATATTTATTTGTAGTCTATAACTATTATATATTATATGCAAAATAAAAGGTAAAAAAACTATTCAGTAGTTTTGGCGTGAAGGAGAAACATATATCTTGACATTTCACATTTTTCTTTATAATATTTTCATTTATAATATTACTTAGATAGCTCTTAGGAACACCCTAATATCCTACTATCCTACATAATATTATAAATGCGAAAGTTTGTAGTCTATAACTATATATTATATGCAAAATAAAAGGTTATTTAGTAGTTTTGGCGTGAAGGAGGAACATATATCTTCACATTTCACAGTTTTCTTTATAATTTTTTTAATGATATTACTTATATAGCTCTTAGGAACACCCTAATATCCTACTATCCTACTTAATATTATAAATCCGAAAGTTTGTAGTCTATAACTATATATTAAAAGTAAAATAAAAGGTTATTCAGTAGTGTTGGCGTGAAGGAGGAACATATATCTTCACATTTCACAGTTTTCTTTATATTTTTTAAAAATTATATTACTTATATAGCTCTTAGGAAAACCTTAATATCCTACTATCCTACTTAATATTATAAATGCGAAAGTTGTGAGTATGCATGAATGTTTGTTACTCTTTCACGCAAACTATTGAAAGGATTTGGATGAAACTTGGAGTACACATAGTTTGTGACCTGGATAAACACAGACTACTTTTTATCCCGGTACCACGCGAGCGATGCCGCGGGGCGGAAGCTAGTTACAAATAATAGCAAGCCTTTAAAATTTTTCAAAAATACATAAGATATTGAAAATCTACACAACTTAAATATCCCATCGATGTAAAACCAATCACACTTTTTCATCTGTGGCACGAAAACAAGCCGCAGATCCTTTGAAAGGAAGTGAACTTTAAGAACATAATCTACCAGGCAGAGAAGGCTCTATTTATTTATTTATGGAGATTATTATCGTGCGTAATAATTCACTAAGTTTCAATTGAATAATGATGGCGGACAGGACTACTAGGCTCAAGGCAGAAGCGGTGCAGCAGGCGATTCTGTTAAACCGGACATAATAACAGTAGATTCAACGATGAAATAACAAATGAAGGAACGAACGAAGAACGTAGGCGACTGGCTTCATAAGACGCGAGTTGTGCGGGTCCTGCTCAAAACATATGCTAGTATTGTTTACATATATATGTAAAGATGCAAAGAGTAAATAAGTTCATGCTAGGCAAGCGTGAGTCTTATAATGGTGATATGGCGGTCAAACGTAAACCTATAAACAGTAAAAAGAGACGTTGTCCTGTCCGAATTCTAGAATCAATACAAAAATACCAAATCGGATTTATTAAAATCCTTGGCTGTACCTTTGTTTTTTTCCCAATTTTCATGTTTCCTAAACCAATCCTTGGTTTTTGAGCTTTTGCGACACGCGCCGCTATTGATTTTTATTAAATCGATTTAATTCCAGATTTATGAATTTATATTGCCCATTGTTATCATTGTTATCTTAGATTCTGACAACAAAAAACCTATTATGATGTATAATAATAATACAACAACAAAAATATGTAACTTTTATTTGTAATTTTTTTTCAGTGAATTCTTTTTATTTTTTTATGATGTTGTTTTAGAACGTCGAGTTTAATACATATTTTAGTTTTATAGAATTAAATGCAGATAATCTTCCCGTGAAGACTATTATTAAATAGAGGCTGTCAGTAAAACGCTGGTCGCCTCGGAGCTAGGATATGGGGCAAACAAACGGGCAATTACCAATTGCAAAGATGGCACAATTATTTGTCGAGTGATAGTGTATCGGTAGACAATGAGTTGTCAAACAAAAGAATACATAACTTGAAAAGTTTAGACACAGAGTTTTGATTGTAGAGATGAAAGTAACCATATGTTTCCACTAGTCAATAAATACCGATAAATAATTAAACAGATTCTGAAGAGGAGTAAATTTTTAAAATGATCAAACTAGACGACATTGATAAAAAAATGCCTGTTTGTAAGCAAGTCAATCAACCAGTCAATTGAGCATTCGCAAAACTGTCATATCCGTATACTTTCTTCATACAAAGTGAGAACACGACTCATGATAAAATGCAAACGATCAACGAGTCGGTTTAACATGTTTATTCAGTAAGCCAGAGTATGTTTATTTATAATGTTTACTTAACAGACTAAGCTCAAAAACATATTCTGTATTTATTGCAAAAATATATATAATATAATATATGTAGCCAGTGGGCTACTAATCGCAGTTATTAGTTAAATACTTTTAATCAATTGTAATCAATCAATCGATCATTTATTTGTAAGTAGTCGTGGAAAACCAACTTTATGCAACTTAAAAAGGTTTTAAAGCGACATTTATCAGCTCATATACTTATTGACTGTTTCTGTTTTATATTGCTATCATAATATTTTAAGCAACAGTTGCTATAAGACTTTTATCACCCGTATGCAACTTGTGCAGTGGGCTAAGGCTAACAAAGTTACTATGATTGCTCCGTATCATGGGGTGACGCCATTTTACTTTCTGCAATTTTCCATGATGACAGATCATAAAGGTCTAAATATTCTATTTGATTCTGGGAGAAGAATCTTATAATTCATGTCATTGTCAATATATAATGTGTTTTTGTAGTTTAAGGCCTTCGGGCGGCTTACAACAACATTAACACCAGCTATTGCTCACTGTTTACTGCTGTCTTCCCCTAATAAGAAGATGTATACCATAATCCCCACACTGGGCATGCGGATTGAGGATTACCGGCAACAGGGTGGATGTAGCTGTTCCTGTGTTAGGCTGCGCTATGCCTCAATCAGCCGACCGTCAGAGCCCCGTTATATTAGTAACCAGCATGCATCCTAGGCAGCTGAGGTCTGCTAAGGAGATTGAAACCTCTTATACTCCTGTTCCTTCGGGTAGCCGTTACTGGGGTTGACCACTTACTTATACCAAATGAAGAAGAAGAAGCGTATGAATAAGAGTAGAAACCAATTTGGCAATGAAAGGCTATCATGATACCACCATAAATGGGCACATTTTTAAACTTATTTATGCAAATGAATATCATGCATCTTGTATCTTGTTTTTTGACCATAATCAAATACGCAATATTTGGCAAAGTAGGCCTTATGTCTTATCGGTTGTTTCAACTCAAGTAGGTTTACTATCAATACATAAATGTAGAACATATTCATCATTGTTATCTAAATTCTTGTCATATTTTATACGAAGGTTATAAGAGGAGATCAGTCAACCAAGACATGTATTAGCAATGATTTTTTAGTAGCAAAATTTAATCTTATTTCATTTCACCAAGAGTAGATCTGGTAACTTAGAAACGTAAAATCCTAAAAGAGCCGGGTTGACAAAATATTTAGGAATCCCTTATCTTCTGGTAAGTAAGTAAAGGATGTAATAATGATAATCGCCAAGCAAACGGCCCGATAAGCAGTGACTCACTAACCCACGAATGTAGTAAAACCAAGGAATGCGTGAACAAAGAAATTGCAACGTGTGAGCGAATTCTAGATGATAAAACTAACTAGACAAGTCTCGTCAGCTAATTGACTCCCTTTAATTACCACGAAGAACCGTAACATGACGCCCCATAACTTTTCCCGTAGTTGAAGTTGTACGGTTTTATCGCAGAGCGCATGGCACGGTTCTTGAAGCGAATCGGAGTAGAATAGAATTTACAGAACGTGTCCCACTAGATAAACAAAAGATAAAAAAATGATTTCACTGTTCTAGTATCAAGGAGTTTTCTATGACATGGTTATACTCCAATCTGCTTGAGATTATCATACATTTCGTTTTCAATCACCTCGATCGCTTAGAAAGTTTTCCATTATTTCCCAAAAAATACAAAACCATTGCAGTTTCTACTGATTCAATAAAATATTTGTAGTCCATTGCAGACAATGGGCCAAAAAACGCGATTTGCCTTTACTATAAAGCGATTCCCATCGCGGCGTGGCGCAGAACCGTTAGCTAAACAGATATTAATCATAATTTTTACTCACGCATCCTACTCAACTATTTCAGATGATAGTTATTAGCTGTTTTTGGTTATAAAATCTATGCGTGTGGGCAGCAGTCGCTCACTGGAAAATTGCCGTGCGACATCAAACTTAAAGGACACAATTATATAAAAACCAGGTAATTTTATAGGCGTTGGCCTCACGATTCAACCATATATTTTTTTTATTAAATTCTTTATTGTACAGATATATAATTTTCCAGTGAGCAACTGCTACCTACAGAAAAAAGTTTTCTTAAAAGCTATGTACAAAGGCGAGCTTAACCATAAAAGAGTTTTCTTACACCAAACCGTTGGGTATAAAAAGAAGTTACAATGAAAAGGATAGGTAAATAGGTGCATATATTTCAATCGATTGGACTGTGAACTTTTTTCTATTGATTCCATTGTTAGAATTACATGTTCTTGGGACTCCTTACATCAATTGGCATAACTATTCGCTGGTTGTATGCGCGGCTTGTAAATTTCTCGTTTATTCTTATAAAGTTCTTTTACTTCAAACAATAAAAAGGTACATTCCATTGTACGCTATGGAAAAAGTTGCTAAAAGGGGGTCAGTCCTAAGAGATACACCAGTCTAGTCAAGCTGATCTAAATTGACTACCATTCAGATCTAGAATGTAGTACTTATGTAAAATAAAGTAATTATACTGATAGTGATGTAAACATGATGTTAGTTAATATAACTAAAAATGCTATGTTGCTACATATTGATAAATTCTATAATCTCACAAATATTTATATTTTCTGCTGACTCAACAATGACATCATGAGAACAGGTTAAGAAGTTTGACCTTGTACCTGCATAACTACAGAGGTGTACCGATGTACCTACTAGTAGGCAAACAGTAACCTGCTTTTTATATAAAAGCGCTCCAAGTAATGGATTTAAAAATACTTTGTTCAAGACACCTTTGAATAGGAGAATAATCACTTCCCTCGCAATTATCTGGGCATTAGGGCAAGTTGTCTTGCTAGTTGACAGCGTTTTGTACTGCGCTCTGAATGCATGAGAGCACTGTTTGACATTGGTATAGTAATTGACATCATTGGCAACTTTGATATTACTTTATTTGAAATTACAGGTGCAAGAGTCTTATCATCTTCATGCCTCAAGTTGATCGTAGAGCACTTTCCAAAAAATGTGATCTATACTATACTATACAATGTTTTGTGATAGGTAATGGTTAACACTTAACATCAGGTGGGCCATGTGCTTCTTTCATCAAACAGCGTGTAGTGTTTGAAAATGTAATGTTAGCAGAATTTATTATACATATTTTATCTTGTTGATTTTTTTTTGTTTTAGATGGGTTTAGTTCAATAAATATTTTAGAGTTATATATTATTGTTATTATGGTAAATAAAAATGATGGTTTTATACTTTCTAGTAAATAGTAATACCTCTTCAATACCAAATAAATATAAGCTAAGCAGAGTTTCTTGCCAATTCTTCTCTGTTTGGTCACGTTACGAATTGGTGGTAAATTAAAAAATGACGTTTCAAAGTGTACTATACAGTTCCTACTGAATAAATGAATGTTGACTTTGACTTTGACTTTGAATAAGAAAACTTATATTTGTTTGTCATTAACATTAGCAGTTCATAAATGGTTCACGCAAGAAACTTAATCTTTTACTACATTGGTATCCATCGAGATCGATGGTTTAGAACCAGTAGGTCTGTTAAAAAATTATTTAAAACCAATTTCAAGTATTTTTGTATTCAAAACAGATGAATATTACAGAGCTAACTTGATTAAAACTGATTGTATGTTTAGTGATAGGCTGGCTAAGCCACTACCAACAAAAGAAACCGTAAACACCATTACTCACAGGCAAACTATACATTCGAATATATTGTTTTAACATACACATCGGGTCAAAAAAATTTCAGATATGTTTTTTTATGATACCTGAAGATGAAATGGCCTATCTGATGTTAAGTGCTAAATATTGCTTATATTAAAGACCATTACTACTAAAAATTTTAAATAATTAATAAGTATTGCTTTGCAACTTGAAGCGAACAACTTGAGGCATGAAGGTGTCAAACCTCATGTGCCGTAATTTCACCGGTACCTAGTACAGCTTTCCAACCGAAACACAGCACTGCTCGATTATCTGTGGAAGATGTCCAATACATAGAACAATAGCTTAGCCTTAGCGCTTACTGAATGAACTGTCGGTTCCCAGAGATTGAACGGAACCAATTAGGAGGAACAAACAGCAGATGTCTTCGGACAGTCGCAATTGCAAATGACCGGAATGGACCACTGAGCGGTACTACTTGATTTAATCTAAACAATCAATGATAATCAACAATGAATCAATGAATGTACTTACTGGCGTTGTATTTAGATATTATTATTCCGTAAATACTTGTAGAAACCCCGAAAATTTGTCCGTTAAAGTTTTAACTCGATGTATCTGATTATTAAGAAGCAAATTTTGAGGAAGTGTTATCTTAACCCATCCTTATTCCTTACATCTTAGAAGGAATATCCTTCCCTCCCTCCAGTTTCTGCGTATACATACTCCAATTGATTTACTGACAGTCAGTCAGCTGAGCAAAATAAATAAAATCCTAATATATTACCATAGAAGGAATATCCCCAGTTTCAGTTATAATTCTAATTCCCATCTAATAATACCTTCTAAGTACGTTATTAGCTTACTGCATCTGTGTAACGACAAGAAACGCGAAGCTAACCGCACTCCGCAATAGAAAACAAACGTACTCTAAATTAATATTTACCGTACAAAATTGACTTGTGCTGGCAACAAATAAAACAAATGAGCATCAATACGATCAATGCCGTCGTGAGCTCTTATAAAAACTTAAAGTTAATTACTAATCACTATAAAGCAAACATTCAATTTACAAGGCGGGTTAATTGCTTTGGCCCAAGACTCTTTGTAAAAAGTCAGCTAAAAACCGTATCTTAACTTATTTCTTAATTATAGACCAAATCGTGGCGGCGACGTAGGCTTCGTGCCAACGGTGACTTGACGGACCGCACTCCGTCATTTACCTTCATAGACACCTCTATTCCCTTTCAAGTAAGTTGCAAATTACGATAAACCGGGTACAGTTTAAGATGAGCTCCAGTCGTCTCGGCCAGTGGTATCTCCGATAATTATATGGTTCAGATAGAGGTTATCAGCCTCTTAGAGGCATGTAAGCTGCTATCTGGAGATCTGCGATGGATTTGTTTGTCCCATAGCTTCTGAACACACAAGTTCTTTGCTTACGATATAAACGATAAAGTCAAGACATTCTATGAAATAATTTTTATAACCTTAAGAAATGTTAGAAATTACAAAGAATCACAGTAAATTAAATGCTCAAGAAAGCGATGGTCAAGGGTGACAATAACAAACTAAACTTTGGAAGTTAAGGTAATGCCTAGAACAATATATTAAGAACATTAAATTAGTAACTAAGCGTTGTTCCTATTAATGAAATTAATGAAATTAAATTACAGTAAGTAATTTATGAGAAGCCTTAGGGCAGCTTTAAAACTACTATCAGTAATGTTGGTCGCAAAAGTTAATCATGAGACACGAGATCATCCTCCTTTTTAGCTTCGTATAAATGGTAGGCATTTAAAACTAATTAATTTACAAAAAGACGTACGAAATATTTAGAAAAATTGGGATAGCATAGTTGCTAATCGCCTGGAATACCTTATAAGTCCTTGCCTAAGGTAAGCTTAGCGACCGATGGCCTGGCAACAAATGGAATTGCACTGTCCTCAGGCCGAATTAAGCCGAGGCGTGGCTCTAATTTGAAAAAGCCAGACATATAAATTTTGCTCTAATCCTACAATTGTGTAAGAGGAAAATTGGACGCAATTTCGTACGCACTCCTTTGCCCTTTTGCTTGCAAATTGTCACGGTTTATTGCATAATGAGTGGAGGGTGACGGGACAGGGGCCATTCCGGCAGAATCTATAGGCTCTATTATAGGTACCCGCTGTATGTTTAATATTTATAGCTGTAATTACGATTATGCACGTTTTCACTGAAACAGTATAACGTGCACATAAACCTTAATGATGAGAGCTTTGCAATTCGATACACTTTTACAATCGTGTGGTGAATGTGTTTTTGTACTTTCAAATGTATGTTACGCAAGTTATTGTGCCCTCAAATTATTGCTTCAAAGCAATCAGAATCAATACGTAATCGTTTAGTAAAGTCGAATGATCAACTATGGCAATTAGAGGTACTGACGCCCATACATACGCTTATCAGCGCAATCAAGATACGAAGAGCATGCAATGTAAAATTAGAAACGGATAACGAATAGAAACTGTATTAATGTCGTTTTAATTCGAGTCGATTGTGCTAGTGTGTTTATCCTGGATCAACGAGGCCATTTGTCGCTGTGAAATCCGTCTGAGTGACAAACAATACGCGATGGGAGACATAATGCTGTGCCCCCGTGTGCCACGACACTGCAGCCTGTGTTCGCGACGTCTGCCGACTACGCACCCAAGCTCAGGGCTGGTTAGCACAACCCTAAAAGGTCTACGGAGAATATAAAGGATTGTAATTGTGTCCTCATAAGCGGCCCATGCTTTATATCGATACAATGTACGATTGAGACAGCGATACAACAGCAATGCTGTAATTGACGTTCATAATGTTTTTGCTCATTGTTTTGCAAGGAATATGTACTCGATATTACGGCATGTTTGTAGAAAATGGCTATAGAATATTGTTATGGTTATAGTCACATTAATCACAAAATGGTTTATTGTGTAAGCTTATTCGAATTATAAAAGCGGATAGCGTATGATCAGTCAAGTTGTCTAGGCTCGTTCCTGTTACTTTAGTCTTAAAAAAGTCTTGATATAATTTTGCTCCGGAAGAAACATTCATACATAAAGTAAATGTGTATTTTAAATTCTAAAAATGTACATTTTATTCTAAAGTCATTTAGCTCATCTTTTTATCCCCACAATGAACGTTCAAAAAGTTTAAATATTCTTTGCAGTTGCATGCTACCGTTGCGTGCTACGGATCGATTTACATGTTTTTTTAAGATGTAATAATACTGTGTTGCTACTGTCTTGTTATTTGTAACTAGTTTTTGTTAATAACAAGACAAGTAGGAGGTTCCTGATGAAAGAAATTTTGAATTAGAAGCAATTTTCGAGACGCTACGACAGCTATTATGATTCTAATGGGAGTGGTCGTTGATAGAACGAATTTTTTGTGAGACACAGTTTGAATAAACTCGTTATAAAAAAACTTACTTATGAATTTGCCTATTACATCAGTGATACTTATAACATTATTCAATTTGTTTTTAAAATTGTAATTGTATTTACTTAAATTGTTTCCTTATTTACAAAAACCTTGATGCCAGATTTGAATATAGCATCTAATTTGGTAGCTCCCCCTAGAAAGTTAAGCATCACCCTGTTCACATTCATCAGCATGATCTTAGATGAGATTATCTCCAGACGTGACAAAGTGTGGCATCTATTAAAAAATAAACAGGAAAATCGTTAAAACAGTCGCCTAAGTTCGTTCACATGGCCGAGTGCATTGAAGCGTTAATTAAATTAAATGGGGATCATTGTCGACGCAAAGCAGAACGATTAGAAGCAGTGATGGCATGCAGCGATTTGTCACAGAGCGCACAGTCGTGGTCTTCCCGAGGTTTATACGGCTTGACAGACGGACGGCGAGGCACTTCCGGCCGCCATTCACGAATCGATCGGGATTGAATATCACCCACCATTCATCACGAAATCGATCGAACCAAATGTTTGAGATATCGATTTCACGGACACGTTTCCTAAGTTTGTTGTGTCATACCGTTAAGCTCTATCAGTTTATGTGCCAGCATAGGTATGTATATTTTTTATAGTAGCTGCTTCTTTGAGGTTAATCCATATAAAGGTGTCGCTGTTCGCTGTCGAGACACAATATCCCATAAACTCTAAGCCTCTGGACGCTAGAATTATATTATTTTCACTCATTTATTTGTATAAGCGAACGGGGTCCGTCTAAATGAATAAAATTGATTGCTTATACAAACTCTGCGCCCAAATACTCGGGCATAACAATAAAATAAGGGCTTTCGGATAAAAAAAGTTAAAAGTTTGAGTGGTTGCGGCTCGGTCAGGCAGGTTCCCGGGCCGGGCGGGCGGCGAGTGCGGTCGCGGACCGACCTTGGCGCGCTCCGTAAGACAAGTCGATTTTGTTATTTGTTTATACACACAATACTACCTGTTCCCGCCTGCGCCCGCCACATCCAGCGAGGTGTGCCGCTCGCACGCACACTAGCACAGCCTCAGTTTTACAAGCCACGGCTACTCGCATCGATGTCGAATCGCTCAGGTATTTTACGGCGATTTCTGTAATGAACCTCGATTTATTGTGGCTCCGGAATGCCGATCAAAAATTAACTTTATAGACAAAACACACGAGCGCGATCACAATCAATTTTTTTATCGACCGAGCACGTAAAAGGAGCTTATTCTACTCCAATTAAAAATGAAACCGTAACGGAATTTATATTCGAGATCATACAAATATTTATGGATCTCCGACCTGGGTAGATTTCGAGATGGACTGTTATGAAAAGATTTTCAACTTAAACGTTCGAGATAAGGTATAAAAGTCTTGCAGTAATAGGAAAATGTAACTAGATCCTATGAAAGATGCGGAAGCCGCTGCCTTAAAATGCTATAAAAATATTTCACTGCGCGCTTCGGAGCTACCTGATAAGGATACGCAGTCATTTGTAGGAGCTTCGTGATCCCGGCTATCCCGGCCGCTCGGCTGGACCCGACTACACAATTTATGTCCAAAGTATTGTCAGGATTATCTCTTTAATGTCTTTTAAGACACCTCGAAATGATATGAAGCTGAGCCCTGAAAATACACCGACTTTTTGTGAGCCTTTTATATCGATTATGATAAAACTGATGCGTACATCTTATAGCATCTGGACAAAAAGCACTACATGATCAATGGCATCCAGAGATTCCGAGCCTTTTTTGTCTTCATAAATATAAACCAATAGGAGTGCTTCGTGACCTCTGTTTAAAATCACTGTTGCGATTACGTCCAGTGATTTAGATGGCCATTACTGGGTCGCCTCCACAGATGGTTCGTTGAGTTACAGTCTTCCCGTCTGCTTTGTTGATTTTGTACCGACCAGCCCCGCCGGTAATTATGAGATCATGTTTCATAGTTATCTATTGATTTAGAACTCTTCGAAGTCTCAATTATGAATCATCGATTATCGAGAGAGTTATGTGAGACGGTCCTCTATCATCAAGCCTTCCTGTGGAGTTTGTTCACCTTGTTTCACTATTCTCGTAATCGCTCGTATTGCGGTTTATTGATGTTTCGTATGCTAAAGCTCGTAATAAAAGGCTGCAAATTTTATATCGCTTGATAGTGGATCTAACGACCGGTTGGTGTAGATAGGTACCATTTTAATTTATACTTCAAAACTAAATGTTAGACTTCCGGTGCCCATTGTAGACTTTTGAAACTAGAATACCTAAACAAATTTTCATATAAATTGAATTTGGGTTCGCTAGAGGTACCGTAAATATTTAGAAATAAGGACATAAATTTAGGCAATCAATAACCATTCGTTGATCACACATGATTATGGTAAAAGTAATCGATAACGTCCTTAAACCATAAAAGTCTCGAAAAGGAAATCCATCCAACACGAGGCAGTTTGAATACCCCAAGGCTGAAATTCTTCGTGTAGCCAGAGGTCTTGGCTCGTCGCTGTGTAAGTACACAAGTACAAGTGTAGCGGGCTCGCGTGACCGGACCGACACGACGCGCCCGCGCCGATCATACTCTGACGTTCTCACGACACATTTTGACATTTCACTGAACAAATATAGAAGCCATTTTCGATCGCTAAGTCAAACATGCAAGGAATGCAAATATATCGCTTTTCCACCTTATCGCGTTTTGACAATGCACCCATGTCTGCGTGCGGGATCAAAAGGTCACATTCGTATGGAGATTTGATAGAGATAAAGATTTACAGTTGATATTCTATCATTTTATTGGCGTTTTATCAACGTCGGAGGACCAGCGGTGATCGATGCGGGAGACAGTCGTAAATCTGACCGCTACCGCGTCCGATTTAAATATCGCTACCGGTGTCTATTTTTCGTGGATAAATCGCCCGAGTTCATATACTAAAACTCAATCAATACCCGTGAAATTTACAAGGCAGATAAAATTTAATTTAATGTTTTATCGACGTGGGTTGCATATGTGTGCGTGTGTCTGTACACAGTAATTATGCGGCGGAGAGCGCGGGCGCAGCGCCGGTGGTCTGCCTCCCCCCGCGCCTCCTGCTCCATAGAAAACTTCCTCCACACCTGGGAACTCACGCCGGACACTCGCTCAACTTAACTATGGTAAGTATTGGCTTCGACTCGGACATATCGTGTATTGTTCCATTGTGTACTGTATCATTGTTCCAAGATGAAAAATTATAACTCGTAGTAGATTCTAATTTTAGTGTGACATCGAGTTCGATCGAGAAGAGTGTGAGAATTACCTGGATTGATCGCTGTTTGCCCAGCGCAAGCGCAAGCGGCTTTGATGCGGGACGGCGACATCCCTTTGTCTGTTTTTATTTGCCTGTCAGTCAAGCGCCTCTCAGACGTTTGTTCAAAGACCACGACAATGTAGTGCTTTTCTCTGTGAGCAGCGCCTTTTGCGACCTTTACAACAGCAAATTTCGTTGTCAAGCATAACATAACACTAGCCTTTATCGGATACACGCTCTCCGTACAGGCAATTAGAGCCGCGATTTTTATTGTCCTGCCTTTATTTGCTCAGACAGACCTTGAGGCAATTAAGATAATCGTTTTGAATTCATTTATCATGAGCTTTTTACGAATAACTAATTGAATTCGTACCTACTGGCTTATAATTGAACAGGGATAAGGTAATCGGCCCAATTAATCTGTAGTACTTAAGTATTATTTTTATACGGAGTCGCGTCGAGTTTTTCAAATTGCTTATTGAAAGAGTCGGATTGTAAAGATACAAAATGTATGTTGATTATAGCGAAGCAGCAATAAAACAGATGTCGTAAAGTGAAGTGTGTGATTATTGAGTTGATGACGACTTTGATGGCAATTATCAAATGAGCACCGCCAATCGTTCGCCGAAAGTACGCGGTATTGTAAATGTGTAATTGATTATGGCCGAAATTTGGTTTTTATTGCGAATGATTTGAGTGAAACAAGTTTTGGGTTGGATATCTGGGAAACGAACGGTTGTTTGCAATGGGAAATTATTATGCTTATTTACAAGCAAGTAAGAACAGGTGGAGTCATTTTTTCCATTAAAATTTATATATGATTATTATTTGAACGAGATTCTCTTACACTCAGTTTTTTTAAAAGAAAACCTACCTAAGTATGCATACCTATAGTTATTCATAACATATTGATGTATCTACAACCTAATTCTGAGTTCCTGTAATCCTATTTACGTATGGTGTTGTTGGTGTACCTACGGACCTACCACGCGTCTGTACGACGTATCATAAACGTGTCATTCTTTGTCCAAAGCTCTAAACTTGTAGCCACTTGAAACTTTCGACTAATGAAGTTAACTTGTACAACATGAATAGCGCTCGTACTGTAAACGTTTCATTATAGTCCTGCAATAAAACAAACTCTTTGACATCAGTACATTTTACAGTTCTATTAAATTCAACAGTCGATGAACAGTTTTACTGACGAAAGTTTGCCAAAAAGTGTTCGACCAGCAACCTTGCAAAGATGTTTATTTGAGGCAATAAAATAAGCCGTTTACGAACCGATAACGGTTTTTAAAGTCCAAACAAATATCGGGTTTGCAATTTAAGAACGGTTCTTTCTATTGTACCCATTGTTTTTGTTTTGCAACTCTTTAAATGAACCCTTCGCCAAATTGTAGAAGTAACGGGGTGGCAAAAAAGACGGCGCCTTTGCACCGTTATTGAAATGAGCTAAGACGGCAATCAAACGAAAAATACTTTTGTCATGTCCTAAATATTTGCAGGCAGTAAAATTAACAGCTTTAAAATAAGCAACAAAAGGCAGAGTCACATCTTTCTGGTAATTTAAAAAAAAAAAATTAGCTTGTATTATTATGTTCCCCATATTTTCGTATCTAAAGATGCATTTTGAGATAACACCGCACAATTCATATAAAATAGGCGTAATATTCAAATTGCGGTCTACACAAGGCCTCTATCAGGGCAAGATCGAGAATGTGGCGTTTCAGATCCGTTCGATAAGCCCATAGACTCACGGTTTGCCGAAGATACATTGCGAATTGACAAGGTCTCGAACGTTGCCGGTTATATGGTGCCAGCTCTATTGTAACCTATCTCTATAAATAACAGAATACATACAAAACAAGCGCAGATTTGAAGATTAGATATCCATCGATTCGATTCTTCTTGTCGACGGGATGAGGTGCAGAGTTCAAAGTTATATTTTGCGATACGTTGACCGATAAGATAAACGATAAGTTAAGACAATAAGCACATTGTTTGCATAAATAAAGGTAGAGTATTTCTTTGCTTTCGTAAAACATCATATTTCTAGTTAATGCCTACTTGGCACTAACAAAAAATCTCCGAAAGAAAAATCGTCTGCGGAGCAGTGGGCGAAGCCCGCCTGAGACGCATATGGTCGGGGGTTTGACTCCCGAGACGAATATTTGTATGATTTGCAAATGTTTGTTTCGGGTCTGGGTGTTCTCGATGCATAATGTGCATGTATTTACAAAAAACAATTATATTCGACGGCCTCTGTGGCGCAGTGGGCGAAGGTCCGCCTGAGACGCAGAAGATTGCGTGTTCGATTCCCGCTGCGGGACAAATGTTTGCATGTTCTGTAGATATTTGTCTCGGGTCTGGGTGTTTTCTACGTATAATATTTTTTGTATTTAATTTAAAATAATATATATGTAGTATATCAATCCAGTGTTTCCCATAATAAGCTCTGCTTACTTCGAGGCTAGATGACACTGTGTGATTAAGTCCAGCATTATTTATTTAATAAGATAACGATTATTAAATTTAGATAACCATTGCTTATGCGTATCTTAATCAACAATCCTTTGTAACTAGCCTTTTGAGGTAAGTGATTAACGGCAATGGGTAAATGATTAACGTCTTGAATGGGTAAGGTTTTAAAAGTATTAGAGTTATTTGTGAAGGGCTCATCCTCTGCCGTGCATTATCATTTCTGCCGTGAAGCAGAATTGCTGTGTTTCCGTTTGAAGGGTGTGAGTGCCGGTGAAATTACAGGCACATGAAGCTTAACACCTTCATGCCTCAAGTTGATGGACGCAGGGCACATTCTAAACTAGCGTGACCTGCGAGGCAATACTTTGTTATAAGTAATGGTTACCACTTAACATCAGGGGAGCCATATGCTAGTTCCATCTTCAGGTATCAAAAAAAAAATGCGGGAAGTAATCACACAACATCATGTAGCTCTAAACTAAGCAGAGCTTGTAATTTTATTTTGTAAATACATACATATCATACATAAAAAAAACACCCAGACCTGAGACAAATATCTACAGAACATGCAAACAATACCTATCTAATATTTTTTTTATCAAAGTTATTAATAAACCTATTGCTAGTTGTTTCTTTACAGTGTTTCACAGGTATTTCCTCATTAATTCCACCACCATGGCTATAAACAAGGCTTCCTTTGACGGTCAGCGCGGATCTTTTATCACAATGACTAATTCCAAGTGTTTCGCATGCATTAGCATTTCAAGTTGCTGAATGGTACAGTGCAATTACGCAAACAATATAATAGCATGGTGTTCAACTTTATTTACTGGCTCATATTTTGATGAAAAGAAATGTCAGGACATCCTCTTGGTATAGTGCAAGAGCTAAAAAGTTAGATGCGAAGATAAAAGTACAAATAAAATAAAAATTAGAAAAGATAAATATTTTACGTTTAAAGTTACGTATCAGATGAGAATCTTTCTGAAATTTCATATTTTATCACAAATAGATATTTTATATATTATGAAAGAGAATTTTTAATAGATTTTAGATTTATTAAAGAAGATATTTCTCTACCCAATAGGTATTTTTCTAAAGATACAACTACATAGATGTATAGTTTGCCCCAAACAAATTAAAAACTTAAAACTAAAACTTAGAACTATTTTGTTTTTATTAGTTATGAGACTATCAGCTTACTTATTCATAAAAAGACTGTTGTTTAACCTACTAATATTATTAATTAAAAAGTTTTTGAGGATGGATGGATGAATGTTTGATAATAATTTACTCATACTCATTACAACGGATTGTGATGAAACTTAGAATATAGATAGTTTGCAACCTGGATTAACTCATAGGCTACTTTTTATCCGGGTACTACGCGAGCCGCAAAGCCGCAGACCGAAGCTAGTTTGACATAAATAAATGTAAAAAAGTAGAAGCACTATTAAGCCTGCTCTGTTAGTTTGTTGACATGACATGCATACTCCAAAATTTGTTGAAACTCTCTGACTAAAAACATCCACCGTATTGTGATTATCGTGTCGCGATCGCTCGGAGGCAAGACGCGGGAAAGCATGGCTCATAAAGTATGCGTCGCTATGGGGAGGAGACAGCAAACACTCATTACATTGGTAAACTATGTACCACAGTTCGTATAGCAAGCCTTTTGAACGGAACCTACATCATAGGTAGCAGTTCCTTTTAGATTCTCATGAATGACTTCAGTAAGCAGTTTGTTGTTCGCTTGGTCCATGTTCGGCTTCGATAGTGTATGTATTTTAAAATTGTGGTAGTTGAAATTTTTGGCCATCAATTTTGCTTATGAGCATCTTGAAACTTGATGTTATATGAAGTACGAAAGTTTTTAGTAGTATTGGGCTTTGCTATGATGTAGTATCCAGAGTAAAAGTTAAACGTCTTCCTTTACGTAATGAGCATGCGGCTTGGTTTGGTTTTGCTGATTTTGGAGGTTTAAGACCCCTCGAAGGCCTAAAAACGATCTATGTTAATGTTACTATGTAAATGTCACATCTCATGATTTAGTATCCAGAGTGATTAATTTCATTTCTAAAATTGTATTTTTGGAAAATACTGAATAAGTAATGTAGAGTACTAGTGTACCTACTCATCTATATATTTATGAAAGTACCATATGCCTAAGTACTTTCTTACAAGTTAGGTTAGTAAAATAGGAATAAAAGTGATCAACGATTGACCATTGAAACGATTATTCACTTCAAAACTTTCAAGATAAACGTTGTATTGAAACTGGACATGAACGTGGAGCAATTAGCGAAACCTTAATCTTCAGATAAAGCGTGCGAGCGGAAAACGTGATCCATAAATATTGTGAGAGCTGCAGCAACAGGTTACCTTTGATATAAAAATGTTATAAATAATGTAGGTGATAAACATTTAAACAGCAAGTATTTTTCATGTTATGGAGTTAAGATTTAATTTTACTGTTGTACTCGCTTATGTACCTAAGAGCTGTGAAACCGTAGGTGGATAAAGTTTTATCAATGGACACAAGCAAGAACAGATAGATAGCTAGGAAGGTAGGAAGGCTATATTTTTTCGGAGCCATCTATTTCAAAACCGGTTCCTATTGTTTCGAACTGAGTTCAAAACTGTTTCATTCACGGGCTCTGGTGAAATATATTGGGCATGGGAAGCTTCCCAAGTTTTCAATGTAAATTGCCTAGAATACCGATGAATCATTTTAAAACTGAATAGATGACAGTCACGCGATGCATAGCAACTGGTCATGTCACACCGGATTAAAGTTTTAACAGATATCCTGTCACCCAACAGGTTTCGATCGTGATGAATTTCCATTTCCAAGGAAGCCGAGAATCGAGGGCTTTTTAGAAATTTTAGCGTATCACGAAGACAAATCTCACAACGGGTCCGAGTTCTACCTCCTTTATCCTTTCCACAAAGAACGTAATAACCATATCAAACAGCGTGTCCCTTTGCCGCTTGCATACATATAGCTCGCTCCAAGTCCCAGCTATTCAGTATTATAATAAAGAAAATACGTTTTGTTTCCGTCGACCGCGGCCGAGGCATGCCTAATTCTGAGAGCGTCTTTTGCATACCTGACCGTCCACCCCCAGCTGGGTTTATGACTTGTAGAGATTTCAATGCAGTGTGGTTTACTGCTACCATTCTAAAGGTGTTTGAACGTGTTCCTTTGTTTCACTTGCACTACTGATAATACTATATACATCAGTTGGGAGGCCAATTTCATTGATTAGACCAATTACATACAGGACGCATCCATTTAGGATACGCTTGTCGGTTCTTATCAGCGCTATCAGGTCATAAACTTAATGGGTTCCTATGAAGCGCTCATTATTTTTGTGTTGATAATATTTGAATGTCACATACAGCAGGTAACCGGCACAGCGAGGCTGGTACGTGAGGGGCATGAGAACTGTACCGTCTGACCCCGTTTATAATTCGAGTCCTCGTCCTTTGTGCCCGACGTCATTGTTATTAAAGTAATCACAGCCGCCCTCCATCATGCTCCAATCGAACATTATGGGATATAAACAAAAGAAAGCAAGTGGAATTCAATGAAAAGCCATTATGTCGCGAGAGCACTCCACGGTCGTTGTCTCAATATTTTTCTTGGTGGATCGAGTTGACGCGTCATTCTCTCGCGTACTTTCAAATGCATCGCATGTAATTTTGGAGGGTTCTCGATAGTGGCCAATATTTACGACTATGTTGACAGAATTAGGAAAAGGAATGATGTGAAATTGTTATGTGGCTTTCTGTGGGTCGCGATAACTAAAATAATATACGTGAATCAGGCAGCTGACAAAACGCCGATATTTAAAGACTTTAGAAACTTTAAGCTGCACATTTTATCGGTACTGTTTTCAAATATTATGATAGTTAGAGCAATAAATCAAGCCCAGGCTCCATGGCTTACCATCAGGTATTTATCCGATCCGATAGAGGGATTTAGATATATGACAATGCATTGTGGTTTCGAAGCGTGATCCGACAGTCGGTTAATGCGTTTATAGGCGGCGTGTTTGAATCGCTATTAGGAGATTCCCGAGGGGCGACACTGTCGGATTAGACCAACCTATCCTTGCCCAAAGATACCGATTGTGTTCATTCGACGATGAAATGTGTACGCATATTCAGAGCGCTGAGAGTGGCATGTGTATGCATATCAAGTTCCCAATAACAAAGGCAGATTGACCCCTTATTGATAAAGGAAACATAGCTCTGCAAATCATGCAACCATCCAGTATTTTCTCTATAGTTTGAGTACAGACGGCTTGAGACTCTACCTTCACAGCCTGTCAATTCTCGCAATTGCAGACATATCATAGGTATTGGTCAGTTTATTGAGATTTGAATATCATCAACTGACTAGGCACTATGAATATGAGATGGACATATTATTGTGAAGTTTGTCTTGTTAAAAGTTTTATGTCGTGGATTTTATTCCCTTTTAGGTAATAATGTGCTGAATTCTTTGGGCATTCTAAAACCTTTTTAAGAATAATAGTGCAATAAAATCCTAAATATATTCAAAAACTAAACTCGAATCCAATGGAATGGTCATGTTTTGGAAGTCATAAGATTATTGTGGTCGGTGGAGATGCCATGAGTTCTTCGTTTACTCCTAAAGAATGCTTTGACGGGAACCAAACTCGTAAATTGGTACCGAAGTAATTCCAGATTGTATCGTTTGTGGGCAATTTAGGATTTAGCTGAATGCTTTATCACCGTAAAAGTAGAGCCGAAACGAAATGAACAATCTTTAATGTTGTATGGAAAAAATAACGGTAACTGTTCATATAGGTAGGTAGGCCTAGAAGAGCTTAAATGTTTTGAAGAAATCTCATCTTTAAAATTAACATAAGACTTTTTTAAATCTAAAAGAAAACAAAATACATATACAAAAACAATGGAATTATTTATGCTGACTTGAAATAAGAAAAGCACGCCTCGGCAAACGCCCTCCGGAAAGGTGGAGTGACGATCTGTGAAAGGCTGCTGGTAGAAGCTACATTACGTCAAGCTGAGGAGTGGACTGCTATAGGCTGATGAAGATGATGAAGTAAAGCATACTGAGAGAAATTATACAAAGACCTGAAGTAATATCGATAGTACCAGTACTTAGTAATATAATACAGAGGCTGGATGCTTCAGCCAATATTTGGATGTCTCTCAAACAGCCCCATTAATAGGTTACTGAGTCATCAGTCACAGTTGTTTATTCTGTGCCAAAAGCTTTCAAAGGGTAGTTCTGGAAATGTTTTCACACACGGCCAAGGATCGGGTTTGTAACCTGAGCTAGTTTCCTTCTTGATATAACTAACTATAATAATGTTATGAGTTGGAAGTTCACGATTCGTACACGATGTAAGCAGATGTAGATAAATCTTATTTTGTTTTAGTTTTTATGTTTTTTGTTCGAGGCAGTTGTTCCCCTGGCTACCCTTGCGACTGTTTTTTAGTGTACCTAATTTAAGCCTAGATTTAACAACTTTTTTTTAGGAAAAATATACGTGATTGAAATGAGATAAAATAGAATGAATCTCTCGGATGTCTTAACTGCAAAATATTTCAGATTCAATTACACTCCTGGACACAGACCTCCTCTATAAGAAGGAGAATATGTACCTACATAATCACTACTAACTAGTCACCAGAGCCCCGTTTATTATACAACTGGGTTGACTACAGGCAGGTGAGGTTGGCTTGGGTTCCAAAGATGGGGGTTGTAACCCCTTAAACCCCGTACTACAAGACACATAACGTATACTATTCAGTTTCAGTTCTAAATCGATAAAGGCTTGATTTTGTCGTAGTAAATTGGCAGCTCTGACCTGGAGTGGGTAAAAGAAAAAGCTGGTAAAGAAAACATAGATTTAGAGGATAGTTTTTGAAATAGACGACAAGTGTCAATGCGTAGTGAAAAGCTCATATCATGTCTAGTGACGAAAGTCGTCGTTGTTACGTAGTCGCTAGATCGGTCCAGAACCGATTGTGGCGCGGTTTACTTCGGTGTCTTTAGCAGACAATCTTATTTAAGCAATATTCCGCACGGTCACCACTCAGATGGTTGACTGTTTAGTGACATTTAAACGAGCGCTTCCGTGCTTCGGAACGTAAGTTAAACTGTTGGTTCCGGCTTTTTCAGTCGTTAGTCTTGTCAGAGGCCTTCAGGCGGCCTAAATTCTCCGAGACTAGAGTAGCTCATACGAAGAAGGAAGGTCCAGAACCACGGTACAAAGCTTCGTGTATACTCTTTGAGAACTCCTATTTATCATTATGTTTATTTACACGACAGCCCTTTGTTTTGCAATGTTAGCAAACTGTTGTTTTTCAAACGTTTATTGCTCTGCGATTGCAAATTCTTTGCTCGGATAGAGCCGATGTAAAGAGTTGGCAACGCGGGAACCGTTACTTATATTGTGTGTTGATTTACGGTTGCCCCGGTTGTTAAGATTTTATGGCTAAGTCACGTTAAAAGTCTATGAAGGCAACAAAATAAAAGGGACGACTGTTTTGAAGGCATTAGAAGCAAAAGCTCGTGAGCTGGCGAATGATTTCACATGTACCACGAACTCTTGGAAAAAACTTTGCGTGTGTCTTGTTCCTCACATCAATGCCATTAGCCTTTTAAGGGACAATATCAGAAATTCACTTCTTTCTAATTCGGCTAAGACACCCGCGTCTTCGCTCGCGTGGTACCGGGATAAAAAGCCTATGTTTTAATCCAGGTCACAATCTATGTATATTCCAAGTTTTTGTAACAAACATAATCACACACACACACATAAACTTTCGCTTTTATAATATTAGATGTGATGTGGTGTAAATGATGAGGTGGAGTGACTATTTGTGAGATTATGATTTCAGCCACCATTGAAATGTATACCTATCTCTATCTTTATCATCATCATCATCATCATTCACAGCAAAAACTTAATCAACCACTTAATATAGGCCTCCCCATGTGTGTTGCCAATGTTGCCATCCACCACGATTTTGTGCTAGTTGCATCCACGAACAACCCTATCTTACTGTTCAATAATTTAATGACTACACAAAACCACTTTAAACCCAATGTATCTGTTGAATATATGATCGAAAATAGCCTATCTGCTACTGTTACGTAAGAACTGTGCTTTTGTTCGGTCTAGAGACATTTCGTCATGTTTGAAATGGTTGGCTATAAAGGGGAAAAGTGGGAGTTAGACAGTGTGGCACATAATGGGTGCTTTATGATTGTAGACCACTTCCTATACTAAACCTTTCAATGTAGGTAACAGTAGTGTTCATTGGATAATTGTAAGCAAATGTTGTAGTTTTACGTAAATACTAAGGCCTTTTTGCTGTTTTTTTGTGTTTTGGAATAATCTCTAAGTAAAATAAAACCTGTTTTTTCGTGTTAGCCCACACTTCAGGGAAAATCTAAGATGGGAAGGTCGCGGGTTAAAATCTCGCTTGAGTTGAAATTTTTGGGATATATAAAAATATAAAACATGTCGATGTTGATATTGTGAATGTGTTAAGGTTCTGGTGTTTCTTGAATTAGGTATGACGAATGAAAAATTATAATTCTAGTCAAGTCATTATAAACAATATTGGACACGTATTTATTCTTTTGTCAATTAAACAAAAAATTACAAAGATATAGTGCGTTGAAGTTCCACATCACGTCACGGCTTAGTACACTTTTTACCTAGCCGTGACGTCACGAGCCCCCACTCCCGAACTTTGACGCTCTTTATCTCCGTCAATTTTCATATATTTGATAAATAAAAAAATACGTGTTCAATATTTTTTGTTGATCTATCTGACGGACTAATTAGAATTATTATTTTTTACCCAGTCGTTATCCCTATTGCCATTATCACCATGCAGGGTAGACGTGTTGGTGATTAGATTATAGTCATCAATGGCCATCAACCACCATAATTAACCTGAGGGAGAAACCTAGCCTCAAATCATCTCAAACCATTTCTTATTCTAACTAACATACTCTTAAAACTTGTTTTAAAGGTAAAATGAAGCTTATAACTTGTTTACATACTTAGGTATAATGAAAATATTTTGTAGGTTGTTTTCTCCTTCATCGTTCCCTCAATTCTGAGGATCGTGACTCCTTTGTTGAAGTCCCTTTACTGTCTGTCTCTATTGGTTTCTATCAGCTGCCTGATGGAGAGCCACGCTAACTGCTATTTCTGGATGTTGGAATACTTGGGCCTTCCATCGTTTGGGACTTCTACCCTCCACCTTCCGGTCACCATCAGGCGCTTCACGAGATTGTCGTAGTTTCTGCAAACAATACGTAGGTATTTAAAAAAACTTGATTTTACCTCAATAAAGTATTTTTTTTATCCATCGCTTGCGTAGTCGTCTTCTATGGAAGAATTAGTTACCTCACCAGTCACCTTTCACCTTTCTCTTTAACCTTTTCTTAATGTAGGTGTTCAATACAACCGCAAAATCGCCCTAAGCTCCCAAATGTTACTATGAACAGTGTAAGACTTTTTGTGCTCAAACCATAATAACGTGAACAACGACTCTATACTTATAGAGTTAAGATAAGAAATTGATGGGCAAATGTGATGTAAGGGCGAGTTTACACAGGACCCGAAGTGCAACGTCGACAAACATGGGCTTTGTGCTGCCCACAGGAGTCAATATTGACAGAACTTCGAAGAAAAATGCATTCAGACAACAGAACCGATGTGTACTGTTTTCATTATTGAAATTAGTTTCGGTCGGCTATTGTTGTATGTAGGTATAGCATATAGAGAACAGTTAGGTTAATGTTCAATCATTTATAGGAGTAACTAAATTAGCCATTAAACTTGAGAAGCGTTTCTAAGTATGACGGTATATGCGTTATTATTATTAACCATTTAATAGAAGGACAAATAACAAAAACAAAAAAAAAATACTTTAAAATAATTATAACTAAAACTTATTTAAGAGTTAATTTAAGATGCTAATAGATAAATTTGACAATTTGAGATAATTCAAGCATTTTTACAGTCTTTATATTAGATTATGATAGATTTACACATAAACCCAGTAGTGGTGCACTTCATTGAAGATTACGACATAATTGTCCTATTATTTTGAACAGTAACGATATTATTTGTAAGGACTAGCTTCACTCTGAGAGTAACCGTGTTGTGGGTAGATTATTTTTAAAAATATAATACTTTTCATAGTCATTTCAAACATTTTTCGTATTTCGTAAGTAAAATAAGCTACCATTTTTACTACTTTATATTAAGAAAATTAAAAAATGTGCACTTACTGTCGTAAATGTAACTGTGTAACTTATTATCGTAAATGTATTGTACTTATTGTACCTTTGGGAAACTAGTATTAATCATTACAGTTTAAGTTCATAAGCATTTGCTCAGAGAATACCAGCTAATCTTTCTATAAGCTATGCTTATAGTTTGGTAGAGCTCTGATATAAGCCGACAGAATGCAAGTCCAAATTGATCGCGTATTAATTATCACGCCGGTAAAAACGCTATTTGTTTTGAACGGTAGTCGCGCTTTTAAGGTGAGTATATTAAAGTTATTAATGGATAGATTTTAGACCTCATATAAAGTTTTTAGCATTTTTGCGGTTTTATGGGTAATGAGTAGCGTAGAATGATCTTTGACTGAAACTGCTCTTGCGATAACCTAAGCACTATTCTGTTTCTTTATTTAATTTTGAGCTAGTGACCAACTCTTGTGTCGAAGTTTTTAGGCCGCCCGAAGGCCTCCGACATGGCTTAAGTACTGAAGAAGCCGGGACCAGCATCTTAACAAACATGCCATTCGAAGCACGCAAGAGCTCAGATCTAATTGTGAATAAATGGTCACCCATCCAAGTAGTTACCGAGCGGAGTGTTGCATAACTATTACTATATTATTATACACTACTTACAATTTAGCAGTATTTATTTAGCAAAGATTCTTATCCCAATAATAAAGTAAGTATTTTTACGTCATAAAGATTACCGATTTGCGTTTTTAAATCAGTCAGAAAAAATAACTACTTTATAACTATATTACAACAACATTCGCATTTTTTTTATGAAACCTTTTGATGGAACTAGCATACGGCCCTCTTGATATTAAGTGATAACCATTACCTATGTTTGGGACGTGCCCTACGATGCAATACCTTGCGTCAACTTGAGGCATGAAGGTGTTAAGCTTCATGTGCCTGTAACTTCACCGGCACCCACACCCTTCAGACCGAAACACAGCAATGCTGCTTCACGGTAGATATATGCATGGTGGTAGTGCTTCCTCGGATGAGCTTTTCAGAAAGAACTCTGTTACTTCTATGAATCTTCTGTTTACGATATTTTTGTAATGAATACATACCTAGAAGAATTCGTATGTATCCTAATAATTATAGTAAGTTCGTATCCCTTTTAACTTTTACAACATCGCTTATCAAGAAATGCAAATCTTTACAACATCTCTAACCTTAGATAATGTATTATTTCCGTATCTAGGAATGTTTTTGCATACAAAAACGAACAAACCCGAGGGTCTGTAGGGCTTGATGCGTCTACACTCACATGCTAAATGGAAGAATTGTTTTCCTACGTAGGGTTACCATAATTTCCGAGGATAAAACAGATTTATATGTCCAGTTCCTAATTCTACTTCCTACTATGCTTCCTACTAATATTATAAATGTGAAAGTTTATGAGTATGAATGGATGAATGTTTGTTATTATTTCACGCAAAAACTATTGAAAGGATTTGGATGAAACTTGGAATATACATAGTTTGTGACCTGGATTAACACATAGGCTACTTTTTATCCCGATACCACGCGAGCGAAGCCGCGGGCGGAAGCTAGTATTTCTATGAACCTCAGATAGGTAAACTAGCGTTAAAATATCATGTCACCTCTTTTTAACCGATTTCAAAAAAGGAAGAGGTTCCTATTTTAGCAGATTTTTTATTATTATTTACATTTAAATGGCAGAGATAAGCTTATTTCATCGTGCTTTATAAAGTGACATTTGATTATAAATAGGGGGTGTAAGGGGTTCCAAACTCCATCTTTGGAATCCAAGCCAACCTCACCTGCCCGTGATGCACAGTTTATTTCGTTCCTTTTTCGTATAAGTTAGAAGCTTTGTCAAGCCAGAGTTTCGAGGCCGCCCAAGGGCATCCGAAATGGCTTGACGACTGAAACTTTGCCTACTTACAAACTGCGCTCTGTCAGCCGGCTGATACAGCATAGCACAGCTTAAGACTGGCACATTCAAATTCCCTGACCACCGATGGTTTTTAAGGATGTTGAAATTTAAAATAATTTCAAACACGTCTGTTGATAAATTATTGTGATTGCTCAAATTCATTGCAGTACACTTTTAGCTTGACATCGACACAGCTAAACTCCCGGACCGCCGATGGTTTTTAAGAATGTTGCAACTTTAATTACTTTTAAACACATCTGTTGCTAAACTATTCCGGCTGCTTGAATTAATTTTTGTAAAGGTAATTCAGGAGTTTTATATATATCTTGGTTTAGTCAAACTGATGGTCACCCAACAACACAGGGAGACCTTGTAAATTGCAGCCATAAAGCTGGCCAACCACACCTCTATTGAAATAAAACGGGACAACTTCCATTCACACTACTGTCCTAAAATATTTACCGTCGACGATATTATCTTCAGACCGACGTAATAAATGCATTTGCTTGACATGCGCATGACCGTCCCCATAGGAAGTACTATTATCTGTACTGCCCAAAGGTAATATACTAACTTTTGGAATATATGTATAACTATAACTGTCACCCATAGGAACTTTTACTACCGTAAATGTATAAACTTATTTTAGAGAAACCACACCACACCAGCCTATTTCAGTCCACTGCTGGACATAGGCCTCCCCTAATAAAGGGGGATATACCCATAATCCCCACGCTGGGCCGGCGGCCAGGGGATTTAGCTGTGCCGATGTAGTCTGTGCTTTGCCGCAATCAGCCAGCCACTAGAGCCCCGTTCGTGGTTTAGCAGGGTGCACCACGTGCAGGTGAGGTTGAAACATTACTATTTATGTCTTATTTCCGACAAAGTAAAAACCAGCAATTGGCTCAACTCTTTCGTTGTTTGTTTTCGAAAAAACACACTTAGATGTTTCTATCAGGTAGTAGTTCTATGCGAGTGCGAGTTCTATACAATAATAGGTAATGTGTTCCTTTAAGTTTGTGACAGGGCACAGTTCGGCAATGCAAGATGAAACTCTGTATCTGTATCTGGGTCTGGATGTTTTCTATAATAATAATAATAATAATAATAATAAATAATGCAGAACGTAATCACACAGCATCATGTAGCCCCAAACTAAGCATAGCTTGTATTATGGGAACCACATGATTGATATATTACACATATAATTTTTTTTTGTAAATACATACATATCATACATAGAAACACCCAGACCCGAGACAAATATCTACAGAACATGCAAACATTTGTCCCGCAGCGGGAATCGAACCCGCAACCTTCTACGTCTTAGGCGGACCTTCGCCCACTGCGCCACAGTATGTATGATATGTATGTATTTACAAAAAAAAAATGTAATATATCAATCATGTGGTTCCCATAACACAAGCTCTGCTTAGTTTGGGGCTACATGGTGCTGTGTGATAATGTGTGTCCAGCATTATTTATTTATTTATTTAACTAAAGACAGAACAGCAGAATGCTATCAATTTTCAATAATTTCGATAGTAAGCGTATCGTAAAATTTTGGCCAATCACAAAACGTTCTTTCTTATCAAGGCTCGGTAATTGGCTAAAATTTGGCGCTAACGTTACGGTTAACTGTTCGTGATTCACCGTTCGGTCCAGAAAATTTTATATCACTGTGTGTTTATTGTATTCCTGTCAAGAACAGGTATTGAAAAGCACAGATTGAAGGTTCTGGAACCAAGTAAGAATAAATACTAAAATTATTATTATTATTATAAGCCTAGGTTGTCCCACTGCATGGTAAAGGTATTCTTTCCGTCCACTCCGATCTATTGAGCGCTGTGTTTTGCCAGTCTTCCTTAAAGGAGTCCAGTTCGTCTTCCCATCTTTATCTGCCACGTTTTACATTTTCACAAGAACATCGTCTAGCCCAAAGTAAGGAGAGCTAATGTTGCGAGTACCATATAACTGGTATACTAATAGTATACTATAGAAACATATATTTTTTTAAAGAAAAAAGCCATTATTGGAAATACTTATTACGTAATACATATCTCTTCAACAACTCTCACAGTCAGTCTTATAACGGTCAAAGTACATCAAAGTATATGAAAGAAAACATTGTGCTACCTACACTACCAATAAACTAACTGAATAATGCTACAATGAAAATGACAAAGATGTCTTTGAGAGAATAACCTCAGGGTGTCTGATGGCTAAGTGTCATTTTCGTGATGGATAAGCTAATCGTTTGACGAATTGTGTCAGTCTCTATAGTGTGAGTGATTGTGTGAATTCACTCATATGTTAGGTGTTATTTCATATGTAACTAGCGGCCCGTCCCGGCTTCGCACGGGTTTTAGTAAGGATCCCTAATCTTTTCTAGCAATAAATATTGCTTATGTTACTCAAGGTGAATGGAGCTTTCCAATGGTGAAAGAATATTTGAAATCGGCACAGTAGTTTTTGAGTTTATTCATTACAAACATACACACACACAAAAAAAATACAAATTTTTCCTCTTTATAATATTATTACTAGCGGCCCGTCCCGGCTTCGCACGGGCTAGGTTAGGTTAGGCACTTTTTTACACCTTGGGTGGCAATAAATATAGTCTATGTTACTCAGGGTTGTGTAACATAGGCTATGTTATGTATTTTGTAACATAGTGTATGTTATTTTGAAATCGGCACAGTATTTTTTGAATTTATTCATTACAAAGATACACACACATAAAAATACAATTTTTTCTTCTTTATAATATTAGTGTAGATATAGAGTATAATATAAGATCAGTGTTATTTTGGGTGTTTTAATTGAAAAAAATGATGAATTTAAAAAAACATACATAAGTAGTTTAACAGTCATGTCGCGATGCCCATAATACAAGCTCTACTTAGTTTGGGGCTACATGATGTATGTAATAATGTCTAGTATTATTTGTTATTTACTAGACGACCTGACAGACAAAGTACTCTCTCAAAGAGGGTATCGAAATTTCTTTATCTTCGAGACAGAACGATTGCAGATGCCGTGACCAAGGGCAATAGGGATTCATTTGTATATATTAAGTAATTGACTAAGAGTGTTGCTACACTGGAATTACCGGTGAGCTCCATGTCTTCGCATTACGACACAGTCAGTGTGGCATGTCATTCAAAGTGTACTTTAAGTTTCTAATGAATAAAGATAAATAAATAAAACTTTGAACGAAAATGGAGATAAGCAATACTTTGCATTGATGTAGTAAAAAACACGACATGCACTATGTGCCGCGTCGTAGCACATTGTGTTTTTTTTAAATACTATTTGAAGATGGAACAAGCACATGGCCCACCTGATGTTAAGTGGTAACCATTACCTATCACAAAGCATTGCAATGTAGATCAAATTTTTCCGGAACGTGCTCTACGATGCAACGCCCTACGTCCATCAATTTGAGGCATGAAGATGATAAGCCTCTTGTGCCTGTAATTTCACCGGAACCCATACCCTTCAAACCGAAACACAGCACAGCTGCTTCACGGCAGAAATAGGCATGGTGGCAGTACTTCCCCGGACGAGCCCTCCACAAAGAACTCTACTACCTCCTTGTGTGGCATGTCGTTGTGTTTTTTAAGCTATTGCATAGCTTCTATCGAAGGCCTTGAGCGCGGGGACCGAATCCAGAAATTCCGTAACGAAAAAAACCTCACGCTCCCCACTCCGACGGGCACGGAGGTGTGGCTTAAAGGTCGTGCATTGTCTAACGTCGTTTCTTTTCGGCAGTCTTCGACACGGTGTTTGTGTGCGTGCATGCATTGCATAGCATTTTGTACAAAATGCTATGCAATAGCTTTACCGCGGCAGTCCCCGAGTGCCACACGTTTTTTTATTTTATTTAATACGACTAAATATATGTAAAACGACTCAACGACACCGCTCAGTTCAGGCTGCAGGTCGACGCAGGTCGACACAACATATGTGTATCTGTTAACGCACTGATTATCCGTTAACTTTCCATCACTTTAAGATACATTTAGAACGTGTACGAAATTTTAAAAATTCTGGATCATTCATGCATCCGTGATAGAATATTTCACAAAATACAAGCATAAGCACTTAAGAGGCACAATCTAAACCATTAACATGTTTTAATTTGTTTAATGTATCTATTTCTTTGGAAAACAAGATTGCAACATTCGTTTTGGACCCGGTGTCGAGTTTCGAAGTGTTAATTTCACACTTAAAACAGTAACATAATAAATTCTATGAAATTTATAGCTGTATTTTTAATATGCCTTTATATTATAGTATCGTTTAGTATTATTACATTTCTCATATTCTGTTTTATGAATATGGCATGTATTTATTTCTATCAAACTATTCATCATCATCATCATCATCCTATAGCAGTCTACTGCTGGGCATAGGCCTCCCCTAATGAACGCCATTGCGCCTTGTCCTGAGCTCCACGCATCCAGCTACTACCAGCAGCCTTTCGCAGATCGTCACTCCACCTGGCCGGAGGGCGTCGTACACTACGGTTGTCGAGCCGCGGTCTCCACTCAAGAACTCGTTTATCCCAACGGTTATCGGTTCTTCGGCAGATATGGCCAGCCCACTGCCACTTCAGCTTGCTAATTCTCTGAGCTATGTCAACAACTTTAGTTCTATGTCGGATAAACTCGTTTCGGATTCTATCCTTTAGAGAAACTCCGGGAATAGCTCGTTCCATAGCTCGCTGAGCGACTTCAAACTGGTGGACTAGCCGTATTGTGAATGTCCACGTTTCGGCTCCGTATGTCATGACGGGTAGGACGCACTGATTGAAAACTTTTGTTTTCAACGTTTGTTTTTTGTTTTCGGTATGGGTGACGAGAAGACTTGATGTAGTTTTCCAAATGCTGCCCAACCCAGCTGAATCCTCTTGGCCTCCTTCTCGAAGTTGTTCCTACCCAACTGCAATATCTGCCCGAGGTATGAATACTCCGAAACAATTTCGAGAAGGTGTCCATTAACGACGACAGGTCTCGGATCAATTCGGTCAACTACTACTATTACCCCCTATTACCTATACCCCCTTGACCTCTGGTTGCTGCCTACAGGAACAGCGTCGGTGATGCGAGATGCTGTGCCCTGCGTTTCTCAATCCAGCGCCCAGCGTGGTGGTTAAGAGCATATCCTCCTTCTTATAGGGGAGGCCTATGTCCAGCAGTGGACTGAATGGACTGGGTTAGTATTTTGTTCGTTGAAATTGAATTATAATGAATAGGCCCGAATTCACAAGACCCAGTGTTCGAGTCATGAATTCATGATCATGGGATTTTTTTGTCTATTTATATATTCAATATTCCATGTTGTGACAAGGCTTTAAATAAATAGACTTAATTTAGACTATAGTAACAAATATTCTAAAAATTGACTATAATTTTGACTATTTAGTGTTCTATTATTGGGTCTCGTTGATGTCTTTTACACTGAAAAATGGAAAGATACTTGAAACGCTCTGAACATCCTCACTTCATATTGCCTTGAAATTTTACTATTGAAAGACCTTTAAAATTCGAAGGTTGTTTATTTTTTATATAAATATCTAGATACTCCACTCCACTCCACTCCAGCCTATATCAGTCCACTGCTGGACATAGGCCTCCCCTAATAAAGGGGGATATGCCCATAATCCCCACGCTGGGCATGCGGGTTCGGGATCGCAGGACACAGTTTCTCGCACCACTGACGCTGCTGCCCGTCGGTGGCCATGGGATTTAGCTGTGCCGATGTAGGCTGTGCTATGCCGCAATCAGCCGGCCGCCAGAGCCCCGTTCGTTGTTTAGCAGGGTGCACCACGGGCAGGTGGGGTTGGCTTGGATTCCGAAGATAGGGGTTGGAACCCCGTACACCCCAAGATACTATCTAATATAATATCTTTTTGTACAATTTTAATCTGTAAGTACCTACTACTATTGTGCTCGTTTACTTTATTTATCGTATTTTTTTATGTCAACATAAAAAGCGCTCGTGGCATGGCTTAGTTCCGTGTTCTTAGCAGATCATCTTGGTTAAGCAATACTCCGTCCGGCCACTACTTGGATGGGTGACCGTTTAATGGTATTTGGATCTGAGCGCTTCCGTGCTTCAGAAGGGACGTTAAAATGTTGGTATCGGTGTCTTCAGTGGTTAAGCCATGCCGGAGGCCTACGGGCCGGCTAAAAATTCCGACACCTGAGTTGGCCACTAGCTCATACGAAGAAGAGAAGAAAAAAGAATAAAGGCGGGATATCACTGTGGTACTGCGTAAAGTACTGCGTTAGAGGAGGCCTTTGTCCAGGGGACATGGCTGATTATGATAATGACTGCGTAAAAGCATCATGCAAAATTCAAGTGACATAACTATTAAAACAAGCGCAAAACAATTTAAAAAAATAAAAAAGGTACGTTCGACTGAACGAAAACTAAAACAATGGAATTGGTATTACAATTTTAGATCATAAGCACGCATTCCGTGTAAAAACGGCTACCTTTCAGTTCTAATAGAAAAGACAATCCGAACGCTCGCTTGAATGTCTGCAACAGTATATCATGCAGTAGCCTCGCTTTGATGATCAGCACAGAATAAATAATAGTAAACCAGTATACAAATCGTACTAGCAGTATACTATCCTATAAGCTGATAATGATGATGATGATGATGAAATATGTTGTGACTAACGCACTAGGCAAACGTAGTGTAGGACAACCTCCGGCCAGGTAGAGTGACGATCTGCGAAAGGCAGTGGCCTGATATAGGCTGATGATAATGATGATAAGTAACACTAAAAACCACTATATTGTGGTAACGGTGACAGGTAGGAACAAATTGCAAGGAAATTTTTAGAGGTTCTGACAGCGAAATTGGATTTTTAACTGCAGCTGTCTGTTAACAAGTCACCAGAAATTGGAAAGGATAAGATAAGATAAGAAAAAATATTTGAGTCTCACAATAAGTTCACAAAAAAACAAATAAGTGCTTAAACTAATACGAGAAATAGTGACACTAAAAGGTCGCCACTCAGCATATGCTGCAGAACGTTGAAGCTACTGCATCGCTGGTTTTCAGTGGCGCCACCGTGCGGAGCGCAGCAGAAATTGTGAAACGCATTATGTTTTTACAAATAAAATAAAAAATAATTTACTGTAAAAAATATGAAGATTAAAAGCAACCATGGCAATGAATGGACGTTATTATGTAAAAGAGCCTAAATTAAATGTGTACACCATTATTATACAAATTACAGACGATATAGAACGACCATATTAAGGGACAGATATTTGTAAGTTCAACATCAACAGGTATAAAAGCTTAGTTAGAGCAGTTTTGCGTGAGAAAAAAGACTTTTGTTGGCGCGTAATGAAAAAAAATTGAATTTCGAATTACACGAGTTGCATGAATTGTTTTTAAGTTGTCAGAAAGGGTAGCGAAAATCAAGGAGTTTTTATAGCGCGCTTTGAACATATATCTTTGACTGATTTTTCTCAATATACTATAAGCCTAAATCTGAGTTGTTACTCTTTGGGAGAATACGTTAGGCACATATTTTTGTTCTAGTCTGTGCGCGCTATGTAAGAAGTACCGATGTAAAAAGTTTAAAAACTCCTTGGTTAAAACCACAGAAACTAATTGGGTGCGGAAAACCAATTCGCACATTCTTTTTTCAAATCAACCATGCGTGAACCATACATCAACATCTTGAGATAATTAGGTGTAGTGTTATTTAAAAAAAAATACATATTACATGGAGTAATACAGTGATATAGACCGGGCAGTAGGTTCACTTTGAAGATAGTTTTACAAATGGGTAGGAAGTCGCACCGCGACAGGCGACGTAAGATCGCAGCTGCGACCGTTAGCGACTAATTTACGCGACAATCGCTTTGATACGATTTTAGGGTTTCTCGTGAAACTTGCTACTGAAAAGGGTTAAATTAAGTGTGAGAATTCAAATAAAGAACAGTTTGGATTTTATTTTGAACTAATAAAAACTATTATTGTGTCAACATAGTATTTAATACTGACACTGTTATAGGATTTCATTTCGTTTCTACCGTTCGTGGTGTTGTAGAAATTTTAATGGTATTTTTAATTAATCTAGTACCTTGATCATGGCCAATCTATGGTATATTTTTAATACTCGTTCATGAATCATTCACCACTTATTAGGGTGACAATACAAAACCATCATCATCATAATCAGTTTATGTTATCAGTAGACTGCTGTAGGCTCATGATGATGATGATTTAGTAGCCTTTAGCAGTCTACTGCTAGACAGGGGCCTATAGCAGTCCACTGCTGGACATAGGCCTCTCCTAAATAGCGCCATTGCGCCTTATCTTGAGCTCAACGCATTCAGCTTCTACCAGCAGCCTTTCGCAGATCGTCATTCCACCTAGCTGGAGGGCGTCCTACACTACGTTTGCCGAGCCGCGGTCTCCACTCAAGAACTCGTTTTCCCCAACGGCTATCGGTTCTTCGGCAGATATAGCCAGCCCACTGTCACTTAAGCTTGCTAATTCTCTGACGTTACTAAATGGTGAAACAAAAGAATTTGAGTAAACACTTTAAGTGCTGCAATTGCAATAATTGTCGATGCCTAGGATATCAGTCTGCGTCATGTCCGGGTCCCGCAGTCAACTTGTTAGTGTACAAACGAATGACTTTTTTATCGGCCGATAGTTTTGTTTAGACACTTTTAATCAGTATGAAGATGTATGCAAGTGTAAATACTTACGTATTAGTCTGGTCTGCGCACTCGTCATCAACCTGACTTTTTACCCTAGTGTACCTGCTGGAAAGCTAACCCGATAAAACTATTGCATCGGTCAATCAAAAATTATGTAGTTGAGAGGGCTTTTATTGCGCGACTTTGTTTCTGTCAGTTACGGTGCTAATTATTTCACTAAATACATATATATCAAGGTGATTTTTTTTATCTTATCTAATCTCAGTAGCGATTCTCGAAAGTAAAAAATATTTCGTTGTTCATTTGGTTGACTTCAGTAACGTAAAGTAATGTATTCATCAATTATTTTCGTCATTGTTTCGTTAAAAGGACTGGGGTCTTCATACATGTTGACGTGAGTTTTAAATGAGATAAAGCTAAGTCCACACTGCGCATTTTCATTTTTAATCTTCATTATGTAGGTATTGTAGGTTTCTACGCACTAACAGTTTATACACATTTTATTGGTCATAAAATGTATAAAAATATAAGCATTGTTATAAACAAAGAGCAGTATACACACTGTTGCATAAAAATCAATACCTTCTTACTAACGTAAGATACCTACTTAGTTACGGCAAGGTAGAGCTTATACCCCCAAAGTGTAGGTACAAATTCTTTAGGTGGTAGATAGATAGATAGAAATTTCATTATTGCACAAGAAAAAAAAGGTACACAGGCGAACTTAATGCTAATTAGCTTTTTCTTCCAGATAACCTTTGTAGAGTATCGAAACAGATTGGTAGTTCTTACTTTGCTATGTGAAATAATACGTTACCTAACTCTAAAACAAATAAAAGAAAAAGTATAAATAAATAAGTAAACAATAGATGAAGTACATATACTAAGCATAAAAATAAATTTACATACAAAGACAAAAAAAATCATAAACATACATAAATTACTTAAAGTACTTACCTAGGAGCTCAATTTGTATATCTTAAATAACAAAATAATTTGACATAATGCTTATATTTTAGATGTCAGTAGTCCAACAGTGAAGTAGTTAGCCCCAGAGCGTTTGTAATGAAATAATATTGGCAAAGGCAACTCATAATAGACATTTTCTTTATTGAGGCTATTGTGAAGTTCAATTCAAATAAAACTTTGATGGGTTTCTTGGAACTTTATCACAATAAATTAGCAATTTAAGAAATAAAGCTGACTCTAAAGCTACACACATGCTAGCACACCGTGCGATTCGCCCAGAGTTCGAGTGCTACGTGCGATTCGCTCACAGTTCGAGTGCTACGTGCGATTCGCTCAGAGTTCGAGTGCTACGTGCGATTCGCTCAGAGTTCGAGTGCTACGTGCGATTCGCTCAGAGTTCGAGTGCTACGTGCGATTCGCTCAGAGTTCGAGTGCTACGTGCAATTCGCTCAGAGTTCGAGTGCTACGTGCGATTCGCTCAGATTTCGAGTGCTACGTGCGATTCGCTCAGAGTTCGAGTGCTACGTGCGATTCGCTCAGAGTTCGAGTGCTACGTGCGAGTCGCTCAGAGTTCGAGTGCTACGTGCAATTCGCTCAGAGTTCGAGTGCTACGTGCGATTCGCTCAGATTTCGAGAGCTACGTGCGATTCGCTCAGAGTTCGAGTGCTACGTGCGATTCGCTCAGAGTTCGAGTGCTACGTGCGATTCGCTCAGAGTTCGAGTGCTACGTACAATTTGCTCAGAGTTCGAGTGCTACGTGCGATTCGCCCAGAGTTCGAGTGCTACGTGCGATTCGCCCAGAGTTCGAGTGCTACGTGCGATTCGCCCAGAGTTCGAGTGCTACGTGCGATTCGCCCAGAGTTCGAGTGCTACGTGCGATTCGCCCAGAGTTCGAGTGCTACGTGCGATTCGCCCAGAGTTCGAGTGCTACGTGCGATTCGCCCAGAGTTCGAGTGCTACGTGCGATTCGGCCAGAGTTCGAGTGCTACGTGCGATTCGCCCAGAGTTCGAGTGCTACGTGCGATTCGCCCAGAGTTCGAGTGCTACGTGCGATTCGCCCAGAGTTCGAGTGCTACGTGCGATTCGCCCAGAGTTCGAGTGCTACGTGCGATTCGCCCAGAGTTCGAGTGCTACTTGCGATTCGCCCAGAGTTCGAGTGCTACGTGCGATTCGCCCAGAGTTCGAGTGCTACGTGCGATTCGCCCAGAGTTCGAGTGCTACGTGCGATTCGCCCAGAGTTCGAGTGCTACGTGCGATTCGCCCAGAGTTCGAGTGCTACGTGCGATTCGCCCAGAGTTCGAGTGCTACGTGCGATTCGCCCAGAGTTCGAGTGCTACGTGCGATTCGCCCAGAGTTCGAGTGCTACGTGCGATTCGCCCAGAGTTCGAGTGCTACGTGCGATTCGCCCAGAGTTCGAGTGCTACGTGCGATTCGCCCAGAGTTCGAGTGCTACGTGCGATTCGCCCAGAGTTCGAGTGCTACGTGCGATTCGCCCAGAGTTCGAGTGCTACGTGCGATTCGCCCAGTGTTCGAGTGCTACGTGCGATTCGCTCAGAGTTCGAGTGCTACGTGCGATTCGCCCAGTGTTCGAGTGCTACGTGCGATTCGCCCAGAGTTCGAGTGCTACGTGCGATTCGCCCAGTGTTCGAGTGCTACGTGCGATTCGCTCAGAGTTCGAGTGCTACGTGCGATTCGCTCAGAGTTCGACGACTGACAATGAAAACCATTACATACATATGCTCAAGAGCATTCTTGGGTAAAATAACTGACTTTTCATTCTTTCTTTCTTTACTATAAGCGCACACGCTGTCAAAGTTATACTGAGAAAATATAATTAATTTACAATCATAAAAATAAAATGGTCTGCTGAAAACATACCAGTTGTAAATCCACTGGTGTGTTGTAAGAAATAATCTAATAAACCGTTTAATCCAAAGTAAATTCTGATGCTGGTTCTTGGATTAGTTCCGATATGAATCGACATTTGAACTTAAAGAGAGTGCCAAATATAAAACAGAATACAAATTCATTTAAACTTCAAACAAAATTTTATTTTATTCAATTAAAACTACACTTTACACCAATTCGTAACGCGACCAAACAGAGAAGAATTGGCAAGAAACTCTACTTGTGTTATTTAAAAAAAAAAAATATAGAATTGAGAACCTCCTTCTTTTTTGAAGTCGGTTAAAAATACGTAAACGCATAAACAGAGGCAAATGTAACGTCGTCAATACAACTGCTGCCACAAGAGTGCTGACACGTTGACTATTATTCCTTGAATAAAAAGTAAGTTGACCGTTCGTTGACAATCGGGAGCTCCCGGTATAATAAGCAGGCATTTACATTTCTCCGGCTCATAATAAACCCTCTTTGTTTGAAGAGTTTTAAAATTTAAATTCCCGAACAAAGCACGTATTGAGATTATTGTCTTTCCGTTACCATGTTTAATTTAAAAACCTGACTGGCAATCCTCTTGTAACCTTTAAATTTGACATTAAAATCGTTGCGGTGCGCTCGACTCATTATAAACTTACTCATTTATGCATATAGTTTGGAAAGCAACCCGCGCCTACACCGTCGTCGCTCTTAATGAATTTCCAACAAAAACTTAATTAAAAATCGTATCTCGCGTGTTCGAAGGAAATGAACTCATTCTTCGGAGCCGCTGAGTGACGGGCGGACTGACGGCCCGTCATTACGAGGTGCGTCCACCGTTGCACGACCCCCGATGCCCTTCATTGCTTATCTATAAAATTATAACCGCGGGCGAACTCAACGTGCAGTCAAAGGTCAGCTTGCGCTGGTCGAGTTGTGTGTTTTGGGAATTTTGTATTTGACGGTGCATGCAGTAAATGTTTATAACCTAATTATTATCTTTGTTAATTTTGTAGTTAATAACCATGCGTCTTGTCGGCAAGGACGTCAGATTTGACAAGCTCAAACAAGCTAAAATTAAAAGCAAATCGGATACAGAATGATCGTATCATCGCTACAATGGATGCATGTAGCATTTTTTCACGTCCATTATGTGTAGGTATATTGTTGGCAAAAAGTGTAAAAAGTATCTCATGTAGGTATGAAGATGCTGGTTTCAACAAAACCAACACGGGCCGCCACAAATTGGCGGTTCGGGGAGACGGGCACGTCGTGACTGAGCCGCCGGCAAGCACCTCCACGGCTGGCGTGCACGTATGAGCGGGGCGACAAGCGGGGCGACTAGCTGAACACGTGTGGATCTCGTTTTAATCGTCAGATAGGACCTATTAGTTAATTGGTAAAAAGAACGCGTTGTATAATATATCTGAATTTATTTCGGACTAAGCTTATTTAGTGAGCGGTCTGTTTATTCGAATTGGCATTGGCAATTGGCATTATTGGAATTGGCAAATGAAATAACAAAAATATGACCATTAAAAAGGTAGGTACTAACCAATTCAAATAAACCTTTTAAGTATGAATGACAAGCATGCATGAAGAGATGCTGTTCTTGCGCGGTTGTGTCATTCAACATTGAAACTTTTACATCTAATTAGGAAGAGATCTTTAAAGTAAACAAACACTGTGTTATTTCCTTATGCGATTTAGTACATTCCTCACTATATCCTCATCCCAAGAAGTCCACTACGATTATTTGCTCAGTAATGGTAGAAATCCATTAAAACGAGTTCCTTTTAGTGATTGAACAAAGACATGGCTAGAATGCTTTTTTGAATTGCATTGCAATTTGTTGGCGCTAAGCAACTGGCAAAATTGCATACCTTTGGAAATGAGAATTTAGCAGTTTGTTTCAAAGTATCAGAATTAATCATAGCTTCCTTCTTCTTATGAGCTAGTGGCTACCTGAAGGCCTCCTAATTATAAAGCCGGAACAAACATCTTGACGTACCTTCAGAAGCACAGAAGCGCTCAGGTCTAAATGCTACTAAAAGGTCACCCATCCTAACTTCCTAACATAATTCTTCTATTTCCTACCAAGCATATATATTTACTAATAAAAAATATAAATGTATAATATTTGTGAGGATATTACTCTTTCTTTTTTTATTTTATGTGTGGGTCAATAAATGCTTTTTCTTTCTATCACGCAAAATACTGGACGGATTATGATGAAATTTGGAATCCTACCTATTTCCTACTAAGCATATATATTTACTAATAAAAAATATAAATGTGAAAAAATTGTAAGGATATTACTCTTTCTTTTTTTATTTTATGTGTGGGTCAATAAATGCTTTTTCTTTCTATCACGCAAAATACTGGACGGATTATGATGAAATTTGGAATCCTACTTATAAATAGTTTGTGACCTATATTAACATATAGGTGACTTTTTATCCAAATACTCCACTAAGCTATAATTAAAAAATATAAAATTTTATAATATCTTGACACCCTCACAAAATTTTATCTTCGCAATATTAGATAGTGATAGACTATCAAACTCAGATCATCGGAGATACTCCCATTTTCAGAACCGAATAAGAATTTAATGTCCCCATTTTATCACACCTACTATTTATTTAAACCTATCAAATTTATCGACCAACCGATGGATTGTTCATTTCAAATAAAAAATATGATAATACTACGTAGATGAAAAAAGTAAATTTAATTTTGTTGAATGTTTTATTAAAACCTCGCACTAAGAAGAAGAATGTTATTGACTTAAATCAATCGATATCTTTGACACTTTAAACGGTTATTTGATAAGTCTTCAGAAATTATTACAAGTAGTTAAATTCAAATGAATCTCATGCTTCTTTGCAGTGCATTTGTATGCCTATGGGAACTAATTCACCTCAGTGTCGACCACGACAAGATTTCTAATGGCCACTAGTCGCTATCAATGTCATATCTCTTCGCATAGCTTGTAGATTATAATGAAACATCTTTTTCTTGGAGTAAATTAGCTTTTTAGATGCGATTGCGTTGCAGTGAGCCTTTTTCAACGAAAGTTTTAGTGACAAATAATTCGTAAAAGAGTTTTTCAGATTAGTTTTAGATGTCAGCCAAGGCAAAATGCGAAACTAGTTCTTATACCTGATTAAAAATGTATGCAAGAAGTTGAAGTTCTACCTACGTCTATAGATTTTCTTGCATACTCTGCAAATGCCTTAGTGATTTGGTACCTGAAGTTGTGCAGCAACTGCTAGCAGTGAACAGCGGGGTGATCGGCTAACTCTGTTGCAAATAGAAATTATTGACACCGATCCTGTTTTAACAAAGTGTGACAGTTTGTTGACGTCAATCCATTGAATTTCAACGGATGAAATGTCAAAGTTTGTAAAAACAGGATCGGTGTCAATCATTTCTATTTGCAACAGAGTTAGGTGATCACCCCGCTGATATAGGCTGGTATTGTTGTTCCTGATAAATGGTTAGTTGCTTTTTTTTCATGGTACTTGAAGATGGAACAAGCACGTAGCCCACCTTATGCTAGGTGGTAACCCTTATCTATCACAAAGCATTGAATCGTAGATCAGCGGGGTGATCGGCTCACTCTGTTGCAAACAGAAATGATTGACGCCGATCCTGGTTTAACAAACAAACCAGCGGGGTGATCGGTTTGTTTGCAACATGCTCCAAGATACAACGCCCTGCGACAACTTGAGGCATGAAGATGACACGACTCTTGTGCCTGTAATTTCACCGGCACCTTCACCCTTCAAACCGAAACACAGCACAGCTGCTTCACGGCAGAAATAGGCATGGTGGCAGTACTTCTCCGGACGAGCTCTCCACAAAGAACTCTACTATTACATAATACTGCTGTAGTAGAGATTATAATCTAAGCTTGTTGCTTATAAATATCAGTACGATTATATCAATGACGTTCAAAACACATCGTACATTCCCTTTATTGTTCTACAACAGCGAGATTAAAGTCGTGTAACCGGCAATGTTGATAGCAGAAAAAATATCGCCGAGCGACCGTCAACAGCCGAATTTGCATACGCTAAACATAAATTCTCGTTTGTAAGAACACACTGGCACTTTTATTGTACGATCGTCGGTTGGCGCTCAGAGAGTAAGAAGAAAATGTTCCGTACCTAGAGTCGTTTTGATTTTATTAAATAATGCTGGACGTTATCATGTAACACAGGATCATGTAGCCCCGAACTAAGCAGAGCTTGTATTATGGGAACCACATGATTGATATACTACATATAATACAGTTTTTTTGTAAATACATACATATCGTACATAGAAAACAACCAGACCCGAGACGAATATCTGCAGAACTTGCAAACATTTGTCCCGCTGCGGGAATCGAACCCGCAACCTTCTGCGTCTCAGGCGGACCTTCGCCCACTGCGCCACAGACACAGGCCGTCATTGTATACTTCTTTTGTGAGTGTTATGATAATTATTTACAAACGTAACACTGTATTTGCTATTCGAACTGAAACTAGTACTAATACCTAATAAGTAGGACTACGCATGAATTTTTCTATACTGCTCCGGTTTTTTTGTATTAAAATATTTATGTAATATGATATTATAATGTCCGGTGTGTAGTGTACCAACCGTGATGCCTAGTGGGATGTACCCCGTCTTTCGATCGGGGGATTGTGGGTTCAAATGCCGACCGTGAATGTTTTTTTGGATTTGCCGTTCGTAAGTTTGCGCATTACAACGTACTCGAAACGGTGAAGGAAAATATCCTAAAGAAATCGACATGCCCTAGAACTAAGGTTCCAAAGGCATGTTAGTGTTAAATAAAATCAGCGAAGTGGAATGCTAACTGCTAGCAAAAAGTATTTACCGAATATATTGTTAGGACTCTCTGACTACCCTCTATAAAGTATTATCTATAGATTTGAATAAGCTTTGCATACCTATGCGGTGCGGCGCAGCTGAGCAGGCTAATCGACATGACGCTCCGCAGCATGCCTGAGGCCAGCAGTCAACACGTGCGTAACAGTGTATAATGTTTAGAAAAAAAAACACCGCTCACTGTCATAAGCCACATGAATTCTTATCTATACGGACCTCGAAACTTTTATCTTTCGCTACTCTTTGGACAAGAGCAAAAACTGACTCTTTTTTTAACGAGATAGACCAACTTAACATGGACGACCTTTGCTCGCTTCTATACAAATATTAATTCTTTTTACCAGTGAGCTAACTGAGCTAATCGTTTTTTATTGGTCACGGCGCTCGTGAGAGCTTTTTATGTGGGAGGTATCGGCTATCTGCTATGAGTTGATGAGTTCGACGGGCTTCGATCCGAAGGTAATTTACTAAACTGTTTCTTTTCGTCGATTTACATGTAAATGCTGCAGCAAATTGTAAGCTTATTGAAAATTGGTCAATTTGAGGATTTTTTACGGACCTTGCCTGACAGCTACTCTCAAGCCCGTACAGTAAGATCGGTAAACTGTAATTTAGCTTTCAATAAATTCAACATACACGTTTTTGCGATATGTTTACGGTATTCACAAAAAACACGTGTTTGTGGCATTGTTTTTAATTTTAACTTCAAATTTAACGGTTATTGTAAATAACTGTTGTCCTGTTTACATTCCACGTCCGAATACGACACGCAATTATTATCGGAAACTGTAAACGTTATTTAATTTCGGTTTAACGGATATGTATTAAATGGGCCACAACCTGCTAGCATAGGGTTGCGAACTCGTTTGCACATGGTAAAAACACTTTCGGTTTTGCCTGTTCCTAAGTAATATTAACTTTCATGTTACTACTTAACTTCAACGCGAATGCGTTATTGGCAAAATTATCTGACTCTTATTTGACAACCTCTGGAGGATTTTTACATAAAGGCAATATTTTAGAAAGCACGGTGTGGGAAAGGATTTACTATATCTTAAAAATGGAAAAAACAGAATGAATAAAATGGATATATTATCACACCCCAAACTAAAGGTTTTGTAACGGAACAGAACCCGAACCCCCAGAATGGGGTGTTCCGTCACTCACAAATTTATGAAAATACAGTATCTAAATAAACCTTTAGGTAAACCCATCTCTTTAAACGTAAAATGAACTCGTAACTCGATGGTAAATAAATACGCCGCTCGTTTCAGTTTCCAACCTCCATCTTCGGAATCCGATCCAACCTCACCTGCCCGTGGTGCATCCTGCTGTATAACAAACGGGGCAGCAAGTTGAATGTGGCATAGCGTCGCCTGACACCAGCACAGCTAAATTCCCTGACCACCGACGCAGTGATAGCCGTGCATTGCGATCCCCAACCCCACGCTGGGCATGCCCCAGCGTGGGGACATGGGCAGTATCCCCCTTTCTTAGGGGAGCCCTATGTCCAGCATTGAACTGATATATTTTTCATTTTTTTTATTTAATTGTGGCCAGCTCTTGACCTCGAGGCCTGCATAGGCAAGGATGAGGTCGAAGTTGGGGCGAGTTATATATAGACTGGTGTGGAAGCTTGTGCCTGGTCGGATAGAAGGCACCCTGTAGAACAATTCGCATTGTGCGCGTCCGCCATATTATAATATTTTACGATTACGAGTAATCATTAAAAATGCTGTAAAATTGATTTATTGTTGGCTCGAGTGATTGCGTCGATATTTCGAGCAACGGCTAAAATTGTAAAGCTCAATGGACAGTCGTTCATTTGTTAATTTTGTACGCCACACTCATATTTACTGGCCATAAATATTATGGCTATAAAACGTCCGGAATACTCTTAAAAACATTTCAGCTCTCTGCGGGAAGTTTTCGTTGTGAGGCTGTTAAATTCGGACTTCATTATTTGGTTTTTAATTATGCTTCTGTTGGAGCTTACAAGTTACTTTTATTATAAATTTTAAAGATTTATATTATGTAAAGAGCGGTATCGTATGTATCTTTATCTGCATACTTTATTCGGTAAAGTTTTTATGATTTACTGGACAATACCTTGTAAGAATTGGATTTTACTGATACGGTACATAATTACCAACCACTGAAATGAGAAACTGGTCAATAGTAGTTACCGAAGGTCGTCAATGGTCGTCTTTTTTATAGCTGGATAAAAGATTTCGAAGAACACCGGGAAACCAACGATGTCAAAAAAGTCAAAAGTCAAAAGTCAAAAATCATTTATTCAGTAGGAACTGTATAGTACACTTTGAAACGTCATTTTTTTTAATTTACCACCAATTCGTAACGTGACCAAACAGAGAAGAATTGGCAAGAAACTCTGCTTGGCTTATATTTTTTTAACGTCATTGTACCTATTACATTGTTTTTGATGGAGTTGGAGGCAGTTTCATCCCAAGCTAGATGCTTAAACTTAGGTATGTTTTTGGACACCTTTCAATATCATAACCAAATCTATTTAATATTGATACGTAATAGATACTTCACAAGTAGGTATGAAAAGTATCACTACATATTTAGATTATATTATCATTATCATCAAGCCGGAACTCAGTTTCAAAGTTGATGTTTATTGGTCTCATTTAAATCCAGCATCGAATTTTGTTTCAAGAATGTCCACTAGAATATTATAGGCTATTGGCTATTCCAGAGCAATAAACGTTCTGTTACATCGGGCCTATATCGGATTGTCGCCGTGTACATAGATTATGTTGTAGTTGCTTAGATACCTTGTAGGAGAAATAATACTGTAGTGAGATGAGTTGATGTCGCATGAAATGAAATGAAATGAAATGAAATTTATTGCATAAAATGTGGTAATAACAAGATGTCACTGTCACTGTACTTAGATGTAGGTCCAACACATTTTGCTTAAAACTAAGCATGCAATCATACATTGATTAGAGTAAAATCATTTTTTAATTGAGTCAGCAGGTAAATTATTCTAGAGTTTAATTAAAAAGTCATCCTTATTCAAAAATTTAATATATGTAAAAAAAAATTATAAATTAAATAATACATGTCAAATAAATTTTAACGTTGTCCAAAAAATTCATTTAGATGATAGATTCATGTAGGTAACAACATGGAGGTTACTATTTCTAATACCATTTCAGTCAGAAGATGCATATACAGCTGCAGGAAAACGACGCGACGGAGTTAAAATATGTACCATTTTTTTATTTAAAAAAAGCCACAATAATTTAAAGGTACATTTTAGGGAGAATTGCTCTAAGTTCTATGTTCTATGTTCTAAGTAGAAACACTGCTGTTGAGATCAACATACGAGTATATTTCTCCCTGATTAGATTACTTCTCCTATACCTTATACGATGTGTTAGCTAAAACCGTGATAGCTAAAAATATAATAAAGTAAGGAGGAAGGAAAATGCACGAAGTGGTCAACACCACCAATTGAGTAATGGCATGCGCCGGTCGGCTGATCGGAGCGTCCCAGATACAGATGAAAGGACAAAGTCGAGAAAGACTTCGGATTTCTACAAGTGCCAGACTGGAAAGAAGCAGCATACGACAGATACTGAAGCGCCAGTAAGTAAGGAACATGAGTAATCTTGCAGTGGGCCGGGATTGAAACTGCCTACGCTAAACTGTCACACCCTATACAATATTTCCCCTCAAACGTCTCGTGTTCACCATCGTCTGTCCTCTTGTGATCGCATGTTCCAATCCAAGGCAGGTTTATGAGGTCATAAATAACTGGTTGATCTGTCCTGAGACCTCGCGAAACTCTTATTTGGTCTGGATTATGCGACAGTTTAGCGTGAAAGCAAATATCAATTTGTTACTAACTAATACTGCTATTGTAAAATGATGCATAATTGAATAGGTATATACTGAGTGTAGGTACTGACTGAATTTCCTTTTCTCTAGTTGTTTCTTTAAAGGATAGGATCCGCAATTAGACAATCTGATAAAGCAAGCTAAAGTGGCAGTGGGCTGGTATATCTGCTGAAGAACTGATGACATACGGTTGGGGTAAGAGAGTTTTTGAGTAGAGACCGCGTCTAGGCAAATAAAGTGTGGGAGGACAGGGCGTAGTGGCGCTCATTAGGACAGGTCTATGTCCAGCTGTGGACTGCTATATATTTATTTCAGCAATAACAAAAGTAAAGTAAACAATATGTTACAAAGGTACAAAGCTCGCCCCATCGTCGATCTCATCCTTGCCTACGCAAGCCTCAAGGTCAAGATCTGGCCCATAATAATAAAAAAACAATAAAAAAATAAAGGTACCTATAACAATGATTGCTGCTTGATTTAGACTTAAAATTTTCAGCGGTCTTCACACTAGGCAAGCCTGTGTCGTGGAGCCTACGTTGATAAAAAGATTTAAAACAATTAGAACCAGAATACCTACCTCGGTCTTTATATTACCTCGACAGAATTTATGAATTAAAATATACTTAATTAATATTAATATGCTGATGACGATGACAATGATGATGTTAGACTAAATTTTATAGTAACCATATTGACAAAACATTAAACTCCGTGGTAAATAAGATAATTTAAGATTATTTTTTTCAATTATCAGTGTCTAACAGGTAATTTATAAAATTCAATGCCTGTATCTTAAAAAGTAAAACAATTTAAAATACTTTAAATAACAAACAACTACATTTTTCCAAACATTCAAACCTTTTCTTTTCGTAGGCAATATCTACCAAATTATTTCCCGAAAAAGTTTGAAGTTGCATTCTTACTTGCCGTGCGAGTGTATTGTATAAAGATTTTGTCTGCAATTTTAGATTTAACTTAAACTTGTCGCTTGTCGACCCTTATGTGTAGGTGTGTATTGTATTAAGACACTTCTGTCGACTTGCACAAGCCTTTGAGAGCTGTTTTCTTACAAACTCTTAGCAAGACACTGCAGTGGAACAGATTTTATGAGAGTTACTTTGAAATTATTTTAGTCGTTTTGCTTCTCACCTCCAGGGATTTCAGTGTTTCTGAAAAGTTGTTTTTTAAAATGGCGCTTCTAAGATATTTTTGAACCAATCACGGGCTAATCTATTCACGAATAGTAATGGGCTGAGATTTTATTAAAAACCAGCTAGCAAACTAGCCGCCAGCGCAGTATCCAGATAAAAAAATTAGCCTATGTCTTAATTCAAGGTCATAAACATGTATGTTCCAAGATTTATGTATATTGCGTGAAAGAGTAACATACATCCATCTATATCATCCTCAAAAACTTTCACATTTATAATATTAGTAGGATTGTCAAAATTAATAAGTGCTTGATTCACAATCATCTTTGTTCTTTTTACCGTTCTCGTCCTATTGCTTGGCAAAGGTCTCCAACAAAATATGTGTAACTAATTTAGGCTCAAAAGGTGGTTAGATATATTCTGTGGTGATCTGTGATACAAACAATTGATAACCTATAGCTGGTATAATAGATACATTTACAATACCTTTGGAGTGTATCAAAAATGTTTAGCTCATTTTTTTGTAACAACAATGTATTCTAAAGTAGTCACTTATTACGAAATATATTTAACCATTGATATACTATACTGTTAGTATCGTTATTATCCAGTATTATTAAGAAAAATGTCTACATAATGGGCGCAAAGTCAAACAAAACGCCACAGACTATTTATAAAAAGAAATCAAGCTGCATTTTGCTAAAACATAGATTTAAAAGACGATTCAAATAACGAAAGAAAATTAAAACGAAAGAAGATTAAAAAAACTTTTCTCTTCTTTTTTGTTTCACTCTTGACAGAGCAGTCGAAGTGATAACTTATTGTTGTTAGGGGCTGATGTGTCTCGCCTCACAATATTTCACCACTTTTGTCTATCGCTGGACATCCGGGTACTTACACGTATGGTGATTGCCACCCATTGCAGATAAGCGGATTCCCAAGTTTTTTTTAAAACAACTTGAAGATGGAACAAAAACATGGCTCATCTGATGTTAAGTGGTAACCATTACCTATCACAAAACATTGCATTGTAGATCACGTTTTTCCGGAACGTGCTCTACGATGCAACGCCCTACGTCCATCAACTTGAGGCATGAAGATGATAAGCCTCTTGTGCCTGTAATTACACCGGCATCCATAACCTTCAAACTGAAACACAGCATAGCTTCTTCACGGCAGAATTAGGCATGATGGCAGTACCTTCCCGGACGAGCCCTCCAAAAGAACTCTACTACCTTATGTAGCGGTTTGACAGAAGTTTAAATAGAAAGTACGAATTAACTTACGCTGTTTATGGACTTTCTATGACTTATTATCATCTAGCTCGGTGGTCCATCCCTAGTCAAACTGCGAGTATACATTAGAGAATACGAGAACCATGGTAATAAAGCACAAACCGAACAATTGTATGTACGCTAACATTTAACAAACACTCACCTATTGCCTTTGAATCTACTCTCCGTTGGCTAAGTCGTAATTTTAATTTAAAACAAAATTAACTTTAACCGCGACATCTCCTTTTGAGTATTTATGAAAATTAGAGAAACGGAAAATTAGATTTTTGAAAAATTTAGGTAAACCTAATCCATTTCGTTAAAGTTATGCTATGTAGGACGCCCTCCGTCCAGGTGGAGTGACGATCTGCGGAAGACTGCTGGTCAAAGCTGGATGCTTCGAGCTCAGGACAGGGCGCAATAGCACTTATAAGGGTAGGTATGTTATGCCGTGGACTGCTATAGGTTGATATAAGATTCAGAAAATATAAAAGTGGGAAACCCTCAATTTGAACCTACGGGCTCACTATGGGCTCAAGCCCATAGGCTTGGCGCCCATGCCATATCATGGAGCGGTCGTGGCGTGAATACTTACTTTTTAGGGGTCCCGTACCCAAAGTGTGAAAACGAGACCTTATTACTATAACTCCACTGACCTGCTGTCTGTCTGTCTGTCCGTCACCAGGCTGTATCTCATGAACCGTGGTAGCTAGACAGTTGAAATTTTCACAGATTATGTATTTCTGCTGTCGACAAATATCAGAAATAGACTAAAAACATATTTAAGTGCTCCCATGCAACGGTACGGAACCCGTCGAGCGCGGGTCCAACTCGCACTTAGCCAGTTTTTAGAAGATCACCATAGGTAAGCCTAGTCATTATTAAAATGACACTTCTTTACTACCGTGCGTTTCCACTAGTCAATAAACACTTATAATTAAACAAAGTCTTAAGACGAGTCAATGATTTTAAAGTCAACGATCAACGAATTGGATCAACATGTTAGTTCGTTATTCGGTGGATATGGACTACTAATGTTTATTAATTATGTCTCATACACACCAAGTCCTAAAACATGGTTTGTGTTTATCGTGAGCTAGTGGAAACAAAGGAATAGTCCACTTGAAGGCCACAGGTTAGAGGACCTAAAGCCCTCGAGCGGCTTATAAAACTAGGGTTAGGTACCATACAAATCAAACTAATATTATAAATGCGAATGTTTGTGTATGTGTGAGTATGTTTGTCCCCACTCATCTCCGTAACGGCTTAACTGATTTGGATGAAACTTTGGTATATAAATAGTTTATGACCTGGATTAATAAAAGGATTTTTTATGGTTCTTGAAGATGGAACAAGCACATAGCCCACCTGATGTAAGTGGTAACCATTACCTATCAGTAAGCATTGCATCGTAGATCACATTTTTTAACGTGCTCTACGATGCAACGCCTTGCGTCCATCAACTTGAGATATGAACATGATAAGCCTTTTGTGCCTGTAATTTCACCGGCACCCACACCTTTCAAACTGAAACACAGAATAGCTGTTTCATGGCAGAAATAGGCATGGTGGCAGTACTTCCCCGGACGAGCCCACCACAAAGAGCTCTACTACTACTACCTAAGGTACCATGCGAGTGAAGTCACGGGCAGAAGTTAGTAGATATAGGCTACAAAATCAAAGCAAAGTACATCAAATGCACCCTGAATTTCGTTTATATACTGATTATAAAATACCGCCCACAAATAAGCTCATCGACATTCCACTTACAATGCAACGCGATGCAATCTCCACTTATTCAATTACCCTTCTAATTATTCAGCGGAACATTCTGCCGCAGAACAAAGGTAAATAGAATCAAGTAGCTAATGAGCACAATTTACATGAACACACGATTATTGCATGAGCGATGGACGCCCGGCCAGGTGGAGTGACGATTTGCGAAAGGCTGCTGGTAGAAGCTGGATGCGTCGAGCTGAGGACAAGGCGCAATGGCCCTCATTAGGGGAGGCCTATTTTCAGCAGGGGAATGCTTTAGGATGATGATTTAGATGATGATTATGATGATGATGGTGATGATGATGATGATGATGATGGCAATGGACGAATGTAAGCCATACTTGATTTTTCTTATTTCTTTACAGCCTGCTCACATTGGACGACAAACGTCAGCGATTAGACGCTACGACAAGCTGCGGGGGACAATTTTCATACATTTTGTTCAAAGCTCCGCACACACGGCGACAATCGCGACAGCAAGATATGACAGACGCTCGCGACTAAGCGCGACGACAAAGCGTCGTGGTTGCGAGGTCTGTTAAACACTAACGGCTGGTATCGGAGTTTTTAGGCCCTAGAAGGCATCAGACATGACTTAAAAGACGGAACCAACATGCGAGGAAACGCTCGAATAATAATGCTTCTTTACTTCTATGAATCGCAAGGAACAGGAACAGACACTATAATGAGGTCACTATTGCGTTATTTTGGATTCTATATAAATGCACCCCATTTCATTGGTATTTGATAAAATTATTCCTCGCTTCAATGTTTTAATTACGAATTGTTACTTATTCATAATTAATTAATACTAAAATGTGACAGCATATGCTATTGAAGTACAGGTTGTTGATAGACTCGTCCTTCTTTTTTACTAGGTACTTACCATTCTTTACTAGGTACTACTGTTTTGTCCTTTTTTTAGTCTGGCTCATAGAGTTTTTAGACTGGCTTGATTTGATTTAGGTACGTACCTATTATTAGCTATGTGACTAAGACCTTTGTATACACATATAAGCTACAAAGTTAAAAATAACATCCTCCGCCTCATAATAAAGGCTGTCGAAGCCGCTCGTAAACATTGTCCGTGGTTCCGCACTTAGATTCCATTTGCTTTACGACCAGGATAACGTCTTAAAAACCTTAAATAGTTTTCTAAGCACCCAGTCAATTAAAGAGAAAGTAGGTAAACACAAAAATAGTAAATTCAAGTTTATCTTATCCAAAACAGGGCAATAACGATGCACTTAAAACCAGAGCGCATAACTTTATGAATACAACTGTAATAAAAGCGGCAGTGATATTATGGTGTTATTATACAAACAAGGCATTCCAAGTCTAATAACTCCATGAATGCCTTATAACTAGGCGAGATTTAATTGGCGTGTGATAAAAAAGGTCATAAATTAGGCTTTTTATAATGCTAAAATGTTACTAAAACTACATTGTTTTTTAAAGGTTATCAACCCGTGCTAAAGTTAGTTCATGCAAGTAAAATAAAATCGATCTATGATATTTTTAAAGTTTAAGATTTAACCTATGTGTTTTGGTGTAAACTGTACACTTCTATAGCTCATTCAACTATATGAAATCACCTCAAATGGATCAGATGATCTCACTTTTTCACACGAAGACCCTATCGCACAGAATTTGTACTAAAACGTCCATTAAAGAAGAGTTTCAGATGATAAAAATATCTAGCAAACTCTACATTGTATTGACATCAACATCAACAACATACAGTACAATAAAACGGACTTTATCAATAATGAAAGTACAATGGGCATTCTTATCGCTTACAACGAACTCTTCCAGACCATCTTAATTTATAATTAAATGAATCCTGTTTATAATTATGAAATTTTGGTTCTGTGGTTAGGTGGAAAGTAAGACTGATTCAAACTTATTTATAAATTGAAAGTACTTCACAATAAAAACGAATTAAATAGTAAACATAATAGAGGACATCGAGGCGTCTTCCGTTATAGACTGTTATTAGCATCGATTAATACCTATACGTACTATTAGGTTTTAGTTTTATGTATTTACATTCAATGATCGACAGACTGATATATCAATGAGCACACATGACCATATTTTCGTTTTTGATTGTTAGCCCTTCATTCAACGTATCCGTTAATATTTTATACACAGTCATCGTTTGTACAGCATGTGGACAACAAACACGGGACGAACAATACCGACGAAATTACAGGCGGTCAATATCGAACACGGCAAATAAATGCTTTCAACTGACATTTATTATATTTTTTTGTCGTTTTTCAACTAAAGACAAAGGGTATATCCGCCCACAGTCAGACGAAGGGCACCGAAAATTATTACTGTACAGCTCACATTTCGTGGCATTCCCGACTAATGATTTCGAAAGATACCCACCCCTTGAATGTAAGCGACCCCGCCCCCGAATGAATTGAAACACTGCTCCGTGTTTTTTATTTATTTATTAATTGTTGTTTTTTATCGGTTGGTGGCCAAATTGGGCAAAAAGAATTTAGTTGGCCACAAATTAATAAAATAATAGGATTTAAACTGCCCGCGCGGAATTTATGTAATTCATTGTTTAATAAGTTTTAATCAGCTAATTAATATGATATTCGCACTCTTATCTGGATAGGCACACCAATTAAATTTTATTAGCACAAGAACGATATGTTAATAGAGTTATTCGATTCGAGCATCGAGTATTATGCATATTTTGACATTATGTGGTCACGCCACATCTAAATCTTGGCTAAACCTGTCAGGCACTCCCACACAGTGCAAGAATAGACTGACAATGCGAGGAATTAAGCTTAATTTATGACATTTTATGCCAATTCCGTCTAAAGAAACGATATATTATGGGATTTAAAAACTTGGACTAGATAGTTTCGATTTATAGTTGACTTTCCAATCTTATACAGTAGCTAGTCTAACAAATAATCGTGACTTGAAAATATCAAGAAAGTCCCGCAATGGAATCATTCAAAGCTAATTCACAACGATATGTGATTCACGAGGTAATAATTTTTGAAACGTCATTCTTTTAAATACTCATATTTAATTATCTAAGTGATGAAGTGTTGAAGGTGATCGTGAAGTTTACGAAACTTAAAATGTTATTTATGATCAAACCAATTAATTTAAGTACGTGCAAAGTCACACTGTCAGTTTGAGGTCAATTATTTATGAATTTATAATATCCATTAGCTGATAGCTCCGGATTAATAAAGTGTGCTGATAATACAGTCATAGAATTTTATGTGCTCTTAATGGAGAAAAACTAAACCGTGGTAAACGTATTTTTGATATGTACTTATTTCAAAAAGAAATTGAGTGTCGTGGGGGCCTAGTGGGATGTACTCCGACTTCAAATTTGGGGGTCGTGGGTTCGAATCCCTGGCACCAATGGATTTTTCGTTTAAAAAAAAAATATTATTATTTTTTAATTATTTAATTATTAATAAGTATTTATTTGAAACAGTAAGTGAAGGAATTATCTAGTAGTTTTTTAACCGACTTCAAAAAAGGAGGAGGTTTTCAATTCCGTTGTATTCTTGTTATTAGTACGATAATAGTACATTGTTCACCGAGAGGAGAAAGTGACCGATTACCGTCGAGGGTGTCGTTTGAAGCCCGAGCCGTAGGCGAGGGCTTTAAAACACCCGAGATCTGGAATCGCACTTTCTCTCGAGTGATACATAGTGCTTTATACTACACCTACGAGGAAAATAAAAAACTAACTTGACTTTGACTAGACTTTGACTTTGACTTTGACTTTGACTTTGACTTTGACTTTGACTTTGACTTTGACTTTGACTTTGACTTTGACTTTGACTTTGACTTTGACTTTGACTTTGACTTTGACTTTGACTTTGACTTTGACTTTGACTTTGACTTTGACTTTGACTTTGACTTTGACTTTGACTTTGACTTTGACTTTGACTTTGACTTTGACTTTGACTTTGACTTTGACTTTGACTTTGACTTTGACTTTGACTTTGACTTTGACTTTGACTTTGACTAGCCAGTGCTTTTTTTTAGCTAGTGGCCAGTGTCATTTTGCGAACTTGGAGATAAAAACTCACTGTAAAAACTTTTTGGCTTTTGATATTTAGGTTACCAGCGCATAGTCTTACCCAAAATTAAAAAAGAAAAACCACGTAAGAAATGGATTTTCATACACTTTTCTCTCCCGCTCAGATGCGTTTTCTCCCCGCATATTTGTTCGAATTGCAATGACGTACTTTCTACCGTAAATTTGATAAAGTATCAAGGTACTTTCTGAGCAGGTGTAGTATAAATAATAATTAATATCAACGTGCTCAATACTGTAAAAGAAAACATCGTGAGGAAACCCGCGACTTAGTCAGTTCCAAATCTATTGACCATGTCTAGTGGGTAAGGCCATCTAGGCTGAGAGGATAGGTTTAATGACACTTAACGGTCACCCATCCAAGTAGAGACTGGGCGGAATGCTGTCTTAACAAGATGATCTGCGAAGAACAGTGAAGTAAGCCACACCACGAGCGCTACTGTGAGTAAATAGTTGATTATTTACTTATCAAAGTTTGATCTTAAACTTGTTTCATATAATATACTTTACTCATACGCAAATGTCAGCTCAATTAAAGGCAACAATACCTAATGTTGTCATTGATTACAATCGCGTTATTATTTGGCAATAGGTATTCCGTTCTCAAACACGGTAGGTGTGTGTCCATCGGTATCGAATCAAAGGTTATAATAATTTGATTCAGAGATCGTAGAAATGAGGATATGGTACTTGAATTTTTAAAACTTATATCCGTTAAATATTGCAAAGTTATATTTAAATAAGTAATGCATTGAGTTTCTTCCCCAAACCAACACCTACACCTAAGTTAACCAGTCTTATCCATCGGTAAAGTATTGTTACTGTTATTTAACTCAAGGCTCTCATGGGCTTATGGGTTCTGGTGTATGTTATCGAGTACCACGAGTCACAAAAGCCCGACCTCATTATCAAAATTAGTATTACATATCGGTCCAATGCTGGACATAGGCTTCTCCTAATAAAGGCGCCAATATGCTCATAAACTCCACGCTAGGCATGCGGGTTGAGGATCGCAGGGCATAGCTTCTCGCACAGCCGACGCTGTTATTGTCCTTTGGCAGTTTGGGATTTTAGCTATGTCAATCGTCAGAGCCCAGTTTGTTAGTCAGCAGGATGCATCATGGGCAGATGAGGTTAGATTGCATTCTGAAGATGGAGGTTGGAACCCATTACACCAGTTTATACTGTATCATTTTAATCAAATATTTGCAAATAATGTAAACACCCTATCTCGCCCACTGCGCTTACTGCGCCCACAACTCACGGTCCGAACATTACACAATGATCAAAATTCACGCTTTTGAAAGCTGATATGACGCAATTGATTCTTGAGAGACCTTTACTATTCTCATGTTATTTTTAACATTGCATGGGCTTGAAATGAATACGTGGTTGTAAAGTACCAATGTGATGGGCTACTTAAGATTGTATTTTAGGGTAACCGTATCTACGAATATCCCTTCAAAAGAATGTATGGTATGGCCTTACCTACGGAGTCGCAGGTGTATGTGAGTGACTATTCTATTTATTATTATCGAAAACATGGATTTTTGTTACCAATAACTGTATACCATTTTCTGTTATAGAATCCTTATAATCCTATTTATTTTTCATTTTATCTATAAATAAAAATCAATTGCCGCATGTATTAAATATCAGAATTTCACTGGAGACCGGCTTGACCAGTTTCGCTGTTTTTTATGGTACATTATTGATTTTCAGGGCTAGGTTTGTATTACAGAAAACTATTGGGAAATCCACCGGGAAAGTTGGTAATTGGGATGGCTTTTTTGTACATAAATCTCAAATTATAAAATGTTACGATTTTCAGTAGACAATTCTGCTGCCACAGGTTTTCATAACTTGCCCATATGGGTTTTAGCATAAATAATTAATTAATATATTATTACATAATATACTATTTACACTATTGTAATATACTATTACTTTACTATTTACTTTACATAATATTTATTAATTTTTGTATAAAAGTATAATATCAAAGTAGGAATAGATTTAATAATAAAATGTTGGTAAAAATATCTACTGATAAGTATTAGTCCATAGCCTAACAAGAAACAGTCAGTAAACTTGATCCTAGTGTGATTGACACACATAGATACTCGTAGATAGATAGAAAACTCTTTAATGTACTCCTACCCTACCTAATACCTGCTGTACTATAAGTATTACTATACTCACTCAACCATAGGTAGGCCATGGTGATGAAACACTCAGTCTGTCTTGTCAAGATTATTTATAAAGACTATTAACCACCGCGTAATGGCAAATTAAAAGCTACACAATACCTTCCGATGTAATTCATATTTTGAAATCTGCAATAACTAGAATAGGTTCAGAATCGCTTGTAATTATTTTGATTGGAGTTCACTCTCGTAATTAATCATTATTTCGCTTGCAGTGTCCGGTTTTATTAATCGAAACTTAAATTAAGGCCGCTTCACAAAATGAAAGTTATGTGTTAAAAGCCTTAAAATCTTTTTTAATGATTCGAGGTTTGTAAGCAGGGGCTCAAAGTAAAAAGATCCTTCAATATCGGACAATCAAATTTTGATTTTGGCTGTCAAAGAAGACAAAGCTTCAATTAATGTTTAAGGTACCACAGGGCAGTGGAAAAGAAGATGTTTTAGGTACGAGGCATATCAGCCAATGCAAGATGCATCAAGGGGTTTTATTGTTTCAATTTTTCAATAGTCCATTTTGGTTAGTTTGATATTGTTTTTGTCATAAATTTAAACGTCATAAAGTTACGTTCAATACTATTCCTGTCAAAAATAAGTATTTAGATATATACGATAGCTTTCTGTTCATAGGGATCTGTACAATATGACTATAATTCTTCTGTCACTTAAATGACATGACTGTGACTGTCACATGAGTACCTTAATCTATTAAAACTTTTAGATTTATTTACAAGTTTTTCTTTAGATCGTTCAAAAATGACAGTTCGAAAGAGCTGTTATGACGTGGGAATATTAACTACGTACTTAAATGCGCGAGGGTATCGGCGGAGTGTGAATCAGACTTAAAACTCGCGCAATCGAGATCGACACAGGCAAATGTGTTAAAGTGATTAATGTATGCCGAATCAAATTTGATTATCTCAAAATGCTTCGCGGTGGGTTTTTAGGGATGGAACGGTTTTGGTCAAAGTTCGAGGCGGAGTCCGAAACTTTATGGACAAAAGTTATTTGAGCGAAGTTTTTATCAAAATAGTGAAAGTCGCCCCGTGAGTTCGCCCCATTGCATCCCTCCCTCCAGGGGCTGAATTTTAGGAAAACCTTTCACAACTCTCACATTGTTTCATAACTTGCATTAACAAGATATTAAAAAAATGTGACAGTGGTTAAATTGAACGTCTTCACACTTTTAATTCAAATGTTCATACTAAACTACAATCGCGACTTTAACGATGGTTTTAAAAAAAAATATATGAAAAAACCCAACAAAAACCTGACATTTACGAACACAACAGGAAAAATCGGCCCGTTTGTCAGTCGTCTAGCCGTTCTCAAGTAATGATATTTCATAAAAATATGTATCTAGCAACTGATAATAACTACTAATTTAAAAAGCGCTTAAGCCCATTCTACAGATAACCTAACGCTTTCATCGGAAACGAAATGTCATTGGCACGTTCAATGTCGTCTTTCATGCAGTCCGACTGTCCTGTCACATCTCTAGTGTTGTCAGTCACATAAAACCCGGTAAATTGCAAAAACGTTGTGTGAACGTTCACTCAGGCGTGACAGTAATAAACACGTGACGAAGACAGGGTTTATTAACATCTGACCGGAGTGGTACATTACTCAAATCTCATGTTTTTAAATGAAGTATGAATAGAGGACCAATTTTTGGGGCCTGCTGAGTTCTGAATGCATTTGCAAAGATGAATGCAGTTCATTTGGTAAAAATTAAGTTGCTATCTGAATTTAAGATGTCGTTGTTTAAAAACTAATAAAAGCCTGTAATAGAATAGGCAAATCAAGGCCTTTCAGATAACACCCCATTAACCGTGTAACTCTTCTTATAGCTTGGCCACCGTTTTTCCTTGTTTTATAATTTTTTCTACAAAACCGTTTTGAATAGAGACTTCGCTATAATTTCCCTGTAAAATATAGATTTCTTTCTATAACATATAAAAAAATCAGGTTACTCACTTTGCAAACTTCGGAGATAAGGGGGGGGGGGTCACTTTTTGGATGGTTTTCATCATAAATCCAAAACGGTGCATGATAAAAAAAAACTGTTTCGTGCAGTACAAATTAGGCCCTTTGATATGATACCCCACTCGACCTAGCCAACCTCCCTTTTATTTTTCATCCCCCCCCATTTTGGATGACTTTGAAATAATTGTTACAGACTACGCTATAATTTTCCTGTAAAATAAAGATATCTTTCTATAATATATAAAAAAATCAGGTTTATCACTTCGCAAACTTCCGAGTTAAGAATCCGGTGACTCTAGCTCGCCACTTCAATTCGAGCCGCGTGCAAAAATCCACAGATATACTAGATGGTCTAGATGTTGTTGTAACTTAAGGTACTCAAGACTTAAAGTAATATGCAAAATTATTAAGATAAAGTTCAAATAATCGGGAACAAAACGTGCGCAATGTTAAAGTTAAAATAATAATTATCCAATCAGGTGATGTTTATTTTGTTTTCGTTTGTTGACTTATTTTTCCGAAAAATTGAACAATTGTTGCAGTTAGTACATTTAATATTCATGTTAATAATATTGCGACCTAATTAAAATAATTTTTATTTTTAAACGACAGCTAAAAGTTCATTCATATTGAAAAACGGGAATTTTCACGTACCGTTTCAATATGAATGAGTAAATAAAAGTAGCGGAAGTTTTATGAGTAAAATAGCTAAAAATTCTTTATTTTATAACTTACATTAAGTTTTAATTGTTATTAACTGCTGATGGGCAGGGTTGAGGGCGTATTTCGCATTCCAAGAGTTGTTGTGCGTGCTTCACTATAAATGTACAAACCATAAATGGATTTTACGTACAAAAATAAACCGAAAAATATTTAGTCCTAAGGCGTCTCCACTTACTTTATCTCTGTTATTTTTCAAAACATTAGGTATTTTAGCCCGCCTATTTCCGATCAATGCATGCTTATGTGATGGAAAAAACATAATTATTATAGAAGGTAACTTATGAAAAAGTTCTCAAAATATTAAAATATTAGATGGCTGTAATTAAATGAAAACTTTTAATAAGGGCGAATGAAACGAAAAAGATACTTCACATTAAATATTCTAAAATACATTGTACGAGTATTCGTATTAGACAGACGCTCAAAGAACGTGGTTTGATGAATAGATAGACTGTAGAAAAGAATCAGTGAGCTTGAAAATCTGCTAAGCTATGCTAAGTCAACCGTGTGTCCCTTACATTGACAATATCGAACAAAGCTCTGTAAAGAAACATTAAAAGTCCATGTTAGATATTTTCTTTGATGCTTAAATTCAATGTGGAATCAGTAAATAATCATAGAATTTTAGTATCTTTTTTAATTACAATAGAAAATATTGATTAGTACTGATACCAAGTGCTTGGTGCGTAACATGATGTCAGAGGCACGAATTCAAGGCGCTAGACGTGTTTAAATTCATCATTTTCCCAATAATTTTGCTCTTAGTCTTTCCTTTTTGTCGATACCCAGCATGCTTTGCTGCACTTTCCTTTGAAATGTGGCTGGTTTGTTCTCATCTTCTTTTCAGAGGGACCAGCAACCGTAAGTTAGAGTAGGGGGTGCCTACAGCTAATTCATAGAGTTTTAACTTGCTGCAAATTTTTATCTTTTTTTATATTACTTGAAGATAGAACAAGCACATGGTCCACCTGATATCAAGTGGAAACCATTACTTATCACAAAGCATTGTATCGTAGATTACATTTTTGGAACGTGCTCTACGATGCAACGACCTACGTCGATCAACTTGAGGCATGAAGGTGATAAGCCTCTTGTGCCTGTAATTTCACCGGCACCCACACCCTTCAAACCAAAACACAGCACAGCTGCTTCACGGCAGACATAGGCTTGGTGGCGTACTTCCTCGGACGATCCCTCCACAAAGAACTTTACTACTACTATCTGTTTCTCTTTCATTTTTTCCTTCAAACTTCATATATCAAATGTAAATGTAAATGTAAATGGACTCCCTTTTCCGCAATTGGACTCCAGTTGGTCCATTGTGCGTGTGGGAGATCTGGTTAAATACTTAGCCAGCCTAACTCCGCCCAGAAGCACAGAAGTTTCCTGGGGTCTTCGCAGGCTTCGCGGAGTGACCTCGGTGTTCCAAGGATTTGTTCACGTTGTGATGCAACTCCCACGCATTCCAGGATTACGTGGGCTGCTGATTCTTCTTCGGTCAGACACCCTCTGCAGAGTGGGCTGTCTGTTGCTCCGATGTTGTAGAGGTGTTTGTTCAAAGGTGAGTGTCCCGTGAGGGTACCAACGATGGTGCGAAGATCTTGTCTTTTGAGTCTTAACAGACGACGGGTCAGCCGCGGTGAGGTGGCCGGTAGTGCTGCTCTGGACTGCCTGCAGTCCGTCGTCTGTGCCCAGCGTTCGTTGTGTTGGTTACGGGTGCGCAGCCGCATCCATGTGCGTAGCTGAGAGAAGGGCAGAGGTAGGAACGGCGGTGGACCTTCTGTTTGGGTTTCCGATCCCCTCCTCGCTAGGCCATCTGCGGCGTCGTTACCCAGTGATCCGCTATGTCCCTTTATCCACTGAAGAGTTACATTGTTCTTTGTAGCGATACTCTCCAGGGCAAGGTGGCATTCGTAGACGAGCTTAGAGTTACAGCTGTGGCTCTCCAATGCTCTGAGTGTTGCTGCGCTGTCTGAGAGAATCCGTATGTTGTAGCCGTCGACCTCTCTTCGGTTGATTGCAGCAGCAGCTTCGGTTATGGCCACACATTCGCATTGAAAAATAGAGCTGTGTGTGCCAAGCGTTAGCGATATGTTCATATTGAGATCCAGCGAGTGTACCCCGGCTCCCGTACCCTGCTTGGTTTTCGAGCCATCGGTGTACACACGGACTTCGTGGAGCCCTGATTGATCGCTCCGGTTCTCGTGTAGTTGGATGCGGTAATGTTTCTGGTATGTTTGTTGTTTGGGGATCCTGTCGCACGGGGCAGATAGCAGGGGTTCATAGGCCATCGCTCTATCCAGAATGTGTGCGTGTGGGCTCCTAGTGTTTCCCCATAGGTTCAGGTGTTTTAATCTGATAGCAGACATCGCCGCCTCTTGTTGTATATACAGGTCAAGCGGGGCTAATCCCAGAATTATTTCTAGAGCAGCCGTCGGTGTTGTTCTCATGCAACCAGTTATAGCGGAGCATGCCAGTCTTTGGAAACGTTGTAACTTGGTGATGACGGTGCTTAGCTCGGTTCTGGTCCACCATACTATAGCTCCGTATGTTAATGTCGGTCTTATTATGGCTGTATATAGCCACATTGTTATCTTAGGTGACAACCCCCATGTTTTCCCGAGCATTCTACTGCATTGGAAGAAGGTTGTGCACGCTCTTTGTAGTTTGTAGTCAAGATGCTTGTTCCATAGTAGTTTGTTGTCTAGTATGACTCCAAGATATTTGACTTCATTTGTAAGTGTTATTTCAGTATTGAATAGTTTGGGAAGTCTAAGGTTGTTCACATTCCTTTTGTGTGTGAACAATATTAGTTCCGTTTTAGTTGGATTAACTGATAACCCGTGACTCGTGCACCAGGTTTCAATTGTCTTGAAAGCAGATTTTATGAGGTCGCATAGTATGTTTTCGAAGCATCCGGTGGCTAGGATAGCAAGATCGTCTGCATATCCCACTGTGAATAGGCCCCGGCCGTTCAGTTTACGGATGAGTTCGTCTACTACTATGTTCCAGAGCAGCGGCGAGAGAACTCCGCCCTGTGGGCAGCCTCTGGCTACAATGCCTCTGGTAGTTGTGTTGATTGTGACTTGTATTGCTCTATATTTCAGCATGTTGTTTATCCACTCAGCTAGTGTCGGAGAGACGCCATATCTTTCCAAGGCAAGGTTAATACTAGTGAATGTTGTTTTATCAAAGGCTCCTTCAATGTCAATGAAGGCTCCCAAGGTCGGTTGTTTTGAGGCTAATCCATCTCCGATGCGAGATACTACACTGTGTAGTGCTGATTCTGTTGATTTGCCTTTACTGTATGCGTGTTGGTGTGGGTGTAAGGGATTGCGTAGGAGAGTGTTACCTCTTATTTCCTGGTCGCATAATCTCTCTAAGGTTTTGAGGAGGAACGATGTCAGGCTTATTGGTCGAAATGATTTTGCAAGCGTGTAGTCGCTCCTCCCTGGTTTTGGTATGAATACTACCTTCACTTCCCTCCATTTCCGAGGTATGTATCGGTGGGCGATACAGCTTCGGAAAATTGTGACTAAGTGGTCAATTATTATGTCACCGCACCATCTTAGGAGACCTGGGAATATCCCATCTGGTCCTGGCGATTTGAAGGGGAGGAAGCTGTTGATTGCCCAACTGACCGTCTCTGGATTTATAAGGTTTTGGGCTGTGTTCCAGTCTTGGCTGTCTGGTGCTCGTTCGGATTCTTCTTCCCATGTGTGGTCTTCGGTTATCCGACAACCAGGGAAGTGAGTCTCGAGAAGTAGCTCACTTGTTTCAGCATCTGTTTTGGTGTAGGTGTCGTCAGGTTTTTTCAGGTGTCCAGGCGATTGGTCTGGTTCACTTGCTAGAAGATACCTTATCCTAGTTGCCTGACTGTTATTTTCTATGTTTGTACAAAAACGTTTCCAACATTCCAGTTTTCTGAGACGTATCCGTTGTTTGTAAGTTGTCTTCGTGGTTTGGTAGTTTCTCCAGTCCGCGTTAAGTCTGGTGTTTATTGCTCTGTTAAAGAGCCTCCTTACTTTGCGACGTAGTTTTTGCAGTTCGGGATTCCACCAGTGACGTTTTGGTCCCGCCTTTGGGAGCACCAGGGGGCAGGATTGTTCATAGCTGTGGGTTAAAATGTGCGTTAGTTTATTTACGTATTCGTCGATGTAATCGACTCCTACTTCTGTGTGTGGCGCAATTCCGATGTTGACAGATGAGCGGACTAAATTTGCAAATTTAGGCTTATCCGTCTTCCGCGGAATGCGCCTCGGTTTTGGTGTTGGTAAGGTTATATTGAGGTTGAAGCGTATCCATCTATGATCTGAACAGGATGCCTCACGAGAGACCCGCCAGTCAGAGATGGATTGCGACACCCCGGCTGTGGATAGGGAGAGGTCAATAATGGTTTGTGCTCGGGAGCTGACGTATGTCGGCTCGGAGCCTTTGTTCAGTAGTGTAAGATTAGTAGTAAAAAGATAATTTACCAACTCTTCTCCACGGGCGTTGTTCTTGTCGCTGCTCCACAGAGTGTGGTGCGCGTTGGAGTCTGTGCCGATGACGAGCTCGAGCTTCTCCCTCTCGCAGTACTCGACTAGTGACACGAGCTCTGGTGGTGGTATATCTTCGTCACCTGGCATGTACACGGACGCAAGCACAATGTCCTGCGTTCGGTCGCCAGGTCCTGTGGGGACTTTAATAGCTGTTAAGTTTCTGGAACAGAATTCGGTAATTAGCGGTGTTTGGATGTGTTTGGGGGTAAAAATGCAAGTTCTGGGATTGCTTACAGTGGAGTCCAGGAGAAGCTTCCCTCCGATGTTGAGCAGTCCACAGATCCTGCCTTTTCTGAGCCACGGCTCCTGGATCAGGGCTATTGTGCGTGGGTTTTCCTCCAGCGCTCTGCGCAGGGAAGCCGTCGCAGTGAGGCTGTGCTGGAGGTTGGTTTGGAGGATGGGGATGGACCTATGAGTGCCTGATGGGAGAGGAGTTGAGGCAGCTGTCGCTGGCATCACTCCCCTCCACGTCGAGAAAGCACTCGTCGGTCTTGGGTGTAGATGGAGGATCGACATGTGGATCCATCCCCACCGGTACGCACTCGGGTGTTTTACCATCGGACTTAGATGTTCCGGTCGATGGTAGTTGGGGTTGGGCGGGGGTGTGAGCGGCACCTTTAGAGCTGGTTGCACCAGAGTCCTCTTCTAGGATGCGGACATAGATGTTCCCAAAGAGGTAGTAAAGGCGCCGGTCTTGTTGTTTTAGTCTGTCAACGTCAGACTAAAGTTTCTGTTTGCTTCTCCGCCTTGACGAGTGCCCAGGAGTTGATGTTGACAGACTCGTTGTGTGCGGCCAGAATTTGGCGCAAGATGTTAATCTCCGGTGCGGGATCCGGCACAAAGAGCCCGCACAGGATTCGTCGCTGGATGTCTGCTTGTGGTCGGACCACAAGCTTCGTCCCTGCGATTGGTGAGACAACGTTGGCGACCGCGCGGCGGAGCCACATCAGAGCGACGTCGTCCTCGCACCAGAGTTTAAGGACGCCCTCGCTAAAATGTGCTTTGCCACGGTATCGGACTTTAGCCGTTTGAGCAGAAGTCACTGGGTTAAGAAGTTCTTCCATTAACTTCTGCTCCAAACAAGTCCGTACACCGATGGCCTGCTCCGCCGTGAGGTCATGTTGGGGTTCGGTCATTACGGCGACACACAGTTCGTTGGCCCTGAAAGCCGCTGCGTAACTGACCCGTTGTTGGTTGGGTCCCGACTTGACGCGTTTACCGTCACCCGTAGGTGTGGTTGTGTCGTCCGGCCGGGACCTTTTGGTGGCGGTTGTCGGTTGGTCAGCCGTAGTGGTGGCGCGGGGAGCTGCTGGCTTGCCTGCGCGTTTGCCCCTTGGCTTGGATCGGCGGCGGGGTCGGCTGCTTCTGCTGGTCGCTGGCGCTGCCTCGGGCGCAGCCTGCAACCGGACCCGGTCGGCTTGACTGGAAGTCTCGCCAGATCGGGTCGAGGACTTGACTCCTGGAAGGAGTTGTCGTCCCCCGTCAGCAGCCTTTTGCCTTGCCTGCGTCCTCACCTGGGACTCCGCGCTGGCCTGCTGCGGCTTGCCTTTGCCTTTGCCCTTTTTCGGTTTCTTCCGAGGAGAAACAAGGGTCCAGTTAGGTTCGGTTGGCCGTTCGGATATGACATCCTTAAGTGCCGAAAGGTTTATGACGGTGTCTTTCGACGCAGCCTCGAGGGGCGCGCCGTCAGCTACCATCATAGGGGTTTTAGAGCCCGATGTGCTTGTGGAAGCAGCCTTATTCTCACGCAGCTTCGTCTCGGACGATGCCTTGTGATGAATTGGCGCATTCGGCACAATCGTGCTCTGGGAAGGAGGCGCGCCTGAAGGCGCAGCCCGAGAAGTGGTGGGCGCTTGGTTAGCAGCCTGTGTTGGGTTGTAATTTCTTTTAGAAGCCATTACGAGTGTTGTTTATACTTCATCTTCGGAAATTCTCCACCCGCCACGGAGTCCTCAAACGGGGACGTCGCGCGCTCTACGCGCGATCGCCAGAGTTATTCCGAAGACATAGGACCCTCACCCTGCGGAATAGACGAGACTGAACGCTGCGAAGAAGGCCGCGGCTGCCTACGGCCAAAGAGGAAGCCGCACGCTCACCACGGGTTCCGCGCCTCGCCGTCTGCCCACCCACAGTTAGGGATCCTCGCCTACGACCCTCAGACGGGGCGTAACAGCCGATTGATCGCAAGTGGCTAGCTCACGACCGCCCGTGTGAAGAGAAATCCAGACCGAAGAGCCGTGTTGATGGCAGCAGGCACAACCACCGGCCCACTGCGATCTCAGACTCCAGGCTTCCTTCATCCTCCGGTACGGGATCCCGCGCACGGCACAAACACGCGGCAGGCCATTACTGTCCAACATCCTGCTAGTCGCACGATGGTGAACCCTCCGAGACATGACCCGAAATCTCAGGAAGTATTCGTCTGGTGGTTTCAGTTACGTCTATTTCTGAGGGAATTAGACCAATAACAGGGAAGCAACCACGTGAAGGATAATCCACCAGACTTGCCTTAGGGATCGGCGACTGTTGCGCTACACTCTCCTAAGACCATTCGCACCTTACCCTTCTTGAAGAGATGAGTAAGGCAGGCTTATATCTATGCTACGCAAGCGGCTACTAAGAGAAGCTAAAGCAGCAAAACAACAAGCTAGGCAAAGCAACTATTAAAGCATAGACATAAACCCCTCCCCAACTTCATATATCTTCCATGCAATTACTTTTCTTCTCTTTGAATTTCGTTAGAACCTTTACCTCATTTGTGGCACTATGAAAACCGGTTGCGCATCGGACGAAACTTGTTATAACTTCCTTACAAAGCTTTAAAGGACGTGGGTTTTAAATTAATAATGACCAAACTCACACGCGTTTGACAGATACTTATCCTAACTTTGTAAATAAGTAGATACCATATAACTAAGGAGCAGTAAAAAGAAAAGTTTTAGGCACAGGTCACACATATCGGGCAAAGACATGGCGCGGACATGGCGCGGACGTGGCACGGACGTGGCGAGGACATGGCGCGGGCATGGCGCGGACATGGCTCGGACATGACGCAGAAATGACGTAACAGAGGCACAAGTGTAGTGCAGTCTGTTGTCCGGTATCGATGTGTCAGCATGTCATCCTCAGAAGACGAAGATGCTCTTGCTCTCGTGCATACAATTAATTAATATACAGATTAGGGCCCGTACAACCCCGATTTTGAGTTAGTTGCTTCGAAAGCGAAACCCCTTCATTGGGTTATACAGTTGACGGGATTACCCTTTCGTTTGGGTATTCTCCTCCTAACACAAGCGAAAGTGTAACCAGTTCCTTTTGGTTTTCAGTCGATAGGGTTACCCTCTTATAAGGTTAAACGAATGAATGGTTTTACCTCTTGTTAGGTTTTTTTGAATGTTACACAATAGTTATCATTACGCCTGACACTGGGTGGGGGAATTTAGATTTTGACTCTTGATTTATGTCATCAATCATTAGGTATTAGTTCGGATCGCTTTATTTGGTTGAAGGAAGAGCGTCACTGGATTAAAGAAAAGTTTTGAAAACATAAGGAAAGTGCTGCGTTTCAGTCAGTTTTCATTGGTCATCATCGCAGAGTATGCGTTGTCATATACGAGACCCGCAGTCAACATATTAAAAAGAAAAAATGTGTTTCAGTCTTCATAAGTCATCAGTTATGTGACGACTGAGATGATGACTGAGGCCCGCAGTCAACATGTTAAAAAGAAAAAAATGTGTTTCAGTCAGTTTTCATAGGGCATCATCGCAGAGTACTCTGCGTAGCGTTATTTTTTATTTTTATTGTATTTATTAGGCAAAGCCAACAGTACATACACATAATGAGCATTTTATAAAGCGTTATGTCCGAGACCCGCAGTCAACGTGTTAAAAAGAAAAAATATGACCTTCTAAACTATTTTAAATAATAATTTTTGATTGTCACTGTCACTGTCACTCTAAAACTCAAACTCAAAATTCAACTCAAAGCTCCACTCGAAACTCATTCTACAAATTCATCTGTAAATTATATCTCTGGAACTACTAGATCTTTTGAGCAATTAACGGCTAGTTAATTGCTCAAAAGATAGCTATCGACAAGATCTTTATTTTCAATGACATATGTCAAACTTGAATTTGCCATATCTCGAGAAGTACTCATCCTAGACTTGCCGTTACTAGCTCAAATGATAGCTACTAATAAAATCTTAATTTTCGATGACAGCTGTCAAACTAAAAACTGTCATCGAAAATTAAGATCTTAACAATAGCTATCATGTGAGCTAGTAACGGCAAGTCTAGGATGAGTAGTTCTCGAGATATGGTCAATTCAATTCAATTCAATATATTTATTGCAAGTAAGAGATTTACAAGAGATTTTTACAATTTCAAGCAAATGCACATTTTTACAAAGTCGTTCAATTAATTTAGTACATAATCCCATGTATCCCTACATACTCATGTGCCGAGCTCCCAGGCTCTTTTGTCATCAAGATAATCATTGACATCATAATACACCTTATTTAATAAGATTGTTTGAACACTTTTCTTAAATTTATTCTCTGAGAGGTTAACAATTTTATCTGGTAATTTATTGAAGTACTTAACACATTGTCCTAAGAATGACTTATTTACTCTAGCTAATCTAGTTTTTGTACAAGCAATTTTATTTCTATTTCTTGTATTGTACATATGCCCATCTCCAAGCCTTTTCATTTTTCCATAATTTTTCCTAACATACATTATATTCATGTAAATGTACAATGAAGGTATTGTTAATATTTTAATTGTCTTAAAAAGTTTTTTTAGAGAAACTCGTGGGCCAAGCTTGTAGATAGCCCTGACAGCTCTTTTTTGAAGTACAAATATAGATTCAGCCCCAGCAGCTCTTCCCCAGAGGAGTATGCCATATGACATGACGCTATGAAAGTAGATAAAGTAAGGTCGATTTAAGTTTGACAGCTGTCATCGAAAATTAAGTTCATGTCAATAGCAATCATTTGAGCTAGTAAAAGCAAGTCTAGGATGAGTAGTTCTCGAGATATGGTTGATTTAAGTTTGACAGCTGTCATCGAAAATTAAGGTCTTGTCAATAGCTATCATTTGAGCTAGTAAAGGCAAGTCTAAGATGAGTACTTCTCGAGATATGGTCGATTTAAGTTTGACAGCTGTCATCGAAAATTAAGTTCATGTCAATAGCAATCATTTGAGCTAGTAAAAGCAAGTCTAGGATGAGTAGTTCTCGAGATATGGTTGATTTAAGTTTGACAGCTGTCATCGAAAATTAAGGTCTTGTCAATAGCTATCATTTGAGCTAGTAAAGGCAAGTCTAAGATGAGTACTTCTCGAGATATGGTCGATTTAAGTTTGACAGCTGTCATCGAAAATTAAGTTCATGTCAATAGCAATCATTTGAACTAGTAAAAGCAAGTCTAGGATGAGTAGTTCTCGAGATATGGTCGATTTAAGTTTGACAGCTGTCATCGAAAATTAAGTTCATGTCAATAGCAATTATTTGAGCTAGTAAAGGCAAGTCTAAGATAAGTAGTTCTCGAGATATGGTCGATTTAAGTTTGACAGCTGTCATTGAAAATTTATTCCAATTTTACTAAATCATAATTATTATTGCGTAAAATAAACAATTAGTAGTCTGCATTTCCGCCCTTAATGCTTAGAACACAACTACCGCAATTAATTTTCGTCTTTTGACCGATTTTTTTTTCTCCTTTATCTCCTATAACCCACGTATAACCCGTGTTACAATGATAAAAAGGGTAACCCTAAGGAATGGGTTTTGGAATAATACCAAAACCCAATACTATTGATAACCCTCATGATCAGGTAACCTAATCAAAAGGGTTTTGAATGGTTTAACTCATGAAATAATTTTGTAACCCATACGGAGAGGGGAAGGGGGGAGATTTAACTAAGCTTTTGGAAAAACCCTGCCTCTTCATCGGGTTACCAAATCGGGCCCTGATACAGATGAAGAAAATACGCGCAAACGAATTTGCACAAGGATCAGCTAGTATTACCATGGGTATTACATAAAAAAATCTTAATATTAGTTTAACCTCTTTCCGATTTCCAGCCACAATTTATCTTGAACATTTTAGTTACAATAATCGGAACGACAATGATCATAAAGCGTTGCATATTTTACAATCAATTCACAAAATTCAATATTAAATTCGATATCGTCATTCGTCACGCTTTTTTACATCACTAACAGACGTATGTCGCAAGCAAGTACATACTACGAACTGGTGGCCATCTGACGCCCATCTGGCGGCGATCGGGCGCGGGCGCCGAAATGGCGCGTCATACGTCCGATCAACGACATACCGTGTGTCAATGCATGGAAATAAAGCACAATTTAGGACACACGGTATGTCGTTGATCGGACGTGCTTATGACGCGAAGTCGTCCGAGCTAAATTGTGCTTTATTTCCATGAATTTTGTATTAAATTTGAATGGAATAGGAAAGCGCCCGCGCCATGCCCGCGCCAGGTCAGACAAGTGGGGCCTATACCTTAAGTCAGGCCTATTTCACTCCACAGAATAGGTATAAAAATATACCTACGCATCGCCGGCCTATCGAGCGTGGTTCGTTACGTCGGTTGCCGCGTTCTGCCCGGAACGAAAGTGTCCTTGAGCAGCCGCGGCATTTTAGTTTGTTTTTGTTAATGTACCTATATTTTTCGCCAAATGAAGGCAAAAAAATACTACACAGCATTTGGTTGCCTGAATAATAATAAGAAAATGTAAATAATACCAATAGTAGGTACAGAACTGAAAGTTTTTCTACCAAATAATGCGTTGTTTAGATATCAAAGTCTCCCGTATTTACTTAAGTAGGTAGGTACTTAGGTACAAGTTCTTTTTGAATGCGGTACCTACCTACATAAATAAACGTAATATTATTATGTAGGTATTTTTTCATAGACAATTTTTGTGCCATTGGTACATAGTGCTGTAGTAAGTAGGTATTATGATTTTGATTATGTAGACTGAGAGCAAGATTAGAAACCCAAGCTAGGTACATTTTTATTTGGTTTAATTTTAAGTAGGCAGTGTAGGTTATCTACTTAAAAACAGTCGGGTAGGTAGGTGTAGGTAGACAAATCGATGTGGTAAGTTACCTAAAGGTAGGTGTACTAACAACTAAAACTAGATACCTAGGTTACCTACAAACCAAATGTTGTTTTTTTCTCTTGCAAATATCTAGGTAGGTACCTACCTACTAAAATTTCTCTTAAGATTTAGCATGATGTACCTACCTACCTTAAACAGTGATTATTCAGTTTTCGTACACAAGACACCTAAACACTTAAGTAAGTGTTAAGGACCCAAGTACCTACCTCGTAGGTATGCCTATTTTCTGAGTTCTTAATGCAGCTAGCCAGTGTAAAATAGTTTTCTAAATACTAGGTAGGTAGATATTATTTGAATTATCATTGTTCCTAAAAAGAAATAGGTGGCTAGGTAACTGGATAGTAAAATGTTCAACAACAACATCCTATTCAGTCCACTGCTGGACATAGGCCTCCCCTATAAGAAGGGGGATATGCCCATAATCCCCACGCTGGGCATGCGGGTTGGGGATCGCAGGGTACAGCTTCTCGCACCGCCGACGCTGCTGCCCGTCGGCGGCCAGGTTATTATTATTCGTCACAGAATAATTCTCAAGACAACCCTAACGTTACACGTGCCACGTCAGTAGAGATAGAGCTATACGATATAAAGGGATGCAAGGTGTAGGTTAATATAAATGTTAGGCACTGAGTTCGGTGCGAGCTGAATAGCACTTTATTGCGTAGCAGCTAAAGTCGCTATTTATTTAAATGATTGCGCGGAGTGAAGCTTCTGTCCTCTTTGTATTCTGTGCTTAAGTAACAAGATACTACTGTCAGCGACGAAAGTAGATTACACTTAAACATATATGGGTACTCTAATCTTTAAATTTTTAACCTCAGGTCTCTTCATCTTCCTTGAATCGTTCCCTAAAATTTATAAAGGTATTGATTCAAAAGGCATTTTAATATTTATGTATTTATATGTAATTTATTAAGGTCCTTAAGGAAATTTACCTTTATCCACACCTTTATTACATCTGAATGCCTACCACATAAAGAAATAATGAACGTATTGAGTAATATTAGTTGGTACTTTGTTTTGCGCAATTGAATAATTTTGAAACATTTTTTGTGCAAAAGCAAGTAACGGCTGTATCTTGATTTAATTTCAAACAAAAAATACATAAATATCGATACTACCATGCTTAGATAATACAAATTTAATTATGTAGCGACTGACTATCATAAATCTTGAAAATAAGAGTCTTACTCATTGATTTAAATGTGAACGAATGTTAATAAAACATTATGTACAAAGTTGAAACATGCTCATAGATAAATCATTAAAACCCACACGTTAAAATACTAACCCAAAATAGTTGCTTTTAAAATAAAAACACGAACTCATTTAACAGGTAGTTGCTAAAATATTAATTTCGAAGCTGCTAAATAAAGCTATTCATCTTTGTTTATCGTTACAATAGCCTGAAGTGACATTGTTCACATAAATAAAATAATTTATCGAAAAATTTAAATAAAATAATAATTTATTGAGAAATTTCAATCGTTATTGCCTGGAGGCTTACTTTTAAAGTTTCCTAAACGTGATTTAAATTCAAAAGTTCCGCAAAAATATCCAATCAAAATGAAGTTATTATCCCTTGATTAATTTAAATCTTGTTCTATAAACATTAATAAACATTTGGTAATTATACGTGTAACGGCACGTAATCATGGCGGAGTTAGAAGTCGTCGGTTTACTTTGTTACAGTGAAATCCAACGTAGAAGGTTATCTTCTAAAACTGTTCAGCACGTAAAATTTTATTCTTTTTGAACGAGTTCATTCACGTTATTTTTGTGAGTTTTACATGCTATAAACTCAAAGCTGGGTTTTAGTAATAATTCAAATTAAAAGTTTTGCAAAGAAAAGCGAAAATTCTTTTGGTTTGTACAAGTTCAATAATAATTAAAAATTAAATATTATTACAACTCTTTAGGTAACTCTTTAGTTTTTAACCGACTTAAAAAAAAGGAGGAGGTTCTCAATTCGGTTGTTATTTTTTTATTATGTTTGTTAGCTCATAACTCTGTCATTTATGAACCGATTTGGAAAAATCTTTTTTCCTTGGAAAGGGTATACTTCCCAATTGGTCCCATATAAATTTTAAGTAAAAATATCAACCTTAAGGGTGAGATAATTGGGAATGAACCATTTTTAGGCTCGATTTTTTTGCAAAAAAGTTCAGTTGACGTCTAACTAACACTACACTAACAGAGCTTGCATTGTGGGAACTAAACGATGGATATACTACTTCTATATTATTTTTGAAAATATATAAATAGAAAATATTCAGAGACCTGTAAAAAATATGATGATGATCTGCAAATATTGCGGCGGGAATCGCCCACTGCACCACAGAGGTAATCTATTATTAAGGCACTTAGAAGAAACATAAGGGGTCCTACTTTATTTACTGCTGTTTCTACACTGTGGTATAAGCGGGCGTGTAATTTGGACGGAAACGTAGGAAAAAAGTTAATAATTATTATGGAGTGGAGATATAATAACGAATCATTATTATCATTATCATCCTATGAAGGGTTCCGCTAACGAAGGGACTGGGAAACAAATGGCAAAATATAGCCTTTCTTTAATAATACATTTTCGTCATCATCATGATCATCAAGATACGCTGCCTGACTTCACCAACTGCTGGGTACCTATAAGGCCATCCTTCTAATCAAATCAAATATAGTTTACAAGCTTCCACCTGCGGTTTCGCTCGCGAAAAAGTGGCCTATGTGTTAATCCAGATCATCAAAGTTTCATCCAAATCTGTTCAGTAGTTTCTGCGTGAAAGAGTAACAAACATTCATCCATTCATCCATAGTTAAATCCATAATCACAAACTTTCGCATTTATAATATTAGTAGGAAGTAGGAAGTAGGATTGGCAAAAAGATTATTATATGATTACAATGCTCTTTAAATGTAAGTAAATTTCCTTAAAATAATTTCTTAAATTGCCAGAGAGTCTCAAGCTAACCATGGGTAATGGTAAGCATAAGTTTTGGGACTCAGAGTACGAGTTATACAAGGTACGATTGACACACCGTGCCGAAACGTGGACACTCACGGTTAAGTTAGTCCACCAATTCAAGGTCACTCACAGGGCTATGGAGAGGGCCATGCTCGGAATCACTCTGAAGGATAAAATCTGTAACGAGATTATCCGACAGAGGACCAAAGTAATCGACATAGCCCACAGAATTAGCAAGCTCAAGTGGCAGTGGGCTGGTCATGTATGCCGAAGATCCAATAACTTTTGGGGTAGACGAGTTCTAGAGTGGAGACAGGCGTGTTAGTAAACGTAGTGTAGGGCGCCCCCCGGCCAGGTGGAGCGATGACTTGTGGAAGGTGGCTGGTAGAAGGTGGATGCGGAGAGCCGAAAATCAGGCTCAGTAGCGCTTACTGGGAGAGGCCTATGTCCAGCAGTGGACTAATACAGGCTGAAGAAGTCCATAAATACTCAATATCTAATAGCAATTACTTTTAATATTATAAAATAAAACTCCAATCTCCATGGTCTTTTCCTCGTCTCATCCAGATCCGACTCGCGATGAATACAATATTATCCGACCAGATTGCTAGTGGACGACCGATGATTTTTTAGTATCACCTTACTCAACTGTAATAAAGAATATATATTTTTATTCATGCAGGAGGCGAAGGGCATAGCGTCATGTCCCGACACCTGCAGTCAACATGTTAAACGCCTGAAATTAAACAACAAAGGCTTTATTTTACAGCAGTCAGTTATAAATATCATCATCATCATCATCATCTCGCTGCCCTTATCCCACCTAACAAACCTCGCAAACACGACGATTTGTCGTCGCGCTTAGTCGCGAGCGTCTGTCATATCTTGCTGTCGCGATTGTCGCCGTGTGAACAAAATGCATGAAAATGGTCCCCCGTAGCTTGTCGTAGCATTTCATTGCTGACGTTTGTCGTCCAATGTGCGCAGGCTGTAAGTGCGGTCAACAGATGTTTTCTTCTTCCATTTTCTTCTATCAGCCGTCATCTCAACACTCACTTCTTACTCATATCATCTTTCACACAATCCATCCCTCATTTCTTCAGCCAACCTCTACCAGCACATCCTAACTATTATTTAGTCAACAAAAAAAGAACACTTTTCGAAGTTACTTAATGTACAAATGGGTTGTAAAGGGTTCTAAACCTCCATTTTTAGAACCCAAACCAACCTCACCTGCTCGTGGTGCACTCTTCTGAATGACGAACAAACGGGACTCTAGCGGAAGACAGGTTGCGACATGTCGCAGCCTAACACTGGCACAGCTAAAAATCCCTTGTCCACCGATGGGCAGCAGCGTCGGCGGTGCGAGAAGCTGTGCTCTGCGATCCCCAATCCGCATGCCCAACGGGGGCATTATGGGCATATCCTCCTTCGTATAGGGGACGCCTCAAGTCCAGCATTGGACAGAATAGGCTAGTTTGTTGTTGTAGCTACAAATAAAAAAAAACCTATGAATGTACATGAGCATGTAAACCAAACTATTGAGCTATTCCTTTGATTTGTAAAGGTTATAATCTCGCAAACCAGTTACAAACCACATCAAAAACCAGCCCCTATATAAAAATTCATTGCATAACAGGCCTCTTAAATCTCTAATTACTAAATCCGATTCAAAGAACTTACCGACGTAGAAACTCCTTTTCCACGTGAGGGGAACCAAAAGGTAATCTACAAAATAGTTATCGTATTTATAAAGAATTGTTCCTTTACCAAATAATACAAATGATGTTTGTTAGATGGATGTGAGCAAGCTATGAGTTACGAGTATGAACATGATTTTTATTGAGTGAAGTTTAGTGGGGTTTTGAAATTGTTAGAAAGAAAAAACATTTATTCAACAAACCAAACAGTACAGATACCTTCCTTCTTCGTATGAGTTAGTGGTCAACTCTGTTGATGGAGTTTTCAGGCTGCCCAAAGATCTCCGACATCGCTTAACGACAGTACTTAGTACAAATGACAACAATTCTTCAGATATATATTGATTAATACTGGCTGGTGCCCGATAATATAGGTCACAATCTATATAAGTACATATTTTAAGTATAATAACTTTCACGTTTATAATATTAGTAGGATATGATTAGATAAGGATTGGATTACTTAAATTATTAATGTAGAAACTTCTAAAAAAACCATGTAAGTTATTTGTTACGCCTACTTATTAGTTTACCTACTGATTTATTCGTTAGATCATTTTTCAGGGTATTTTTTGTTTTTTTTTAAAGTTTCCGACAAAGCATGATAGATAAGATATATCGTTTATTTGCAACTACAATCACACACATCTACAACAATTTTAAGATCTAACAAGTAGGTAATTTGACATTAGGTATACATACAATATGAAGAGTGAAGACATTATATCTAGAAATATATAAGAATTAAATTGGAAAAACAATATGTACGATAAAACATTGTGAGAAAGTGTTCCATCACAGTGTATGTGTGTGTTGCAGTATGACAAAAAAGGGCATGGATCAGCGCATTATTTAATTTAGCATTTTTATTTTATTTAATTTAGCATGTTCAACGAGATAACTAAAAGTAGCAGAAAAACTATGCAGTCTTAATTTTTACTCTATTTTTTTCAAAGATATCCACGCCATATGTCGTCATATTTTTTGTACCTTATTAAAATCGGCACCAGGTAAAACGCAACCTATTGTTCGTTAGTTTTTTTCGGAAATACAAACAGTCTTCAAATTCGATTGCTACCTGCGCTCGAGTGCGGATTTCGGGATTTCGTGTTTTGGAAAAAAATTGATGCTCACCGCAAACATTGTTTTTATGTTGCCCCGAGCTCCAAACGTTCGTCAGGAGTGGTAAACCTGTTGTGTCAATATACAGAGGAGAATAATATTGTCTGTAAGCATAGTGAATGATTATTATCTTACAACCACAATTACTTCAATTAGCATATTGAATATACATAGATATTTACATTGCTTTATGATCAATTTCTAATGATCTTACCCCAGGCAATTTGGACTTCAAAAATCAATTTTCGTATTTATCTTCTTTATGAGCCGAAAGAACCATCAATGAAAGTCTATAAATAAATAATAAGGTCTATAAACTCCAATTCGTGCTCTAATGACAGTAAACGATCTTGAAATTACTTACAGTTATAGTCGTAAATTGCCTTTAATTGCAGCATGTTTTATGGTGGGCTTTTAAGAAAATGTTTGTGATCTCTGCTCTCACGCGGCAGGGAATCACAAAAATAACAAAATTTCTTTTGGAGCAGGGCTTTTTGTTGCAAGTTCGGCCTGCGAAAGTTTAATTTGGAGATGAGCGCGTTACATTGCTGCTTCGTTGATCATGTAATAAAAACTCTGCTTGAAGGATGGTGTAATGTAAAACTAATGAATAAAAGCCATAAAATTGTCGTAATAAATCTTGTCGAATATCGGTTGGCGAATGTTCTGAGACGTCATATGGCGTTCGGTAAGATCACTTCTTTGTTTATGAGATTGTTAAAAAATTAAGTTGGTTTTTTGCATTGGTTAGTTTTTAGGGCGGCCAATAATTTTATTAATGATAGGTTACATGACAATGACTTTAACATAATTTATATTATTTAAGATTTTTGTAATTTACAGCTGTTCTTTTAGAGTTTGCTAAAATTAATGCAATTTGTGTATTGTCTGAAACGAAGGGATGTTTTTGGGTATGGTAGTGTTAGTAGAGGATAATTGATTTGTCTAGTTCAATTGGTTCTTTGTAGGTTTTGTCAGGTAAAATAGTTAAAACAATTATAGACTTATCAATACTATGAATGAATTTCAATGCCAATAAAATAAAATCGTTCAATGTTTTTATTGATGGTATGATTGTAAGAGAGCTTGTGGCCTCTCTGGTATCAGAACTGTGTGTCGAAACATACTAAGCTGAAGGTACGCGACCGAAGTTTAGCATGATTATATGTATGTTCACCGATAACTCCGTCACCTGTGGACCGATTTTCAAAATTCTATTTTTGTTTAAAAGAATATACTTCACAAGTGGTCCCATATAAATTTTATTCCTGAGGGATTGGTACTTTTCCCGGAAAACTCAAAAAACCTCATCCTCACTTGTAATTTTCGGCCTATGATCACCAATATCTCAGTCAATTGTGAACCGATTTTCAAAATTCTTTAGGGCAAGAAGTAAAGAGTGATTTATTTGAAGTCGGTTTATTTTTTTTAAAAGTCCTACTTGTTGAATTACAGATGACACATTATGCTGAAATTACGTTGCGTTATAGCCGAACTTCGGTCGGGCGTAAGTTCAGCGGCAATTCTGCAGTAGAGCAAACATTATACGCGAGCAAAGTTCGGTTCAACTGCTGAAAAAAATCCCGGGCGAAGAAAACCAAAAGTTACGCAACAGAATTTCTGCCGTGGAAGTTCGGCATTTATGATGTGTCATATCAGCCGAATACGTCAGAACGTAAAATTGCGTAAAATTGCGGATAATCTGTCGAAATTACGCGACAGAAGCGGAACTTCAGTCGCGTAATTTCGGCATGGTGTGTTCAGACATTTAGAGGATTTAAATTCATCATCATCACAGAACTCTACGTCTAAATAAAGGTCTCCCCTAACGATGGGCACGAAGAACGGTATAATTAAATTGTAACGACGGCAAAACTAAATATTTAACATAATCAATAACATAATTTTGGTGATAACGTCCAGGATTATTATTATTATTATTATTATAATCATGTCATAATGTTTTACCGTACTGAGAAAATATTTGACGAAATTCGCGTAACACGTTTCATTTAGGTTTCAACATACGTGGTAATGAGAAAATTAGTACAGGGAAGAATGAGACGGAATTTTTGGTAATAATTGCAGTGGGTACAAGTTAATGGAATAATTATAATAATATGAGCGGCAAAGGAGCCGGTGGCCACCCGCTGGTCAGCGTCTTCGCCGATTGTTGAGCCGAAAAAAGTAATTAAAAATGAGGCTCTAAGAAATTTCTTTGGAGTGTGAGAGATGCGTTCCAGTTAGACGTCGTAATCTCTATAATATAATAAAGCATATTAATAAATTTCTGATTCATCATCATCATCATCATCAGCCTATAGCAGTCCATTGCTGGACATGGGCCTCCCCTAATGGGCGCCCTGTCCTGAGCTCTGCCATCCAACTTCTACCAGCCTTTCGCAGATCGTCACTCTACCTCGCCGGAGGGCGTCCTACACTAGGTTTGCTGAGCTGCGGTCTCCACTCAAGAACTCGTTTACCCCAACAGTTATCGGTTCTTCGGCAGATATCAATCAGATATGATTTCTGATTATTTAGATGAAAAAAAGCTAAAAGCATTCTCCAACTTCCTCAAAAATAATATTATTACAGATTTACATTATCTAAGAACTATTGTTAAGAATGACAATGGCGCTCATAAGGGGAGGCTAATGCCCATCAGTGGACTGCTATAGGCTGATGATGATGATGATGATAAAGAATATCCATTGTAACAAAGACGCAAAAAAATGAACAAGTCCAGCAGATTTTGTTGCCAGTTCTTCTCCGTTTAGTCGCGTTAAGGATTGGTGTACAAAAAATAAGATTCAAAGCGGTTCTAGCCTAATAATAAGTTCTAATTTTGACTATGAATTTGATGAAAAACTAGTTTCACAAAATAAAAAACAAATATCTATAATACCTATTTAAAATGCTATCACAGATCTCGCACTCAAACTGTTTTCTCTTAAAAAAATCTGGAACGAACAAAATGTTGGTGAAATCGGCACAGTTTATTTTCAACAATTGAAGGAACTGTGTAATGAAGTGCTAACTGAAAGTGGTTCCAATCATGATTGGATAAAATCTTCCTAACCGAGCATAAAAATCTATTTCTAATTCTCGCTCTGATAAGCTGAATATAAGTTTTTACACAATCGACATTCACAGAAACTGTCTATTATAAAATGTGGTGGAAATTGATTTGTTTTTGTCACTTCAATTCGCAACGCAGAAGAACCTATTACTTTTCTAGATGGAGTTTATAAGAAATGTGCCTATATTTCAATTGTATGGACAAAAACTGATCAAAAATATTTGGAACAGCTAAATATTTGCTATTTTGTTACCGTTAGCTTATTATTTTGCGTGCAAGAAATCTAGGTCTAAAAGTAGGCGAATACGTTTAGGTAGGTACTATTGTCCACCTACTTTATGTCCATCGCGAAAGATGGACGATAATGACTATAATTTGGTTCATCATACAAAAAAATTAGAGGTGCTGGTCTTACAGATACAGATATATATTTTATTTATGACATAGTTTCATGTCATTTATTACCAAAACTGTTAAATAACATAATTGTATTTATCCTTTAATGACAAAAATTCATTGATGTAAAAAATATGCTGTAAAAGCCATTTCCTGAGACAGTTACTATTTTTTAAGATAAAAAATATCATGCTTCTACCCCAGAGACAGAAGCTCTTATTAGAGAGTGAGCTATTAACACATAACGTACAATCGTACATAGCCTTGAACCCACATGATCATCTCCGGGGTCTTAAGAACTATGAGTAGATAAACCATGGTTCCACAATACCGTGGAACGGAAAAAAATTAGGCAAGTCATGCAAACACAGACGCAGCGGGAATCAATCGAACGCGCAACCTTTTTGATATCTGATTAATTATGTTTTGAAGACTGAAAACTAAACACGAACATTTCACTATCACTACTACCAATTTCACTAATACTAATTTGTTCTCTGTAATTAAAACGAGACGTTTAGAACATATTGCAAGATGTTTTCACCGTACATGGTAGTAATTAGGGGTGTACGGGATTCCAACCCCCATCTTCGGAACCCAAGTCAACCTCACCTGCACGTGGTGCACCCTGCTAAACAACGAACGGGGCTCTGGCGGCCGGCTGTTTGCGGCATAGCACAGCCTACATCGGCACATCTAATTCCCTGGCCACCGACGGGCAGCAGCGTCGGTGGTGCGAGAAGCTGTGCCCTGCGATCCCCAATCCGCATGCCCAGCGTGGGGATTATGGGTATATCCCCCTTTATTAGGGGAGGTCTATGTCCAGCAATGGACTGATATAGGCTGGTGTGGTGTGGGTAGTAATTTATTAAAATTTCTATGCAAACCCTTTAGTTTTCACGAAAAAATATTCCAACTGGCTTTATAGATTGCGCTGACTGAATTGGATTCACAACTGCTGACTGAACAGTTCAGTCAAGTTGGTTGAATGTCAAAGTTGTACTCGAAAAGAAGGTACTCAGTGATTATTACAGAATGAAACTCCAAATAAGTCAGCCCCATCTAAGAATCCAGTCTTTTTCTTTTTAAAACGTGTAGCGAATATCCCGCAATGAAATTGAGCTGTCATCATGTGTGTATTAATAAATTGGTTCGTTATGAATATTAATAAACCCTGCCATGCATTAAGAATACCACTGTTTTTCAAAAGTACCCTGTTTATTGCGGAAATTATATGAGTAGGAAACTATTTATTAAACTAGCCTCTGTGACGCAGTCGCAAAGGCCCTCCCTCCGCAGAAAGTAGCGGGTTCGATCCTTGCCACGAGACAAAATTTCTTGTATATTCTGTAAAAATATGTCTCAAGTCTGGGTGTTTTCTATGTATAATGTGTATACTTTTATAAAAAATGTATGCAGTATATCAGCTAAGTGGTTTTCGTTGCACTCTTTTTATGATTAAAACAGCTGATAGCTTACTAATTCTCTGAGCTATGTCGACGACAACTTTAGTTCTCTGTCAAATAGTCTCGTTGCGGGTTTTATCTTTCAGAGAAACTCCGAGCATACCTCGTTACATAGCTCGTTGAGCGACCTCAACCTGGTGGACTAGCCGTTCTGTGAGTGTTAACTTTTCAGCTCCGTATCTTAGGACGTACTGATTGAAAACATTCGTTAATCTTTTCATAAGTGATGAAACACTCGACTAAGTTTTCCACATGCTGCCCAACTCAGCCGAATACTTCTCTTGGCTCTTTTACATATTTTTTATCGTATCGACTTGATTGGGCAACATCCTACACCTACTAATATCCTACTAATATTATAAATGTGAAAGTTTGTGAGTGAATGTATGGATAAATGGATGAATATTTGTTACTCTTTCACGCAAAAACTACTGAACGGATTTGGATGAAACTTGGAATATACATAGTTTGTGACCTGGATTAACACATAGGCTTTTTATTCCGGTACCATGCGAGCGATGTCGCGGGCGGAAGCTAGGAAATACATACTTCGAATTTTAAATACCTATTGGAATAGCAAAGGATAGGTCTTATTTTTAATGTATACTATATTCTAATATTTCATTATCATACTAAAGTTTTTGCAACACATCCCGTCACCCATGCCACATCTCATCTAAGAAAAAACCGAAGTCAATACGCCGCATCTAATGATTAATGGTTTGATTTATGCCGTTGATTATCATAAAAAACCTATAGTAAATAGTATAAAATCAGCTGCTTCGCTTTTTCTTTGATAAAATCCATTAGTTGACTTCCGTCGATTGCTTATATCTGAATTGAAAAGATGTAATTTTTTATCGTAAAACGCTAAGTTCATTGCTTTTTCTAAACTAGCAGATAACATTAAATCGGTATGTTTATAATAAATATTATTTTATTTTGAGTGTTCCTTGTATCATGCACTAAGATATAATTTCATGAAATTCAGCTCTAGAAAAGCGGGAAAAAGTTACACGCGGACGAAGTCACAGGGCACCCTTTTGTTAAATAAACCTTTTTATTTATTTCTTACTAGCTTCCGCCCACAGCTTCGCTCGCGTGGTACCCGATTAAAAAATAGCCTATGTGTTAATTCAGGTCACAAACTATGTATATTCTGTTCCGTAGTTTTTGCGTGAAAGAGTTTTTTTTATACTACTAAGTTAGCAAACAGGCATACGGTCCTCCTGATGGTAAGCGGTACCCGTAGACTATGGACGCCTGTAACATCAAGAGGTATTTATTACATGCGCGTTGCTGACCCTTTTAAAAACTTTAAAATGCCCTTTTTGAATCGCTGCATTTAGTAGTCTCTGGGAAAACCTCGGCAGGTTCTCGGAAGGGTCGCAGGAGGAAATTCCTCTGGAACCACACTGTGCGAGAAGACATAGGTGGCAATGTATGTGGATGATAACTCTGCCGATGTCGATCGGTGCGAAGATAGAAAGAAGCAGCAGGCACCGTCTCCAACAATTCTCCGGAACACTCCCCATTATACAAGCGGTAGAACACACACAGGAAGGAGAAGTCTCTCCTGAGACTTAAAGGTTCAATACCACTTGTAAGGATGGGATCGTCGACGTAATCACACAGCATCATGTTGCCCCAAACTAAGCAGAGCTTGTATTATGGGAACCACATGAATAGATATACTACACATTATATATTTTTTGTAAATACATACATATCATACGTAGAAAAACCCAGACCCGAGACAAATATATACAGTACATGCAAACATTTGTCCTGCAGCAGGAATCGAACCCGCAACCTTCTGCGTCTCAGGCGGACCTTTGCCCATTGCGCCACAGAGGCTGTCAACAATATAAACTTAGGTAGGCATAGAAAGGGTAAATATTTTCTACTCTTAAAATACTTAGCCTTAAAACTATAGATCGATTATACAGCGATAACTCCGTAGGTTGTTCACGTCGAAGCTAGATGGATCGGCCATGAGCAATGATAAGATACCAGCCTATCAACTCAATTAATAAAACCATCATTATCACCGGACAGCCTTTTCACACTTACGTAGTGGTCAAATATGCCACTTTTTATATTACCACTGGTATTCAATACTGGTTTATGTTTTTATCATATGCGGCTTTATGCGGCTGTAGCTATTCAAGTAAATGTTTGTACTGTAAATTACTCATCATCATCACTGCTGGACATAGGCCTTCCCTAATGTGCGCCTTTATGCCCTGTCCTCAGTTCGACGCATCCAGCTTCTACCAGCAGCCTATCGCAGATCGTCACTCCACCTCGCCGGAGGGCGCCCTACACTACGTTTGCGACGGTTATCGGTTCTTCAGCAGATATGGCCAGCCCACTACCACTTCAGCTTACTAATTCTCTGAGCCACACTTACAACGTTGACAACTTTAGTTCTATGTCAGATAGTCTCGTTGCGGACTGTAAATTATTGTTAAAAGGTAATAAGTACCTTATACATGTTAGATTGACATTATACCTTCCTTCTTTCTTCGTATGAGCTTAGTGGCCAATTCTGGTGTCGGAGTTTTTAGGTCGCTCGAAGGCCAAACTAACTAAGTCCAAAATCATGTAAATACTTACTTACATACTTACTATGTATTATTCTATCGCATCGACCCGGAGGCGGGTTTTAGCCTCTTTCACGATAGAATACTACCAGCCTCTGTCTTGTGCTGCCTTTCTCCAGTCCGGCACTACGAGTTGGTAGAATAACTAAATACCTAAATTTACTGACTCTTTATTAAGGTGCTAGAGGTTATTTCTCTACTAAACATGTTTCGTACGTTCAGAGTACACATTGCAGCGGAATTTACTCCAAGGTGGGCGCCGTCTGTCAATTCATCAGTACAGCCACGCCTCCAAAACCAGACGTTTTTCTTTTCAATCCTAAATATGTTCCCGACCATATCCCGTTTGTTGATTGTGGAACAAAATTGCCTGGAGGTAGATTACTTGCTAGTTCAAAAGTAAATTCTTTTATTGAACTGAGAAGATCTCATCTTGAAAAAAAAGAACAAAAAATTTTAAAATCTTGAAGAGAATTCAGAATTATCGCGTACACTGGACATTGGATCGATTGTGTCGATTTCGATAGTTAATCAATTCGAAATGTTTATATTCACAAACTTATTCGTCAACAACAAATAACTCCAAGTACGATCTGAATTTTTACGTACTGAGCTTTAAGGTTGAAAATTGAACTAGAGTTGAGTAATAAATTCAACCAGCAAAAAGTGTTGTCCAATAGAATGTTACTAATATCGATCGTCGAAAAGATAGCCGTGGCTGTTGTTGTATCTATATAGACATGGCGCTTTGATTACTCGATTCAACTCGTGTGCTCTACGATCTTAAGGGTTGGGCTCAGAGTGAGAATTTACTGCAGTTCAATCAGTGTCAATAGTAAGTAGCGACTCTACGTACGAACATGGCATCAACTAGTGGACAACTGTTTTATTTATCTCTATGGCGCGTCCGTCTTCCTTGACAATATAAATCTGCATTGCAGTCTGCGTCTTCGTCCGCGTAGATATCCAACACAAAACGGAAAATAATACGATGAAAATACAGTGGGCGGTCTTATCGCTTATAGCGATCTCTTCCTTTGTAGGGACTGGATTTAAACATACTATAAATAAATAAATAATAAATAATACTGGACGATCACACAGCATCATGTAGCCCAAAGCTAAGCAGAGCTTGTGTTATGGGAACCACATGATTGATATATTACATATATAATTTTTTTTTGTAAATACATACATATCATACATAGAAAACACCCAGACCCGAGACAAATATCTGCAGAAAATGCAAACATTTGTCGCGCAACTATGGCAGATGATAGTGAAATATTAACAAACACTTTATCCGGACTAGGGTTAATTAGTACCATTAATGAATAAAATACAGTAACATAAATATCGCTTCTTCTTCCTGCCCGTCATCCCATTTTTATTTTTACATTAACTTTGGCGTCAAGACGCGAAGGAACAGACAAAAAAAAGGAAATTGGTTCTTTTTCTTCTTCGTATGAGCTAGTGACCAACTCTGGTGTCGGAGTTTTAAGGCCACCCGAAGGCCTCCGACATGGCTTGATGACTGAAAAGCCGGGACCAACATCTTAACGTGCCTTCCGAAGCACGGAAGCGCTCAAATCTAAATGTCACTAAACGGTCACCCATCCAAGTAATGACTGGGCGGGTTGTTGTTTCTTTGATCTGCTAAGATCACCAAAGTTAACCACGCCACGAGCGTTTCCGATTGGTATTACGATTTTTTTTGGATTGCGATTGGTATTCTAAGGAAATTGCCACTTAAAATGGAAAAAGATTTGGCGTTACGAAGCACGCCAGATAATTTAGTTCTAAATAAAAATATCTGTAGCAGAAGTACACTATGCGTACATTGACTAGTATAATAGCTATGCTCCGTTGTATATTCTCACTCTCCTGCATACTCCATGTTGTGGATTGCGGTAATGTCCGATACCTATCTTTGTCGGCCATGCTGTCGGCTCGGCGATCATTCCAATGTACACATTACGTATTTATGTTAGGCAATTGATATAACTTGTTCAGATGTGTTAGTGCGATTGCAAGGTCTATAGGCCATCGATTACGCCTCTAATACTAAATTACCTGATCAGTCTTCTTCTTTAAACATAAGAACTGTTGACTGGCCTCATAGACGCTGCTCTACGTGTCGCGTCTTCACTATTCAACGAAGGTGGAGGATATCGTGGATTACGTGAAGAGGAAGGCCAATCTGCAGTTAAGGGTCGAAATGTTGGAATCGCGCCACAATCATTTAAAATCTTATTTTGTGGTTCGTGTTCCGACCGAAAATCTTTTGACCTTTTAATAAGGAAGAATTTTGGCCAAAAAGTGTGTTGTTTCGTCGTTTTCGCGGGCGACTGTACGACACAGCGCAAGTGCGTCACACGTCACAGACATTACGTGTCAGCAAATAGTTTTAGGTACCTATATGTATTATGTATGTTAGTCTCTAAGGTATTTATATATGGGCTGTAGATTAAGTAAATTAAGATTTTGTACTTTTTCTTTGTTGCCTGTTTTTATTTTTAACGGACTTCAAAAAAAAGGAGGAGGTTCTCAATTCGGTTGTATTTTTTTTTTTTTTTTTTTTATGTTTGTTAGCTCATAACTCTGTCATTTATGAACCGATTTGGAAAATTCTTTTTTCGTTGGAAAGGGGCAGAACAGTCAGGCATAGAACAAACATTCATGTTCATCACACAAATGTTTGTCCAGAAGGCAGAGTTACTTCCAACTAAGCTATAATAATAATAATAATAAACAATAATTTAAAATAAAAAAAAACCGACTTCAAAAACATTTATTGAAAAAACTGTTAAACTAAAAAGTTAAAAATAATTGCTTATTTTTTTGGTTCATCCACCTTTTTTCTATAAATTTATCCCTTACGATCTATGCGTTTACCACATAGGTAGATCTAGATACCTACGAGTACCTGTTATTTTTGGAGTCGGAGTCAGCTTTGGAGTACGACATTATAGCAACTACACTTCTCCCACCTCGGACATGCCCTCCTGCGCCGCCCACGCAATAGTTACCTACCTTGGCGTGCCTTGGCTGACACCGACTCCAAAAATAACAGGTAGGTATCTAGATCTACCTATGTGGTAAACGCATAGATCGTAAGGGATAAATTTATAGAAAAAAGGTGGATGAACCAAAAAAATAAGCAATTATTTTTAACTTTTTAGTTTAACAGTTTTTTCAATAAATGTTTTTGAAGTCGGTTTTTTTTTTATTTTAAATTATTGTTTATTATTATTATTATTATAGCTTAGTTGGAAGTAACTCTGCCTTCTGGACAAACATTTGTGTGATGAACATGAATGTTTGTTCTATGCCTGGCTGTTCTGTAAGTATTTATGTATGTTTATCAGTTTCTGGTACCCATAGTACAGACTCTGCTTAGTTTGGGATCAGTTGACAGTGCTCGAGATTTTATTTATATTTTTTTTAACGAAAAGTCACATTTCTTAAGACCTCACACGATTCTCTTCTATTTTGTGGGTATCTTCTACACTAAAACGTTAGCTTTAAGTCCACTGCTGGACATAGGACTCCCCTATAAGAAGGGGGATATTCTCATAATCAAGGCATGCGGGTTGAAGATCGCCCTTCTCGCGCCAATGACGCTACTGCTCGTCGGTGGCCAGGGGATTGAGCTGTGCCGATCTTAGGCTGCGCTATGCCGCAGTCAGCTGTCTGCTAGAGCCCCGTTAGTAAACAGCAGGGTAACACTACGTGCAGCACAGCGTGAGCTTAGCTTGGGTTCCAAAGATGGGGTTAGACTTTAAACCTTACACCCCATGAGTAACAGGAATTATGAGTAGGTAAACCATAGCACCACTACACACAAACCGGTACAAATACCTGCAGATTATGCAAAAATTTGTCCCGCACCGGGAATCGAACCTGCAATCTCTTGCGTGTCAGCTGGGTTTTCGCTCATTACGAAAATGAAGTTGTATACCTGATGTGCATTGACTAAAGCCTCCTCCAAAATAAATGTTTCAATGTGCCTATCTATCTCTCTACTTTTATCTTTTATATGAAAGTTTTCACTACCATCCGTACTAGTAGTTTGGTTTCCTATAAAGCAGTTGGTTTGACTGCAGCTGGCAGACCTTTTGTTGGTATAATTTATAATTTTTGTTTAATTTGAACCTCTATAAGCAAACACAATCTCTACGTTTGATAAGGATTTTAATTTACAAAATATCTATTCATCATTTGAAACAACACACACGCGTTTCCCACTAATTAGGCCCGAATTATATTTAATGTGGGAATACACAATCCATAAAGAAATAAATGTAACTCATAAAGCGTAAACAACATACATTTCAATGAAACGACCTGCCCTCAACAAGTGGCAGTCAACTGGATCACTAACCATTCGCTTAGAACGCGTTACATTACAACTCGTGGAGATGGCAGGCGGTAACGACAGCATTTGCAGACAGTTTCTCGATCGTTTATGTCAAAACCATATCTTTCTTAGCTATCCGTTTCTACGACACTTGTCTAGAACCACTTCTCTAATCTTGTTAGCATGTTTACGAGTTGCATATGGTTCGTCATGTATACGATGTCTTTGCGTAATCTGATCACGACTTGTCCAAAATGACCCACCTCTGAAAGACTTTAATAGACTGAACAATGTAGCTCGATTCGAGCCCTATTCGTAATACTTGTTCCCAAATCATTCAAACACAACACCGAATCACTTTCCATTGCTGTTTAAAAATAGTTTCTACAAAAAACACTTTATTCAAACTCTTCAATGTATTTCGTGCGCAGATATATACCAGATAGAGTTTCATTTGAAAGTGCTGGAGTAGATGCCGCAATCGTTGATTATTTGGACGTTTTGACAGGTGACCATACTCGTTACCACTGTTCCCGTGAAGGGTATCAGCAATCTAAATGCAAGGCTAATAGAATACAAAAGAAGCGATAAAGGTGTAATGCTCTATAGGGTGTTGCACAATACCTACTTACTTAGAGATAAATTGTATACCTTTGGCTAAGGCTTATCCATTCCTTTGTTTGTGCTTTATCAGTGGGCCCAACTGCCCACGCCTTATGACACACTGTGGCTCAATTACTCATTACCTGTAAACTTTAGTTTCCTGAACTAGCCTTATAACATGTTTTAAATCATATTGACGATTTATTGAAACTCATCGTTTGTACTGAAGAATATCACGAATATTAATAATTCAACAAAGAATCCAACAATTCAAGTATCTGTTATTAACGAAGATTCAACGAAGCAAAGTCGCGGGAAGCTAGTATTGAATAAAGACTGGCTTACTGACGTTGATTTGACTTTAATCAATGTAAAGAATAATAGTTAAATATATAAATTGCTCTGCTTGGTTAGCTATTGTCCAAAACAGAAATTGATGCTAATTTTAATAAAGAACCGAACGCAAAACTTTTTCTTTGTCAAACCACATTCACAACACTTAGGCTTACAACAGGCTTAGTTTTTCGCAAACAAAAACATGTCTCCAGTTTTCAAGTAAAAACGTCTTAGAACGGATAGAGCGTGGTCCATATTTAATGACGTCATTACCTGCCGGAGACAGGATCCATGTAGCGACGCCCTGGGCACCCGCTTTGTCACTACAACTGGATATTAGCCTTACAAAGGTGATACAAGCTCTCGTATAAGAAATACTCATTGGCTGATCCTTTGATAGTTTTCTTAGGGAAATTTCCCGGTGTCTTTATTCTACTATGATTGAGAGGTTCCAAAGATAATTGGGAATATGTATAGAGAGTTAGATCAATCGTGAGTGTAACAATAATAGCTTTTAAAAAATCTCTGAAGCTATCACAAATGTTATAATCATTTATTTACTACTTGGTACCTACTACCAATATTTGTTGTTTATTGATTTTAGTAAAAATGTAATTGACCCTTTTGAACATAGGTTTCCTGCATTAGGTACAGTAATATCTAATACTAGCTTCCGCCCGCGGCTTCGCGCGCGTGGTACCAGGATAAAGAGTAGCCTATGTGTTAATTCAGGAGACAAACTATGTGTACTCCAAGTTTCATCCAAATCCATTCAGTAGTTTTTGCGTGGAAGAGTAACAAACATTCATCCATTCATCAATACATCCACATTCACAAACTTTCGCATTAATAATATTAAGTAGGATGTCTTGGGCAATTTACAGTTCGCTTTCATTTTAATTTGTTTGCCTTTCCAAATAAATGATTTATATTTATATTTTATTTATTTATTTATTTAATAGGAACGCCAACAGCTTTAATATCAATACATTGTAGAGTTACACTGACAAAGTTTTCATTCTGATATAGAAACCAATTACAGGCGGACACAGCATTCATAATAATAATAATAACTAAGTAGTCAATTTTATGTTTAAATAAAGCTTTATCATCAACCAAAATACGCCTATAAGCTATATGAATGGGTGAAATATTCGTGATTGCCTGACCGACGAATCCTATATTATACCGTTACCGATAACGATTCGTTTTCCTTTGAAAAACTGACAAATATTAACAACGAGGCGTCGAAAAGTCGTCAATTTCTCAAGGGAAAACGAAGCGTCATTGGTAACGGTATATTATAGGAACCGGCCGTTACAGGAGTTCAGAGTTCGTAAGCGAAAAGTTTTAACACAAGAGCTTGTACTACAAAGTGTATACAATTTTAATCACTCTCCTAGCAATCTCGAGTTAATTTATAGAGCATTTCATGGACAGTCTTTTGTAGTGAGCTTCATAAAGGATTTGCGCGATCTTATTCCACGTTCTAAAGAATTACTGGTACAGTAATTTAGCATTTCTCTCAGTATCCTTTTTATGATCATACTCTTGCCCATCTAATATTTTTCTCAGAAGTTATCCTTTGTTTTATAGGATTTTCAGGAGTATTCTGGTCTTACACCACCAGAATTAGTGCATTCTTAGTTATGCTACTCAATGTTAGTCTCTAAGGTGTTTATATCTATGGGTTGTAGATTTAGTGAATTAAGGTCATGTACTTTTACTTTGTTGTTGCCTGAAATAAAATTACCTTTTCTGCCTTCGCTTAAAATAGAAATATTGTAGAAATTGTACACATTTTTCTTCACTATCTATAAATTAAAAAAATATCCTTTATGAATAGTAACGTCTATTATTATTTCTAGTCTGACGATGAAATCCAAAGTTATATCAAAGCCCAACTCAACTGTTAAAGATGTTAAGTAAGATGATTATTTAACTTCGACGGCCTCTGTGGCGTAGTGGGCGAAGGTCCGCCTGAGACGCAGAAGGTTGCGGGTTCGATTCCCGCGCGTGGGACAAATGTTTGCATGTTCTGTAGATATTTGTCTCGGGTCTGGGTGTTTCCATGTATGATATGTATGTATTTACAAAAAAAATTATATGTGTAGTATATCAATCATGTGGTTCCCATAATACAAGCTCTGTTTAGTTTGGGGCTGCATGATGCTGTGTGATTACGTCCCGCATTATTTATTATTATTATTATTAACTGATGCACTTTGTATAAGTAAAGAAGAAAACTTGTCCATCAGTCGACCAGAATTCATCGAACACCTGACAATTTTCAAAAGAACCAATAATCAGTTTGTAAAGCTCAGAAATATTTCACATACGTCCTCTAATTTGTAAAGAAAGTGACTGCAACAATCGAGGTATTGTTTGAGGACAATATAGTTTGAAAGGAAGATAAGTAGTAAGTTTCTATTCCGAACAGTTCGGAACTGTTAGAGCATTTAGCGGCTTAGCCCCAAGAAATAACTGAAAGGTGATAGTGTAATAAGGTTTAAAATTCGACGTCCAAAGTCAGATCAATCTTTATGAAAGTATCTATTAGAATTTTCATATACATACATAGGTACCTATTTATTTGTTTATACTATTAGGTGTCTAAATTAGTTCAGATGCATATGTACCCATTTATTATGAACTGCTTCATCATCATCATCATCGTCATGTAGCTGCATGTACATGCAGTACATTTTTGAGACATTATTGCTGTATTTTAAAGAATTTTCATATCTAGTGTTCATATGTGTTGGTTCAATCGCATTTGTATCCATTTATAATATGCTGCTTCATCATCATATATTGCTAGACATAGGCACACAATACCAATCTTTATTTTGTGACATAGGCCTCATCTGATGTATGCCAATGCGTCCATAAACTGCTTATTGTAGTCAATTTCATCATTACTTTCGACAGTTTTGATGAATTTTACTAATATTTGGTATTCCAAATCCATGTTTCTTAATACATGGTTTCATCATCACTATGACTTCAGCTATTAAATATATAGCTATAACACAGAAACGTTTTATAAGTGCCATTTCAAGACAAGACGACTATTAATCCTCCGAAAAACTTCCGTTCAAAACAAAAAAATATAAATAGCTATCTGATAAATGTTCACACATATCGTTATCTAGAAACATTGTATGAAACACTCCGTGCTCATTTCCGATAAGATACAAAATATTGTAACAGCTATTTCTTTTGAGCGGTTTTATCGCTTCCTCTGTCGAACAGGGCCTATTGTCGTCAGATTAGTTAATGATTCATTACCTAAGTTCGGTTAACTTTGGAGATAATGTCGGTCAATGACCGCCCCAGGCTTGAAGGAAACGCTATCTCGCGGTTTGCATTGCACTGAAAATTGTTATCGCGTAAAATTGTGGAAATGGTTTTTCTTTATTATTTAGCTCTCGTTTGGGAAAAAACGTTATATTTCTAGTAAAAAATATTATATTACTATTATTGTAACCTGGTAAAAAGTTACAATTTTAATTAATTTGGGTTTAGTTTGTTATCTGAAAAAATAACTCCTTATAACGCTGAAGTAGCTTTTGAGATTTCGTTAAATTAAATTATAACAACCAAAACTAATAAGCACACAATAGCCCAACCATTTGTCGTTTAAAATTGTCGATGACTTTAAACAAAAACAAACTCTTTTAAAACTGGTGACGAGTCCACAATACCAGTCACGACAAACATTCGAACCAAGTGCACTACCGAAGGCACTTATGATAACAACGGGGTAGATTTAGGGTGCAGTTTCAAAGTGTGCGACCTAGGCAAAGCAAGACAGAAAGGAACACGCCGCTGCCCTAAGAACTTTCTCATTTATTTTTCTGAGCTCTATTTAGATTCTGATATCCTTTTTGGTCGGGTCAGATTTTCTGACTATAGATTTAATTTCCGAGTTTTGAACAAACACTATTTTATCTTGATTTAAAACGATGAACTTATTAATCATATAAAAACGGTTTACACATGATAACAAACCTCCGTTTTTATGTTGATGGAAGAAAAAAAATTGCGCAATGAATTTTCCGTTACGTGTGGCTACGTGAAAAATCAATTAAAGACCAATGCAATATAATTTACAATCAATATATGGATAAGTAAAGTAAAGTAAAGTAAAAGTAAAAAGTTTATTTATTGAAGCCATAGTTAGGTACTAAGACTTAAAGTTACATGTTTATAAAAATGTGTAATAAAATTATTACGCATATTGACTTAGTATAATAAGTAATTACGTATGAGAATAAACATAAATAAAGGTAGAGATGTAAAAAATGTTTTACGATCTGTTGCGTATAAACATAATATTATAGGTTTTGACATGACTAAAAAAACCATCTAGATACTAATAATGAGCTTTTACTCTGTGCACAAATTTAAAACTCATAATATTACTTAATTTGAAAAGACTTTTTATATATTTTTTCTTAATTTTCATTAATTTAACATTATAATAATTGCATTTTATAATTAAAATACCTACTAGCAATGTAATGTTATTATTTATCTATAATTAGTAAATTTTAAATATATATTTACGTTGCTCAAGTTATTTTATAAGTTAACATTCAAATACGACTATAAAATTGTGACTGAAAAAAATCAAATGAAATGAGAGGTCGCAAGTCGTAGTCTCGAGTCGCGCTGGTCGAGAGCCCAACAGATAGGCTGTTAGTTGCCAGTCATCCTGGCCCGTGAGGGTAGCTGGAGTGCCCTCGCATCGGTCGGCATCTGAACAAATTTGGATGATTGCGCCCGTACAGACTGTCAATCAAACTCTTCAATAGCAGCTAATGAATTTTATTAAAGTTCGGCATTTTTTCGGGGAACATTGTTATTGTTGTTTTTTAATTTGCGCCATGAATGGTTACCGTATGTGCTAACCATATTTGAAATTGAGAAATGTTTTTGATGTGTAAGCGTTATTGTTCAGAAATTAAAAGGATTTGGGAGCAATTTCTGCATTTAGTTCATGCAAGCTTTGTACATCTTTGGATGAATCACGTCACTTATTTCAAATCTGGGTATCAACACACTAGTTTCCCTTAGCGCTGTTTGATCTATGCGTGGGAACTCCTGCGCCAATTATCCTATTTGCAACATGACATGGTGTGGTTAAGCTGATATGTTTGACCATTACATTCTTCTGACTGGTTTATTGTTTGACGGTCAGGAAGTGTAGGCTTTGTTTTTGTTAGTAGTTTAATGTTTTTTTATATTATTATGAATGAAATTGTCTTAAAAAAGTTTTGATCAAGTCGTTATTAGAATTTAATAGAGATAGAAGTTTATTTACAGATTTTTTTTAATTTTGCTTAGCTAAACTAGCTAGCTAAACCTAGGAAATTGCCAAAAAAAACGAATGTTGCAAGTAAAAATGAATGTTGCAAGCTTTTACAGTTCTTTCTCAAAAAAATGCTGTATCATGCTGTGCACTAGTCGTCACTGATGTTGGGGTACATATCCCAGTATCCAACCCAATTTAAAAGTCTACAAAGTATTTTTATTAAATTCCAATTTGAATAATATAGCATCTCCCAGAATCCATCTTGATTTTGAGTTCCAAAGAAAGTATTCCCTGATGAAAGGTTTCTTCTTATTGGAACAATCTTTGTTCACAAGATCTATCGCTAACCAATTTTCGCGTTACTTATCCATCATACCACTTACATCGGAAAGTTCTCAAGTGTTTCAGATAATGACGCCCATCTAAAACACTCGGGCAGATCGCGTCATACCAAATTATGATTAATATCAAGCTAGTTAACGGACCTTGGCAGTAAGGTCAAATATAAAAGTAAATGGCATATAAACCAATAACTAAGATAGAAGTTATTTATTGCTCTGCTATCAGGAACATTTGAAAACATTGCTAACATTGAACATTGCTAAGGGCAGGGTGCAATGGTGCTCATTAGGGGAGGCCTATGTCCGGCAGTTGGCTGCTATAGGCTATTGATCATGATGATGATGATGAACATTTGAAATTAATATTCATATTATTATCAAATGATCCAAATATTAGTGAATTAGGAAATTACTTTGATGAAAAGTATGTTTTCTTCTAGAACCTGATTTCCCCGGGGCATTCTAAAGAGTAGCTATCTACTTACATCAAGCCTCCTGTTATGCTTGATAAGATGTCGTATAATAAAGGTCATATTAAAAACCTGTACTCTTTGATGGCGAGACGAGCTCGAGGCCTTCGAGAAGAGGAGAGAGGATGGTGGGATATCTCGAAGGATAGAGATGGTTGGCGGAATTTGGGGGTTACATTTTCCCAGCAGTGGGACGATGCAGTTTGAACAAAAAAAACTCTTTTTGACAATTTAGTATTTTTGATATGCCCAGGTTAAGAATGATGTAAGTAAATCTAAATAACATACGAGAACAACAAAATCAAAGCAATGAGATGTGCTTTTGGTAGCTAGTTTTCCTAGCCCACGGGTACGGATGTCCGTATCTCTTCGCAGTCGCATCGGACCGGTCCAAGCTACTTCAAATACATAATTTTCAATGAGACTTTTTGTGCCAGTCGACAACAGCTTATGGCTCCTCAGATAACATCACAGCACCATTAGCAAAGTGATTGACGTTGTTGGTTTGTTGTCAGTAATTTTGTTTGAAATTTAGAGCAATGAGCTTTTTTGTTTGTGCTAGAATGTTGACACGAGTTGCGTATTCGATAATGGTCTACGTAACGACCTATCGTTATACATTTTTAAATTAGCAGCGTCAATCATTTGCTTCGAAAGTTGCTATAACGTGCTTTAGAAGTTTAGTGAGGATAATTTTCCACTATTCAGCTAACGCCTTGAGTGCTGCAAGTACTCGCTTTGCCAGATTGTTGCTGCTCGTCATGTCATGTCCGAGGTCCGAAGTCAACGTGTTAATATGTTTATATAAATTTATTATAATTTTGAAAATTTTAGCCGAGATGCTATTGAATAAAGAATTTACTTGATATTTCAGATTTTAGCGAAAACGTGGAGGTAAGTTTTAGTGGTCATTATCATTGGTACATATTGTTGGCTTTGCAGATCAATAGTAAAAATCTTTTCTGTTTGCAATTTATAGGCACGGTATGCAAAAAGCAAAAACACTATCCGTTTCCAGTTCCGAACTAATGGGAGGACTAAGCTAATCTGTAACCGTAAGCTCGACAAACAATCCATCGGCATTACAGACAAATAGATAAATTGCGAAATCGGAACGCAGAACAATGATTCAGAGTAATTATCGACGACACTGAGTGTTGTAACGGTAACGGTGAGCTATCACAATGAGGGAACCGGTCACGAACCGGTGACCGCCCAAGTAATGTGCTGCTACCATTTGTAATGGTTAAATTGGCTTGAGTTGCAAAGCCTTTGTGATTACCGATCTCTAGTGTAGCAGGTTTTTTTATCGATGAGCTGGAGGGCAACTCAGGTGTCGGATTTTTTCGTGTATCCCCATGTGTAGTACTGCCACGTAAAGTACTTAATCCATTCATTCATAATTCAAAATTCATATGTATTTATTCAATAAGCACTGTTAAGTACACTTTGAATTGTAATTTTTTTAATTTACTTCAATTTGTAATGCGATCAAACAGAGAAGAATTGGCAAGAATTTCTGCTGGGCTTATATTTTTTAAATTAATGTATTCTGTGCTTCTAATTAGAACTCCCAGAAGCGCTAAGAAGTCTGAGAGCCTCCGACATAGCCATGTCATAGCTTAGCAACAAAAATTTTAACTACACTGTGCAGTCACAGGGGTTGTCAAGGGTCCCATCTTCGGAACCCAAGCCAACCCATACCTCGTGCACCTTGCTAACTAACAAACGGGGCTCTGGCGGCCGGCTGATTGCGGCATAGCGCAGCCTAACACCGGCACAGCTAAATTCCCTGGCCACCGACGTGCTGCATCGTCGGTGGTGCGAGGAGTTGTGGCCTGCGATCTCCAACCCGTATGCCCAGCTTGGGGATTATGGACATATTCATATCCAGAAAATTGTATTAAACTGGAGAAAATCCCTACTTTAATGTTTTTTTTGTCAAAAAAGCCGTTTTTGAGCTTCACACACAAAATTATAATCATACATGATTAGATTAGTTTGCTCTGATTAGGAAAAAGCCTATATTGCCAAATTGGAAAATACCGAAATAACTGAAAGATTTTTTCTATAGATTTTTTAAGTACTCTATGATTTTTGATAGGACGTCTGTCTTGTTAGCTAGACAAGCTAGAGTTTTTAATTGAAACGGTATTCAAAACTAGCTTTTGTATTCAAACACTTGGTCGGACAATACTAATTGTTTTCAATATAAATCAGTGCTCGTACTTCTATCTATTCCGCGCCGCTAAGTTTCGCCTAACTGCAGCGGAGTGATAACACGCCATCGCTAAACCCGCTGGTGACCTCGCTCTGTAAATCTATCCAATACAATGATACCGAAGTGCTGGAAGGGACTAGGGACCTGATTCTCAAAGTCAAAGTCAAAAGTATTTAGTCAAAGTTGCAAGTATGATATATAAACATGGGTTCGGATCGCTTCTTTTAAGCCGTGAAACCTGTATTAGAGAAGTCCCTTCTTCTCTGTATTAATGATCTCAGGAATACAGATTATTGTCACAATAGACTTAAATAAATATAAAAGAATAAATAATAATAAATCAGCTTGGGTGCGCAGCATTCCGAAAACTACGACATATTTTCTCGTCACCCATACCACCAATGTTTGAAAACGAAAGTTTTCAATCAGTGCGTCCTACCCGTCACGGAGCTAAAACGTGGACACTCACAGTATGGCTAGTCCACCTGTTTAAAGTCGCTCAGCGAGCTATGGAACGAGCTATGCTTTGATTTTCCTTGAAGGATAAAACCCATAAAGAGTATATCCGACATAGAACTAAAGTTGTTTTACATAGCTCAGAGAATTGACAATCTGAAGTGGCAGTGGGCTGGCCATATCTGCCAAAGAATAAAAAAAAAAATAGAAGAACGTTTCTTCTATTTATTCGTTTTTTATTTTTTCATTTCGTCTGCCGAAGAACCAATAACCGTTGGGGTAAACGAGTTTTTGAGTGGAGTGGCTAGGCATACGTAGTGTATGTCGCTACCCAGGCAGGTGGTTTTTTTATTAGGACAACTTATTCTACTGTTGCTATTATAATGCAACAACATTTATAATCTATAACTTCAATATTGAAGAAAACAACAATGTAACTTAACCAAATAAAAAACCAATAAATTAAATCAAACATAACGAATTAAATAAAATAAAAACCCCAGACCAGACAGGTGGTGTGACGATTTGCGAAAGGCTGCTGGTAGGACATAGGCCTCTCCTAATGAGCGCCATTGCGGCCTGTCCTGAGCTCGACACTGTCCTGTTGGAACACCGAAATCGTAAATTGTAATTGACGATACGCAATGAACATTACATTTCTCTTCCATTGGTTATCAACATGCACAATCTGCGTTATTTGGCGAAATGAACAGCAGAGTTGCATAATCCCATCCGATGTGTTTGTAGTTTGTCATCGTTCACGCGTGAAATGCGAATGGCTGTTTTCATCGTAATGATTTTTCATTGAGGCTGAAGGTCTTGGCACCTGGCGTGGCTTCGGTGTTTCTATCAGATCATCTTGGTTAAGTAATACTCCGTCCGGTCACTACTTGGATGGGATTTAGTAGCATTTGGATCTGCACGTGGTACGTTAAGGTCCGCATTTTTTCAGTGGTAAATCCAGAAATCTTCAGGTGTCATTTGTTATGATGTTGGGTATTAGTTTGTTTTGAATTTGAGTGATTTTTTTAATGTGGGAATAATAATTTAAAAAATGATATTATCAAAGTCTGCTGGGTCTTCCTAAAGAAATTAAACGAAGAACATCAGTCACGAGCTTCTGAAATTTATTGAATGGCGAATAGTTTCTCGAATGCCAACTGCGTTCGAGAAGACTAAGTATAGGAAAACCCCCTACTAGATAGATCGACTACATGGTCAAGATTGCATGGAATCGGTGAATGGATAGGCCATCTATAGATCATAATTTTGGGTAAATATTCGTTGAGTGTAATATACAACTAAGGTCAAAACTCTCATATCATGTCCCCCTTCATCATCATCATGATCATCAACACCAGCCTATATTATTGCTGGACATATTCATCCAATATTGAGCCCCCTGTGCTCAGCTATAATGTTCTCTTTATGTTATTAAAAGTATTCTCAGTCACACTAATATATTCTAGCGATTTTAATCTTTTTAATCAACAACTTTACGTCGACATTACTGTACTCCTAACGAGTAATATCTCAATGATGGATCGTCATTCAACTGTATCAGGCCATCTCAACGGTATCCCATTTCCTCGGCCATCAGTTAAATATTTATCCCATTAAGGAGCACATCCATAATCCAGACATAATTAAGAACACTGAAGCCTTAAACGGTTATCATGAAATTAATAGTTTCTTTATCGATCAGTTATTGGCAAAAGCTCAATGGTTTTTTTAAGCTTTCCATTATAAGACCACTATAAATTATAAGCATTGACCCCCTTACTTATGAATGCTACTCAACGTTAACCAATAATCAAAGTTAGCTCTGTCACTGTTTGTCATTATCCAACGGTAAGAGATGGCAATAGCCTAACCATCGTTTATCTTTTGAAAGATGTTCATACCAATACCAATACCAATGTTTAGACAACATAATATTTATTTGTTTATTGTATCATGTACATGTTTGTATCAAGTCTTACTCATAGCAATATTGTACTAATTGGTAAACCTGAACCTCTAAGGGCACTGGAAAAGTGGGTATGATCGTCAAAATTATAATTGAGTATGTCATATTAAAGTTAATGTTGACGAAGTGATCATTGGTTATAATGTTACGAAAAGATGGATTTTTTCTTTCCTTAAAAATTGCAACCCTCGAAGGCTCTACTAATTTGATTATAATAATATCCCATAAGCTTATTGCATTTTAATTTGCTCAGACCCCTTGAATAAATAAACCGAATTCCTAAGAACCGATAACTTGAGAGACTTGCGACACCCATTTAAAGAAGTTGTCCCAGTTTTTTTCTATAATAACTGTGGACTCGTTACGTTGTTTATTTTCGGAGGGACTCCAATTTACCACATGGCGCTCCAATAAAAAATAATATCCACATGATTTGAAGTAATTTTATCATGTTATGACGAAAGCTTCGTGTGTTTAAGGTATTTTTTCTCTGAACCGTTATTAACCAGTAACTGGTTTTTTAGGAAGAAAAAAAGTTAACGAGACACAACGATGTTACATTTTTCTAGTTAATGAACTAAAAGGATAAAAGAGCGTAGGTAAAATTGGTATTCGAACTCTAAAAATAAAATGGTTTAGTAAAAAAAGGGTTTGACTCGTTTGACTTGATATTTCTGATAATGGTATCGTTTTGCTTCTTTCTTTGAGTTCAATAATTTATTATTCTTAATACCTTCTTAAATAGTAACAAAAATTACTTAAACTTCTACTACTACATAAACTATTATTAGAACAGATAAAATAAATTAATCCCTGAAACGTGAATTCAGAATTTAAATTAAATAATTCATCAAATTATATCACATAAACATAAGCTTCTTCAGTACCTACTCCAAAATATTTGCTTAAATTTAATTTATTTATCAAAACGAATATTCTTTATGGCTCATATTTTAATACTAAAATGGAATTACGAACGGTATTAACACAATATTGTGAACTAATCGTTTCTGAATAGAAATTGCTTTAAGATTCTAGAGCTGATCGAACACTATAAAAAGACGGACAGGCACAACCGGCTTTGTGATTTTTAACTTACTACTTCGTCAATTGACAAATGTTAATTTTATGCCGTGAAGCAGCATTCCTGTGTTTCGGTTTGAAGGGTGTGGGTGCCGGTGAGATTACAGGCACAAGAAGCAAGGTACATGCCTCGTGTTTGATGGATGCAGAGCGTTAAATCTTTGAGCACGTTCCAAACATGAGGGACCTACGACGCAACCCTTTGTTTTAAGTAATAGTTACCACTTAACATAAGGCTACCATTGTTTTAACTTAAGATACCATAAAAAAAACTCATGAGTGAGTGTCCAATTTTTACAAGTTTTTTCCATGAATGGCAGAATGAACTGTGAAATAACAATGGTATGCATCCAGCAACAATATTAATATAACAATAACATAAACTTCTTAAGTACTACCAGCCTCAGTCTCCTTATTAAATAATCAATAAAGAATTGTATCTCATTAAAACAGTTATATGTAGACCAAACGTTCAATACTATCGAAGTACGTAACGTACAAAATAACGTAGTGTAGGATGCCCTCCGGCCAAGTTGAGTGGCGATTTGCGAAAGGCTGCTGGTAGAAGTTGGATGCGTCGAGCTCAGGAAAGGGCGCAATGGCGCTCATTAGGGGACGCCTATGTCCAGCAGTGGACTGCTAAATAGGCTGATGATATTGATAATGTTAAATACCACTGTGCTAAGCCACGAAAGGACCGGTTTTTCTAAAAAATCTGGTAATTTTTTTTCGTATATTGCAACTCTATATAGATATCTCATAATATTTGGACGGATATCTAACCGAAATAAATTCTCGTATTTATGTTATCCCCTTTATGGTGCTGAGCGAATGTTGGCTTATTGATTTCTATCACCAATTTTTCTTCATTAATGACCACCGAAGCGGGATCACGAGTCACTTCTATCTTATGACGTCTATGGCCAATATTTTATATCTTACGGTATAAGCTGTGATATGGTGGATGTTAGGCTGAATATAGCGAATACAAACAGCCTACTTTAAATTTTTCTCTGGCGTTCTCGGAACACGGTAGCAATCTCTTCGTTATAAGGAATTAAAATGATAATTAGGCAGTAATATGCCGAGATTCCATCGTTCTAATTCAATTTACTTGTTCTTTGTGTTCTATTTTAACTTAATCATTGTTAGCGGTTTCGTTTTCTGGTATTCTTCTTGTTTTAATTAGCTCGGAAAGTATCATGGAAATTACATTGATGAGAGCGCGCTTTTTAATCTGACTTTTTAACTTTAATGTTTTTTCCTGGTGCTTTTACGAAAGCCTTTAAAGCTCTCAAAACTCAGATACTATGGATTTATACAGGGTATTGCTGTAATGGCGACATTAAATGAACACACGGGTAGTGCTACTTGTCAGTTATCATAAAATAAATCCTATAGCTAAGCAAAGTAAATCACAAATAAGGTACAAAACTCATTTATTTATTTTCATTACTACTCACCATTGCCAAGCTCACGAAAGGTACACAGCATGATTCAATTCATTGACAAGTAGCTAGGCACTACTTGTATGTTCATTTCTGTATAATATATAGTTTATTAAGTAGTGAAGCTTAGTAGTAACTATCTGTATCATCCAAAAGTACAAAATTAAACAAAAACCACTTTAAGGCGACGATACATGTCAAACCTCTCCCTCTCGCTCGCACTATTCAACATTTTTGAAGATATAAAATCACTGTTTGTAGTTATGCAGAATAGCAAACCTTCACGGCCTAGAAAATAACAATTCAAACGTCAGCAAGAATATCATGTTGAACCCAAAACGTTTTCCTAGCAAAAAAATTGCACCAAAATTTATCACATTGGTACAAGATTTTTGGTAAGAAGACGTACATCTGGCCACTATACCGTAAAGCAACAAAATTTATCTATGATACATATATTATATATATTAGATAACATATTTTTAAACTATTTGCAAAATTTTCACTTGGTTTTCATGTCCCACTTACTTGCTCAAAGCAGTAAACGTTAAAGTCGTAACTATGTCATAAACCTACAATATTTACTGTTTCTTGTGGGGTCAAAGTTATTTTATATCTTAACAGTTCAAAAAAAAAATAGCTGTCTTATATTGTACCTTCAATGGTTAGCATTCTCAATGCTAAATTTAAGATCTCCAATTCATAAAAAATAATTATCACCAAACTGAACATTCAACGAAATTTTCAAAATGACATTTAAAAAACTTATAACTTAACTAAGTTATCTTTTGACTAACTTGCCAACAGTAAAGAGATAATTGCTTCATAATTGAGTAAGCCCCCTTTTACGTACGTTTTTACGACCTGAGACGCATAAAAAACAAAAAGTCTCATGGAACATTTTGCAAAATGTCACCAAAGAAAAATCTCGTGTTAAGATTTAGATAGCGAGTCGGAAAACAGTATGTCACATGGTTTATTATAGCCAGGAGATTCCACTGTCAGTCAGTGAATTTATTATAATTGGACACTGCGGCGGAGAGCTTTTACATGACCGTGGAACATAGGTAAGTCAGCTATTTAATTAGCCAGTACAACAAAGTAAAAAACTAAAAGTATACATTTAATAATGTTACGTAAATACTGCAACTATATAGGCATCAACATCTTCTTCAGCCTGTATTAGTCCACTGCTCAGCCCGATTGTCGGCTTACCGCATCCACCTTCTGCCAGCCTTCCAGGTGGAGTGATCACCTTCCACAAGTGATCACTCCACCTGGCCGGGGGCGCCCTACACTACGTTTGCCAAGATATGGTCTCCACTCTAGAACTCGTCTACCCGGATCTTCAACATGCATGACCAGCCCACTGCCACTTGAGCTTGCTAATTCTGTGGGCTATGTCGATTACTTTGGTCCTGTGTCAGTTAATCCCGTTACGGATTTTATCCTTCAGAGTGATTCCGAGCATAGCCCTCTCCATAGCCCTCTGAGCGACCTTGAATTGGTGGACTAACTTTACCGTGAGTGTCCATGTTTCGGTACCATATGTCATGACTCATGACTGGCAAGACGCATTGGTAGAAAACTGTTTTCAAGCATTGTGGTATAGGAGACGAAAAGACCATGAACATATTAATACATTATTATAAATTACACCACAGCACATTAACACTAGTCCGTCCAGCTTACGGTCACCCAGCGAGGTATGGAACGAGCTATGTATAAAAAGTTCACCAGGTCATCTAGTCTAGTTTTAAACAAGAATATACATGAACTTATTATATAAATAAGTAGATATAAAATTATTTATTGCACAAGATGAAACAATTATCCAGGTGAACTTAATGCTAATAGCATTTTCTACCAGACAATCTTTGTGTGGTGGAGTGGAGATAGATTGATAGTACTACAAATGTAATTAATGAAAAATTTGAAAATATAAGGTACTTATAAAAAAAAATGAGACAAAAAAATAAACATAAAACTATAATAATAAAGACAAAAATCTATATACATAAAAGAGAACTATCCACACTCACTCACTGACACACTCATCTCAATTTGGTACAGGTAGTCTTTAAAGAGTGTGAGCGCTCACTACTAAACGGTTTTTGGAAATTCAACCCCTAACAGGGTGAAAAGGGGTAAAAATGTTTGTATGAAAAATCGTATTCCTTGAACTTAGAAACTTGAAACCTGGGACATGTAATATTCCATACAATCAATGAAGATTGGTGTCATTGAAAATTTGAAATAGTCCTCGAGGGGGTTGCAATGGGGTGGTAAAGTTTGTATGGGAAAATCTTAACGCGTGGTTTGATTTTCTTGAAACTTCGTCAGAACACATTGAATATTAAATAGTAAAAGACCGGCTACCAGGTTTTTGAAAAAAATACCTTAATGGATGGTATTCTTAACTGATAAAATCGTTTGTCCTGAATGACTGACGGATCAACGCACAGCCTAAACCGCTGATCGTAGAGACCTGAAACTTAGAGGGCGTGTTCTTTGTATGACGTAGGCATCCGATAAGAAAGGATTTTCCGAGATTCTACCCTTAAAGGGGTGATAAACGTGGGCAAAGTTTGTATGGAACAACGTGATTCCTTGGTCCAATCTACTTCAAATTTTGCATAAACATTCTTTAACAAAATTGATGAAAGACGTGTTTCGTATATTATTGAAATTTATCGCCTAATGGGGTTAAAAGGGGTAGAAAGTTATTTTAGGGGTGATTTGAATCGAAGTTGATATCAATACTCCTTAGTGACACATGTTATGCCTTTTTATTTTGACACTGTCGTGTTTGAAAACTCATTCCAAATTTATTCAAAAAACGTTGTTCTCAATAAAGGCTCCTACACACAGGTACGTCGGCATAGGTACGTTATTATCGGCGATAATATCAGACAATATAAGAGAATATATGCTCAAATTTTGAAAATGCTTAAGTTTTTCTGATCGAATATAGCGCCCCGATTCATGAAATTCTGACATTTGCCTGTAGTTTCACAAGGGGTAGTTGTACATTTGCCACAAAGTAAATTCGTCACATTTTTGAAACTCCATACATCGAAAGTATATTCGTCACATGCATTAAAAAAAGATGTGTAGGTGAATAAAGTGATCGGTCATAACTATGTCAATATTTGCATCTGCTGGAGGGCGGCTTCCAAGTGCAATTTTGAATTTCCAAAATGTGGAAAATGTGGACAATTTTTTTCCAAATTCAACAATTTTGCTGGATCGAGAATTTTCCAATAACTTTTTTTGAGCTCACTATTCATGAAACGGGAAAAATGATATCTCAAACTTGAATAGGCTACAGCTTGAGCCATCTTAGGAGGTAGACGGACAAAAACTGTAGGCAGTAGAAGGGCCTTAACGCACGAAGCCACTCTGCGCTCCGTTCACTTTTTCGTCAGTACAATAAAGTCAAATTTTATCGTGTGCTTTATTTCTAAATTACATTTTTTAAATATAATAATTTTCAATGCCTTTGATGGTCGCGTGTAGTGTGAGATCTGTAGAATTTTAGTACATGATGTATTAGGACGGCTAAAAGTTACATACTGCTGCGATAACGCAGTTATGTGTAAGGAATTGGGACGCATTATCGCAATAGGTAGCCCATGTGATATTATCGCCGATAATAACACACCTGTGTGGGGGAGCCTTAAAAGCTTGATGCAATGCAATACTCTTCATAATTGGAATTTCAAATATAGGCATATATAAATGCATCATACCTATACCGGCTGCTAACTTGGCGACGGTTGCCAACGGAAACAGGAACGAAAAAAGGAGTGAGAGCGGGAACGGGAACAGGTACCTACATTCCGGAGTAGGTAACGTAGTAATATCTAGGTACTTTTTATTCTATTCATATTTAGAGTTACGTGTCAAATCACCAGGCTTAGGAAACATTTCACATGAAAGCACATTTGTAAAAAAAGAGTATAAACGCAAACGAAGTTGCGAGCGGGTCAGCTAGCAAACTTATATAATGATAGATAGATAAAGATAAATTTGACATAAAGAAATTTATAAAACTAAATGACGTAAATAACTTATGTAGAAATACTATTTATTACAATCTAATATGCTATTATTTTTTCCGTAAGATTATTGAATTTAATAAATTCAATGATGATTTGTTAAAAATGCATACAGTATATAAATCATAACTCTGATCTCGTTTAATTCTTTTTTTTTAGTTAACTATAGATAGCTTGTTCGTGGTCACACAAGAATAGGGTTCCAAAATTTCTAACCACACCATAATCTAAATCTAGATACCACCATCAACACATTTAATAGATATATCTTATAAATTTAGACCATAAACGTTTTTAAGTAATGCTGCATTACGTTCTACTTGTTTATTGTTGGTAAGTCATTATATGTAAATAGTGAAGTCGTGATGATGGGTCAACAGATAGTGACGAAGCGTGTTTCGCAACCATGGAATGATAATTGTTCTAAGGTTATATGGGACCTATGTCACTGCGTCTACCAAAGACCCTCTGAGTTGAACGAAGTTCTGCCGTGAATCGTACATATGTACTAGTCACGGCAGAACTTTATATTATATTTGACTTCATATTTTATTTATATTTGGTCATATGACCTTGAAATATCAAAGCTTAAAATAGATGATGTCAAAATATATAATTTTAAAATTATATGCTCGAAAAATATCAAATTAAAATATTTACATTTAAAAGCATATGTTATAATGATTTATATAATTACTATTTTATTTTAATACTTAAAAAAATTTAATGGTCGAAATACGTACAATATTGTATTCTTTAAGTATTTACTACAATTCTGGCGTTTTGACGGCCGTGACTCTGGTTTCAGAATTCTTTAGAACTTTCAGTCTAAGGCCTCCTTTTAAAATATATACTGGGCATCTCACTAATATCTCACACTGATAAACATACAATTATGTAAATAATGATAAAACATCCGGATACAGAACAAACAACCATATTCACACAAATGATTATCGTGGGGGTAAACAAAATACTAATAATATATATAAAAAAAACTCGCACGGGTAAAGTTGTTGCTTTATATGTAAAACAGTACACGAATTGCAACTACAAGAGAGATGAAATCGAAAATTTATATATATTATTAGTATATGAAATCGAACATGTATGTATCTCTCGTTCGGACTTCGGCTAACCGACCCATGCAACTTAGTGAAACTTTTGAACCCAAATTTTACTTGATAATCTGTGTCGCGGCTAGCCGTGTGGGTGCCTGCGCCGGCGCACCTGTACCTACGATCTTTCTCAGTAAACAGACGAGAGATCCCCTCGTAGATATAACTAGATTTAATATTTCATAAACGTGATCTCTGGTGCATGCTCTCATGAATTCCAAGTTTAGTAGTTTTATGCTTGCTACTGTTAGTTAAAGTTTGGTGTATTTGGAGCATAAAAATATTACATCATAAGTCATTGGTTTACTAATACTTTTAATCTTGATGATGACTTCTGTGTCACAGCGGGCGAAACCCCGCCTGAGACGCAGAAGGTTGCGGGTTCGATTCCGCTGCGGGACAAATGTTTGCATGTTCTGCAGATATTTGTCTTGGCTCTAGGCATTTTCTATGTATGATATGTATGAATTTTAAAAAAAATGTATGTAGCATATCAAACGTGTGGTTCCCATAATACATCTGTTTAGTTTCGGGCTACATGATGCTGTGTGATAATGTCCAGCAGTCTTTTTTTTCTTCGTGTGAGTTAGTCAACTCTGGTGTCGGATTTTTAGGTCACCCAAAGGCCTTCGACAAGGTTTAATGACTGAAGCTGGGACCAACATCTTAACGCGCCTTCCGAAGCACGGAAGCGCTCAGATCTAAATTCAATTAAACGGTCACCCATGCAAGTAGTGACCGGACCAACATGATCTGCTAAGAACACCGAAATAAATCACACCACAAGCACTCCACTTACTTTTACACTTACTAGTTTAATATTACGTATTAAAATTAAATATCGGCCCGTCCCGACTTTGCACGGGTTAGGGCACCTTTTTTACACCTTGGGTTACGTTAAGTTAAGTTTTAGTAAGGATCCCTAATCTTTTCTAGCAATAAATATAGCTTATGTTACGCAAGGTGAATGTAGCTCTCCAATGGTGAAAGATTTTTTTAAATCAGCGCAGTAGTTTTTGAGTTTATTTATTACAAACATACACACACACAAAAATTAAAATTTTTCCTCTTTATAATATAAAGTTTAGATGTAGATTAGAATGTTAACATAAAAATTCGAACAGTACAATAAATCCATAGAAACATTTTTCACAAATCTATGAATAGTTCAAAATTATTTAGTTATGGTAATTCAACAAATATCTTCAATAATATTTACAAATATTGAGACGAAAACCCCTAGATGCTAGTTTCCTTTCAGTATCATACACGAATCTTATCTAAGTACATTACAATCATGGTACAGACTAATTTAAAAAGTTGGCAATACTTCAGAGATACAATCACATGAGATTTGGCGTATCCCGTCACAACCAGGTGCTTGGCTTATTTGGCTGGAGAACAGACAATTTGGCTGCAATCCGAGCTTGGGAGTAAATTTTGTTGGCAGGATGCTACAGCCTCTTTGTAGATAAATTTTGTTTGCCATTCCGTATCATTGCTTTCAGGCTAAGCTAGAAGTGGAATTAGGCAGGTCATTTAACTCACAGAACCGATAACTTTTTAGAGAAGTTTTTCGAACTGTACACTAACAGTAAATAGGTATGGCTTATGTTGTGCTATTTATATTGGGACAGTCTTCTAGTTCAACCTCTGTGGCAGATGGTTATGGTTTGCCTAACGCAGAAGATTGTAGGTTCTACAAATGTTTGTATGGATTGCAAATATTTGTCTCGACTTTGGGTGTTTTCTATGTATATTTTGTAAAGTAACTTAGATAAGTAACACTATTTATCTCAGTTACTTTACCAAATATTGAGATTGTATTATGGGAACCAGGTGGCCAATATACACATATTAGGCACCTGGTTCCCATAATACAAGCCCTACTTAGTTTAGGGCTACTGTAAGGGCTAAGGGCTGCTTGTTTCCACCCTCCGACCTTACATGGAGAAGATGCTACGTAGGTTGATAGTTGTTTCCCTTACACGGCACCAACGATTCACTGATAGTTCATAGAGGGTTAGCTAGTTAGATTGAGCACGTAAACACCAGATTCACAAGTAAAGTTAGTGTATTCAAAGTTATGTTAATTACAAGGTAAAGGTGGCAAATCTTTCCTTGGTAGTGTCTCTGGCGCGAGTAGGTCACGTACTCAATGTTAAATGCTCTAAATTATTTGTTTCCGTAAAAGATGCAGCGCGTGCGATGCAAAGTAAATCGCAGCGCGCGCAAATTACCAAAATGTATGGTGAAACCGTACATGTTGGCAACCCCAAAAGAAGTTACTTAAAGTTAAAGTTAAATGACTACCAAGAGAAGATAAGCCAGTACAAAGCCAAGAAAGATTATTCATCGAAGTTAAACGCGACGTTGTCTCCGCCCTTGGTAGGCGACGGTTGGCGCTCTCGCCGTGCCCGTGGAGCCTCCATTGCCAGGGATGCTGCCTGGTCGTGCGCGGTCGGTTCGACCCTACCTTGCTTGGAGCATGGTTGAAGCTCTATGACTTCGATGCGTGGCTCTCTCGAGCGTTCTTGTTTGCTCTTGGCCTGTTTGTTGGATTGGTATTTCGTGACTACCCAGACGATGATGATGATGATTACGATTACAAGTAGAAGGTAGCAAATCGCATATTGATGTATGTCATGAGTAGTTATTTTTTGAGGGAGGATTTCTCTTTCCCTTTGATACAGGAGTCGTCTGTCAATGTCCTGGGTACCCTCCGCTTGTTCTAAAATATCCCATGGCACCTTGTGGTAGGTCAGGTTAACGATGTTATTGACCGTTGAGTTTAACAGTGGGATATTGATGTTAGACTCCATCTTCATGTTTGTGTTGTACTCGTTGCGTGAGTAGATTGTGAAGTCGTTGGATTGCAACAAGCATCCTTGCTTTAGAGTTACAAGGCCAGATGAAGTCATGACAAAAGAACTAACGTCATTCTCGCATATTGTGCGCAAAGTGCAAGCTCCGCAACAAATAGCCAGCCAGGTGTTAGGCGAATGTAACTCGACCCATACGTCACTGCATGACGTTTTTCTGATGTCACAGGGGGCGTTTGACCTATGACTAAGAAGTTTTGCCTCACATGAAGCGTTCTTGCTTTCGAAGCTGTAAATTGGCATGTTTTCATTACATACCAAATAATCTTGTTTCATAACAGTACACTGCTTTATCTCCTTTTCAGTTGGTGAGATGTAGGAGTTCTTCTTAAAGTTTACCGCAATGTACTGAGACTGAAGTTGTATGATGGCGAATTCTGTCTGGTTTCTCATGGGTATTGGAGTAACTTTGTATAACAGGAAATCTTCATCGGTTGTTAGTGGGATGTGGACTTCAAATAAAAAGTAGCTAGATGTAACTCGAGCCTTCACATAGAGTATCTTGTAAATATCTAAGATATCTTTCTTGACGTTTTCTAATGGCAGTGCTAATCTCTTTGGAAGGCTTCCAGCTATGATACTTAGTTGTTCCACTAGGTTCACCGGCGTCAGTAAATGTACATCCATGTGTCCTTTGTAGACATTGGTTAGTGTATCAAACAGTAGTTCTTGCATTTCTCTCAAGTTTTTGAGTAGTAGATAAGTGGATAATGATGCAGAATTGAAATAGCTCGATGCCATAATGATCTCCATGGTTGACTCAACCTTTGCTAGATTAGAGTTAGTTTCGTTCATGAACCTTTCAACTATGTTGAGCTGGTTGTGAATGTTTTCTTCCGTTTTCTTTAGTACCTTGTTTTCCAGTTCCACAATAGATGTTTGGTTTTTTATTAGACCAAGCATGTAGTTCTGGTTATTTTGGATGTTTTGGATGTCTTGGTGGTACTTGTCGGCAAAGTCTTGATCAAGAACACCGAAAAGGCTGTTGGCGATGGAGCCGATGCCGTTGATCAGCCCTCTCTTCTTGCGGCCGCTCATGTGTTGATGAGGAGTTAGTAAAATGCTGTTGTAGTGTCGCAGAAGTTCCATTTCATGAGATAATTGTCCAAGTGTCGTTTCACAATATCTCGGGTCAGTTTTGTGACAAAGGTCAATTAAGTTCTGAAGATAGTTTTCTACACGTTGTATACTATCCCAATAGTTAGTTAAGTTATAGTACATAAGAAGTGTCCACTCATCATGTATTGTTTGCATTTTGCCGAGCGCATCATAATAAACTGGCCGGTCGGACTCAAAGCTTGTAATATGAGCGCTTGGTCGCGTGCCACTACCGGCGCTATGTACTCCGGTTACTAATGTAAACAATGTTACCAATAGGGTTATAAATGTGTTACTGGCGGTCTTTTTTGTTTTGTAAGAGTTTGACGCGTTTTGTTTTGGTTCAGTCGACGACGTTTCGCCCTCTTCATCTCTCAGTTGTTGTGGATTCTCCGTTTCTATAGGGAGGGGTGAAAGTTTCACGACGGGACGTTTAAGTATGCCTGATTGGGTTTTAACAGTTGTTACTCGTACACGGCCGTCGGAACCTGGATGAAGTTCTATGACCCGCCCCATCGCCCATTTTCCGGGAGGCATGTTATCATCCTTTATCAAGACGATGTCACCCTGTTGAATGTTTTTCATTGGTTTTTTCCATTTACTGCGACTTTGTAGTTGAATTAGATATTCGTTAGACCAGCTTTTCCAAAACTGTTGTAGCATGTTCTCAGTTAATTGCCATCGTCTACGAATGTCGATAGTTTTGATGTCGCTATAGTCCGAAAGAGGTAGAGTGAGTATTGGGCTGCCGGTAAGAAAGTGTCCAGGTGTTAGGTAGTTGTAGAATTCCTCCGGGTCTTCCGTTAGTGGACATAAGGGCCGGGAGTTCATGCAGGCTTCAATCTTCGTGAGGAGTGTTGTAAACTCTTCGTAGGTGAGTTTTTGTTCGCCTAGAACACGTCGTAGATGGTATTTTAAGGACTTTACTGCAGCTTCCCAGAGCCCGCCTGCGCTTGGCCAAGCAGGAGCATTAAAATGCCATTCAACTTCGAGTTTTCCGATTTCGGTGAAGAATTCTGGTGATAGGACTTGTCTGAACTCTTCAAACTCTTTGCGTAACACCTTGGCAGCTCCGATGAAGTTGGTGCCGCAGTCGGAGTAGACGTGCTTTGGAGTGCCGCGCCGCGCGCACATTCGTTGGAATGCCGCTAAGAATGTTTCTGTAGTGAGGTCCGATACGAGTTCAATGTGCACAGCTTTTGTTGCCATACACACGAAGATTGCAATGTAGCCTTTGGACGTTTTCACACCTCTTCCTTTGTTCAGTTTGACTTCCACATGGCCTGTGAAGTCGACGCCAGAATGCGTAAAAGGTCTGGAAGGTTGTGCTCTTTGTTGTGGTAGGTCGCCTAGGAGTTGGTAAGTTTCGGTTGGCTTATGACGGTGACAGCGGATGCATTGACGAAGTCTTGTTTTAACTGCTCTGTTGCCGCCAACGATCCAGTACCGCTGTCTTATGTAGGCTAACGTCAGTCGCGCGCCTCCATGTAGTACCCTGTCATGTGCTTGTTCTATGACTAGTTGCGTCAGTCTTCCATTTCTTGACAAAATTATAGGATTTTTCATCTGGAAAGGCAAGCTGGAGTTTTTAAGGCGACCACCAACACGAATGATGCCCCTTTCGTCCAAATAAGGGTTAAGTTTGCATAAAGGACTTTTATTACAAACCGTTTGTTTTTTAAAAAGTGGTTTGTATTCTTGTTCGAAGTCTATTTGTTGAAAATGTTTTAATATAAGTTCATTCGCAGTAGTCAATTCGCTGGTAGTTAGGTAGTTAGTGTCAAATTTCGAGCCATTGAGTACACTTATACTAAAGCGTCGTATCCATGCCGTCACACGTATTATGCGAGATAATGAACTGCATTTGTTTATAAGTTCGTCGATAAAATGTGTCTCGTGAGTTTTGCGTAGGGCTGTCACCGTTGGCTTGAGTCCTTTGTTAGTTGTATGTAGACACATTGGTACTTTCTGGTTTTCAAAAGTCTGTATAAAGTCAGGTCCTTTCCACCAAAGGTCGAAATTAAATAGTTTTGTTGCGTACATTCCTCGTGATGCACAGTCAGCGGGGTTGAGCTCCGATTTCACGTAGCGCCAGTTTTCAGCCGGAATGACCTGTTTGATCTTACTCACCCTGTTGGCAATGTATCTTTCCCATCTTGTAATATCTCCCTGCAGCCAGGCGATCACAACTTGGGAGTCACTCCAAGCCTGTATAGTTACGGTGTGTCCTTTAAAAGCTAAAACCGCTTTTTCTGCTAGTTGTGACAATAGAAGGGCACCACAGAGTTCCATACGAGGCAGCGTAATCTTTTGCGCCAGCGGGGCAACCCTAGTCTTAGCTGCAAGTAGATTTATTGTAGGTACGCCTTCGTTAGTAACACGGCTGTAGATTACGCACGAGTATGCTTTTTCGCTTGCGTCGCAAAAACATAGTAGGTCAATAGGCCCGTGCGTCCAGCCCAGCCATCTGTTTAGTTTAATTGTTTTGATTTGATGAAGGTCGGTTTTCAGTTTGACCCACTCTTGCTGTAACTCAGTAGGTAAAGTTTCATCCCAAGCAAGTTTACTTGTCCAGACCCTCTGAAATAGCAGTTTGGCAGCCACAGTTATTGGCGCCAACCACCCCAACGGGTCATACAGCTTCGAGATCTCAGATAGAAGATGGCGTTTAGTTAGTTGTTGCCGCGGTTTTTCTTCTAAGTCCCAGTAGAATGTAAATGTATCATTTGTAGTGTTCCAACCGAGTCCAAGAGTCTTTTTTGTATCTTCATGTTTAAAGTCAAATATTTGTTCTGTTGATATTTGATCATTACTCAAGTTTTTTAGTAAAGCCTTATTATTAGACGACCATTTCCGCAAGTTCATACCGGCGCCTTTAAGTAAGTTAATGAGCGACGATTGTAGTTGTTGAGCTTCGGAGATAGTGTTGTGGCCGCTAATTAAATCATCAACATAGAACTCCTCTTGTAGCGTCTGAGCAGCTTCGGGGTGCATGTGACCGTCGTCTATGGCAAGCTGTTTCAATGTTCTCATCGCGAGCCATGGTGCACTCTTCATGCCATATGTCACTGTACATAGGACATAATCTTTCAGTTTTTCTGAGGGCGCGTTTCGCCAGATGATCTTTTGCAGTTGCTGTTGTTCATCTGTGATCCAGATACAGCGGTACATTTTCTCTATGTCTGCAGTGTAGGCGTATCTGTAGGACCGCCATTTCAGAATAAGAGCTTGAATGTTTTTCTGCATGTTAGGGCCCTTCTCTTGTAAGTGATTGAGACTAAGACCGGTTGATGTTTTTTGAGAAGCGTTGAACACCACTCTAAGTTTTGTTGTAGTTGAATGCTCCCGTAGAACGCCGTGATGTGGTAGATAGCATTCTGGTTTAGTTGTGATTAAGGGCGCTGGTGCCATATGCTTAAGTTCTGTGTACTCTTTTATAAAGTCTCTGTACATACGAGCGAGTTTCGCGTTTCTTTCGAGCCGTTTTTCAAGCTGTAAAAATTGTGAGACGGCAATAGATCGGGAATTGCCTATATTTTCTTCGTAATTTGGAACAAAAGGCATTTTCACAATATATTTTCCATCTGAACTTCGCTGTACTGTTTTTGAATAGTATTCTTCGCACTGATCGTCCTTGGAGATGTCGTCCTTGCTGTCCTGAGTGATATCCTCGTGTTCCCAGAACTTGCTAATGCTGTTGAGGTCCACTAGAACGGCATGACAATTGAAAGTTTTCATTTTGCCACACAGAATCCATCCTAAGTGCGTTTGTTGTGCAACAGGAGCATGTTGACTTCCTTTCAGGACTCCCTCAAGGATAACATTCGAGTATACATCAGCTCCAAGCAGTAGATCGACCGGGCGAGATTTGTTGAAGTCAGGGTCAGCGAGCTTTAAGTTTTCTAAGTGTGGCCAGTTTGGCGTATTAAAGGATGAGTTAGGTAAGTTATTTGTAAGTTTTTTCAAAATGAGCGCTTGAGTTTCAAACGCATAGTCGGAATGTATCGACTGGCAGTTTAGTTGCAGACGTCCTTTGCAGTCTCCTGAAAGCGCTCCAACTCCCGATATTGTGGCGCTCATCCGTTTTCTAGGCAATCGAAGTAGTTGAGCGGCTTGTTCAGTGATCAAGTTCACTTGTGAACCTTGATCTAGGAGAGCACGAAGTGTGACGTAAGTTCCACTTGCAGATTTTATCTTAAGTTGAACCGTTGTAAGAAGTATCTCCAAGTCATTATTAGCGAGATGATTGGAGCTTTGTTGAGATGAAGTTGATGCCGAAGGAGTTACCTTATTATTATGTAACATAGTGTGGTGTCTCTTGTTGCATTCTTTGCAAGTTTTTGCTGACGAGCAGTCTGCGTCGCCGTGACTAAATAAACAATTTTTACATAAATGCAATTTTGATACAAGGTTGTTTCGTTGTGTTGTATCCATGTCGATGAATCTAGGACAATGCATCAGCACATGTCTTTTTTCACAGTGAGGGCACGTAATAAAAGCAGTATGTAATGTTTTTGAATGTTTTCTCTGAAACTCATAGTTATTTTTCTTGTGGGAATAATGTTGGTTGGTAGATTTTTGGGAAGCAGATGTTAGTTTTGGTACTTCTTTCTTAGCAGTTTTCATGCCTTCGTAAGCCATGAATTTGCTTTCTATAAAGAAAAGAAACTGATCCAAATGTGGTAGCTCTCTATGATCTTGTAGATCTTTCATGTAGTCTGTGTATGTGGTGGCGTCAAGTTTCTGCGACATGAGATGGACGATAAGTGGGTCCCAAGTAGATGTGTTCAATCCAATGTTCGTTAATCCGTTCATACATTCAGTGATGACATCATGCAACTTCTTCAAGGCTTGGCTATCAGGTTGGCTGATAACGGGTGAATTGAGCATTATGTTAACAAAAGAGGTGAACTGAAGACGATGGTTATCGTAGCGTTGAGACAGTATGTCCCAACAAGAGCTATAGTTTTCAGCACTGATGTGAAGATGTTGTACCAATCGCTCAGCCTCTCCGCGCAATTTCGTCTTAAGGTGTTGCATTTTCTGAGCCTTGTTGATCATTGGGTTGTTATGGATGGTTTCTAGAAAGAGATCTTTGAAAGAAATCCACTTTGAGTAACTGCCGGAAAATTCGGGAACCTCAATTCTTGGTGCAGATTGTTGATAATGCACTGTCGACCAAATCTTAGAGTTTATGTTTCTCTTCAGTTCATCGTACTTATCCTCTATCGACACAAATATATTGTAGTAGGTGATGTCAGAGCCTTTCAGTACGGCCTCCAACTCCCAATGAAGTTTGTCGATCACGTCCCACTTAGACTTCAAAATAGACAGATGATCATCCAACTCCCATTTCTCTGTCATAGTGTTTAAGTTAACTTTAGACATCGCACGATCAAGCGCCTTGAAGTTACACTCTTGTCGTGTTAATAAAGTTTTCAAATGTTCATCGGTGGTTTCTTCAACGGTACCGCTTAAGTCAAATTTTACAGTTTTGCATTCATGTAGTTGATTCAATAAGCCATCCATATCATTCTTCGTTTTCTGATAGAGTTTCTGAGTTTTGGTGAAAACATCTTCCGTAAAGTAACTATGAGTCTTATCCTCAATAGCTTCAAGGAGAGTCATATGACGCCTCTCGAAGTCCCGCCATTGATTTTCGAGGGACTGGAGTCGAATACGAAGATAATCTTCCGTCTTCCTAGATTTACTATCTTTGGCATAGTTAGAACAAAGATTTTTGATGTTGTTGAAGCACTCCTCTTGTAATTTTAGTACTTCCATGTTATCGAAAGTCTTATTTATGTAGTAAAGAGTTAGTTCGCTTCGGCACGTAGTTGATGGTGACGGAACAATGGATGTTAATGTTAAGTAGTTTCTAGATTGGCCACGTAGCTGACGGTGACAGAACAATCTATGTTGTTAGTTAGCTTCTAGCTCGGCCACGTAGTTTACGGTGACAGAGGAGAGCAGTGCTGGTTCACGACGAGAAGACGACAGAGTTTCCGTGGACTTCTGGTCGGTATAGGTATTCAGCTTCCCGTACTTCTATGACAATATGTGCGCCTTCTCAATTTTACTGGTGATTCCCGCTGGTGGGAGGCCAATTCAACCGATTCGCTATCGTCAAGAAATACAAAAAAGCATAAATACCTTGTTTCCTCGAAGGACCAAAATGTAAGGGCTAAGGGCTGCTTGTTTCCACCCTCCGACCTTACATGGAGAAGATGCTACGTAGGTTGATAGTTGTTTCCCTTACACGGCACCAACGATTCACTGATAGTTCATAGAGGGTTAGCTAGTTAGATTGAGCACGTAAACACCAGATTCACAAGTAAAGTTAGTGTATTCAAAGTTATGTTAATTACAAGGTAAAGGTGGCAAATCTTTCCTTGGTAGTGTCTCTGGCGCGAGTAGGTCACGTACTCAATGTTAAATGCTCTAAATTATTTGTTTCCGTAAAAGATGCAGCGCGTGCGATGCAAAGTAAATCGCAGCGCGCGCAAATTACCAAAATGTATGGTGAAACCGTACAGCTACAGATGATGTGTGATAAACTCTAGCACTAGTCGATGACATCATTATGGGAAGCTAGTTTATGAAGATAGTTGAAGAGAAAGCAGCAATTCAATTATCTAAATGTCCACCAGTTGACTTTTTAGGATAATAAACAAAATAATCGAACACACACACACACACACACACACCAGCCTATTTCAGTCCACTGCTGGACATAGGCCTCCCCTAATATAGGGGGATATGGCCATAATTCCTACGCTGGGCATGCGTGTTGGGGATCGCAGGGCACAGCTTCTCGCACCACCGACGTTGCTACCCGTCGGTGGTCAGGGGATTTAGCTGGGCCGATGTAGACTGTGCTATGCCGCAATCAGGTTGGCTTGGGTTCCGAAGATGGGGTTTAGAACCCCGTACAACCCAATCGAACAGTTTTAGCATTAATAATAAATTTGAGGTGTAAATTAATACAGAATTTAGCTATTGTCCATAGCTTCAAATTTTTTCTTTAATTAATTCTTTTAATTCCAACTAGTTAATTTTTGAATGACTGTAAAACGGGGTAACTATATTATTTCTATTATATTCAATTTAATAACATAATACTCCGTAAAAGCTTCAAACCGACCAACTCTCTGAATGGCGCACTGAATTTTCTACAACCCTGTTTTAATCTTCATAAATTTATTCAAGTTTATCTAAAAGTAAATTAGCATTTAATTGCCAACCATTCTTAAAATAATTATTTCTGTATAAATAGCAACGTCATTATTCAGATGTCACCGGCGCCCGACATTGTCGGCCGATAATCTCGCTCTACATGTGCTAATTAAGGACATTCTCTTAAACAATGATTCCGGCTGTCCTCCCCAGCAACTTGAATGGCACACGGCATGCAAGCCTTTCTTACCAGTCAATGACTGACTACCAATACTACCGCTGTAAAGTTGCCTTTTAAAGTCCTTACAGAGAATGTTTTGCTTGATCGCATCCTTGCGCTTACGAGAATTCAGTATAACGCGCTATCCATTACGTCTAACCGATTATGTGTAAGTTATAAACATGAGATAAGCAAGCAATGAAAAGTGTATTCAGTGGTATAGTGGTGTGAATACGTTGCGCGGTGGCAATTCAGTGATCTTCCAGTGATAATCGCGATCACGGCCCACTGACGTTTCTTTTATTTTATCGCGGACGGTCGCGGGGAGATAAAACGGCAATAAATAATCTGGCCAAGACATAGGCGGTACGTGTGCCGCTGCCTTTCCATTTGTTGTATTATACGCGTAATTATGCCTTACACAACTTACGATCTTATTTATCGGAGCGTCTCAGTAGCTAGTAAAAAGGATAATCGTTAAACGGTCGTTGTAATTATGTTAATTTATGTTTTGTGTTGCTTTTAAATATGGTTTGGACAAGATAGAATGGCAACTATAAAAGGCAGTTGCATTCTTGACACGGGATGGGACATCTCAATTTTTTGTTGTCACACAATAAAATCGAAATGTGAAGGTCGCATACTTAATTGGGAATAAACATGTCCTATTCCAAAGTTATTCTAAAGGTGTCACATATTTTTTCTAAGAAATCTTTTAGGCGGAAAATATCGATAACAATATACCCAAAACAAAGTAGCAGATTATGCGCGTCGCATCTCAGTCGTCGCGCCTTATTCCTGTGAACCCAGTAGGTACCTCATAGTTGTTATTTCTATCACGTGCTTCCTACGGGATGTTAAGGAAGGGCTTTGGGAATAGCATACTATAGCTAAAAATATATAGCGCCGTGTATTGTAATATAGTGAAGGAAAAAATGCATTGCAGATACAAGACTGATAAACGGAAATGAGATAAAAAAGCAACCATTAATAAATTAAGATTTTATCAGGGAACTGCATTATTGCCATCAACTTACACAGAAAAAAAAGTTAGATTGAAGCATTGAAAGCTATAGTGTTCTAGCCACAGGTTCTAGTCAAGCCCTAAAACATAAAATCACTCATGAGAATAAAATCTGATTTATCATTCTTGTCACTTTTTTGTTCAAGTTGATGGAAGATTGAGTAGGACTGTGAATTTGGACACATCCTAATATCATCTTGAAAAGCTTAAGATCCAAGGCTTAAATATGCTTTGCAATTTTCCATGTTTGTCATCATCACCATCATCCACAGTCTGACTTGAGAACAAATTTTTTGAGTACATAGTCTGTTAGTAAGTCAGTCAGTCAACTTTATCACATTTATATATATTGAGATAAATACGATTGTATTTTTACGATTGGTATGCGGTCTATGTGATCGCGTCATCTGTTTCTCCACAACTTTTAAATTTGTGGGGGATACGGATAGTTTCGGAGGGGAGACTGAACTTTATTGGATTTTGAACCGCGTATGCTGTAGTTTGTATTTAGGTACCTGTTTTGAATCTGAAAACGTAAAAAGATATTCGAAGTGCTAAAAGATTATGCCAATACACAAGACTTTTCGGATTTTTGTTTATATTTTTTCAATACAAATAGGAAAGTATTGTAAACAAAATTTGAATTATTACAATTCGTTATTATTTATAAATTATTTATTTAATATAATATTCATGTGATGTTAATACCACCATCTATATATAAGGATCGAAGTTCATAAAGTCAAAAAACCATCTGTAGAATTTGAAGCTGATCTTTACCGACATATAGGTGAGAAAGACATGCCAAAATTCAAAGTCAGACTTAGACAAGTAAGTAAATCAAAAGGAAGAATTTTGTTTTCGTATATTGAAAAAAAAAATGAAGAATAACATAAAGTTTTTTCAGAAATTAAATATTCATTTCCTCAATGAGGTGAAAGCATACAAAATCACCCATTACCTATTACCGTCTCCATAACTACCATTTGAACATTGTATCCATACGACACGCTTGAATTACACTAATAGTTATTACGAGTTCATCCATAAATACCGTCACGGACCAAATGTACCAACATCAACGAATTACTCTGTCAATCATGCCTCTACAAATCTTCATGTACCGCCGACTTCAGAGTACAGAGGCTCTACCAATAAGGTATTGTCGCTTATAATCTTATGCTGACATAGTAAAGCTACAGACTCTCAACTACTAGCGCTATGAAATGATTTTATAATTAAAATATATAATATGAATTAAGAGTAACAATTTAGCTGTAGAATTTGTGTCTAATATTAGATTTTAATGTATTTTCTCTTACTTTTCTCTATTTCTTTGTTTTATTGTGTTGTCTTTTTATTTCTTGTGTCAATTTCAATTGTGTGGCTAATCTAAATTATGAAATAAGTTAAATTAATATTCTATAGAAATATCTATAATATTGTATAAAATGTTGTTGCAATCAATAGCAACAGTGAAGCAGGGCGTAAATGCCAATTTAATGAAAAAAAAAAAAAAATAACTACTAGCGTTAGAAGCCGCCTTACTTACTTCTTGGTGTATGAGCTAGTGGCATTTTCTCAAATGATTACCGATAATTAAATAATTTTATAAATATTCAATAAAATATTTTAAAAAAAAAAAAATATTTTTTCTTATTATTTTTTCCTTTACTATGCTCGGTATTCGACTTATATACCTAGTTTCAAATGCGGAAATCCGGAGACGGACTAAAGTCCAGGACGTTGGAAACCGCATTATGGAACTTAAATGAAGCTGGGCAGGACACATTGCGAGGCGAGGTGATGACCGATGGAGTAGGAAAATTACTGAGTGGTGGCCTAGGGATGGCTTTCGGAGTGTGGGACGTCCGGCTGCAAGATGGGCAGACGACATTGTCAAAGTCGCGGGCGCACGTGAGTTAGACTAGCGCAGGATCGTGGTGGATGGCACAAGTTGAGGGAGGCCTATACCCAGCAGGGTGAAGTCGGGCTGTGGATGATGATGATGATGATATATAAATATTAGCACTAAAAAAATGAATACAGATTATAATAATTTAATATTCAAAAACATATATTTCAATTAATGATAGATAACAAACATATTTTTTTACTAAATTGAGATACTGGTTTTTTAATGTACTGGGGTATCGCATCCCAATCTATGGTCGGTGTCTTTGACGTCCAATCTTCTTAATGCTGTACCGAACTTAATAACGGATTATTCTAAAAGGCTGTTATGTAGACACGGCCTAACGTGATTCGGGTGTCAATTGAATTCGGTGTGAAGCGAAGGATTAATTTATTTTTGATTGCGATAATTCGTTCGAAAATAGTGGTCACCTGTAGAAAATCAGACCGGTTCAGTAACCACAGAATCTAATTTTTTTAACGAGTGAAAAAGAAGCATAAATATGCAGAGTAAATTAGTTCATAGGATTATTGCATGGGAAACAGTTTAAACAGTTATTATGACATCAAACTAAACAAGAAAAAACTATAATTATTAATTAGTCAAGCGTGAAAACAGCAATTTATTTTTAATAGCTGTTGCTAATAATTACAAGTTTCATAAAAAATATAATCATCAAAATTTCATTTTAATCAAAAGAATTATTTTCTTAAGACAAAAACTTTAGCCGCCTATAACCGACAAAGTTAATTTCGAAAAACTAATTTGAATATTAATTCGAAATATTTGATTCACAATCACAAAGTCTCGTTAGCTTTAAAGTTAAGAGGGTTTGACGTGAAATATTTTCATTCCTAAACAACGTTATACAGTATTTTATATTAGATTCAATGTAGCATAGACGCGAAACTCCCGCTAAATACATTAATTGGTATCTTGAAACTTATAAAATATACATTTAATCAAATTAAGAATACAAGAAAAACTATATAAAAAGGGAGGGGTTTAATGCTATTTACAGATGGAATAAGCACATGGCCCACCTGATGTTAAGTGGTAACCATTACCTATCACAAAGCATTGCATCTTAGATCACGTTTTTTGGAACGTGTTTTACGATGTAACGCCCTGCGTCCATCAACTTGAGGTATCAAGATGATAAACCTCTTATGCCTGTAATTTCACCGGCACCACATCCTTTAAACCGAAACACAGCACAGCTGCTTCACGTCAGAAATAGGCATGGTGGCAGTACTTACCCGGACAAGCCCTTCACAAAGAGCTTTACTACTGACTGGACTCTTTAACGAACCTATTTCGAAAATTCTCTTACTCATAATATAAGAAGAGAGCTGTTTAATTTTTGATTAAGTAGATTGATGGGTGACGAGTTGTTCAGCTAAGTAGTTTCTTTAACATAATAAAAGATCAGCCACATTTAGTGTAGCAAGTAATTTTATTTTCAACACGAAACGAGGACCCTGGTTCTCAGGGCATTTATTAATTTCCCGTTAGATATGTCAAAAATGTTAGGAATTTGTCAGTTTTCTGATATGTTTATCTAATGTGATAATAGGCATGACGACAGGGTCAAAAAATAATATTTTTAATTAGTCCGTCAGTTAGATCAACAAAAAATACTGGACACGTATTTTTTTATTTATCGAATATATAAAAATTGACGGAGATAAAGAACGTGAAAGTTCGGGAGTGGGGGCTCGTGACGTCACGCCTAGGTAAAAAATGTACTATATCGTGACGTCGCGCGGAACTTTAACGCACTATATCTTTGTTATTTTTTGTTTAATTGACAAAAGAAAGATACGTGTCCAATATTATTTGGATATGTAAATAATGGACTAATTAGATTTTTTCAGTTGTCTAGCCTATTATTTCTATTCCCGAGAATCAGGGCCAAGGAAAGAGTTACATATCTATAAGCCACTACTACTTATTGTAACATGTACATAATTTTTTTAACAGTAACTTGTACTAATATGTTTTATGTTATCGTAATTCAGTAATAATTAGTCGATTCGGTATGTGACATCGAGAAACCGACACATACCTAATAAATCCGGCTTTCATACAAAACATGGGAAGTAATTACTTACGAAGACTTTGTCATAATTATGATAATTATAATCATAGGACAAGCAATAGTTACTACGTACTTGAGATGGAGAGATGAATTAAAAAATAATAAAAAATATTTTTTTTTATTAATTTAATACGGGCCAGCTCTTGACCTCGACAAGTCGACCTCGACCTTTGCTTGCATAGGCAAGGATGAGGTCGACGATGGGGCGAGCTTTCCCAGAAAATGCCTATTAACTCTCTTTTTGAAGCCGTTAGGGTCGTGATAATGATCTTTTCCTCACTATAAATATTTTTATATATGTACCTACTTTACTATAAGTGAGTCAGAGAGTACGCAAATCTATTGATGCTATTAAAAAAAGGGAAGTCAGACATAAGTCCAAGCACCGGGTACTTACTTAAATTTTGCAAAGAAGATCGGTCAGTTTCATACAACCTGTGACCTGAGACCTGACCATAAAATGTCACGTCTAGAAATGACCTATGTCCTAATTGATAGTTCCTATTGCAAGATATCATGTTCAATAAATCTTTTTTTATATTAAAGCCGGAGAGTTTTTCTGGGTATTTATTTTATACTTTTAGGTTACGATCAATTAGGACACTGGCGCCATTAAACAAAAACTAACCAAACGCGTGATTTGTTAGTGGCAGTTTTGTTTTAGATGGTTGACTTTGGGACGAGAGATGCACAATGTGGGTGAGAGTGCGTTCAATAACCATGATTCGTTATGATAAGGCGTATTGCGATCAATATTTTATTATAAATTTACTAAGTATCCCGGCTTTAATAAATAAAGTTATTAATTATAATTCAATACTCCATTATAAAGAATATTTTAACATAATTCGCATTTTTAGTCGCTTCCATTTATGGTCAGGTCTGAAATGACCAGCCTTCTGTAGTTTATTGTATATAGTAACTTTAGCAATCAAAAAACACTAATCTAAAATTTCTTTTGAACAAGGTTACCCGGGTTTTTGAACTAGGTTTGGTATTTCTTCATCTTTAGCACCTACTTACGCAATCATAAATTCATTATATCTTGAAAAAAAAATATGCTTCGCACAAAATTGGCACAGTATTCTTACCCTAGTGGGTATCCTTATTCATACAGATCAGTGTTCTATGTAGAAATCTTAGAAGTCGGTATTTTTATCTTCAGTCTCTACGGATTAATTCGTGATCCTATTTTTACAGAACATACCTTGATTTATAACCTTAGAAAGTCCAATATTCTTAAGCTTTCTGATACAAATGAAGCGATAAAACAGCATTTAAAATCTATTAAAAACCAATACCCTGTGTAGCCTCAGGCATTTGCCGCTAGAAGAATCTCAGATGGTATCGGGAGCTGAACTTTATGTGACTTATGGCACTATAAATAAAAGTACCGTTTGTAGTGACACCTAAATTACGTCATTGACCGTTTCCTTAGCTTAAGATAAACAGGGCATTTTACGAAGACTTGTAATTAACAAGGAAGTTTTTTGTTTAGGTATACTGGGTATTCATAAATTCATAATCATTTATTTGAAATGAACATGGGTATTGAAATAAATTAATAGTTTGTTAAAAAAACAGTTCTACCATATTCTGCTGACAAGAGCATGCAAATACTTATTAGAAGATATTTCTACACTTATATATAATACTTGCTTCTGCCCGCGGCTTCGCTCGCGTGGTACCCGTATAAAAAGTAGCCTATGTGTTAATCCATGTCATAAAATATGTATGTTCCAAGTTTCATCCAAATCACGCGAAAACTACTGGACCAGTAGTTTTCGCGTGAAAGAGTAGCAAACATTCATCCGTTCATCCATACATACAAACTTTCGCATTTATAATATTAGTGTGATTATAAAGAGGCAAAATTTGTATTTTTGTGTGTGTGTATGTTTGTAATGAATAAACTCAAAAACTACTGTGCCGATTTCAAAAATTCTTTCACCATTGGAAAGCTACATTCACCCTGAGTAATATAGGTTTTATTTATTGCTAAAAAATATTTGGTATCCTTACTAAAATTAGCTTTAAGTATTTTTGTTTCTGTATTATGTTTCTGTATATGATAAAGAATTAAAAAATATATTTCATATTTTGGTTAAACTTACATATTAAAGAAGGAATTTATCCCGATAACAGTAAAGAATTAATTACTAAAATATTCAATACTTTAAATTAAGTAGGTATGCTAAGAATGCCATCAGGCATCAGGTAAGCGAGCTTAACTTGGCTCGCATCTCAATAGTAAAATATGTACCTATTCATTCTCACTAGCGAACTAAAGATGGTTTGTATGAATTATTGAATTATTTTCAATCAGTCAATATAACTATGAAATGGATAACGATGATTTTTGGATGAGCTTTAAACTAACAAAATAAGGTCTCAAATCGCTTGGGTAGAGCTCAGTTTTAGTTTATAGAACCGGATCTAGATGCTCCTTAAGCGTAAACCCGTGAAGACAGTCCCATAGTCCCGAACGTTTAAAGTCGACAGATGAGATGTCGGCAGAAAATTGGATTTCGTAAAATAAATATGTCGCATTCGCTTTGAATTAACGTCACACTTTCTAAAATAAACCTTATGTGAACTTATCCAGAGCTTAGTATTGAAGAAAAGGATGCAAAACTGCTCGAGGGAAGTTAATTTTAAGTGCGACTTTGTGCACAAAAGATTATTGTCCACTATGTTGAAGATGATTTCCTTTTTGCGAAAAAATATACTTTATTTGTTTGGTGCAGGCGTGAGGATTCATTTTTCACCAGCGCCTTGTTAAATTTTGAATGACACTTGTCAGTTTTTAATTTAAACGTGAATTCAAATTGAGATGAAATGTTTTAATCCTTTTGTTGGCTTTTGTTCGAGTGGTAATCCTGTAAACCTGAGCTTTTGATGGGTCATTGTCTCGGTATTGGCGTAAATTGTTTCTAAGCCTCGACTTTCGTCCTTTCACTTTTACTTTTGTCACTGTAATCTGTTTTTGTTTAGATTTTAACTTTCAACTCAAATAATAGTATATTTTTTTAGTTTGCACCTGCCCATAATGCGTTTAACACTTTTACTTTGAATCAAAAATGAGCATTCAAGCTTTTATGATTTACCTTTATAAAACTCGACCTTTATTGACTCACGAAACAATAAACTTATAGCTTATGGTTTGTATTATCAGTGTTTTAGCAGAATAAAATATTATGACTTGATTCACGTTTCATTTGTTCAGTCTTCATAAAGTCTTATTGTGTTAACAATCCATTAAAACGTGCTAATTTGTAATAACTCTCACGTGTGGTCTGAATTTCGCATCACCTTGACGATAGCCTTTCGAATTGTCTTATTGGCTTTAATAAACGTCTGCTAAGTGACGAAGAGAACACACATCATCAATAAAACATGACGAAACGCTTTCCGAAGTATGTAGGCAAAACCGTATAACACCCACACTGACCTTCTCAAAATTATGGATACCGATCTTTCGATCGCGTAATTTCAAAACCAGTTGGTGTCCAATGTACGGCGTAATCGACTGTTCTTTATTCATTATCATATTTAATAGAGTTTTAAAGGAATCTTTACATAAATGAAGTAAAGGAGAAATTGAAATGTTCTATAACTTCGAAGCAACACGCAAAACAAACGTTTTAAAGGCATAAATTTAATGCTTAATGCATCGCCTTCCCTCTTAATCTTATTGAAATTCGTTCGTTAACTGTGTAAAATCGTTTTTTTATTGAGTTGCCTGATTTATTTGACAGCACGTACACGTGGACAAGACCAATAAATGTATCGTCTTGGGTCTGGCCCTTGTTTTAAAAAGGTACTCTCGATAAAATGAATATTAAAAGTATAGGACCTGGCTTGAGAAGTAAGAACTCACGTTTCTGTTAACAAACACTTACTGGAAAAAATATTACCTTATTTATTATTTATACTTCATTTATATATTTCATATTTTTAGTGATATTAATATAAATAGCTATTAAAATGAGCTTGCAATTAAAATGAAATCAAATCTTTTGCGGACTTCGGCTCTCAGTGGGGTGCCCTTATGGGCTTACGAAATGATCGCTGATAAAATTGATATTGAATTCTTTATTGATCGTCAAGCAAAATGTTTGCCGACAAAGAATCAGATTAACATTTGACGACAAATAATTAAATTAACGATTAAGTAAGATAAGGAGTGCTCAATCTTTGATTTTATCTTTTATCCTTTTTATAGCATGAACTACATTTTGAAGCACTTAAAGTAGCATATCATTTAATTTGCTTCCGTCTTCAACAATTTTATTGAAATATATTCCAGTTCTTTTAAAGATGCCTGAGGCGCTTGAGGTGCCTGAGGTGCCTGAAGTGCCTGAGGTGCCTAAGGTGCCTGAGGTGCCTAAGGTGCCTGAGGTGCCTAAGGTGCCTGAGGTGCCTGAGGTGCCTGAGCTACCGGAGGTGCCTGAGGTGCCTGAGTCGGTGAAGCTAAAGGAACTTCCTTCCATCCGGGTGTCCCTTGACACCGATTCAAAAACGCCCTTTTTGAAACGCTGCATTATAATAATAATGGGGTGTGAGTACAATAAAGAGTTTTCTATCAATCTACATAATAAAATATATATTCTAGACTAATAGCTTCCGTTCGCCAATTCGTTCGCGTGGTACCCGGACAAAAAGTAGCCTATATATTTTTCCTATATATAATATACAATATACAAAATAGTTTTTGCGTGAAGGAAAAGCAACCAATTTACATTTCATGTAATTTTTTTACAAACATTCTGTAATTTTTAATTATTGTTTTTATTTATTTAGACGCACAAACACATCCAACGTTTTAAAAAATAAAATTATATAAAACACAGATTAGAACTAGGTAGTAACATAAAAACATGTGCATACAGAAAAATATAAAATCAATAATCATCAAGCAGACTTTACTAAAGAATTTAATATAATTAGACCTTAACCTCTCAAAACAACAATAAAATAAAAGGAGGAGAAAAAAAAAATACAATTAACTAGATAGGTATATTGTAGACAGAAACATAATACATATATAAATTTACTTAAATGCTATGTACAAAGGCGAGCTTAACCCTGAAAGAGTTTTCTTACAGCAACGTTTTGGGGAGAAGATAAAAAGAGAAACAGCCGCCTTTTTAATAGGTATACCTAATATTAAAAGATTCCTACTTGATTGAGAATCTACTCCGTTTTTTAAGTTAGTTAAAAAGAAAGTCATTAGTCAGTTAAAAAGGGCGCAATTGTGCTCATTAGGGAAGACCTATTGTCCAGCAGTATAGGCCCATGAAGATGATGATGATGATGAAAAAGGAAGTTTATTTGTAGCATACATATTCAAATACACTTTGCATATTGCATAACGTCTACTGCATAATACACATAAACTACAAATCCATAATGTTATACGATGTCAATGCGTCACACGGTACTGGGATACCACGGAACCTCAACGGAACTTGCGGTGCCAGTGGAAGGAAACGGAAACCCGCGGCCATTTATACGCTGTGGTATGTTTAGTCTGTTGAGTTTTGTCTGTTTGGCTTAAATACAATAGGAATGGAGATTTAAATAAGTATTTCTTGAATATGCTTTGGAACGTAAGTTTTAAAACCAAGAGCAGACTCAAAGTTCATATGTATCTAATCTGGGCCTGGGAATAGATATTAATGTCACGTTAGATATATATCGCGAGAACTATAAATTTTCCATACAGTTTTGACAGTTCGCGCGATATGTATCTAATGTGATAAATATATCAAATCACGAGAATCAGGGCCCTGTAGCCATCAGTGACTATATCCATCTATTAGATCATTTGAAAATAAAGCGCGTGATTTCATATATTTTTTTAAATTTATTCTCTTCACTTCACTTCACTTCTTTATTAATTGGCTTCTGGGATAGCTTCCACAATTTCGCCAGTATCAACTATAAAGTTCATAATAATATGAGGCAACGTAGTACGGTTTATAAGTCCAGTCGTCCAGTCTTCAGTCAGGTCTTGTTTTCTGCTATAGCTATGGCGAATATAGCAAAAAACGAACGGCGCACAATTTTCTTCATCAGATAATTCCCGTTCAATCTTCTTTTATTCCATTTCACTAATACTTGTGTCTTATAACTAACGCATAACGGTTATAATACCATGACTAATAAACGACATACATTAGAAACACACTAGAAAATAAAATTTAATAAAAATGACAACCGTCGTTCAAAATGAAAAAAATGGTGTCCCTTAAATTTATTCAATGGACTTTTAGTTTAAGTAAGACTTTTTTAGTTTGTTAGCAGTTAAGTATGAAAAATTTGTCCTAAATCAAATGAATTTTTCATAATCTTTATCTAAGAATATCTATGTAAATAATTGAAGATATAAATTTTGAAAGAAAACACAAATATTATATTACAATATATATTATTTTATAATACAATGCGTTTTACTTCAGTTTAGTTATAATGTTAGCTCTACTTAGACTTCAACACTTTCGTCTTCCCCGTCAATAACCAGGGCATTGTGAGCTATTAAAACAAATCTAGTATTCAATATTGGCTTCAGCTCGCGGCTTTGTTCGCGTGATACCTGGCTAAAATATAGCCTATAAGTTATTCCAGGTCTGAAACTACATAATGTGCAAAATTATAGCTCGATCCTTTCAGGGTGCCTAGTGCGAGTATTTTTTACCAGCTCGATCGCGTTTGCGTTTACGCAAATTTTGTATGGAAAGGAGTCAGTGCCATGCGTTTCTCACTAGACTAGGTAAAAAACTCGCACTAGGCACCCAGTTCACAGGATCAAAGGATTGCCTAGTTGAGGCTCATGTTGTATTTTAACTTTGTTTGATTAAGAATTTTGTACCCATCTCATATTTTTATGTTCCCAAATTAAGTTATTTTTTATGTATATTCCAAGTTTCATCCAAACTTGTTTAGCCGTCATGGGAACAAATATACTCATACACACACAAACTTTCACATTTATATTATATACACATCCCTTCAGATCTAGAAGCGTTCGAAGTTATTAATATCACATAAAATAAGCTTGAATCATATTGCATACCTATGAAATCGAAATACTTTCGCTGACCTTGTGTTGAAGCTATCATAATAATAATTGTGTTTTGTAATAGCAGCTACAAACAATCACAATATAATTGCTCAATACGTTTCAATACAGGATGTTCTACTTGCCATAGAAGTTTGGAATAAATAAATAAATAATGCGGGACGTAATCACATAGCCCCAAACTAAGCAGAGCTTGTATTATGGGAACCACATGATTGATATACTACACATATATATTTTTTTTGTAAATACATTCATATCATACATAAAAACACCTAGACCCGAGACAAATATCTGCAGAACATGCAAACATTTGTCCCGCGGCGGGAATCGAACCCGCAACCTTCTGCGTGTCAGGCGGACCTTCGCCCACTGCGCCACAGAGGCCGTCAAATGAATGAAATGAAGGAATAAGTTTTGATTTCATTTTATTAGCATTAATCGCTTACGTCCGAAGCTTTAAACGCATGGTACGGGGATAAAAAGTATGAGCCTTTGTGCAAATCCAGGTCATAAACTATGTCTAATCCAAGTTTCATCAGAAACCGTTAGCCGGAGCGTTAAGCGGAGTTGAGTGGGGACTAACATACTCACAAACACACGAACACACAAACTTTCGCAATTATAGTGTTTTTAACTTTTTTGATAAACCTTTTCTCTGTGCTTAATTTTATAATTTACCCTTATTTTTGTTAGAAATGGCTCCTACTTAATGCTCTCAAACTTCACGAGAATTAGTACTATTTTATAGTTTTCACGTTTGAAATCTCACCAATAAGAAATCTAATCTCTCAATAGCAATCCCGATCCATTATTTCTTATTTTTGATTGACCCTTGCTTCACGCACTTCAAATAGAGTTTTTTTTACCTACTGATTATAATTTATGGATTTTTTATTTTACTTAGGTTAGGGGTAAGGTATTCAGCTAGCTAGTAGTATGAAAAGACTAGGTAAGTAGCAAATTTATCATACCAGTAGTGCACTCATTGTTATCCAGAATTTCTTGAAGTTACTTTTAGCCAAGTTATGGCACCCTGTATAATGGTTGTAATGACCATATCAACCTGGTATTATTTTATTGCATTACTGCAGACGCTTGGGGCCATGCACGCGCTGATCCCTTCAATTTCGCAATATCCTCGTAGACTTGAATTAAAAGTGAGTAATATTTCGTAACATAAATACTTACAAGGTATTATAGATTTAAGTTTTAAACATTTTTTTTCAGGCAATAACAAAGTAAAAGTACATGAATTTAATTTAATTAATCTATTGTATTGTATTTTATTTATTTCAGATAATAATATCCATCACACATTTAAATCAATTAAATTACACACAATTAAATTAAATTCCAACAAAATGATTATAAATTTGATAGGATTAATTAGGTTACAAATTCACATTACATTAAAATTACATTACATCAAATCATATAAAATTATATTATATCTTCATATCATCATCATCAGGAATCATAACCATAGACTGGTGCAACACATTTAGCAAAATGTGTCCACATGGGAGACAGACAATTCTCGGCCACGGTTTTTAGGATGCTGTTGTGACTATGTATGTTGTACTATCTATAGCCCATGGATATAAATACCTTAGAGACTAACAGACATAAAACAATGCTCCTAACAACAAGTTTTGTTTACTAACGGCAGCCACAGCGTCGGCGGTGCAAGAAGCTGTACACTGCGATCCTCAACCTGGATGCCCGGCGTGGGGATTATGGGCATATCTGCCTTATAGGGGAAGCCTATGTCCTGTAGTGGACTAAAATGGCTGGTGATGTATATACGAGTATGTAATATTTTGTAACATAAATACTTACTAGGTACCTATTTTATAAAAATATATTTAAAGCTTTTTGTAGCGTCACTATTGAAATGGTAAATAATGAACCTGTATCCACCACCAGCCTATTTAGTCCACTGCTGGACATAGGCCTCCCCTATAGGAAGGGGGATATGCATATAATCCCCACGCTGGGCGTGCGAATAAAGGATCGCAGGGCACAGCTTCTTGCACCACCGACGCTGTTGCCCGTCGGCGTTCAGAGAATTTAGCGCTGATGCTATGCCGGATTCAGCTGACCGTCAGAGCTCCGTTTGTAATACCGCAGGGTGCACCATGGGCAGATAAAGTTGTCTTGAATTCCGAAGACCCCTTACACCGCATAACATAAATATTTTGTAGTTATTATGCTTATGATATTATGCTTTTAGATCACTATTACTGGTAAAAAGTCAATCAATATACGTTGGGTGTCAAATTTTAACTATTGGTGATTTAAAAATTCTTTCACCATTGGAAAGCTACATTCATGGTTTTTGCTAGAAAAGATTAGAGATCCTTATTAAAACTTAAGTAACGTAACCCAAAGTGTAAAAAAGTGCCCTAACCCGTGCGGAGCTGGGACGGGCCGCTAGTATAAAATAATTTGGTCAAAACAATAAAAATAAAATATAGATGATGAAATAAATGAAAGAACAAAACTGAATGCAACAATAGCTATAACAGACCTCGCAACACGACGCTTTGTCGTCGCGCTTAGTCGCGAGCGTCTGTCATATGTTGCTGTCGCGATTGTCGCTGTGTGTGCGGAGTTTTGAACAAAATGTATGAAAATCGTCCCCCGCAGCTTGTCGTAGCGTCTTATCGCTGACGTTTGTCGTCCAATGTGCGCAAGCTGTAAATGTTCAACAGCCATATAAACTCAAATTACCATAACAAAAATAGCATTCTTTGACGCCACCCTCAAACGACACGACACAGGTGTCGCCACGGAATCGACATAATGAAGTGAGTTCAAAGCGAGTTGGTGTCAAGAGAGTGTACGGCTGAGTGAACTGTCCGGGACAATTTGGCCGATGAGATGGAAGCTCTGGCCAAAGGAATTGGACCAAACGGGAGCAAATACGATCATTTTTTTTTGTTTTGTTTTATAGCTTCACGAGTATACCTATTTTATGCAGTTGCATTAATATACCAAAGTTAGAGATTGAAAGATCATAATAATTTGTATGTTGGCCGATAAATACAGGTTTGGTAATACAATCCTAGTCTACATAAGTTCTTTACATTCGACAACATTAAAAATTTAATAAATAATGCTGGACATTATCAATCGGTATCATTTAGTCCCAAACTAAGCAGAGCTACTAATATATGTATTTTTTTTGTAAATACATACATATTATAATAGAACACACCCAGACCCGAGAGAAATATTTGCAATTCATGCAAACATTTATCGGATCGAGGAATCGAATCCACTATCATCTCTGGCGGGCCTTTGCTCTGCGTCACAGAGTTTATCAAAAAGTTTAATTGCTTCACAATGTATTTATCAAATTACAATAAAATAATACTAATTGGGTACCAAAGATGAAAAAATCTAAAGTAAATTGAAGCTACTTCATAACGGAACATCATAAATTCGTTTGACATGAAAAAAAGGGAGGCTCCTCAAAGGCAGCCTTCAAAAATCTCAAGGGATTCTACAAAATATTGCGATAGCACCTAATTTACCCCCGACACGATAAACTCTAAATAAACAACAGGATAATACACGTGCATATAAAATATGTTTCTGTCAAAGGGCTATTTGTCTCTTTTGGAATTGTAGCAACAATTCACTGAGATGTACTCACATTTTATCTTGACTCTGTTTTTCTATTTTCCCTGGTTGATGTATGGGACGCATTTCCGCACTTTCGAACAGCACTTCTGTATTCCCTTTTATGTGCGCAAAGCTTTAAAAATGTATTCGCAGTTAGGGGCCGGCTTTGGCGATATGAAGATATGTAAAAGAATTATTCAAGAACGTCTAGTTTTTGCGTTGGATGTTCGTTTGAGCTTGATCGGAACAAAGGCGAATGTGAAACCTATGGGAATCGAAATACTAAAAGTGAAACATCTAAAAACAATATTGAAACTAACGCGAACTAATGCGAATGCGAATAGAATTTTTTTATTTGCTAGAAATTAATTACAAGGGTCTTAAGTCCTATGGTACAGGATTTTTATATTTCATAAAGTACATTTGATATGTAAAATTTAAGTTAAATCGTTAAAATATATTCTGTTAAGAAGGAAAATATTAGGACAAAAACTTGAGTAGTGGATTTCTAGAAGTTAAAAAAGCATACCTCACTACTTTACGGCTTTAGAACAGGAAGATTTAATCATTTTTAATGATGAACAACTAATTTAATAAGAAAAGTCAAAATTCTATTCTGCTAAGAAGGAAAATATTGGGACAAAAAATTGAGTAGTGGATTGCTAGTTAAAAAAGCATACCTCACTACACTAGCGCCTTTAGAACAAGAAGATATTATTCATAATTAATGTTGAACAACTAATTCTAAAAAGAAAAGGAAAAATACATAAACGAAAAATCTCTAAGAAGATTTTTTCGTTTAAGTACTAATCAACAATTTAAAAGTCAATTACCAATCCCGATAACCTCATACACGCAAGCGCATACAAAAAGTTTAACAGTAAATAATATCTTGTTCCTTTCCAATCAACAAGACTTCATCCCGGTACCTTATAAGAGTTATCAGAACGGATCTATGACCACACGCGGTGATGTTTTTGCGCCTACAATTTCTAACAGCCATAATGACCTCAACGTTTACAAAACAGCTAGATATTAAATTACGTAAGATAGAGACAGTAAGATCTCGTATCTCTCACAGAATAGATTTTAAGATAATACCTATCTACGGAATGAGCAGCATAAAAATAATAATTCTAGTTGGACTCTCTCATTTTGGTCTAATTAGTAGGTTCGTTGGTTACGTAACATAACTTCAAATAATGTTTTATTTCAAAGAGAAAAATATCTATATCTTACACACAAGCTTCCTGCGGCTTTGCTTGTCATGTTCCCGGATAGAATGTAGTCTATGCGTTAATCCCACACACACACACACACACACACACACACACACACACACACACACACACACACACACACACACACACACACACACACACACACACACTCACTCACACAAACACACACACACATACTTTCGCATTTATAATATTAGTTTGATTATCGTCTACGATTTTCACCTTCAAATTACAAAAAATATATGTACTAATGGCCTATTGCCCGAAGGGTAGGCGAGAACACGGATCTAATAATCTTAATGTATTATATTGGGTAATATCATATTGGATTTTTATTCGATATATCTTTGATGTGCTTATCAGCTGATAAAAACAAGACATATTAACAAGACCTAGAAGTTAATTCAGAAGTATTTTGAAAACTACAAGACAGTCTTCGTTACTAGTTAAATTTGGGGGTGGCAAAACTTGTAGGATTTTTTTTACAGTCACGCCTTTCACTTCTTGCTCCTTCTCGTAGGCGATATTCCGAAAAAAATATCATAAAGCAAGCAGCCCATATATTCCCACCGCCCGCCACCCGTAAACCTTCTATAAAACCTCTTCAATTTGTTAATTTTTTAAATCATATCAAATTGTTTCCCAATTTTTTTTCGACTTGCTTTCTGTACTCGAGCTAACGATCATCTTCGTCAAATACGTAACAATAGCCAAGGGTAAAGAGACACATCCAAGTTGCGGCCGGGAGGAGAACAGAGCATCAAAGTTAGCCGAGCCACGAGCGCTGGTTTTTCTCCTGAGTTTTTAAATTTATTTTGTAAAGAATATCGACAATTCTTATCTAAAAAATAAAATTAAACTAATATTATTAGTACTCAATACTCAATACATTTATTGCTGTCACATGGTAGTACACAGATGTTACATAGAAGGTAGGATGTATCATACATGAACCCTGTCTAAGGGCATAGCAACTGAGATAGGTAGGCAGACCGAGCATTTGTCACACATGGAATTTATAACATTCACTTATTAAATGTCAAGCAAGAAAGTAAGTCAGGTAGTTAGTCCTGTAGTAGGTAGGCAATATTATTATTTTTAGCTGTTGACATGTATTGTTTTGAATTATCTTTTATTCCTTTTATTTGTAAAAGTAACTACGACTCAACTCACTTTGCAGTGCCCTTACAGGGTACATGTACCTACTCACCACAATCAGGCTACAATACCAACCTAACCTGTTTATATAAATTGTAGTACATGTAAGCAAATAAATAAATAATAATAATATTTCCTAAATCAATATACACACCTTCAATACTTTGATGGCCTCTGTGGCGCAGTGGGCGAAAGCCTACCTAAGATGCAGAAGATTGCAGGTTCGATTCGAATCTGTCAACATTTTTTTCAGGTCTGGGTGTTTTCTATTCATAATATTTAAGTTTTATACAAAAAAAATGTATTATAACTTATTAGTCACGTGGTTCCTATGATACAAGTTCTGCGTAAGTTGGGGCTAGATGACGCTGTGCGATGTCGTCCTGCATTTTAATAAATAATAATACTAATAAACCTAGAGCTATTCGTACTGAAATAGCATTGATATTAATCAAACAACATTTCATCAGGGCGACAGGGTGAATATTATCTGGTCGGACTAGGAAGAGATCGCGCTCCTATCGCAACTCGTATGCCAATTAGCCAATTAGAGAAAGCAAACAACGAACTTGCATAGATAAGATTGCTTTTCGTGGCTTCCCGGACCTCTTGTCTAGACTACCCAGTCGCGTGGATTGTTCGTCTAGTTAACATTTGTTCGACAGATAAATCTGCTTTAATGAGTCAATTCGGATAATTTTTAAATCACGCGTTCTATTTTCAAAATAACTAGCAATAGTGATAAAAGACGACTAAAACATTGTGCCTAAAACATTGATGTTGAATCCACGTTGACCATGATCGCCATGTCCGAGGTGCCGGAGGTGCAGAACAAGGAGAGTTGGGTTTTCTGCACACAAAGCGTTATACGTTATACATTATTCACTTACCTACTTTCTGCTAGACGTCAATACGAAATTTTATTTTTGTTAAGCTTGTATAAAATGTATTTTATTAGTGTTAATACATATAGTATGTCAAATTGTCGTGCCTGTGTTTTCTATGTAAATGGTCTCCTGATCCAGAATCAGATCCAGAGATCCACTGCAAACAAACATACTTTGTGTCTTCTCTTATTTCAGAGCCGGTTTCGAGGACTTTTAAAAGTAGCCATTTACCTAGTTCAAAATATACCTAGATACGATCAATCGCGGATTCCAGCTGCTCGAATATGTTTCTTACGACTTATATTAACTATATATATTTACTAAATATAATACCCGAATTATAAATTGATGGATCCTACTAATATGCGAAAGTTTGTGAGTATGGATGAATGGATGAATGTTTGTTACTCTGTCACGCAAAAACAAACTGAACGGATTTGGATGAAACTTGGAATAAGAATACATAGTTATGACCTGGATTAACACAGGCATTTTTTAAGCCGGTTCTATTTTTCTATAGGACGTACAGATTTTAATTACGAAGAAACCTTACTAATTAGTGTCGAATTAGTGGCGAATGAAGCCGCGGACGAAAGCTTGTTATCTATAGTATACCGTTACATTGTAGTAATATTGTTATACCCTACCTGACCTGGTGTTGCCATTAAATGATCTTGATCACGTTACTGGTCCATCTAGTTCCTGCTATAAGGATCATTAATCGCAGACATTGTGCTTGGTACCGTATTTTTGTTAAGGCGACTACACACCTGCTGAATGCCATCAGGATTAGTTAGAGATTAGCTAGTTGAAGCTTTGTATTTTGCAGTCATTGTTAGATAGGATCGAGGCTGTCGAGTCTAGGTTGATAACAACACCAGCGTATTCTGTCCACTGCTGGACAACATAGGCATCCCCTATAATAAGGGGGATATGCTCTTAATCCCCACGCTGGGCATACGAGTTGGGGATTACAGGGCATAGCTTCTTGCACCGCCAACGCTGCTGGCGGTGGCCTGGGAATTTATCTGTGCTTAGCTAAAATGGTATCAATTATAAGGTTTGTAATCAATATTAATAATCATTATCATCGCCTTTATAATCCACCTGCTGGGTAGGTATCTCCCAAGGTGCGCCATAGAGCCCTTAGATCTTCTTCACTGTCTGCCAGCTACACTACGCAGATCATCACTCCAGGGGGCGTCCTACTCTACGCTTACGTCCTACGCCAATACTAGGTACGCTGATAGCTTTCGCCGTCAGACTTCAGAAGATGTTGGTCTTGGGTCCAAAGTTATTATAAAAAAAGACGAGACTGGCTCGCTTCGTTTCCGAGTTTCTACCGAATATCGGTAGGTGTCTATGTCGGGAATGCGGCCCCAGGCTTTTGTAGTCGCTAAGTCATTCTGGAGGACTTCGAGTGCCCACGAAGAAGAAATAGACTGGGCATCCTACTAATATCCTACCATCCTACTATTACAACTACTATATTACTATATTACTATACTACTATACTACTATATTACTATATTATTTTACTACTATACTACTATATTACTATATTACTATACTACTATACTACTATATTACTATATTACTTTACTACTATACTACTATATTACTATATTATTTTACTACTATACTACTATATTACTATACTACTATACTACTATATTAATTTACTACTATACTACTATATTACTTTACTACTATACTACTATCTACTGCTTACAAGATTTGTACCCCTTTTATAAATAATAAATACTTATATTATACCAAATATACCTACTTAATTTTACTCTTAGTTAATTCCATAATTTTGTGGTTGTAATGTACTATATATTTGCCAAATAAAAATAAATTGAAATTGAAATTGAAATATTACTTTAATACTTTTATTATTTACTTTTTACTATGCTTCTATCCTACTATCCTACTTCCTACCAATATTATAAATGCGAAAGTTGAATATGGATGTATTGATGAATGGATGAATGTTTGTTACTCTTTCTATACAATACTAGGTTCGCTGATAGCTTTTGCCGTCAGATTTCAGAAGATGTTGGTCTTGGGTCCAAAGTAATTATCAAAAAAGACGATACTGACTCGCTTCGTTTCCGAGTTTCTACCAAATGTCGGTAGGTGTGTATGTCGGGATTGCAGCCCCTAGCTTTTGTAGTCGCTAAGTCATTCTGGAGGACTTCGAGTGCCCACGAAGAAGAAATAGACTAGGCATCTTACTAATATCCTACTATCCTACTATTACTACTACTATATTACTATATTACTATACTAATATATTACTATATTACTATATTATTATATTTCTATATTACTATATTACTATATTACTATATTACTATATCACTATATTACTATATTAAAAATAAATTGAAATCGAAATTGAAATATTACTATATTACTTTTACTATTTACTATCCTACTATCCTACTTCCTACTAATATTATAAATGCGAACGAAAAACTTATAACACTACTTGACTATCTTATGTGATCTGAAATATACATATAATCACAACACACAAATATTACAAATGCGAAAGTTTGTGTTTGTGTTGGGTATGTTTGTCTCACTCAATTCCGTAACGGCTGAACGGATTTGGATGAATCTTGGAAAATATACATTGTTTACGACCTGGATTGTATATTATTATTATATTTAAATAGAACATAGGATTAATACATACATTAATACTTTTTATCCCCGTAATCACGCGAGCGTAGCCGCGAGAGAAAGCTAGTTAAAAATCTCGTAAATAAAAGTGTATTGGTACTTACATTATTTTTAGTATTCATTAGCGGACGAGGTGATCACAATATACTATTTTTCTGTGAGTATGTCAAATGTAATCCTCGAGTGCATACGCCCAAAGGTCTCGACCACTATTTGTAAGTGAAGCTTAATTTACGAATATGCCGGCTCAGTAATGTCGTAATTAGATAAATGTCAGATGACAGATGACAAAATGAAAACATTTTGTTGAGATTCCATTTATGGACTTGTTTATATTAGAAAGCCAAAAAGAACCTTTTTAAACCGACTTCAAAAAAGGAGGAGGTTTCTTAATTCGACCGTATATTAGGTCCTTATCCTTAACTATAAAATTGGCGTTTTATATGGAGAATATTCGAGACGATTGATTTCTCAATACATACTTTTTCGTATTTTTTTCTGGAAATACAAATCTTATTACCGTAAAACTTTGTGTGTATAATTGGACAATGTTGTGAAAAGTATGCGTAGTCGCATTTAAAAGAGAAAACTAACACATAAAAAATACAACTATAATAAGCATTAAAATAATACTTATAATAATGGGATGTCGACTCAACAATTATCGTTCCGATAGTCGTTTCAGTGAACGGTCTGATAGCGAAGAGCCTTGACCAATATCTTAAGAGGCTCTCGCTAGGCAGCTGGATCAAGGGTCAGATACAGAAGGCGGCTCTCCTGGACTCGGCACGCATTGTGCGGAGGTTCCTCTCTGCAGCCCTAGCCACGGACCGTTTGAGCCTTGCCCCGTGGTCGGTAGTCTTCCGTTTTCATACATTTTTTACTATTTTTTTTTATGTTATTTATGTATATAGTAGATAATATTACCTAGGTTTATAGTAAAAATGTATTTTTGACGAATTTTAAATGAAATAAAGTGTATAATAATAAGAATGCGGAACGTAATCACACAGCATCATGTAGCCCCAAACTAAGCAGAGCTTGTATTGTGGGAACCGCATGATTGATATACTACATAGAGACATTTCTTATGACAATACATGAAATTAACTGTTTTTAAGTTATATTTTTTGGGGATCGACCTACCCAAAAGTTTTTTTTACTTAATTTTCATTCTTTGCAACAATGTTGCATTCAGAATATAAATTAGTTTTGTATGGAACTGTCGAATTAAAAAAATATGTACAAAATAATGTAGAGTGAAAAAACGCCGATTTCATAGATTAGGGCCTTAATATATTTTTTGTGTGTTCGCGGATAACTTCGTCGTTTTAACAGATTTTGATGATTTTTGGTTGGAAACGATATTTTCTAAACTAAATAATTTTTGTGAAAAAAAAACCTGACCACAGCCAGCCAAAAATAACGGAGACGAAAGACTCTGGGTCGGTGGTAACATAGCTTCAGAATTCTTGATGCTTTTGTGTCTGTGAGCATTGATTCAGCTTAATTATAATCAGTATTTGCTTGATTACTTTTAGGGTTTCGTACCCCAAAAAGAAAAAAGGAACCATTGATAGATTCACTTTGTAGTTCGTCTCTCTGTCTGCCTGTCAAGTACTCTTTTCTATAAATCGCTTTATTCATTTGGAGGTCAATTTGTAATTAATATGTATACTCAGGTCTCTTATCCTTGGAGCAGTAAAAAATCAAACTTCTACATAAGGTAACGTAACCAAAAGATACGGCCGTTTATGCCGCATATTTTGACACTTGCAAGGTAATCAAAACCTATAGGGTACTTCTCATTGATCTAGAACCATAAAATTAGGCAAGAAGCATGGACTTCTACCACAAGTAAAGGGAAAAACGAAACCGTAAATTTGTGGCTACATCACAAAACAAGACCGGTTAAGTGCGAGTTGACTCGCCACCACGGGTGACATCAATGGCGTGCGATACTAATTAGTAAGGTTTATTCGTAATTAAAATCTGTACGTCCTATAGAAAAATAGAACCGGCCTTAGGATGGGCAAATTAGCGCCATATTTGACCGTGTAACTTGCTTTATAGCTTGACCACAGCTGTCCATACATTTATTGAGGTTTTTACAAAACCATATCGGCTAGAGACTGATATATTTTTTCTGTAAAATATAGATATACTGCTATAATAAGTAAACATTTCAGGTTCCTCACTTCTGGTCATATTTTGGTATTTTTTCATCTTAAATCAAAAACTGTGCATGATATGAAAAAAATAAACACGGATTTATACTGTTCAAATGAAGCCTTTTCATTTGATATCCCACTCGACCTAGCAACCCCCCCTTTTTTAACTGGCAATCTTATTCAGTCAGTTAATTTTAAATCTATACCAAATTTCAAATCCGTATATGAAGTTCCTGAAATAATCAGCTGTGACAGACGGACGGACGGACAAAGCGGCACCATAAAGGTTCGTTTTACCGGTTCGGTAACGTCACCCTAAAAATGATTTTATACTTATAAGTTTGTACAGAACCCTCGGTGAGCGAGTTTCAATCGCTCTTGGCCGGTTTGTATCTTTAGTAACACTTTGACTACTAATGCTTGTGAGTCTTTAGGAGAAGCTAAACAGATAATCGGATAGAGAGGGCTCAAGACCGCTCTTCGTGGAATTCCTTGGTGGCGACCTATGTTCAGCAGTGGACTTCTATAGGTTGTTGTTGATGTTAATTAGGAGAAGTTTAAACCACATGGCGAGGCATGTGCAAAGTATTAAAAATACCAGCATTGCGTACTCAAAGTATTTCCTTTGGGCTCCAATCTCCATGTCCCCTCGAATTCCCAAATTAATCTGTCACCATTTAAGTTGTCTCGAAGAAAGTTTCATAGCCTTTGCCTAATTTGGCGAGTAATTAAATGTCACAGCGAGATCGTGACGGACGGACAGCGGACAGACATAACCGTGGGTCGTGACCGAGGTATGTATAGTAAATAGTTTTGTTAAATAAAACATTAGGATTGTTTTGGTACCTTACATAAGTTCATAACTTAGGCAAGTTATGTAAGTATATTACGCAATACGCTTGTCTATACCGCTTGTGTAGGTTTTATGTATTATGCAAAGTTAATAAAATATGTAAAAAATAAAATAAAAATAGCATTTAATTTTTTTCAATATTAGATTAATACAAAGGTTAGGTGGATTGATGTATGATTGATTGGACGCGTCGAGCTCAGAACAGGCCGTAATGGTGCTCATTAAGATAGGCCTATGTCCAGTAGTGGACTGCTGTAGACTGATGATGATGATGATGATGATGATGATAGGTCATGAAAAAACTTAGTAGGTATTATATTATGGAAGAGGGGTTGTGAGAACCCCTCTTCTTATGAAAAGAATAACACAATATTATAAACTATGTAATAAGTTTCTATTCTATTGATATTTCCTCCGGTCATTGACCTATAGCGACCAAGAGAAAACCAGTAACACGATAACTAACAATGAAAAACCCATTCCTAGTAACTTATTAGCCAACTACACGCTGTTTGGGGTGTATCAAAGAGCTTAATCCCGCGTTAACGAAGGCCGGGATTGTAATCCCGTCACTCCGGGATCCCGTTGGACACAATTAACGAGTTGCCTAGTTATATGTGTAGGAGGGTTTACTGAAAGAACCTTATAGGGCTTAAAACCCCTCCGGTGTCGGCGTGCCTATAAGTACAAAATGGTTATTTTAGGTAGGTACTTAATGAGTAGGAGTGCTGTGATTATGGATGTATCCCAACTTGCTTGGGATCGCAAGTTGCCCGTGAGTTCGAAAAACTGGTACATAAGTAATTAATTGACTCAGACGTGACTTTGCGGAAATCCATTACAAGATATTGCATGTGAATCTGGGGGCGGGAGGGCGGTGCACGCGTATGCATTTTGTGGAACTTTTCAGAGACAGTTAGTGGAATTTGTACTAAATATTTTGCCTTGTAGAATATCTTGGTACATAAGTAATTAATTATTTATTTCAGGGGAATTTAAAAATAATCATCACCATCATCAGCCTATAGTAGTCTACTGCTGGACTAATAACCGTCAATGCCTCCCCTAATGAGCGCTTTTGGCCTTGGCCAGAGCTCGATGCATCTAGTTTCTACCAGCAGCTTTTCGCAGATCGTCACTCCGGAGGTGTCTAAAACAATTCGTGCCGTTTTTAGATTTAAAAATAACTGGCATAAAAGCTGACCCCTCTCATTTGGAAAAAAGGAAAAAGTGAAAAAAATACTGAATTTATTGCGTTTATAATTGACGGTTGTGACGGTGACTTTAAATTAGGTGCAGCCGTCGTAACAGATCTAGATGACCGCACTCGGATGATTTTTGGAAATCCGCCGATTTTGCGTTCGTTCATGCGTTCATGGCGTTTCGTAACGTTCGTAATCACGATTTTCACGATCGATTTCATAAGTTTGTTCAGGTAACTTTTTATACTGCAAACAAAAAAGCACACAATATCACATAATAAATCAATTCAACAATAACTTCTGATAGGTTTTTGAGAGTTGTTTATTATAATAATTGGGTCCTGATATGAAATTGGCGTTTTTTCACTCTATTTTATGGCTTTGCACGGGTGCAAATTATACATAATAAACCTTTATCTTGAATCACTCTATCTATTAAATAACCCCATCTGAATCCGTTGCGTAGTTTTTAAAATCTAATCACGCATAGGGACAGACAGACACCAGGATTTCAATTATACACACAACATTTTAGAGGAATAGGATTTGTGATTCCAGAAAAAAATGTATGTATTAAGAAATCAATTTTCTCAAAATTCTCGTCACAAAACTCCAATTTCATAAAATGTAACCTAATAATTTCTTAGGCGATATAGCGCTTACAAAGTACATTTAGCATTTTCAATAATTCAAATAAAACCTGAGAACCTAGAAAACCTTATAAAAAGATTAATAGGCACTTTTAATGTTTGAAAAACTAACTCGTGGATATCACAAAATTCAAAATAATTGATGAAAATCTCAAAAAATGCAACATTAAACGGTAAAATAAAAAAAGAGACAAACTTCTTCTATAAGCTTAGCTTAAAAATAAATAAGACGAGCACCGCTAATGATACCATTCCCACAAAACATCTGCACTCTCCCAACGTTCACTCAAGTGACGTCACTTCACAATGGTGAGCGGCTACCGCCAGAGTCCAGCAGTATCAACGATGGAACAATCGCTTAGTAGTCGCCGCCGACAAGCCGAGGAATCTTCAGACTCACCTATAAATTAACAAATATGTCCCGTGTCTGTGTCCTGGGAAGTGTAAGGCTTCTGCTTATTTGAAAAGTTTATTTCTTGAATAAAGTAGTTTCTTTACTGACTGAAGTGCCTTTATAGATAGAAGTATGTTACTATGTACATAATAGTACAACGTATATACACATGTCCGTCTGAAATTGGTTGCATGTAGCGACTTAATTCCTGAATTTGGGTCGGGATGTACAGCGATTGATCGAATCGTTTTCTAAATTTACCTAGTAAAACATTAAAAAATAGATTTTTCTACCGATCTAGGTTCTAAAACAATTTTTTTACATTGGTTTCTAGAAAAAACACCGCGAAGAAAAAGTGAAAATCGAGATGTTTACATAAAAAGTGCATTTAAAAATGCGCGCCATTTTGCTAACAACAGATGCTCGATTTTGCACTTTAGGGGTTTTGACGCACGAGAGGTATGGATCTATTCCGTATTGCATGTCCGCAGTAAATAAATCAACAACAAAACATTTACTAACTTATTAAATTAACATAAGGGCTATCTGCCACTTAGTCATGTATTAAACCCTTACTCGACAAGCAGTCACTAAACTTGCGACTGCGCAGAACCCGAGCGGCGGCCCTTTATATATTTTTAACCCATTGTATGACCCAGCAGATAGGTAAATTGTACGACAATCGTTTAATGAGGTGTTCTCTGAATATAAAGGGAGTATTGCTGTTGTAGGAAAGCTTTGATCTTAGTTAAGACTGGGTCGACCTAGTTCATTTTTTTAAACTAGCCCATTTCATCCGTTAGCAATTGCTGGGCAAAGACCTTCTCGAAACTTTTCCACGGCCTAGTTCTAAATGGTAAATAATGATTTGATTAGATAATTGACACAGGCGTGACTGCAAAAATATTTTCAAATTGTTACCGAGGAGCTTAGTTTTGAAGTTTATTTAATAGACAAGAAAAAAATAATTGAAAGAAAGAAATAAGAAAGAAAGAAAACATTTATTTCAACATCTTTTACATTTACACTGAAAAATTTGGTAACTGAGAAGTAAGCTTAAAATAGAGAGTTTCTTGCCTCCTCTCCAGCAAATTTATATAAGGGCCATTGCGCCGGCAAAAATGCATAGTTTACATGACTAAATACTAAGATTGAAATAAATAAAATGGACAAAAAAATGACTCTTACTTTTTTGTAAAAAACGGAAATTTCAGTAAAGACCTACTGTATAGGCTTTTTATTTATTACTTTATTAGATAAAGATTATATTTTACATCAAAAGTTAGCTAGTTCAAACATTAGTTTTCTTTTAGTTCGATTAGCTTTATCAGGTCAACCTAATTTCGAATGATCACCTAGGCAAACCCGAGTTCGACTAAGCTTCACTCTTTGACTACTACTTTATTATGGGCCGTTGTTTATAAATTGTTGAAGTGAATAGCTTATTTGTAGCTTTTAATCGTCGGTTAACTGGCTGTAAGGCTTATGACCGCATCCGGTTTTACTCCCGCATATTAATCGGGTATCAACGTGATAAACATTCCGATAGAAAGGTATTTGTATACTATAACTATGATTCATTCATTGACGGTAACTTTATAACTGTAATCGACCCTATTTGTGATTCTTGCTGTGCACTGTACATCCTTTCTTTACACTGTTGATAGATTTTTTTTTTGTTTTAGGGCCGAAGTTTCACGGGATAATGGAATCAGCTGGTTAGCTATCTACTGAGAGGTCATACAATTACTAAGAAACAGCAAGTCAATATCAGTTTAGTTAGATACAAAAAAGGCAGGTTAGCTCAGAGTTCAGAACTTTATTCCCAGATTACTTAGAGTTCAGATTAGTCTATCACCAGAGCTTAGCTTAACCTGAATTTAAACAAGGATCAGAGATTAGACTAGATCTAGGTGTTTTCTATGTCTAATAAGTATGTATTTACAAAAACAGTTTACAAGTAAAAACATATGAGTCATGTGGTTCCCTTATCACAAACACTGCTTAGTTTCGGGCTACAGGATGCTCTGTTATAGTGAGCAGCATTATTAATTACTACGCAAGTGAAACTGCAGGCCTAAGCTAGTCTTTTCCTTCTTGCTAAAATAATAAATGAGAAAGTTTAGAAATAAATAAAAAAAATACGCTGGAGATTATCACACAGCATCATGTAGTTTGTGTGGATGGATGGATTTATGGATGTTTGTTACTCTTTCAAGAAAAAACTACTGAACGGATTTGAATGAAACTTGGAATAATTATGCATACTGTATGACCTGGATAAACACATAGTGGCTCGGCAAACGTAGTTAGAACGTTCTCCGACCAGGTGGAGTGATGATTTGCGAAAGGCTGTTAGAAGCTTGATGCGTTGAGCTCAGTAAAAGGCGCAATGGCGTTCATGGTGGGAGACCGAAGTCCAGCAGTCAGTGGACTGCTATAGGCTGATGATGATGATAATGCGAGCAAAGGTGCGGGCGGAAGCAAGTTTGGAATATTTTGACAGCGCAACGTAATACAAATTTATTTACAAGCTTATACGCTGAAGGCATTACATTGTTGATCGTTTTGAGAATTTTAAATTAACCTTAGATCACGGGGCATAGATTACGTACCGTTAAGAAATTCGAATGTGGATTTTGTTTAATAAATCATGGACATGTTCTTGGAAGAGATTACATTGTGTTTGCTCAGTCTTAAGCTTTTATGGCTCATTGTTGATCATATTTTAATGCCAATAATGAAATTGGCATTTCGGGTTGTGGTTTGTAAAATTTGATTTAGTATTCTTTGATATTTTTCAAAACAAATTTAAATTTGGAAGTGTCGTCAAGTATCGTCTACCATTTATATTAAATAGACTAGATATTTAATCCTGACGACGGTTTAGACGACCTCTGTGGCGCAGTGGGCGAAGGTCCGCCTGTGACGCAGAAGGTTGCGGGTTCGGTTCCCGCTGCGGGACAAATGTTTGCATGTTCTGCAGATATTTGTCTCGGGTCTGGGTGTTTTCTATGTATGATATGTATATATATATACAAAAAAAATGTATCCATGTAGTATATCAATCATGTGGTTCCCATAATACAAGCTCTGCTTAGTTTGGGGCTACATGATGCTGTGTGATAACGTCCCGGATTATTTATTTATTTATTTTTAATATAAGACATTTAAATAGGATATACTACATATTTATTTAATTTATATAAGACTAGTTTCGCCCGCGGCTTCGTTCACGTGGTACCTGAATAAAAGTAGCCTATTTGAATCAAGGTCCCAAGCTAGGTATATTTCAAGATTCATCAAAATCCGTTCAGGCGTGAGTTGAATGAGAAAAATCATACACATAAACTTTCGCATTTCTACACTTATACAATAAGAAGGAAAGATTTGATTGATTGTTTGTTTGCATTGAATAGGCTCTAAAACTACTGGACCTATTTAAAAAATTCTTACACTGTTGGGAAGCTACACTATGCTCGGGTGCTATAGGCTCTACTATATTTTCAAAAAAATTGGGGATCTTTACTAAAACTACAATAATGTAACCTGAGGTCATACTATTATCTACAGAAAGTTTCGCGACAGCATATGTCTTGCTATTATAGTTTGGAACAATAAGTGCTCTTTTAATTAAAAAAAATAATTGAAATGCCGGCGCTGGAAAAGGCTTTTTATTTGGCCCGTGGAAATAATCCTTATCAAAATAAATTACTTCATATTTAAGACTGTATCAATAACTTCACATAAGTTTTTGAATTATTCAATTCGGAAATTCCATTCAAAGATCGTGATGAGTTTCAAAATGTATTAGAAAAAGTCAATAGCAATCAAAAAAGTTGCGTGGTCGCCGCTTACCCCGCTCAGCTATCTCTACCTTAATACGCGATGTAGGGTAGGCATCACTGGGGTACCAACAGAAGGGGAGTCAACATCAAGAAATAAAGTGTGTATATGCGTGTATGGGTGTTATTTTTTTTTTAAATACCCGTGCGAAGCCGGGGCGAGCCGGGCATTATATAAGTGTGAAGTTTGACTAAGACAAGTTACTACCAGACAGAAGTACTTTTTAACCCTTGGTTCAGATTCTTACCCACCATTATATCAGTTCACTACTGGACGTAGGCCTTTCCTGAAAAGAATATATGAAAAGAATATTCACCAGGCTGGGCATGCGGGTTGGGGAGTTTTCGGTTCATAAATCTAAATGCTATATTCATATGTAACAAACTGTATTTTTGTTGCCCAAATATTAGTACCTCTATCTATTTTTAATTTTAATTGGAGTAGGTTTCCTAATTCATTATGTATAACATTTGCCTATAAGCCTGGAGGTTAGGCAATTATGTTTTTTTAAAGTACATAATATAATTGAAGAGCTGATAATTTTGGTAGCCAAATATTGTCCTTCATTACTACAGTTCATTACGAGCTTTTAACATGTAATAAAATGGTCATCATTATCATCATCAGCCTATAGCAGTCCACTGCTAGGTAGGCCTTCCCTAATGAGGGCATTTTGCGCCCTATCCTCCGTTCGAAATTTGTAAGTCAATTAAAAATAAAAAATAAAAAAAATAAGGATTTTTGATCCATACCTAAATGTAGATTATCCATACCTACCTAAAGCTAAGTAAATTACAAAAGAAACTTGTAACAGGAAACGATGACTACAGGTCAAATGACTTTTTAACACTTTACCACTAGCCACAAAGAGCGAAGACCGAAATATAAAGTAATTTAATTCAAAAACATAATTATATATTCATTTATTCTAAACACGGTGACAACGAAGGCAGCAAGCACTTTAAAAAACCCTAAAATTCATCGTTATTGTAGAACATATCTCAAGTGTAAATCAGATAGAAAAAACAAGAAAATGAATCATAGACAACATTTAATTCAAAATTTATGGCCTTATTACGATTGTTTTCAAATATGAAACAATAAAACCCAATCAATCATTTCAATAAATATTTAGAAGTAGTAAGTTCTTTGTCAAGGTGACGATACATGTCAAACCTCCCTCTCGCTCGCACTATTCAACATTTTTTAAGATATAAAATCACTGAATGTAGTTATGCAAAATAGCAAACCTTAGCGGCCTAGAAAATAACGATACAAAGGTTCAGCAAGAATATCATGTTGATGAAAATCTTAATTACTTTTACACAAACAACACGTTTTCCTACAAAAAAAATTGTACCAAAATAGATCACATTCGTACAAGTTTTTTGGTAAGAAAACGTGATAGAATCAAAATGATATAATTGCTGAACCTTTAAATGGTTATTCTCTAGAATGTGAAAGTTTGTTATTTTGCATAACTATAGTCAGTGATTTTATATCTTCAAAAATGTTGAATAGTGCGAGCGAGAGGGAGGTTTGACATGTATAGTCGCTTCAAGCGCTCATACGAGGAAGTACTACCACCGTTCCTATTTCTGCCGTAAAGCAGCATTGTGTTTCGGTTTTAAGGCTGTGGTGAAATTACAGACACATGAAGCTTAACATCTTCATGCCTAAAATTGATAGGTGTTCCATCATAGGGCACTTTCCAAACATGCATGACTAATGAAACAATACTTTGGTGTATAAGTTCCATCTTCAGGTACCCATCATAAGAAAAGACTCATGAGTAAATCGTGAATGAGACGATAACACTTGAATAAGAAATGAACATTCCCAAATACCCGCAAAACTTTAATTCAGAGTATAATTGATGTAAATAAAACAAAAAGTGCTACGTCCATAAATTAAGCTAAGCGGAAAGAGGCCGACGCATATCGAAGGACCTTTTAAGAAACCTGTACACTCGAATTCCATTCCAAGGTGCATAGTTAAAATGCTCAAAGAATAGCTATTCATTAGTGGGTGCGAGAATGAGAATTCTTCAGGCAGTCTGAATACTCCATCGGTGAGAGGCTTGTATTGTCTTAGGAAAAATGCATTGGTCCTCCGACGCTAAATTATGTCAGAACTGTGTTCGCAACACTCGCCGTAGACGCACATCCTAGTTCATTATCAGCCGATTCCATAGATTTTATTGCCAATGGCCACAATGTATGGAATAGTTTATCATGTGATGAATTTAGATTTAAATAATGTGGGAATGAGGATGGGAAATGAAAATACAACTCAGATGAAGTGGAAAAGATTTGAATCTTTGCAATAGGTAAAGAACAAGTAGAGCTCGAGCTAAGTGGACCTCGCGAAGAAAGGTTTGTTTGGTAATGTGAGAGTAATCCTTATCATATAAACAATCAGATCATCATCATCATCATAGCAGTCCACTACTGGACATAGGCCTCATCTAATGAGAGTCATTGCGCCCTGTTCTGAGCTCGACGCATCCAGCTTCTACCAGCAGCCTTTCGCAGATCGTCACTCCACCTCACTCCACCGGCCGGAGGGCGTCCTACACTACGTTTACCGAGCCAATCCTTCATTCGGATTCTATCCTTCAGAAAAACCCCTAGCATGGCTCATTCCATAGCTCGCTTAGCGACTTCAACCTGGTGGATTAGCCGTACTGTGAGTGTCCACGTTTCGGCCACAATCAATCAGATACAATTCATTATTTAATTCAGTTCTAACCGTGTCAGCTGAACACCAAAAGGGCGAATTAACGACACGCAACCATTAAGACCGTGTAAAATTATTCAGCGTCCTGTCGAAGGTACCTACGAAGAAGTTTGCACTTTGCATATTTAAAGAAACACTCGCCTTATCGGGCTCATCGGTGATTCTGTTCACAGATATTCTCTGGAGAAAAAGGAAGTACCAAAGACATAGTAAAGCTTAGTTCAGCTAGTACTGCAACACTGGGTATAATTATTGATTTTCAAGTGCTTACATGACAAGTAGATTTGGTATGACACTTGTCTCGAGTCTAGTCTAGCAACAATTTAAGTTGCTCGTTTATCCGAATTATTAGGTATCTTAACTAATATTATTATAAATGTGAAAGGTTGTTTGTTTATTAACCTTAACTACTCAACAGATCGCAATGAAATTGCTCATACCTAATTTATGTTGTAAGGGGAAAAAAAAACAGAAAACAAAAATACTTTTCCCGAGGGATAAAAAAATAACTTTTAACTAAAGCGAGCTAAGGCACGGGCAAAACCATTAGGGATGACGACTGGGTAAAAAAAATTCTAATCAGTCCACCAGATAGATCAGCAAAAAATAATGGACACTTGTTTTTTTATTTATCAAATAAATAAAAATTGACGGAGATAAAGAGCGTCAAAAAAGGGTACTAAATTGTGACGTCACGCGGAACTTCAACGCACTATATCTTACTTATTTTTTGTTTAATTGACGAAAGAAAAAATACGTGTCCAATATTTTTTGATAATGTAAATGACGGACTAATTCGAATTTTTAATTCCTCATCCATATTATGTCTACATTAAGGTAACTGATCCTGATGAGTGGCTGTGGTCGTCAAACAACGATAATATTCTAAAACTAAATTCATTCTATTATTAATACGTTAAGATGGACCCCGGCTTTCTTTAAGTGCCGGACTGGAGAGCGTTTCTAGCGTGACTGGCGTTCGTGTTCGTATCGTGTTGAAACCAAGACCCGGTCGATACGCCAGGATAGTGTAAAAGTAATTAAGATTTTCATACTAACACATTGATAAAATGCAAAAAAATGTGCTTTTCAAAGATGTCGACATTTCAAATGTTTTGAGATGAATCACTGTATCAATAACACTGTGGCAAAGATTCTTACTGCCGGGTGCTCGCATTAGGACAAAATTAAGTGCTGTTATGTGTTCAGTTGTCACATTAAAATGCCTTTGGCTACTTCACACCGGTTGAAAAATAAAGCGTAGTGTTCAAACATTGGCAATACAATAATTCGATGAATCCCTGCCGAAGTATTTTATGCTCAGGCTGTGTCGATTTATTCTGTAGTCAACGTTGAATTATGTCTTCAATGTGTGCGCTTTTAAAGTTTTTTACCTTTTTTGGCGGTAGCCCTTTACCTACCCTTACTTGCGTAGTCAAAGGTTCGCGGTAAGTATTTGCAATAGGAGGTAGATTGTTTTTTTATCATACTAATATTATAAATGTGAAAGTTTGTGTGTGTTCGTTCCCACTCAACTTGCTTGACGACTGAACGGATTTGGATGAAATATGGAATATATATATAGAGTTTGTGACATGGATTAGCACATATGCTACTATTTATCTCGACACTATGCGAGCGGAGCCGCTGTTGGAACCCAGTCAATAATACATACCATCAAAACCGAAATAAATAAGTATATGTATCCACGAAACCTAATCAAAACAATACTTGCTATATTTGGCAGCAGACAATTTACATGTAAACACCTGGCAAATTTTCAATATTCGCAGCCGTCAAGTTATGTAGGTAATACGAAAGGCAATATAGCTGCCTCACAAAACCCTTTCATTGCAAGACAATTGCCCAACCCTTTTACAGCGTCAACGGGCCGTGTCAACTCATTTCCGTGGCGACTCAATTGGTTACGAGCATTGAGATCAATTAAAATGTGAGGATGGTCATTGAAGTGTAACGGTACGAGATGGAATCCCGAGGGAAGATCGTGGTTACCGGACTACGCTTTGGGAATCACAAGATTAAATGGTCAGAGGTCACGGCTCATAAAATAGCATGTCAGATGAGCATAGGTACTCTTATCTTTTAGTAATGTAATATATATATCGGAGTAGGGTTGCTCAGACAATCTTCACAAACTGGTTGTGGTGGGAAAGATAGAAGATGGAAAGAGACCTCGCGGACGATCACCCAGCCATTGGTCTGACCAAGTTAAGGCACTGACGGGACTGCCTTTGACTGTCGCCTTGAGGCAAGCCGAAGACAGAACAGCATGGAAGCAGCTCATCAATACCTCAACAAGTCTTTTATGGGCACGACCTTCAGCAATAGAGAATAAGAGGAAGAAGAAGAAGGGTTGCTCTAGAGTGGTTTTTTAAAGGTATGATGTCAGCAGTCCCTCACTCCTGTCACCAGGCTGAAGACGGTCGCTCATGATGATGGTTGAAATAACGCTTTCGCGCCGTTTCCATTCAGAAGTCTATTACAGGAAATAAGTAATGCTGGACTCTATCAGACAGCATCATGTATGTATGACAGAACTCATATACTCCTTATATATGTTTTATTTGTACATACCTAAATATTATACATAGAAAACACCCATACCCGAGACAAATATTTTCATAACATGCGACATTGGGCGTGGGACATGGTCCTCACTAGGGGAGACCTAAATCCAGCAGTGGACTGATATAGGCTAATGATGATGTTAGAAACATTTGTTTCTTGGCGAGAATCGAACCCGAAACCTTCTGTGTCTCAGGCTCAGGCGGGCCTTCCCCCACTGCGTCACAGAGGTCGTTAACTAGAAATCTGGCGTTTGACTTTGGGAGGTAATGGATATTACATCTTTACACGTGATTATTTGACACTTCAAACTCAGGGCGAGGCAGGGGGAGGTGCGGTGTCCGGGGAGGTGTATCTTTCAAAATGTATGATGAGCGATAAAATATTAAAGCTTAAGATGTAATATATATCCCATAGTCTAAAGTCGGCTTAAGCCTCGCCCAGTTTTGGAAATTTTCCATAATCAGATTGCTAGGCAGGCACTTATAGGGATGACGAATGGGTAAAAAAAAATCTAATTAGTCCGTCAGTTAGATCAACAAAAAATACAGGACACGTATTTTTTTATTTATCGAATCAATATAAATTGACGGAGATAAAGAATGTGAAAGTTCGGGAGTGGGGGCTCGTGATGTCACGGCTAGGTAGAAAATGTACTATATCGTGACGTCACGCGAAACTTTAAACATACTGTATCTTTGTTATTTTTTGTTTAATTGACAAAAGAAAAATTACGTGTCCAATATTTTTTGGATATGTAAAAAACGGACTAAGATTTTTTTCAGTTGTCTAGCCTTCAGTGTTGATGATGAGTAGGCAAAGAGATACTGTTGCCCATCTTCTGCTGTAAAAAGGGCCTATTAATGCTAAGACTATTTTGTAAGTATGTGTTTTTAAGCAAAATGTTAATAGTAACATCTAATCGTAGGTAACTACTCATTGCTTCGGAAGGCACATATAGATGTTGGTCCCAGATTTTTCAGTCGCTAAGCGCCTTAAGCGGAGGTGGAGGCCTTTGGGCGCCTAAAAATTCCGAAACCAGAGTCTTTTCATACCAAACAAAAGGAAGGCTTAATTTTATATCAAATAGTTCATTTTCTTCAATACACTACTACTATACTAGTTTTCCCATACAGAATATACTTATTAATCTTAAGCGGATAGTTTTACAACATTTAATTGACTCGCTAACCGGTTTGTAGGTTGATAACTGGTAAATATGTAGCTTTGAGAGTTGTACTATAAGATTTTCAAAGTAAATACCATAACATGTATTTGATATTAGTGTCTTAATCCGCAAGAGGCAAATTTTATCAGAAAGCTCTAATGAATTGAATCAGGCGTGACTTTGCGGAAATCCATTACAAGATATTTAAAAGATAAAATATTTAGTACAAATTCCGCCTTCATTAGTAGAAATTCGACAATGTTTCGCCTTCCCCACATGGCATCATCAGGAAACGATACACTCGCTGTCCGCCTTCGGCACTCCGCAAAAATTCGCAGACGTGTCGCTTCGCCGAGCGCCAAGCAGAAAGTTTTCTCGGCGAATTTCCGTTGAGTTTTTATGAAACTCGTCAGAGAGAGTTGGCGGAATTTGTAATAAATATTTTATCTTATAAATATCTTAGAAAGCTCTAAATAATTAAACTTGTATTCATTGCACTTACGATAAATTAAAATTTGAAACGGTATATCACAGCACGAAAACATAGTTCAAAGATGTTCAATTTGTACCAGTGTGACGCAAAATTATGTGACCGTGCCAGATCTTTCGATTAGTACAGAATTTGTGCTAATCGAAAATAGTTCGAAGAAATCTCATCACAAAAAGTTTGACGCTTTATAAGTAACGAAATAAAAAACTATGATCCCGACTCCTAACCTCAGTTAGATTCCATTCTCACACTGATTTTAGCTATTTCTTTTTTCTTCGCAAACACTGAATACTAAAATGTTTTAGTACACATTCTTTCCAGGAACAAAGTTAGATTTATTGATATTCGTCCTTTTGCTTTTGGGAAGAGCAAAATTAGATGAAGTCCGTTTGTCTTCAGAATGTTAAGTACCAAATGATTAGTTTATTTTGAATACTATGAGTATCTTAGCATATTAGCATACTAGCGATTGATATATACATTTCTTTTAGTTAGTCCTTGCGTACTTGCGTACCCAAAAAACATCTCGAATGCCTTAAAATATTTCACTTTTAAATGAAGCTCGAATTTTTACTTCGTCCAAATCATTATTCTTTTACAAATTAAAAAACCTTTCCCTTCTTCATTACTTCATTTTGCTTACGGAATATTTTAACAGCAAAAAATATATTTCATCAATGCTTCCGGTTAATAAGCTCCCAGCTACTGCCTTATTATTCTACATTACGCGGCGTCTACGTTTTTTGCCCACAAATCATCATTTCACAATATGTGAGAGACGTTATTTCTTTAAATTACCTCGAGATGGTATCAGTCGCAAAATCCATTAAATTATTTATCAAGTATGTAATTTGTATCATCAATTTTATGGTACAAATTACCTACAGGCGTGCATTAAGTGTTTTCAATTTCACTATGTGGTTTACCGTTAACAAAATACTGGTATCAATCATAATCAAGTTTAGCGATTCGTCCGAATATTTGGACGTTTATTATTAGCAATTGTCGGACGGAATGGGCATCAAGTTGTACGTAATTGAATTTTAAGTTGTTGCTCGGTTTGATTAATTTCGAATGATAATGGTGTTTAGTGTATGGTTATTTTGGTTTGAAAATTAGAGCGAGTGAAACTATGGTTTCGGGTTTCTGACCAGAGGTTCGATCACGAAGACTAGCGCAAACGTGTTTGTATCGTAGACTTAAAATTTGGTCAATGAGAAGGCGTAGATTCAAAATAACGCTAAGTCATTGGCCAAAACTTTTTGTTACGCTTACGTTATGTCAGGTTAAAATATTTGTAATCTGTCTGTGATACTGTTCTTATCGACAAAAGTCTTTATTACAACAACAAAAATAACACCAGCCTATTCAGTCCACTGCTGGACATAGGCCTCCTCTATAACAAGGGGGATATGCCTATAAACCCCACACGCTGGGCATGCAGGTTGGGGATCGCAGCTGTTGGGGCACAGCTTCTCGCACTGCCGCCGACGCTGCTGCCTTTCGGCGGTCTGGGATTTTAGCTAGGGCTAGGAAATTTAGCTGTACCAGTGTTAGGCTGCGGTATGCCGCAATCAGCCTTAAGCGGCTTACGTACCTAATGCAATTGTTATAAAATGTCCAACATAAATTTTAACCATCAAATTACAGAAACGACTATGGTAATTCATAATTCATATGTGATAAATTCTCAACGTACTGCAAAGTCATGGATACAGCTTATGGCATCCAATACGTTGGTCCAGCTCCATTCAGCGCAGACGATCAAATCTTCATGTGTCTTTTGAGCCTGTGTAGTGGGTATAAGTTTGCTTTGATTATTTCTATAAGTCCAAGCGATAATAAATAACTGATTGGGAATTCCACTCTTTTGAACCCCCTAGGGGTACAGTTTAAAATTGATATTTGTCTTGCGAGAATTAAGTGTCGATTTCCATAATAGATAATCAGAACGGATCCATAAAATGAGGGCAGTAAATCTAAATTTATTTTATTGGTGCCAAGCGCAAAATCACAGTTTAGAAATATGCACTGGTTCACATCCTAGACATATTAAATAACAATTTTTTTTTTCAAATCTAAAGGGTTTGTCAGTTCATAATATCGGTTACACGTAAGTAACGTGTAGGCATGATGAGCTAACTGACAATTGAAAGACTGAAAATTGAAAAAGCCAAATGCGAGTCAGATTCTTGCTCCGAGGGTTCTATACAAACGTTGATTAACTTTTGCGGCTCGGCGAACGAAGTGTAGGACGCCCTCTGGCCAGGTGGAGTGACGATCTGCGAAAGGCTGCTGGTAGAAGCTGGATGCGTCGAGCTCAGGACAGGGTGCAATGGCGCTCAGTAGGGGAGGCCTATGTCCAGCAGTGGACTGCTATAGCCTGATGATGTTGATTAACTTGTATTCTGTGATGTAACTACAGATTTACAGTTTTTGGACTTTTCCTTTACTTGTGCTAGTAAAACATGCGTCTTGTCGAATTTCAAAATTCAACAAGAAGTACCCATAATTAGGTTTGATTCGAGTGATGAGTGGTGATGCGAGATTCAGAATATGCCGCATTTAAGACCGTATTTGTTGATTTTTTTCAGCTCCAATCCAAGGAATTCCTGACCTGAGCTCTGTGTTGCGAATAGAGTCCTAACAGACAGACAGACAAACGGACAAACTGATAAAGGTTCTTTTTTTCCTTCTGACGTACGGAACATAAACTTAAACATTAAAATAGAATTTAAGTTTTAAGAAAAACTATTTATAAAATTCACACAAATTCTAAAAATTTTGTGATCCAGCTGTCCTCCAGCACTGTGACAAAAAGTTTTTAAAGCCCAGCTTTTCATATCCTAGCTATAAAATAGCAATCTGTGAAGTACCTTGTTAGTAGTAATTATTATTGTTTAATCATTTTATGATTATAGTAGAACAATAAACTTTAATCTAATATTTACTTTCGTGCATTCGTTTTTATATTTTAGAACGCTTTAAAGGATTGAATGAGGCTCATTTAAATTAAATAAGATTACCTTCGACTTTTTGGATGGCTAGCATGAATAAGCATGATATTCAATTCCATGAAATCTGCTCATTAATTTTAAAATATTTTTGTAACGTAATTATTATTGTTTAACGGGTCTTTTCACGTTTCAATCGTGTTGCAACGATCGTGGTCACGGGAGTACTGGAATTACCCCGAGAAACTTTTTATTTTCTATATGAATAATTAATGATATAGGTATGTATTTTACAAAAAAGTGTGTGAAAGATGATTTTTATTAAGAAAGGTGTAAATTGAGATAACAAGTGACAGAGGGAAATGGAGGAAAAATATTGTGCCGACCCCACATAACGTCGAATAAGGGCAGGATGATCATCACAATGATTTTGCAAAAAGTGCAATGTTCATTTCACTTTGGTTGAAACTGTATACTTCACGTCGAAGTCGATTTCCGAAATCGAGACTAGACGGACATAATTGAAGTAGGTTCTTAAGCACTGTCAAGCTCATTTACCATCGAATACGTGAGGTGTGGACCGAGACACGTGACGAAGCACGAGGCGAGGTAAAAAGATGAGAGTGTAAAAGTAGTATTACATGATATTGTTGTTATTTTGACCAAGACCTACTTCGATTGGCATACGTCGAAGTCGATTGCCGAAATCGTGACTAGATGGACAGAATTGAAGTAGATTCTTAGGCACTGTCAAGCTCATTTACCATCGACCGAGTGAGGTGCAGACCGAGACACGAAACGAAGTACGAAGCGTGGTAAAAAGACGAGAATGTAAATGTATATAATATGTCATTCTTGTTATTTTGCCAAGACGTACTACCGAAATCGCAACTAGGCAGACAGAATTGAAGTAGGTATTAAGGTACTGTCAAGCTCATTCACCATGGTAAATGCCCTTTTTGATTCTCGGTCTGCACCTCGCATGATCGATGGATTATGCGAGGTGCGGACCGAGACACGAGACGAAGCACGAGGCGAGGTACGAGACGAGTGTGTAAATGTTATTTAACACATCTGTGTTGTTATTTTTCCCAGTCCTACTTCGATTGGCATACGCTATTACGTATGCGCTATGACGACGCTTCAAGCATGCGTCAAAGGAAAACGTAAGATGAACATGAAAGCGCACTGATGTGGACAAAACATCGTGATAGCAATTTATAGAATCACATAGTATTTGTTACAGATTTTACTGTTCTGTATTTGTGAATTGTCATTGGTGTTTCTAACATTAAATAAATAAATAAATAGTCTCCAAGTGAAAACTGTTAAAAATCCTAGAGTCGTCGTTAACATGCAAACTTCAAATAAATAGTTCGAAATGCCACATTTGCACTAATTTAGACGTAATGTCACTTATTTATTATTCAATGTCGGCGCAATAGGCAGCGTGCGCCGAGTTTTAGAGGGGCCATTTTTTTCCTCAAGTTTGTGGCTCGTAGAGCAGACATTTTAATCTCGATGCGACAAAGCTTAACGACTAACTTCTATCTTCTGACTCCTGTCAACAACCATCAAAAAACCCTTCCACTGTCATTTGTCCAATATGTCGATTTGTATTTGTATACGGTAGTGATTTAAAGCTCAGAATATCGAATTAACCCATCATAGCCAACGACATTATCTCGAAATGACATCGGTAGCATCCAAGGCAGCTCCAAGGTAGCAGCTTTTTTCGTTTTTTTGACATTGACATGCGTCGAATGTCACTTGTTTTAATGCGTCACCATAATGCTTATGAGTTTAACTTGTGTTTTTTTTATAACAAAAAATTAAGATAGCTGGTTCACTCGCGTGGTACCTAGAAAAAAGAAGCCTACCTATATGTTGTTTTTGGTCTAGAATTATAAATTATGTTCAAAATTTTCACTCAATTCGTTCAATATTTTTGGCGTGAAAGAGTAACAAAATCCTTTTTTACAATTTTTGTTTTTAGAATTAAGTAGCGCTGAGTTAGTCACTCAGTCAGAGGAAGTAGGATTCGTCAGATGATTATAACAAGTTCAATTATATATAACAGCACTAAAGGAGAATGCAGAAAACCCGTACCAATTGCATCAAAACCAAACGTATCCCATAAAATTGATTATATTTTATAAATCACATTAAGATTTTCTTTAGTTTTACACACCGACGTGAGTAATAATCAAGTAAAAAAATATTTTGTTGATTTGGTTTCCGCTGCACGCTGCCATTAGACTGCAACAACCAATGATATATACGTTACTATGGCACCAAACATTGATATAAATAGTTACTATGGCAATAACCCTCATTTTTAATTATTAAGACAGTAGAATCGACCAAAAACTTATTGGAGACTTTTTTGACGCACTCACTTTAGTGTTGGTTATAAATACATCAGATGGCATTGTCCTTTATAAGAAAAGAAAAACCCTTACTCAATCAAGAAATTGAAAATTGAAGCGCTATGCAATTTTTTTCTACTTTTCACTAAAGCGTTGGCCTTGAAAAGCTACCATCGAAAACCATATATAAAAAAACTGGCCAAGTGTGAGCCAGACTCACGCACGAAAGGTTCCGTAACGTTGTATGGGAGCCCCACTCAAATATTTATTTTATCCGGTTTTAGTTTTTCTGTTTCTGTTGTTATAGCGGCAACAGAAATACTCATCTGTGACAATTTCAACTGTCTAGCTACCATGGTTCATGAGATACAGCCTGGTAACCGACAGACAGACAGACAGACGGACAATGGAGTTTTCGTAATAGGGTCCCGTTTTTACCCTTTGGGTATGGAACCCTAAAAGACTAGTTTCCGCCCGCGGCTTCGCTCGCGTGGGACCGGGATGAAAAGTAGCCTATTCGCTAATCTAGGTCACACACTATAACTATATTTCAAGATTCATCCATAAATCCATTCAGCCGTTACAGAGTTGAGTGGAAACAAACATACTCACATACATACACAAACTTTCACATTTATATTATTAGTGTGATTTAAATCTACACTAAACAAATAAGAACAAAACAAGACCGCGCAGAGCCTTCCGACTGCCTCCAGGCACAGAATACAGAAGGGACAGAAGCTTCACTCCGCGCAATCATTTAAATAAATAGCGACTTTAGCTGCTACGCAATAAAGTGCTATTCAGCTCGTACCGAACTCAGTGCCTAACATTTATATTAACCTACACCTTGCATCCCTTTCTATCGTATAGCTCTATCTCTACTGACGTGGCACGTGTAACGTTAGGGTTGTCTTGAGAATAATTCTGTGACGAATAATAAGAACCTGGCCGCCGACGGGCAGCAGCGTCGGCGGTGCGAGAAGCTGTACCCTGCGATCCCCAACCCGCATGCCCAGCGTGGCCAAAATTTTAGTAGGTAGGTACCTACCTAGATATTTGCAAGAGAAAAAAACAACATTTGGTTTGTAGGTAACCTAGTTATCTAGTTTTAGTTGTTAGTACGCCTACCTTTAGGTAACTTACCACATCGATTTGTCTACCTACACCTACCTACCCGACTGTTTTTAAGTAGATAACCTACACTGCCTACTTAAAGTTAAACCAAATAAAAATGTACCTAGGTTGGGTTTCTAATCTTGCTCTCAGTCTACATAATCAAAATCATAATACCTACTTACTACAGCACTATGTAGGTAGATACCTACCAATGGCACAAAAATTGTCTATGAAAAAATACGTACATTATAATATTACGTTTATTTATGTAGGTAGGTAACGCATTCAAATAGAACTTGTACCTAAGTACCTATCTACTTAAGTAAATACGGGAGACTTTGATATCTAAACAACGCATTATTTGGTAGAAAAACTTTCAGTTCTGTACCTACTATTGGTATTATTTACATTTTCTTATTATTATTCAGGCAACCAAATGCTATGCAGTATTTTTTTGCCTTCATTTGGCGTAAAATATAGGTACATTAACAAAAACAAAGTAAAATGCCGCGGCTGCTCAAAGACACTTTCGTTCCGGGCAGAACTCGGCAACCGACGTAACGAACCATGCTAGGAGGGCCGGCGATGCGTAGGTATATTTTTATACCTATTCTGCGGAGTGAAAGAGGCCTGCTCCAGGTACAAAGAACCAAGTCGTTTGTAAAAATAATTAATAACGAGCTGGAGCACTTATTGCGAAATATTAATTTACATGGGTGGCATGTACCAGACACCTAGAAATTATAAAATTATGACCACCTCGGGCTATGGTGGACTAAGAATATTACGTACCCAGTTGAGAATGGAAATATTTATTTAACTGTTATAGTTTTTATAAGTAAGGCAAGATGGTAAAAGTAAATATTATATGAATAATTATTTAATTTTTTTCACGTATTCATAATCCTACAAACTGTAGCTGGTAGGATCACCTCTCCCACGTGGCATTGCTTCGTACGGAGGGTGATCTAACTCTTAGTATGTAAGAGTTATTTTTTATGATTAGCTTTTTATGTTGTGTGTACTATGGACTCTCATTGTCTGAAATAAAAGTATTTTATTTATTTATTTATTTATAATGTTATAATTCGTGGTCAAAATTTGCTGATGATATTAAGGAAAAAACAATGTATTGTATGAAAGTAAAAACACAGCAAATTTTGACCACGAATTATAACATTATAAATAAATAAATACCATCGTACAAAACATAAAACTATGCACTTTTTAAACACTTCCACGTTTATAGTACTAGTAAGGAGTGGAACTTGCTTCCGGCTTCTGTTTTCCCGGACCAGCACAATCTGGGAGTCTTCAAATCCAGAGTGAACCAGTTCCTTCTAAGCAAGCGTGCTCTATCTTAGACCACATCTTCACCTGTCTCAGGGGTGTTAATGGCCAAGCGTTTGGCTATTTCTTGTTAAAATAAAAAAAACTTTTATAGCCGTTCTTATAGAGGCATTAGAAATTGTACATTCTGTAATATTTCAACTCTCTTCCTATTCTAAGTTCATGAGATACAGCCCGCTGAGAGACAGCCTGTCAGTTGGTTCAGAGGCTCAGTCCGTTGGGCACCCTTCGGTACGGAACCCTAAATAGAAGACAAAAGAAACTCCAGTCTTAAGTCGTAATCCTACAAAAACAAAAGTTATTGTGTTGGGAAATCAAAGTGGGCATTTTATTTTGTGACTCGTAAATTCTGTAAATATTTCAACTTTCTACCTATTATAAGTTCAGGAGATACAGCCCGCTGAGAGACAGACTGTCAGTTGGTTTTAATAGTAGAGGCTCAGTCCGTTGGGCACCCTTCGGTACGGAACCCTAACAAGAAGACAAAAGAAACTTTAGTCTTCTTAATTCTACAAAAAACAAAAGTTATTGTGTTGGTAAATCAAAGCGGGCATATTATTTTATGACTCGTTTATACAAATAACGCAACATCGCATCAGACCATATCATTTAAAAACTATAAAAGAAAACTGAAGTTTTATTAACCTTCGAAGGATACATTTGGTTGAGCAGTGGTCTGTTTGTGGCTTTTGAGTATTTATTATGTACCTATAATATGTTTAAAAATTATATAAGTAGTATATAAAAGTCATATGTTTACCATAATAAAAGCTAAATCATGCTGTGTGATATTGTTCAGCATTATTTAGTTATTTATCAATTTAAGTAAACAATAAACTGTATTAATAACTGTATAAATTAAACTACCAGAGCAACGCACAAAACCAGAACATAAATGCCTGTAACGTTGTTGTCCCGCAGCGGGAATCAAACCAGTGCCACTTCCAAGTCATCAATTACACAAAACCCAATAACTTGATTTGCGTCAAAGTATGACAGCGATAAATTCTCAAAAACATCGATTCTTAAACCAGAACATAAAGTTGAAATACCAATCGAGTGGCTCATTCATGCCAAAGATTGTTATTTAAGAGAGCATACATAAACCTACCGACGTTAATGCTCACCGAAATCGGTACATGCAAACAAATTTACCGAAATTGTTCATTGAAAGACAAACCGAAATTACGACCGGTTGAGGCAGTCGGGGAAATTAAGTTACGGTTATAAAAATATGCGGTTATGTTTTTTAGTAATATTTCAGTACTACTGGTTGCTTATGTAATAGTATGATTGAATCGCAATAATTTGTAAATCAAGTCTATAATTTATAGTATTTGAGGGACGGTCAAAAGCCCTTACAAATGGAAGTAAAGCACCTTCGCTCGCATTAGTAGGTTGAAATGAAAATGAAATCGTTTATGTCCGAGTAAATTTACAATAGTGTCGATTCTGTTTTTCACTTTTCTAAACTTAACTAAATTTGGCAGCTTTAAAGTTATAGGTATCCTTGTAGGATGTAAAAGTTTTTTTTTATTTTAACAAGAAATAGCCAAACGCTTGGCCATTTCTTGTTAAAATAAAAAAAACTTTTATAGCCGTTCTTATAGAGGCATTAGAAATTGTACATTCTGTAATATTTCAACTCTCTTCCTATTCTAAGTTCATGAGATACAGCCCGCTGAGAGACAGCCTGTCAGTTGGTTCAGAGGCTCAGTCCGTTGGGCACCCTTCGGTACGGAACCCTAAATAGAAGACAAAAGAAACTCCAGTCTTAAGTCGTAATCCTACAAAAACAAAAGTTATTGTGTTGGGAAATCAAAGTGGGCATTTTATTTTGTGACTCGTAAATTCTGTAAATATTTCAACTTTCTACCTATTATAAGTTCAGGAGATACAGCCCGCTGAGAGACAGACTGTCAGTTGGTTTTAATAGTAGAGGCTCAGTCCGTTGGGCACCCTTCGGTACGGAACCCTAACAAGAAGACAAAAGAAACTTTAGTCTTCTTAATTCTACAAAAAACAAAAGTTATTGTGTTGGTAAATCAAAGCGGGCATATTATTTTATGACTCGTTTATACAAATAACGCAACATCGCATCAGACCATATCATTTAAAAACTATAAAAGAAAACTGAAGTTTTATTAACCTTCGAAGGATACATTTGGTTGAGCAGTGGTCTGTTTGTGGCTTTTGAGTATTTATTATGTACCTATAATATGTTTAAAAATTATATAAGTAGTATATAAAAGTCATATGTTTACCATAATAAAAGCTAAATCATGCTGTGTGATATTGTTCAGCATTATTTAGTTATTTATCAATTTAAGTAAACAATAAACTGTATTTTTTTATATTGTACTTATTTTAATACAGTAGTTTAAAAAGATATTTGAAAAAACCTTTTTATTTGGTAACCAACCTACTTTGACGAGTCATTGACGTCGATTCTGTAGTGCATTTTCCTAAACTAAACTTAATTTGAAATTCCTAAAAGTGATACTTTCAAGTGTAAATGACAAGGATACCTATAACTTTAAAGCTGCCAAATTTAGTTAAGTTTAGAAAAGTGAAAAACAGAATCGACACTATTGTAAATTTACTCGGACATAAACGATTTCATTTTCATTTCAACCTACTAATGCGAGCGAAGGTGCTTTACTTCCATTTGTAAGGGCTTTTGACCGTCCCTCAAATACTATAAATTATAGACTTGATTTACAAATTATTGCGATTCAATCATACTATTACATAAGCAACCAGTAGTACTGAAATAATACTAAAAAACATAACCGCATATTTTTATAACCGTAACTTAATTTCCCCGACTGCCTCAACCGGTCGTAATTTCGGTTTGTCTTTCAATGAACAATTTCGGTAAATTTGTTTGCATGTACCGATTTCGGTGAGCATTAACGTCGGTAGGTTTATGTATGCTCTCTTAAATAACAATCTTTGGCATGAATGAGCCACTCGATTGGTATTTCAACTTTATGTTCTGGTTTAAGAATCGATGTTTTTGAGAATTTATCGCTGTCATACTTTGACGCAAATCAAGTTATTGGGTTTTGTGTAATTGATGACTTGGAAGTGGCACTGGTTTGATTCCCGCTGCGGGACAACAACGTTACAGGCATTTATGTTCTGGTTTTGTGCGTTGCTCTGGTAGTTTAATTTAGTTCTTACCGTACAGGTATAAAAATAAATAAATAATGCGGGACGTAATCACACAGCATCATGTAGCCCCAAACAAAGCAGAGCTTGTATTATGGGAACCTCATGATTGATATACTACACATATATTTTTTTTTGTAAATACATACTTATCATACATAGGAAACACCCAGACCCGAGACAAATATCTACAGGACATGCAAACATTTGTCTTTGGGAATCGAACCTGCAGCCTTCTGCGTCTCAGGCGGACCTTCACTCACTGCGCCACAGAGGCCGTCAAATAATTCGTTCCTATAGAGGATATAATAAAAATATAGTAATGATCTCTGTGGCGTAGTGGGCGAAAGTCTGCCTGAGATGCAAAAGGTTGTAGGTTCGATTCCTGCTGCGGGACAAATGTTTGCATCTGCAGATATTTGTCTCGAGTGTGGATGTTTTCTATGTTTAAATGTATCTATTTACAAAGTCTATCTACGGACAACACAAGTTTCAATAACATACAGAACATTGGATTATTGTTGTGAAAAACAGATTGCCAAGTTTCAGCATATAAAATGAAAAAACAAGGTTTTTTTTCTAAGTATTTATGTAGTATATCAGAGATGTAGTTCCCATAATAAGCCTCAAGCTCTGGTTAGTTGTAGCCCCACTACATAATATTGTGTGATAGAACCAAAAAATTTTTTTTAAATCAGTCCCGTTAGGTGCTCGTTTGAGTTATTTTCATACAGCAGAACTAGCCACCGTAGCAATAGCTACCGGTATTGCACAAGTCTGACGACATTCAAATATTCTAAATATCATCAAAGTACTTAGTATCGATCGATTATTGATATACCCAAAGAATGATGTATTGTGTATTCTGTCCCACGCATCTTTAATCAGATGAAGTGCAAGAATTAGCTATCCATCATGCGACGATAATACTTGACAGGCTTTTTGATTATGTACACGATAAAACTTAGTTGCCAAGAAATGGGAGTATAGCAAGTAGGTACTAATTTGTCTGTTTTCATAAGAATGTTATTTGCGTATTTCGAGAGGTTTCGCATGGCGCCATATGAACGTTTGGTCCTAAAATGCGAATGATCTTCATTAGCTATCATAAGCATATCAGCATAAAACACCCGCCCGCGTGACCCTGAGCCCATCAGTGCAACCGGTGCCGACTGTCAGCATCGTTTATTTTTTGCGTTTTCCTTTGTAATTTCTTTTCCTAAATTTCAAAGTATTAAATCATTTCAACGCCAAAATATAACGTAAATTCTTAATTAACGTAATTAACGTATTTGGTGCTTGCATTGTGATATAAACACATAAATACGCGTCAAATAGCTAAGTCTCAGAAAAAGCAGGACAGAAAGATTTATGACAAGGGATGATTCAAAGATTCAAAATTGGGTAATATGACCCAGAGGGTTTTTGAGCCATTTTTTTAAACTGGGTCTATAGTAACCAGTATTGATTGAGCGGCTATTGCAGTTCACTGTTCGACGTTGGCCTGCTGGACATTCCCCTTATGAGTTCTATTTCACCCTGTCCTCACCTCGATGCAATGAGAATGTTTGGTCCTCCCGAGCTTTGTTCCAACCAAACTATCGACACCAAAAAGTTTCACTATAGTTTGACGGCTACCGGCCACTCGTTAGGTATATGCGCGGCGCGGGGAGGGACGTATATGTCAGATACACATGAGATAAATATCCGGAGATGTATCGTGCGTTTTCTCGTGATATCAAGGACCTGAATTATCAAAGTATTTAATTTTAAAGTGACTGAATACATATTTATGTATAAATCATCTGCCTGATGATAATAAGCTTTAAAATAATGTAAATCGATGTCGTTAGATCTGTCCGACGATATCTATACTCCTGAGGGTCTACTACAATTCACCGAAGTACGAAATTTCGTGTTTCGTTTCATGCGATTGATCGAATTTTATACTGTCAATTCCAATAGTTCAGTCGTATGTTTTGTGAAATAGGGTGCGCAATGTTTTGACTGTCACACATTACGAACTTTATGCTGAAATCTTGGTTTATTTGTTCGATTATCGAGTACCAATCGCAAGAAACGAAACACGCAATTTCGTACTTCGTTGAATTAGAGTAGACCCCCTGCTCTTTTTTCTTCCGCCCCCACCTCGCCACACTTTCCTAAGGCGCGGTGCAGTGGTTTCGGTCAATCTATAGTTCGGTTAACCGAACTTTAATACATATATTGGAATAATTCATTCTAATTACGTCAACCTACAAATAAGTAGGTCCTTTGCAGTTATCCATTATTGACGGCCTCTGAGGCGCAGTGGGCTAAGGTCCGCCTGAGACGCAGAGGGTTGCGGGTTCGATTCCCGCTGCGGGACAAATGTTTGCATGTTCTGTAGATATTTGTCTCGGGTCTGGGTGTTTCTATGTATGATATGTATATATTTACAAAAAAATATATATATGTGTAGTATATCAATCATGTGGTTCCCATAATACAAGCTCTGCTTAGTTTGGGGCTACATGATGCTGTGTGATTAAGTCCCGGATTATTTATTTATTTATTTATTATTACCTACTTACGTGTAGTTTTCGTATATCACTAATTCTCATGAATAATATAATTGGTTTTCAGGGTTCCGTACCCAAATGGTAAAAAAAGGACCCGTCTGTCCGTCCGTCTGTCTGTCATCAGGCTGTATAACGAACCGTGATAGCTATAGACAGTTGAAATTTTCACAGATGATGTAATTCTGTTGCCGCTGTAACAACTAATACTAAAAACATAATAAAACAAATTAATATTGAAGTGGAACTCCCATACAACGGTACGGAACCCTTCGTACACGAGTCCGACTCGCACTTGGCTGGTTTTTTAATATATATTTACTTCCTTAGCTTTACTTAAACTGAACTTGTTTTTATTTATTGCTCTTTAAATCTATAACAATTTTACTTTAAACAGGGCATTGCGTCCACGGAAAGTGTCACAAGGACCATTCCTTGGTCACCTGCTGGGCTTATTTATAAACTAAATAACGAGATGTCTAAGAAAGCTATGCATTGTTGTGGTACCGCACCTTGTTTAAGATTGCGTTTCAAGTAAACTAACAGAATTGTGTTTATTGGCTGAGTAATTGTTATTGGAAATTGTAGTTTTGCTGTGCCTGCGTTTCTGTTTTTGTTTCTGTTTCTAAATAAATAATAAAAAAGAGTTCTCGCAGTTATATATGAATATCAAACACATAATACGGCGGGTGGTTACGTGTAGATCTATCTTGATGGGACTTTCACTGTCAACAAACTTAGAACAAACATACTCACACACAAACAAACTTTGCATTCATAATATAAGTGTGCAGAAAGATTTTTGAAAGTATTCTTATCACATAAAACAGATTTTTGGCCCTAGTAGTTAGTAGGGCCAATACCTTCGTTACAAGACACGGCCTCAAAAAATCGTGAGCCACTTAAAAACAATCACTCCATTAGTGTCTTTTTAGAGGCAATCATATACAATTTATCGAAAATTGGGACATTTATCGTTTACTTGACAACATTTTGATCAATAAGCTGAATATATTGATATCTGGTATTTTGTAAGTCTATTTTACCTGGAGGTACGATTATGACTGACAGTTTGAGGACAGATAAATAGTGCAAAATTGAGAACAGTTTAGCATAGCAAACAGTGAGAAATCCAAAAGGTCCTTGCAAAGTTGATGGTGCGTTACATTCCTTATGTTAGGAAACTGAAGCGTTTCGCTGCAACTTTCATCCTTAGAACTGCTAAGGAATGGAATGCTCTTCCGGGGTCAGTGTTTCCTGATCACTACGACTTAGGGGTCTTCAAGCGAAGGGTAAATAGGTACATTCTAGCTATTCAAGCGTGCTACATCTTCGACCGCATCATCACTTACCAACAGGTGAGATGGCGGTCAAACTGTAAAAAAAAAAAAAACTACGTTTGTTACTTTACCACTAAACGATAGAGATAGGTAAAGGCTGATTCGGTGTAGGAACACTGATGACCTTCGTCTTTTTGTTGTTTGTTATATGCCTTTTTTATATGCCGAAGCTGATGAAAACTGGTCTCCGCCACCCATGGACAGCTGCATCACCAGAAGCGATACTGAGGTGCTGTCTCCTTAAGCTGATAAAATACCCGCCTTACCTATCTTTATATTATTACTAACACACCTCTGAGTTGCCGATGCGATTAGTTCCGTGATCCATCAGCCAGTCCAAGCGTTAGATGAGCTAAGTTATACAAAATCGAAATCATCTTTCAACAGAAAAGTCGGCAGGTCTGAGCCACAACATTTGCGAGATTGCAGTTCCCAAGAACACATTTCCAAGTTTTCTTTACAATGGAAGTGCAATCGTTACAGCAATTTTCGAAGATTGTTCGGATATAGTCCACACGTGAACAGCACTGCTGTAATAGTCTACAATCAAATGAGTCGTGTGTGCTGTCGCGGCACCATTGTGTTTACTGCAGGGCGCGTGATCTTAGATTTGGACGCCCCACTTCTAAGGTATGCAATGGTGAGATCCATAAACGAATGGAGAAGGCAAAGTTGTTTATCAAATAAATTGCATATTATTAGATTCAAAATATGTATTGGATAAAGTTGCCATAGCTAATTCTTTCCGGCCAGTCCTGTTAGTTATATAAGTATGCTAAGTAATGTATTTAGGTATGCATGTATTGTTTAAATGCATAAGGCATTCGTAATTTTCTACAGATATTTTCTTATTGTTAAATCGCTATCAAGCTCGTCAATCATTTTATCTACCCATTTTAACATTATAAGGTATTTACACCCCCATTTAAAAAAAAAAAAAATATGTTTGCATCACGTGTTCAACGGTGAAAGGATATATTGTGAGTAAACCCGCAGCTTAGTCAGCTTCACATGTCTTTCCTGTGTGGGTAAGGCCGGCTTGGCTGAGAGATGATAAGGATAGTTGATGATAGATGCTGAGTAAGGCTTCTCAATCTAATCACGTTCCAGGCTATACAGCATCCCGGTCAGTTAGTGAGTTCCCAATTGATGGTGTATAAATTATCTAGAATATGCTAAGGAATAAGTTATACATCCTATTTGGGGATATAATTATCATTAGTAATTCATTTTATAAGATAATTTGAAATTGATAAATATTTGATCACGCTAGTCGGTTAAAATCAGGAACTTATTCTAAAACGAAACCAAGGAAGCGCGAACATGAATGAGATATCACCGTTTCACTAAATAGAAATACAATTGTTAAGACAGATTCACACGATGCGTGTAATTGGCACCAGTAACGCGCACGAATGATTTATCTTACAATGGGAATGTAGCGTAGGATTTATTTTTCATTTTATCAAATCCTGTATCTAGTCTTTGAAATATCATTTTTATAAAAAAACTTATTAGAATTTATATAATTCACACTCACAGTACGTCTAGTCTACCAGTTTAAAGTCGCTCAGCGAGCTATGGAACGAACCTTGCTTGGAGTTTCTCTGAAGGATAGAATCCGCAAGGAGACTATCCGACATAGAACTAAAGTTGTCGACATAGATCAGAGAATAAGCAAGCAGAAGTGGCAGTGGGCTGGCCATATCTGCCGAAGAACCGATAACCGTTGGGGTAAACGAGTTCTTGAGTGGAGACCGCGGCTCAGCAAACGTAGTATAGTAGAACGCCCTCCGGCCAGGTGGAGTGACGATTTGAGTAAGGCTGCTGGTAGAACCTTGATGCGTTCATCACAGGTGCTCAAGCTCAGAACAGGGTGCAATGGCGCTCACTAGGGGCCTATGTCCAGCAGTGGACTGCTATAGGCTGATGATGATGATGATACCTTTTCAAGTTCTTTGGGTAAGAACCTACTTTTGTATTTTTCAAGCATTACACATTATTTTTCTAAGATAGTGTGAAAAAAGTATAGGTATTAGAGTCTCAGTGCTAAGCGTGATACTGTCATTGTGTGCCTTTTTGATAGGACAATTATCTAGTCTCTCTTGACCGAAAATTTGAATCTAATAACCAAAAGACTCTTAGTAGATTCTAATGTCTGATCTTCGCGAACATAATTTAAAAATTGTTTTAGTCAAAATGATCGGGTATTTACTTCATTTTCTCCGTCTCTCATTCATCATTCATCGTTCGTAGTTCCACGTCTCGTGCACCGGAACCGATCAAATTTTCTCCGGTACATATTTCATAACACATTTGTCAAAACCAATGACTTTGTAATTACTCATCACAGCAAATTGATATTACAGCCAGAAATAATATTAGAAAGTGTGTTCATATGAGACCGTCTGAGAAATGATTGTAAACATTCACATGAGACCTACAAAAAACGCAACCGATCAGTTTAGAAAGACTTCTATGGAAAAAACTAATTATGGGTCATATAAACTCAAATGATATCTAAATATACAAACTTCTTTTGCCGTACCTACTTATATCTCACATGAGCTCAAAATCAGAACAACCGATTAGATTTTTTTAAATTTTGTTTGCTCAGTCATTCAATTTGTTTGGTTTAGGACAAAAAAAAATTACTAAAACTAAAAATTAAAAAAAAATCAATTTGGTAATTTTCTATGGGATTTATGTATGATCTCTAGAATGTGAATAGGACATCGTCTATCGGGTCAGCCAGTAACAGATAAATAAGCTATTTACAAGAATAATGTCTTTATTTTAATCAAATAATTATCAGAAACTGTCGGTTAGCTAAACTAGAAATAAATAGAGAAAGTTCCCCGTTTTCAACCAATTCTGATACAATTATACGCATGGGATCCATATAGATACAAATCTATAAATATAATATGACAGTAGTAATAACAATGAAATAGATAATACGGTAACCGACACGGTAGTAGATACGAATCAGTTTAGTTCATTCATCACTTGCAACTTCGGTGGGATTTGATAGTATCGGCAACGCTTAAGCTATTAATACTGGCGTTTGTATGATCTGTATGAGGTCAGTAATGATTGAGAGCTTTGTAAAGATGCGCCTCTCTTTCTCTTAGATTCCCACTTTGCTTTATAGATGTGGGGTGTAATGGGTTCTAACTATAACCTTCGGAACTCAGACCAAGATCACCTGCTCGTGGTGCAACCCTATCAACTAACAAACGAGGCTCTAGCAGCCGTCTGATTGCTGCATAGCGCAGCCAAACACTGACAATGCTAAATTGTCTGACCACTGCCGGACAGCAGCGTCGGTGGTACGTATGTGAAGCTCACTTGCAATTTAAGATTCAATATTATCGGCAACCCTTAAGCTATTAATACTGGCGTTTTTATGATCTGTATGAGGTCAGTAATGTTTGAGAGCTCTGTGAAGATGCACCTCTCTTTCTCTTAGTTTCCCACTTTGCTTTATAGATGTGGGGTGTAATGGGTTCCAACTATCACCTTCGGAGCTCAGGCCAAGATCACCTGCTCGTGGTGCAATCCTATCAACTAACAAACGAGGCTCTAGCAGCCGGCTGCTTGCTGCATAGCGCAGCCAAACACTGACAATGCTAAATTGTCTGACCACTGCCGGGCAGCAGCGTCGATGGTACTTGAAGCTCACTTGCAACTTCGGTGGGATTCAATATTATCGGCAACGCTTAAGCTATTAATACTGGCGTTTTTATGATCAGTATGAGGTCAGTAATGATTGAGAGCTTTGTGAGATTTGTGAAGATGCACCACTCTTTCTTTTAGATTCCCACTTTGCTTTATAGATCAGAACTCAGGCCAACCTCACCTGCTCGTGGTGCAGCCTGCCAAATTACAAATGAGGCTCTGGTAGCCGGCTGATTGCGGCATAGCTCAGCCAAACACTGATACAGCTAAATTTTCTGACTGCATCTGGGCAAAAGCGTCGGTTGTGCGAGAAGCTGTGTCCTTCAATCCCCAGCCCGCGTCTAACGTGGGGGTTATAGGCATATCCCCCTTCTTATAGGAAAGGCCTATGTCCAGCAGTGGACAGTGTTGGTGTTGTTGTTGTTTATAGACGACCCCTGTGACGCAGTGGGCAAAGGCCTGCCTGACGCGGAAGGTCGTGCAAGACATAATATGTTTGTATGATTTGTAAATATTTGTCTCGGGTTTGAATGTTTACTATGTATCATCATTATCATAATTTTCAGCCAGTATCTGTCCACTGCTAGAAATAGGTCTCTACTATGTACCCATAATAAAAAAATATATATGTAGTGGTATACAACGACCTCTGTGGCGCAGTGGGCGAAGGTCCGCTTGGGACGCAGAAAGTTGCGGGCTCGATTCCCACCGCGGGACAAATGTTTGCATGTTCTGCAGATATTAGCCTCAATTGTATTTTTTCTGTATGACATTTACGATATATATATTTAGAAAAAAAAATGTATACATGTAATTTATCAATCATGGTGGTTCCCATAACACAAGCTCTGCTTAGTTTGGGGCTACATGATTCTGTGTGATAGTCCATCATTATTTATTATTATTATTTATACCAGTCATGTGGTTCCCATAACACAAGCTGTGCTTAGTTTGGGGCTAGATGATGCTGTTTGATAATTGATAATAATTGATTCCTGGTATCTTTAGTTTTTCTTACTTTTGAATCAAGTTTATTCCTATCACGAATGCTGATGGATAACGTATCGTCATTCTTTGTAAATTTTTCAAAATCTTGAAATTAGTCGTTTGTAATGAGATTATTCTTGAAATGCTAAGCTCGAATACCTTTTGCAAAGTCAATAGTTTTTTATTTTGATTTTCAGAGTTACAGTGAGTTGAGGGCACAATAGTAGAATATTACATTAATGCTACATGAATTTAGTTTGAAAAGCCTTCTAAAATCCAGTTAATTTATTATTCTAAACAGCTCTCATATGGGTGCATCTGTATGCACCCTCCCGGAAAGGGTTGGTTCACATAAATTCGTTTTTATTACAAAGGCTTCATCCTTGACAATAAAACAAGTTAATCAGTCAAATGCGTGATTCATTTTGATTAAAACTCACTCAGTGAACTTGATTTGCGTTTGATACAGGTGGATTGCGCAGCTGCTTAGTTACATGTATTGTTATCATCTGTCATATTTTAAGACATAATAAAAATACTTATTCAAGTCTCTTTATGTCTTCAAGTTTATAACAACAGCCATGCCCATAATCCCCACGCTAGGCTTGCGGGTTGGGGATCGAATACCTCTCGCACCGTTGACGCTGCTGCCCGTTGGAGGTCAGGGAATTTGGCTGTGCCGGAGTTAGGCTGCGCTATGCCACCATCAGCCGGCCGCCACGCCGAGCCCCGTTTAATAGTTAGCAGGGTGCAACACGGGCATGTGAGGTTGTCTTGAATTCCAAAGGTGGCAGTTAGGATCCCTAATACCCCGTTATTTGTACGAGGAGATTGAAATTTGGCATAAGGCGTTTCATTTAGAATGATTGTAAATTTTAATATGGTAACATCAATTTCGCAAAGGAGATTTACCTCAATGCAATAACAAGGATGAAACTAACGGGATAAATTACTCAAATTTTAAAGTTAATCCACGTCTTGTCGACACTGTCGTCGTGTTTATGACTATGTACGATTCGTGCTCGCAATCCTTGTTGCTAAATCCATCGATCTTAAGCGGAATGTATACTAGTTGATTCTGCTGGCGTGGGAGCAACGTCACCATAAAACATTATTGTGGGACACCGGTACCGCCCGGGATCATGATTGAATTTTATAGTGTGCTTAGTGCTTTACTTGGACGCTGCTTTTCATATTTCATGGCAAAATATTACGACTATTGTTGCAGTTCGTTATTTGGTAATCGGATTGTAGCTTGTAGGGCATCGTAAAATCTAGCTGTATATTAGATTCTTAAGTTTATTTATTGAAACAATGCATAAAATAATAATATGACGCTCGCTATTTTTGTGGTAGCTTAAGAGATAAGTAACATTAATGTATTATCAAAATAGGGACAAATACGCATGACAATAGTCATGCGTATTGAATATTCTGTAAATAAAAAGGAAATAGGGTTACCAATATATTAATTTATGATATTATCATTACTAGTCACTCAACAAAAAAATATTTAAAAATAGGGCAGTTAGCCAATCGTTTTTCACACTTATCTGACATTTGCAACTCAGCTCAACACAAATGACCACATCGAGTTTTTACTATTCGCATTGGCACATCTCCCAATAAAATCGACGCCATAAACGTACCCCCTGGGACAGATAAAACACCATACCGCCCGAATGATGTCACTATAATATGCATAGAGTCCGCATTATTTGAGGTTTACTACCAAATTGCAGTAAATAGCGAACTGTTGTACCTTCGACTGACAATCTGGTCCTGGAGGGCTGGGATTTCGTTTTTACGTGCTCCTGAATAATATATTAACTCTGAGGGTAGGATTTATGAAGGGTGGCAAGGGTTTTAATCTTGCGAAACGACCATAACAAGACGTATGGGCAAATTACTGAATCCGTTATTAGCCTCGAGCGATTAAATGGCTACTTGAGTTTTGGTAGAACCCTTTTAATATTTTAATTTAATAGATCAAATGGTTGGATTTGGGTTGCGATTTGCATGCGTTAGCTAAAATGTGTTTTATGGACGATTAGGTAAAGTGTTAGTGGTTTTCGCACATCTATATTAATGTGCTCCTGAGGTTCAGTCTTGTTTAATAGGTACCCAAAGCTTTAGAATGGTTTGTTGAACATTAGTGCGGTATATCATATCCTAAAGTAACTTCATAATTATCATAATCATAAATATTGTTGTTTTTTGAGATTTCCAGACATGACTTTTGAAATTCACACTAGATGAGTGACCGGATTAAAATAAAAATGTTTATTAATTTTATTACCTACTGTAGTCATAAAAGGCGTTGACACGATAGAAAGATTAATTAATTTTATGGCGCAAAAATCCTTGAATTATGCAAAATCCAGATTATAAATTATATGCAGCAATTAACCAACCGCATCACTGGAATTTTATAATATAATTTATGACAAATCTTCGCGTACTAGATTCGGTAACAATATATTATACTAGAGTTTTTATGTTACGAAGTCACTTTATGCTTTCGGATAAAATGTATCAAAACATTTACGAAGAGTAGGTACGTAAGAAAAAGTTGATAATTGTATCTGTCTATATTAAAACTTATTTGAATTTTTGCTATGGTATGTTTCTAGTGCCCACCAAGAATGAATGTTCCCGTCTAGCTGCTAATTGATTTCAATGGAAATGTTGCAAGAGCCGCCTTTCAAACTTGACTATCCACGACCACTCCGATGAGGGTCCGCCAAAGAAGATGAAGAATTTTATTGTCAAAGGTTTATTTTTGTAAGCTTGCATAACTTTTATACAACGACGTAAAAATGTCCCTTACGTTGAAATATCGGCTAAATTGACAACCATATGATAAGCTATCGTAAAGTGTACAACAACAAAACGTTTTGCAGTAAAACTTACGATAATAATGCCATCTAACCCTTTTAACAAGACAAAATACTGCAGAAAAAGCAATAAAGATTTGCTTTTAGAAGATTGTTTTTGAAAAATATTTATTACCGTGATATAAAACAAGGAATTTAAAACGTTCCATCCATAAGATGCATGCATAAAAAATGTGTGATGGAATAAAGAGAAGTATAGGTGAATCTACTGCATACTTTCGTGTACTTATTCAATTCGTGGACAACGAGGGTGACTGCACTTTTGATAATCTATCTTAAAGTTTTTAACTGTATATTGTAATTTGTCCCTGATATATATAAAAAAAACAATATTAGTATATTTTTTAAAGGCATTTCTGCTTTGTATTTAAAATGTTACTACAATATGTATGAAGTTTAAAGTTTTGAGAATAATAGATTTCGCATTGTGGGATTAAACCTGTTTTATAGCTAACGAGGTGACCCACACGCTAATTCGTTGGTGTGTATGATTACTTAATTACGGTTATTTTACGTGGAACCCTAAATATGTACCTACGGAATAAAAAAAGGCCTACAAGTGAAAGTCCCTGATAAGATTTTTTCATGCAACTTTTTTTTTCTTTTCACGTTGAAACTTTGATGACGTGTTAGGAATCAAATCATTTTTGACTATTAAAATATATGGCAAGTTTTTTTTGTGTGAAATAGTGGTTTTTATTCACATAAATAAATAAATGACGCGAGCTTGATGTTATCAGTTCTTATCGGTATCCAAGTCAAGCTTAAACGGCACATTGATAAAGCTATTATCGGCATCGCATTTACTAATTATTTTTATATGCGTCCTAAACTGTTATGACATCTTTAAGCAACTTTCACGTGGCTCATCTCAGGAATTTCGAAACGTAGATCACATTACGATACGATTCAAGTACGCTAGTGTAAATACCAATAAAAGAACATTATAATTACGATAGCATCTCGCGCCCAATGTTTGGGCTTTATATCGGCGTGATCTCTTAGACAATGTCCACCGACGCTCAACCCACGCGTGGGCACGCCCCTATACGACCTCACATTGTTTTTATGTATCCAAATCTTACCATCGATGAGCTTTGAATAACCAACTTGATAGTCTTGAACCGCTACACGAAACTTGAAACGGTCCAAACTCAAATTACTCCATGAATGGGACTTTGGAGACGGAACGACCAGGTTTATGGGGCGTCTGTAATGGCGACATCACCAATTACGGAGACAATATCGATACAGAAATATTTAAACCTTTTGTGAAATAAAATTGTTACGAGAGCTGTTTGTTTCTACGATTTCATTTGATGGAATTCATCCAAGAGATTCCATGCATTAAAGTTATGGTAAAATTATGTGATCGCCTGTTTGCACCAACTCAACATATTTCGGCATCCCTTTGTGTTTTTTGATGACCAATTTAAAGAAACAGAGCGCATTGAGTTAACTTTCACGGGGTTTTGTATTACAAAATAGTATGGAGTTCGCAAGCAGATTTACAAAAAGCGGAATTAATATCGGGATCATTTCGCATTCGACTCGTGCGCAAAAAGGGCTCCCAATTATGCGCAAACGCAGCGTCCACTTAAACCCGTACATTGGCTTCTTTATCGTATTAAAGGATTGCAAAAATACATATACGTCTTTAAAAAATATTTACGACGTCACATGAAAAACTATGGAAAAATTATTCGAGTTTGTATACGTTTGATATTTTAACATTCTCGTCCCTAACGTCAAACGAAAGTTACTCCATATGTCATTGTGTCAAGCGAAGTCGATGCATAATGCATTGTTTCCATTACACTACGAATTTTAACATAAACCTGATGTTAACGTTTTCTTCCATGAATAAAATACGTTTTTTTAGCCGGCCGGCGAGTCAGGCTAAGACGGGCATAAGCGGGTCTTGATACCTTTACTTTTTGCTTCAGACCCACATACGATAAAAGATACTTGTAATGCGTACGAGAGTAGCTCTTATTTGAATCTTATCAGAATAAGGATCTTGGTGCTTATAGTTTTTTAATATATTAATAGTAGGAGGTCTACTTATCTACTATCTTTTATTACATACTAGTGACCCGCCCCGGCCTCGCACGGGTGCTAGTTACACAAATAAACCTTCTTCTTGAATCATTCTATCTATTAGAAAAACCGCATCAAAATCCGTTGCGTAGTTTGAAAGATCTAAGCATATAAAGGGACAGACAGACAGCGGTAAGCGGCTTTGTATAATACTTAGTGAAGCAATCTAATTTTATTTTCATTCATTCTGTTTTCTGATTTCACTTGTTCTTGCAAATCATTTGACATTACTCTTGCTTCACACATAGTAAAAGCTAACAAAATAAGGTTAATATCTTTAGCGACATTCCAGTGTCATTTACAGCTAACTGTATTGAACATTCGCTCTGTTTACAAATCACAAACCTGCTTAAGTCCAAAATAATGGACAAGCATAGCGTTGAGTGAGTTATAAAACAAAATACCCTCGATACCAAATATAGTCTGATTTAAAACATTAATTTTTATGGTGCTTGAAGACAGAACAAGCACATAGTCTACCTATTGTTAAGTGGTAACCATTACCTATCGCAAAGCATTGCATCGTAGATCACGTTTTTTAGGAACGTGCTCTACGATGCAACACCCTGCGTCCATCAACTTGTGCCTATAATTTCACCGGCACCCACACCCTTCAAACCGAAACACAGCATAGCTGCTTCACGGCAGAATTAAGCTTAAGGCTTAATTATTGACGACCTCTGTGGCGCAGTGGGCGAAGGTCCGCCTGAGACGCAGAAGTTAGCGGGTTCGATTCCCGCCGCGGGACAAATGTTTGCATGTTCTGTTGATATTTGTCTCGGGTCTGGGTGTTTTCTATGTATGATATGTATGTATTTACAAAATATATATATATATATATATTTTATAGTATATCAATCATATGGTTCCCATAACACAAGCTCTGCTTATTTTGGGGCTACATAATGCTGTGTGATAGTCTAGCATTATTTATTTATTTATTTATAAATATATTGAACATATTCTTAAAAATAAAGCTTTATTCGGTCGACAATGTAAAATAATAATATTTTAGTAAGCGGTTTAAACACTAACATAACAAAAATTTATAATAAAAATGTTGGTCACTATCACATTGAAAATCGTCACAAAAAATATTTAACGAATTTATGCTAATAAAATTTGATTTATGGGATAAAATTGAATACCTTGAATTTTTTTATTGAAGTAAAAGGTAAAATAATTAAAATTAAAATTGATATAATTAAAGCAATAACCCCCCCTAATTTATTTTGAATTAAATTTATCGTATCATTTGCGATCAGCTCTGTTCAAGGAGTTTAATCAGATCTTAGTAGTAATTCCAAGGCTCTGTTAAATATTAATTACAACACCAATATTAAAACGCTATGCTTATCTCTCTTCTCATTAGGTCTCTCTTCTCTCTCGTTGCTTCACTAAATATGACTACTGACGACATAGACTTCAAAGTACTTCTTGTACAAATAGTGTGATTTGCTATTCCGTAGGTAGAAGCGTGTTCGTGTTTGATATTTGTGTTGTCCAAGACAAACTGAGCGTGCCTCTCTCCATCCTCGACCGCATCCGTACAATAATGAAGGCATTATCTTCAAGTCAACTTGAAAATTGATTCTTCGCTTTTCGGTTTAGTCATTGTTTTACTGGCTTTGGTTTTGATATCTATATATAATATGAATCAGCTTGATTTTGCTCATTATAAGTAAAAAAAAAACTAAACTTAGCATTGGGTAAAATTTACAGGTAAACGTATTTTTTATTATTTCTATTTTATTTCCTTCGGAAAACAAATAGTACTCTTAGCTTATTATAAACATCAGATTACGCGAGTAAGTAAACCCTTAATTACTCGCGCGGGGTGCTTTACAACCCGGTTTACGAGTTAGAAAAAATCTTCCAAATACATACAAAATCAAAGTTATGTTATGTGACTAGCCTTGCAGCTAGAACTAGAAGTGCATAATAAATAGAACCTTCCAACACTACTCACAACGTAGCTTTATCCCTCTGAAACTGGTTGCAAGTCACTACTTGCAAGTAGTTCCCAAAATCATAACAAAACATACATTTGGAGCATAATTTTGTACGGATGCGAGACGTGGACAATGACTCAGAGAGACGGAGAGATTTTGGAAGCATTGGAAATGTGGTGCTGGAGAGTTATGAAAAGAATAAGCTGAACAGATAAAGTTACTAATAAATAAGTTTTGAGTAGAGTCGCCGAAGAGAGTTATTATGTAAAAAAATATGGCAAAAAAGAAAAGTAAAGATGTTTTGACACGACATTACGCAGCATCATAGAGGAAAAAGTAGAAGAAATGAGAGGTAACGAAGACCAACGATAAATGATATGAGCCATATTAAAGAGAAGGTAGGTGTCATATCGTATAGGGAAGTAAAGGAGGCTGCTTTGGAAAGAGGCAGATAGAAGGAGCTGCATCAGCTGTGCCGATAAGAGCACAGCTCTTAAATAAATGATATCATCATAGGATTGGTTTTGAAATCGGTTGTTTAGCCTAACTTCAAAGGGCCAAAGATCCGTTTTGATTTGACGATTGTAGCACTATCAAATTTTACCCCCTACGCGCAAACAACTAGCACCAAATTGTTTTTAACCTTTATCGTCCCACTGCTGGGCAAAGGTCTCCCCCATAGACTTCATACATCTCTGTCCCGAGCTACCTCCCACCACTCCCTTTTCAAGGCACCGAGCTCGTCCCGCCAACGCATCCGCGGCTGACCCTGACGCCGCTGGCCCTCAGGTGTCCAGGCTGTCTTGATGGTCGCACACTTAATAGAAGCCATCCGGCTGACGTGTCCCGCCCAATCCCATTTGAGCCTGGCAGCCTGATCTCCAACATTGGCAACACCGGTCAAGGAAGGCAGTGTGGTGTTACGCACTCGATCGGTTCTTTTCAAACCGAGAATGCTACGTTCCATGGCTCTCTGACAGACTTTCAGTTTGGACTTCTGCGCTTCAGTCAGTGACCATGTCTGCACACCGTAGTAACACTTAATACAAATCATCATTACTAACACACTTTTACATCATTAATATTTTACACTGCTTTTTGTAATTAGCAGTAGTAATATTTCCATACTCTCAATGTTTAATTCCAAAATAAAAACGTATGGCATGGGTTTCACGGCCATTGGTAATGAATAGCTATGTAATTACATAATTACTGTTCAGACGATTTATGAACATAGTCATCAAAACAAAATATTCTTGCCTGCTTGCTTCGTGTTTGTGCACAAATAATATTATCTAATTAACTAGTGGTAAATCATTATTACCAGAGCCTATAGCCAGCCTATAGCAGCCCATTGTTAAAGGCTGATGATGATGATGGTGTAAAACTGATTCGAGTGGTCTTACTGTTGTAAGTTGTGTATGGATTAAGTAATCTGAAATAAAATACTTTATTAAATACTGAATTAAAATACTTTATTATTGAAATAAGGATCTTGTTGAAGGAGTATTTGAATACCTATGAATTTTAATATTAAAATTATCTTTTTAAATTTCGATTTACAAAGCATTATTAAATTTTAATTGATATCTGCTATATATAGCAAATATATCTATATATATAAAAATGAAACCCGTTTTCCTTGGTCACGGCATCGCGCGTGAATGGCTGGACCGATTTCACTAATTCTTTTTTTGTTGTATTTGTTATTATTAGGAGAAGGTTCTTACGGAAAAAAATATTAAGAAAATCTCACAGAAATATTGAAAAATATACATTTAATCATTGCTACGCTAAGGCGGTACGAAGTTCGCCGGGTCAGCTAGTGTATAATTAAAATAGAGAAAATAAACAATGTTAGACTATCTATATATAACGATATACTATCACACAGCATCATGTAGCATTAAACTAAGCAGAGCTTGTATTATGGGAACCACATGAGTGATAAGATACATAGATACTTTTTTTTGTAAATATATACATAGAAACACCCACGCCCGAAACAAATATTTGCAGAACGTACAAAAATTTGTCCCTCGGCGGTAATCGAACCCGCAACCTTCTGCGTCTCAGGCGGGCCTCCGCCCAAAGGTTGTGTTAATTTTGCATACTTTTTATCTAAAACCAAGCTATACTAATAATTATTGCTGCTGCTAGACTAAAAGTCAAAACACATAATACACATCTAAATAAGAAAGTAATAGAGTTGATTTTACCTAAAACTACATTAGAAGTGAAACAGTCTACTAGCGGAAAGGAAAACCCTGCCTGGAGCGATTTGCAGACCACCAGCGCGCTACTAGACAAGCCGCGACATCATAATTACTGTTGGCTACTTTGCTATCTCGTACATGATCCACAGCAAATACGTAACAGTATCATAGTACCATTAAAATTTTGTAAAATTGTACCTACAACAACGATAGCGGCAAGGCGTGAGAAGGACTAGACCTACCCGTCGAGATAAAGTTCTTGACTAGTTTGGCGGGTAGAGCAATCCTAGCCGAACATTTTGGCACCATCATTTAGTCTGAATAAGCATAACATTATGGATAGGAAGAAACCATGTAAAAATTTATTTGAAATATATATATTAGATATTTTGATATCGAAGATCTACAAGTTTTATCTCGTGCAGTGTACGTACACGCTTGGCTGTTCTATCGCTATTGAATCTAATATTATGGCGATATTGATATTTAGTCTCCTAAGCACATGTAGTTCAATAATTTAAATTGTAATTAGTTTGATATAAACATTTTTGAGTGTTTACGTCAAATTAAAATAATTAAGGCGACTATACATTTCAAACCTCCCTCTCGCTCGCACAATTAAACATTTTAGAAGATATTAAATCACTGAATGTAGTTATGCAAAATAACAATACAAAGGTTCAGCAAGGATATCATGTTCAATCCAACACGTTTTCCTACCAAAAAATTCGTACCAAAATTGATCACATTGGTACAAGATTTTTGGTAAGAAAACGTGATAGAATGAAAATGATATTCTTGCTGAACCTTTGAATTATTATTCTCTAGAATGTGAAGGTTTGCTATTTTGCATAACTATAGTCAGTGATTTTATATCTTCAACAATGTTGAATAGTGCGAGCGAGAGAGAGTTTTGAAATGTATAGTCGCCTAAAAATTGTAGATCAAAATGTAGATTTTATTCTTTCAGTTTTTAGCTACTTAAAAATTTTACTCTAGTAAATAATAACTCAAGTAACATATAGGTAATGTCAAACTAAGGATTTACAACGTGCCAAACCGGACCTAGTAAGCTGAACTACTGATGTTAATATTGATGCCAATCTCACCTTCCCACTGTATAATAAATTGTGTACACTTGATTATACATCGCTGACGTTTCAATTTGATAGTTTCCTTATCACTTTTATATTATTGATCGATTCACTGATGTCTATCTCGATCTAGGGTATAAATTACCTGGGGTATTGTCAAAGGAAGTGCATCGGTTATTGTTAGCGTCGCTTTGCGTTTTATCTCTGTTTTGCGATCGCGATTCAGCCGCGCCGGAGCTGCAATTTATCTCAGCTTTCGTTTTGATAGTCTGCTTTTATTGTTGGAAATTGTTTGGTGAATTGACGGATCTCTTGACCTTTAGTTGAGAGACAAGTGAGGTGATTTTTTGATCCCGTAAGGCAATGTTTCAAAAGATGCTATCGATTTGAATGATTTGAAATGTTCACCTGCGCGCTGCGCTATCAGAACAATCATCATTGTCATCATCTTCAGTCTGTATCAGCCAAATACTGAACATGGCCTCTCCCAGAAAAGGCCAATGAGATAAATATAAATATTCCAATCAAAACAATCATCATCATCATCATCATCGTCATTAGCCTGTATCAGTCCACTGCTGGACATAGGCCTCTCCTAATGAACACCATAGCTCCTTCTCCTCACCGCGATGACTTCTACCAGTAGTCTTTCGCAAATCGCCATTCCACCTGGCTGGAGGGCGTCCTACACTACGTTTGCTGAGCCACGGTCTCCACTCAAGAACTCGTTTACCCCAACTGTTATCGGTTCTTCGGTAGAGTGGCCAGCCCACTACCACGTCAGCATGCTTATTCTCTGAGCTGTGTCGACAACTTTAGTTCTATGCCTAGTTCTATCCCTAAGAGAAAATCAGAGCATAGCTTGTTCCATACCGCGCTCAGCGACTTTAAACTGGTTGGCTAGTGCACTTAGGGTCCACGTTTTGGCTCCGTTATTGTCATGACGGTTGAAAACTTTCGTTTTTATACACTACGGTTAGGTGATGAGAAAACTCATCATAGTTTTCCAAATGCTGACCAACCCAGCTGAATCCTCCTCTAGGCCTTTTTATCGAAGTTACAACCATTTATTATAACAAAATAGTTTGTTTAAAACACTAGTGAATTTTTTTCACAAACTTTCGTTTAGCCTAGTCTAGCCAATTTTTATTCTTCGTTCAAACAAGATGTTCGCAATTAGCCTTTTTTCAGATAATTATCTTCTCATTGATTCCCTGAAGCAAATTATAATCTATAAATATTCTTAGAATTATACTGTTTATAAACAAAGACTCCAATTCACAGCAATCAAGTACCATTAACACGTGTTTTACTCACGTAATTTAACACCCGAGAAGGTTCACATAGAAGTACCGTACGATATAATCTAAAATCAGAACGATATAATCTAATTCATAAATCTATTGCAATCATTCGTGTACATGTCATATTGAGTGACGAGCGCTCAGTATAATCGGTTTACATGCTTCCTGTCCCAATTGTTATTATAATATGCATTGTGTACTACCAGTTATTAATGTCTCATACTAGACGGCGTCACGGATAATAATACAACAAAGTAATCAATACTCTACTGTTTTAAGTCAACGATTTGGAACTAAATCTTAATTAAAATTTAGCTAAGATGCTGTCTCATGTCCTGGACAGGTCACGTAGGACAAAACACGTAAAGCTACTTAACCTGTTGATTTTCTGAAATTTTATCAATAGCCTGCGTTGTACAAAATGTAGTTTGGTCAAATTTACTTTCTCATGATAACTGAACCCGAAACTACTTTTTTAACATTTGTTTTTATTTTATTTATATTTGCATGCCTTAATGACTACATAACCAGTTGATTTTCTAAAATTTTATCAATAGCCTGCGTTGTACAAAATGTAGTTTGGTCAAATTTACTTTCTTTATGATAACTGAACCTGAAACTATTTTTTTAATATTTGTTTTTATTTTATTTATATTTGCATGCCTTAATGACTACATAACCTGTTGATTTTCTAAAATTGTATCAATAGCTTGCGTTGCACAAAATGTAGTTTGGTCAAATTTACTTTCTCATGATAACTGAACCTGAAACTACTTTTTTGACATTTGTTTTTATTTTATTTATATTTGCATGCCTTAATGACTACATAACCTGTTGATTTTCTAAAATTTTATCAATAGCTTGCGTTGCACAAAATGTAGTTTGGTCAAATTTACTTTCTCATGATAACTGAACCTGAAACTACTTTTTTGACATTTGTTTTTATTTTATTTATATTTGCATGCCTTAATGACTACATAACCAGTTGATTTTCTAAAATTTTATCAATAGCTTGCGTTGCACAAAATGTAGTTTTGTCAAATTTACTTTCTCATGATTACTGAACCTGAAACTACTTTTTTGACATTTGTTTTTATTTTATTTATATTTGCATGCCTTAATGACTACATAACCTGTTGATTTTCTAAAATTTTATCAATAGCCTGCGTTGTACAAAATGTAGTTTGGTCAAATTTACTTTCTTTATGATAACTGAACCTGAAACTACTTTTTTGACATTTGTTTTTATTTTATTTATATTTGCATGCCTTAATGACTACATAACCTGTTGATTTTCTAAAATTTTATCAATAGTTTGGTCAACTTTTTTACTTTATGATAACTGAACCTGAAACTACTTTTTTGTCATTTTTATTTTATTTATATTTGCACCCCTTAATGAGGCAAAATGTATATGACATTTAATTTTAATTGATATTATGCTAAGCTATTGTATATGTGGAAAGAGGGAAGGGAGGCCTTTGCCCTGCAGTGGGATCAGACAGGCTAATAAGATAAGATAAGATAAGATATTGTATAACTTATTGTACCTACATTTAAAGCAAATAAATAAATGATGATAATTGATGATTGAAGATGGATGGTCATGAGCTAGACAAGACCAACCTCATGATATATGGCATTACTTATGTCAAAGTGGTTTGTAGGTCACGCTTGTTTGGAACATGCTTTACGATGCAACGCCCTGCGTCAATTTGAGGCATAAAGGTGTTAAGCCTCGTGTGCCTATACGTAGTTGATAGCGCATCCCCGTATCAAGGAGAAGGTTGTGAGTTTAAATCACGCCCCGGTCGAAATGTATGTTGTCTTACAAGATGAGTTTGTGTGTTATCCATCTCTAAAAGTCGGAGAATAATACGAATTCAATGTGTGTTTTATTTTATCAAACTTTTGCAAGTCTTCCTTTCTGCTTCGTATGAGTTAGTAGCCAACTCTGGTGTCGGAGTTCCTAAGCCGCCCGAAGGCCTGCGACATGACTTATCGACTGAAAAAGCCGGGACCAATATCTTAACGCGCCTTCCAAAGCATGGAAGCGCTCAGATTTAACCAAGTAGTGATCACGTGGATTGTTGCTTAACCAAGTTGATCTGCTAAGAAGACCGAAGTAAGCTACGTCACGAGCGCTTCAAGCTTTTTGCAAGTAAAGCAATGGTTCTCATTGGTACGATTATTTTCAAAATCAACTAAAATATTAAAATACTAGCTTCCGCCCAGGGTTTCACTCGTGTGATACTGGCATAAAAAACCTATGTGTTAATCCAGGTCATAAACTATGTATATTCCAAGTTTCATTCAAATCCGTTCAGCCGTTACGGCGTGAAGCGACGTCAAAAATATACACACACAAACTTAAATGAGTAAGGAACAATCGGTTTTGCAACATGCTTTAAAATATTTCTTGAAACTAACAGTGCATAACAAGTAGGTACCTAAGAGACAAGGAAAAATATACTAAGCTTGCTAAGCTAAAATAAATGATTAAAATTAATTGTAATTCTAATAAACTTATAATTAACTCTCCTCCACCCCCGGCTTCGCTTGCGTGGGACCGGGATAAAAAATGATGTATAGGTGCTGGGCTAGCCTACTCCATCTAAACATATCCCAGGCACTACAGGGTCCTGGTCAGTGAGTAAAATGTTACCACTTGATACTTTCAATAATATTATCTGAATCATCTATACTAGACGCAAAGGGAGAGAGATTATGACGGAGGTAGTTAAACACGGATCTGTATTATTTTAATTTTTATATTATACTAGCTTCGCTCGCGTGGTACCCGGATAAAAAGTAACTTATGTGTTAATCCAGGTCACAAACTATGTATATTCCAAGTTTCATCCAAATCCGTTCAGTAGTTTTTGCGTGAAAGAGTAACAAACATTCATCCATTCATCCAAACATCCATGCATACTCACAAACTTTCGCATTTATAATATTAGTGTGATGTGATATAGTTAGTATATATAGTATATTTTAGTAGGAGTAGAAAGTAGGATACTAATCCTCATGACTAGTTCTAAATTGTAGTGATAAATATTAAACAAATAAATAATTTGTAGAAACAGATCACCTTTACACATAAAAAATAAATACTATATACATAATTTGTAGAAAAAGATCACCTTTCAACGTAAGAAAATAGTTTTTTGGTTGCATTAAATTTACGACTGCGATTAAAGTAACCATATTCCTGGAGGTATCCGTATCCATATAAACTTCTGATTTCTTACGTCATACTGGCAAAAGGGCCACTCTTTGTTTGTATGACATATTTGAACGGGTTTCCTTGAATATTCTCTTAACAAAGTTGTAAAGTAGAGTAAAGTACAGACTGTAGAAAATTAGATGATAAAATATAACTTTCAAGTCACGTCTCAACATATTTAACCAAATTAAAATTCAAATAGCTTCAATAAGCATGACTTACCTGAACCGTGAGGTGGGAAGATATATTATGTATCCAATCCGAGAAGACCACACAAGATTTAAATAATTTGGCGATTTATCGATGCCAGAATATGATTTGATGCTGAGTTGCACCTACTAACGGCAAGCGATATCCATAATGTAACCGAACCCGAGATTGTAGGTATTAGTTTTTATTTGCGGTGGCCATATAGAATTTTTATAATGATTAATGATAGTCATTATAACTGTTGATTTGTTTTGATTGAAGCTGTTTAGTTTTATTGCGGCAGTATTCATCCACGGTTAATTAAAAGTTTTTATCTAAAATATTCTCGATAGCGAACGTCTTAAAAGATTATTTTCTGCTATCTTAATAGCCGTCTAGGGAACGAACAACCCCTATTTCATTTATGATTTATTAAACTTTCCGATCACCTACAGGTTGTAAAATCGATTTATAATCTGCGTGATTTATTGACATGGTAAAACTTTTTACATCTCCTGTCTCGTCGTCATATTTACGACACTTTTTCCTTTGTACCTTATCGTAATTTTGTTTTGATACTGCTGTTTTACTTTTATTTGCTTGCGTTCGCACGGATTTGTCTTCATTTGCGTGCGCTTGGCCTCACGTGTAAGTGGCGTATAATACGCGTTTTCCAATTGCAGATTCTGCAGATTGCTGAAGTAGAGTCCCATTGAGTTTTGAGGCAGCCTGTTATTAACCGCTTATTGCTGTTGAATTTATACTTCGTCGGCGTCACGGACCGAACGCGTACAATTATCCGAGTCGCGATCTCCCCATTGTTGTCGAAATTTAAAACAAATTTCCTGTACAAGGGGGGTCGCGTTTTTCTGCCCTGCCAAATTGGATAAGCACTGTAATTACCTACTCGTTTAAGTTCCTCGTCGGTCTGTGGGTATTTTTCTTGTGTATATTTCCAGCGTTTATGAGCCAGAACGCGCCTCATAAACCGAGCGGTTTGTAGCGAGAACCTACTATAATGATAATAACGTCTTTATCTTAAGAGGAGACTCACGTTTTACCTCTGCTATTTGAGGAGGGATTGCTTCATCCTACTTTACTTTTTAAATTGTTGAGTACCTACCGAGAAAATTGGTGTTCTTGTTTCGTCATAGATACTTAATCTATGATGAAAAAAGAGCACCAATTTTTACAAACACATTTGTAGTAATATTACGGAGACAATACATACTCGTATGTACTATTTTTTAATATCTGTTTACAAAAACTTTGCAGTTTTTAGCGCTCACGTACATTTTATGTGTAGGTTTATCAGTACAGCTACTGGTCGGTGGTCTCTGTGATAAAGCTAATGTCAAGGCGAGATGGAAGATTATCGGAAAATCGCGGGCATACGCCTTTGCTGTGGGACGTGACACTGGATGACGGATGAGTGCAGGTATTGTTATTTGCGCCTTCATGATAAAAAGAAAAGGCTAACAGACCATCGGCTCATAACGACACATTTAGGTACTACGAAACAACTTAAATACTTTTGAGTCACATGTGATGACACTGTATCTAGTGAATATGATATGTACTAAACCCTACTTTATAAACCTAAATTATTTCTATAATGTAAAACAACTTATACATGTTAGAGCTAATAATGATATGAAGATCATTCACAAAAATATATCATGCATATATTATTATACTAGCTTCAGCCCGCGGCTTCGCTCGCGTGGTACCGGGATTCAATTCTATGTGTTAATAATTCTATTCAGGTAGGTAGTTTTTGCGTGAAAGAGTAACAAACATTCATACATCCATAAATCCATGCTTTCGCATTTATAATATTAGTAGGAAGTAGGAAGTAGGATTTTGCATGCTCATTTGCTACTAACTTAAACTTACTTAAAAACTAGAAATTAAGTCTCATTTTATGTGACTGTTATTTGTTCTTATGGGAATAAACTCTTTAAACCGATATCATTCCTCAAAATAGTATGGATGGAAATGTTTAAAAATTGTTTTTGATCACACGTTCAGGAAAAACGTGATCTACGATGCAATGCTTTGTATAGATAGGTAATGGTTACCACTTAACATCAGGTGGGCCATGTGCTTGTTCCATCTTCAAGTAGTATAAAAAAAATGTTTTAAGCAGAATTGATTCACTAAGCAGTCATACAAGATAAACTTTTGCTAAACTTCTTTAACTAAATCCATTGAATCTGTCAATATGAGATTTTAAATATCAGGGGCCTGGTTCTGACGATTGGATATATTTTATTATATTATATATATATATCGCAAGAACTGTCTAATTTCATACAGATTTGACAGTTTCCGCGATATATATATCTAACAGAATCAAATAAATCGAATCGTCAAAATCAGGCCCCAGAACATTGCACAAGGGTATGAAGTGACACCGCGCGACCGACGAGATTGCAACCATTATTAATGGAGGAACACATTCCCAACTCCTCTTTCTAAGTCCCAGGTGAGTTTTAGGGAAACGTATGGAATAAAAAAGGATGGAAAGCAAATAAAATGAGTACCTATACTGGTAGAATCGAAATTACATAAGCCATTATAGAATATTATATTAGACATCTGTGATTTTAGATATTATAGATAATGCTTTTAGTGTCGAAAACACATTTACTCTGTACGGCCTGCTACTGCTCCGAGGCCAACAGTCAACCTGTTAAACAATTGATTACAGAACAAGTAGTTTATTTTAAAATTTCTTAATTGAGTTAGTCCAGTGACAGAAGAGTTAGTCACACTAATTGAATTAAAAAACTTTAAAATTAGCAGGTTTCTTTTATGATTAACAAAAAGCATACATACCGTTTTATGCATGGGCTTTTCAACAAAACTAACATAGAACCCCCTACTAATATGAAATTGCTTTCGACTCTTGCATTTAACTTGGACACTTTTTGTAACACCCACGTTAGCTTTTGACAGATGAGATGTCAGCAGAAAATTGGATTTTGCAAAATAAACATATCGCACTTCTTTGAATTGCAATTGCCGTCTTCTCTAGAAAGTAAACTTTAAGTCTTTGATAGGAAAGTTTAGTTTTGAATAAAAAGGGGGCGGTAGTAAGACTTAAAAGCGGTGTTTTCTTTGTTCCTGTTCCGGGGCAAAGATTGGCAACCTACAGCTGTTGGACGTATAAGGAAAGGTGATTCTTTATTTGCTTAAGGCGACCTTCTTCATTCATATGTTAATTAAAATTTTAACGATCGCTGATAGCTATTTGATGAGTTTATTAAATTGCGAGTAATGAGTGTGGGTGTTGAGAATTTAGCATCGGTTTCTAATAAGATGTCGTAATGTTTCTAACAATGGTGAATAGAATGACTCATTATGCTTGTTTGAAGGCTATAATTAAAATTATAACTATGTCGTAAAACATCCATATCGGTAATGTATTTAAAAAAATGTGTATTTATACGTGCTCACGCCTTAGCTCGCGTTAATAATGCGATTTTTTTCAATCCGCCAAAGTAATTTTTAGATTACTTGGGAACACAATTTTTTCCTTGATAGCAGGTAGGCAGGTAGGCCTTTAGTCCTATAATGTGCCCTTGATGACGTGTGTGGGAAATTTCATGATGACTGATAGAAATAGAAATAGAAATATAAAAAAGGTTGACTTTCACTGTAAATCGGTCTCTGACTCAGCATGTGCTTATTGGAACAACCAGCGCTGGTTTTCCGTCAGAGTCGCTGGTGAGGTCATGGACCTCTTACACCTTATACAAATTAATGAAACATAGATGTAACATACGCATTAGACAACAAAATAATAGATAAATTAAAACAACAACAAATGAAGTAAGTAAACTACACACAACCAGGTAAGCATACAATTATATATTAGTTATGATATAAATTAGGATGTTGATTAGCTTTAGTGACAGCTATCTACCCGCATACAGGAGAAAGTATATTTATTTAAGAGTACCTAGTTACTCATATAATATTTATTATATGGCACTTGCATCGAGACTACGACCTCCCTGTTTTTTAAGCAATCAAGCATTATTTTTTTAATTTTGATTTTAAACCCATGAACGTTTTGCAGGTTCCTGATTGGCGATGGAATATTATTCCAACATTTGTAAGCAGCATAGCGGAAGAATCCTTTGAAAGATGCTGATCTGTGTTGATAGAGTGATGCTGATAAAGTGTTTAAGGTGTGAAAGCGTCGCACACAACTAATTCAATAACATTCGCACTTATTATATAAGGTTATTATTCATTTCTATTTTCGATTATCTGACATTTTAAAATAAATGCTTCCTCTTTAAGCTAAATATGTATACCTAACTACTTATTTCTAACTTTTTTGTTACCCATTAACTAACGCCCATATAATTACTCAAACCAGTCAGCTCTACACGCTATTCCCTAGCGACAACCCTACACAAGTCAAACGTCACTAGTGATGCGTATTCGACGTCTGACAGGTCACGTCACGTCAAAATGTATGCAGCGCTGTGATAGTCCGAAGGGCAAACAATGAGTGACGTCAGTGGAATTTGAACTTTGCTTGTGCTTTGCTCATTGTAACGTCTGACCTGTCAGATTTTGGTTTATTAGCTATTCAATATTTTTTTTGTAGAAAATATAGTTCACTTGGCATTTTAGCAATTCATCAAAGATATTTAAAAGCGCCCTCGTCTGTGGCAGATCTGCTTTCATCATTTCATTAAATATTAAATAAATACATAAATAATGCTGGACACAAGCTAGGAAGGCATTGTATTATGGGAACCACACTACACAACACCACACCAGCCTATATCAGTCCACTGCTGGACATAGGCCTCTCGTAATAAAGGGGAATTTTTATATAGCAGGAGCAGGTGAGGTCGGCCTGGATTTCAAAGATAGAGATTGAAACCTCTTACACCCATGACCATGGGAATCAAATGACATGAGTATTATATACTACTTAATTTTTTTTAGTTTGTTCTGACATTTTCAGATTACAAGTCGCATTTGAGGCCTTCGGGCTCAAACAAAGTTGTACCGTTGACGCTTCAAAATAACAAGTGGTTTATGCATGTATACTTATTATTAAGCCTATGCGACATTGCATTTATCAAGAAGTTACAATGTTAACTGCTTCGCATATTTTCTTTTTAAAATGCAAATACCGTCATACCTCATTATAATAAAACTCAACATGCAACATTATAGAGACTTTACGTCGACATGTATTACGTTCTTATTATCAGACTCATTTATAAACGCTTATAAACGATGTTGGAGCGGACTGCATGCTGTGTCTACAATCAATTTATGGCGTTAGAGACTTGGACGGTCACTTCTGGACGGCAAAGAGTCTGAATTCGTCATCGACTTGATGAGAACATGCACGCTACTTGTTATAATTACACGAATATTAAAGTTTAAGTTCCTTAATTATGAAAATATAATGATAATCATATGGGGTGTACGGGGTTCCAACACCCATCTTCGGAACCCAAGCCAACCTCACCTGCACGTGGTGCATCCTGCTAAATAACGAATGGGGCTCTGGCGGCCGGCTGATTGCGGCATAGCACAGCCTACATCGGCACATCTAAATCCCCTGGCCACCGACGGGCAGCAGCGTCGGTGGTGCGAGAAGCTGTGCCCTGCGATCCCCAACCCGCATGCCCAGCGTGGGGATTATGGGTATATCCCCCTTTATTAGGGGAGGCCTATGTCTAGCAGTGGACTGATATAGGCTGGTGTGGTGTGTGTGGTGTGGCTTGGCCTTAAGTTTGATTATGCTTAAAGGTATTTTGTTCATTTGAACAATAATGTATATGTATGATTATATATTAAAGGTATTTTTTGAAATGTCAGTGATCATAATATTGAATAAATTTGGAAAATAATAATGAACTAAAAATTGTGATCTTCATGTGAACATTCACTTAAATAAGTTGAATCAGGATAAAACAACTTTTGTATTGAATCAAAGGCCAAGAGGCCTTATTATTAGTATTTCAGTTGCCTACCGAAATGATCGGCACCGGACTTATATATGCAAATTTTGACATTTCATCAATCAAACGTCAATTGGGAAACTAACAAAGTTTGTAAAACCAGAAACAGAACCAGTGCTAATCATTTCAGAGGCCAACGGAGTCTAAATGAGGCCAGTTAGCCATGCGCGGGCGAAGAGGTTATGACTTCATCATACAAAATACAGCTCAAACTACAAGATTGGGCCAAAAGTACTTGAAAAAAAAAAGGCAACACTGAAAATTCAAAATAAAGAGCACAACAATCATGCAGTCCGTCATTATCATAGCAAGTTCTTACTCTTCTATGGTCATAGTCATTAGGAATATTAAAAACAAGTCCAGTGGTTGACGCATTCTAGGTCAAGGGAGACAAATTGCAAGGATCTCAGTGTGTGTCGTTAGTAAAGTATCATCTTTATTAAAACAGGATATCGAAAAAACTTTTAGCTTGTACTTTAAGTACGTAAGATTTTAAATACAAACTAAACGGACCCTCGCGTCTCTTATGAGAGCCAAATTAATCAAAATCAGCTCTTCAATAGTTTTGAATTTTTTCGGTAATGTCATTATTGGAACGCCCCGTGATTTCGTCAGCATATAAGTTTTTTCCCGCTGTTGTTCAGGTGCTGATCAGAAAATCTTTTCTTATTGGAACGTGTGGGTTATGCTAGGAGCATACCCTCCAAATGTCTATAAAGACGGCCATATCATTAGGAATTCCGTTTCGAAATATCGATTCTAGATTTCAAAGGTAGATTTCAAATCGATATAAACCTATGGATCTTTGCTATGGACCTCTCTCATACGTATAGTATTTTCTGTTTGAGGTTTTCTCCTATTCAAAAATACACACGCCTGTGCGTTTGGAATCCCTCATCAAAAATGTCTGAACTCAATGTCTAGCGCCTCTCAACTGAGCCTTGTTATTCCAAACGGAAATAAACGTATGTGTGTGATGTATTTACGGAATCCCGATTCGATATTTCAAATCGAAATTTTATTAACGGAATTCCTTATGTATGTGGCCGCCCTTAAACTTACGGCTTAGACTGTAGGTACGTTGATTGTCTGTCAGTCAGTCACCTTCCTTACAGTTTTATATAATTAGATTCAGTCAATTATGGGACGTTTTGATGTAAAAGAAAGGTGTCTATTATCTTCAATCCCATCAAATTTAATTTTTGGGCTTTGGGTACTCTGCAAATATTGTCCAACCACTAAAACGTAATTGCATTTAATTTGAATTCTTGTCACCCTTCCGGGCCGAATTCAATTAAACTTGTTCGTTTCCATTACGGTGGTTTGGCTCCAATTGGAGAATGGTGGGGGGAACTTTGTCCAATAAGTAAGTTTACATGCATTATCAACAAAGGAGTTTTTGTCCCTTGTTTACATCGTAAGCCTATTGAAAGGATACGTTCTGGAAGGATTATATCCAAGTAATATTTTCTGTCTGTGGTGTTTCATAACGGTGTGGAGCGGAATTTAAATTATTTTTTGTCTTTTTTTGCATACGGCTCGCGTGGGGCGACAATTGCACGTACAATACAAGGTGTAGACAAATTACTTAGGTATGTAGATCACCATCATTATCATAGCAGTCTGCTGCTGGAAATAGGCCCCTAATGAGCGCTATTGCGCCATGTCCAACATGCTTTATCAACAGAAGAGTTTTTGTCTAATATCGCAAAAATAATATAAGGATAGGTTTTGGATGCAGCTGTGCTGATGTTATCCACCCACTAGAGCCCTGTTTGTAAGCGGGGTGCACCACGGGCAGGTGATGGCTTGGGTTCCAATGATGGAGGTTTGAAACCCTTACACATTACATGGTCTTTAAAAATAAATAGTAATATGGTCTTATATGAAAATAAGTTGGGGTATAAAGGTTCTCGAAGGGCGACCGCGATCTGGAAGACGAAGTGTAGGGAGCCCCCCACCAGATAGACCGATGACATTGTCAAGATTGCAGGATGGATGGAGAGGGTGCAAGACCATTCTTCGTGGTATTCCTTGGGGCAGACCTATGTTAAGCAATGGATTTCTATAGGCTGTTGATGATGATGATGATGATAATTATAAAAGCCACCACAAAATAAACGATGATAATGATACTAATGTTCTTTTGACTTTTCAGGTACCTACTGCTAAGTAGAAAATATACTTACTGCTAAACATAATCTGCTAACCAGTTGTCTATGGACTCGCAAGAAGCCGCCGAATTTTTTTGAATTTAAAAACCCTTCTGTTGCAACAGTTACAAAATAGTTATCGCTGTCATTACCTTTGGTACATTTCAGTCAGTACTTTTTGTACTTGCCCAATAATACACTTGTATTTCGTTCTTATTGAAATTATCAACACAGCATGATAAAGTCTTGCCTTACTTATAGGACAGTATCGTTCCAATGAAAGGGTATCGGCCAATTGGTACGTTTATTTGTGTTTACGTCTATGATTTTATCAGTGGCCTGTCGGGTATACGGGCGCCCGCCCTTTTATTAAACTGCCATGTTGTGCGGGTGGACTAGAAGGGGTGTGGAGATGATTTTAAGTGACATATTTTTTGTTTATAGAGGTACTTTAGGCGAGGCTTACTTCGACATGCTTTACAGATCATCATGGTTAAGCAATACTCTGCCGAGTCACTATTTGAGGATGGGTGATCGTTTAGTGGTATTTTGGTTTGAGTGCTTCCATGCTTCAGAAGGCACATTAATGGAGGAATCTCTGTGGCTAAGCTTTGTCGAAGGTCTTCACGTGGCCTAGAAACTCTGACACTAGTTGGCCCCCTAGTTGTACGAAGAAGGATGGAAGGAATGAATATACGAATTACATAAAAAGACTATCATCATTATAATCATCTGTCTCCCTGTTATTTTTAATAATAACTAAATATGGAATAAGCACATAGGACATCTGATGTTAATTGGTAAACATAACAAAGTATTGCAAAGTATTTCACGGATGTTTGAAACGCGTCCTTTGATGCTGAAAAGCTGTGTCATCAACTTGAGGTATGACGGTAATAAGTCTCAGGTGCCTTTAATTTATAGCATAAATATTAGTAGTCCACTGCACAATGCGGGTCTGGGTGTTTTCAATGTATAATATGTAGGTATTTAAAAAAATGTTTATAATTAATTTTTAATCATGTGGCTCTCATAATACAAGCTCTGCTTAGTTTGGGGCTATATGATGCTGTGTTATAGTGTCCAGCGTTAAGTATTTTGGTATTATTTAGGTATATTTTCAGCTTAACGCATCTGGCTTCTTCCAACAGTAGGTTGAAGAAGCTTTAGTAGAGGGATTATATGAATTATAACATAAATCTATTTTGAATATCATAATTTTTAAGAACTGGTAGAAGTTCATTGGCAGCCCCAATTTCTCATCGAATTGTTTAGAGCTATTTCTCATAAAAAGGAAATATCTACAAACCTTGTAATTTTCCATAGAATTATTAACATTGATATGTATATTGACAGAGTAGCCACGACGTACCTTACAAGCAAAGGGTATCGGATAATCAATATAGAGGATACATACGGTTCAACGTCAAACACAATCTATCATATATTCACAGATGGATCCAAGACAAAAAGTGGTGCGGGTTGTGGTTTTTACTGCCCCGAAACAGGGCTATCCAAAGCACAGCCTCTCAGCAGAACCACAACAGCATTTCAGGCAGAAACTCTAGGACTTCTTTTAGGGGCCTCAGAGATAGACTACTCAATAAAAAATACTGACGCCTCTACATCAGAAAATCATAAATCACAGCTCATGTTTATAACAGACAGCGCGGCACTGATTAACGCACTCTGCAGTCCAGACACGAGGTCCAAATCGATGGCGGACTGTCACAGTGCCCTTCAAAAACTAACAACTGACTACACAGTTAACATAACATGGACGCAGAGTCACGGCTCAAACCCTGGACATGACAAGGCTGACTCGCTGGCAAGGGAGGGAGCCAGGCTCACTCCAACCGCCACTGATATTGGCCTTTCCAACCCACCTTCGGTGGAGATCAAGAAAAGGCTAAGAGAGCACTCTGAAAGCGAACACCAAAGATTGTGGGACCGGAGACAGGATTGCAAAAATTCAAAACTAATGCTACCAAGTAGAAACAACAGAATAACTAACACCCTGTTAAAAATGAAGCGTGACGACCTACGCATATTGGTTGGTGTCATTACAGGCCATTGTGACCTGAACCACCACCTAGTAAAGTCAGGAGCAACGGACAGCGGCACCTGTCGCGGCTGCTTTCAAGCTGAAGAAACAGTGGAGCACGTCATCTTACACTGCACTGCCACAAACGAAGCCAGAACTAAGTCCGGGTTACAAAAACTGCTTGATCAATTCTCGCAAACGCAGGCAGGAACGGGGATCTTAGAGCAATGTTGTCACCAACCCAGAGTCCTTCTCCGTTATTTTAAGGAGTTGGGCTGGCTGGGGCCAGGTTAGCAGGGGGGCAATGCACAATACACCCCAATGCGGAACGTCGGTGCAGAACTTTTTCCCCCCACTTCAAATTAGAATTAGAATTAGATGTATATTATATACCAGATAAATAAAAGCTTAAACTAGAAATAAATAGTACCGAGCGTTGCAAAAACCATTTCTTTAAGACATTTCTCGCTCTTCCTTAATTTCAAAGTTAATAGACTATTCAATTCATTTTTCAAAACCAAAACCTACTTTAATAAAAATATGTGCACAGAATTTAATAAAAAAGACGTGTGGCACTCGGAGACTGCCGCGGTAAAGCTATTGCATAGCATTTTGTATCAACTTATGCAATTATAATTATTTATTTATTTTATTTATGCAGTATTTCTTTTTCTTTGATATTAATTCAAGTTACACTTTTTGAGCGTGGTGACCGATAAGAAATCATTTTTTTTTCTTTTATTAAATAAAAATACGTCTAGTTGCACGCACACAAACACCGTGTCGAAGACTGCCGAAAAGAAACGACGTTAGACAATGCACGGCCTTCAAGCCACACCTCCGTGCCCGTTACGGAATTTCTGGATTCGGTCCCCGCGCTCAAGGCCCTCGATAGAAGCTATGCAATAGCTTAAAAAATTAATAAGTTTGGCTTTATATTAGTTAGTAACAAAATACTCCATATATTTTCTAGTCCACTCGCATTAGAGGGTGTGTGTTTAATGAAAACAGGACAAGAATCTAAATTTAATGTATATTTCTCGTGGCTGTCTCAATATCGTTATTCAATAAATATATTCAATAAGTCTATTGAATACCCGGGGTGGATTGAAATTTCATATAGTCGACGTTTTTAGGGTCGGAACCCAGTCCAGGATTTTAGTAGAAAACTATAACAGAGGTTTAACGCTTTGGGAATTTGAATATGTTAATAACATTGATAGATCAACAATCACAATGACTTTTATTCTTAGCCAATTTTTTGTTTGCAGAATGATAATACTATACTTCAGTGACTCATTTTGCTTTATCTCAATGTTTAATGAATTGAAATGGTCTATATTATGTTGGCAGCACTAAAAAACAAATAAATAAATAAATATATATTTAAAATAAACATACTGATATTAAATTAAAAACGAGGATAACCCGGATAAAAAGTAGCCGATGTGTTAATCCAGGTCATAAACTATGTATATTCCAAGGTTCAGCCAAATCCATTCATCCGTTACAGAGCAAAGCGACCACAAACATACTCACACACACAAACTTTCTCATTTATAATATTAGTGTGAAGTAAATTTTGCTAATTCAGACGCATTCTCCAGAAAAATTCTAAGTAATCCTAAATATGACGATTTTGTATTTAATTATGCGGAAAAATCATATTTTTGTAACAAAGACTATCATTTGTACTAAATAAAAGTAAAAAGAACAAGGTAGTTTTGTAGGGCATCGAACTCCGAACCTGTAATAGCCAGACACGTCACTTGCACGTCATTGCACGAAGAAGAGTTAATTTTCAACGTGCACTTAATTTGTTTATTAAAATGAAACAGCGTGAGAATGTCACGGAGACGAGAGTTCCGTACAAAAGTTGTGCAAAATGCAAAAAAAGATTGTGATCTTTGCAAAGCTTTCGAATAAGCAAGTGGAATGTCTGTGATTTTTCCGCGAAGACGTTTTCAATTTAGGTATATATATTATCTCCTGCTGTTGAACGATGATGTTGTCATCTTTATGGGATGTTAAGTTTTTTTTACCAAAATCTTCACCTCTCCTCCTGACTCTAACAAAATTAGTCTCTAAGTTTACTGTATCTATTGAAGTACCTAAGTAAACGGTTTTATTTATAAATCAATAAGTGTATTTCTAATTTCAAATTTAATTTGAAACGGTGTTTTTTTACCTTTTTCAAAGATAAACGCTCCGTTTAAAAGTAATTATGTTGGTTAAAAATAATTATTAAAAGATATTAAACGTCGTACGAGTAATTGAATTATGTAGATGGACGTATTAATATGACGTCAGATCATACTTATGATTATTAAAAGATAGTAAATGCAGTAGGTATGGTGATTGGATAATGTAGATGGTTTTGATAACGTTAGCCAGCTAAGCCTAAGAAAACGGGGAAAATGAAGTTGATCTAGCATGTTCACAAAAATTTCACTTATTAACCTACAAGCTTTGCTCGCATCAGAGCAAATTATATTTATCCCTCGGTAACTTTGGTGCGCTATGTCCTTTTCTGTAACCCTGAAAACGTGTATGCTAAATATGACGATTGGCTGAGAAGATATGGTGTGAAATCGTAACAAACAAACCAATATACAGTCACGTAAAAAGAACGCTGGAAGAAAGTGGAGGGGGTATGTTTGCTCAGCCTAAATCGCCTAATGCGCAGCTTGACCGCCATTATTCTTTTTATATGATGCGACCTGTGTCATTAGTTAAGATTGTGAATAGGATGGTGACTTACCCCCTTACTTATAAAAGCTACTTAAAGTTAATCAATGCTCAAAGTTAGCCCTGTCGCTGTTTGTCATTATCCAACGGATAGAGATGGTAATAGTTTAAGCATTGTTTATCTTTTGAAAGAAGTTCATAAGTAAGGCCAAATATCTTTCTAAAATTTTAATTATTTTATTTTACAGAACCCTAAAATTTCCGACTGGCCTCCAGGCTGTAAAACGATGGATGCGCAACAACCTTTGTTTATCATTAATTAGTTTTAAACAGATGACTGTCATCATAAGGAATGGTTTACCTAGCCTATTCTAGTAATATTATTGGGTTTTAGTTATAGAAAATATAGAGGGTTTTTCCTATGCAAGTCATGTTGATTAAATTCGATGAAAATTTATTTATATATTTAACTACCAAGTTGTACATATAAACCTTTCTCTTGAGTTACTCTATCTATAAAAATACGGCATCTAAATACGTTGTGTAGTTTTGAAGATCTAAGTATAAGCAGACAGCAGGAAATGACTTTTTATAAAATATGTAGTGATTATTTCGGAAACATAAAGCATAAGCCCAAATGTTTAAGAGTCAGCAATGAAAGAGGCGCACAAATACAAAACATTAATAAAAGCGTTTAGAAAACTTATACACGAAGCATTACAGTGATTGAGATTCATACGAAATACATCATAATCGGGTTCCTGAGTAATCATGATGTTGAGAAGTGTGTGTGTTTGATGTTGGCGGATAATGTTGCGATTTTTTTCATCAAATAACTTTGCAATGCTAGAAGGCAGTTTGTCTTCACGATGAATTTTACTGGGTATCTATTACAAGCGTTATCATCATCATCGTCTCAGCCTGGAATCACCCAATGCTGGGTATTCCCAACTGTGCCTGTCTCATCCAGATCCAAGTCCAGTGACTTTAGCAAACTCGTCAACCCAACGCGCTGGCTGAGGACAAGCGTTTTTATCTTTATTATTCATGTAGTTGCACCACAGGTTGCACCAATAAAAGTATTGATTACGGCTAACTCTCAGCCAAAAAATCATAAATTCAACCGCCAACTAACCAAACTCTGAAACATTAATAGGGATTCGCTGCTCTATCCCTCCGTAATACGGTGCAATCCAAACAACCACGATGAATGGAATAACGCAAACAAAAACCATTGCGCTAGTCCCATTCCGGCGAGCTACCGGGTGAATACCGTCCATGAATTTTTAAAGAATTTCGTGTAGTGCAAACTGTCTCGCGTAGATGAAGCCTCTCAGGCGGAGACACTCCTATCTTATCTATTAAGGAAAAACAAATCTTAACATGCATAAGTAAGATTCAAAAAGGAAACTCGCGATCTCTACAAAACTGGGAAAGCAGCAGACAACGTTTCGCTTAGAATAGTGAAATGAAAATGAGTTGAAATGTATTGGATGTAGGTTCAGTATCGCTCACGCCCATACTCCAGATTTGTATAGTATTCTATCTGGTGTCGTCAGAGTGAGATTTCTGTTCATACACTGTTATTTCCATCTGTATCTCAGACTTAAGAATATTAAAATTCTCGCGAAGACCAGCTACTAAGGCACAATGCATACTGTCAACGCATAAAGATACACTGTTGCTTTTATAACGCCATTGTGACAGGAAGTGCAGTTTCTTTGCCATTTTCACGGTGTATACTTTGCTTTTATTATTCATGTAACAAGTGCCTTATGCTAGGCACCTGTAATGTTAATAATTGAAGAAGTCCGTGACAGGAAGATGGAAGTCATGTTACTGTAGGTGCCTAAGTTGTTTATTCTTATTTTCATTTCTGTATTTCGGGTTTTTCTTTTACATTTTATTATTTAGAGATTATTTACAATCTTTTGTTCTTTAGTGAGCTAGTTTTGTATATTTGTTGTTTATTGGTGTTTATCACAAACCTACTAAACCGATTTTGAAATTTGCGCTATAAGCTAATACTACTGACGGGAGAGGAAAATGAGACCAAGATAGTTGCGATCGGGTTGCCTAGTTTTCATAAAATTAACTATTGGGCTTTTTATTCATTATATTATTAAGCCAAATATCTTATCGGTTATGCTTTTATCATTTCAGAAGCTAATAGAGATTTTTTTCCCTTATAGAATATTACATTCATTTACATGAGAACAAATTATAAATACTAGATATAGTTATATAAAGGCGCACTGGGCTATACAAAATAGTTATAGTTACAGTTTTCCCATAAATAGGTGAATTTTATTGTATTGAATTATTGTTATTGCCCGACTGAGTTTTATATTGTAGTTTTCATGTGTGTCGTTGCAATTTTTATAAACGACAAACAAAATGTTATATTTACCAGTCGTGCTTGAAATTATGCAAATAAAATCTACGAAGTCGTATATTATTGAAAAGAAACCCCCCATTTCTTATGGGATAGCATTATGCGTTGATATGAATGCGTATTTATGGCTCATTGTTCTCGATATTATATTAAGCATTGAGATTTCATTGAACACTCTGTAGCCTGAGGCGTAGGTCAAAGAATTCATAACAATGTATAACCAAATCAAAATTAAATAAAATGTTTTTATTTGGAACAACAGTAGCAAGTGAAAACAAAATCATTTCGAAACTGTTAAATTCTCTCTGATTTTTATTAAAAATAGTTAATATAGTGACCAAATAAATACTGTTTATAGATGATAATGATGATAATGATGGTAATGATGATAATGATGATAATGATGATAAAAATTATAGGCTCCAAGATTTTCGATTATGATGTCTCTCGGATCCGTAGCTAATAGGATAAGTACAATACTAGTTTTATGTAAAGATGCGGGTTCAGGTCCTGTCTGATTCTAAAATTTTGGATAGCATTTCATTTCATTTCATTTTCTTGTATGTTGTGTATGTACTTTTTAAATAGAAAGTCCTCGTAGTTTTGAATAATCACGACACAGTAGAGAATCCGTTCGAATCCGAATGGTTTGTAGTTGTTTGGGTATTATGTATTGTTAACACATTAACTCGCCAGCCTCGAGCCTCTGAGGCCGACTAACACAATTTTGACGAATCAAAATACTACATGAGTTGATATTAACAGATTAACTAGCATCTGCTAACCAAACCCTTAAAAGATGAACATTATTAATTTGAATAGTAAGTGCCTGGCAATCAAATAAAACTAATATTAAGTAAGTTAATATAATATTCACCACATTAATTTAATTTCTTATCACAATTAACATTCAAATTAAAAAGCGTACATACTTATTTTATAAAATAAAATTGTGAGCATTTATCATAGAGTTACACCGTCCATACCGTTACACCACACTTTGGCTTTAAAAATATTTTGTTAGTTATGATTTAGGATATGTTCCAGCTTAAAGTATCATTCACATTGCATTTGAATAACAAATTTACCACTAATTGGGTGTTATGTGACCAGTTAAACACAAATCTTACTCATGAATCTAAATAAAAAATAATGTTACAATAATTTACACAGGTTACCGTGAGTTCGTCGAAAAACTTTCATAGCTTAGCAACTTTAAATGATATTAAGAAAATAACCAAATATTTATGATAATTATCTATGTAATTTTACAGAAATGGCTACAAGATAATAATAGCAGTCAGTCATAGCCAATAGTTTGTACATATTGTGTTACAATGATACATTGTGCTCAGCATTTTATTATTTATATAATAGCTAATTCCATTCAAACCAAAACGTGAAACGATCGTATTTCAATCCAAATTAAAATATTCCAAAGTTTTAAACGTTTGCGATGTTCATAAAATATAGTATAAACTATACAATAAATAAAGTTTATCAATCGCATAAGACGTTGATGCTTTTGCTATAAAATTTAAATTGGCTTGCCAAATTTGTTTGCATAAATCGTAAATTTCCCGTCCCGACAAAGACATAGAATTAATGAAATCATAAAACTAAGATACATTTTCGTGACCGATAAATTTTCGGGTACTTAAACTGTGCTATTTAGAGGAATGAAGCGAGACAGACCAATTGAGGCTCACAGCATGTGGTCATAAGAAAACAAGTCCAATACTGTCTGTTGGACCTGTTGACATAATTTGGAAGTGCTTTAAGCAATTTTTCGAACTAAATATCGACATTTAAATGGATAAGTATTAAGAAATGGAAATATCTGCCATTTCATCTTGGATCTATATGTAGAATTAGGTAATCTAAGCTTTAATAGCTTAATTTGATGCTCAAAATCGATAAGAATATTGGAACAAAAATAAATTGTTTGATAATAAATTATCATTAGTAAATAATGTACTGGTATAATTCACAAATTATTTTCTAACAGGTATGTACCGGTATTTATAACAGTTCCAATTTTGCCTTTGAAATAATTAGGATACCGAATATAGTTTCTTGCTGAGCTTCAAAATTAGAAAATAATTTAAATCATGCAAGGTATAGTAGTTGGATAACAGCTCTTCTTCATTTTCACTGCTTTCCCATTTTCTTCAAAAAATTATTAAACTTTTTCTTACAGAAGTAAAAAGGAAAAAAAAAACAAGTGTTATTATGCTTGCTTGCTTTTTAGCTAGCAATACGCTATAAAGTTAGGCAATATCATTGGAACCTGACAGATATGGGGTGCTAGTAGCTCGCATTTTCTTGAGCTAGAGAAATGAAGATAATAAGGCGGACTGTTGAGTAGTGGAAGTTGAGTAGTAGGTTATGCTGATTTAACGCTAAACACAAGTTCGTATCATATTAATTGTTCTAAATTGATGTTGGATCATACCACGTTGTCTATTAAAGTTTCCCGATGACTCTTGATACCCATGCCTTAAGGCTTTTATATTTTCTTCTAAAACCTTTCCTTTTTTATTATTTTGGGCAAATTCTCTTTAGGCCTGAGAATTCACCCTCAAAAAAGGCCTACAGTTTCTGTCAACAGTCGGGCTTAGTGGTGAACTACGAGCACCTCACTTCAGGGGGATGGTAAAACAGATAGTGATCGCAAGATGCCTTCATAGCCGCAGTACTATAATAGCTATTAAGTATATCAATAGTTTATGAATAATCCACAGACCCATTTTTTCTGTGATCTTATCAGATGCTATCTAAAACGGTACGTTGCTGCTACTTAGTACTAAAATGTACTTATCCTTAGTACTACTATGCTATACTAGCACAGTTACTTTGGAACTTCAGTTAGGAACTAAAAGTAGCTTGTTGTCACTATACTAGTAACTTTGAGCAATTTTTTTACTGACTTGTATATAGTGTAACTACGGGTAAAACCAACATTGCGCCGTATTCATAATTAGACCACACGCGATCGTAAGTAGGCGGAGGAATTTAAATTCCTACTGTTCGAGGAAAAAATTCATGTCGTTCCCTCGTTGTTAATACTTTCGTTTTAACAAAAAATGTCTTTGAACTGTACGCTATGCGCTGTGTTACAGTAAATTTGAAACGGCTGGTAATATAAAAAAAAATGCTTCTGGGTTTTATTATGAGCGAATGATTTAAAAATGGTCGTTATTGTACAGTTGTTTTTTTATTTTATTTATTTACACAATGGTATAGACTTATAAAAACAGAAAGCCAATTAATTACAGGTTTTCACGAGTAGAAAGAAGTAGAGTAGAAGTTTATAGTAAAGACATGATTCCATGATATTTAAAACTTACTAGCTTCCGGCCGCAGCATTGCTCACTATCCTACTAACCTACTACTAACTAGACTACTGTCTAGAACTACGTGTATGATGTCAACGTACATCGCTCATGTAGTGATGCTGTCATGATTGATGCTGCGGCCGGAAGCTAGTAAGTTTTACATATCATGGAATCATGTCCTTCATAATTATTACTATCCTATTAGTACCTAGATATTTTTATTGCGAAAGTTTTTGAAATGTGAAAGGATTGTTTCTCGTTCACAGCATTATTACTGAACGAATCGAGTTTGACATGACGTTGACGTTGACATCTTGCATACACGTAGTTCTAGACTACTGTCTAAACATTCATTTAGTATTAATTATGAAGGTAAGAAATAAGTCTTACATACGTATTTCTAGGTGTTTGTAATCATATCGATGGACTTATTAATAATTTTCACGTCTACGCGTAACATAAAAGAAATATTAATATTTAAACCATGTATAAATATTAGTGACTTGACTAGCCATACTAACCATGTTTTCCTGGGCCAGAATTAGACCATAGATAAATATTAGTGATTAGCCATTCATAGTGAAAATTAGTAACTGGCTGTGCTAACCAAGTTTTCTCTGAGTCAGAAATAGACCATCGATAATGTTAGCGACTGACTAAGCTTACCAAACTCACCTGTGGTTAGCTTCTGGGAAAAGTTTAGCCCTTCTCTTAGGGCACGCGAAGGAAACTATAGCAATTTACGATGTGTTACATAAAACTCACGTTCCTAAATCATCAAAAAAGCACCCACTTGGGTGGGCCCTTGATAACTATTAACGTTTTTAGGGCTTAATGATCGGTAATAGGAACTGTTTGTTGTTTTTCGACCAAGTGGTTGCACATTGTTACGTTCTTCGGTGTAATTTACAATTTGAAGGCGTTATGTTGTAAGGGAAGGAACGCTCAGAGCGAATTAGAAGAGAAATCGGCACGTGGTTTTGTTACATGCTTGTCTTTCAAAAGTATTCTTCAATTTAAAAAAAATACTAAAATTATTCGAGCAGGACGGAAATCAAATCCAACCACTTAGAAAATATAACGTTTGCCCATAAACTTTTTATAATGAAAAATTTCCACCAACTCTACATAAAAACCAATACTCTTCATTCAACTATGACCAGCTAAATAAATGTTATCCGTTGAAGTTCATTAAAATTTCGAATAAACTAGATTCGAGTTGAGGAGAAGGTGCAATGGTGCTTATTAAGGGAGACCCATCTCCAGTTGACTACTTTGCTGATGATGAAACTAAATTTACTTATTTACCAATTTTAGAGTTTAGTGCAAAACAAGTATTCGCAAAGAGTATTTAGAGTTTAGACAAATGATTTCATAATCTGCAGATATTGGTTCGGGCTTGTTCTGGCTTTTTTAGTTTTTGACACACACGACACAAATATTCTAGTGTCAAGGCTATGTAAAATTTCACAATATAACGGTTTTACATAGGCAGATTATAATCCGTTATATTGTAATCAGTACCTATGGAACAGTTTTTTTAAATAATGGTGTTCAAAACTACTTTGGCTTTTTTGTATGTAGATGACACTTGAGGTGTTATGTTACTTTGGTAAGTATTTGATACTACAAAAGGCAACTACGGAGTGCAATGTTAAACGATAAAACCTTTGACTTCAACAATACGACGTTGAAATGCGCGGGTGTCTAGAAGTATCCCCGTACAGGAGACGTCCAACTGTCGGTTTCAATTCTTGTTCTACGTTAAAGAGTGGTGAATGCAGTAAGAAATGTTTCTAGGTTTTATAAACAATAAACGTCCGCCTGTGACGTCGTTTGCTTGCTTACAGGGATAAAAATTAGCGTATGTGTCTCTAGCCAGCTCTAGAACAACGTTATGTGCAAAATTTCAGCTCTTCATGTAAATTATTCCGGGTTTCATCTAACAGTTGTTATCTAGTTAAGTAGGAACAAACGTACTCTACACACTCATACGCACGCACAACTTTCGCATTTATAATACGTATTAAGTGTAAGGAAATTCTGCTACTTTATTAATTTATACTAAAAAAATCTATAATTAAACGTTTTTAACAAATATTTAGTTTGTAAAACGATGTTAATAAAGGTTTTTTTCGTCAAAATATAAAATCTAGATAACTTATAGTTGGTAAAAAGCAGAACCAATCTTGTTTTAAATTTCTACGTGAGTAGGTACAAATACGTAACAGCTGTTGAAGTTATGACAAAGAATTTGTGCCTATCCGTTTGCACATAACATGTTTATTAAATAAATAAATAAATAAATAATCCTGGACGTTATCACACAGCATCATGTAGCCCCAAACTAAGCAGAGCTTGTATTATGGAAACCACATGATTGATATACTACATAGATACATATTTTTTTTTGTAAATACATACATATCATACATAGAAAACACCCAGACCCGAGACAAATATCTGCAGAACATGCAAACATTTGTCCCGCAGCGGGAATCGAACCCGCAACCTTCTGCGTCACAGGCGGACCTTCGCCCACTGCGCCACAGAGGTCGTCAACGTCTCACATATTACGTTATTATAACGTAATATGTGAGATTATCCAACCACCCGTCAAACGTTTACTTATGACAAAATCTACAAAACAGGAAATAAAAGTGGGCTCTTATTGGGAACTCTCTACCCTAAGAGAATGACTCTAAGAGATATAATTCATGTTCAGTAAGAGCGTGTTCTCAATTTAGACACGATACTATGGTCTATCGGACATTATACGAGATATAAAAAGAGTTGTATGAAAAATGAGTGTTTCATTCATACAATCAACGATCTACCGTCACGACACTCGATATCATTTTCAATAAATAATTGCTTTCGGTACCTATCCGATTGGCTATAGTATCATCCCTTTTAATTGTGAACATTCACATTTTTTTTTAGTTGTAAGGAGGTTTCCTACTTCTTGTAGTTTTCTGTGACATAACCGCGGAGTTGAGTGCATTCTTTGGTTACACCAACAATATCGGTTTTAAAACGACTCTCGGAGACAGATGCTCCTATCTACGTGACACAAATGTAAAACAAGATTCGTGAAAAGGAGGCGGAATATAAAAATAGATACCAGTTAGGGGTAAATGATACAAGTTTGTGGGGGAACGGCAACGTGTACGACTTAGGGATGATCAGTGGGACTGTTATTAGAAGTAACGAGCTTCCGCACGCAGCTTTGCTTGCGTGAAACAAAGTAACCTATAGTCTAGAACTACATTATGTATAAAATTTCAGCTCAAATCATTTAGTATTAGTAATTTTTTCGAGAAAGAGGGAAAAAAATTATACAAACTTTCGCTTTTATAATATTAGTAGGAAGTATTTGTGGTATTATATTTTTCAGTTTTACATTTTTGTTTTTCACTTCAACTCTTGACAGTACATCAACGTCTCAAATATTTAAGACTATCTCAGATAATTAAGTTACTAGCTTCCGCCTGCGGTCCTGGTCATAAACTATGTTTTTTCCAAATTTAATCCCAATCCGTTCAGTCGTTACGAAGTTCAATGGGAACATGCTTGCACACGTATTAACACAACACAAATTATGCATATATAATTAGTGTGATATTGTGTAATGGTTGAGACTATCTCAAATGGTTGAGAAGGATTTCGCAATTCGGTAATACAAATACAAATACAAATGTATAATTCCATAACTAAATCTTAATTACTTATAAACTGTGGTCGAGATCTCCTTTTAAGTAAATGTCCACTTGTAACAGGAAGTGTCCCTCTTCCTAAAATTGGGTACATAATTATATTAAAATAAGACATCGCACATCAATAAAAGATTTTGAACATAAAAAGTAGTAAAAAGTTATCAAGAAAAGGTAAAATGAGGGTAGAATTTGGTTCTGGTAATAAAACACGATTACTAAAACTCTACTCAAATATCTCAACTTAAGACTATCTAAAATATTTGAGCTTTTAGTGGTGATAAAATGGCACAAAAGTCCTATAATAAAGGCATAGAGTTTCGTATGTTTTGCGCGTACTATCCCTTTGCGCAGCCCGAACTATCGCGACGATAGCCTATAATGGGTGGTCACATCTGCGTGTACACACGAAGCTTTTTCGCGATACACAAACAAAACTATAGTAGGTTTGTGAAGTTTCTTATTCAAAATGCTTGTACAAATGAGACCCGCTAATATGAACCGTGGTATACGAATGTGACACAGATACTGTTTCAAGATAGACGACTGGGCCGAGCATTTACAAGAATTAGGCAATATTGAGGCATTTTAACATTCAAATCAGAGTTGAAACTAGTCAAGTAATGTCAGGCAAAGATCACCTTCGAAGATATCACATACTTTAGTACCTAATTAGAATCAGAGTCAAGTAATCGTTCCAATAGTAACAAACTTATACATATACTCAGCTTTAATTATCTGTTAGTTTATTTATATTGACGACTTCTCTGGAGAGTGAATGCCCACCTGAGATGCAGAAGGTGAAGGGCTCGATTCCTGCAGCGAGATATATGTTTTTATGATCTGCAAATAAGTGGCGGGTATAGGTGTTTTTTTAAATTAATACGTTTTAATTACAAAAAAAGTCCACATCAATTCATCAAGTCAAGTCAATCAATCAGTCCACTGCTGGACATAGGCCTCCCCTAATAAAGGGGGATATGTCCGTAATCCCCACGCTGGGCATGCGGGTTGGGGATCGCAGGGCACAGCTTCTCGCACCACCGACGCTGCTGCCCGTCGGTGGCCTGGGGATTTAGCTGTAGCGATGTAGGCGGTGCTATGCCGCAATCAGCCGGCCGCCAGAGCCCCGTTCGTTGTTTAGCAGGGTGCACCACGTGCAGGTGGGGTTGGCTTGGGTTCCGAAGATAGGGATTGGAACCCTGTACACCCCAGAAAAAAAGTATTTATGTAGTATATCAATCATCTAGTTCCCTTAATACACGCTTTCAGTTTGTGGCTATATAAGTAAGATGTTGTGTAATAGTGTCCAGCATTATTTATATCGGGTGTAAAAGACTTCTACCGAAACTAAGGGTGGTGGTAAAGCACACCATAACTCAGCCAAATAAAAAATCTGCTGTCTGAAAAAAAAAATATAACCAGAGAAAACAATGATTCTAAATTTCATAACTGTACGCACGGATTGCTTCCTGCGCGCATACATTGTTGGTTATTTTTATTTTATTTTATTTTGCTTATTTAAATGAGATAGTTAGGTGTATATGATGTTATAATATTGTTCTTTGTGTCTGTAACTAGAAAAAATACGTAGACAAGTCAACATTTTTTTTGCTGTTTTTTTCGCTTAATGTGTTCAGAATCATGGCATGTTTGCAACCTCACTTTTCGGTAGAAGTCTGTTTATACCCTGTATATTCTTTTTTGTTATTGACTTAATTACTGACAGTCAATGCATAGCCGAAACAGTAAGCTTTAGAAACTAGACATTTTTAGGTTTAATACTGTATACTGTGGGACGCTCTCCGGCCAGGCGGAGTGATGATCGGAGAAAAGCTGCTGGTAGAATAGAAGAATAGAATCAAGCTGAGGACAGGCACATTTAGCTCATTAGGAGAGGCTTATGCCTATGCCTAAGCTGATGCTGATGATAATGATTATGAATCCTGCAAAGTGCAGGGTCCAGTGGGAAAAAAACCTCTCAGCGGACAAAGCCGCAAAATGCGCACTAGTATAATATTATAAATCATCTTGTATTTCCGTTTTGGAATTAGATTTTTAAGTTACAATCATCCAAACATTGCGTTATAATAAGTAGCTTACATGCCAAGCTGACTTGATGTATTAATCCACGTTTTGAAAAACGGAACACTTAATTATTTTTATCATCATCTTGATTAAACGGCCAAAACAATGTGAGTTATTGCCATTGAACTGGTTTTCAGATCCTGTTTTTTTTATGAATAACGTCACCACTAATTTTGTATGTATCCACAACACTGGATCCTGCCCTACCCTTCCTGCCACGTATGTGCAAGTAGTGGAACGAACCCTCTTCTACGGTTTTCCTTGAGAGCTACGATATAGGGTCCTTCAAAAGGCGGGTATTTCATTACCTCAAGGGCCGGCAGCGCATCAGTATCGCCTCTGGTAATGCAGGTGTCCATGGGCGGCGGTGGGTTCTTCCTAGCCCGTCTGTTTGTCTGCCAGCTTTGGCATAAAAAATGTATTTTGGAATAAGCTACGTACTTATTCAGTGTGGATGCAACGAAACGACGTGAGCGAATCTAACCGGCTCGTGATGCATCCTTTTAAATAACAAACGGGGTTTTGGCGGTTGGCTAACTGAGGTATACCACAACACCAATATCAGTCCACTGCAACATTGGACACTGGCCTCCCCAATCCACACGCTGGGCATGCGGGCTGTCGCAGGGCACAGCTTCTCGCACAACCAGTGTTAGCCTGTGCTATGCTTTGATCAACCGGCCGCCAGAGCCCCGTTCGTTAGTTGGCTGGGTGTACTACTTGCAGGTGAGTTTGACTTGGATAGGTTGGCCCCCTTACACTGAGGCATGGCGCAGCTTATTATCAGCACAGCTAAATTCCCTGACCACCGACAGGCAAAGCGTTGGCAGTGCGGGAATTGGTGCCCAGCGATCCCCAACACTCGAGAAGCGTTCCCCAAGCGTGAGGATTATAGGCATGACTCCCTTTATAATATGAGCTGGCTCAGGCATACAGGTTGATGTTGTTTTTGTTGTTGTAGGTATTTATTTAATGCCTTATTTCTAAAAATCTGTCAAAAAAAGCTTATTATTGCCATCTCGCACTATTGTTTATTGACAATCATAGATAGCCAGGGCTAATAATAAATAATAAGCAATGTTTAAATTTAAGTAGCGTTTTATTGTAAGTAGTTATTTTTGTATTATAAGTATAAGTCACATGTTATTATGTAGTAAATAAAGTACCCTGAAAGAAAGTGAAACAATGAAAGTAAACTTCTATGTTACGACATTTTTAAACGCTTTGTAAATTAACAAAAGCAGCAGTAAACTCTATTTGACAAGGTACACGTAATCTCACTTATCTGCGCAAGCGCACCTTGTAGTCACAAGGCGATCCTCAGAGGTAAATTGATGTAGTAGTTTACTTTACGTTTTATGAACAAGCATGGGTATGAACGAGTATGAACTAAACGCAATACTTAATAAATTTATCTTTCCACCATATTTTACAACATTTGCTCCACGGCTTTGTTTGCTTCGTGCCTGGATAATAAGTGGCCTTGGGTTATCTCTCCTCTAAAACTACATTATTATGTGCAAAATTGCAGCTTAATACCGACAGTACTTTTGATGTGAAGCAGGAAGTACAGTTTTATAACAATGGACACTTGATTGCCTATTACAATTTTAATCAAAATTAATAAAATATTTTTTTCTCTGGGCATATTAGCAATATAGCACTAAAGTATATATAATTGGCCGTCAAAGTTGTATTGCATTGCATAGTTCACTTCAATATAAACAAGTCCACTGCCGTACATAGAATACGAGTACAACCCTTGCTGTTTCTTTCTGGTTTGCCATTAGTTATTAAGTGATCTTCATACATTCATTATAATAATTATCATGCTTACAAATATCTATATGAATTGAAGCCTAATTAAATGTCCAACAAATTGATAAGATTTCAAGTTACAGCGACGTACAGCAGTTTTAACACAGTGCCTGTTATTATTTCTCTGCGAGTAAGCCATCCCAAGCATTTCGCCTGCCGAATATTTAGCTCAAAGGTATTTATAGCCTTTAGAAAACCTTCCCAGAATGGAAGAATTAAGAGAATCGATGAGAATCCTTTTGGCTAATTTACACGATTTTTCAATATCAATTTATCTTCCATTCTTTGGATTCTTATTTGTTAATCGATTCACTAGTTAACTTTTTTAGTAAACTGATATTTATTAGGAAGAAAGACGATAAAATCCTTTGTTGTTAAAGAATGCAGGATCCTACTGACATCATCAACATAGTAATGTTGATGATGTTATGAGCTCTTGTCCCACGCTATGTAGTGTTGGCAGAACATGCATTCTTCTTCCACTCACCCACCAGCCTATAGAGAACCACCAGCCTATATCAGTCCACTGCTGAACATAGTCCTCCCTTATTAAAAAGGGTACCTATTATACCCATAACTTTCATCCTTAGAACAGCTAGCACTACGACTAGGGGTCTACAAGCGAAGAGTAAATAGGTTCATTTTAGGTAAGCGTGAAACATCGTCGACGCCATCATCACTTACCAACAGGTGAGAGGGTGTTCAAACGTAAGCCTATAAACTATAAATAAAAACCGAAAAAGAGAAAAAAAAGAAAAAAAAAAAAAAGAGTTGGGGGATCGCAGGGCTTCTCGCACCGCCAACGTTACTGCCCGTCGCTGATCTGGAAATTTAGTGTTAGGCTGCGCTACGCCACCAACAGCCGGCTGCCAGGGTCCCGTTTCTTAGTTAGCAGGGTGCACCACCAGTCAGGTGAGGTTGGCTTGAGTTCCGAAGTTGGTGGTTGGAACCCCTTACACCGCACTCCAACCATTTACACTCACTCCTATCTACCGTCAAATCTGTGCCTACTCCTTTCCATCATCATTGGATCATTTCCTTTTTGACACAATTCATCCATATCTTCTTCGGCCTTCCTCTACTTGTGCATAATTACTATAAGTTTAAAGGTTTGTGTACGAATATTTGTTTTTAATCATCTTCGTAATGGCTAAATGGATCTATATAACCTTCGTTAGGAATGTAGATTAAACCCTCGATGGGCTACTTATTACTTATGCATTTGAGCCACAGACTTCTTGGCTTTTATAAGTCAGGTTTATGAAAAATCTGCTTGATTCATTTTGTTGTTCAGACTTTTAAAATTAATAAACATTATCATAATTTTTATTCATGTGGTACATTTTGATTTTAAATTAATGAGTTCCGCAACATGAGCACCGTAGAGACACTACATTAAAAACTTAGGTATAGAAATAACAAATATTTTCTACTATCTGAGACCAAAAGTTAAGTCTCAGTTTGTATGAATGAGACTACGTTTTTCCCAATATACATTCTTACACTTATTATAAGAAGACACGCATAAAATACCATACTTAAATGTAATCAATCACAAACATACCTACTAGGATCTGAGTCATACGACATCTACCTACGAGTATATTGTACCAGCATGACTTCTCGAGTCCTCGAAGATTTAGGATTCTACCGTAGGTAGGTATTACACCGTTCGGAGCCATGTATTATTTTATCCTACTTCCTACTCATCCTACTAATGAGCATGGATAGACAGGTACGGATGAATGGATGAATCTTTGTTACTCTTTCACGCAAAAACTACTGAACTGATTTAGATGAAACTTGGTATATACATAGTGTGTGACCTGGATTAACATATAAGCCACTATAACTAACTTTTTATCCCGGTACCACGCGAGCGAAGCCGCAGGCGAAAGCTAGTTATTTTACATTTTTGTTCTTTTGGTCTGAGTACATTTTACATTACCTGCACACGCGCGATGAATTAATGAATATGAACGGCTCAGTACCATCCTTACTTAGCCCATATGCCACTTTTTCGGACTAAACGTATAGAGCTGGTATAATAGTATATTAATGATTAAACGGTTTTTCGTTTACTTTATATTGCGAACTGCAAGGATTTGAACTCTCTAATGGCCTCTATCTTACTTGATAACTATAAACAAGGACTCTTTAATTCTAGAATGAATAGATTACTTCTGAACCTTCATGCTGCATCTTAGACCACAACGTAGCTAACTTAACATCAGGTGAGTACGTGGTCAAACGAAGTTCCATCCAATGTAAAATAAAAGTTCCGCAATGAGTTTCATCCAATGTAAAAAAGGGTCCGTAATGAGTTTTCAGAATGTGGATGCAGTAACGCCTGAAAGAAGAAGGAAAGATTAGCGCGGATCCTCAAGAAAAAAATCTTTGTCATCGCTTTGTATTTGACCAAATAAAGATAAAGAGTTTATGCTCAGAGTATCGCTTCGGTGTGATAGTAAGCCTACGAAATCCGGATCCAGGCGGCATTTGGCAAAGTGCTGGGACGTCCCTCCGCTGAGCCATTCCGTCCCCTACAGCGCTTCGCACTTCGTACGTCTCCGGCCTACGCAGATTAGTGGTAAAAATAAGGTTTTTCATATTGACTGATGAGATTTTTGGATGTTACCTACTCGACAAGAAATAAATAGATGAAAACCCTCACATGGCAAAATAGTGCTAGAATAGAAGACAAGGACAGTTTTTAAAAAATGATTACTCCATGTTCGAAATTAGAGTAAAGTTATAAGCAAAAAAATACAAAACAAGCGTGTGATTTCTGAATGAAAATCGGTAGATGGAAGGGGCAAACGACCGTTTTTCGTGGACTTCCTCAAAAGGAAAACCTATCTTTAGCAGTAGAATTCTGCAGGTTGTTGTCGTTGATGATGGTTGTGATGTTATTTTTAACTTTATTTTGACCACTTATAAGGAATCATTTACAAAAGTAAAATGCAATGTTAAACACTTTATTACCCAAGTCGTTTATTCTTATTATTGAGTTCATCGTAGCACAATGTGAATATCGAGTAGCAATACTTTGTCAAGGCACCAACTCGTTAACCCTTCGTTAACCTATATCAGATGTAAAACAAAGACAATAAACTCAAGAACACTAACTGCACTAAATAATGTAAAGGGGCGCCGATATTGGATTTAAACAGATGCTAATCTTTTATTGGAGGTAATGAGCTGAGCACCTTCATCACACATCGTGGAAGACATACCTAAGATCTTAGACATAGCTTACAGTGGACAACTACATCATTCCTTACTCTTAAAATAATGCTTGATTTGATTCATTATCAGCGTATATCATTAGGCCTTCCCTAATGAGCGACATTATGCCCTGTACTCAGCTTCACGCATCCAGCTTTTACTAGCAGCCTTTCATAGACCGTCACTCCACATGGCGTGAAGGTATCCTACACTTCGTTTGCCGAATCAACCGGTTCATTGCTATATAATTACCGGCAGCTGCCATTTCACCTTGCTTATTCTCTGAGCTATTTTATTTCATGTTGATCTGAAATATAAATTGATTTACAGTGTAGTATTCCTATCGCTACTCAATGGCATCGCGGTTTTATTCAGAGTATCTTTAAAACAAAAAAGATTACTAGGATAATATTGTGTTCCGCATATGGCAACACCCTAAATGTCACTTTTCTTTCGCGCTCTGTACGGCATCGTGTGAATTTTTGCAAAATAGTTGCAAATACTCTAAAAACCTTTAATATTATACATTAAAAGTGATAATAGATTGCCGGAAGAAATGCCCAGTGATTAAAATTGTGTAAAAGTGATGGGAAATATGAAATTCATAACATTGTTTTCGTTGGAGTTGGAGCTGGTCTTTACCGGCTCAAAGGAACCCTCGTAGTCGAAGCTGAAGCATAAGCCGCTTTAGATCACGTCTACGGCTCGATGCTTCCCCCTTTTCGGACCCACCTTCGGATGCTCCAGGTAAATTTCCAATTATAACATTAGGTACTTATCACGTGTGTTTTTCCGAACTTACTGGCATATTAGATACAGTACCCATCAAATCCACTTACCCGTGCCGGTACGAGACCTTTTAGCACGAAGATCAGATTTGGTAAAGAGATACCATAGCTCTGATTCGGAACTAGATACCCAAAAATACACACACCTTTTAGCATGAAAGTCAGACTTGATACGAGATACCACAGCTCGGATTAGGCAAGAGATACCCAGAAATACTTCCATAAATAAATCCACTGCCCGTGCTGGTACGAGATACCTTTTAGCATGAAGATCAGACTTGGTATGAGATATCACCACAGCTCTGATTCGGAACGAGATACATTTTGGCATGAAGATTAGACCTGGTACGAGATACCACAGCTCCAATTCGGTACGAGATACCCAGAAATACTTCTACAAATAAATCCACTGCCCGTGCCGGTACGAGATACCTTTTAGCACGAAGATCAGACTTGGTACGAGATACCACAGCTCTGATTTGGAACGAGATACATTTTGGCATGAAGATTAGACCTGGTACGAGATACCACAGCTCCAATTCGGTACGAGATACCCAGAAATACTTCTACAAATAAATCCACTGCCCGTGCCGGTACGAGATACCTTTTAGCACGAAGATCAGACTTGGTACGAGATACCACAGCTCTGATTTGGAACGAGATACATTTTGGCATGAAGATTAGACCTAGTACGAGATACCACAGCTCCAATTCGGTACGAGATACCCAGAAATACTTCCACAAATAAATCCACTGCCTGTGCCGGTACGAGATACCTTTTTAGCACGAAGATCAGACTAGGTATGACCTCTGTTTTGGAACGAGATACCCAAAAATACAAACACCTTTTTGCATGAAAATCAGACATGGTACGAGATACCACAGCTTTGATTTAGTATGAGATATCCAACAATACGCATACAAGATACGGTATTCATTATAAACCTACAAAATAGAATACGAGATGTTCTAACCGATCCGAACCTGTTCTAACCGATGTGATGTATAAAATAAACTAAAATTCAACCCGTCCTAGAATGCGGTTGATACTTTCAGATGTGGATGAGGAAGAAGTAACTAAGCTGGACGCCGTGGTAATGGTAACAACCTGAATACAAGGCTCTAAACAGGGGAGAAAACATATCTCAGGCAGACAATCAAGACATAGTGGCTGCCTTCCAAAATGCTTTAGGTGGAATATGTAAACCGCATTAAGCAAATAACAAAGTTTTGCAACCATAAATCTAAATGTATGGAATAAGTAGAAGACAGATATTGTATTATGGGGATATCAAAATATATTTATTGATACATAAGAAAAATCTCTTGAAGCAGTACAACTCTAGCTAGGGATGGCTGAAGGCAAATAATGACCTACTTAAATTAAGTGCAATGATGTTGACAAAGTGCAACTCGTAACAAAACTCACAGATGTTTTCTGAATGACATGAGCTTCCGAAAGGCTTCTGACCCCCACTTTACACTAAAACTTCATCTCCTCAATTGGAAAAGATAAACTAAATAAACATCTTTATGGCATTGACTTAAGCACAAAAATAAAGCAATAGAAGATCAATACGGTTTACCTCAAACACAAACGAGGCAGTAAACCAGCGAGGTGGAATCACGAGGTGGATTCAGAACTTGTATCACACAGCCGCCGCCGCACCAGTGACGCACACTACAGCTACAAGCGCTCCGAGAGAGTTGCACAATGTGGATCACAGCATGAATAGCCAGGTACAAACAGTCAATATTGTTCTAGGCCTGTTGACCCTGTGCCACAAAACTGGGTAATCATATCCGATACCTTAAAGTACCTGCCCAAAAAGTTTAGCCACATACCTGACATAGAGCTTGGTAATATGTGTCAGGCTATATCTAACTTATTAGAACTTAGCGCTGCACTGTTTGTGCAGTCATTGTATTGATCATTAGATTTCTCCAAGATATTTCTTAGATCAAAGCCTAATGGGAAGGTTAGATTTACACTTAATCTTAAACTCCATAAATTAGTGGCATTTTTAGATGAAAGATATTAGAACAGCTGTAAAATTTTATAATAAGATTTTATTTGCTCCATTCTTCTCAAAGGATTTTATTGTTTAGTTTCCATTGCCCAAAAACATAAGCTTTGATTTTGATAATCTGTATCAGTTCACAGACCTGGTCCATGAGCTATGGCACTTGGCACTTATGGCACCTAGAGTGCTTTCACAAAGTTATTAAAACCTGTGGTCAGCATACTCCGGAAACAAGATTTTCTATCAACAATCTATATTGATGATAAATAATTATTGATTACTTATGTAGGCATAGACCTCATATATTATGATTATGCATAGCCAACTGGGATGCAACTCTCCATATATTTCAATGCCTGGGCTTGATTGTAAATTAAGAAAAAAGTATTTAAACACAAAGTACTCATTGGAAGTTCCTTGGAATTTTTATCAACTTTACCAAGAAAATCTGACTCCATCAAAGCCAAATAGTATCAATTTTTTATTTAATTTTTACACATTGTAAGTTAAAAGAATTTGCTAAATTACTTGGTAAGTTGGTACTTTAGTTGCTGTATACCCAGCTGTACCTTATTCTATGATACACACTAATAAATGGAAAGTAAAAAATATTTGACTTTATTACATCACCAATAAAACTATGGAGCCACAATGGAATTTCGGGATCTTTTTTATTTTATTTTATATGATGGTCTCATATAATTGATGACATATAAATATCATAGGTACATAATTAAACCTACAAATATTTTCAGATGTGATATTGGTTGGCTGGGGGTACACTGCAATGGTCACCCATTGACGATTGATTGGTGTTGGCGGCCTATGGTCACATTCGGAATAAGAACTGCATAATTAATAATAATTTAGCTGCTCTATTCGGATTAAAATACATTACAAAATCCATAGTCACTGCAACATCTTACTTAGAACTGACAAAACTACTGTCATTGGATGTAATATTAAAAGGATTCAATTCCCAGACTTAAATAATAATAGCCATTCTTGGTGTGAAAACTGAAAGATGCTTTATATACCCAAAAAATTAAAAGATAATTTGTACGCAGATTTGGAATCTTGCAATACAATTATTGACATAGTGGGAACTAACAATGAGGTTTACCTTTTAGTTCAGGATTGACTTAGACCTCCAAGTATTAATCTATTTGCATCTAGAATCATCAAGAGTGACAACTATGTCTCATGGAAAAGAGTATAACTAATGTATATTACATAGAATATTCTGACACTCAACTGGAGTAATCAAAAAGCTCATTTGGTATGCCTTTTCACCATGTTCTCTTATTTCAGAATGTATTATGAAAATAAAAACCAACAAAGCTAAAAACATCTTACCCTCTGTTCAGTCACCTTATCCTGAGAGCATCTCCTGCGGCAAGCATTCAGATACTGAGGTTTGCTAGAAAGTTCACTACACAATACATACATCATTCAATTTCTCACAGCGGAGAAGGTATTATCATACCCTGCCTTCTCATAGATGAGAAAGAAGACACAACAGTTATTAAGAGTTGAATTTATATTATACAAGTTTACAGAACATAATACTTGACACTCAGCTACCTATAATATAAATGAATTATGAATTATTATGAATTACCTCATCACCTCACCAGTTAATATTAAAACAGAGTGTCTATGTATGGAAAACAGCTGGCTGGTCTGAGAGTTCTTTGACCTTGGCAAAATTTTATAACTTACCTAACCAGGTCAACAATCATTGTACATTACTTTGTTCAGCTTTGTTATTTTTAATTTGGGTGAATAACTATAAGATCAATTAATTATTAATAAATAAGTATACATTAACTACCTTCACTATGGTCAAACTGTGATTAGGATACATTCCTACTTTCTCTAAGACATTGTATATTATTACATACTTATAAAATGAATAAGTACCTACCTACTTAGGTATTTTATGAATAGGTAGATCTCACCGGTATAATAATTAAATTATATTTACTATTCAATAATTGAATAGTTTGGTGGATTTAATATTTATGCAAATATAACTTACTTTCTAAACTTGAACATAGTTTGTTACAACCATTGTAGGTATTATGTTTGGGTTATCTTATTAAGATGAAATTAGCTAAAATCACTCAAAACCTTATTACTTATTAATAAACGCATGTTTCGCCTTGTTATTAATAAATATAATAACTTGTTAGTACCCAACTCTGATGGAAAAACCCATTATGCAGTCTTGACTCTGAACAACTACACTGTAAATCAATTTATATTTCAGATCAACATGAAATAAAATTGAAAATTGGACTAACTTACCTAAGTGAAGTCCAATTGTAATTTTATGAATGTTGATCTGAAATATAAACACCCACCCAACCCAGTATCAGCTGTAAGCCGATCCCAAGCATAATGGGTTAGTGCTTGTGAGCAGGTAGACCATCCGGGTTCAGCTCTAAATCAGTGGCATTTGGGGTGTTGCCACATGCGGAACACAATATTATCATAGTAATCTTTTTTGTTTTAAAGATACTCTGAATAAAACCGCGATGCCATTGAGTAGCGATAGGAATACTACACTGTAAATCAATTTATATTTCAGATCAACATTCATAAAATTACAATTGGACTTCACTTAGGTAAGTTAGTCCAATTTTCAATTTGACAACTTTAGTTCTTAGTCGTATAGTCTCATTTCAGATTCTACAGAAAGACTTTCCTTCGAAAAGACTTCGAGCATAGCTCGTTCCATAGGTCGCTGGGCGACTTTTGCTTGATTTGATTGATCAAAGTAAAGGTCCTGTAATTGTGGTGGCTTAGGTGAATAAACCATCCCTAACTTCTGATCAGAAAATCTTTGATGTTGTAGAAAAACTCAAAATGTTAAAGAGCATCGTGAAGAAACCTGCGGCTTAGTTATCTAGACACCTTGTAGAGGGCCTGTGTCCAAGTGGTAAGACCCACTAAGCTGGAGGACGGTATAGGTGCTGGGTTCGGTCAGCTCGGACCTCTGAACCTGGGTTCGATCCTGAACAGAACAAATATTGTGTTGTTGTTGCTGTTGACCATGATAGATGTCATGTATATATCATTATTATTATACATGTAATAACCCATAATTGCCTGAGAGTTGAGAATGTTGTGTGTAGTGAGTGAGCGTGGAGTATACCAGCCACTTGTGATTATAAGCTGCATTAAACAAATAAGGGCATCCGATTCACAGCATTTAGACTAGATAGTAAAGGATGGAGAGAATTCACGACGAATTGATATAAATCGACCCAATGTGATCTATCTTCTTTAGACCATCAACTAAACGAGACTAAAGGTTTGGATCCACTGGTAGGTAATTTTATTAGCCCAATGTAAAGTATTTTAAATGAGTATGTCGTTCATTGGCATAATCAAAGGGAAGCCTTTGCCCAGCAGGGAGCCGAAAATTACTGAAATGATGATGATTATGATGATGATGATGATGTCATTCATTAAATCTCACATAGGGATATACTATTCAGGTGAAAGTACGAAAATGGATTCGAAAAATGCTTTTGAAAATGTGAAGATTTGATAAGGTTGAAGGTTATAAGGTGATAAGCACGCCAAAATCAATAAACTGATTGAGCTGAAATTTTGCACATGCATATACCAAGAAAATGAATAACTATTGGCTACTTTTTGGCCAGTCCAGATACCGTAGCAGTAAAACTACGAGTGGATTACCTAGGTAGTAAAGCGAAAGTATGGTTGGATGTTTGATGTTTGTTACTTAACCAGTATATAACGCTTTGAGTGCTGAAAATACCCTTGCTAGAACCAGCTAGAGCCGGGCTGCTGCTGCTCGCATGTGAAGCTCGCAGTCAACGTGTTAATTCGGAATGGCGGAACACTAAATTTGAAACGGAGATAAAGTTATAACCCAAATGAAAGGTGGATTTTTATAACGGGCAACGACCGCCCGACGCGCAGTGTTCACTGTTCAATAAGTTAGTATGGGTGTTTGTTAATGCGACGGTCACAAACACGTTGCAATTACTAAGGCAACCGTTTCGCGTCGTCGGTCGGCCCTTACTAAGGCAACCATTTCGCGTCGTCGGTCGGCCCGTTACCCGTTAACAAAAACGGTTAACAAGAGGCTTGAAATCCATAGTTTTCAACTTGGATACACACAAGTAGAAACACGGTCAGAAGCTAATTATTTTATAAATTCTTGGTTGAAATATCATCCATACCGTTCTAGTCTCTTCTAGTTACTTCTCGTTTACAATAACGCGACCTATCCACTTTCAGAATTATTTTGTTGAATTTGTAGCGTTAAGCTACCTATAATAAGCCATTAACAAGTCTCACGTATTGCGCAATCCATAAAATCAACAGATTTCTTATTCATAATCACTTTTAACTGAAGTTTAACTAGCATGTACTAGCCTTTACGACCGTACGTGAATAACGGGCGAATGACATCTATCTCTACCCGAGGTAACCTTAGAGGTACAAGGACTAAGGTGCTTATGTGTTCATACCTTAGCCTTAGATGCGCTCTTTTTGTTCATACCTCTTTGTGAATTGGCTTGGCTCACTGGCAATTCCTAGAATGTCCGACAGTATTTAAGGCTTTAATGAATAATTTTAGAATAGTTTGAAGATGGAACAAGCACATGACCCACCTGATGTTAAGTAGGATGTTGCCTATAACAAAAATTGTATCCTATGTCACGCATTGAACGTGCTCTACCGTGCATCGGCTGAGGTATCATCCACATACATGCCACCTATATTTTCTCGCACTGTGAGGTGTTAGAGGCATTTCCTCACGCGAAAAAAAATCAAACTGTGAAATGGTCTCCCTGCCGAGGTTTTCCCGAGAGACTACAATATGCAGCGTTTCAAAAAGGGCGTTTTAAATTTTTTAAAAGGGTCAGCAACACGCTTTTTGATTTTGTAACATCAAGAGGTATTACATATGCGTCCATAGGCTACGGGAACCGCTTACCATCAGGAAGACCGTGGTATGTCTGTTTGCTAACTTCCACTTCCACTTCCACTTCAGCCTATATCAGTCCACTGCTGGACATAGGCCTCCCCTAATAAAGGGGGGTATGCCCATAATCCCCACGCTGGGCATGCGGGTTGGGGATCGCAGGGCACAGCTTCTCGGACTACCGACGCTGCTGCCCGTCGGTTGCTAACTTAGTAGTATAAAAAAAAGCAAAAGCTCTGCGTCCATCAACTTGACGCAACTGAATAGTTGTTAGATTTTTTTGGAAGTTTGATTTATTCTTGACTAGCCTCTGCCTGCATCGCGTGATACCTAGATATAAAGTAGCCTATTTGTTAATCCAGGTCCTTATATTTACTGTGCCGCGTTTAAACCAAATCGTTCACCCGTTATGGAGTTGAGAAGGATTATTAAACTAACACACATACTAACTGGCGCACAAAAGTGGAAGTAGTTTAGTGGAATAAGAACCGGCAAGTACCGATAGCGTGTGATGCAAACTTCGGTATGAATAATAAAATGAGTCCTACTCCTACTAAATGGAATATAGCCCTAAAAACTGATTATATAAATAAAGCAAATCGTTTGTAAATTAGACAACGATAATCCAGTCCAGAGTAATGTAATAAATTACTGCTCTGAGGATCAAAATGAATATTTAAATTAATTCACCGCCAGAAATGTTCTCTTTAGCGTTCGATAGACATTTATCGTCGATAAAAATGAAAAACTAGTTGAATCCAATCTGATTTCTAGTAACGTGATCATAGAACATGTATTAATTGGATCATTACCATTTTGTAGGCTGGGGCAAGATAAGAGATTGTTTGCAAAAAAATGTCAACCAGTTTAGCTTATCTTATCATAAACAGGTATTTTACTATATTCTAATTCCTGTTGTGTATTTCCCGATGTTTTATTTGGGCGTGATGTGTTATTGGGATCAATTTGAAAAGAACAGAAGTTAATAGTTCTACCGTTCGTCAGACAACAGACCGATCAGACAATTTTATACATTATTATAATAAATTGCTATAAGTTATGTTAGAATCACACGCAGTTGTATGGTGGAAGGCATAGGTATGCCATCTCATAGGATTTCTCCAAGTTTGGATACATATGTATCCCACCCAGGAATACTGCAACTGTACTGACAAAATTGATGTACACTATGTACTTAACATTTGTGATGTTTGTAAATTTCAATTTCTGCGTCGCCCAGAAAAAATGGACCACGATGGACTTCATCAAAATTGATGAAGATCATTTGCAATTTGAAAACCACATCACCTATTAAGTGTTGTACGAATAGGGATAAAGCAAATAGTAACCAGTGTCACTGAATTTGGATTTTTTTGCAAAATGCTTGAGTGATATTAATATCTGGTGTTTATTACTTTGAATGCTGAAAACACGTGTGCTTCAACTAGTCTAGTCTAGTTTAAAATAGATTCTTTTTTCTTTTCTTTGGTTATGACCAAAGAGAAAAAAGAATCAAAGCCCTAAGCAATGTCATACCATAATCGAAACAAAAACTTTGAATATTGAGAGCACTTAAAAAGATTATGTTTTTTAGGAGCCAGCCACACCATTATAATGACCGTGAATACAAAAACTGGGGCTATAAATTAAACAATCTAAATATTGTTTTAGTTCGTTATCGTCAGTCGTAAAAACACTGGCTCGATTATAATTAAGATATAAATCGATTTATCTAGACAATTTGTCATAAACTACTGCCGTATCGAATAGTTTTAATCTGTACATGAGCGAGATTATTCTATTTCGTTAAAATTGTGATGGTTCCAGTTGGGAATAGACTCCTCCTCTTCCTCTGATGTTGTAGGAGACTTTGTAATAGAAGCGAAAGGATGAAAAGAAAAACAAAATGTATTTATTTTATTTTTATTTTTGTAAGAAGACAATTGTTGACCAACACTGAAGGGTTTATAACTAGTCGCGAAAATATCGATGTAAATTAATATGTAGCCACACTTATCATAAACGCCACGCACACAGCCATCAAGCAAACTCTGCCATCACTATTGCATATCAACAAGAGTCAAAGGAAACTTATATTTAGGAAGGCACAACGGGTAGTGCTTAGCGATTGGTCTATCAAGAAGACTCAAAAGGAAGTTTTATCAGGGATTCCTCTGATAATAACTGCTTTTTGACTCTTCTCTCTTCCTGAAATCCACGCAATCATAAAATTAATATTTCATTTACTCAATCCAGTTGTAATTTTTGTTTATTCTCAATTATGTTATTCAAATCAATTAATTTCGCGTATTTGATAGTTTACGATTTAAGTTATAGCATTTTTATCTGGCTCAGTGCCGTATTTGCTATTTGTTGAATGATATTTTTCTTTATTGTTGGTTTTACGATATTGGTAGTTTGTTCGTATTTGAGATTATTCGTAACTTTTTATTACGATTCATGTTTAATGAATTTTGCTTCTGGTTGTTTGTGGTTTACATTTAATAAATTAAATTTTTATAATTTGATCCAACAAGAGATTAAATAACTCAGTATAAAGCTTGATTGATTACTAAAATTACTTTGTTCTACATATCATCATCATTATAATCCTCAGCTTATAGTAGTCTGCTACCCTTAAATAGTGAATTGGCACCCTCAGCTCGATGCGTCTAGCTTCATCATCCATATAATGATATCCGTATATATGAAAGAGGCAAAAATCGGAATGAATTCTTTGATCTAAATTTTCTAACTCTTGCGCATACAAAATATAAAATACGACATAATAAAAACTCCGTAAGCTTTATCGCTCGCTCACGTTTTCATAAAAACCTGAGTAAATAAGTAATTTAACAAATCCCAGGTTAAGTAGTATGTTCACTGTAATCTCTGCTTTGATCAAATTAACTTGAACTATGTAAGTTGTGTATGTATGTGTCCTAACAGACAGATAAGCTCGAAGAAATGCGATATATCTGTAAAAAAATCTCTTCTTCATGAAGATATTTTTCGAAAATATTGTACGACTTCCAATAAACTCTTCTATACAGAGGAGACTAACGAGAGACGTGTTTAAGCGACGTAACGTAATATATGGATAAGTTTGAGTCGACAATTATGACAATAACTCATTCTATCTTACTCCCATCTCTTCTTTTTGTGATCTGATTCGAATGTAAATGCGTGAAAAAAAATATAATACTTTTTAACTGCTTTTAATTGCAACAGGTTATGTGAAATTTATAATTATCATTTTTATAGTTCAGAGGGAAATTTTCTTGTCGTTACATTCATTGTTGGTCTGCTAGATGCCTAAAAAATTGTAATTATGCCGACATTTAAATTATCAAAAAATATTGGACACGTATTTTTTATTTTGTCAAATAAACTAAAAATAACAAAGATATAGCGTGTAAGTTCAGCGTGACGTCACGGGTAAGTACACTTTTTACATACAAGTGACGTCACGAGCCCCACCTCCCGAACTTTGACGCTCTATAACTTTGTTAATTTCTATTGATTAAATAATTAAAAAAATACGTGTCCAATATTTTTTGTTAATCTAACTGACGGACTAATTAGTTTTCTTATTTTTTTTACCCAGTCATCATCCCTATTATAAAATCGGAAAGTAATGAAATCAGAATAAAAAATTCTGGTAACTTCAGCATAGCGTAGCATCTGTATGCGCATGTGGGACATATGAGTAGCCCCCAGAGGTTTATCTGTAGATAATGAGATGTAATAAGTTGAAACTGTGCAGTATCTAGCATCCAAATATAGCTAAGGATGGTTTTGTTCGTTAGTGAAATTGATGTAGTAGATTAGTCTTCCTACAATTTAGTTAAGTGTATTTATGTAATTTTTTTTGTAAAGTAAGTATTGTTTGGCAAAACGGTATGATAAAACCTTGAGACACGCGCAATTTTTCTCAAAGAGCCTTCCCAGATAGGCGATTTAAACGCGACTGGAGTCGCGCGACTGACTTGCGTATCCAATCAGGCTTGCTAAATGTCACGTCGTATGTGCACACACTTCACATACCACGTTACATTCAGCAAGCCTGATCCAATCTCCAACAACAAAAACTCCAAGTCAACTCCAGTCGCGAGTAAATCGTCCATCTGGGAAGGCTCAAAGCAAGAGATTTGCTACTTACTCATACGTCAAATCTTATGGGCTTCTGCAAAAGTGTAAATAAGTTGTTACATGCCAGCTCATAAGAGTTTTCACCACCAAACTCTCATTATGGTGAAAATAAGAATAGCATGTGTATAATCAGTATCACCATCATCAGCTGTAAAGCAGTCTACTACTAGACAAAGGTCTCTCCTAATTATGTGCATGATTTCAGTAATTATCATCATCATCATTAACACCATCATCTGCCCTACAGCAGTCCATTGCTGAACAAAGGTCTCACTTAAGCATGTGCATGCTCTCATCAATACACTACATACAAACATACCATGAAGTAGGTACAGTCAATAACAAATTGTCAGCAATTACAATCCAATTACACAACGAGTGTACGCCATAATCATGTAAATTAGTTCCAGGGTAGAAAACCAATTTCATACTATACTATGTTATGGATGTCTCGTTTAATCATGATGATTCTAGTTGCGATTGGTAATTAGAATTGGTATCTATGCGATTTGATTATAATTGGTGATGAAACTTAAACTGTTCAATTAAAGTTTTTCACTTTTATTACCAACACCAGCATATTCAATCCACTGCTGGAAATAGGACTCTATGAGAGAAGATATACCCAGAATCTCCACGCGAGGCTTGCGGGGTTGGGTATCGCAGGGCACAGCTTCTCACACCACCGACGCGGCTGTCCGTCGGCGGCCAGGGGATTTAGCTGTGTCGATGTTAGGTCGCGCTATGCCGCAGTCAGCCGGCCACCATAGCTTCGTTTGTTATACAGTAGGGTGCAGGGGCAGGTGAGGTTGGCTTGAGTTTCAAAGATGGAAGTTTAAACTCCTTACACTACACAAACTACTTTCTACATTGCAGCAGCTCCATAATCTTGAACTATTTAGAAACGCCAATTATTATCATCACCTTCACGTAGACAGTTTAGAAGAAGCTAGGACTACCTAGCTTCTTCTATGCTGAGGATCGAAATAAAATCCATAAAATCTCATATTGGAAAATTTATATTTCCCGTCTTATTCATAACCAAATGTTATTCTATACCGTTAGATCGTAGTATTTTATTAATTCCATGCGCTCGATAAAGTATGAGCCTTCCCAGATAGGCGATGTACGCGCGACTGGAGTCGTGCGACTGACATGCGTATCCAATCAGGTTTGCTAAATGTCACGTGGTACATCTTATTGAGACTCCAGTCGCGCGTAACTCGCTTATCTGGGAAAGCTCTAAGCTTGTCCCTGTCATTTACCCAACTGTAAATAAAAAGCGTTGCAGATGATATTATAAAGCCATTTTAGCTATTCTGAATTTTAAAGAATTTTTAATTGAACGGTTTGTCTGTAAACTAAACAAAAATGTATACTTATTTTAAGATTTAAAAAAATACGATGATTCTCGTAACCTTTACGAAGTCCTCAGAAAAAAGCGGTACCTTATATAAAGTATAATTATTATGATTTCAAAGATGATTCACACTCACTGCTCTGCCAAAGTAAACATAAAATCCAGTGCAGCAATCATTCACAACCGGTTGCTGATTGCAGTCGGATTTATAGCAGCAATTAGTCAAGACGCGTGCTACGACGACAACTGACAAATCGACACGAACTGCACGTGGGTGGTGAGCACAACGTAGTTTAATATGGGTTATTAATTTGAGGGCAATTCTTTTTCTGATCAACTACCAAAAAAATAAGTAAGTAAATCTTACTTTACTATTGTTATCGGGAAAGTTTTTGAAATATTAACACTTATGGTCAACAACAACACCAGCCTATATCAGTCCACTGCTGGACCAAGGCCAAAATACATATCTATTTGCATAAATAAATGTAGATAACATTAGGTATTAGGACTAGATGAAGCCATGTCGGAGGCCTTCGGGCGGCCTCAAAACTCCGACACCAGAGTTTATTACTAGCTCATACGAAAAAGAAGAAGAAGGACTAGATAATACAGGTACAGGTGGTATTTGTCCTTTTCAGGCACCGCAAATTTAGTGGAGCAGAGGGCGCCTTATTTCCTAAAACAAATACTGATGTATTGTTTTTAAAAGTAATGAACCAATAACTTAGGGCACCCTTTATAAAGGGGTTAGATGCCTATGTCTAGTAGTGGATTGCTATAAGCTTATCGGTTGGATTGTTAATTTGTACCAACAGTGGTTTTTTAACTTACATATATGTTTTTCATTTTGTCTTTCTTATGTGTGGATTAGCCGTAAGTGGTAAAAAGGGACTTCATTCAATATTGATCAAAAGTTAATCTGCCATCAGCTATTGACAAATTTTGCCTCATCCCTTACAACATTTAACTTCCACCTCGTGGGTCATGAGTCACAAAGGCTTCGTCACCGCCCAAGTCGAGACTCATAAATGCCAACGGAACCAAACCAAAGTCCCATAAAGTAGAGACAAAGGTGAGGCAAATTATGTTTGTTGTAATAATTATTTACCTTGGAGGTCTCTGATAGTCAGGTGACGGTGGTTTGAAAACTCCTACATTGCCTTAGCTATAACTCGATTGCTTTGGCAAAAGATTTTAAGCATTGTTACCAACTATATTAAGTTTTAGTTATTGAGTAAACCAGTGTAACAGCACCAATAATGTACCAGTAACAGTGACAAATGGCAATAGTAAAGTATTTCTCTCACTCTACTCACTCTTTCTGAGGGTTCATGAGAAACAGTGATAGGGGCAATGTTAATATGGCTATTGATAGATTACACAATCCAGAACTTAAAAATTATGTTTTTTGAATTGTATTTTACATAAACATACTTACATCCAAAGGCTCCCTAATGTTAGATTAGACCATCTAAAAACCTCAAAATTGTGTCTTGATTTGTTCTTGTAAGCATCAATAAGCGCTAAACTAAACACAGTTTGTATTACGGGAACCACATGACTGATAATGATAATATCTACTACTTTCTTATTACATACATTATAGTCATAGAAAACACCCGGACCCGTAACAAAAATTTACAGAACCTACAAATATTTGTCTCGCAGCGGTAATCGAACCCCTCTAATCTTCTGCGTCTCAGTCCTTTGCCCATTGCGCCTCAAGAGGTCGTGAATAATCCAATCAAGCCTCGATTTAATCTAAGCTTCAAAGGCTCTCCACGAAGCTAATATTACCTGAATTCCGAACTTCTATCGTATTATGGTTCACTTATAGCTACGCAAGCCTTCGACGCAACCTGTTATTGAATCTCTAATTAAACTGCAGTCCAATTAATACGCTGAAATTGCAATACCACTTACGTATTGAAAAGCCTATTGATAGGCCGATTATTACTTATTTTGATATTGTAAATGCTTACTAATTCAAAAAAATCTTAATAATCTATCATCATCACCATCATCAGCCTACAGCAGTCTAGTGCTGAACATAGGCCTCCCCTAATGAGCGCCATTGAGTCCTGTCCTCAGCTGGACGCAGTCACTCCATCTGGAAAACGTTTGACAGTCACAGTAAGGCTAGTTTACCCTTTTAAAGCCACTCAGCGAGCTATTTAACGAGCTATGCCTAGTTTCTTTAAATAATAGGATCCGTAACAATACTATCCGACATACAACTAAAGTTGTAGCTCAGACACTGGCACATACACACATAGATATAGCTCAGAAATTTAGCAAGCAGTAGGCTGAACATAATTGCCAAAGAACCTATAACCATATGAGTAAACGAGTTCTTGGATGGAGGGGACACCGCGGCTCAACAAACGTAGTTAAGAACAATCAATGTATATAAAAATCTGGACAATTTTGTCTCAAAAATCAAAGCAGCTCCTAAAGCGGATAGTTTGAGGAAGACTCAGTAAAATTTTATTCATCCGTATTACGTAATTCATAGTTTGAGACCCTTCCTTTGTTTCGAACCGAACTTTGTTTACCCAATAGCCGAAGAAACCCTAACGAATTGTCCTAAGGTCCTTATAAATAAGAAAGAATGGGGTAATGCAACGTTGCGGCAGGCAGGAACGACCGTTCGTGCGTAACACCATCTGCTTCTTGGTTACGGTGTAATACTGTCCTTCGTTGTATAGGAGTAAACTTACTACTGGCATGGTTATTCTGAACAAACTTTGCAACTTTTGGAAGACTTTTGGAATTTGACTTTAAAAATTTCTTGGTGCAAAGTAAACTAATTATCAAAATAAGCTTTATTTAGTAGTAAGGATGATAAATAGATTTGCATAGTTATATCTTACGATAAGATTGTATTTTTTCTTTAATTATTTTAATTTGGCATTAATTTTTTATTTGTATTTTTCCTTTAATTATTTTAATTTGACATATCTTTTATTGTCATGATTTCTACTTCTATTATATTCATCATCATCATCATTCAGCCCGTTAACACCCACTGTTGGGTATAGGCCTCCACTTTATCACGCCATACCTTTCTGTCCCTTGCAAGCCTCATCCACAGATTCCTCGCTACGTCTACGATGTCGTTCGACCATCGGTCAGGTGGTCGGCCTCGTGACCTTCGAGCATCTCTGGGTCACCACTCTGTGACTGTCTTTGTCCATCTTCCGTCTTCCCTTCTAGCCAAGTGTCCTGCCCATTTCCACTTTAGCTTAGCAATCCGCATACCCACGTCTACAAACTTCGTGCGACGTCAAATTTCGACATTGAGTATGTGGTCCAGCAGTGAAATTCCGAGTGTCGAAATAACAAAATTAAATATAGATACATCTTCGCATAATAAACTTTTGCGTTTCATAAACATATAACCGATATAAGTAGGATCTCTACTCACTACCTACTCAATATTGATTGGGGATAATAGGTACCAACAAATATGATATTACTTTGGTAAGTACAGAAAATGCCCCAAGCATTTCCAGTTTCCCAGAATACACCCCATAGTGGTTTGAAGGGGTTGTAAGGGTTTCCACAGCGGCATAGGAAGTTGCATAAATTCAGGCACAGGAGTGTGTTCGCGTGTACACAGCACGTGACTCAATTTGAGGGTACTTACTCTAAGGCTTTGTTATGGTATAGGCGGGAGCGTATCGGAAAATTATGCGTTTTATAACCTAGCTACATTATTGCCCTTCGGCAAAGATTCGCGTTGTGCGAAGATGCACTTGGTAGGTAGGTATATAGTTTTCATTCGGTAGACAGAGAGGCAATATCCTAATGATGGCACTAATATAGCCTGTGCCTGGCTTTTTTGAAGGCATTATGAATGTCTTTATTATTTATTGTATTGTATCTTCTTCTGTTTCTTTAGCGAAATAAATCAGCATTACGGTATCACAGAACCCAATCAAATCTACGAAATGTTTAAAGCCCCCTTACCAACGAATAGGTTACGAAGCAGACGATTAAACTGGCAAATACCAGGACCTGCGAACAGTAGGTCTTGCTGCCGAGGTGCAAAGAGTATTCCAGTACTCAGGTGATCAGCATCACAGTCTGCCTACCATACTCATAATAAGAGCGGGCGTGATTGTAGTGTTAAAGTGAGCGGGGGTGAGAAAGTGGGAGGAATTGGGATCGCCACGGTTCTAATCAAAGTTTTGGCGATATTAAGCAACACTGTAAACACAGGTTTTTGTGGCAATGATTAACCTCTGGTGTAGCTGGAGGACATTGCGCTGACCGATTGGCTAAGCATAGGTTACAGGGCTAGGGGATGTCATTCAGCGAGATAAGTCGACGATATTAGACCAACAGTGGGCAGCACATGGCTCAGATTAGCGCAGGATCGAGGCGAGTGGCAAAATCAAAAGAAGGCCTATACCCAGCAGGGTGTCGAAAACGGCTGATGATGAAACCTGGACACCAGAATCAATCCTACTAAACCTACTAAAATTATAAATGCGAAAGTTTGTGAGTATTATGGATGTATATGGATGGATGAATGAATGATTGTTTGTTACTCTTTCACGCAAAAACTACAAAACGGATTTGGATTAAACTTGGAATATACATAGTTTGTGATCTAGATTAACACATATGATACTTTTTATTGTGGTACCACGCGAGCGAAGCTGCGGGCGGAAGCTAGTAATATTATAAATGCAAAAGCTTGTGAGTATGGATTATGGATGGATGAATGGATGAATGTTTGTTACTCTTTCACGAAAACTACTGAACGGATTTAAATGAAGCTTGGAATATACATAGTTTGTGACCTGGATTAACACATAGGCTACTTTTTATCTCGGTACCACGGGAGCGAAGCCGCGGGTGGAAGCTAGTAGAAAATATTATTATGTCTTGCGCATCTATGTGGTTAAGATGCATCTATATTTGATTTATCTTTGAATAATCCTGAATAATATCTTTAATCTTTATCATCACCATCATCAACAGCCTATAGCAGTCCACTGCTAGACATAGGCTTCCCCTAATGAGCAGCATTGCGCCCTGTCCTAAGCTCGATGCATCCAGCCTCTACCAGCAGCCTTTCGCAGATCGTCACTCCACCTGGGCGGAGGGCGTGCTACACTACGTTTGCCGAGTTTAAAATTTAGAACCATGTGTAAAGTGTGATTTTGTTTTTTTCCTTACGTTTAATGTTTATGTATTTTCTGCGTAGGTGTGCTCCAATTGACTAGCAGTTTTATCGCTCTCGCCAACTCTCCGCTCCTCATTGTGAGAATATGAGTAGTTAGAGCAAAACTTTTCGCTTAAGCAGCAAGCAACGTTACCATCTTTAGAATTAAGAACTTTTGAAATTATTTTATGACAAATCTTCACGTTAGCACCTCAGAATTATATTCTTTGAAGTTGTTACATAAAATAGCTCTTAGGATAACACGTGAAATAAGTTTACGCCTTGTTTGGAGGGCAAAGAAACCACACACAAAATTAATTAAAAAGTTGGCATTTTAATTGTTCAAATAATTGTTTGAGGAGAGTGTTTTTCCATTATATTAACAATGCTTACAGTATAAAACACTTAGTGAAAAGATCAAAAAGTTTTTTTATTGTTTAATTCAAATGTTTTAACTTCTAAACATTGACCAAGTTGGTCTCACTTATTTTTTATTTGTATAAACTTTGTACGCGGTATCATGAAAATTACCATGACCTTAAAATGGAGAAACAATCAGGGTAAGGAAACCGGCATGTCCTAGAATTTGAAGGCTTGCATGTGCTAAAATAGAGTCGGCGTCATATTCATCGGCCGATAGCATATTGCTGAACATATACCTCACCTAATGAGGCCATTGCGTCCTGTCCTCAGCTTGACGATTTCAACCCATCACGTAGGATGTTACTGTTTGCAAAAAGTGGCGATGTAGATACCTACTTACTGAATGTGATTTTTGAGCTATTTGGTTACTGAACTAAATTCGAAAATATGGCAATCTTCATATTGTCTTTTTTGATATTGTTCAGCAGCATATGGTGAAAAAAATATGTAAATAATAAATTATTATTATATAAAAAAAGCAATATCCAACAAATAAAATCTACTACTTCATTAATATTAATAGTTTATACATTTCTCGAAGCCTAAATTGCTTAATTTCCGATGCAAGTCCGCTTATCTCTCCAAAAGGCCAGCCATCAAGGAAAATATTTACCAAATAAGAAACCACGAGCGGGGGCGTCTTAAGATAAGTCGAGATAATGTCTAATTAGCCGACACCGCGGGTTTAATGGACTGATCGTGTGTACGGTGAGGTGTGAGGTGTCTTGGTATCAACTTTGATAGTGTCAGTTGTGTAACATGAGGTACTTGGTAACTAGAAAAACAATTATTATACCACATATTATCCTACCTTAGGAAAGCCAAACAGTCCTTTTAGCCTCAAACTATGAAACTAGCAAACTAGCTTCCGCCTGCGGCTTCGCTCGCGTGGTACCCGAGTAGAGAGTAGCCTATTTGATGGACGTTAAGTTTTTAGAAATATTTCCAATTGTCTTCTACTAAGTATTAGAAAACAAATTGTCATCAAGTTATGACGACCAAGGAAAAGAGGGATTTATTTCTACAACAAAAACATATTTTTTTTTTACGTGTATCGATCGAAGGTCACTAATATAATAATTCAATAATAATTAAATATATAATAATTCTAATTAGTCCGTCAGAAAAATCAACAAAAAGTATTGGACACGTTTTTTTTTTATCAAATAAATAAAAATTGACGGAGATAAAGAGCGGCCAAGTTCGGAAGTGGGGGCTCGTGACGTCACAACTAGGTAAAAAGTGTACTAAGCCGTGACGTCACGCGGAACTTCAACTTACTATATCTTTGTAATTTTTTTGTAATTGAAAAAAGAAAAAAATACGTGTCCTATATTTTTTGATAGTGTAAATGACGGACTTATAAGAATTTTTCATTCGACATCCCTATTATTGCCAATCTGCTGCTAGTCCTGCGAGTTGAGATATGTGGTACCACAGTACTTACATAGATGTATAGTTTCTGACATTTATAATTCAAAGTGGATACGAAGAAGCCTTTCCCCCTTGTTATTTATGTAAAATAAAATAATATCGTAGCTGTCGTTTTACTACTTTTAACTTAGTGAATGACTCTTATTTACTGTAATTGTAGAGAATGTTAATATAATACTGTAGGCAGACAACTTTACATAAAATTCTGAATTTGTTAGCAATTTGTAAAAAACCTCATTTCATTAACACAAAGGAAACAATATTGAGCTCATGCAAAACTGAACTCAAAGCTAGGCCAATTGGTTAGTACAGATCGGAGCTCAAATCAGAAGGTACATAATACAATTCTCAGGAACAAACTAACGAAGTCAGTTAGCATAACAATATTCATGTCCCGACTTTGTTATACTCATACACGATTGTTCTTTTACTCTGTTGATTCGTTATATAGACCTTGGTATTTTACATAGAACCTTTATTCAGGTTAGCAGTTATATAAACATAGTTTGTGAGTTGAAACAAATAGTTTGTGTGTGGGTAAGGTAGGTGTTTTTATCATCCTGCATCGTCCCACTTTTAGGCAAAGGTCTCCCCCAAATTTTGTCAACCATCTCTATCTGTCGAGATATTCCACCATCCTCTCATAATGGACCTAGGGCGTTGCATCGTTGTGTACGTCCAATGCGTGATCTGCAAAGCAATACTTTAATATTAGTAATGGTTACCACTTAAAATCAGGTAGGCCATGTGCTAGTTCCATGTTCCATCTTCAGGGATCATAAAAAATATCTTCAAGAAAAGCTGTAAGATTTCACCTGTCAAAACCCTTCATACAGTGAACTGAGTATAAACAACGTGGCTTTATGTAAATAACGTTGCTGCCTCAGGGTGAGTGTTATTAAAAAGCTTTTGTTGCCTCTGTGAATGGTCGGACAATCTTGTTGGAGCAGACCTAATCTTTTCTACAGACTTACCTAATATCATCTCAGGTTTTGTTGACATTTCGTTACGTGCAAATTATAAAGATTATGAATGGCTACGGTTACACTACCTACACAATGTTTGACGATGAGCAAATTATACACGCGAGAAAAGTATAAATCATAGAATTCATGTTTATCGATTTTAATTTATTACCTCTAGGAACTATAAAATAACTTATTTAAATTGAAAAAGGTTGTTTTAATATTGAAGCAAACCATTCTCAAAAGGCTCTTCTTCAAAACAGATACGCTATTTTCTTGGTTATCCTAAACATCATGCGTGTAATAACAATTGCAGTCAAGTATAATTTATTCGACGTATACGCGGCACCTATGTTATTGGAAGTTGTTCAAGCTTAGTCCTTTCTTTGTACAGTAAAATTTATTATCAACGTCATTAAAAATCTTGACGGTTGAACATCATAAAACTGAAACTTTATTTTGTATAATATATTCTTGTACTGACTACATATGTACAGTACAAAGGGAGGTTATTAAGAAAGCGCCATGAGAAGAAAACTGATTTGCATTTTGTTTTTTCTGGAGAACATCGTCATTTAGTCAATGACTCGCAGAGACTATATTGACAAAAGAGTTTTGCTCAGTAATGCAGAAAATATGCAAAACAAAATGCAACGAGCTGCCATGCAACCAATTTTATCTTTGTGTGGTCCGCTACTGTAAACATTAACATAATGAATAAAATAAACTAAAACAAAAGGCATTTTAATGAGTGAGAAAAGCCCAATATTTCGTTCGTCGATTTTATTGGGTACAGTAACGATTTATTTTGGCTGTTCCGTATATTGTTGCTATTAGCGTCTCTTTTGTCGGAAGGGGAAAGCAAACAATTTGCAGCAATTTGTTTACTGATGCTAATTTTAAAATTAACGTCGTGGAATAAGAGAAACGTGCTTTAGAAAGGACCACCGTAGTTGAGTGGTTGAACATAAGTATCGAATGCATAACATAACAGATTCTATTGTTGCGAGGTCGGCTATAAGGAAATCGAGCTTGTTATACGACTGATGTGCGCGAAACTTGCTAGTAACTTATACATGGACTTTGGTTTGTCGTATAACCCCGTATCTTTGAAGGTACTAAGCAATGGTATGAAAAAAAAATCAATATACGACCAAATGTAAACTAATAGGTACCAAACTTAAAGAGAAGTATAGATTATCCCACGGCGCTTAAAATTACGACAAATCGCGAAATTGACTCGGTAGCGCAACTGGTTAGCGCATCCCGGTATTTATAAGAATGTCCCAGGTTCATGTACCGCGACGATTTTTGGGATATTATAAAAAACAAAATAGGTTTCCCTGGAGTGTGGGCTAACACTTTTAATACAAAAAATCATAGTTATATTATTGCTTTCACAACAATAAACCATAGATATCAATGTTTGATTTCTTTTTAAGTGCAAAATCAGTGATCGTCTTCGTTTATTAAAGAAATATACAAGTTTACAGTTCGTACCAAGACACTTAATATATTTTATTCAAACTGAGAACTGAGACTATCAGCAAAAATATCTATATCGTCTAGTAGAGGAACTTATTAATAAGTTTGTGCCCTAAGCGTTGGTAGTATACATGAGACAACCACTTCAAACGGGTCCCGCATTATTTATGTCATGTTCGATAACCAATGAGCATTTATTGCAAAATGTTCTCAAATTCTAATGAAAACATAAGTTAATGTATGTGTGGTGTTATCGTCTTACGATTTTCCGAGCTCCGCTTAGCGCTGCATCATGTAGTAATCCTATACATGCCACAGATTAATATGTCCATATCTTGAAGGAACAGAAGAGTCCACCTTTATTCGTTAAGTTAGGTACTCTGTTTGTGACTTATCTTTCCTTTAAAAATTGACTAGCATTTTTAGGCGGCATCGCTCGCACTAAAAGTTATTTTTAACCGACTTTAAAAAGGTTCTCAATTCGTTGGAACCTTTTTTTTCGAATTTTTTTTTATGTACGTTCACCGATATTGGTCCTAACGGAAGATCATCGTGGGTTGTTTGTTTACTTACATCTCGCGTAATGCTGAGATAGGGTACATTTTGTAGCACATCACATACAATATACTATCTTAATAATAACTATTAATATTCTATGTACCATGTACCAATGCATTCCTAAGTGTTGATGTTGTTGCAAATAAATATTTTTTATTCTTTATTTTATATTGTTTGTCAATTGTAAACCGATTTTCAAAATTCTTTTTTTGTTTGAAAGAGTATACTTCACAAGTGGTCCCAAATAAATGTTATTCCTGAGAGGTTGGTACTTTTCCCGGAAAACTCAAAAAACCTCGTCCTCACTTGTAATTTTCGCCCTATGATCACCAATATCTCCGTCAATTGTGAACTGATTTTCAAAATTCTTTAGTGCAAAAAGTAAGAAGTGATTTATTTGAAGTTGGTTTATTTTTTATAAAAAGTTTATAACATTATTCTATCCCTTGTTAACAGTATTTTTTTCCAGATGAAAAAAGTATAAGTTGCGTGAAAGCGTAACCAACAAATCACACGTATATTATAAATGCGAAAGTTTGTTTATGTGAGTATTTTTGTTCCCACTCAACTCCGTAACGGTTGAACTTTTTTTGGTGAAACTTGGAATGTACATTGTTTGTGATCTGAATTAATACATAGGCTACTTTTTATCCAGCGAAGCCGTGAGGTATAAAAAGTCCAACAACAGAGTTGGCCTCTGGCTCATACGAAGAGAAAGGAGCCTCTGTATCCGCTATCTTCTCTTTGTTAGAGGGCAGTATACGGAAGCTTCAATTTAATTACATTCAACCGTTATAACGACAAGGCTGGACTCTGCTCGGTATCGTATTAATCACTAGCTGCGTTGATTTATGTGATAATTCCATGGGATATCTATCCTAGTTATTGAGATGCTTCGCGTATTGAGACTTTATAGATAAATTGTGTATTGTGAGACAGAATGTTTGCGAGGAACAAGGTGGAGTGGCATCTCTGATACTGGCCATAGAATACGTACGTAGTAATACTGGAGCCTAGAGCCTTGAGATGTTTACTAAACTGAATACTAAATTCAGCCGTATAGATTGCGCACATCTTTCTAAAACAGATTTGACTACTTATTATTAAAAAAATATAGTCTTTGCTAATAGACCCCTTCCTGGGAGTTAGATCGCAAATAATGGAATTTTCGAGGGGAGGCCTTTGCCCAGCGGTGGGATAGTGCAGGCTAACAATAAGACAAATTTTTATTCGTACCTAAATTTAGCTCATTTTAGTGCCGAAGAAGGCCAGTAGTGGGTCAAAAATAGCTGATAAAACGCACGCAAATAAAAATTACACGAAAATATTTTCTCTAAAACATAAAATCTGTGATTTTTTAATATTAGGCTATTTTCGATTATCTCTACACCAAATACAAAACTCTACTGCTACTGAATCTGACCTTTTGAATGTAAATTCAGTTCCGTCAGGGTATAACCAATTTATGTGTGGTTGTCGTTCTTGTTCTTGGCTCTATAAAGTACAAACTTGAAACGCAATCTCTCGATATTCAATCTAAAATTTGCAATTCCCATTTCCAGCACTAGATCAATCAGCAGGCCAGTATTAGTGTCACAGTAGGCTTACTTCGATTCAATTATAATTAAACGACACGAATGCTCTACTCGGGTCCAAATACGGAGAAAATAATATTTATTGGGTATCATTGAGGACTTGCGGCAGACACGTTGTGAAGCCGACAGGTGCTGAATAATAATATTTCATTCGAAACTCAACTCTATGTCATTAGAACAAAAGACAAACTGCAATCAAAATTATACTTCACTGATTTAAGGTTCATCAAACTAAGATTTCCTGTTATCTGTAGATAACTGAATTAACAAGAAGGTAGGCACGAAAAAATATTAGATCATATAATAATTATAGACGATATAATTTGATTGCACTCTATACAAAGCTCAGTGGCAGTGAGCTGGCCGAAAAACCGATGACGCTTTAGTGGAGACCGCGGCTCGGCAAACGTAGTGTAGGATGACCTCCGGCCAGGTGGAATGACGATCTGTGAAAGGCAGCTGGTAGAAGCTGGAGGCGTCAAGCTCAGGACAGGGCGCAATGGCACTCAATAGGGGATGATAAGATGGGGACTCATGTCCAGCAGTGGATTGTTATTATCTAAAGATGATGATAATGATGATGATGATGATGATGATGTCTAATGTAAAATATACAAAGACCACGTAAACCAAAAATCCTAAACCCAAAAAGTCAGAGTTGTGCGCTGGTCGACTAGTCTTTACTATAGGTAATGATGGTGAGAATGAAGCTAGTGGTGAACCAACAAACATTACGCTAAACCAAAAGAACTCAATATCATTAACAGTCTTGCTGATAATTAGTGTTAAAAGTTTATTGAGTTCGTAAAATTTATTGTGTGAAATATTTACCTGCAATTCGTTTTCTACAATTGCCACATTTCTGCTAATTGCATTATCTGTATAAATTTCAGGATCGAAAACAAAGTATGTATGTTGTAATTTTTGAAGCCGAATTTATTATCATAATAATTAAACACATCTTATTTTGTGTCAATCTATATTTCTACATTTCTACATTTATAATAAAATGAGGAAAAATTGCATTTTTGTGTGTGTGTGTGTGTATGTTTGTAATGAATAAACTCAAAAACTACTATGCCGATTACAAAAATTCTTTCACCATTGGAAAGCTACATTCACCTTGAGTAGTATAAGCTATATTTATTGCTAGAAAAGATTAGAAATACTTACTAAAACTTATGTAACGTAACCCAAGGTGTTAAAAAAGCCCTAACCCGTGCAAAGCCGGGACGGGCCGCTAGTCATTGATATATTTTTTGGTTTCTCTCAGGGCCATCGCATATGTACGATTAGAAAATGTCTGCTAAGAAGCTCGTATACGGTCAGAAATTAGGTGAATCCGAGGCGTCCAATATTTGTAAATAAAATCTAATGTTAGACAGACCCCTTGCCTAACATCTGTGGCCACCTTATATGCTATTAATAATTACTAATTTACTTCATACATTTTTATGGTTACTGTACAAACATAATAGCAGAAAAGCATGTTTCATTTTGTGCATGTTCTCGGTCAAATATTATATGTATTCTATTCTATATAACTATATACATTTATAAATACAAAAAATGTTTCCACCTACGTTTTGGCCGTTAGATGTTAAAACCATCCAACCGATGTGCGCCAAACCGGGTTCACAATGCATGCGAAAATGGTTTTAAACCACTAAAACAATGCATAGGTATTTTTTTAGCGGATTAGCACACGGGTTGGCTCGTTTCTAATAAAAACTAGATCTAAAAAATCTATTAAGAACAATTATTGCAGATAAAAATATAAACAACTTTAATTAAGATCATCCATTGCACGATCATATAAGCACGCCTAAGAATTAGTAGCAATATCAATGTTGAAATAAAATTGAAATAGCAAATTACTCACGAGAGTAATCTCTATAAATCATAGACGAGGTGTTATAAACACAGTGAAGAGTAAAAAGAACACAAGCAATAAATTACGAATTGCATTTAATATTAAATTAAACGTGAAACCAATGGTAACAAATAGCACGATTTCGTTGAAGATAACAAGGAGATTAAATAATGCATTGCTTTGTTTGATTGTGATCCGTATACATATGGTTCCTAAAGGTTATTTGGTTTTTATCTTAGAAGATGTATTAAAATGTATGTTTTTCTTCTTATTCGTAACACTCTTGACAGACCGGTTGTGGTCCTTATGTCGGGACGGTGGCTAGCCTCACAATCCAACGTCATTCTTCTCACACCGCAGCCTTTCTGGTGCACTCGTTCAAGGGAATATCAATTGCAGCCTTTATTTGGTCAGTCCATCTCATGGGTGATCTGCTGCACACTCTTTTGCCCTCGAACTTCCCCTGTACCACCACGCGCTCAATGGAGACTTCCCTTCGGCTTGGTATAGGGTTGGTATAGGTAAAGGGTTGTATACAAAAGAATATTTTGATCTATTTGCCTACTTTTTGTGTGGAATGTGTTTATTGGTAAAAAGGGTGTCAAACTACATTTTCGGAACGAAAAGTCAACCTAATCGGCACGTGGTGCACCCTAATATCTAACAAAAGGGGCTTTGGCGACCGACTGATTGCGGCATAGCTCAGCTTAACAGCACAGCTAAAATTTGCAGCAGCGTCAGTAGTGCCACAAGATGTACCCTGCAATCCACAACCCGTATTTAAAGGGACATAATCAGTCCATTTCTGGATCTATATCCGTCAACTTACTGACGTAGAAACGGCTAGACTGGTTTATTTCAGCTACATTCACAGCATTATGTCGTACGGCATTTTGTTGTGGGGGAATGCAGCAGATATCACCACCATATTTGTGCTGCAGAAGAGGGCTGTTCGTGCAATTTTTAATATGGGCCCCAGAGAATCACTTAGAACGAAGTTTAAAGAAATAAATGTTATGACAGTTCCGTGCCAATATATACTTATAAGAAAACTTAATGTATGTCCAAAAACATATTGATTTGTTTAAGAAAAATAGCGACAATCATAATGTTAACACTAGAAATAAAGATAAACTAGCTGATCCTACTGTAAGGCTCCGTAAAGGTAGTCAATCATTTGAAGGGCAAAGTGTAAGTTTCTTTAACAAAATCCCAAATGACGTGATTAATTTGGGTTAAAAAAAAATTATTTTTTTCAAGCGAGAAGAGAACTGTGCTTAATTTAATTTTTCAGTATGATATTTTAAACTGTTGCCGCCGTTTTAAAATATAACAATTCTGCTTTTACTTTATATTATCTAGGTTATGGCTATAGCTGTTTTTACTTAGACCACATTTGTAAATATTTACTAGATATTAAGATAGCGGATACTTTTTATGAATAAACTTTATCTTATTTTATCTTATCTTATAAATACTTATATTGTAAGGCAAGTTTCAGATAATGTGTGCGGAATTAAATCACACTTGTATTAAAAAATGCCAAGGTGTGAATATGTTTGTTCCCACTCAACTCCGAAATCACTGATTGGATTTGCATGAAACTTGGAATTTAAGCTTATGACCTGGATTTAAACAAGCTTTTTATTCGGGTACCACGCGAGTGAAGTCGTGAACGGAAGCTAGTAGACTCATAATTCTGGCGAAGAAAATTTTTATTTGTTTAAATGTTAGTACCTATTTTTATTCTTATTTTTAAATTACCTAGTAAGTATCATTATTTTGTTTGTTTCTATGTTTATCTGTGTGCATTATGGGTCAAATAAATAAATTTTCTTTTTTTTCTTTAGTAAATACGAGTAGTTGAGAAAATCAACAGCTTTTGCAGCAACAGCAATTGATTTAATAAACATTTCATTTCATTTCATTTCATTTATTTATTGCAGTCATAATGTTAGGTACAAAACATGGATGATTAGTATAACACTATGAGCCCAATTTTGGGCACAGCAACATCCTAGTACAATGTGTTTATAGAACGTTCAATTGAAATTAATCGCTGCACAACATAATTGCGGAAGAATTAAAAGCAAGTGCGGTCGTTACTATAATACCTACGCTGAGCCAATCATTACAGTCTGTTTGTTTGTTTTGAGCGATCTCCGTAACCTGTGATTAACGGAAACTGGATAACGTAAGTCCAACCCGTTCACAAGAGTTGTGCACAGCTCACAGTTAGAACAAGTGGTTCAATCCAAATGTATCGTTTTATATCGTTGGTATATTTGATATATTTTTATGGTTCCTTATCTCAAAAGGAAAGAAAAAAGACACCCTTATACATTGGATCACTTTGTTGTCTGTCTGTCATGAGCTTTTTTTTTCTCAGGAACGCGTAGAGATACCAAGTTTAAATTAATATCGAATATTTAGGTCTGCTATTTGAGAAAAATTAAGAAATGATGTTTTTACTGGTTTGAGTACTTGCTCCTAAGTTACTCGTAACTTTTTGGAAAGAAAATGGAGTTTAATGATTGTGGGTTAGTCCAAATATAGGAATACTTAATCAACAGTATTTGTACTCAAAATATTCAAGAACACTGAAAGTTGTAGCCAAAAAGCATGAAACCATGTTTAATATAGGAATGCGGCAGCTGCTTTCTGAATTTGCTAGAACTTAAAGCTTAAAGTACTTATTTGTAAAATGCCTCGATAAAGAAGGGCGATGAAACAAATAAATTGCTGTGGATTTTTCGGCTTCATCGGAACACCACCGGCCGTGGGAAATCCTGATTACAATACTCATTAACCTTCGTAAAGATTTTTTAGGACTCTGACTTTGAGTTAAAAAATTCAAGCCAGGCAGAGTTTCTTGCAAAAGTTTCAGAAAAATAAAAAGTTGACGACTCAAAGTGTTCCTTAGTTCTAAATGAATAAAAAGTTAGAAGTTTGATGTTTGTTTTTTATACCTGTAGAGATAGAACTAGGCCGCCTATCTGGTGTTATGTGGTAACTAAGAACGTACCCTACGATGCATGAAGAATGTGCTTGTAATTTCACCGGCACCCATACCATTCAAAAACCGTATTCTATAAAATTAATCTTCTTAAATATTATTTTGGATTCTTCTTTATTGTGATCTAGTGGCCAACACTAATGTTTTTAGCCCACCCAAAGGACTCCAACTTGGTCTAAATACTACTTAAAGGTCTCAAATCTAAGCAGTGATTGGATTATTGTTTAATTAAGATGATCTGCTAAAATACGGAAGTATGCCACGCAACGAGCGGTTTAGCAATAGCTGCGAGTACTTTCTGTTTTGGCTTAGTACCTATCTTTTATTTATTATTATTATTATAAGTCTGAGCTGTCCCATTGATGGGCAAAGGCCTCCCTTCCTTCTTTTCATCTCTTCTTTTTTTCACCTGGATATGGGTCCAGGTTATCTATATACATTTATTACGTAATCATAATGTCATACAAGCCACGCGATCACATTAGCATTACGATCCCTCAATTTCAAAGTAACTGTGTCAACCCTATGCCTATTTCCAGCAGTGGACTGCTACAGGCTGATGATGATGATGATTTATTTATCCACAAATATCAGTAACAAGTGACTTCAATTAAGACTACAACAAATTCGTTAAGAGGCCATTTATCATCACTGATTGGCAGCCCTCTATCATGATCTGAACATAGCTACTGGCAAAATTGCAGGTTAGATACCAGAGAGTCATAAGCTAAATGTACGCAGTTCCTTACAACACAAATCGTATCAGTTATTTTGAGTTCATACTAAAAGGCTTGCATTGAAACTTTTTACTGTTTGCTTGCATGTTCTGCTTTCCTCTAGAACCCGGTAGGTACTTGTTATCGATTATGTAGTAAAGTTAAAAAAACATACGACCAATTTATTATTAATTATAAGGCCTCATGGCCTTGAGGCAGCGAAATGACTTTGATATTATAATTGGCCACGGCTTTCTTCGCTTCGTTTGAGCTAAATGCTCAATGGAGTTTATAGGCCTACCAGCCTCCAACATGGCTTAACAGGTAAATAAACTGGGACCAACATCTTAAAGTGCCTTCCGAAGCATATAAGCGATCTAATGTCAAAAATGCTACTAACCGGAAACCCATCCATATAGTGACCAAATGGAGTGTTACTTAACCAAGTTTTTTTTTTAATTGGATGGACCTTCGTTTGACCTCAAATTCACCTGATGTTAAGTAACGTTGTGGTCTAAGATAGAGCACAAAGGTCCAGAAGACACCTATTCACTCCTGACTTAAATAGTCTTGGATTATAGTTATCAGGAAAGACAGAGTCCAGTAAAGAGTTCCAATCCTTAGCAGTTCGCATAGTAGAAGAAAACCGCTTAGTGTGAATAGGTTGTATATCTACTAACTAAGGATGGTACTGAGCCGTGCGTCTGCTAATAATAATTATTATAAGAAGTACAAGCTTAGCAAGTCCCTTGACTTGGCCCACGAGATTACCGCCATGTGAGATGTTGACTCAACAATTATCGTTCCGATAGTCGTTTCAATGAATGGTCTGATAGCAAAGAGCCTTTACCAATATCTTAAGAGGCTCTCGCTAGGCAGCTGGATCAAGGGTCAGATACAGAAAGCGGCTCTCCTGGACTCGGCACGCATTGTGCGGAGGTTCCTCTCTCTGCAGCCCTAGCCACCGACCGTTTGAGCCCTGCCCCGCGGTCGCTGGTTTCCCGTTTTGATACATTTTTTACCCTAATGTTTTTCAATAACTTTTGGACATAGTAGATTGATATTTTTATAAGCTTTATTGTAAATAATATGTTTTTAACGAGTTTTAAAGTTTAAAAAAAGTGAAAAATTTGATAGTTAGTAGATAAGCCAAGCCAAAAAGAAGCAAATAGTCTTGAATATAATAATCTTGACAAGAAGAAAATAGCTCTGCTCAACCTACTAAGTATTATTTTACTGCTCTTTAAGCTTAAGTCAATTATCGTTTTGTTGGGTTTCTGATGGACAAATAACGGCTGTGGTATTGAGTAGGTACTCATTTTATAAATGACTAGTCAAAATGCTATTATGAGAATGTAGGCATTGACCGAAATTGAACTTTTGAACTTGAAATTCCATTTGTGGTTTGCCTAAGGTGTTATTGGCCCTTAGTGATGACAGATTCATAATTGATTTGCAGTACAAATTATGTCTTTAAGTATAGGTTTTCCTTTTGTACCTTTTTGTTTTTCTTCTTCTTCTTCGTATGAGCTAGTGGTCAACTCTGGTGACGGACATTTTTAGGCCGTTCGAAGGGGCCACTAAAATTGCACCCGAAGGGACATTTTCGGGACTTTCAGTATTAACGACTGAAAAAACAAGGACCAATGTTAAGTGCCTTCTGAAATACGGGAGCTCTCAAATCTATCCATTAAACGGTCACCCATTGAAGTAGTGACCGGACGGAGTGTCGTTTTACCAAGATAATCTGCTAAACACTGAAGTAAGCTACGAGCGCTTTATTATTTTAACCCTTTAAACTAATATTTTTTTCTTGAACTAGAATAAGTAAAACCTGTACGCCTGGTGTGGTAGTTTATTGTTGTTCTGATAATTAAAATAATAGCAGGCTTTTAAGTTTTATGTTAGTTGAAGATGCGTCATAATGACACGAAGTACTTGAAGCTTAAATACATATTAAAAAGCATTTTATGTATTTAACCTGCACATTTTTATATATTTTACATACATAAAAGGACACAATATCATGTACCTCCAAACTAAACAGCCCAATACAAGGTGTATTAAGGCCTGCGCAGACCGGGACGTCATGGGGTTTCAATTTTTACCATTGAATATTCAAACCTATTACAATAGAAATACGATACAAATTCCTAAGCTTTAAAATAATGCCGTGACGTCCCTTTTGATGCCGCAGGATCATTTTAAAGCTTAGGAATTTGTATCGTATTTCTATTACGATAGGTTTGAATGTTCATTGGTAAAAAATTGAAATCCCTTGCCATGCCGTCCTGGTCTGCGCAGGCCATATACTAAGGTTTTTTTTAAATCACTTTTCATACATACAATTTTTTTAAAGCTTGTGTGTGCGTATGTAAGTTTCCACTCATCTTCGTAAAGGCTGAACGGATACTGTGTAACTTTGAATATACATCCAAGACCTGGATTGACACATAAAATACCTACCACATTAGCAAAGCCGCGGGTGAAAGCTATTACATAGGTATTATAGATACACACCAAGACCAGAAACATATTTGCAGATCATACAAATATTTGGCGGGAATCAAACCTGCAACCTTCTGCGTCTCAGGTGGGCCTACACCTACTGCGCCACAGATGTTGTCTTAAATCATTTATATATTCATCATAAACTTGATATGATTGTCAGTAAAAAGCTAATGGCGTGCTACCATTTATTGCCCTATGCAACATGGCACATCTTTTACAATAAAGATAAAAATATTGTGTAAACCATTAAAAAGGACGATTAATATTCGCATGAATCAATACATGGGTTATTTATGGGGGTTCTTGTTACACTGCTCAGAGGTTCGTTCTTAACCCGGCCATAGCTGATCATATAATTTATATTCTATTATGTAAAACACCAAGTTTTTAGGGAGTAGTTTTTAGATGATGAAACAAGCACATGGCCCAACTGATATTAAGTGATAACCATGACTTATAACAAAGTATTGTATCGTAGGTCACTTATGTTTAGAAAGTGCACTACGATGCAAAGCTCTGCATCTATCAACTTGTCGTCATTGAGGTGATAAGCCTCTTGCCTGTAATTTACATCAATTATAAACATCAAAAATATATAGCTAAGTTATTTATTATTTATTCACCATAAAAAACATACAAAAATAAAGTTTAATACATATTATAGCTTTTGACAATGCTTTCTACATTATGATACCCTAATACACTGACCTGATAAATTGAGTATGAAAAAAACCATACCCTGATTATAGTTTGGGGTCTATTTTCACAATATTTAAAATGCATTTCCCTACTTTTTGTTTATCATCATTATCATCAGCCATGTTCGTTCACTGCTGGACATAAGTTTCCGGCAATAAGCACCATCGCGCCTTATCCTCAGCTCGACGCGTCCACCATCCAGCAGCTTTTCGCAGATTGTCACTCCACCAAACCTGCGGGGGCTATTTTAAAACGTTCCTGAGTCAAATCCGCCAGAATAACATTATTTTTTAGGCTATGTTGCGTTGTAATGTACCATCGTGTTGTAGCGTACTCCAGGATGACCATCAGCAGCTTTTAAGAATCTCTAATCCGTTGGAATTGAAATACAACTGAACAAAAATTTCCAATATTTTACCTTACCTATTGATGGAACTAGCACTTGATCCACCTGATGTTAAGTGATAACCATGACTTATAACAAAGTATTGCTTCGTAGATCACATATGTTACGAACGTGCCCTAGGATGAACCACCTTGCGTCCATCAACCTGAAGCATGAAGGTGCTAAGCCACATGCGCCTGTAGTTTCACCACCACCCACACCAAATTCCATTAGATTCGAAGACTTTTCGAATGTTTTAAAATACCCTTGCTAGCCTCGTCACTCTCCTACGTTTGTGTTCATGTAATGTTAAATGTGACGGAATTCAGAATTATTTTCTGAATTTGGGATTTGGTTGTCAAGTCATATTGGAAACAAACTGAATCACTTTGTTGTGCCTGCAGGGTTGGTGTTGGTCCTTACGTTGATTCTAGGGATCTGTTCATAATTTACAATTGGAATAGATAGGTGTGCAGGTGATGCAATAAATATTTAATCAAAGGAAAGATATAATAAAAGAATAACCCCCTTTACTTAAAAACGTTACCTTATGTTAGCCCTGTTAACTTATGTTAGCCCTGTCACTGTTTGTCATTAGCGAAAGGTAAAAGATGGCAATAGATGCGTTTGTCTTTTGATAGATTTTTATAAGTAATGTAAAATGAATTTGAATTAAACTTCAAAAATACAAGGTTTGTTACCTGGATTAACACATAAGCTTCTTTTTATACGGGTACCACGCGAACGAAGCCACGGGCATAAGCTATTATCATTCTAATTTGTGTGTTAGTATATATTTTGTTGCTGGTCAACTCCGTAACGGCTAAACGCATTTGGATGAAACTTGGAGTAGGTATACATAGTTTGGTACCTTGTTACTTACATTAACACTTTTATCCAAGCACCAAGCGAGTGAAGCTGCGAGTGGAAGCTAGTTCTAAAAGTAAAACTTTGTTATTTTATTTTCAATGCGATTAGATTAGGTAGTGCGTTGATACTGAATTAACAATAAAACCCGACTTGTGGATAGTTTACCTAAATCCAGATCACAAACTATGTATATTCCAAGTTTCATCTAAATTCGTTCAGCCGTTATAGAGTTGAGTTGAAATAAAATATAGTCACGTACACACCACAAACTTTTGCATTAATAATATAAGTGTAATACAATTATAACTATAGTGAGTGTTAAAGGTAATCGTGTCGAATAAATCATCAAAACCACCCAATTTTACCTTTTTTTATTGTAAATTATCCTGAATATTATTTAATTTTCTGGTTAGTAAGAGTTTATCTATCTGTAGCAGTCTACCTGATGGACGTAATCTCAAGGTAAAATAAATAGAATAGGTAGCCCAAATGACAATGCTATAGCTACAGTAGCAGATAAAGAAGCCAGTAGTGCATTATTATAATGTAAAAATAACATACATTATAATAATGCTCCTACAATGTAACAATCTCAGTCTATATAGGTAGTTTCTAACGAAACGCAACAAATTCTCTTCAGAAGACACATCCCATATCGGATGTTGTTGTAGGCTTTTATCCTTCAGAGCACTATCATAAAAATGTCACGCGGTCGCAAACGAGAATGTACGGCCGCTTCGTGCAAATGAGCCTCCGATGAAATAAATCGGCCGGGGATTTGATAGTTGACGAGATAGCGCGGAACATTCTCACTTTTTCTGATGCTTTATTGGGATTGCAATTGGCAAGTCAACAATCAGACCTGCCTTAAGCTTTTTGAGAAGCGCGGAGTTCATTGTTATTTGAGGAATATTAGAATAAGCCAGGAATGTCGATAGTTTTCCGAAGAACCAACAACCGCTGGGGTAAACGAGTTCTTGAGTGGAGATCACGCCCTCCGGCAAGGTGGAGAGACGATTTGCGAAAGACTGCTGGTAGAAGCGCGATGCGTCGAGCTCAGAATAGGGCGCTCATTAGGGGAGGCCTATGACCATGCGTTTAATGCTTGGTTGCACCACGGGCAGGTTGGACTTGGGTTCCAAAGAATGAGTTTTCTACATATTAGAATCCATGAAATAAGTATAAAATATAATATATTCAGTTACTATGCTAGACCCCTATGCAAACATTGTAAGCCAAGCAGCTTTAATTTTATGGTCCGTTAATATAGGTACCTATTGGTTCATTATTGTGGGTGGGCATGCGATACTTTAATTCAATAAATTTATTATAATCGTCCACAGTACCCTTTCAATACAAATAACTTTTTATGAGTTTCCTAAAATTATGTTTTTAAATTGTATCTAAGCAAAATTAACTTTAGAGAAGGGCCTTTATAGCCTTTCACGCATTTGTATAAATTTACGCAGTGTTTTACGAATCAAAACCATGAAATGCGAGAAATCTCAAAATAAAAAATGTTTCAAATACCTACTATTCTTCCTAATAAATTTGAACTATTCAATTAAATTACAACGGCTACCTCATTCAAACTTTAAAGAAGTTTTATAAAATGTAGAATTAAAATAAAATTGATTTTCTTTCGAGCCGAGTCGTCCAACAACGTACAACCATTTCTTTTTGCATTTAAGAATTTGGCATTACCATACTTATAGCACCGTTACAGTACAGAGGTCAGTGAAGACAAGCACAAGTGATTCGGGTAAAGCCTACCCTTGTTAATTTAATTTGAACATGCCATCTGTCGACCAACCGCCTGTCTCAGCAAAGATATCCAATTACTTGTATGTAAAATACCTTTGGATGGAGTCCATACAGAATGCACTCGGGGCTATTTTCATTCAAGGATTTGTAAAGATGAATATAATTGAGCTGTTGTACGGATAAATTTCGCATTAAATGGTACTAAATTAAAATAAAGGCAATGAGTTGCGTTGTATTCAATGGTATTGTTTATGGCAGTTCCAAAAAAAACAAAAGAGATCACCACAAAAATCATCATCAAACAGGTTTTAGTTAAGTATTCATTTATGGTTTTTTCTACCATAACATGCTTGATCACCGAGAAATGCTATAATGTATGTTTTGCACTACAATTAATAACACTTGCAAAAATCAAGAATATAAAATGATAATAACCTATAATGCTCGTGATTAGAGCTTCAAATAATAACGTAAATAAAATAAAAACTCACTCACAATAAGCACACAGTCACCTTTCCATTGAGAGCGGAGCATGTCTAAATAATAGTAGCAAAAAACCTTTCGATGTAGGTCCTGCATTCCAACTTTTTTAGGTCATGTCAAGCTGCAGTGATCAGGGATGTCTATAATCAAGGACCACCTTAAAACCAACATTGAAAAATCAATTTTTCTCTGTCGGACTCAGTAATTGCCAGTCGGGCCTGTCGGACACAAATTGCAGGCAATTGCACCTGGCGAGTGCATCCCAGAGCTATTTACATTGCAACGTAGTAAAAAACATGGCATGGCAATACGTTATTTTAAAAAACACCGATTGTATGGTCTAGAGCAGGGTTTCTTAACCTGGGCTTCGCAAAACCAGGAATATTATGGAATGATCAACACATTGGTAAATTATTATTTACTAACATAATATTGAAAATGATCAAGATGTTTACAAAATTATGTCACTAACTAACGCTGCGTAGAAAGATAGATAAATTATTTATTGTACACTATAATACATAAAATACAGTTTGCAGGAAAATTTACAATTAAAAAGGTACAATGGGCGGTCTTATCGCTAAAAGCGATCTCTTCCAGACAATCTTTGGATAGACAGGATAGCACGATAAACAAAAGACGGCGGTGTAGATACGGGAGTAGCTACATAATAAATAATATTATATACCTAACTACGAAATATATTGGATATCTTATAAAATATACCTACTAGATAAAATAATAAAAATTAAACTATAGACTACATAATAATAATTACATAAACAACACAAATACATATTACATGCATTACATTATATGCAATAATGTGCAAGATGCAATTTATGTGTATTTATTCCTCAAATCCAATAGTTTATCGAATTTTACACACAAATTAATCAATGTCAGAGAACGCCTTCTGGACGAGCCATACCTAATTTTAATTGGCTAAAGAGGCCGCAAAATTGAAGTATAAGAAGTGTGACAAAAATATAAAAAAATATTACAATAAATTACCAGCAAGTAAATTCATCTCTGTAAGTAATTTAGTTTTCTATACATCGCCCGAGATGATGAATAGAATTTGGATTATAAATGTAATGGATTATAAAGTAAAATATGAGTGAAAGGAATGGACCCAGATTTGACGGCTGATAAAAGTGAGTAAAAAAAACATGCTGTTCCGATCACATCTACCTACCGTGAGACCAGGAAGGAGAATGATGACGACCGAAGCTCTACTAAATTACTAAAAAATCTATCGTAAGATTTGAAATAGACAAACAAGGCTGCTGATGGAAGCTTGATGCATCGAACTCAGGATAGGGCGCAATGGCGCTCATTAGGGGAGGCCAAAGTCCAGCAGTGGACTGATATAGGGTGATGGTGATGATGAAACAATGTTGAATACTATGTATAATTTTAGAATAATGGTGATTTTTTTTATGACCCAAGCTAATCTGGTATGTTGCAAGACTGTTTAAAAATGTTTAGAAAGGTTGGTCTGAGCATTACCTGTAAAGTCAAGGAAAAGTGTTTTATCGAACTCACGCATAAAAGTTAATGTTAAGCTTTAAAGTAAAACTACTGACGGATTCTATTGACGCACTTTTGATCTTTCTTTTTATCTAAGGAACATGCATTTCATCACTGTGGTGAAGTTTAATGCACTGTGTTGAATTCTTTAATTAAATTTAGCAATCTAAATGTGCAACAATAACTTCTGTTTTATGATTGTTTTAATCCATTTTGTAAATAGTTTTTTCGATCTCCCACGATACAGGCTTGACTTAGTATGGTGTGCTTATTGTAGGCTATTAAAATTACTCTTCTTCTTATTCGTATTAGAATTATTATTATTGATTATTATATCGAAGTTTTTAGGCCACCTGAAGGCCTTTGACAATGTTTAGCGACTGAAAAAACCGGGAACAACATCTTAACGAGCCTTCAAACCACGGTAGCGCTCAGATCTTTCTGCCACTAAACAGTCACACATCCAAGTAGTGACCTAGCGGAGTATTTGCTTTAGAACACTGAAGTAAGCCACAACACGAGCGTTTCACTTCAAGTTCTCTATTATGTAGGTTGAATTATAAAATAAATAATTTTATATTTATGTCAAAATTATTGGAATAAATCACACATATTTTTACTTTTTCAGAAACCTTAGTCTTTGTTTCTATAAAATTTAATTAACAGAAACTTGCATTAACTACTTCAAAACTTTAATTATTACAATCTTGACAAAAGATACTGTATTTTGATAACTTGTAAATCTAAATCTACGATAACAACGAGCTAACGAGTGTAAATTGAATTAAAATTGACCTAAGATCTTGTACATATTAACATAAAACTCAACCAGCCAATGTAGAGTTTTATTTATTAACTGTTTTGGAAGGAACATAAAATTTTATTGTGTTGACATTTTTTCGTGAGAAAGGAATTCTTTTTAGATTTATTTTAGTTAGTTTAATCAATTTGCTTTAAATTGTTTACTGCGATGAAACCAAACTATTCGGTAAATACAAATAATGGTTGCTTTAAAAATCTATTCATAGCAGTAACATAATCTTCATCATCATCAGACAATAGAAGTCATGCCTATAGCAGTCTGGACATACGCATCCCCCTTACTCCAACGGTTATCGGTTCTGCGGCAAATATGACCAGCCCACTGCCATTTCAGCTTGCAAATTCTCTGTACTATGTCCACAACTATAAATAAGGCAGAAACGCTATCATTAAAATATAAAGTCACAAATTAAAAATAAATTTTAAGTCTACAAGTTAGTGTAAGTATAGTAACCAAGTATAAAAATAACTTTTATCTAGGCATCAACTAAACAATCTTTCCAAATTTATTTTCAACCTGACCATCATCACTACACTATTCTTTATGTTTCTTTCAAACAAAGTACCATGACGAATTCTAAATAATACTTACTCTAAAAGGGATGTCTAAAAAAGGCCTGGAAAATTAATTACCACTGACAGACAGATCGATACACCCATCTATCTCATCTCTGCCTCCAACGACAGCTGCTATTTTAACTAATTCCATTATATGTTATAGATTACTGAAGAAATTAGAATTTTCATTTAAAAAAACTATCATATCTACGTTCTCTCGCTTAGCAAACCTTATTTGATAGAATGAATCGTACAGAAGATATAATTTAGTAGAGTAAAGATTAACATAAATTTAAATTTAAATATAAATATAAAGTCATATTACATTATTTTTCACGAAACATCTAAAAATACAATAGTGTAGATCAATGTCCGATTTAAGCTTAGTTTTTATCGAGATAAATACAATAGTTTGTAATTTGTTACGATTTGAACCCAGTAGCATCAAATCAGAATTTCACCCTTTTTACTTAATGTGATATAAAATAAATCCTGCGAAATTGCTCATAACCATAGAACGCACATAGTATTCTTTTACCATTTCCGTAAAGACAATTTCTATTTTTGTCTCATCAAACGGCATGATGCTTATAAATAAAGCTGAGGACAGCCTGTCGTGACGATCCCACTCGCAATATTTCAGAGTCAGAACGCAATGGATGCTGTACATTTCAGGGCTGGGATTTTGTCAGTCACTTTAAAAATGTTTTAAGTGTAGATAGATATAATTTAAGTAACATATCCATGTACACACAAAATACTGATGAACGAAGCTCTAGCCTGTTCCAGGGTGCAGGGTTTATTTTAATGATATAATATGTTTTTAAGGTACTCGAAGATGAAACAAGCACATGGCCCACCCTGATGTTAAGTGGTTACCATTACCTATCACAAAGCATTACATCGTAGATCACGTTTTTTTGGAACGTGCTCTATGATGCAACGCAAAATTTCTTGTGCCTGTAATTTAATCGACACCACACCCTTCAAACCGAAACAAAGTACAGCTGCTTCACGGCAGAAATAGGCATTTGATGCACACAATACTTAATTCCAGAGGAAAACAAGATACCGTACTAAACAATGTTGCTTCGAAAATAAATAAAATCGTTAGCGCTATGCAGAACAAGTAAATATTTAGCAACTCCATCTAGTCCATCTAGTAGCTATTTGAGTTAAATTAATACCACACTATTTTTAACTTCTACATTAAAATCAACACACTAATTCGTCTCAGAATAAATGTGTTCCATCCTCGAACTCTAGAATCTATGCAAAGAACGCGTGAGTTCTTTGATGATGCTGCTCATGAATATTGTGAGCATGATGCTGTGGCAGCGAAGCGGTGAGACCAAGGAACCAATATGTTTAAAGATTTGCCTGCTTACTATTCCATCAGAAACATTGCTTCAATTCCCGATATATGTGAACCAGGCTATGTTATCATGTATGTAAGATGAGCTGATTAACAACCGCTGTGGTACACAGAGTGAGGGATCGCCAGAGACGTAAGTTTGATTTCCACCGCGGGAGAAATTTTTGGATGATCTGCAAATATTCATTTCGGATCTGGATGTTTCATTTGAATTATAAGTACCTATTTATAAAAAACCAGTCATGTGGTTCCCATAACTGAGACTGTGCTTACTTTGGGGCTATAATTAATATGCGTGTATGTGGTATAAAAAAGTCCGGTTTTCATTTTATTATTAGGTATCAGTTTAGATCAATAACCGGGGTCACAATAATTATTTTGTTCAAAGATTCGGATTCAAATCCGTACAAATGATAGGATAGTATTTTATATTACTTAGGTTCAAACATTCATATTTTTATGTCGCTTAAATCTGCGTTCTGTTATAGCAATCGCTAACAAAACATTTTTTATACATTTTAGACTGTAGAGAACTAAAACGTCAGCTACAGTTTGTTATAATTGTCATCTTGTTTACACCACCACAACGCACAGAAGCTTAGCTCCGACCACCAAAAAGACAACCTTAGGTAAAAAAACATTTTGAACAAATTGTCACTGTAACGAGACGTGCTCACTTGCGGTGAGATAATGGGCTCTGACCACAAGATTGCTAGAGGCAGCTGGGTAATACGTAGTTCAGCTTAATAATTCCATCGTTGAAAGTAGATTAGAAATTCTAAATAATATAAATTCGTTTCGTTACTAAATTACTGACTGACACTCAATATATGGAGTTGAAATTGAACATGAATGAATTAGCAAACATTCATTACTAGTTTTAATAAACTTTGGCAAATTATATAGGTAAAAAAATTGGGATATAAAACTATCATCATCTGCAAAGCATTACAGAAACCTAGAATTAACCAAGAGAAATAATTATTTACTGACATTACAACTAATAGCATACAAAATTGCGTTGAATTAGTTTAATATCAAGGACGTAGTCGTGTATGTATTTATTTCCTATAAAATTCTGTAGTAAATCTTAATGATTTGTTAATGACAATCTCTATGTTTTCTTTATCTTCATCATCATAGCTGCCCATTGCTGGACTAACCTCTCCCAATTAGCCATTGCGTCCTTAGCTCGACGCATCATGCTTCTATCAGCAGCCTTTCGCAGATTGTCACTCCACCTGGCTGGAAAAAGCCCTCCGGCTAGGTGACGATGCTTTCTATAAGCAGTAAAATTATTAAGCTATCTTCTGCTTGGTCGCTATTTGATTGGTTGGAGTAGGCCAGAGTCACCAGATTTCCTGAAAACAAAAAAGAATGAATAGCAATACCATCTCATTTGCATAATGTGAGGCAAAAATCTAAAACTGCTCTTCACAGTTCACTTTGACTGTGCCATGTCAAAATAAAATTTTACCCATTAGGATTCAATGTGAGAAGTGTGTGTTCAGGTAGGAGGAATTAAAAGATTATTGATAAACTTTTGGGTACATATTTTAAAGTTTATGAAATGGGATGTAGCCCTAAAAGCGCAAAAAGTTCAACCACTTTGCCCGCACAAGGCAACCACGAGTCAACTTATTACCTGCATTAATATTTCTTTGTCTACAGCTTTATCGACCAGTCAAAACTATGCATAATAAAGTCCTTTCAACATTTCATTGTAACAAGTAAGTTATCGTTCAGTTAATTAATCAATCAGTACCTATTCTACCTATTGTTCTACGGTTTTTGTTAGGGACAAAGGAATCGCCATAATGTTCTTGAATTGAGACGAACTTGAGAGTCTGGCTCATTTCGTATGCGGTTCAAAGGACTGAAATACTACTATTACCAATAGGTAAATAGGTTTCAATAGGAAAGAGTTATTAATCTAAATAGGAGTATATAAAATGGTAAACTGGGTAATATACTAACAACAACAACAACACCAGCCTATTCAGTCCACTGCTGGACATAGGCCTCCCCTATTAAAAGGGGGATATGCCCATAATCCCCACGCTGGGCATGCGGGTTGGGGATCGCAGGGCACAGCTTCTCGCACCGCCAACGCTGCTGCCCGTCGGCGGCCAGGAACCTTAGCTGTGCCAGTGTTAGGCTGCGCTATGCCGCTATCAGCCGGCCGCCAGAGCCGCCGTTTGTTAGTTAGCAGGGTGCATCACGTGCAGGTGAGGTTGGCTTGGGTTCCGGAGATGGGGGTTGGAACCCCTTACACCCAATACAATGTACTAACGCTTAGCCCAAACTGGACCTAGGGAATTGTTGAATATTGAATTGTTGTACATAGATACCTAATACAAGGTGTGTTTGAATGGATGTTATACAACAACATATAACACCAGACTTTTCAGTCCACTTATAGACATAGGCTTTCCCTATAAGAAGGGAGATATGCCCATAATCCCGACGCTGGGCGTGCGGGTTGGGGATCGAAGGGCACAGTTTCTAGCACCATCGTCTCTACTGCCTTTGGGCGGTCAGGGGCAGCTGTACCGGTGTTAGGTTGCGCTACGCTGCAATCAGCCGGCCGCTAGAGTCCCATAGTTATACAGCAGGGTGCAACACGTGCAAGTCACGTGTAACTCTACAATGTATTGATATTTAAGCTGTTGGCGCTCCTATTAAATAGATAAATAAATAAATAAGTCAGGTGCTTTCTGAAGATGGAGGCTAGAACTGGAACCCTTTACACTCCTGCGGGTGGAAGCTGTTTTAAAGATTTTATTTCAGTCTAAAGTAAAATTTTTAGTTAGAAGATAAGCTAATAAGCTAGAATGTACTTTTTGTCGTTATGTATAAGTTATACAGTAGGGTGCAACGCGGGCAAGGGAGGTGCTTTTTGAAGATAGAGGCTAGAACTGGAACCCTTTACACTCCTGCGGGTGGAAGCTGTTGTAAAGATTTTATTTCAGTCTAAAGGTAATTTTTTAGATAGAAGAAGATAGAAGGTACTTTTTGTCGATATGTTTAAAATAATCCACAAAAAAGGTAATTCTTGTGGGTTCGATTCCCACCGCGAGACAAATGTTTGTTTGCTCTGCAAATATTATATTTGTCTTAGGTCTTGGTGTTTTTTATGTATATTATGTATTTACTAAAATGTATTGAAGTACTCTGCTTACTCTGGGGCTACATGATATTGTGTGAAACTGTCGAGCACTATTTATTTAATAAAATTTTCAAATGGTTATAAAATTTGAATTTTATTACAATTTGAGTAGTCGACGGGGCAATACTAAAATTTCAATCAGCAAGATCGTAAACAAACAGTAATGAAATGTATGAAATAAACTATCAATATTTCAATACGACATCAAAGGCATCCCATAATATTTTATCGACCAATAATTTTCTAAATTAAACATGAAAATCCCAGTTCAAAGAATCACTATCACTTAACTTACACAAAGACAGAAAATGATGTGTTGTGCTCATTTACAGCAATAAAAGTTTACGATGATTCCGATGGACTGTTCAGATTATAATCTAAACTGTGTTTTCCAACATCATAACTATACGTACGATGTCAAGAAGACAACCGTTATATTGCAGAGTTTCTTGCCAATTCTCCTCTGTTTAGTCGCGTTACGAATTGGTGTAAATAAAAAATTGAGGATTTAAAGTGTTAGGGGATTTTGATTTTTGTGTATATATTTAGATTTTTTTGATTTTAAGAATAATTTCTTTTTAATGAGTGAATTTTGATTTTGACTTTTTAATTTTTAACCGACTTCGAAAAGGAGGCTCAATTCGTCCGAACCTTTTTTTTCGACTTTTTTATGTATGTTCACCGTTAACTCCTTTAATTGTAAACTGATTTTCAAAATTCTTTTTCGTTTAAAAGAGTATACTTCACAGGTAGTCCCACATAAACTTAATTCCTGAGAGATTGGTTCTTTTCCCGGAAAACTCAAAAAACCTCATCCTCACTTGTAATTTTCGCCCTATGATTACCAATCTCCGTCAATTGTGAACCGATTTTCTAAACTCTTTAGGGCAAAAACTAAGAAATGAATTATTTGAAGTCGGTTTTTTTTTTAAGTCCTACCTTTGCACATACAAATCATACATAAACTGCTTAAATTTAGGCCTTTGCAGATGCAAAAGAATGTATATAGAATACATGTCCTATTTAAATTATTTATACAGTGTCAAGTGGGAACTTTTTACTCACTGGCCAATGGGTAGGCCTCTGAGCATCTCGTGGAGGTGGTGCCTGAGGCTAAGTTCTACTGGTGAAACATGTGCTCGAAATTATCAGCTTCTGCACAACAACCTTAGAACAATGAAGGGATTTGTCAATGGAAGAGTAGAGAACACATTTAATCAGACATAGTTACAGCAACACAAACTATGTATATGTCAAGTTTTATCCAAATCCATTCAGTAGTTTTTGCGTGAAAGAGGAACAAACATTCATCCATCCATACATCCATACTCACAAACTTTCGCATTTATTGTATTAGTAGGGTTATGAATGTTTGAAACATGGTTATCTAAAAAATAGATATAAATAAGCTTTTGAGGAAATAATAAACATATTTGAGATGCATGGAGACCTTAAAATCAGAAAATACACTATGTCTTCTTTATCATGCAGTTCAGATAAAAACGGCATGCTAAGAGGGCAGGAACAGCATTAAAAATGGCCTGTCTTCACCGTTGTAACAAGACAAAAGTGCACATAAGTCATCTAACTCATTAGTGCACGCCAACGTGTTTGAACTCATAACCTTTGGACGAAGGTGGGTTGTCTCCCATCAGGCTACCACTGTTTGGAAAGTCTTAATACGGCACTGAAATTTCTGATGAATAATTTTGAGGCAGACTTACAGGTTCGCTAGTCTTTATTCGTAAAGTAAAAAACATTATAGGTATGACGGCCTCTGTGGCGCAGTGGGTGAAGGTCCGCCCGTAGTATATCAATCATGTGGTTCCCATAATACAAGCTCTGCTTAGGTTGGGGCTGCATGACGCTGTGTGATTACGTCCCGCGTTATTTTTATTTTATTTTATTTTTATATATCGACACGAAAACGGTATTTCAACAAGATCATCCAATATCAACACGTGGAGGCATGTCACGTGTTGCTAAAAGTTTTAGTTAAAGGAAAAAACATTGTCTAAAATCATAAAAGGATTTATCGTTGGTTTAACTTTAGTCAAAAGAAGGTTGAAGTGAAGTTCTGAGTTATAAGCGCCCTGCACACATAAAGATCGGGCCACGCATCGGGACTGCGTTCCAAACCGCAGACCGATCTGTACGGTTTGGACTGCGGATCAAACTGTCGTGCTAATGGCGCGTAAAGATTAGACCGCGCATCTGGGATTGATCACTGACGTGATGCGTGGTTAAAACTGTGTGATTTACCTTCGCGTCGACATGCCAGATCGGACTGTTAGCCCCGCGCATCTACACGTACGTTTCGGAGTGCGGATTGGAATGGCGCGTGCCGTTTCCCGCGGTCCGAACTTTACGCGTGCAGGGCGCTATTGTTTAACTAAAGTTGTGAATTTGATTGTTTCGAACCTCTGAAAATAATTGTAATGTCTTCCATTATTATTTTTTACTCGCTCGTTCCAAGTATCATTCTAAAATGCATGTTATCTATTATCTTTTATTATAGAAGCTCTAAATTCTAGATATGATAATAAATAATGCTGGACACTCTCACACAGCATCATACAGCCCCACATTAAGCAGAGCTTGTATTATGTAAACCACATGACTGATATCCTACTTAGATACATACATTCTTATATTTTGTGCCGACAAGTAAACACGCGCCTAATGTCAAGGTCGTCAATATCTCACGACTCTCCATTAACCATAAATTTAACTGTGAATATTGTAGAAACCATAACCAGCATAGAAGATAATGTGTCACAATTAATAACCTCATCCAACATGCATGACAATCTAACAGTTGGTGATCTAGCAGTGGCCCGCTTTCTGCTTTCTCCCTCACGAAGTCTTGGCCTGTTTGGAGCTTTAGAAGTAGCGATTTTAGAATGATCATTCGACTTAGTGGTTCTGGCAATTAACCTAAGCCACTCCATTTCGTTCCTTTGTAAGGGATGACTAAAATATTAAACGGGGATAGGTAAAATCCATTTGTTTTTTTTTAAAACAACAGCCTCTATTAGTTTAATGCTAGAAACATCCCCTTATGTGAAGGGGGATACACCATATGGGGGTCCATAATTCGCACACTGGGCATGCAGGTTGGGAATCGCAAGTCACACCGCCAACGCTGCTGCCCAGCGTTGGTCTGGGAGTTTAGCTGAGCAAGTAAGGCTGCGCTATGCTGCAAATAGCCGGCCACCAGAGGCCGAAGCACCAATATTTTAATGTGTCGTATCGTAAGCGTATCGTAAAATCTTGTTTTAGTACTTCAGCCTCTAAGCTCCGTATAATAATTAGTTAGCAAGGTGCACGAAGGGTCGGTGAGGTTGGCTTGGGTTCTGAAAATGGATATTGGGGTTCTGAAAATGGATCTGCAATCCCTTTACCCCTTAAATCCATGAATCAAAAAACCAATTTGAATAGTTTAAAGCCATGAATTTTGTCTAACTATTATTTTACTATAATCGATGATCGCCATTTTTGCAGCCTCGGCTAGAGGTCGTGAGTTGAACTTAATTGGGCTCGGCCGGTTGACATGGATAGGAGATGCATCGCTCGACTTTATGGAACGCGTAATTTCATATAGACCCCAGGCTATTTGTCCCATAATCCTGGATACATGTTTCATGACGTTAGAAAACCTAGATTTCTATACTAACACCTACTGAGAACTAAAGTTTAAAGTAAATAAATTATTATAGATTCCTAAAGGTCAAAAAGGAAACATACGTAATATCAATTGCGTAAAAATATACAAAAAAAAAATGGCTTGATCTGTATGCTTCAAAAAGAGAGTTAATAGGCATCTTCAGCTCGCCCCATCGTTAGCTCATCCTTGACCACGCAAGCATCGAGGTCAAGAGCTGACGATTAGCCAAAATAAACAATTTACTCAGACTTATACACAGCTACTACCAGAGTAATGTACCTACTACTAGGTACGTACAGTCAGTTATGATTGCTTAAGCTGGCAATTACGAGTAAAATGGACAGGTAGGTATTTCACTCACGGCGAAAAAGAATTGACCCATTTTGGGAGCAGTACCTACAGCTTAAGGGGTTCCAACCTCCATCTTCAAATTCAGAGCCAGGCTCACATACCCGAGGTGGAACCTGCTAACGAATGGTGCTCGTAGCATAGCTAAATTCCCTGGCCACGGACGAGCAGCAGCGTCTGCGGTGAGAGAAGCTATATCCTACGATCTTCAAGAGCCAAGTTTAAAAACTTACTATCAACCTCCATGGCATAAGGAAATATATAGGAAAAACGTTTATAACATGTCTATAGTAATTTATAACAAATTGCCTGAAGAACTTAAAGTGTTAGATGGAACTATATTCAAGAAAAAGTTAAATAATTGATTACTTATTAATTGTTTTTATAGCCTAAATGAATTTTTAAATAAATAGATTTGTTACGACACTCTATTAATATTTGCATGCCTGCATTCAGGCTGAATATATGTACCAACGTACGCGTAGCTATAAGACCTATTTGTAAAAATATTTTTATGTATTCTAGCAAATAAACATTTGAATCTTGAATCTTTGAATCTTGAATCCAACCCGCATGCCATGCATGGGGATTATCGGCATGTCCACCTTTATTAGATGTGGCTTATGTCTAGCATTTCCCTCCTTTTTATAGGAGGCATACAAAGAGATTTTAGTACGTCAATGGAGGCATAGGGGTGTACGGGGTTCCAACCTCCATCTTTGGAACCCAAGCCAACCTCACCTGCACGTGGTGCACCCTGCTAAACAACGAACGGGGCTCTGGCGGCCGGCTGATTGCGGCATAGCACAGCCTACATCGGCACAGCTAAATCCCCTGGCCACCGACGGGCAGCAGCGTCGGTGGTGCGAGAAGCTGTGCTCTGCGATCCCCAACCCGCATGCCCAGCGTGGGGATTATGGGTATATCCCCCTTTATTAGGGGAGACCTATGTCCAGCAGTGGACTGATATAGGCTGGTGTGGAATGGAGGCATAGGTCTATATCTAGCAGTGGACTGATATAGTCTGGTGTGATGTGGTGTGTTAGTCAAAAAGGACATATAACAGCGATATAAATCATATTTTCAGCGTAACTAATAATAATAACTCTCATGCTATTATCGTGTTCGCAGGTGCTGCCAACAATGGGAACCTTTTTGATTGACAAATTCAAATAAGTGGGAACATTGTTAAAATAAGACCAGAAGGGGACTATTACTAGGTAAATGTATAAGCTCAGGTGTATAAATAAGTCAAAAAGTCACAATAGACAACTGGTAACCAGTAAACGAGAAAGAACGTGAGCCGTTGACACATTTGAAGATAATGTTCGCATGCCCTTTCGTCAGGTATGTGCTACAAGTATTAGGTGATAGCGTTATATGGTAATGATTAAGTTGCAACCAAAGTAAGTGTACGCTGATTATAAGCAGAAAAATAATCATGGCATAAAATTATTGTCTAATAGTAGTAAACTAGATCTTTATGAAGAAAAATAAATACCAAAATTTGTTTTGATTATTATTCAGCAGCCGCTGCGTGAATTTGCTTTTCGTAGCGATGTGATTTCAGGTGTTTAGGTAAATTAACTATCATCTATTTAAGCCATAAAAAGAGATGAGTAAGTAAATTTGCTCAGAGCAAAAAAATCGATCAGATAATGTTAAATTTAAAAATAATATGTCTTCTGAAAAACAAATCTGGACCATACCTGTTATATACTTATTTGATAGACTGTAGTTGACTCTGTTGGTCTAACATTTACCTAACATTTTGTATAACTCATCATCATCAGCCTGTAGCAGTTCACTGCTGGACATAACCCCTAATGAGCGCCATTGCGCCCTGTTCTGAGCTCGACGCATCCAGCTTCTACCAGCAGCCTTTCGCAAATCGTCACTTCACCTGGCCGGAAGGCGTCCTACACTACGTTTGCCAAGCCGCGGTCTCCACTCAAGAACTCGTTTACCCCAACGGTTGTCGGTTCTTCGGCAGATATGGCCAGACCACTGCCACTTCAGCTTGCTAATTCTCTGAGCTATGTCAACAACTTTAGTTCTATGTCGAATAGTCTCGTTGGGGATTCTATCTTTCAGAAAAATTTCAAGCATGACTCGTTCCATAGCTCGTTAAGCGACTTTAATGGTGGACTTGTATAACTATCCTAGCCTGTAACCTAGCATAATAACCCAATGAATGCATGTTTGTAGTTCCTAAAAGAACATTTAATCAGAATTCAGAAGCCTTCATAAGCTCATCACTTAAACCCAGCTTCATGAATACCGGGCGAGAGTCGGCGTCGCGTAACGAGAGCGCATTTACATTTCATCTGCTACAAATGATTCGGTGCAGTGGTTGTGTCAGGACTGTGTCACTTTGAATCATCCTTCAATGAAAAATGAGCTTCATTGCTTTGACTTTCTAACCAATATGGTTTACGTGTAAATAAGTTAGAAGCTGAAGAAACTCGCGATCTTGGTGGTGCTTATCTGCTTGTTTTGTATAGTGGAATGCGTTCAAAAAGTGATGTCTTTAAGTTTCAATTTCGTTTACGCTTGCTACACATTCCTGTACATTGTCTATAGAAGTGGAACATTATGTATGGTCCTTATGTTGCATCTTCTGTGGTTCTGCGACCACATTGAGAGCTGATCCTTGACACTGTTGTGATGTGACAACTTGTTGGACTTACAAATTCTTCGCGTTAGCGAGTCTTCTTTTTTGGATTATTATTATGACTGACTTTAGTGTAGGGTTGCCAGTTTTAAAGACTTAGTTCGTGTCAGTTGGGTTTCCCCATGTTAAACCTTCTGGTTGAAAGAAGAATAGGAATGACGACTGAAAAATTCTAATTAGTCCATCATTTACATGATCAAAAAATATTGGACTTAGACAAAAAATGACAAAGATACAGTGCATTGAAATTCCGCGTGACGTCACTGTATAGTACACTTTTTACCTAGCTGCGACGTAACGAGCCCCCACTCCCGAAATGTAACACTCTATATCTCAGTCAATTATTATTTATTTGAAAAAAATACGTGTCCAATATATTTTGTTGATTTATCTGACGGACTAATTAGAATTATTATTTTTTCATCTAGGCGTCATCTTTATTAGCATGATTAATAGAAATACAAAGATTCAACGACAAAAAAAATTACAATATGAACATCATCAAGACTTTTTCCACATTATAAATTATCTGCAGATATTGCTCAGTCCTTGACTGGTGCCGATACATGGATGCTAACAAATTAGGCTGTGCACTGAATAAGATTAGCACAGAGAGCCATGGAGCTTACAATGGTTGGTATTTGACTTATAGACCGGGTTCCTAATGCGGAAATCCGGAGACGTACTAAAGTCCAGGACGTTGAAAACAGCATTATGGAACTCAAATGGAGCTGGGAACGACACATTGCGAGGCGAGGTGATGACCGAGTAGAGTAGGATAATTACAGCGTGGTGGCCTAGGGATGGCTTTCGGAGTGTGGGACGTCCGGCTTCAAGATGGGCAGACGACATTGTCCGAGTCACGAGCCGTACGTGGGTTAGACTAGCGCAAGATCGTGGTGGATGGCACAAGTTGAGGGAGGCTTATACCCCCAGCAGTGGGTGAAATCAGGCTGTAGATAATGATGATGATTGTTTAGTCAATAAATCTATTGACGATACATTACATTCAGCACATGACCACTCACTCACTTCTTTATTAAATGGCTTCTGGGAAAGTTTCCACAATTTCGCCAGTATCAAGTTGAATTGTTCATAATAATATGAGGCAACGTAGTACGGTTCATAAGTTCAGTCGTCCAGTCTTCAGTCAGGTCCTGTTTTCTGCTATAGCAATGGCGACTATAACAAAAAACGATCGGCGCACAATTTTCTTCATCAGAGAGTTTCCGTCCAAATCTTCTTTATTCCATATAACAAATACTTGTGTCTTATTCTTATTACTAACGTATAACGGTTAAAAAACCATTAATAAAAATCGATGTACATTAGAAAAACACTAGAAAATAAAATTTAATAAAAATGACAGCCGTCGTTCAAGATGAAAAAAATGGTGTCCAGCACATGACCATTTTTTACAAGCAGTTACACGTGACAGTTTGTCAACAAACTACATAGTTGTTAGCAAGTTGACGCCACTGAAAACCAGCGCTGCAGTTGCTCCTCATTGTTTGAATTCTGCATTTATGTTTGTATGAGTATAATTCAAATAAATGATTCTTTCTTCTTTATTTCTTTCCAATCACCACTTTTATGGGATAATTCTTACCATTATGCTTTTTGAATTTATTCTAGGGAATGGTGGTTTCCTCTCGATGATGTTTTAATTCACCGTTTCTAGCGCGTGGAATTTACAAAACAAAAAAACTATCGGATCACAGCCGAGGTTTGACCTCTAATATTTCGATTGGAAGTCCGGGTACATCTCACTAGGCCACCAAAGCTCGAGAGGTCGCTCTCGACACAATTTAGACATAAATATCATATTTTTGAATGTACGTCTCAATATATGAATATATAATATATGAACTGAATATGTGAGGTTATTCATTGATCAACGATTTTTAATACAATGATTAAAACTCGAATTCCAAATTCTTGGCACATAAACAAACAATCATCAGGGTAATAATTTAGCAGAATACAATTGACAAGCAAACAAGATATTATTTTTGAATAGTCTTATTGCAACATGATGTAAAACTAGGGTAGGCAATGGCACAGGGAATGTTGAAATTGCAACCTGATAGAAATATGGAGGAAACGCGTTCCACGATACAATGTTCGGCATGTCTCGGAAATTAACTATTTGCACTGATAAATGAGTCCACTAGCCAGTATTTGCTCGTTTCTTAATACCAATTAAAGGGAAAGATAACGTCAATGTAGGCCATATCAACTGAGCTGAAGTTTTAGAAATAAAAGCTTGTAAAAGGTTTCAGTTTTCAAACATATAAATTGCAACAGTACGTGAGGTTGAAGTTGACTAATTCTTCACCGTCATAATTGCAATTAAAACGTTTTTTGAATCTTTTTTATTCGAAATTTAATCAACGAATGTTTTATCCGTCTTCTACTATTCTTTTCTATTGAAAAAAAAGAAAAAAAATAGAAAAAATATTTATTTACCAAAAAGAAATTGATAACAATTTTGCCAGCGGCCTCCACACTAGGCGTAGCCTGTATCGTGGAGACCAATAGAATGACATAGCGGAATAGAATTCCGGACATAATATAGTTAAAGCATTACAAAATAAATAGTGTCAAATAAAACACAACAAGTTAGAAGCTAAAGCCAAGCCTTACAAATAAGATCTTAATACTAAAAAAAAACTTACAGAGGATAAATTTATCAAATTTGATATTATATAAATATTGGGTAGCCATTTGTGAAAATGTTTAATTTGTTGTTTAAACCTATTTATGTACTTAAGTAACTAGTATAAGTTTTCCTTTGAGTATAAATAAAACCATAAACAGTAGTCACAACGGATCTATTGCCTCTCAAGTTAGGTTCAGGAAACGATTCCAAAAGTCCTGGTAAGTAGGTATAATTTGACCCAAATATTGGGACTACTTCGTTACTTCTAGCCAAATTTGGAAGGAAATAGGTTAGGACTGTTGTGTATATGTTGTGACAGTAGTACTTTCTGAATTAAAATTTTATATTAGGTGCTTACATATGAAATTGGCGTTTTATATGGAGAATTTCGAGAAAATCGATTTTTCCATACAAACAATTTTTTTTCTGGAACTTCTAATCCTATTCTCCTAAAATGTTGTGTGAATGATTAGACTACATTGTGATAAGTATGCGTAGTCTTATTTAAAAAAGAAAAATAACAAAAAAAATTAAGCATTGAAAGTGACAACACGTGAACAGTTTTTAAGTTTTATTTTTTGCGGATTTTTCGGATGAACTTCCTCAAAAATATCATTTCATTGAATTTTCAATATTTGCAATAAAGTTACGTTCATTAATTTTGTATACGACTGTTGCATTAAATAAAATATGTGCAATATTAAATACAGAGAGAAAACGCCAATTCCATAGGTAAGGATCAAATATTTATATGAAATATAAAAATCTAATAAAAGTACTCTTACATACTTGACTGGTTCCAATAACGATAATTGTGCAGCAAACAGTGAATGAAATAAACATTACAGAAAATTCTAAAATGAGCGACGATGTTACAAATAGGACAGGAAAGAGAGTCAAAGGACTGCATAAAGATATCCGTGTCGTACAAAGTGAGAGAGGGATTGCTCTTAAATAAAATAAGGCAGTTATGTAAATGACTGTCCCGCTCCGAGGTGCACTGCTTACAAAAAAGCCTTTGTTAGCCTTTTAAGGTGAGGGTTTAGCTTGTGGAGAAGCGATTTAGGAGTCAGCCAGCGAATTTAAATATATTGGGTGCTGTATCTTGAAGCTTATTCATCGTTGACTTCAAAACATTTCTATAACTATTAATTGTGAAAAACATCTATCATTACAATTTCAAAAAAAGTTTTTTTTTTTCATCTAAATTGATTTTATTATTTAAAGAAACAAGACATTTTATTTCTTTATCTTACATTATAAAGAAAAAATTACTCAGAAGTAGGCATGAAAAGATATTGAAACTGGTAGCCACTCAGCATCGGCAGAGGGTCCGTGATGCCAAGAGAGTGACAATTGGGTTGTATTTCTTAAGAGCAAATTGAGGAAACATATGTTAATTAATCTGATTACTAAATATAAAATCAGGTTTCGACGTAGTAATTGATTTTACTGCGTATACCTTTTGGCGCTCGTGACGTCACGCCTAGGTAAAAAGTGTATCATATCGTGACGTCGTGCGGAACTTTAATGCACTATAACGTTGTTATTTTTTGTTTAATTGACAAAAGAAAAAATACGTCTCCAATATTTTTTGGATATGTAAATAACGGACTAATTAGAATTTTTTAGTCGTGTAGCCTATTATAATTTTGTAAATATATTTATTTGGCATAGGTTTAACAATAGAGCAAGATACTGTGGCGACGCTGAGAGTTGCAGAAGTATAAACTGTGTCTCAATTTTCAGCGCCCAAACCTTAAGACTAGAGAAGCACAAGGACATCAAAACAAATGCTTGGGATGAAACTGCCTCCTACTCCAACGACACAACACACTCTAACAAAAGCTTGGTATGAAACTGCCTCCAACTCCCTCAAAAACGATGTAATAGTTACTAAGATCAATGACGTTAAAAAAATATAAGCCAAGCAGAGTTTCTTGTCAATTATTTTTTGTTTCATCGCGTTACGAATTGGTAGCAAATTAAAAAAATTACGATTCAAAGTGCCTCATGAATAAAGAGATTTTTTTACTTTACTTTAGTATAGTGATTTCCACTTTTATATATTATTGTTATAATATGTAAAAGTTTTGTTTCTTTTGTTACTTCCATTTTAATGTTTATTTACCATTACTTTTAGTTACCGTAACAACGGGTGATGAGTATTGAGTGTGTATTGTGAAATATATGGGGTTCAAAGTTTCATCACCTTTATCTTATATTTTACTACTCAGTTCACAGTCTAAGCGCAGTGAGCAGTTATACAATAGGTATACTGCAAGCGAACCTGATTACTGTTGTGCTTTCTTGTTGTATTACAGACCAATCATTGAACTTATTAATTCTTATCATTCAAATAAACTTTCAGACATAATAATCAATTCATAATTATAATCATAATCTCTATTGATTCATAAGGTACATTTAGTTCTTAAAATTAATGAGGTCTACAACATGAGCCCCGTAGAGGCACTATAATATAAACTTAGTAAGGAAAATATACTTAAATATTTTGTAGATAACAAAAGTTAGTCTTAATTTGTTTTGAAATGTATGTATAACTAGATATCTACTTGACAATCAATGAATTCAAATCATATAACAGTCATTGAAATGCTCGTGGCGTGGCTTACAACGGTATCCTCAGCCGATCATCTGAGTTAAGCAACACTCCGCCTGGTCACTACTTGGATGGGGACGTTAGCGCATCAGTACTTAGGAAGGCAACTTTAAATGTTGATTCCGGCTTTCCCAATCGTTTCGCTATGTCGGAAGCCTTCGGGCGACCAAATACTCCGACACCAAAGTCACTAGCTCACCGAAGAAGTACACATACAATATTTTCTAAAGCTTTTGACTTGCTTTCCTAGTATTCTCAAGCATAAGTTTGTCTGCTTCTATCTAATAGCTATTCTAGTAATACCTACTTTTGGGTAAAGGTCTCTTCTCTATCACGCACGCCACTCCAGGCGATCTTATACCAGCAGGGCATGATTCATTATAAAGTTCATCATCATTATCATCATGCCTGTTGAAGTCCACTACTGGATATAAGCGTCTAATGAGTACCATTGCGCCCTGTCCTAGTAGAGAAGTTGTTGGCAGTAAAATACCTATCACGCTGTTTGTCTGCTTGCACAACTACAATATAGAAGAAGAAACAACAAATTACGTGTGTTTTACTTTTTAATTATATGAACAACTTTATTTGATGACCTTTGTGGCGCTGTGGGCGAAGGCTCGCCGGACGCAGAAGGTTGCGGCTTAGATTTTTGCCGGGAGACAAATGTTTTTATGATCTGCAAATATTTGTCTTGTTATGTATAATACGCCCTATATCCAGCAGTGGACTGATATAGGCTGGTGTGGTGGTGGGGGTGGTATAATACGCATTCATTTAAAAATATATTTGTATGTATTTAGTACATCGATCATGTGGTTCCCATAATATAAGCTCTGCTTAGTTTTTAGCTAGATATGCTGTATGATAGTTATAGCATTATTATAAAAGTAAAAGAAGATTCTCAATATGCTATGTAAAAAAAAATCTACAGCAATTTTATAATATTTGTTATATAACAACCATACTAAAGAATAAGGACATCGTGAAACTCGTGGCTTCGTAATCGTTTGCCATGGTGCGGTGTATTTATTTTTTACTGGGTTATTCAAGTAAATTATGGATAATTTCTATGGTACAGCTTTCAAGGCTCATGATATTTATTTTAATGTCTTATTTAAGTGTGGTTTTATCTGCTTCGGACTATATGTTTGTTATAAATATAATCCATGGATGCATCTGAACTTCGTTCAATACTTTTTTCGTTTTAAGGATAGATGATGCAAATAATTTAATATTTTTTGCTGTGTATTCTTTTGTAAGCCACTGATGTTTGTTTCAACAACTGAAATATTTATTGGTTATCTGGAAGAAATTGCGTCTAAGCAATCAGACCGCCCATTGTACCTTTAATTAATTTTAAAGATACTGTTTGTTCTTTTTTTTTAATAAAAGTGTACGAGATATTTAAAAGATAAAATATTTTGTACAAACTCCACCAACTCTCTCTGACGAGTTTCATAAAAACTCAACAGAAATTCGACAATGTTTTGCCTTCCCCATAAGGCATCATCAGGAAACGATAGCTGTCCTCGCTGCTAACTCGCTGTCCGTATTTGGCACTACGCAAAATTCGCAGATGTGTTGCTTCGCCGAGCGCCAAGCAGAAAGAACGCTCGAAACATTGTCGAATTTCTTTTGAGTTTTTATGAAACTCGTCAGAGAGAGTTTGCGGAATTTGTACTAAATATTTTATCTTTTAAATATCTTGTAATGGATTTCCCCAAAGTCACGCCTGATTCAATTAATTAAAAGTGTACCATAAAGAATTTTGATTCGTTCATTCATATCACGAAAAAATACATATGTAGCCGACACCAGAGTTGGTCACCAGCTCATACGAAGAAGAAGAAGAAGAAGCCGAATAAAAACTTTCATTCCATGAATCATAAAAAAATAAGCCCCACAATTCCTTAGCACCATTAAATGAAACTCAGTATTGAATTATTGGTGTTTAGGGTATGTACTTACTTGTTTACATGTACATCAATATCTCTTTAATAGGTACTGTGCTGTATCGCATATATAAACATATATATATTTTTATTATCTTCGTTTAGTATTTGTTTTTTTAAAGTTTTGTTGCAAAATAAGTTAGGTATAACGTATTGGATTAATCTTGTTTTAATAATAAACGAATTTGAATTTGATTATACATAAACACATATTAAACATAGGCTAAGAAAGGAGTGGTTTGTAGGTGTGTGTTATATACGGTGGTATGTATAGTATGGGTTTTCCCATTCATCTGCGTGATGAGAGATCGGATTTGAAAGAAACTTAGAATATTAATGGATAGCACATATGTAGGGTTTTTCATTTTCATTCCAGTAACACCAGCGGACCCGTAGGCGGATGTTAGTTCGGACTAGATATTGATTTAAAATAATTTGAGTAATGATGAGTAGCTCAACATATGTAGTGTAGGACGCCCTTCGGCCAGGTGTAGTGACTGCTGGTAGAAGCTGGATGCGTCGAGCTAAGGACACGGCGTAATGGCGCTCATTAGGGGAGGTCTATGTTCAGCAGTGGTCTGCTCTAGGCTGATGATGATGATGATGAATTTGAGTAAGAACAAGAACACACACACACACACAAACTTTCGTATTTATAATAATGATTGTGATTAGCACTATGAGTGCTCAAAACACTTCCTCTAGGGCACGAGCTGCTGCTCGCTCTGCTGGCTACGACTTTAATCGACTTCACTTACACCACTTACAACGTATGTATGTCTATCTGAAGTTGGCTGTGAGTAGCGAAGGAGTCCCATATTTTGGTCGGATTGTACTGGGATTGAATTTGGTGAAATCGTTTTTGGAGAACTTGGAGAGGGACATAGATCCGTTGCAACTACTGTACACTGTATAGCTGGGTACGGATAGCGCGTACATTGGCACGCGTAGTCGGTTACGCGTGTCTTGGAATGCCCTGTCTGTACTTGCAGCTACGCGTAGACTTTGGGGAACGCGTGCCGCGCAAGCCGTGGTCAATCAGTTTCGGCTCGCTATGGATCGATTGGCGTTTCCAATGTACGGGTGCACAGCGTACCCCGACTACGCGTATACAGAAATGCACAATCCGATCCCTGCTTATTAATTTATCAAGCTTCTCCTATTTGATCTTCATTGCACTTGCAAATTTATACTTCTATCAAAGCCTAAGTTGTATTTTCTAAATCTGCCTAGTTAACGTTTTATCACCGGCCATTGAGAATAAGCTGCAGCTGTAGTTGAGCCATTCTTAGTTTACGATCTTCTTAAGACAATACAGCCATTACTAACTATTCACCTTATCTTGGATTGAAGACAAATGGTAAATGCAAGCCATTTGAAATGATGACTGTTGGAAATGTGAATGAAGAAACACCATTTACTATGCATTCTGGAGACAAGTCCTTGGATTTTGTGAGTGGTAAGAAATATATACTTTATCCTCCTATAACTTATATAGACTATAAGCAAAATTTTGATTTGGGTAAGTATTCAAATTATTAAATTTACGGTCGCTACGATGCAGTGGTCAAAGGCCCGCCTGAGACGCAGAAAGTTGCGAGTTCAATTCCCGCCGTGAGACAAATGTTTGTATGATCTGCAATTATTTGTCTTGGGTCTGGATGTTTTCTATGCCTAAATGATAGAAAACTATTTAGTGTACTCAGACCAACATAAACCTAAAGAACAAAATGAACAATAACGAAAGTACAACGAGCGGTCTTATCACTTAGAACAATCTCTTCCAGACAAACTTTGTTCGGTAAAAAATATCAATCCTGTGGTTCCCATAATACAAGCTCTGCTATTAAGCAGAGCTACTGCTACTATTAGGTACTAGAAGAGTACTAGATTATGGTTGCCTATTATTCGTATTATCTCAGGATGCTCTAAGATTAAAGTAAGTAATCTCTGTAGAATAATTACCTAAGTACAATAATTATTTCAGCTATCATTTCCTTTTTTTCATCAACCTTATTCAACTGGTTATTCAACTTTCTTATTAAAAAAATATAATATAATGTATGTACCTACCTACCCACATGTCGTACCTTCTTGTTGCGTACAATCTTGCCAAAAATCAACGCTCGGACATATGACCATAGCTACCAACAACGCGTGTATTTCTAGGGTGGTGGATAGTGTACTTTTCAAATAATTGTTATTCTTTTTTTGACAGATAAATTATGTTGTAATTTTCAACTTGTTTGTTTATTTGTGAAACTATTGTAACAACTTCAAATAAACTGTACTTTATTATCTGCTCTGTCTTTATTAGCCACTTATTTAATAATCTTTAGAATATTAAAATTCCACCATCATACCTAACCCGACAAGGGAGGAACACAACAATCTCATTTCACGGAGCTTGTGAGATAGAGAGCTAATCCTAGTTAATTAGAGACTACAGGCGATGTTAAACATAGCTGGACAATGGCACAGAATCTTGAAATATAGTGGAAAAACTATTGAAAACCATTTTAACAAAGTTTTTTTTATATTGTCTATGGTTATCAATTACGAAAAAGCAAAGGATTCATGCGCATTCACTGTGAATGAATTGGTGACTTATTTTAGTAACCATATTTGAGTTTTAAGAGTGTTTTTGCATCAACTTAGACAATTATCAAGAAAAGTTAAGAAGAACGACATAGTACATATTGCTGGGCGTACGTAACTGCGACAAACACAAGACTGTAGTGGTGGCACAAAATTCGGGTCGATTATATCCAGCCTTAATAGAGGAAACGCAACCTGGTTTCAGAAAAACTTTCTCAACAGTTGACCACATCCACACGCTGAAACAAATGATTTAGAAATACATAGAATACGACAAACCATTGTATGTTGGCTTTACGGATTATTCTAAGACATTCAACTTTATCTCCCCCGACTCTATATGGCAATCTTTTAGAGAACAAGGAATAAACCGGGAATTTATTGAACTCATGAAACTAGTCCCTCTTTCAAAATTGAACTTGGCGTGAAACAGGGAGATCCGCTCTCTCCTAACCTCTTTGTTGTCGAATAAGATCATATATTTCAGAATCTAAATTTGGGATAACCTGGTAATCAGTATTGATGGTAAATATCTCTCTCATCTGAGGTTTGCGGACGATATAGTCCTACTTTTCGAAAAGCCAAACGAACTACAATACATGATAGAGTCCCTCAGTGCGCAAAGCAAAGTAATTGGCCTTGAAATAAATCAAGATAAAACTAAAGGAATGTCTAACAGACAAGAAAAGCTAATTGCCATAAACTACCTAAATATAGATTACGAAGAAGACTATATATACCTGGGACATATAATATCATTCAAAGCTTGTATGAGTAAAGAGATAAATAGAAGGATAAAAAGTACATGGAATAAATACAGGGCGATGAAAGAAGTTTTCAAAATTACTCTACCAGTTTCACTGAAAACCAAAGCCTTATTTGCTTACCATGTCTCACTCACGCCTGCCAAACCTCGTCACTGATGAAAAAACACCTAGAAAGACTCCAAATCTGCCAAAGAGCTATGAAACGGAGCTACATGGGCGTTAAACTAAAACATTGAGTGAGAAAATATTTTGAATCATTCTAATGTGACCTTTATACACTCAATACCTAAAATAAATAGATTGCGCTCCATCGTGTAAATATACAGGAGTATTGCTTTTAAGATGACTAAAGGACCAGTTGAGCTCAAAAATAATATATAGGAGATAGGAGGACGTCAGAATTATACTTAGGTAACTCAAATTATAGTTAATGAAAAAATTACTAGCCTGCAATGGTGTGATGATAAATCCCCTTCAAATCAGAAGAAGCTTATACTTATGCTTTACAGTTGATATCTTTTCTATAGAAACACAGTCTATAATAAATAATAAATAAATAATGCTGGACGTTATCACACAGCATTATTTCATATCATCATGTAGCTCCAAACTAAGCAGAGCTTGTTGTATGGGAACCAAATGATTGATATACTACATTATATTTTTTTTTGTAAATACTTAGAAAACACCCAGACCCGAGACAAATATCTGCAGAAGATGCAAACATTTGGCCCGCTGCGAGAATTGAACCCGCAACCTTCTGCGTCTCAGGTGGGCCTTCACCCATAATGATAAATAGATCGTCATAATGATAGTAGCATAATTATGAATATGATGGACATTATTGGACATGCATACCTACTTGGTACTCTGTATTATCTTCTCTCTGACGCTCAGTCAGATCCTCTTGTGAGGGAATATTAGAGCGGTAATAGCTGCAGGTGCGTTTCTAAGCCCGTGGCTCGCATGCGGATTGCTCTTTTGCATGTGATCATGGCGAAAATAGTTAGGGTAACTCGGCAGTTCAATAACGTAGTCTGTTCTTTGAGAACTTTACTTTTTAAAAGAGGAATTTACAAAAAGTAATACAAACAAAACTATATCTTTTTGTTGGGATTTTGGTGATATAATTATATTATAACATAATAAGTGGGCGCACCGTGACTTTGTCCATGGTTTTCTCCCGCTGCACCTTTGTAGTGACTTAAAACCTGTACTGAATAAGGCATAATTTCAGGAATACATTTCTTAGTACAACCCTACACTATAAAGGAATATATCCGAGCATTTTAGGACGTGCATGAACGTAGTTTATAGTCTCTGTATTTGTGTGCAAATCAATGGCAGCGCCGTGTTTCACGCGTGAATTAAAACATTGATGTGTGGAATTAATCTTATGGTTAATGATATGCGTTGATTGTCAGTCAGTCAAGCAGTCTTATTAAAGCTTTAATAATAATAATAATAAAAAGAAATCATTTATTCCAAATCAAGCATATTGTACAATCATACTTAAAAGGTAAGTATACCAATCCGAATTATCAAAAGTTTTAGGGCTTGGGTTCTTATTGGTCGTTGGTCTACGGTACCTACACTAAGTCGAGACTTGTGTTGTAGATACCGTTTTCCTTCCGTTGATGAAGAACATTCAGATGATTCATGATGAGTTCATCAGATGAAGAGATGATTTAAGAGGTAAGTATACATACTAATTAATCATATAATAATCTATTTCAATTTAATCTAATTAAAATTATATAACTTTTTAATTCAATAAAAAGCATACATTAATATATAATTGACATTATCTATTATTTACTTTCTATATAATTATAATTATTCATTTATTACTAATTTGGAAGAGTTTGCTTTAGAATATGTTACCTATCTATGACGTGTACATACATGTAAAAAATCAATGTACAATTAACCGAATGAAAGAGCAAGGTTCAGGTTCGGGTATGTTGAGTGTGAGGGTAAATGTTTGAATGTTTTATATATGTTTACTTAGACGACATTGATACTGATAACCTATTTCTAAGGTTGTTAGGTGTATTACAAAAAGTATACTAATTAAAGCCAGATGGAAGTCGTACAAACTCAAAATAATACTTACACCCGAACTCGTTCCAAAGCGACACATAATGAGAGGCATTCAGACCTCCGCTCAATTTTCCCACTCATTGGAACTGTTCCAAAAATCCTACCGCCTACATAATCCGCAAATCGGACTAATAGTCACTGCGTTAGGGTAACGACACACCACTCAGAAATAAGAAGCCTATTTTTGGCGCAGGCCTAAATAGGCTTTGGTTTGATCGTTTTTCTTATCGGTAATCCCTTTAGGTGTTTGTTTATTACGTTTCTATCGACAATTTGTGATATATAAAGTTCTAGCCTCATCCTTCGGAACCCAAGCCCGCTTCATCTGCCCGTGGTGCACCATGCCAACTAAAAAGCAAGGCTCTGGCGGTCGGATGATCGCGACATGGCGCAGTCTTACACCGGAACAGCTTCATCCGACGGCCGCCGACGGGCAGCAGCGTCGGCGCAGTGCAAGAAGTTGTGCCCTGCGATCCCCAACCCGCACGCCCAGTGTAAAGTTAAATGAGCATGACGTCCCTCTTTTTATAAGGGGAGGCTGCTGGACATAAAGCAGTAACAGATAATAACTTTAAATTAATAATGATAAAAGCATTTAATAAATGATTGTTCCTACATAATTGCACATTACTTAATTGTTATGCTTGATTATCTAAGTTCTGTTTTTGAGTCTTAATAAACATTTATTATATTATTATGGTTTTTAAGGATTATATTTACTCGGTTTTAAACGTAAAATCGGGAATGACTAGAGTGCACGGGCCTAGGCCAAGAGCACCTCAGTGAGATAGGTGTTCTTCTTTAGTATGAGGGATTGTTATGGGAAGTTTGTAAGAATTTTCCAACAATCCTACATGTGTGTAATAGCAGCAGTAAAAGAATATATGTATGCTTTGGTATTATATCATTATAATTACAACGTTATACAGAAAACTACGAAAAGCGTATGTAGGAGTTTTCACCAGTGAAATTCAGCAGTGATTTATGTTGGGAGTAGCGTGGTGTGTCTTTCGGTAATCCTCAAATCGCACTAATAGTCCCTGCTTTACTAACAACCTGTAATCTGGTCCCGTTTCCCGGATTTTGTCCCATCTTGTCAAATTATACCGAACAAAATAATGAGAAATCTTTGTTGAGGGAATGTAGAGAACCTTCTATTATTGGGTTGGTAGGTCAGGTAGCTATAATAATTATAATGAATCATATTTATATAATAATAATAATAAGTACATTAATAGTATTGATTATGTTAAGCTTGAGTTGTCTCACTGCAAGGCAAAGACCTCCTTGCCTTCTTTCCATTGTATTTTAATAGATTTTCATAATAAGAGTACAGTTTGTCACTCGATACATATACATGTAAGCTAATTTATACAATTTATTTTTTTCAATAGTAACAAAAACGTTCAAAACTAAATCAGACCTATTCTAAAATATTTGAATAATATTCCTTTAATCTTAGAAGTCAGTCACATTTAAATCCTTGGATTTTGGTTTAAAAATGATTGTATCACAATACATAATATTGAATTACATAAATACGTAGCGGTAAACAAAATTTCTGTCCGCCTGAATTCGTAAGATTTTCTTCAGTTCTGAAGGCGGATGCCAATTCAACTTGACTAATACTTTACATTACGTTTATTACGATAAAAAATACAGATACTAATAAATAATGACTCAACTCTCCAATATGGTTCCAACCCCAAGCTGAATCTCAAAGTCATTAGTATCCTATCCGATTAAATCATCAATGATTTCTCTTTTTATAAAGCGTTCAATTATTGCCGATCGAATTCTCTGATCGTGTGCCTCAAGACTACAAAACCTGTGATGTTGTATTGATTAGCATTAATTGAGGAGTTGAGAAGCCAGTTTCTTTGAGTTTCTTTGGAATGTTTGATTCTGTTTAGGTACCAAGATGATTTTATATTAACCCCATGATTTTTAAAGAAACTTTTACCTTGTTAAGATATGATGGTTTATACAAATTCATATTGAAAAAACGGGAATTTTGACGTACCGTTACGTCGGTGAAGGCAGCGTTTCGACTCGTTAAGAGAGTCTTCATCAGGGTGTTTTTTTTTTATTAACTAGTTTTAGTACAAGAATATATTTTTGTGAAATATTTTGACAATCTAAATACCAAAAAGAAATTAATTTTAATATCTACTTAAACAATTTAATAACAAAGCTTTGGTTTGTTTTGGTTCTTTTTAATAGTATCGATTCTAATACTAAAATTCATATGAAGGTACTGAATGAATAATTAAACAGAAAAGCCGTCAAATAAGCTTATCTAACTTTTGAATCGTTGGACTATTGAATTGAAATATCTGTTTACTTTCCTTAAAAGCTTAAATAGCCTTCAATCTAAAGCAGTTTATAGTAATTTAAGACGGCTCTTTGCAGTTGTATATGGTCTTGTGAATATTTTCAAAAAGATAAAATATATTTTAGAACTTTTATTCAGCAATGGACTTCTTTACGCTATTTTTTTTTTATTTATTATGGGCCAGCTCTTGACCTCGAGGCTTGCATAGGTAAGGATGAGGTCGAATATTGATGATTTTAGGTAAGCTCGATGGAAATAATCACAATCAAGTGACATACTCACTTGATTTTGATTATTTCAATTGACGGCGAATTAGTAGTAAACTTGTACATTAACTAATCTTTATTTCAAGAGAGAAATGACTTCTCCAGAAATATAAAAGAATATTCTAGAAATATGTTTTAACTTTAAAAGCAACCTTTTTTAAAATGTTACTTTTTTACGTAAAGAAAATGACACATTCTGTGCAAAAAGTTGTGCACGAACCTCATGACCAGTAGTGACCTCTGTATTTATAGAACGGCACTTCTTATTTTAAAAACTCGCTGATAGATGGCGACTCCAGTTTCGATGAAGAAAACTTAAATTCCCAGTTTTAAACTTATGAAAGCTATTCAATTATTAAATAACAACGGTTTTGATGATTGGTATTTATAATATTAAAGTCATTATCTTTTTGAGCTATATTTTTAGAATGGCACATTTTTATAAATAGGCAAGAATTACCAAAGGTTTTTTATAGTACCTGAAGATGAAACTAGCACATGCTCCACCTGAAGTTAAGTGGTAACCATTACCTATTTGTAATATCATTTTGTAATATTATACCTACGGTGCTCAGCCTCTTGTGCCTGTAATTGCTCGGGCTCCCTTCAAACAGATATCTAATGCTGCTTCACGGCAGAAATAAGCATAGTGGAAGTACCTCCCCGGACGAGCCCTTCACAAAGAATTCTACTACAGTTAGACCTACAGTCAAAATTAAGCAGCACATTAATGTATATTTTGTTTACGGGCATTATGAAAACAAAAGTAATTATAATATTCAAATTAATTAAAATAATTCTACAAATCCATATAAAAAATATAATTTCTTCTAATTAAGCTGATGTGGTATCAAATAGCTATTACAATTTCAACAATAGTCCCACATTTTAAATTAAACATTTCTTAATTGAGTTCGTGGCAAAATGCCAAAAGAGTTGGCTGTAGAGTATAACTTCTTTGCATAGATAGCCAGCCGGCTAGATGCCATTCTCCTCAGAATGTAAGCCTATTGAGCGCTGTACGAATAAAATTAAAATAATACTATAGTAACTTAAAATAAATAGACGAGTTTAATCTTTAAGATCTAGGTGTTTGTTTTAAATTATCCTAAATAGGAATCCGTAAGAGAACCATGGTTATCGATATAGCTCTCAGAATCAGCAAGTTGAAGTGGCAGTGGCCAGGCCATATAGCCCGTGGAACCGATTACCGGTGGAGAATAAAGGTTCTCGAATGACGACCGCAATCTGGAAGACGAAGAATAGGCAGACCCGATGGACTGACGTCATTGTCAAGATTGCAATTGTTGGATGGAATGCAAGACCGTTCTTCGTGAAACTCCTTGGGGAGGCCTATGTTCAGCAGTAGATTTCTGTAGGTTAATGATGATAATGATGATGATGATGGGGAATTAAAAGTTGAAAAGCTCATCATACTTATAAATCCTACCAATGTTATTCATGCGTAAGATTGTGAAATGTTTGTCCTTCTTTTACGCCAAAACTACTGAACGTATTGAGCTGAAAGTTATTGTACATGTAGTTATTAGACCTGGAATAAAATATAGGCTACTTTTTATTCGGTACCACGCGAGTGAAGCCGCGGATGAAAGCTGGTACATTGTCATATAACATCACTGTCACTGGTTAATTGGTTTTTGTTCGTTTCCTTTTGGTATAAGTATTACATCGACATAGCTCAGAGAATAAGAAAGCTAAAGCTGAGTGGGCCAAAGAACTGACAACCGTTGGGGTAAACGACTTCTTGAGTGGAGACCGCGGCTCGGCAAATCCTCCGGACAGGTGGAGTGACAATTTGCGAAAGGCTGCTGGTAGAAGCTGGCTGTGTCGAGCTCAGGACAGGGCGCAATGACGTTCATTAAGGGAGACCCCATGTCCAGCAGTGTACTGCTATAGGTTGATGATGATGATGATGCGTATCATCTTTTTATATTTTATAATTTATTTCCAAGTAAGCAGAGCTTGATTGTTTGTAGCCCACTTAAACCTTACTGTTTGTCACTAAGGTATGACTCACACTTACCGGAGCGCGTCGGAGAGCATCAAAGAGTATTTAATAATATACTAAAGGAAATAGAAACATCCACATAGCAGTAAATTTCTATATTTGTATACAATTTACGCAGCTTTGAGCTTTATCAAACACTGACATAAATAGATCCGCAAGTAGATATTGCATGCAAATAAGGAACTTAACTGCTTTGTGGATGTTCCACTTTCCTCTAACATTTTTTAAAATGCGCATCGATGCTCTCCGACGCGCACCGGTAGGTGTGAAACGTACATAAATAACTAAATGAAAATCTATCTTTAGAACCCTCAAGAAAATACATTAAAAATATCTATCAGACAGCAAAAACTTTTAATGTAGCGACATATTATTAATCGGGTAATTAACCAGCTTATAGCACCCTTACGTGTCCCGTTTCCTAAACTTTTAAATCAGATCACTGGTACACAAGATATAGTGGAAGATAGAAATGCCGAAATAACGTAATGTTTTCACAAGATTTAAAGCTAGTCCACTGCTGGACATAGGCCTACCCTTTAAAAAAGGGCTTATTATTAATAGAGCAATAAGTGATTTTACAGATCCCGTTTGGTAGTTAAAAGCGATCCCCTCGAGCAGACCGCGGCTCGGCTAACGAAGTGTTTGACGCCTACCAGCCAGGTGAAGTGACGATCAGCTCAAGGCTGCTGGTAGGAGCTGGCTCTGTCGAGCTCAGGACAGACCGTAATGGCACTCATTAACAGAGGCCTACCCCCTGAAGTAGACTGACATATATATAATTTTTTCTGATTATGATGATGATGTTGACTTGCGTGGAGGTTACCCTAACACACCTTAGGCGAATTTTACACGCTATTTAGAGATAAATAAAGAAACTGATAGGCTTTATACATCACACAAAACACCCGATATATATTCACTTATTAATACGGGTCGTGTCAGATCAAGTGCCAAGTTGGAATGCCTCCAAGTGGCCTCTGAATTTGGCAAGATATCTGATCCGGCAGATGACATACACCTGGTTTTGATACCGTTTGTGATTGTTGTACCTAAACTTTTATTTTGTTTGGTAATCACACAATAGCAATAAGAAGATACAATAGGCTGAAGAGATTAATGGATTGTGTGAAGGATAGGAGTGTGACTGGAGTAAAAAAATACCAACAAAGTTAATGGAAGGAGTGAATGGAAAAAAAATATAGTGTTGATACCGCCTAGACTAAATTTTGCAAATAATATAAACGATATGTTATTAAATAAAAAATACTCTTGACAAATTTATAAATGACTCAATAACAATAATGACAATAAGTAATCAACAGTCTTATGTAGATCAAATATCGGTCTGTTCCTAATCACTGTTGTGAACACCCTAACTGGGTACATAATTGTGTATTAAATCTTTCCTAGTCTTAAGACCTGACTAAACTTTAAAGTATAAGTTATATGATTGCAATAAACATTTGAATACTGAAGGTTACTGATCAGGTTGCCTGGAAGAGATCGCTTTCAGCGATAAGGCCGTCAATTGTGTTGCCTTAATATAAATAATGTATATATATATATATATTATAATATATAATATAATTGATACAATAAGTTACCTGTATGAATGTGGTGATCAATAAAGTGTTATCTATCTAATACTGAATACTAAAATAAGGTTAGGCTAATGATGATACAATAGTGATAACTGATAAGACAAAACCACAAAATATAATAAATAGGTATTTGAAGCAGTAACCAGTCCATGGTGCTTTCTGCACGAGGCTACGGTGGTTGTCTGACTGCGACATAACTAATGGCAAAACAGAATCTCAAGCAGGCCGTCCCGATGGTCAAAAGCGTCGCCGATGCGTGTACTGTGCCCTTCTTAGGAAAGCTTATGTCAAACTAAGGGTGAGTCTGACTCAGAACTCAAAGTTTTTAATCTTGCTCCCAAAAATTGATTGGAACGATTTGATGTACTTTGGTAAATAAATAAATAATATTGTTACGACGGTCCAGTATTAGACCCACATTTTTTTATACCTATTGTATTCCATAATCATAGAGCACGAAGATAGATAGATAGAAAATTCTTTATTGAACAAGATAAAACATGTACCCAGGCGAACTTAATGCTAGTTAGCATTTTCTTCCAGATAACTTTTGTGTAGTTAGAATGGTAGTGCTTACTTTGTGATGTGAAATAGAAGAAAAATAATACGTTACCTAACTCTAAAAATAAATAAGAGACAAAGAATAAATAAATAAGTAAACAATAGATGAAGTACATATACCAAACATAAAAATAAACTTACGTACAAAGACAAACATCATAAGCATACATAAATTACTTATATTACCTACATAAACCTATGAGCTCAATATTTTCATTGAGTACGTTGTAGAGATTATAAAGTTTGGATATTAAGAACGTAAGTATTCATAGCCAATATTAAAAAAAAATGCTGGACACAATACACAGCATCATATAGCCCCAAACTAAGCAGAACAACAAGATATAAAAACATAATATGTAGAAGGTATGTATGTGAATATTATAATGGGGTGAAAGTACATCAAAACAATGAATTGGTAACAGTACATATTCATTGTTTAGCCGTCCCACTGAAATATGAATATCCTACTAATCCACAAAGCGCTTCGAACCTTCCAAAACAGGAACCGTAAATAAATCCACATCAATCATGCCGCCATCCTATCATCTCGTCAAACGCATTACCGCATAATCCTATGTTGCAGGATTCAATAATAGTAACCGTATACAAATACCACTTGTCTAGTCCTTATGGTATTTATTATTATAAGATAGGAAATAACTCAAGTTCAAGAGGCTGATAGAACGGTCATTAACGAGTTCTTGATTGGAGACCGTCGAGCTCAGGACAGGATATATTGCTGGTGCTCATTAGGCTGCCTATGTCCAGCAGTGGACTGCTATAGGCTGATGTTGATGGTGATAATAATGATCATAGATAGATAGATAGATATAACTTTATTGCACACCATACATAAATAAGCATTAAAAATAATGGTACAATGGGCGATGATAATGTCCTCTTATATTTCGGTTGATCTCGTAGGCGGTAAGGTTGGTTATTGGTAAGTGTGAGGCGTTAGAGTTAGCGGGTTTGATTCCCACTATAGGAATAATTTTGCATCATCATCATCAGTCTCTACCAGCTTACTACTGGACATATAGGCGTCTCCCAATGAGCGCCATATCGCCCAGTTCTCAGCTCGATCGTGTTTACATCACAACCACCACCACAGCACACCAGCCTATAGTCCACTGTTGGACATAGGCCTCCCCTAATAAACTAGGACATGCCCGTTATCCCTAAATCCAGCTAAATCCCTTGACCACCGGGCACCAACGTCGGCGGTGCGAATAGTTAGCCTTGCGGTCCCCAACCCCCATGTTAACATGGTCTGCAGTAAATGTTCAGAGTCTTGTGATAAGTACCATAGTTTACCTACTAACAGTTCCTGATACCCACGGTACATACATGAGAGAATTCCAGGGAACAAGGGTGGTATAAGTTTAACGGACTTCCGAGCTCATGCTGAAAACTTCTTTAATAGGGAAAACATTATGATCAATCTAGATTTTTGGTTTTCAACAACAACAACTTCAACTTAGCTCAGTCCACAGCCGGTCAAAGGCCTTCCCATTAAAGAAGGGCACAACTACTCGTGACTCTGATGCCCGTCGGGGTGGCCTGAAGGGGATATAAGCCATACGAGTGTCATGCGGCAGTTAGACGAACGCCAGAGCCTCGTTTGGTATAGTCGGCGTGGGTTCCGAAGATGAAGTTGGGAATCATTTATACCCCAACGTCCTTAGCATCTCTTGACTTTAAAGCTACATAATTCTTCTGACACTGTATAAAGCTCAAGTCTGATCCTGTATGGAGTATTGCAGCTATCTTTGGGATGGCTCAGCCAAATATCAACTTGCCGCACTAGACTCAGTTGAACGCAGGGCTAAGAGGCTCATTGGTCAAGAGTATCTAGCTAAAGCAAGGCTCGAGAGCTTGAGCCATCGTTGCGAGGTTTCGTGTTTGTCGGTCTTTTATAGATTGTACTTCCGAGAGTATGCGCAGGAGCTGCATGACCTTATTCCACCTTCACCTTTTTTCCATAGGAACTTCAGACGCACTGCTAACTACCATCCGCATCAAGTTGATATTCCATTTACTAGAACTAAGCGTTTCCAAACATCATTTATAATGCGCACCGCTAAAATATGGAATCAGCTGCCAGCGTCTGTTTTTCCATCGAATTACGACCCTAACGGCTTCAAAAAGAGAGTAAATAGGCATTTTCTGGGAAAGCTCGCCCCATCGTCGACTTCATCCTTGCCTATGCAAGCCTCAAGGTCAAGAGCTGGCCCATAATAAATTTAAAAAAAACTTAGTTAATTTTATCAAGGTTTATGCCTTCCTTAGGGGGTGTAAGGGGTTCCAACCCAAATCTCCGGAACCCTAGCCAACCTCATCTTCACGTGATGCACCCTGCTAACTAACAAACGGGATTGTGGCATAACGCAGACTAAGGGCTATATTTCACCGGGACACCATGGCAGCTCAAACAGTCGCCGGCTACCAGCAAAATGTAAGGTGGTATGGGTTTGGTGACGTGACCAAACGGACACCACGTGAGTAACTCTCTATAGAGCTGTATACATTTTGTTGGTAGCCGGTGACTGATTGCGCCGCCATGGTGTCCCGGTGCAATATAGGGCTAACACTGGTACAGTTCAATTCCTTGGCCGCCAACGGGCAGCAGCGTCTGCGGTATGAGAAGCAGCATGGGGATTATGGGAATAATCCCTTTCTTATAGTGGAGATTATGTCTAGCAGCATATGATAGGCTTGTGTTGTTGTTGATGTTGTTAGGCCTTCCGTCAATTGTTTGGTTTGCATGGTTTTGAAATAGGAAGAGGTCAAAGAGGGAACCTAATGTACAAAATTTAAGGTCAACCAACTTCATAGTTTTAACGTGACGGAGCAAAAACACTACTCACATCTTCATATTCAAACTCTCGGATTTATAATTTAGTAGGTAATCGATTAATATTAGTGACACAGGTCTGCCTTCGAATGTTCAAATTTTCACACCACCACGCCATTCAAGTGGTGATTAGTAGAGTGGTGAATGCTCTCTATTAATTTGTCAGTTCCAATTTGACGAGTCTCCCGATAATTACGGAATTGCGGTTTACCGAATGGTCCCGGTGAAGCGAAACATTTTGTGTTGCCTCAAAGTACTTTGGAAATTGTTTCGCGGCTAATAATAATTGCATGAATACTATTAGCATGTTATTGTGAAGTGAACAAACACTCCTATTTTCACCTTTCTAGAATAAATAAGCCATTAATTTATCTACCATCATTTTGTGCCAATCTTTTCTGTAATTGAAAAGAGTTCGAGACCATTTGTCTCGTAAATCCTTGGCAGGGATTCTTCCCTCAATCGACGTTCAGCCGTGAACTTCTATAGGTTGTTGATGGTGATGACGATTAATATTTTCGTAAATACCATACAATGCATACGTATACCACACAAAATTCTGGATTTAAACATGTCCTTTAAAAAAATGGACACAGCCGTGTGTGTACCAAAAAATGGTCAGAAATAACGCGTTCTATTGAGACTTGAAATGATTGATTACCAACCTGACGTTGTAAAAAACAAAACATAAGATTAATTTATAATAAAAATGGCGACCACAAGAGCCAAGAGTTAGCTTATCTTACCTAATGTAGCGTAGCTCACACTGTGGCCTTCGCTTGAAAACATCTGCCTAGCTATTCTATTGTTTGTTCACTTATTGGACAAAGGGTACTCATCCCACATTTTAAAAACAAAACATTCCCTTTTCCAAGAGTGGTTCCCTGAAAAAATACATGTAACTACATAAATATTTACTCCTTAAGTAAACTTCGCCATCTCATGTCATAAAGAACATTACGTAATTTGCATAAGAAGTTTGAATGGGCAGGGATGAAAGCCTTGGGTCGCGCTTCGCATGTGAATTAGGTACTTTTTATACAAGTAGGTAAAAGCCTATTTTATTTGTAAAACAGCTGGTTAAGTGCAAGCAGTATCAATCGCATTTCCATTCCAATAACGTAAAACTACGTAACAGTTTTGTTGTGATGTTGCATATGATGGGCATGTTGTGATACCTAAAATAAATACATAAACGCAGTGGATTGAAGTATTTATAAATTATCTATTCTGATATGTAATAGTTGATAACAGTATGTAATAGTTGATAACTAATCGTTTTATATAAAATTAATTTGTTTTGCTTTGTGTAGGTACCTTATGTTGTTCTTACCTTCTGCGACTGTACTTAACATATTTTCATACTTTAGAGAGAAATCTTACCTACGTACATACAATGCCGTTTTTTGTTTATCGTATCCTGTTCATAAATAGGTTGTCTGGACCTTTTTTTCTTTTTAATTTTCCGCTATTCTTATACCCTGGTATGCAATAGAGAATTTATCTATATAATATCTATTATCATAATGAATACTTTTATTGTGTGAATCATTATAGGACACATAATGACATTTAGGAAGGGTGCAATAGGCGACCGACCATATTGCTGAAAGCGATATTTTCCAGGCAACCTTTGAATTAGATAAAAGAATATGATTCAAATATAATAAAGAATGCAATTTCTTCCTATTTGTAATAAAAGTTGTAATTGAAATGAAATGAAATGAAATTGTTTATTGCATGAAGTATGGTATAAAAGATCTATTTTTTTTACATAGTTTTGCACGCTGATTTATCGTTGGATTATACACCGAAAATCGGCGTGAAAAAAAAACATAACATGCAGATAAAAATAAAAATAATAGTTTAAAAAAACTAAAAAAACACGCTTGCACGCATGCGTAGTTCGCGCACTAGCTCTGTCTCTCTTACTCGCATGCAAAGGATGCGGAAAGAAATTAATTAATCCTGGCGAATCTAATTAGGATAATCGGATATTTTTATCGGATTATTGCATTGTCATCGACCTTTGACAGGTGTGCAAAGTTTGAATCAAATCTGATCGTTCAAAGTAGGGCAAAATCGAGCTCAAAGGAGTCGGTTACATACATACATACAGGTGAAACTAATAAAAGCGTGTTAAAAACATAAATTAAAATCAATAAATGTCCAAATAAATATGTAATGTAAAAAAAAACTGAATGTCAAAATAAATATAAATAAACTCATTGATTTACTTAGTCCATATTATATCCGTCGTTAATTTACAAATTCACTGATTTTATAAAAACATTTGTCAACTAGCCATGCATAGAGCTTAGTTTTGAATTCTCTAACAGGTAATTCTCGAATGTCCTGTGGAATTTTATTAAATATTCTTATGGTCATTTACAAAGCAATTTTTACTTTTAAGTGATTAAAGTGATCCAGCTGAATACTTCTGCCTTAGATAAGGGTATGCTCATACTCATATTTCGCTAATATTGACTGTTTTACTTAAAACCGAGAGTTTGTTTAGCCATAATAGTCGTAAGTTTGGAACATGATTTTACTTTTATGCTTCTGTATTATAATATCCCAATTTGATTATATTTTTACATGAAATCAATGTACTCGTAGGTATGCGTGATATTTATGTAATTATATGGCTAGTACCTAATCCTATGGCTTTTAGAATTTTTTCTGAGTGTTATCATAGACACAGAAAAAGTTAGCTAGTGTTCAGTTTGGAGTAATCTTTTTATAATTTTCCGTTATTTTAATAATGGTCTTTATTATATAACTACCTTTATTTCTATACGTCACATGTTTGTTCTTGTATGGTGTAGTGTAGTTGTACGTGTAGTTGTAGGTGTAGGTGTAGGGGTATGGTAGGTGTAGGGCAGGTGTAGGGCAGGTGTAGAGTAGGTGTAGGGTAGGTGTAGGGAAGGTGTAGTATGCCCCAAATGCGATCATACCTTCATCAACGAAATCGGGCGTACCAGAAAAAGCGCATCAGAGGGCAGAACAAAGAAACCCTCACCACACATATATAGTAATTGATTAAGAACAGAGTTAAAATGCCAGTTCAGATACACAGTTGCCATACCTGAAATCGGCCAGAAGAAACGTCATCATCATCACTTATAACGTAACAGGGCTTATTTAAAATACTATGCTACGAGTTTTAAGATTCCAATTTACATTAACTCCTTACTTACAAAGTCAGTTGCACACCGAAATTGTCGGTACTTTTTTTATATATTTACTATGGGCTAGCTCTTGACCTCGAGGCTTGCGTGGGCAAGGATGAGGTCGACAAGCACTGGACCTTTATAAGAACCTCAATTCACAAACTGTCAAATGTTTGTAAAAATCGGACCGGTTCCTATCATATTAGTTGGCAGCAATGCGGCCACAGGTCTCATAGCACGAATTGAATTAAATTATTTACTTAGATAAACGATAAGGATTTCAATTTATATTTCCTCCATTGTTTTCAACAGAATACTATAATAGTTAGTACCTACAAATATTTCGCTTCTGTTTAAAATCACAACCCCAAATGCGAGATTAATCTTCACGATATAACTATGAAACGATAAAAATCTATTTTGTTATGAATTTATTGTTTTGTATATTGTATGGAAAACTAATCGAACTTTTATTAAAGGGTAGTACGTGTGTAGTTTTAGAGTGTTCCTCTCTCTAGACTCAACATCAATGCTGTATATTTTATAAGCCACGTGACGATACCTAATGAAAAAAACCTTCTGAATAGGGGCTTTGTGCTGTGTGTGGATTATGCTATTATAGAATATGCTCCAATTTATGACTCGTTGTTTTTATTGAACTTGGTTGGTTTTTCTTAAGACCAGCCTCCTCCCTCTGTGGTCGATAATTTCATGAATGAAGATCATGATCACTATGCGTTGTCTTCGTGATGGACTGGACTACTTATCTCCAGCGGCTTCTGTTTGCAGCTATCACCTCTTGTCGTCGTTTAATTTTGCCCTCTTTTAAGGTGAAATAATAGCCAAAACAAGAATTTCGCCGCACGGTAAACCAGCTTCATGGCTATAAAAATGAGAATTCAAATTTTATATTTCATAAATATGAAAATTGAAGTTTTTTCCTAGTGGAATATGGGAGTCGAAACACGATTAATACATTTTGGCTCGATAGAATAAAATCGCGAAGTTACCTCGAAATCTTAATCTTATCTTCTTAGTGAAGGAAAACCAATGGCATTCGTTAACTATGAAAGTTATTACTTTGAAATTTTGCATACGTATTAGCCAATAAATACATTATAGGAGTATGGAAAATTTTTACTCAAAAAGAGTAAAAACCTATTTTAAACCATATTAAAATCAGTAAAATGCGCGAGAAATGCAGGCGGGCCGACCGTAACGCTCACCTCAGTCACGCCCAAGGCGTCGTAGAGAGCACCCGGGTACAACTTTTTCGCGCGCTTTGTCACAGAATAATTTATAATATTCAATGTCAACTTGGAAATCTCTGAGGCTAAATGTAAACAAAGGTGTTACCAGACCAAAAGCAATGCTACGTTAATAGTAGCGTTTATTATTTTTCGGAACTTTGTCAAAATATACGTAATATTATTTCCTACAATTGGATCTGACTAATTATAATTATAACTTTATTTTGGCGTATTTGTTTTTATTTTTATTCCGTTTTAGACGTAGTTATTAAATAAATAAAATGTCATGGTAGAAAAATTCTCGATACTTGGAACACCGGCAAGGGTTCTGTTAACTTTGGATCGTTTTCATAGCACACTCCTAAGAGCGATTTATCATCATCATCATCATCACAAAGGGAGTTGATTTTTTGGAAAACTGCGTAGTTTTTTGTTCTCAACGAGAAAATACTACACGAAGTAATGTCGCGTATACACCTAAGTACATAAATTAAAGTGTTTTTTAGTTTAGAGGGTTTTAAAATGTTTTTGCAAGCCAGCGATAAAATTTTATGTAAATGGAAAGTGTTCTCGGAGATCTGTGGTAAAAATGAGTGTACCACAAGGGTCAATACTAGGCCCATTCCGGTTTTCAGTCTAAAATATTAGATTTGTATAAAATATTGTAAAGCAGGAAAGTTTTTTTGCCTCATTTGCGTTGCTTATATATGCATTTGCTAAGGTCTTCCACTGCGTACACTATAATAAATTAATCAGGAAACTTCATCACTATGGTATCAGGCGTTACTTACCTTAGCCCTTCTCACTTCTTCCCTATCTGACAGAGAGTGATTTTCATTCATTATGTATGTAAATGTCATGTAAGAAATAAAACAACAAAGTAAATGTACAATATTATGAATGTTCATTTCTAAATAAAACGTTTTCTAAAAAACTGGTTTTGATTTATCTTTTATTCTTATGATTTCGTTTAGAAAATTTATCGGTAGGTAGGGTTATTTTTAGGAGATTTTGTTAGCAGGCTTGATTCTAACAAACCGGTTTCGGTTCATACCGGTACATACGATTTTTAATTTCGGTTAATTTTATAAAATCCAATTTTGCTATAAAAATAATATGCAATCTGGTAGGTAGCTAGTAAAAATCGGCAACAATTCCAGGAAGAATGGCTCCAAATACAAGACTTCCGAAAGTGGTTAAAGCGTGATAAAAAGTCTGCTTTTAAATGAATTTGCACTGCTTGCGATTCTTCTTTGACTGCCGATCTGGGTGCTATCAAAAGACACAGTGAAGGTTCGAAGCATAAACTTCGTCTTCCTGGCTCATCAAATTGCGTGAATTTTAATCCAACTAAAGAAATGATTTCAAGGATGACGGATGATTTCTGAAAATCATGAGCAAATTGTTCTGGAATAAGAAAATAAATAATAAATGTTTTTTAAATTATAACAATTTGTTTTGATAAACAAAGACATGAAGCAACTTATTTTTCTATAAATATTTAAACAATTTTTTTCTGGAATTTTGCTGTAATCGATTTTGAAATCTGCTGTATTGTTTTTAGAAACTTCTGTATTTTTTATCTGGCCACACTGTAATTTTACTTTTGGGATCTGGGTGCTTACCACCGAGCCAAATCGAGAACGGGATTAGGATTTGACTTCTGTCATTTGGTAGTATTGAAAGCCTGCCTCGTACTCATACAAAAAATGACAACTTGCGGAATTTGAATCGAGATTAGGATAGACTTGTCTATTTTTGACGTCGATAAATTTGAAATTGATCGAGTTTGCTATCGAGCTTTTACAGTTTTGTGAAAGTAACTTTTTAGCGATCGAGGATTTTAATCATGATGAAGTTTGAAAAAACTAGGTAAAAAAATTAGGAGGTAGTCTGAGGCAAAACCAAACATTATTTTGGTACATAACTATGTGCTTTTGCGCTAAATTAATAAATAATCATCTAAGTACACACAAATTATATGTTATTAATATTCACTGGAATTGCTACCTATTACAAAAACTTATTTCCGACGTACAAATTTAGTTAAATACTGAAATATGCTGCTGTGCGTTTGCAAGACAAACAGCAATCTTACCCTCTTGACGTTAAATCTGGCGGGACACCTTTCAATGTCGGATAATTATAATAACGTTGAGTTATCTGTTTGTAAATAAAATATGAAATATTACGAAATTTATGTAAACAAAGAAAATATAATTAATGTTAATAATTTTGTATTGAGTTTTGCTTTTGAGTATTGCTCACGTTATTTATAGGTCGAAAATTTACAATACACTAATAAAAAATATATATTTGTGAGGATGTGGCTCCGCCATCTTGACTTTCGAGTGGCATAAATCCAATTCTAATCCCGTTCTCGATTTGGCTCGGTGGTAAGCACCCTGGAAGCGCTGAGTACAATTGCGTAATCTGAAACCGCGCCCCGCGCTGCTTCACCCCCTCAAAAGTGCTGAAACGCGAGCTTAACTCGTCTTAACTATTCAGTCCATCTAGTTGGGGATCTCTTACTGAGACCTGGAACTTACCTTGCCTAACTAGTAACTTACATACATAGCTGATAAGGATGTAACATGGTGAAGATGATGTTTCACATAATTTGTTTGTAAGTTCTTTATTACAGCAACAAAAAAATACCAGTATAGATTAGTGCTGGACATAAGCCTCTCCTAATAAAGAGGAGGGTAACTTCACGTAGGGAGGATGCCGTATGCGGATTGATGATCGTATGGCTCAGGTCAGTTCATTAATTTCATCAAATCTACTTACTAATTTCAGTATTCGGTTCGCTAACTCGTATATTTGAGCAAATTTTCTATTAAACAACAAAGCCAGTGCTCATAAACACCTAGTTTCCTTCACAAATTTAAAGCACTACCGTAAATTAAAACAAAAAGCTTTCCTCTATCCGATCTGATAGCGCCATTGTTTTCAGGTCAAACGACTACTTAACATAACTTGGGTGGAATTAAACTTGTAAAGTCGGGGAGGTAGTTTTTGAGACCAAAATTGTACAATGTTTTTGGTGTCTAGAAAAAAAAATTATAACTTGTACTTGGATCTGAAGTGAGCAGATCAAAAAGGGTTTGACAGTGTGATACTACCCAGCACGACCATGGAAGCTTTCAGTAATTTCTTTGTGGTACAAATTCATGAAATAATATGTACTATTTTGTACCCTGGAAGAAAAAAATTGTACCTTAACCTTAATTTGTAATTCTTCCAGGGTACAAAATAGTACATATTATTTCATGAATTTGTACCACAAAGAAATTACTAAAAGCTTCCATGGTCATGCTGGGTAGTATCACACGTTTGACTGTAATAACAAATTATGAAAATTTGATAATTTATTATTTGTTATAAACACATACTTCGCAGAGTTTACATTTTTGATTAAAAATAAAACTTTGTTGGTTTTTATGGCAGATTAAGGCAATGTCTATATTGTATATAGTTGCGTAGATAAAAAGAAATCATTTTTTTTACAGTAGAAGATTATAATCCTATATATAATTGAAATTTACTTCCCCGACTATCCACGCTTATACAAAACGAATTCCACACATGTTTCATTTCCTATGTTCCGTGCAAAAATGTTCAATTTGCATTATGGAAACTAATTATTTATGGAAACGACTGTGCCCGTGGAGCCTACAATGACATAACTTCAAAGTTGCAATACCTTGCTGTAGTAGTTTTACTACAGCTTAAAGTTAAATCTATTCAATAACAGCGCTTTAGTTTCAATTTGGGGAATTGTGAAGGTAACAATTTGTTTAAAAAATCTATTAATTATATATAACTAAGTAAGTTACATTTTACTAATACATTTAAAAATATTTGAGAAAAGTAAATCCCTGTTGTAAATATTATATGAAATAATTGGGGTTTACTTTTCACAAATACTTTAACAATAAAAATATGAAATTCTAAAACTAATTATCTACGCAGGTTATTATTATTCAAATTTTTATTGTAAAAATATTTATGAGAAGTAAACCCCTTTTGTAAATATTATATGTAATAATATTTGGGGTTTACTTTTCACAAATATTTTTACAATGAAAATATGAATTAGTAAAACTAATTATCTCAGGTAGGTTATTATTATTCAATTCAATTAAAGAGCATACAAAGCTCTTAATGGTGTAGTTTTATTTCATGTTGATCTGAAATATAAATTGATTTACAGTGTAGTATTCCTATCACTACTCAATGGCATCGCGGTTTTATTCAGAGTATCTTTAAAACAAAAACGATTACTCGGATAATATTATGTTCCGCATATGGCAACACCCTAAATGTCACTTTTCTTTCGCGCTCTGTACGGCATCGTGTGAATTTTTGCAAAATTGTTGCAAATACTCTAAAAACCTTTAATATTATACATTAAAAGTGATAATAGGTTGTCGGAAGAAATGCCCAGTGATTACAATTGTGTAAAAGTGATGGGAAATATGAAATTCATAACATTGTTTTCTTTGGCGTTGGAGCTGGTCTTTACCGGCTCAAAGGAACCCTCGTAGTCGAAGCTGAAGCATAAGCCGCTTTAGATCACGTCTACGGCTCGATGCTTCCCCCTTTTCGGACCCACCTTTGGATGCTCCAGGTAAATTTCCAATTATAACATTAGGTACTTATCACGTGTGTTTTTCCGAACTTCCTGGCATATTAGATACAGTACCCATCAAATCCACTTACCCGTGCCGGTACGAGACCTTTTAGCACGAAGATCAGACTTGGTACGAGATACCATAGCTCTGATTCGGAACTAGATACCCAAAAATACACACACCTTTTAGCATGAAAATCAGACTTGATATGAGATACCACAGCTCGGATTAGACAAGAGATACCCAGAAATACTTCCATAAATAAATCCACTGCCCGTGCCGGTACGAGATACCTTTTAGCATGAAGATCAGACTTGGTACGAGATATCACCACAGATCTGATTCGGAACGAGATACATTTTGGTATGAAGATTAGACCTGGTACGAGATACCACAGCTCCAATTCGGTACGAGATACCCAGAAATACTTCTACAAATAAATCCACTGCCCGTGCCGGTACGAGATACCTTTTAGCACGAAAATCAGACTTGGTACGAGATACCACAGCTCTGATTCGGAACGAGATACATTTTGGCATGAAGATTAGACCTGGTACGAGATACCACAGCTCCAATTTGGTACGAGATACCCAGAAATACTTCTACAAATAAATCCACTGCCCGTGCCGGTACGAGATACCTTTTAGCACGAAGATCAGACTTGGTACGAGATACCACGGCTCTGATTTGGAACGAGATACATTTTGGCATGAAGATTAGACCTGGTACGAGATACCACAGCTCCAATTCGGTACCAGATACCCAGAAATACTTCCACAAATAAATCCACTGCCTGTGCCGGTACAAGATACCTTTTAGCACGAAGATCAGACTAGGTACGAGCTCTGTTTCGGAACGAGATACCCAAAAATACAAACACCTTTTTGCATGAAAATCAGACATGGTACGAGATACCACACCTTTGATTTAGTATGAGATATCCAACAATACGCATACAAGATACGGTATTCATTATAAACCTACAAAATAGAATACAAGATGTTCTAACCGATCCGAACCTGTTCTAACCGATGTGATGTATAAAATAAACTAAAATTCAACCCGTCTTAGAATGCGCTTGATACTTTCAGATGTGGATGAGGAAGAAGTAACTAAGCTGGACGCCGTGGTAATGGTAACAACCTGAAATACAAGGCTCTAAACAGGGGAGAAAACATATCTCAGGCAGATAATCAAGACATAGTGGCTGCCTTCCAAAATGCTTTAGGTGGAATTTGTAAACCGCATTAAGCAAATAAGTTTTGCAACCATAAATCTAAATGTATGAAATAAGTAGAAGACAGATATTGTATTATGGGGATATCAAAATATATTTATTGATACATAAGAAAAATCTCTTGACGCAGTACAACTCCGGCTAGGGATGGCTGAAGGCAAATAATGACCTACTTAAATTAAATGCAATGATGTTGACAAAGTGCAACTCGTAACAAAACTAACAGATGTTTTCTGAATGACATGAGCTTCCGAAAGGCTTCTGACCCCCACTTTAGACTAAAACTTCATCTCCTCAATTAGAAAAGACAAACTAAATAAACATCTTTATGGCATTGACTTAAGCAACGGTTTACCTCAAGCACAAACCAGGCAGTACACCAGCGAGGTGGAATCACGAGGTGGATTCAGAACTTGTATCACACAGCCGCCGCCGCACCAGCGACGCACGCTACAGCCACAAGCGCTCCGAGAGAGTGGCACAATGTGGATCACAGCATGAATAGCCAGGTACAAACAGTCAATATTGCTCTAGGCCTGTTGACCCTGTGCCACAAAACTGGGTAATCATATCCGATACCTTGAAGTACCTGCCCAAAAAGTTTAGCCACATATCTGACACAGAGCTTGGTAATATGTGTCAGACTATATCTAACTTATTAGAACTTAGCGCTGCACTGTTTGTGCAGTCATTGTATTGATCATTAGATTTCTCCAAGATATTTCTTAGATCAAAGCCTAATGGGAAGGTTAGATTTATACTTAATCTTAAACTCCATAAATTAATGGCATTTTTAGATGAAATATATTAGAACAGCTGTAAAATTTTATAATAAGATTTTATTTGCTCCATTCTTCTCAAAGGATTTTATTGTTTAGTTTCCATTGGCCAAAAAAAAAAAAAATAAGCTTTGATTTTGATAATAATCTGTATCAGTTCACCGACCTGGTCCATGAGCTATGGCACTTGGCACTTATGGCACCTAGAGTGCTTTCACAAAGATACTAAAACCTGTGGTCAGTATACTCCGGAAACAAGATTTTCTATCAACAATCTATATTGATGATGAGTAATTATTGATTACTTATATAGGCATTGTTCCGAACGACCGCGAATAAATAAAATAAACAACAGATTATTTAAGACGACTAATATACAGATATAGCTTAGCTTAGGTAAATGGGTAGGAGAAATGTAAAATTAAAATAATGTTCAATCACAGTATTAGAATCGATGTAAATAAGTAGAATTTCTGATCTAGTTTTCTTTAGTAACTCTTGAGAATTGTCAAAAGCTTAGATTCAAAAACGTAGGACATCATGTCGAGTAATTAAGACAGATATTTTTAAGATATTATTGTGTAAAAACCTAATTTAGACGTAGGAAATTAATAAAGCTTTACATGTTCTGAAGTTTCATTTAAAAAGTACTTGCTGAACAAAGAGAAAACCTGAAAATAGACTTATAAGATCCAGGAAAGTATGTAGCTGAGACAAAACTTAGGTAGCATAGTAAAAACCTGGACTTACAAGAGACAAATAGGAATATCATACAAAAATGAACCCAATAGCTAGGTAGACATTAGGCACAAAATATAACAGCAAGTACTTGATAGGAGTAAGGCTCACAGACAGGTCTGAACTTGTCAGGTGGCCGACCTTGAACCTTGTGTAATAATCTAGAATCAAGAAATATTCTGATTGGTTGAAGGCAAAATAATAGGTTATAATTGGTTGTATCAATAAAACGCGCTTGTCTAACAGTAAGGTAGGCCGAGGGCTGAAATTGACAATATATATAGCTCGCTATCGGGCATTCGGCAATCCAGTTGGGATCGCCTCAACAATTTTCCGGAAATCTAATTGGAAAGAAGCCTCTGCCTACCTGCCTGCCCTGAACAAGTCTAACTGGAATATTGGATTTTATTTTCAAGAAACCCTAGAATCCCAGCACAACAGGATACGCGGCTCGGACGGATCCGTCTTGGGAGTTTGGATCCGTCCCGGTCCCGTACATCGTGGTCCTTCGCAACCGGATTCTTTCTTGAAAATTGAAGATTGAAGAAAAAATAATAGCGAAGATGGTCCTGACGCGGTCACGCACAGGGTCAGGCAGGACAACTTCACCACCAGCTCCGCGAGCTAACGCGAACATCTCTGCCCTCCGAGGGCAGAGATCCGCGCGCGCGTCCATACCCGGGGCCGCTCCCACAATCGCGCCGGTGCCGGTGCCGGGGCCGTGACCGCCGCCGCCGCCAGCACCAGCAGTAGCGCTCGCATCCGGATCCACGCATCCAACGACCGCTCCGGTGCAAGCGCCTATGCATATGCGCTCGCATACGCCTGCACACATACAAACGTCCGCACCTGCGCACGCACCCGCACCGGCACCTGCACACGCACCTGCAGCTGCGCACGCACCGGTACCTACGTCTATATCTGCAGCTGCACCAGTGCTTCCATCCGCGTCTATACAAATGCACGCACCAATTGAAGAGGAATCCTCTAGTGGAACGGATAACACACCAAAAACATCAACGGAGAATACACAGACAACATCAACTGAGAATACGCAGACAACATCAACGGAGAATACGCAGACAACCTCAACGGAAGAAACTGAAAATACTTCAAATACTTCAAAGAGAAGTCATACGGGAAAACATAAATCGGTGCCATCAAAGAAATCAAAAATTACCAGAGCTGTGAAAATACAAAAGGCTGAAATAAAACTTCTGAAAATCCAAAAACAGATCGCAACTGCAAAATTAAAAAGACTACAGACAAAATCAGATTCAGAAAGCGAAGACGACTCCGTCATAGAACCAGAAATACCGGAAGACACCGAGAGAATCAATGATTGGGTAATGGACACAACGATGCTGGCCATAACAAACGAACCACATACAGAACTCTCTCCAGATCAACGCCCAACATCAGGTGTAAAACAAGTGACGATTAGTGACAACATAGTTGGTGCCCCTATAGGTGAATCATACAGTGGTGATAACAAAAGACAAAGTGACTATAACAGTGCTAATAACGGATGCAGTGCTAATAATGGATACAGTGCCAATAACGGATGCAGTGCTAATAATGGATACAGTGCCAATATCGGATGCAGTGCCAATATCGGATGCAGTGACAATAATGGATACAGTGCTGATCCAGCGTTCCAGGCGGGAGCACCCACGGAAACAAGGTATGAGAATAGTATTAATAGTACAGGATTACATGATGCTGTTCTGCACCCGGGTGCTCCTGCACCGGGGGGAGTCATAGTTAACCAACCTCCACGTACAGAATACACAGAACTCGCCTCAGTGATAGCACAAGCCATACGCTTGGGTACACAATCGACTCCCCGCCGGTCCACGGATCTACCGATCTATAGTGGTGCCTACCAAGACTGGTTAGCCTTTAAGGCCGCATACGCGGAGACTGCCGCTGCAAGCACTGATACAGAGAATGTTGCTCGTCTACGCCGCTGTTTAAAAGGTAAAGCCAAGGAGGCAGTACAAAGCTTACTTATTTATAATGTACAGCCTCATAATATAATGACAGCACTGGAAACACGTTTTGGGCGACCGGATGCCATAGCCATGGCGGAATTAGAAAGGCTACGGACCCTGCCTCGTCCTACTGACTCACCAAGGGAAATCTGCATATTCGCCAGCCACGTTGCCAACGTAGTAGCTACACTCCAGGTGTTACAGCGCATGTACTATCTTTACAATCCAGAGGTAACTAAAGTAACAATAGAGAAGTTGACGCCGGCCCTGAAATACAGGTGGTTCGACTTTTCAGCACAGCAACCATCCAACGAGCCTGACTTATTAAAATTGGCCCGCTTTTTAGATAGGGAAGCAAAGCTATGCAGTCCTTATGCACAACCGGAAGCAGAAAAACCAATAGAACCTTCAAGGTCGTGGAGAAATGTTAAAAATAGAACTTTCACAGTGAACAATGAGCTTAAAAGTGGTTTCATGGGCGGTAGTATAACAGACTTCCCCATGAGATCATCCATGGGAGGTAATAGAATAGACTCCCCCATGGAAGCTCTCGACGCGATAGTTTATAGTAATCGTTATCCCATGGGTGGTAATAGAATAGACTCCCCCATGGGCATAGTAAATAGTAAAAGTGGTCTCATGGGCAGAAGTAGAATAAATTCCCCCATGAGGTCATCCATGGGAGGTAATAGAATAGACTCCCCCATGGACATAGTAAATAGTAATAGTGGTTTCATGGGAGGTAATAGAACAGACTCCCCCATGGAATCATACTCATACAGTTGTGACCCTTTCGTGGGAGGTAATAGAATAGACTCCCCCATGGAAGCTGGTGACGCAATAGTTTACAGTAATAGTAATAGGTCTCCCATGGGTGGTAATAGAATAGACCCCCCCATGGGCATAGTAAATAGTAATACTTTTATGGGTGGTAATAGAACAGACTCCCCCATGAAATATGCTTGTCCCATCTGCAAGGAAAACACACACACAGTGGCAGAGTGTCAAAAATATTTGCATGCCAAAGTCAACGACAGATGGGACATAGCAAAGAAAAATAGATTATGTTTCAGCTGTCTCAAATTTAGATCTAGCAATCACACCTGTAAGCGGATCAAATGTGGTAAGAATGGCTGCAAATATGCCCATCATAAGCTTCTTCATTTTAACCGCCTGGAAGCTGACAATAATGACATGACACGTGAATCTGTAGCATCGACATGGGCCCATATAAACAGAAAAACATTCCTGAAAATTGTACCAGTAACAGCATCTGGTCCCGAAGGTGAGGTCAAAACTTATGCATTACTTGACGATGGGTCAACAATAACACTCGTAGATGAAGATGTGGCGACTGTCATCGGCGCACAAGGATCTACGGAAACTCTCAACATCGAGGCAATAGCTAACACAACAGTTCAAGAGGTAAATTCAAGAAAAATTACTCTCACCCTGCGGGGTATTGAAACGCACCAGGTACATGCTCGAACAATAAGGGGTTTGAAACTTTCTCCACAAACCGTAAGTTATGATGACATGCGGGAATGTAAACATCTCGCAGACATCGAAAAACACATCGTCCATACAAATGCAAAACCGAAAATATTGATAGGACAAGACAACTGGCACCTGCTGGTGGCCAACACAATGAGGAAAGGTGAAATATCACAACCAGTGGCATCTCTCACACCACTAGGCTGGGTTCTCCACGGTTCGAGAACAAGGACACTAGGGCAACAGGTACATCATGTCAATAAACTAAGCATAGAGGATAATATGGATGATGAACTACGACGCCATTTCTCCATCGAATCCCTCATGATCACACCGAAGTGCCCTAGAAGCGATCCCGAAGAACAAGCTCTACGGATTCTCGAGACCGAAACTCGACAACGAGAGGATGGATACTATGAAACAGCTTTGTTATGGAAAAGCGAAAAGGTAAATATGCCAAATAATTATCAAAACGCCCTTAACAGATTAATGAGTACCGAGAACAAATTAGACAAAAACGAACGCATCAAGGAGAAGTACGAACAGCAAATGAAAAATTTAATAGACAAGGCATATGCGGAGAAAGCCCCAACACCGACAGGTAACCGAACTTGGTACTTACCCCATTTTGCAGTGCTAAACCCGATGAAACCAGACAAACTCCGCGTGGTGCATGATGCAGCGGCAAAAACGAAGGGAATATCGTTGAACGATGCCCTATTAACAGGTCCAGATCTACTACAATCGCTACCAGGAGTCCTGATGCGTTTTAGACAACACGCAATAGCAGTGTCAGGTGATATCGCCGAAATGTTTATGCAGGTAAAAATAAAGGAGTCTGATAGAGATGCTCTCAGATACCTTTGGCGAAAGAACTGTCGTGACAATACAACCCCTACAGAGTATAGAATGACATCACTTATATTTGGAGCTACATCATCTCCAGCTACAGCAATATTCGTTAAAAACCTCAATGCAAGGAAATACGAGAAAGAGTACCCCGAAGCAGCAGCAGCCATTATTAAAAATCATTACATGGATGATTACCTCCAAAGCTTTCAGAAGACAGAGGAAGCTATCAAAACAGCAATGGAGGTAAGAGAAATTCATGCTACAGCCCACTTTAATCTCAGACAATGGACTTCAAATAGTGCAGAGGTACTAGGGGCACTTGATCCAGGACGACTACAGAATCCGATATCGCTCGACGACGGCTCTAAGTCTGAACGCATCCTTGGGCTAATGTGGAGCCCCGGGACTGATGAACTCACCTTCAACCTAGACATGGCACGACTGCCCTTGAACATTTTACAAAAAGGGAACCCGACAAAAAGGGAGATGCTGAAAGTGGTAATGTCTCTGTTTCACCCTCTAGGCTTCGCATCACCGGTAACTACTCGGGCAAAACAAATACTTCAAGAAGTTTGGCGACGGGGCACCGGTTGGGATGACCCGATTCCCACAGACCTTAGTTTACAATGGGTCGATTGGATAAAAAATCTCGAAAAACTGAAAGAGGTAAGAATCCCCAGATGCTACAACAACTACAGTAATGCAACAACACTTCAGCTACACATCTTTGTTGACGCTTCGGAAGCTGCATATGCTGCTGCTCTGTACTGGAGAACGATACTTCCCGACGGAACCTGTAAGACATCGCTCGCTCTAGCAAAGGCCAGAGTTGCTCCTCTCAAGGTATTATCGATCCCTCGCCTCGAGCTGCAAGCTGCCGTAATGGGAGCTCGTATGGCCTCAGCAGTGATGGAAGAACATGATAGAAAACCAGACGAAAGATTTTTCTGGACAGACAGTCGGACAGTACTCACATGGCTCAAAACAGGTGCCCGATCATATAAACCCTTTGTTGCACACAGAGTAGCCGCAATAGAAGAACTCAGCTGTCTAAAAGAATGGCGGTGGATACCGACAAAACTCAATGTTGCAGACGATGCAACTCGTGAGGTACCAAAAGATTTAGATAACACTCATAGATGGTTTTCAGGGCCTACATTTCTCAAACAAGAATCGTCAACATGGCCAACAGACTCGCCTACACCTGTTAGAACGACAGGAGAAGAACGGGTACAAGTAACAAACACTGTACATTCAGACTCACTTATTCCTTTGAATGTAGCACTGCCGGATGCTGAGAGATTCTCCAAATTCGAGAAACTGGTAAGGACAACAGCGAGAGTCCTTCAATTTATAGAGAGGCTAAGGCGAAATAAAGAACGCGTCGAATTCAAAAGAACTCGAAAGAATATTCTCAAAGATCCAGATTGGCGACAAAGGTCAACAAAGTCAAGCACAGTTAAACGAAAACTCATTCAAACTACAATAAATAAGTTTGTAAGATTAGAACCTGAAATGCTTCGACGAGCAGAAGAATTATTGGTTCGAGCGAACCAACAGTCAACTTTTAGGAAAGAATTAAAGGCCTTAACAATAGGATGGGAAATCCCAGCAGACAGCCGCCTAAGACCTTTAGCAATTGAACTTAAAAATGGATTAATAGTCATAAAGTCTAGGATTAGAGCGATCGAAGGAATCACCGAGCAACAAAAATCCCCTCCAATTTTAGACGGGAACAGTAAACTGGCTCAAATGTTTATTGAAAGTGTTCACAGAAAGCTCCATCATGCTGGCGTCGAAACTACAATCAACGAGTGCCGCCAGCATTACTGGATCCTGCGCATGCGGCCGGTGACCCGCATGGTAATCCACCGGTGCCTGATCTGCAGGATCCGGAAGACGCCGGCAGCTCAACCACCGACGGGTGACCACCCGCCAACTCGGCTGGCGCACCATAGTCGACCTTTCTCCTTCACTGGGGTTGACTATTTTGGGCCGATCACCGTAACCGTCGGACGTACCACCCAAAAACGGTACGTCGCCCTCTTCACGTGCCTAACCACTCGGGCAGTACATCTGGAGCTAGCATCTGACCTATCCACGGGTGCTGCAGTGATGGCCTTGCGACGAATGATAGCGCGTCGCGGCTGTCCCACCGAAATTTGGTCTGACAATGGGACCAATCTCCGAGGAGCTGATAAGGAACTCAGGGAGGCCATTGATCACAGCACCGCAGACGAGGCATCCACCAGAGGAATATCCTGGCACTTCATTCCTCCAGGTGCTCCATTCATGGGAGGGGCTTGGGAGCGTTTAGTCAGAAGCGTAAAAACTGCACTCTCCGCCACATTACACGAACGCCACCCTCATGAGGAAGTCCTACAAACTCTACTTGCGGAAGTGGAGTTCTCCGTGAATAGTCGACCGCTAACTCACGTTTCGGTAGATCCCGAAGACCCAGAAGCCCTTACACCAAACCATTTCTTACTCCTGGGATCAGCACGAACTCCACAATATGGTCCTTTCACCGACAGTGACCTCATCGGGAAAACACACTGGAGAGCATCACAGCGCCTGGCCGATATCTTCTGGAGCAGGTGGCTAAAAGAATACCTGCCAGATCTACAACTACGACGAGACCCACGTGGAAAAGGGCCAGCTATCAAAGAAGGAGATATCGTCCTAATCGTTGATCCGAATCTACCTCGCAACGTATGGCCGAAGGGACTCGTCGTCGCTACTTACCCAGGCAACGACGGAATTGTTCGTGCTGTTGACGTACGCACCAAGGGAAACATCATGAGAAGACCTACCAAGAAGCTGATTGTGCTGCCAACGAGCCGGCCGTTCTCCACTACAAATGTTCCAGCGTCGGGAGACACTGAACGGGGGGAGAATGTTCCGAACGACCGCGAATAAATAAAATAAACAACAGATTATTTAAGACGACTAATATACAGATATAGCTTAGCTTAGGTAAATGGGTAGGAGAAATGTAAAATTAAAATAATGTTCAATCACAGTATTAGAATCGATGTAAATAAGTAGAATTTCTGATCTAGTTTTCTTTAGTAACTCTTGAGAATTGTCAAAAGCTTAGATTCAAAAACGTAGGACATCATGTCGAGTAATTAAGACAGATATTTTTAAGAAATTATTGTGTAAAAACCTAATTTAGACGTAGGAAATTAATAAAGCTTTACATGTTCTGAAGTTTCATTTAAAAAGTACTTGCTGAACAAAGAGAAAACCTGAAAATAGACTTATAAGATCCAGGAAAGTATGTAGCTGAGACAAAACTTAGGTAGCATAGTAAAAACCTGGACTTACAAGAGACAAATAGGAATATCATACAAAAATGAACCCAATAGCTAGGTAGACATTAGGCACAAAATATAACAGCAAGTACTTGATAGGAGTAAGGCTCACAGACAGGTCTGAACTTGTCAGGTGGCCGACCTTGAACCTTGTGTAATAATCTAGAATCAAGAAATATTCTGATTGGTTGAAGGCAAAATAATAGGTTATAATTGGTTGTATCAATAAAACGCGCTTGTCTAACAGTAAGGTAGGCCGAGGGCTGAAATTGACAATATATATAGCTCGCTATCGGGCATTCGGCAATCCAGTTGGGATCGCCTCAACAATTTTCCGGAAATCTAATTGGAAAGAAGCCTCTGCCTACCTGCCTGCCCTGAACAAGTCTAACTGGAATATTGGATTTTATTTTCAAGAAACCCTAGAATCCCAGCACAACAGGATACGCGGCTCGGACGGATCCGTCTTGAGAGTTTGGATCCGTCCCGGTCCCGTACAGGCATAGACCTCATATATTATGATTATGCATAGCCAACTGGGATGCAACTCTCCATATATTTCAAAGCCTGGGCTTGATTGTAAATTATGAAAAAAGTATTTAAATGCAAAGTACTCACTGGAAGTTCCTTGGAATTTTTATCAACTTTACCAAGAAAATCTGACTCCATCAAAGCCAAATAGTATCAATTTTTTATTTTATATTTTACACATTGTAAGATAAAAGAATTTGCTAAATTACTTGGTAAGTTGGTACTTTAGTTGCTGTATACCCAGCTGTACCTTATTCTATGATACACACTAATAAATGGAAAGTAAAAAATATTTGACTTTATTACATCACCAATAAAACTATGGAGCCACAATGGAATTGCGGGATCTTTTTTTGTTTTATTTTATATGGTGGTCTCATATAATTGATGACATATAAATATCATAGGTAGATAATTAAACCTACAAATATTTTCAGATGTGATATTGGTTGGCTGGGGGTACACTGCAATAGTCAGAGTGTTGGCGGCCTATGGTCACATTCGGAATAAGAACTGCATAATAAATAATAATTTAGCTGCTCTATTCGGATTAAAATACAATACAAAATCCATAGTCACTGCAACATCTTACTAAGAACTGACAGAACTACTGTCATTGCATGTAATATTAAAAGGATTCAATTCCCAGACTTAAATAATAATAGCCATTCTTGCTGTGAAAACTGAAAGATGCTTTATATACCCATAAAATTAAAAGATAATTTGTACGCAGATTTGGAATCTTGCAATACAATTATTGACACAGTGGGAACTAACAATGAGGTTTACCTTTTAGTTCAGGATTGACTTAGACCTCCAAGTATTAATCTATTTGCATCAAGAATCATCAAGAGTGACAACTATGTCTCATGGAAAAGAGTATAACTAATGTATATAACATAGAATGTTCTGACACTCAACTGGAGTAATCAAAAAGCTCATTTGGTATGCCTTTTCACCATTTTCTCTTATTTCAGAATGTATTATGAAAATAAAAACCAACAAAGCTAAAAACATCTTACCCTCTGTTCAGTCACCTTATCCTGAGAGCATCTCCTGCGGCAAGCATTCAGACGCTGAGGTTTGCTAAAAAATTCACTGAATACATACATCATTCAATTTCTCACAGCGGAGAAGGTATTATCATACCCTGCCTTCTCATAGATGAGAAAGAAGACACAACAGAATTAAACAATTCATAAGAGGAGTGTTTAGACTTAAACCTGTTAAGCCCTATAACACTGAGCTTAGGATAGGAACCCTTGTCTTATATTGAATTATCTAGCCAAATTTCCCAACCTGACTAGCCTTGGCGACTGCCCAGCGGGTACAAACCCTTACCTTTATTAAGCTTGATAACATAACAGTATCCAATTCTTTAAGATTCTTAAAATACTCAGCCAGCATAAAGAAAAGCCAGCTTAAAGACTAAATCCATAACACATCTCCCATAAGAGATGTGGAATCATCAATCATAGAGGTGGTTAAAAACACACTTATTAAGAGTTGAATTTATATTATACAAGTTTACAGAACATAATACTTGACACTCAGCTACCTATAATATAAATGAATTATGAATTATTATGAATTACCTCATCACCTCACCAGTTAATATTAAAACAGAGTGTCTATGTATGGAAAACAGCTGGCTGGTCTGAGAGTTCTTTGACCTTGGCAAAGTTTTATAACTTACCTAACCAGGTCAACAATCATTGTACATTACTTTGTTCAGCTTTGTTATTTTTAATTTGGGTGAATAACTATAAGATCAATTAATTAGTAATAAATAAGTATACATTAACTACCTTCACTATGGTCAAACTGTGATTAGGATACATTCCTACTTTCTCTAAGACATTGTATATTATTACATACTTATAAAATGAATAAGTACCTAACTACTTAGGTATTTTATGAATAGGTAGATCTCACCGGTATAATTATAAATACTAATTAAATTATAGTTACTATTCAATATTTGAATAGTTTGGTGGATTTAATATTTATGCAACTATTAACGTACTTTCTAAACTTGAACATAGTATGTTACAACCATTGTAAGTATTATGTTTGGGTTACCTTATTAAGATGAAATTAGCTAAAATCGCTCAAAACCTTATTACTTATCAATAAACGAATGTTTCGCCTTGTTATTAATAAATATAATAACTTGTTAGTACCCAACTCTGATGGAAAAACCCATTATGCAGTCTTGACTCTGAACAACTACACGGTAAATCAATTTATATTTCAGATCAACATGAAATAAAATTGAAAATTGGACTAACTTACCTAAGTGAAGTCCAATTGTAATTTTATGAATGTTGATCTGAAATATAAACACCCTCCCAACCCAGTATCAGCTGTAAGCCGATCCCAAGCATAATGGGTTAGTGCTTGTGAGCAGGTAGACCATCCGGGTTCAGCTCTAAATCAGTGACATTTAGGGTGTTGCCATATGCGGAACATAATATTATCCAAGTAATCTTTTTTGTTTTAAAGATACTCTGAATAAAACCGCGATGCCATTGAGTAGTGATAGGAATACTACACTGTAAATCAATTTATATTTCAGATCAACATTCATAAAATTACAATTGGACTTCACTTAGGTAAGTTAGTCCAATTTTCAATTATACATCTCCATTTTACTCTTTCACTTCCCTAAATGACATGGTGACGACCTTCTTTTATGCATTTTACCTTCACGGAAATGGAAAGAAGTTTTTCCATCAATGTGTTGTATGTTGTTTTCTATAAACTTCCAGATTTGAACTACTAATGCCGCAACATATGAAAACAAAATTTCATGGTAGTGACAAGTAGGTACGGTAATGTAACGTACTTATGAATCTATCCAACTAAGTTTAGTTCCATGTATTCCGTAGTACAGACCACTCCAATTAGTAGCCAACTGTGTAGTGGCTACATGACACGTAGTGTAATCCCGGATTACAAGCAGAACTGGTACTAAACATTGGAAATCATGGACAATGTAGTGGTGCTCGTGTCTTTGAAGCCTATGACGGGATCAAGAGCCCTACATAACTGTGCGAAGTGCAGCTAGTTTCGCCGGTTAGCTGTTAGGTCAAGGATTAAGTTTAAGAGCAATTTGAGCGTAGGTTGTTATTTGTTTGTATGGTATTTTATGATTATGGCTATATTTAATAAACTTCCTGAAGAAATTAAATGGGGTTATTTACAGAAAAAAAGTGACTCATTTATACAACTTTGAATTTCTTAAAACCAACTGATGTAAAAATTAAAAATTATGTATCAGAATTTTAATCATATTAATTTTAATATATTATCATATATTTTTTAAATATCAGAACTATTTATAGCAAATAAGCCATTTCATTTCTATTTATTTCTGATATTCAATCAATGAATTACTAAATAATTTTAATATTATTACTGGTTAGCAATGCTAAAACAGTATAGCATCAGTGCTTTAATTATTTGTTGAATATTATAATTTTTTGATAGATCTACCGTTAGGTGGGTTGCAAAATGGTTTTTGTATGTTTTCTTAATATATTTTGATATGAGTTATTAAATTTTTGTCGAAGATATTTAAAAGATAAAATATTTAGTACAAATTCCGCCAACTCTCTTTGACGAGTTTCATAAAAACTCAACAAAAATTTGACAATGTTTCGCTTTCTCCATAAGGCATCATCAGGAAACATCTGTCCGCCTTCGGCACTCCGCAAAAATTCGCAGACTTGACTTTCCGCAAAGTCACGCCTGATTCAATTCATTACTTTTGTCGAAATCAAGTGTTACAATAGTACCCTGCACACGTAAAGATCGGACAGCGCATGGGGACTGCGTACAAACCGCAGTCCGATATGTACGGTTTGGACTTTGGCGGATCAAACTGTCGTGCTAATGGCGCGTAAAAATCTGACTGCGCATCTGGGACTGATCACTGACGTGATGCGCGGTTAAAACTGTGAGATTTGCCTTCGCGTCGACATGCCAGATCGGACTGTCAGCCCCGCGCATCTACACGTACGTTTCGAAGTGCGTGTTGAATGGCGCGTACTGTATCCTGCGGCTGCGGTTCCGACATTTACGAGTGCAGGGCGCTAATGTGTACCTACGGTGGAAATAAGTGAACATTGTTTTAGTAGCTTCACATATTTTAAACGCTTTTTTAAATAATGATGTTAAACCTAAAAGGATTTGACAGAATCGATCTTAGGCCTGATATATGATTTGAAAATAGATTTATCTTCAAGCATTTCCAAATTCATTCAATGGTTATGCTATATTTAACGAATTATGTGATCATTTAAAAATGAGATGTTAGTATTATTTATAATCATTGAAGTAACTTATTACTCAGTTTACAAGCTTTTTTAATTTCTTTATTAAAACTTTCAGTTTATAACTAAAAAGTTGAAAGCCTAGCGTCTCTCGTTTCAATAGTCAGCCGATATCATTCAACATATACCTAGTAGGTACTTATAGTTGGTTAATGTTGTAATAAATACGCAGAATACTGCTTTGTCGTCTGTCAAGAAAATACCCAAGGCAACTAAGCAAGCAAGAAACAAAGGGAATTTGTTTCCATCACTAGAAATGACGTTCCATTCGTACAACTAATTTTGACTTCACCTCTACCCCAATGATCGAATGCCAAGTATTAGCCGTTCATTGTCTGGCACCCAGGCCGGCACCATACATCAGGCGACGTCGTTTGTCGTCCGTCGAGCAACATAACTAATTACTGCTGTAAATCGTCCGGCACGCGACATGCCTGCGTCGACGCGTCCGACTGAATGACGAGTGAACTTCGGTTTTTGGCCGTTGAGTTGAGCTTCCTTCCGTTCTTTTTTTGAAACGGGGAGCCATGTTGCCACTCAAGTATGAATCATGGCCATGGTGCAGTAAAACAGCTAAATACTAACTGAAACTTTTGCTATTTTATACTTTTAGTGAAAAATAAATATATCTAAAAATGATTTTTTTATCTAACAGTAAAAGATAAAAAGCGGCAAAAAATATATTTAAAAATAAAGTAAGGTACGAATACTTCAAGACAAAGTTTTACTAAGGACTAAGAGCTATAAACATTAAACAAGTGAGTATGCTGTGAAACCTATACTAGATTAAATCTGTATCGCGTGGGTGCTTGATTGACTCCTAATTCTACACCTAGAATGTATGATTTTCATATTTTCAGTTAGGTACTTGAATTACTGGTAAACTTGAACAACAAGATCGTTAAACTTTCTTTCACACAGACAAGACTGTGAACCTCATCAAAATTAATATTTTTGATAGCTATGTTATTAGAATTTACTGCAACGACCTCTGCGGTTGGTCTCTACATACGGCGTCTAATAAATTAATTACTCCGTCTTAATGCATGAGCTGCGGCGCATCGTCAACTTCTATTTCAAAGTCACCCAATTTAGTCCTTATGACGTCACCGAGGACACTAAAACATGTTCTAAGAATAGAAACAATAAATTCCATCGCAACATTCACCTCTAGCGCGGAACAAGACAACATTGTGTCCTAGTCACCCACACAGTTTTTAGGCAGCTAAAACCCTATCCGGTGCGACTTTTATAATGTTCCGATGCATTTTCCAGTCACAGGTTGATACACAGGTTCATAAGAGTCAGTGTGGCAAGAAAGCAGACAGAACCAACCTAATGTCAAAACAGCAATCAAGGTAAAAGTATCTGGAAATAATAACTAAGAACTTAATACCGTAAACATTAGAAAATGCATAACGCCTAAGTTATGCATTTTCAAATGTTTACGGTATTAAGTTATTAATATGTTAATATGTTACGGTATTAATATGCTATTAAATAGAGATTTACACGAGAGATTGCCACTAGATCTTACGAAGGAAGGAAGAACGGAATTCAGTTTTAAGGTTCGGTACTTTAAAAGGAACCCTAGAAATTATAGGATTACTTCGTCTGTGTCCAAGAAGCAATTTCATAAAGTACAAATAAAGGGAAAATCCGAAAACTGTAATTATCTAGTTACAACACCAAAAAATACAATTATAACCTACAATTATTATGTACAGGACTCGTGCTTGGCCGGATTTCTTTTCTGTTATCATTCCAAAGCTGCTTGGAATCGCACCGTCAGAAGAAAGCCTTAGAACTCTGGTTCGATGCTCACATAGCTTTGACGTGTATTGTTTCGGGAAAGCTCTAGAATCGTGATAAATGACGGTTATTCGACGGAGATTGACAAGGTTCTGCGGTTTCGAGGGTGGGATGTCTCCTAATCTGATAATGGATGGTTCTATCGATGTCTGATTTGGAACTTTTTCAATATACCCTCGAGAGCAATGAATCCGGGTCACTCAAAGAATCCAAAAAATCTCGGAAAGTAAGAATGCTAGGTTAATGCAATAAATTGTATTTAATAGACAATTTAATACTCCTTAAATGAAAGTTAAAAAAATATGAGTCACCATACATTTTATTTACACAAAATTACATAAAGAAAAAAAACTGCTGATCTCTCCTTAAAACAAAAATAGGAAACATGAAATTTTTGAACTTTATGACGATTTTCTTGAATTTCAATACTTCGTATTACCTCCTCGTGCTTCCATTACTGCGTTTACGTGGTTTGGCATGCTGTACACCAAGTTCCTTATACGATTTTGGGGAATATTCTCCCATTCCTCTGTGAGAGCAATTTTGAGCTCAGGAAGCGTGATTGGGGGAGGGTTTCGTTGTTTTACGCATCTCCCTAGCTCGTCCCAAGCATGCTCGATCGGGTTGATATCCGGGCTGCGCGCTGGCCACTCCATACAAGTAATGTTCATCTCTTGAAGGTAGTCATTCACAATCCTACCTGTATGAGGTCGGGCATTGTCATGCATAAATATAGCATCCTCACCCAAATTGACCATAAATGGACCAACGTGTTCGTTGAGGATTTCTTCCACATATCTTACGCTAGTTAAAGAGCCGTTTTCTATGATCACCAGCTCTGTGCGACTTTCAGAGGAAATTCCGGCCCACACAAGTACAGACCCACCACCGTAGGCTACTTTTTCTTCGATGCATGCTTGCTTGAATCTTTCCCCTGGTCTTCTATACACTCTGTGTCTTCCATCGTGCTTGTAGAGCATAAATTTTGATTCGTCGGAGAACATAACTTTCGACCAATCTTCAATACTCCAATTTACGTGATTCTGGGCATATCTTAGTCTTGAAATACGATGGCCACGCTCCAGTTTAGGGCCGTTTGCAGGTCTAAGGGGTTTTAAGTTAGATTCAGCAAGCCGACGTCTTACTGTCCATGCACTTGGGTTACTTCCTCCGAGGCGTCGAAACTGATTTGTGAGTTCAGTTCCTGTGAGAAAGCGATTTCGAAGCATGGTGTTCACCAAGTATCGGTCTTCTCGTGCTGTGGTACATCTAGTTCTGCCCGTTCCTGGTCTGCGTAGGTTAGAACCAGTTTCTTCGTAACGTCGGAGAACTCTTTGTACTGTTGACAGCGACACACCGACAGTCCTGGCTGTATCGCGCTGACTCCGGCCGGTTTCCACCAATGTAAGTATTCTGGTGCATTCTTCAAGTGTAAGCGACATGATTTCAGCTTGAATAATGAATATTGAGCACTATCAACCTGGTTTATGTACCAACATAAATGACAGATTACAAACAAAAGCAAAAACAAATCCTGTAATTTCGTAGTTCCATCTTCGACAGTGTTCCCTTTTCAAATTTGATTTTTTTATGATATAACTTTACAATAACTAAGAAGTTTTAATACTTTCATTTAAGGAGTATTAAATTGTCTATTAAATACAATTTATTGCATTAACCTAGCATTCTTACTTTCCGAGATTTTTTGGATTCTTTGAGTGACCCGGATTCATTGCTCTCGAGTGTATTAAGGGTCGTTATCCCTTTACTACCTACTGAGGTTAAGCACCTACATAAAAATAGAACTTGATGATACTTTATATTAATTTTTTGTATGTATATTAAAGGTACCTACTTCCTACAATGATATTAAAAACGTCAAAGTTTGTGAGGGTGTATGAAGGTAAGTTACTGTTTGTTACTCTTTCAACGCTAAAACGGCTGTACGGATTTGAAAGAAAGGAATATACATAGATTGTGGCCTGGATTTACACATACGCTTCTTTTTATTCGGGTACCACGCGAGCGAAGCCGTGGGCAGAGGCTAGTTTACAATAATCTAAATATAAACTGAATCAATATCATCATCATCATCATCAGCCTGTAGTAGACCATTGTTTTACATAGGCCTCCCTTAATGAACGCCATTGCGCCCTATCCTCGACGCATCCATTTTCTACCAGCAGCCTTTCGCAGATCATCACTCCACCTGGCTGGAAGGGGTCCGACGTTTGCCAACACACCAATCAGACTAATCGAAAGAATGAAAGTCAAATTAAAAAGCACCCTACTCAGTTTAAATATTTTGTAGGCGTACCATAATGGGCAAGCGTACTGCTAGCTTTAATACAACCTTAGTATTTTAATTAACAGGAAACGAATATTAATTTGACCTTTGTAGCCCAAACGATTTGCGAATCTCAGATGATCAAAGAGAAGGTAAAAAGGAAATGCTGATTACACATCTTCTCATGGGCCATTTGATTTACAACGGTTGCAAGCCCACGTGCATCCCCATCCAAACTTGTTCATTTCATGCTTTGCAATAATAAACCTTAAGTACTGGATATAGGGTAAAGAAATTCCGGGATCGGCTGATGGTGTTGGCGTTAATTGAGTGATATTTCATTTGGCGACGCTTGGCGCCGTCTGCTAAACGCCTTGACGAAATAATCACTTTGGTTCGATGTACGGTTCTAAGAATATTTATTATTAGGTACTTACTCTTCATATTTTACTTGAGGTTATAAGTATTTTGGAGTCATGTCGACTCATCTTATTTGCTTGGGGAAATACTATTTAAATGGCCTCGAGCTAACTCAAGGAAGAAAAATGTTTTTCAACCTTCCACAGCACGCACTAATTATGGGTCTAATTATCCGCAGATCTTGCAATAATTAGAATTTGAATTTCTTCGACATTGACATTTACCCCCTCTCCCTCAATAGTTTCAAAAGTAGTATTTTAAAGTTTTACCATCGTTATTTTTTTTTTATTGTTTTTACTCTTTTAATTTCATTTGTCTTCCTTTAAAGAGTGACTTGTTTTTGTTTTTTACTGAAAAAAAATATTTTTGATAGTTGTCCACTTTGTGTTATCTAATAGTGGAAACTTTTTTGGATTAGGTGTTAATTTAAATTATTTAATATAAGTTCCATTATTCTGTTTGTTTCCCAAATAAAATAAAATAATTAAAAATAAATAAAATAAAAAACTGCCTATTTATAGAAAAACTCTTAGTGAGGTAAAGTAAACATGAAACAATAATGATAAAGTTTATAATGCTAGGTACTAGCATAGTTGTTTCTTTAAGTTATTTTAATGTCTAGAACAATATATTTTTAACTGTTGTTTAGTTATTTTTTTATGTTATTTAATTTTATACTTCTGTACTACCTACTCCTTTCATAATATATTGTATTTTGTGTTGTGTTTCATTCTGTGCTGTGTGTTCGTCAAATAAATTATTACTTTTTAATATACCATATTATGTACCAATGAATCAGCTTTGACTTATATAACTATGTATCAGACTACTACAAATTTTAGGTATAAATGCGTTTTTGTGTGTACGTTTATTCAAACTCAACTCCGTTACAGCTGAACGGATTTGGATTTAACTGAGAATATACATAATTTATGAATTGGACATAGGGTACTACGCGAGCTAAACCGCGGGCGAAATCTAGTATATTTACCGACGGTAAAATCTTGATCGGTAAAAGGGTTTGCAAAGGCTTTTTTCATGAACAGAATACTCAAATTTAGTTGAAAGTGGCCTTTGATCTTAAAAGTAGATGAAATCAAAATCAACATAAGAATTTCTGAATAAGTACTTCACAGAAAAAAATACTAAAATTTGGTTAGCTTGTTGAGCATTTTTATAAAACGCCGTCATACTTATAAAAGCTACTCAAAGTTATCAATTGCTTAAAGTTAGCCCTGTCACTGTTTTCATTCATCATCATCATCAGCCTATAGCAGTCCACTGCTGGACATAGGCCTCCCCTAATGAGCGCTATTGCGCCCTGTCCTGAGCTCGACGCATCCAGCTTCTACCAGCAGCCTTTCGCAGATCGTCACCCCACCTGGCTGGAGGGCGTCCTACACTACGTTTGCCGAGGCGCGGTCGCGACTCAAGAACTCGCTTACCCCAGCAGTTATCGGTTCTTCGGCAGATATGGCCAGACCACTGCCACTTCAGCTTCTTCAATTCTAATTAGTCTCAATTACTGCAAAATCAACTGCTAGTACTTGCACATTAGTAAATTGAATTGTTCTTATGCCTTATGACCATTACGCCATTATGTAGGTAGTAGAGTTATTTGTGGAGGGCTCGTCCGGGGAGGTACTGCCACTACGCCTATTTCTATCGTGAAGCAGCTGACCTGAGTTTCGGTTTAAGGGTATAAATGCCGGTGAAATTACAGGCACCAGAGGCTTATAATCTTCATGCGTCACGTAGATGAACGTAGGGCTTTGCATCGTAGAGTTCGTTCCGGAAAAACGTGATATATGATGCAATGCTTTGTGATAGGTAATGGTTACCACTTAATATCAGGTGGGACATGTGCTTGTTCAATCATCAAGTAATATAAAAAAACACTAGGATATTTTACATTAGAATTTAACACATTAAACTACGGCAGAGCATCTGCCGCTAAAACAATATTTTGTTTGATTCTTTTGTAAAATAAAGTTCTTGCCTTAATGGCATAGAAAAAAATGAACGTGGTTTGATGGAGTTAAATGCTTTTTATATACACAATATTTTAATTTCACTTCTGCTTATAAATGCATACAAATTGACCTATAGCCTAAGCAGAAAATTGGTATGAAGTAAAATACCGGCTATCGATTACGGTCCGGCCAGCACCGTATTTCGTATGCACATTTAATGCAATCATCTAAGCCAGTGGTCCGGAACCGTAAATATTTATGCAAAGCTAGTCCTGCGGCTGAATCGCAAAGTCTGCGTTCCATTCAAATAACCAAGTAATTATACTGCATACGTTTTTACGTGAAATTTCGAATTTCCTATATAATTACTTACGTTTCAGTTCATTTGAGGAGATGCATGTAAAATGTTAACAACCCTTCAACTGAGCCCTATTTTCTATTTGAAAAAAAGTTTGGAAATATTCGGGATTTTTCAATGGTGAATAGCAACGTTGACCGCTGTGGCATAGTGGGGGAAAGTTCCCTTCATACGCAGAAGGATGTGAGTGCTGTTTCTGCTGTGGGAAAAATTTTAGCATCATATTCGGTAAATTTGTCTCTTGTCTGGTTGTTTTCTATGTATGAAATGTATATGCAAAAACATGGTAAAAAGGTAGTTTGAGGTAAGATGTGTGGATTGGCCCCTTTGTCCGGCATTTTTTATTTATTATTACATTAAAAAAATAATATCAGCTATGCACCTAGTGATTTGTGCTGAATTTTAGCGGTGGTTTTTGCTTATTGTACTAAACTCCAGTGTGTTGTTAGCATTTGTCTCAATTGTTACCTAACTACGGCAAAGCTAAAATCTTATATTTTAGCAGTCTATGTATGTACCTATCAGGAGACCACGCAGTATACCGCGCTGAAGATGGAAAGACGAACTTAACTCTGTTATGATGGGTTGGCGTGGGATAGAGCTCAATAGAGAAGAGTGGAAAGAAAGAAGGGAGGCCTTTGCCTTGCAGTGGGACAATTCAGGCTCATAATAATAATAATAAATAATAATAACGTATGTATGTACCAATGCAAACATTATGATCGAACATCAGAATTTTTTTTGTTAGTCTACAGTATTTGTGGCGTATACCAGTTTATACACAGTATATATGCAGGTCCACACCCTACTAGGTATTAGTTTAGTTACTTAGTGTGCTACCTTATTGCATCTATAGGATAGGGTCACCAGTCATTCAAACGAGTCTGTTATTATCATATAATATGTACATAGAGAATCGCAATTACTGTTTGAAGTAAAGAACAAGCTTTTGTAGATTCTAACTTTATGATATAGTTTCATCATGTACGGGCACTTGAACATGTAATTTATTTATATCAAAAGATAAAGAAAACTGGTTATATTAGGGAAAAGACACGCACTGAATTACAAACAAATGTAATATCTTATTTGAGCCTTTCATCTTATTGTAAAGGAACAGATGAAATGGAACGAATAATATATATTGTGAATGTGAGTAATGATAATTCTCTATTTTATTATGATGAAAAATAAGCTTTTTATTTGCAAAAGGCTAAATTGAATAAAGAATGTACGCGTAGAGAAATTATAGTACCTATAGAGTGGAAACACATCGCAAATATTAATTGAAATAATCCTTTATCGCCTGAACAAGCAATAATTGAATCAATCAAAAGATTAGCACAATTGAAAACACCATTCCATCAAGCCTCGCAAGCTGATTTAAAGTCAAAACTTTTCACGCACTTAAAGTTAGAAATTACATGCGTCAATGCCCAAAAATTCAATGTCATTTCTCTCAAACTTTACTATATATCTGAGAAAAACTCAAGAAAAATGATCAAGATAAGTTTGAATTTGCTAAACTAATCTCGAAAGCAAAGTTTTGAAATGCTATACCAACAGAATCAACTTGAAAGCCAGTCAATAGTGTACCAACAATGTAATGTTAAAGCTTGAACATACTAAAGACGTAGGCTTGAAGGGATGTTCTCGATAGAGATGAGAACCCTACTAAGAGTTTTAGTTTATAGCAGATCACAACATATTAGTATTATAAGTGCAAATGTTTGTACATGCGTGCGTGTGTGTGTGTGAGTATGTTAGTTCCAACTTCATGAATGTTGAACGGATTTGCACGAAACTTGGAATAAATATAGTTTGATTTACTATGGCTAGGCTACTTTTCATTCGGGCACCGCATGAACGAAGCCGCGGGCTGAAGCTAGTTTGAAATAAATGAATGCAAGATATGCGTAACTGCTCTTTACATTAATCACTTTGGTTTTCACAAATAATTTAGTCGCATTTTGGCTTCATCATCATCATCATCATCACCTTGATGAATATAGCAGTACGCTGCTGGACATAGGCCTCCTCTAATGAGCTCCATTGCGCCCTAATGGCTTAGTAAATATAATAAACCTTTCGTTTTTGCATTTATTTATCTAAATACTATTGCTACAAAACTATAATTAAGTATGTATAGTACTTTATTTATAGTAGGCCATTATTAGTTATGAGGTTTTATTATGACTCCTTTGGGTTTTGAGTATGTTATACAAAATGTAAGTACCAAACAAGTTTCAAATGAATTTCATCTAATTTTGTAGATCAATTTAAACTTGCTCACCACCTGTGAAATTGAGGTACGCTCAGATGGCTAGATAATTTTGAAATGAACTTCAGTAGACTGCATTGTAGCGCAAGAATGTGTACAAAAAGTTTTAAATTTACTACCTACTACTTCAATGTAGCCTACAATGAAATCATAGGCCTAGACACATTGAAGCTACCGTGCGACTGCTTTTACAACCTCACTTTTCCCAGTAATAACAAGTAACACATAGTAAAGTCTCTGAAAAGAGCAACTTAGGGCCTTTGACGACAAACTGCACTCGAGGCTACAATCGATAGACAATGGATTGTTTGGCTTTTGTTCGCAAATCGTAAAGCCTTCTATCTTAGAAGTTCTTTGAGAACGTCTACATCCTCACTGAAATGGATTTGTACAATACTTGCAGTTTTGTTTTAGAACATTGAGACTGACATTGTTGATCTGTATTAATTTATTTTTAGTTAGTTTTAAGCCAGCTGGTAAATGAATTTTAGTAGATTAGAATTCTTATATTATCAGTTGTCTTGCCTTTTTAACTAATGGTAAACCTACAAAAACAATAAATAATACATATATTTACTATAGATTTTCAATTTCAATTTATATAAATGACATAAGATATATGACACAAAAGAAATATGCAGGACCTTTTATACATAAAACAGCTTGAATAACAATATCTCACACTTTTACACCTTAATATTAACAAGTAAGAACCAAAATAGACTAGGTACCATCAGAATGTTATGCAGTTTAAATAAGTTACTTCATAAAATTGTGTCAAAACCTGATTGTGATACAAATATCCCTACAGACCCTGCATCAAATGATTTCGGACCAATACCAATCATAGTTCAGTGAAGCGCGAGCCCAAACAATCACGTCGCTACGTCATTCTCCCCTTTGCCTATATGTCTCTGGAGGACTAAAATTGCCTCATTTGCGACACCGATGCAATCCGTTTTAATTCGTCACAGCAACCCTCTAGATAAAAGCACTTGGGATTAAAAGAAAATTAAACGATCTGGGAGTGATGTCAATGCCAATGCAACAAAATCTTTCTTGTTTTCGAGTTGCTATCCCTTACACCCTTATATATTTGCACATAAAGTTTAAATTATGATGTTGCAGAGGTATTGAATGGAGGTTAGCTATCACCACAGACAGTGTGGAACTGATTTTAGCCCCTCAAGAATTATTCCACGTTTGGGGCGTTCCTTTGGTAACGGCTTTGTGCTGCTTAATTAAACTGCATTATACTGGAGGAGTGCAATTTAAGTAAGAATCGATGGCGCCTACCTACTTTATTATTCCAATTCATGTTTTCTTTTCATCACTTCGATTCTGCACTCGTGTATCAGGAATATTTTTGATGGTTTTAAGTTTTAAGCATGATTAATGAGTAGGTATGGTAAATGTAATGTGATATTTAGCATGTTATGCTATTTTAAACAAGATATTTAAAAAAAAAAAACCCCATAATAAATTAACCACTACCACTTGCCTAATATCAGCATATGACTGGACATAGGTCTTGCCCTAAAAAGGGAGATATCCCCACGCTAAGAATGTTGGTTGTTATTCTATAGATTTTCCGAACAATATTTTTTTAATAAACATTTTACGGTTCGACTTCTTGACGAATCACGTCAAGTGTTTCATTGTTCAAGTTTCATTGATAACACTATAGTGCAGTTTACGTAAACATGTAAACTGCGATTTTTTTATGTAAATGATTTACAGAAACATACATGTTTGGTGGTTCCCCGTTGTCAATGTATTAATTTTTTTTATGAATTATCACATAAAAAATTAACATTATTTAGTTCTGTGTTAATATTCTCTAGTTAGTCTAACAAAAATATATTTTATAATTTTATGTGACATTTGGGGTTAAACTAAGAACATTCAAAAGTCAAACTCGACTACGGCACGTGACTAAAGAGTTTCAAGTATTACAGTAAACACATCGATAGCTCAACAAATATTTGACTAGAAACGGTGACTTTAGTGCTTTGTCATCAATCTCGTTATAAATATCGAGAAAGTCTAACAATTTTTACACTACTGAGACGAACCTTTTCAAAGTAAAATAAATCGTTGACTTTTCTTGGTGGCCTAAAATTTAGGATAGAAAAAAGAACTATATAATTTTTCATTACCGTTAGATTTGAATAGTAGGTTTCAACCTCCATCTTTTGAATTCAAGCCAACCTCAACTGCTCGTGGTGCACCCAGCTAGCTAGCAAACGGGGTTCTGGAGGCCGAATGAATGTGGTATATTAGCACAGCCTAACACCGGTACAGCTAAATTCCCTGACCGCCATCAAGCAGCAGCGTCGGTATTGCGAAAAGCTGCGAAGCGCAATCGCCAATCGCATGCCCAGCGTTGCCATTATAGGCATATCCCATATATAGCGATAAGACCGCCCATTGTACTTTCAGTATAAGTTATTGTTTGTTTTGTATTTTATGATTAAGTTGGTATGAGTACAATAAAGAGTTATCTATCTATCTATTTATCTATCCCCCTTTATTACAGGAGGCCTATGTCCAGCAGTGGACTGATAACACTGATGTGTGTAGTTAGCTTTTAAGTCATTATCAAGCGGTTCTTCTCCAAAAACTTACAAAGGGTAGGTGATTGAAAAGTTATGAGAAAAAGTGACAAAGCTATTTCCACTATCTAATAGAAAAATACCCTGAACCTCCAAAGTGATTGACACTTCCCTCTTATACGTTTAGCTCAAACTACCCATGAAAGGCTTCGTGAATAAGCGCTTCTCTGATATTGATGTAGGTAACCTTTACTAAACTATGATTGATAGTGTTCTATTGAATAGAGTGTTATCATGGATCACTATCAACTTTGAGCGATTTGTTGGGATATTAGAAATGTTATATCGATTTTGCGTGTATCAGGAATTAAATGCTGATCAAATTTTCGTGGATTTCCCACAAGAATACTTTGTTTTTTGTAACTAAAATTAGTTGTCCGCTATCAATTCAAGATTCTATTGGCTTTGACTGATATGGATTTTTTATGATCTAGTAGGGTTTATTATATTGTACACGACTGTATGAAGTTACCACACTTCAGTCCACAGCTGGGCATAGGCTTCCCCTAGGAGGGGGATATGCCCATAATACTCACGCTGGGCAGTTGAGAATCGGATTGTACGGCTTCTTGGATTAACGCTGCTGCTCTTTGGCAGCCAGCAGATGTAGCTGTGCCCGTTTGCAATCTGCCGGCCGCTAGCGTACCTATTGTTAGTTAGCAGTATGCACCACGGGAAGGTAGCTTAGGTCCCAAAGAGAAGTCGGAACTTCTTACACCCCAGGAATACCTTACACCCCCATAAGCCAGATAATAATAATAATAATGCTATACACTATCACACAGCACCATGTAGCTCCAAACTAAGCAGAGCTTGTAGGGAATCACTGACTGATAAAATATTATTAATATATTTTTCTAAATACATATTCATCCCTGATCAGAGACAAATATCTGCAGATAATGCAAACATTTGTCACACGGCGGGAATCGAACCCACAACCCTTCTGGGTCTCAGGCGCACCTACGCCCAACTGCGCCACAGAAGCCGTCATCGACCAATCAACTAGAATACATAATAAATATCCATTTCAATTATATGACCTGAATTATAATATTATAACTTACATATTATGCGGGGAACAGTATTCAAACATTTAATTTCATTAGCTTACTGTTGATGTTTGCACAATATCTGCAAAACTACAGTCAAGATAATCAATCACAAGTACTGGCTGTTGGAGAAGGCACTACTGTTGACAGTTGGACTGTTAAGTGTTGACACAGTAGCTAAGAGTCATTAGATCTTCGACATCGCAAATATTGGGTTTGCACTTGAAATCTGAACTGGCTATTTTGAGTTAGGTAGGTTCCTGTTAAAAATAAACTTGAAAATAATTTCAAATCAAATCAAAATACGTTTATTTTGTTACACGAATAATACAGTTAAGTGAGGTACAAATTTTCTAAAGCTATGTAACAAAAATGTCTACCACTCAGCATATGCTAAGGCAGAGCGGAACGCGCTGCCAAAGCGCTGGTCTACCGTGGTTGCACTAAAATGCAGCGTACGGTGACTACTGCGACTCAAAATATATTTAAGAGTAATAAAATATAACAACATATAAACGAAAAAACGACAAAAAACTAGACAAAAACAAAAAGAAAACTAAAAGATTACTTCTAACAAATGAATTGGTATGTTACTATGATAAAATATAGATTTTGGTTGTGGTTTGTTACTACTATTAACTTGCAGCTTCAACTGAAGATTTGAGGCCTAGAACGGCTGCCTACCTTGTCTGTGATATTTATTTGTAATTCTAATAAGGTCTTTTTTAGATTTTTTTTGAATGAATAAATAGATGTTAAGCATTTTATAGGCGGTGGCAGGTTGTTCCAACATTTCGTGGCAGCGTATCTAAAACTACCACGAAATGCAGCCGTTCTATGACTCGGAAAAATTAGGCTGGTGGCAAAACGTACAAGACGGTTTGAGAAGTGAAGCTTCTCAAACAAGTAACTTGGCTGCTGATATTTGATAATGCCAAATAATAAAGTGGCAAAGTGAAGCGTTCGGCGAGACGACATGTTCAGCAGATTGTTGGCGTTGATATACGGAGAGATGCTACTAATATTATATGAAGCGATCGTTGCGTTCGGTATTCTTAACAGATAACCTTGGTTAAACAACGCTCCGCCCGGTTAATATATGGATGGGTGGCCGTTTAGGTGGAATTCAGATCTAAGCGCTTTTTTACTTCGGAAGTCACGTTATTATTATAACCATTTATTTTATTTTATTTTTATTTTTTTATTTTATTTTGAAAACAAAATCCACAGCTCTTGAGTATAATATAAATTAAACTTATCACCTTAACTGAAAGCCAAAGTCGGATTTACATTTTACGAGTATTACATATTGACATCGACAGTACCATAAAATATCTCGCCTAATTTTACTTATATTATTATAAATACAAGGTAGTACACCCAATAATAATACACTATTTCACACTTCAACAGATCACTCAAGCCTAATTTTTCAACTGCCAGAAAGAATAATTTACGTTCCCGAATTTATTCTGCGAATTAGATATTTACTAGATTGTCTCCTACAGTTGAAAAATTAGCCTCAATACCTACTAGTAACATAAATATAAATTAACGTTTTAACAGTATATAAATATTATTTGGATACCTACCTCCCTTGTTAGACTTAGTTAAATTTATTCAAGCTTACTAATTATCTTTACGATTCCATTTTTAAACACACCCTTGCTACTTTGAAACATATCAATAGAATAAAACTGATTATTATAATTTCTGTGCATTCTACATATAAGTGAATTCTGGGCATAATTTGTTCTAGCATGAGAAATTGAAAATAGTTTAGTATGTCTCGTTCTAGTTTTTGGACGGGAAAAATGAAGGGCTTTCGATACCAGTACAGGACTATCAACATAACCGTTACATAAACCATGCAAAAACATCATGTCCGTTAACCGACGACGATTTTCTAAAGTAGTTAAACGATGATGACAACACGACTCCTCATAATCTTTAAACATTTTAAAACAACGGAAGTTTAAGTGCTTTACAAGCTTATGCTGAATACTTTCAATGCTCTGAATATAAGTAATATACTGAGGACACCAAATGTTACTACAGTACTCGAGTATACTTCTGACGTATGAGTTATATAGAATCTTCAAGCAACCCACATCAGAAAAGGGACGACATACTCTGAGAATAAAGCCTAAGTTTCTATAAGTAACAATGCTGCAAATATGATCTGAAAATGTTAATTTCGCATCCATTAATACGCCCAAGTCTTTAACACACGATAATTTACTAATTTTAGTTCCATTAATATTATAATCAAAATTTATTGGTTTTCTTTTCCGCGTATAAGAAATATAATTACATTTGGAACATTTACACCTATACGATTAGCCTGATAGTAGGCACCAAGTCTGTCTAGATCAGCTTGAAGATTAACACAATCTGATAAATTACTAATTTTCATGTATATTTTGGTGTCATCAGCATACATGAGGAATTTCGCATGTTGAAAACATTTGCCAACGTCATACAAATAAGATGCGTAAAAAAGTGGTCCCAAAATGGAACCCTGTGGTACACCAGAAGGTATATCTGTAAAGTCAGAACAAAAACCTCCCACAACAACTGCCTGAGATCGATTTCGTAAATATGATTCCATCCATCTTAGAAGATTTCCGCGTATGCCAAGTTCGAACAATTTACGCAAAAGTATGACATGATCTACACGTTCAAATGCCTTTTCAAAGTCCGTGTAGATCACATCTACCTGGGAACCACCATCCATACCATCACAAACATGCTCCAGAAAGACTCCTAAATTTGTTGTGGTTGAACGGCCCCTGATAAACCCATGCTGCTCAATAGGAATGGAAGCTGCTATAGTCGAGTATACATGTGTATGAACAACTTTTTCAAACATCTTACTCAGTACATTAAGTATGGAAATCGGGCGATAATTTTCAACTGATGTCTTTAAGCCCTTCTTATATACCGGAACTATTTGCGCTTTCTTCCAGATTTTTGGAAAATAACCTACTCGAAGACATTTATTGAACATTAAAGTCACAGGAACGGACAATGATTCAGCGCATTTCCTAAAAAATAAGGGTGGGATTTTGTCACAACCAGCACCCTTTGTGATATCTAAATCTTTTGTAAATTTAAGAATTTCATTCTTATCTACAATAATTGAATGCAATATATTGAGCTGAGAGACATCATTAATAATATTAAAATGGTATTGGTCAGAGGGTTTGTTAAAATTTGCATGGAAGAATTTATTAAATGACATGCAGATATCCTTTTGGTCATTGATTTTAGCACCACTAAGGGTCATCTCTTGGGGATAGCAAGAACTATTTTTCCTTTTGGATTTAACGTATGACCAGAAGTATTTGGAATGAGATTTAATTTTTTCCTGTGAGTAATTTATGTAAGCTAGATAACACTCATCCTGCAGTGACTTTTGCTTTTTCCTTAACTCTGTAAAGTCAGCATAATCCACGGGATTATTAAACTTTTTCCAGTTTTTGTGTTTTTTAGCCTTTTCTTTAATTAATTTGATTAGAGCTTTACTGTATCACACTGGATATCTATAGCTACTAGAAATCCGAACTTGAGGAATATAAGTTTCTATAAGAGTATACAAAATGGAATAGAATTTATTAACTATATCTTCGATGTCAATCTCATTTTCTATAAATGACCAGTCTTGTTTATTTAGGATTTCTGCAATACTACTATAGTCTCCATGATGGAATTTATATACAATACGAGGGCATGGCTTTAAGGGCGGTATTAGAAAATCAGACGCAATGATTCGTAACGGTGGATGAGCAAGATCAACTTTAACTAATGATAACGAAGATTTGCATATATTTAAAGGAAAGTCAGCAAAAACTAAATCTAAAGTATTATTATATTTATTAGTTATTGTGTTATATTGTGACAGATCCAAATAAGAAGTTTGAGCAATAAGATCAGTCGCAGATGTCTGAACTTCTACTGGACCTTTCTTAAGAATCACGGGTTCATCCAAGCCCCACCTGACACACGGTAAATTGAAATCACCCACAATAATGTAATGGTCTCCAAACGTTGATCTATTAACCATAGACATAATGTCAATAAATAATTGGGTTTTCAATGGTAAAAATGAATTAGGCGGTATGTACACTAGGGCAAGGTGTAAATCACGTGAGGAACCTAGACTCTGCGCAGAAATTGTGACCCACAAACACTCAAGATCTTGCCGCTCCCATTCAGGTCTCGCTCGAATTTGTAAACGAGGATTAAACAAAAACATAACACCTCCTCCTAATGTGCCTCGATCTTTTCGTATAACGTTCCATTTACTATCACAAAGCTCAGCATCTAAAATTCCATCGCATAGCCATGTCTCTGTTATCATTACAATATCATAGTCCATTAACAGCATATTATTAAAAAACTCATTAGTTTTCGTCCTTAACCCTCTCACATTCTGATAAAAAATCTTTAACATCGTACTCTCATCATCCATTTTTATAACTCAGAGGTATCCACGCAGTAAAAACAGTAATACTAAGATGATGGGTTTGCATAATTTTAAAGTTTCTAAGACTTATAATTTTAGATCTAGAACTAGCACAAGACATTTTATAGTTAGTGTATAAGTTTACAATATAATATTCAATTACAGTTTTGTATGATAATAGACGTATGAATAATAATAATCTTAGCACAAATAAGTTGTGTAGGAAGAATAAAGTTCTCATACATGTAGCATCAAAGAAAGTATTAATGTTTGTGAAATGATGACCATTACAACCGCTAATTAGTGAAATATGACCACTTAAACCATCTTTACCAAGTCTGCAGAAGATCCTATCAGAACCGGAGGCGATATGTCGTTTTTGCGCACATAAATACGGCAGTTTTTTGTCCATACGTATTTATAGTTGACCTCCTTTGCCTGCCGTTTGCATGTGCCTAGCAGCATCTTATTCTCCCTAGTCAGATGTTCGTTTACGTACACCTTATGGCCCTCTCCTCCAATTCCTATATCCTTGGCCGTCATAGTGCGATGCTTACGGGCCGCGGCAACCAGGTGATCCTTGAAGGCACGCTGCCTAAGGCGGACTATAATAGGACGAGATTGCGATGCGCTAACTGCACTACGTGGCTGAACTCGGTGGGCAAACTCAATGTCCATGGGCTGCAGAGAGACTCCAATATGTTCCGTCACCTTCATTACGAGATCAGCAGTTACTTCATCCTTACTCTCAGGAATCCCCGTTATCTCGACATTTTGAAGTCTAGCCCATTGCTGCTGCCTCAACTGTTCATCCTCTAAATGCTTCACACGACTCACACACGCAGTCAAGCTTTGCTTCAGCAGTTTATTTTCCTCTTTGAGCCCTTTCACTTTGGATGAAGTAGTGCTGAACAGCTGCTTGAGATCTGCAAATTCTTTCCGAAGGTCATCATACTGTTTTCCAACATAAGACAAGGATTCTTGAAAATCAGTGTACTGTTCCTTAATTGTAAGCAGTTGATTAGACAGTCCCTTCACAGAGGAGTCGATTAAAGACTTTAATTACTTAAACATTTCACCTCTCCATATCTCTTTAAGTCTTTCCTCAGTAATGTACGAGCCCATAGCAGGCGATTTCTTACGCATAGTTACATTGGTAGTGCTGGATGAGGAAGATTCATCCGACTTTTCAGGCATAATCGGAGAAAGAGTTGGCTGAGTTAGAGTTGAGCGTATAGGTGTATTGGAGTTATCTGTTTTTGGACGCTTGCAAATACATTCAGGGCACGACCATTTAATCTTTTTTTCCTGGCTAAAAGATTTATAACGCTTAGGTGAGATTCCAGCACATTGTAAATCATATTTCTGCTTGCAATTTTGGCAACACAAGAAATCACGATTTATGAGCGATGCTTTACAGCCAATACAAGTGTTGCTCTTATCCATAATTTGCGAGGAGAGTTATCTGAACGCCAATAGTGCACCGATAAAAATGTTACTGAGTTGCGCGCCTCTGCAAGCGATGTCCAGCGAGCGTTGACGTCACAGCGGGCCGGCTGCGAGTTGTCGTAGGTCAGTAATTTCTGCAGTAGTTAGCAATTGTTGAAAATGTTTATGCTAATAACTCACTAGTATGATCGTCCTTATTTAATTCAGAAACACCATTAGATAGTCTATTGAATGAGCTACACGACAATGTATAACATTTATAGGAAAAGTAACTTTTGACACAGTTTTTACATAAATGTTTGCGAGCAATTTAGACGAGGTGTGTACTCTGATACTGTCGAACGCGCGACATTGCAATTTATTTCAGATAAAATCCATAAAATTATTAACAAAAATCAAATTACACACAAATAAAGATAAAAATAAAAATAAATGTCAGCTACTTACTACCTAACATAATTTGGATCGAAATTGGATTGACCAGTCATCGTAACAATCATTTGAAGAATGCCGTTGCTGCTACCTCGCGCACGTTTGAGTAGGGAGGCGACTCTGCATGAAAGCCGTTCGTTTGCGCTTCCGCGAACATTCCAGATGCACTGCAAAAGCGAGGTACCCTCAACAACATCCTAAAAATATTGTTGTATTGGATCCGCAGGGAGTTGATAGTCCTACGGGTGTGGTTTATCCAAAGAATGCTCAAGTAAAAGTATTGGCAGTAAGCTAAGAGGTTTGTCCTGGCTTTTACAGTCATTCAAACATGTCAGAGGCCTTCGAGCGGCCTAAGAACTCCGACACCAGAGTTGGCTACTAGCTTGGAGAACTAAACTAAAACTAACCAAGTATCATCAGGCAAAAGTTTGTGATGGAAATAAATAATAAATAATCCTGGACGTCATCACACAGCATCATATAGCCCCAAACTAAGCAGAGCTTGTATTATGGGAACCACATGATTGATATACTACATAGATACATTTTTTTTGTGAATACATACATTCATACATAGAAAACACCCAGACCCGAGACTAATATCTGCAGAACATGCAAACATTTGTCCCGCAGCGGGAATCGAACCCGCAACCTTCTGCTTCATAGGCAGGCCTTTGCCCACTGCGCCACAGAAGTCATCATGTGATAAGATATTGTAATTATAGCCCTCTCTCACGCCAAAACTACAAAATTAAGCAGAAATGCAACGGTATTTCAATATTTCGTAGAATTACTCTACGAAATATTGAACTTGTAAAAGAGAAAAAATAAAAAATCCATGTTGTGAGAGGTACGGCAGTTGGTGGTATAACTTATATCATTATAAAAAAGTATCTTCTGACACAAATAAGTTTTTGGCAACTTACTGACTGGTAGAAGCTGGATGCGTCGAGCTCAATAGACACAATAACGCTAATTAGGAGAGGCTCTCTATAGAGGAAATTCCTCTGATACCAGTCCACTGATGGACATCCCTCGTAGACGCTGATGATGATGATCATGATGAAGTTTTTGATATACCAATATTAACAAATACCTACCAACCTTTTATCCGGGTACCATGTGAGCAAAGCCACGGTTAGAGGCTAGTCTAAAATAAAATCAAAATCCACTTCTAAGAACCCAATAGGTACCTATACTGTTAATTCTCATAAAACTTACCTCTTACCATCTCAAAATCCATCACAACGGTATTTAGCCTTTCTCAGTATCATTTTACACTAGCAATTTTAGTAAATAAATTTCCCGCGAATCACTTTAGATAAGCATATTAGAAAAAACAAGACGTGATAAATCATTTTGGACTCATAATGACCTACGTAGGTTGTTTAGCTGTTTAGTAGAAAGAGCTAGTCAACTTCTTATAGATAGAGCAAGCTAAAGCGAAATGTAATGTGTAATGTGTATATGCTTCTTTCTTCGTATGAGCGCTCAGCTCTAAATACCACTAAATGGTCACCTATTCCAGTATAAACCAGGCGGAGTGTTGCTTAACATAGATGATCTGCTAAAAACACCGAAGTAAACCGCGCCACAAGCACCCCAAGTGCATTGTGCATTAAAACATGATTTGGTAGGTACATCCGAATTTTGTTTACTTTTGGAAAGACAGTTAATTTGTCAAAAAAAATTAAGTTTTCATCTACATCTACACTTCTACACTATCATATTATAAAGAGGAAAAAAAAAAATGTGTGTGTGTGTGTGTGTGTATGTTTGTAATGAATAAACTCAAAAACTACTGTGCCGATTTCAAAAATTCTTTCACCATTGCAAAGCTATATTCATCTTGAGTAACATAGGCTATATTTATTGCTATAAAATATTAAAAATCTTGTGTCCACCCGTGCGAAGTTATCTTCAATAATTAAGTTCACTGTTGCATACATACATTATACTTCGGGTTAAACCGAAGACGATTACAATATTACTTAGCAGCAGTATACGTATCATGCTGCCTCAGTCACACTTTCAAAGTTTATAAACCTAAAATTCTTTCTGTCTCGCTCGCACTCCTTCGTCGTGTCGCGCGCCCGCAATCCTGATCGAGTCATTACATGTTTTTGTGTTTGCCAAAGTCACACGTTTGTTGCTAATTAACAACAAAGTAATACATTTCGTAGGTTTTTTAGTGTTTTTTGCAGCGTAAATATGGGAAAATAAAAGTGAACTAAGGATTACGATCAAATCCTAAAGAACAATAAGGAAATTAGAAAGCAAGTTCGAAGAAAAACTTAGAAGAAGTTTATCGTCTTCGGAGGATGAATTGAATCACGTTACACCTTTTGAAATATTATCAGGTACCTATATAACCTAAATATTTATAATTTAGAATAAATAGTAATCTTAAAAATCGAAAAATAGAAATGTAAAGACTTGGTCTTGGAATTATGCAACTACCCACATTCTGTCTTTTTCTACGAAATGCAACATTGTTGCATGCGAGTGAAATGTTTATATGAGGTATGATTATCATCATCATCAGCATCGTTCTTTTTTACGTTTGTGCTTTTATCGCGTTATGTTTTTTATACTATAACTACCAGTGATTTGGGTGTCTATTACTTTACTCGATATGAAGTGTGATAAAAAATAAGCAATTTATAGGATTACTATCTTTTAACCCCCAATATATGGCTTATCTAAAAATAGCATCCTACATGGATAGCTTACCTCCACTTTTATAGTGTTGAGAATGAATTAGCATCCGATATAGATAGCTGACCTCCACCTTTATAGTGTTGAGAATGAATTAGCATCCGATATAGATAGCTGACCTCCACCTTTATAGTGTTGAGAATGAACTGCATCCTGTATGGGTAGCTGAAATCCACTTTTATAGTGTTCAGAATGAACTGGCATCCTATATGGATAGCTGACCTCCACTTTTATAGTGTTGAGAATGAACTGGCATCCTTTATGGATAGCTGACCTCCACTTTTATAGTGTTGAGAATGAACTGGCATCCTATATGGATAGCTAAAATCCACTTTTATAGTGTTGAGAATGAACTGGCATCCTATATGGATAGCTGACCTCCACTTTTATAGTGTTGAGAATGAACTGGCATCCTATATGGATAGCTGACCTCCACTTTTATAGTGTTGAGAATGAACTGGCATCCTATATGGATAGCTGACCTCCACTTTTATAGTGTTGAGAATGAACTGGCATTCTATATGGATAGCTGACCTCCACTTTTATAGTGTTGAGAATGAACTGGCATCCTATATGGATAGCTGACCTGCACTTTTATAGTGTTGAGAATGAACTGGCATCCTATATGGATAGCTGACCTCCATTTTTATAGTGTTGAGAATGAACTGGCATCCTATATGGATAGCTGACCTCCGCTTTTATAGTGTTGAGAATGAACTGGCATTCCATATGAATAGCTGATCTCCACTTTTATAGTGTTGAGAATGAACTGACATCCTATATGGATACTTGAGCTCCATTTTTATAGTGTTGAAAATGAACTGTCTTCTTATATAGTCAAGTTTTTTACTGTATTAAACTAACATCATGGATAGCTAACTTCACTTTTTTAGTGTAAAGAATAGAATAGAATAGCACCGTATACGGATGATTAACCTACACTTTTATAGTGTAGTCTATTTTTGCATCCTATACTGATAGAAAATTCTCCTTTTTTCTCCTCGTAGTCGAGCAGTTATTTTGGTTGTTTTTTTATTAAAACTTTTCAGAGAGTTATCGATACTTACATGAAATAATGGAAGAGGCCGACCAGATGAAATCGATCCAAATATTTTACAATTTCTTGGGGACGATCCGGCTACCTTAAATGTACAAGATGATATAAATAAATATGTCGCCCCTAGATGGCAGCTCATACTTCCCAACTCCAACAAACTGCAGTAAAAATCTTCAAAAAAGGCAGCGCTTATTAAAATAACCTTGAAAAAGATTTATTTCTATAAAGGCAAGCAAAATTAACTCTGTAACTGTCTGACTGCTTTAGGCAAGGCTCTGGACATTGCAATGCGTTCAATTACTAATCAGGATATAATAAAATCACAAGATGATGCAGAAAGACTTACTATGTGATTATCACTACCGAGAATCACAATCACATTAAATAAAGAAACTGAGATGCCGTCTAAAATACAAAGATCGACGAATATTTGTTCTGGTCTGCACTGGCGGAAGAGTTAAGATCCGCAAAAACTATCTCCAAGTCAGGTTCTGAAATACGGGTTGCACCAGAAGGTTCTGAAATGCGGGTTGCACCAGCACAATGAGGAGCTTTAAACTCGAGGGGAGCGTTGCAGACGATAGCTACTGAGATAAAACAAGATCTGCTTAGTTTGGGGCTACAGGATGCTGTGTGATAATGTCCAGCACTTTTTCTATCTATCTATCTATTCAGTCGGTAACACCCACTGCTGAGTAAAGGCCGCTTCATTATGACGCTACTCCTGGCGATTTTGTGCCAGCCGGATTCACTGCTCTCCTACTGCCTTCAGAATATCCTCCGACCATCGATCAGGTGGTTTGCCACGAGGCCAATTTATTAATAATTATTTATTTTTGTGCAGGGCATTTGAAAATTTTGAAAATTTTGAAAGTTTTTTACCAGCTCGATCGCGTTTGCGTTTACGCAAATTTATTATGGAATCGAGGAAGCGCCATCTAGTGAAAAACGCGTGGCACTGACTCCTTTCAATACAAATCTCCGTAAACGCAAAAAAACTCGCACTAGGCACCCTGTTTTTTAAACCACCACTAAAAAACTTTATTACACATTCTTGATATAAAAGTTTTAGAAAGGTTGAAAACTAAGTTATTCAGATATTTATTTCAAAATGAATAACTCAGTCGAAAATAAAAACCGAGACTGGCCGAGTCCATAAAATATTGGAATATTATTTCGAATTGATTGAAAATACGCGTGATAGTTATTCGATTCCCGATTTTTATTGCTTATTGTAATGCAATTGATGCTTATCCAAAAATTCTATTTGCATTTTACATGATTCAGCGAGATGTATAAAATTTAAGGTTGCGACAGAAGTATCAAAAATGTTTACGACTTTAGCGGTCACTTTTATGTGACACTATTTTTATTGCTATTAACGCTGTTTTATTGTCATTGTGATATATTTTTATGTGTACCAAACCCACGGATCTGTAAACATGGCTTTATAAACTGTTGTACTTTGAAAACATAATAATTTGCAAAAAACTGGATACTTTTATTTAAATACTAGCGGCCCGCCCTGGCTCTGCACGGGTAGTTAATAAAAAAAACAAAACTTATAAATTTTAGCACATAACACACAAACACGCTTTATTTCTTGATATTGACTTCAAATCCGTAACCCAGAGACTGAATGATTCAAAAAGTTATATAAAGTCAGTCTTCAATATTAAGCAAATTGTTTTGATAAGGATGATGTGACAATAAAGAGCTTTTTCAAGCGCCGGAGATACAAGATATATATATGCTGCTGCGACACTTTTTGTAGATAATGATGTGTGCTGCAAAGTAGTAGTACACTATTTTGTTCTATCATCAATAGTTTTCGAAACGCAAGCGATGTAAGGAATTTTTAGGTCAATTTTTTACACCTTGGGGTTACATTATTAAAGTTTTTGTAAGGATCTCTATGTTTTTTGAAGATATAATTAAATCGGTCCAGTTTCAATACAAACAAACAATCAAATCTTTCGTCTTTATAATATTTGTGTAGATAGCGTAAATTAGTTTTAGAAGTACTAGAGCTCAGTAAGTAAGCGTGCTAATTAGCATCGCTGTGATTTGGTTTGAGGGTGTCATGAAATTACAGGCACATGAATGAGGCTTAATCCTTCAAGCCTCAAGTTGATGTATGAAGATGAAGATGATAAGCCTCGAGGTGAGGTCACAGGTTGTTGCATCGTAGGGTAAATTCCAAACCTAAGTGACCTACGAAGCAGTACTTTCTTATATGTAATGGTTATCACTTAACATTAGGTGGGCCGTGTAAGTAGGTACTAGTCCCATCTTCAGGTATCATTAAAAACATAACGTTCATGATTTTTGTATAAAATCTATCGAATAATGATCACACTAATATTATAAATGCTTAAGTTTGTGTGTGTGAGTGGGTGTGTGAATGTGCTTGTTCCCACTTAACTCCGTAACGGCTGAACAGATTTGGATGAAACTTGATTTAAAAGATTTACTAAGATTTAAAATATCGCAAAAATTATAACTCAAACTCACGATCCTCCATTTAAATAAAGATTTTGTGGGATACTATAAAATCTTAGAAATTCTAATAAAAATTTGAGAAGGGTTACCATTTTAAAAACAAAATGTTACATAAATCCGCCAATATCAACATTCGTGACCACAAAAATGTTACTAGCACCTTTTTAGTCACACTTCTAACTAAATCAATAAAAGCTTTTGCGGCGCGTTTGTGTCAAACAATGGTGTGACCTCACATAGATTGATGTCTGTAGATTTTTAAACTGATAATGCTCACCGCAGAATGCCATCCTAAGGGCGTGGTCAGACCGCGAGCTATAAAACTGGTGGATAGTGTGCTTGTACATTAAGGGGTCAACTTAGTTGGTTTCTGACGAACTAAGTGACAAAATTGCTCAGATCGCAATTCTCAGGACAATTGTTTCCTGCGCACTTTGTCACGTAGTGCGTCAGAGGACCACTACTTTATGATAATAATAATAAAGGATAATTTATTTCTCATTTCAATATTATGTTAGTATATTAAGTTTATCATATAAATTATGAGAAATATCAAAATGATAATGATATTTCTCATTTCAATATTATGTTAGTATATTAATTATATATTATTAGTTACAATACAGTATATATTAAAGTTTATTTATTTAAGTTTAGTAAATTAAGGTTTGTAGCATACTTCATTTTCAAGCTTATGGCGGTCAGATAAGAGAGTTCTAAATAAGAGTTTAGTGAATTTGACTACTCTCGCTGTAATGGTGTCGCTCAACTACCTCAAACTGTTGAGCTTTTTTCTCTAGTTTGAAATCGAATTGCATTTTTACTCTTTTTGAGATATTTTATAGGTACATAAAAGACATATTTTTTCTTCAATCACTCACGTACAATCAATCAATCATATGTACCCCACAAATGGTAAAATGCCTTTCGATTTAAACTAGAGCGAAATGGAAATATAATAGTCAGTATTAGCTCAAATAGTTTACAAATAGGAATATGAGTTTGTGCTACAACAATTGAAGTCACTGAGTCCCTTCCATGATGAAAAATAAATATTGAGAGAAGGTGGGAGAATTCAAAAGGCAAATCTTCCAATGGATACAAGGGATCCTATTATTTTTTTCCTATATTCTACTCAGTAGGTAGAATGTACCTACTCCTTATCAAAAAGAATTAAAGCAAGCTACCTAACTTACGTGACTAGGTAGGTACAAGACTCAACAACATTATAAATGATTTACCTACTTACAGCTAAGCAATGATACTTACTGCTCATTGTGTGTGTGTGTGCTCAGTGATTTTCAATTGATTTTTTTCCTGGAGGTGACAAGTTGAGACGAGCTTGATACAGTCTAGTGGACTGAGTACCTAGAATATTAGCACTTTGAAGTATTAATCTTCTAGCTAATAGCTCGCTGTATAAATGCACCCTAATGCTTGTTACTCACACTTCTGACTAAATCAATATCTTTGCGGTGAGATCCTTATCTAAGCAAGCCTAGTATTGATATCCGTTTTAATATATTGCTAATTTTAATTTTAAACTAGCTTCTGTCCGCGGCTTCGCGTTAAATTTATTTATCTATCCCTCGGATACTTTTTTCTGGATGAAGTAACCTATGTACCTAGATTATATCATTTATTCCACTCCGTAAACATTACATGAAAACAGCGATACTCCTTATGGAGATGCTACAGTGCAGGTTGAAAGAGTGTAGTAACCCAAACTAGGAAAATCCTGTTATATGGCATACCTACGCCTTCTGCCTTCTTCCTGAGGGCTTACCACAGGTTTTGATAGTTTTCGAAAACTTTATAAGTTTCGGTATCTTTCCATACAATTTCGTAGTTCATGCACGTTTCCCTAGAGGCGCTGTACTGAAAATGTATGGAAAGATACCGAAACTTATAAAGTTTTCGTAAACTATATAAACCTGTGGTAAGCCCTTTGTGCCCCTGATACCGTGTAAGTATGCGAAATTCCATGATCGGTTGAGTAGTTAAGGCGTGAAAGCGTAACAAACAAATAAACACACATATTATACTTTCCCATTTTTAATATTAGTTAGAATAATGATCTGCATCTGATCGACGAGATGGAATTATTTACCTTATTTTTGAAATTAATATAAAGTATATAAAATGTTTGAGCTATACTTAAAAATAATTATTATGAACAAAAAAAAACAAACATCTTCACGACTTTTCCCATTATGGATATTTTATTTTATTTTGAAAACAAAATCCACAGCTCTTGAGTATAATATAAATTAAACTTATCACCTTAACTGAAAGCCAAAGTCGGATTTACATTTTACGAGTATTACATATTGACATCGACAGTATCATAAAATATCTCGATATCTTCAGATATTGCTCAGTACGCAAATCTATTGAGGATACCTTAACAGGGGTAGTCAGAGGCAAGTCCAAACATTAGGTTCGATACATGCCCACTTTTTGCAAGCAGCTAGCATTCCACGTTCCAAGCCCATCGCCGCATTTTATTGGAACACTAACCTAGCACATACCTTTCGAACTTTTTAGTTCGAGGGCATGCCGGTTTATGAACAGGTAGTTTAAATACAAAAAATATTTTTTTTAATTTAGTTATTATTTATGGATATGATTTGATGATTACGTAAGTACCTATAATTGTGTTTTTACTACTTATTATTAATTTCAAGGTTTGTATTAAAAAAATCAAAGATTCTAAGTCAAACACGAATATTTTGACACTATTTATGTAAATTTCTAGATAGAGATAGATTGGCTGGATCAAGGTTCATGAATATGGGTCTCTGAGACATCATGGTGGGGCTTACTCTGGTCTTCATTAACTGATCGTCTTGGTTAAGCAACACTCCGCCTGATCAGTACTTGATGGGTGACTGTTTAGCAGCATTTATATCTGAGCGCTTCCGTACTCAGAAGGCGCGATTTTAGTTCCAGCTTTTCTATAAATAGTCATAATATAAAATATAAATAATTTATATGGAAAGACACACTCAACACAATAAAGAAGCAAAATAAAGAGGCTGAAAAAGTGCTCAGGATAAATAGGTTTATGAACATGATACAATCATGTAAAAATATGTTATTAATCCTTAATCCAATAATCTTGATCAACATCTTTGCAATGGTTCTTCCTCAGATTAGCGGGTGGTCTAATAACCGCAGGCGAACATTTTTGGTCCGACCAATTATTTTTATAGACCCCATACAGGCTAACAAGCTTACATATTTATTACGAAACAAACACAATAAATCTACATTGAAACCTTAATAATACAGTGAATGATTTTGTTTTATTACTAAAAAGCGTTGAAAGATGTTTTTATGAATATTTTGAAATAGTCAAGGAGTCAGTGAGTACTTTTGTAACAAAACTAAGAAAATAAATGTACATTAAAAACAATAAAACAGTTAATGATTTTGTTTCATTGGATATAATTATGAATAGAACGTTATATCAAGTTACTAATAAAAAAATATAAACTGTACAGGCCGGGACCCCTAAATTCCGAAGCACGGAAGCGCTTAGATCTAAATGCCACTAAACGGGTGACCGTTCATCAAAGTAGTGATCGGGCCGATTTTTGCTTAAAAATACCGACGACAAACTTACCACCTAAACAATTTAAAAACAAGTTATTTAAACGGTTAACTGAGAATTGTTTTTATTCAATGAAATAATTTTTTGACAAGAAAGTTAGTAATTAGTAATGTACACTAATATAAGATGAATTCTTGACATTCTTTGGTATTTTGACATTACATATTATTATTAGGTATTATTGTTTTTATTTTTATTATTTTATTTATTTTTTGACATATATTGTGACTTTGATTAATCATAGTTTCTATGTGAGTATTTGTATAACAAGGTTGTGTATTAATTTTATGTTAAATTGATAATTCTTAATAAATTGTGTTTTGCTTAAATATAATGATGTTAAAGAAAAAACTATGTAATAATTTAAATATTTGCATGCTAGAAATAGTAATGTGCCGATCTAATTTTAATTATGACGAACCTGTAACCACATTATTCGCAAATAAATATGATTTGATTGATTGATTGATTGATTTGATTGATTGATTGACGAAAAATATTTATAAGAATACCGACGTTAACCACGACATGAGTGCTTTTTCTTATGTTTGGTAAAAAATACCTGATTTTCTGTGTAAATGAATCTATGTAGTTAAAACACATAATTGGCTTCTTGACTACAAACGATGTAATAAATTTTAGGTTGTATTATAATAATGATTAGTCGATTAAAGTGAGTTTCATGGAATTTGATTGCTTTGTATTTTGTTATGAGGTAAAGGGTCAAAATGAAATGTTCCGTTTAGAAACTCGTAAAAAAATAATTGGTGAACCTATGTAACTTTATATAGATTTGTTTATTTTGTTAAATAAAACTAAATAAACTTCATAATTTTTTTAAATGTATTTGAAAATGGAACAAGTGATTACCATTACCATGTGGCGCAGTGGTCCGCCTGGGACGCAGAAGGTTGCGGGCTCGATTCCCGCCGTGGGACAAATGTTTGCATGTTCTGCAGATATTTGTCTCAGACTCGAGAGGGTCTGGGTATTTTCTATGTATGATATGTATGTATTTACAATATATATAATCAATATATATATGTATGTAATATATCAATCATGATGCTTTGTGATAGTCCAGCATTATTTATTTATTTATTTATCTCTCTAAGGAACTCAGACGGACGATACCAACTTTACTAAAACCACCTTTAGCTAAAATAGAAGAAATGGTATCAGTTTTAGAACTATTTTATGAATGTTATTGATCAATTTAAATAATTCACGATTTTTTTTTAAAAGGAGTATAAATACATACGACAGCCTCTGTGGCGCAGTGGGCGAAGGTCCGCCTGAGACGCAGAAGGTTGCGGGTTCGATTCCCGCTGCGGGACAAATGTTTGCATGTTCTGTAGATATTTGTCTCGTATCTGGGTGTTTTCTATGTATAATACGAATGTATTTACAAAAAAAATATATATGTGTAGTATATCAATCATGTGGTTCCCATAATACAAGCTCTGCTTAGTTTGGGGCTACATGATGCTGTGTGATTAAGTCCCGCATTATTTATTTATTTTATTTATTTATAAATTTATTTTAATGCATTATTATTAATTTCAGCGCAAAAAAAATTTCTGTAAGTACCTAGATTAGATACTGGCACTTGTAATTTTATATAAGGTTCTTACTAATATAATAAAAGAGACCTTATATTATTAGTAAGGAAAAATACATTTCAAGACATGTATAAATTTAAATTTTAAAATTCATCGATAGCTATTCATTTCGAACTAGTGGCGCCATCTCTGTAAATACTGTTGCACCGCGTGCACGTACAAAACACCTGCACAAGTAGCTGCACAACGTCTTCAACGTAGAGTTACGAATGCAAACTTCATAGTGAATGTGGCATTGAAAAAAAAAACAAAAGCAAAACCTTCTTTAAGCAAAATCATTTATACCTTCATAAAACGAAAAAAAGACGTGTGGCACTCGGGGACTGCCGCGGTAAAGCTATTGCATAGCATTTTGTATCAACTTATGCAATTATAATTATTTATTTATTTTATTTATGCAGTATTTCTTTTTCTTTGATATTAATTCAAGTTACACTTTTTGAGCGCGGTGACCGATAAGAAAACATTTTTTTTTCATTTATTAAATAAACTAGCTTCGTAGAGTCGTACAATACGTCTAGTTGCATGCACATAAACACCGTGTCGAAGCCTGCCGAAAAGAAACGACGTTAGACAATGCACGGCCTTCAAGCCACACCTCCGTGCCCGTCGGAGTGGGGAGCGTGAGGTTTTTTTTCGTTACGGAATTTCTGGATTCGGTCCCCGCGCTCAAGGCCCTCGATAGAAGCTATGCAATAGCTTAATAATAACCTCTATCTTCGGACCTTACCGGCTAGCCAGCATTACCGGCCTCTGGTGCACCCTGCTGTATAACAAACGGGGTCTGGCAGCTGGCTGAATGCGGCATAGCATCGGCACAACTCAGTATAGTCGGCGATGCGAGATGCTATGCCCTGGAGGTCTACCATTCACCGAAGTACGAAATTTCGTGTTTCGTTTCGTGCGATTGGTCGTATTTCATACTGTCAATTGCAATATTACGGTCGTATGTTTTGTGGAATAGAGTAGGATGCACAATGTTTGGAATGTTACATTACAAACTTCGTGCTGGAATATCAGTTTTCGTTTGATTATGGGTACCAATCGCAAGAAACGAAACACGTAATTTCGTACTTCGGTAAATTGGAGTAGACCCCCTGCGCTCCCCAAACCGCGTGCGCAGCGTGGGAAGTATGGGCATATCCCCCTTTATTAGGAGAGAGCTATGTCCAGCTTTGGAATAATATATGCTGGTGTAGTATGGTGGTGATGATGATGACAAAGATATTATGTTTTCGTCTTAAAATGATTATTAAATATCATAATAAAACTACAACAACAGCCTATTCAGCCCCTGCTGGACATAGGCCTCCCCTATAAGAAGGGGGATATGCCCATAATCGCCACGCTGGGCATGCGGGCTGGGGATCGCAGGGTACAGCTTCTCGCACCGCCGACGCTGCTGCCCGTCGGCGGCCAGGGGATTTAGCTGTGCCGGTGTTAGGCTGCGCTATGCCGCAATCAGCCGATCGCAAGAGCCCCGTTTGTTAGCAGGGTGTACCACGTGCAGGTGAGGTTGGCTTGGGTTCCGGAGATGGGGGTTGGAACCCCTTACACCCCTAATAATAATAAAACTAACCAACCTAAAAAAAGGCCAATCTAACGTCAGTATCTAAACCCGGAGTAACCCACTGATGGGTAGGTATAGACCGAATGGTGGCCGAGGGTAGGCTAAAGAAGCGTCGGAAGTCCAGGAGCGAGATGAGTCGACGACATAGTAAGCGTCGCCGCGCCGGGCGAGCGTGGATACGACTAGCACAAGACCGTGGTGGATGGCACAAACTCCGCTAAGCAATGGATAAAGTTGGGCTGTGGATGATGATGATGATGATGGGTAGGTATAGGCTTTCCTTAGCTTTTGCCAATAATTGTTTTATCTGCTCCTGTAACTAGCTGTTAGTTTTGACAATCAAAAATAAAGGAGAATGCCGATAACCCGTACCAATTGCGTCAAAACCAAACGTATCCCATAAAACTGAATTTATTTTATAAATAACATTACCATTTTTTTAGTCTTACATACCGATTGATTAATAATCACGTAAAAAATAAACAAACTCTAAAACTAATATCAAATAAAAACAATTTGTTTACGTTTAACTTAAAAAAGACTTAGTATTCCATGAATAACAGTATAATATCTTTCAAAAAAATAGGTTTCGTTTTGACGCAATCACTTTAGCATTGGTACCGAGCGCCATACATCAGACGGCATTGTCCTTTACTGTGCTTAAAACAAACACATACGCATAGAGAAACTATAATAAACAAATATAATATAATATATAGAAAACCACCGCGAGCTCGAAACGGTGAAGGAAAACATTGTGAGGAAACCGGCATGCCCTCGAACTAAAAAGTTCGAAAGGTATGAGCTAGGTTAGTGTTCCAATAAAAAGCGGCGATGGGCTTGCAACCTGTCACGTGGAATACTAGCTGCTTACAAAAAGTGGGCATGTATCGAACGTAATGTTTGGACTTGCCTCTAACTACCCCCGTTAAGGTATCCTCAATATATTTGCGTACTGAGCAATATCTGAAGATATCCTTAATGGGGAAAAAGTCGTGAAGATGTTTTTTTGTTTTTATCTAGAACAATGAGAATTTCACATCGCAGAAATAATAAAATTCTAACTAGCCCACCCGGACCAATACGAAATTAAAAAGCATAATATTTCACAGGGTGGAACTGCACATTATTATCATCAGAAACACTCCAAGTACGTGAGAAGTGAGCGAAGTTTGGATTAAATTAACTTAAATAGCACCGAAGTGACCCAAAGAATAATTTAACCGTGGCTCTCCGCTGCTAATGAAGAGTAGTGCCCTCCAGACGCCTGTTTGCTTTGAACTTACCCCATTAAGATATTACAACCTTGGGCCGCTGTTGTTGGAATGCTAAGACGCTGAATGGGAATGGAGAAGTTAAGATAAAACAGTATACTTGTCTTTATGTCTTGGTTCAGTTAGACATATACCTGCCTTTTTAGGGAAAGCAACACAGTAACAGACTTTAACCTCACACCTTATTAAACAGGGAAAAAAACTGGTACGGTTTAATACGGTAACACACGCTTGTGTGTCATATTAACCCAAGACTTAGCACGGTGACTGTGGACCTCGAATATGATGCTACGCGCTTTGCCAGAAGAGCTGAACCAGCGCGTAGAGCGCTGTTGTATTTTCAACACTCAAAGCGTTATAGGTACAATACATACATTACATTAGTATACCTAAAATAAAATCCAACCACGATTATATTTATTATTATTATTGATATCACAATCAATTTCAATCAAAACACTGTCTAAGATTTGCAAATTAATTTTTATAGTAATTAATAGCAACAAAACGCAAATACTGACAACAAATATATTGAATACAAATATTTCACTGATAAATGCTTAAAAACATAGATTTGATTCCAATAAATTGTTGAATCAGAGATTTACCTCACCAAACAATCGTAAATTCTATACGCTATCTATGTTTTAGAATGTTGCCGTATAATAAATCAATCGCTTTATCTCAAAGATAGAAAATAATTAGAAGTCGCTTAATTATTCAGCTTTTTGTATTATTCAGATAAAGCTTCAATTTCGTTGGGATTTATAGGCCGTTTCTGTGATAAAACCAGTTTGTAGTTTAATCAAAAATGTCATTCGGCAAAACATAGGAAATTATTATTGAGCTTCTATTTCCTGTCAATAAAAACCTTTTTGTGCTAGTACCTACATGAACATTATACACTGGAAAGGAATCATATTAACACAAATATTTTTTCTTCTCATATTTTTAAACGTATAAAATAATTAACTAACTAACTGCGGGTAATACATCAAAGCAGAGCCCAAGCCGCTAGGCCTAGAGACTTGAAACTTTGCACGTATATATACCTTGTAAAGTGTAAGCATCCACTAAAAAAGGATTTTTGGAAATTCCACCCCTAAGCTGGTAAAATAAGGGATACATTTTCGTTTGAAAGTCCGTCAATTTCAAAGCGTCAAATAAAAAAAGTACCAAAAACTAACAAAAACATTTTTGGAAATCGCAAAAATTACATAGTAGACGGTAGAGTCCAGCCTTTTAACATTCAAAGTCAAGTCTAACAGGAACGTAAAATGTTGTCGTAATGAGAAAATAATTATAAACTCAAGACTTTAATCTTACCTCCTGAATATTTCCCACTTTACAACTTAATTTGCGATCTCATTAACAAACCTAAAGGCTAACTTCAGATAAACATCTTCAGAATACGAAATACTTACCCTAAATAGTCAACTTACACCAAAAGGGTCAACTCCGCTTCCTCTTAAAATAAGAGGAGAATTAGGCTGAAGAGTCTTGGACCTCTTGATCTTCAAATCAGTGTTACGTTACAAAGGGATTCAGTGCAGTGATCTGATATGTTTGAGGGCTTAGGGTCCACATTCCTTACATCTTGAAGGCACTTGTGTTTGAAACCTTTGTGTTGAATCATGCCTGAGAGTTGAAATCATTCTTAGGTGCCATGTTAATCGTGATAATAAATAAAATAATACAAAAAAGTTGACAATAGCATGCATAGAGGTGATAGAAAATTTTGTATGGAATTACTAAGCTAAGCTTACGGAACCAAATAATTCGATTCCTTAGTATTTCAATAAATGAGGTGATAGGCTTTCAATTATACCAATGTCACATATTTCTTCACATATTTCTCTAAATTACGATGATAGACTCAAATCTATCACGCCCATCAATGTTTTCAATCATCTTTGCACTATGCAGTGATGGACTTCCAAATTCGATGATACACTCAAATCTATCACCGCCACCAATGTTTCTAATCATAATTACCCTAAAAGCCGGTCATAGGTTTTCAATCTAAGAATCTTGAAGGTATTGAACATTGATTCATGCCTCAAGTTGATTGGGGCGCAGGGTGTTTCATCGTAGGGCATGTTACAAATATCCATGACCTACGAACCTATACTTTGTTATAGGTAATGGTTACCGCTTAACATCATTTAGGCCACGTGCTAGTTCCATCACTAGGTATCATACAAAAAAAAACCTCTGTCATCTCAACTTTCCTTAGCTATCCTAATCAGCTGCATGGCCCTTTTGACTGTAACTTAAAATACGTTTCCAACACATTAGCTAATCATTACGCTTGACACCATTTGATCTGAAAATTAGTTGGCAGGCTTTTGTTGAGAGGTCATCGGTATACCGACGCACGTCCAAACGTGTCACGAAATGACGTACTGCATAAATTAACGCGATTACCCACCGTGATTGGCGGCTAATGGCAGAGCTGTTTGAACTGTCCCCTGCCTGGACATTTCAGTCTAAGGGACAAGTTGTAACTCTGCATCACACTGATGGAAATTGAAAAGAGTACGCAAATTGTCTAGCCTTTGACATTGGAGCAGATGTGAGATAACATGCTGATAAAGCAAATTAACTTGTAAATGTAAATAATTAAAAAGAATATCGAATTTTAATCGACGACACGAACGAATGTTATTGTAGAACAATCTGCTAAACGATGCTGGTAGAACCTGTTTGCGCAAGCTGAGGGCAGGGTGCAATGGCGCTCTTTCTGAGAGGCCTATGTCCAGCAATAGACTGCTATAGGCTGATGATGATGTTGATGAATTGACGATATTCCGTATAAAGAAAGACACATACATTAGCTATGTTCTTGGTCACGATAACTTGTTTTGCTTACTGTAACCTGCCTGATGTTAGGAATCATTCACTGTCTTCTGTTCTATGTTGACCTGCCTGGACATTTGCTTTTGTAATTAAAAGTACATAGTTGGATGTGGGTGGGGGTTGCGTGGAAAACCGTGATTAACCTAATGAATTAGGAGTGGAGGCTTCGCCGAGGATCCTTGATTTATTTTTCACAAAGCGCAGATCAATATAGCTATAAATAAGTACAAACCTGTGAAATTACTGTCGATCAATTTACATAAACTATAATGATAATGATTTATTTATTTATTTTATTTCGTTTATTTAATAGGAACGCCAACAGCATAAATATAAATACATCGTAAAGTTACACTGACAAAGTTTTCATTCTGATTTAGAAACCAATTACAGGCGGACACAGCTAATGATATTCTAATATTATCTCACCTTGTATTAGGGAAAATTTGTAAGGATGTAAACATGTTTGTTGCCCATTCATATAAAAATTACTGAATGGATTGAGCTGTTGTTCTAGATTTTTATCTGGGGAACATGGGTTACGCCATGGGCTTCGCTCCCAAGTTATACTTAAGTTGCTTAAATGATTTTGAGACTTACAAATAATATTTTCTACGCTGACCCTTTATTTTAAAATAATAAACAAACGAAAGAAAATGGCTATAATAAAGCTTTACGAGCTAAATCTCAAGTTACAAAATTCAATTTCTGCAACAGTTGCCCGTCACGGTCTTGCAAATGTTTATAGTTAACGCGTTTAAAATAACAAAGTTTAATGTTTATACTGTGAGGAGAATTCACTATAATTATTTTGAAATGCCTTACATTTCAACCTTGCGGTGCCATTTGAAAATAATGGTAGCATAATATTGTGCTACAAGTTTCTAAGAATGTTTTATCATGCCAATATTTTCCAGAAACTTCAATGTAGACAGTAAGTTGCAAGGTAATGTACCAGTTCTAGGGTGGGTGTACGGGGTTCCAACCCCCCTCTTCGGAACCCAAGCCAACCTCACCTGCAAATGGTGCACCCTGCTAAACAACGAATGAGGCTCTGGCGGCCGGCTGATTGCGGCATAGCACAGCCTACATCGGCACAGCTAAATCCCCTGGCCACTGACGGGCAGCAGCGTCGGTGGTGTGAGAAGCGATCCCCAACCCGCATGCCCAGCGTGGGGATTACGGGCATATCCCTCTTTATTAGGGGAGGCCTATGTCCAGCAGTGGACTGATATAGGCTGGTGTGTGTGTGTGTGTACCAGTTCTTGAGTGGAGACCGCGGCGCTTCAAACATAGTGTAGGACGCTTTCTGGTCAGGTGGAATGAAGATCTACGAAAGGCTGCTAGTAGAAGCCAGATGTGTCTAGCTGAGGACAGGACGCAATGACACTCATTATGGGAAGCCTATATCGAGCAATAGACTGCTACTGGCTGATGATGATAAAAAAGGTACAAATTATAAAAAAAATAATGTCTAAATAGTAAGTACTAAGATTTGAGGTCTAAAATTGCTACTGCTTCCATTCATCATAAATCTCCGAGCCGCAGAAAAGCTAAAATCTAATAACGAAGTGTTTAAAATTTACATATCTCTTAGTAACCAATTAATACTTAGGTTTCAAAGAAGCTCACGACGACAAACACAGAGATGACTCGAAGGAAACTGAGTCAAGGACTGATTAATTGTGTACGGACGGGCAATGTATTGGAAGATCAAATGGTGGTAGGCAGAGAGGTGAGAATGAAAAAGATAGGGTTTTTGCACACAGTAAAATATCAATTTTTCTCTTGAAAGAAGTTATCCTAATAATATTATAAATTTATCTATATTTCAAAGATTTTATTGATTTTTCGGGTCGGTAATTTTGCCAGAACATGTACTAATAAGTTAGTAAAGGTTGCTGACGAAATTTACAAAAGTTAAATTAAATTTAGGTTTATATAGTATCCTAGAAAAGTATTAACTGCCGAATATAAGGTATACATAGCAGTAAATACCAATCTTGATTAGTACTTACCATAAGGCTAGAATTTCATAGAGATGAAGTTTAATTGAAAAATTATAGATGAATATTGCTGGAAAGTGGATCATTTTCTCAATTTTAATTCAATGAAATATACAATGGGTGCCACACGTAACATCGTATATGATTGATTTATTTCTGTAAACAACACTCATCGGTGGGGAAGAAACAATACATTGATTGTGAAGATCAAGAAACAATGGGGCCACGAAAATACACGTTATAAACCTCTGTAAAACCCAGTGCATGTGAAAGATTCCTTGGTAAGCACATATCCTGTTCCGAAGTGACTCCCCACAAACTTATCATGTTCTAAATAAATACAAACACGGCTAACGAAGTGCTGAAGGAAAGTTAAAAGCGTCTGGTAGAGAAGGAGTAAGGCCTTACTACTGGTTTAAGTCGAAGCGTGGCAACTTTGGTGACAAATAATGTGAGTTTAAAATGAATATCGCATGCTATTAATCCTTCAAAAATAAATAAAACATTAACTTGAGAGTTTATAAAGAAGTAAATAAAATATTTTACCATTCAGAGAAATTTTACAAAATGTATATGTTAGGAAGGTAAGGGGTCCCAACTTACATTTTCGGAACCCAAGCTTCACCTGCCAGTGCCCTGCTAGCTAACAACGGCTTTCTGATTGTCCAGCAGTGAACCGATAAAGGCTGGTGTTGATGTTGTGTTCTTTGTGTTTAAGAATAATTCAGGTAATAATGAGTTAAAATTTAAAGAAACTTGTAAACCGGTGACAAAAAGTTTTATTAAATCTTTAAAAATTTAAAAGATTAAAAAAGTGAAAGGTCACAGAGTATTTTTATTAAAATCTTATTAATCTTACATAATACTTTTATACTTCCAAATCATACTTTTAAGGCGAAATGGCGCTCATTTGGGGAGGCCTATGTCCAGCAGTGGACTGCTAAAGGCTAATGATGATGATGATGATAAAAGGACTTACTCTCGAAAACTGGAAGTATGGGAACAGAATTTATTAATGTTAACGAAGCGCTCACCACTCCATTAAATCATATCTGACCGAGCGGCTAAAAATGTTAGTCGTTGCGACAAATAGCTATTTTGGGATTCAGTTTCATTTTTAAAACTTAAAAATGAAACTCACTAATTTAGCTTGGAATTTGGTTTGAAGTTCTTTTTAATCGTAATGTTCTTCTTCATACATAAATGATTTAAAAAAATCTGAATAAGCATCTATTTATCAAATTTACTGTAACGCGTAAAAAGTAAAAGCTTATTTATTTATGTTAATATCGTCATTATCATCACAATCTTCTCCTGATTTAATCACTTTTATTGGCGTCGATAATCAACCTTTTATTTGTAGATATGTTTTGTTTGTTATATTAGTTGCGTAAATCATATTTTTTTATGTTGAAGGCTTGCATTTGACTACACCTCGCCAGATGGTTAACGAAGATGCAGTCTACATTTTTATTTTGCTCTCCATTTTATGAAGTTAATATAGACTTTTTAGAGTTCTTAAGTTTACTTTAGAACTTTATTAACTTTATGAACTGAATAAGCTAATGGTGCTTTTGTCAAAAACCCAATTTAATAATAGATCTTGATATATTCAAAGACATCTTTATTTTTATTCCATGGGCTTCCGACGAAATGTTAACGGTAATTCCATTAAAATTTCTAACTGAGGTTTTGATTTAAAGCGTCATTTGTATTATGACATCACATCTTGTTTAAATCACACGCTTAATCATTTAAAATTACATGAAGTGCTTTGTTTTCAGTTCATTAACCTCAACCACGAAGTAGGTATACCTAATTGAATCCAGCTTGAGTTTCATGTTTAACAAGAATGACAAGACCAACAAGAGTTGACTTTGCATGCTGATTGTTCGGGAATCTTAGGTTAAATGATTTGACCTTTTCACGCACTCTTTTTTGAGTTCCATATCACAAAAACTTATAGGATCCCTTCGTTGTCTTTCTATCTGTCTGTCTGTCAAAACCCGACCCTATTGTTTAAATACTCAAGTCTCCAATCTGTTGAAACTGTGAAAAATCAAATTCTAAGTCAACGTAATCAACGCAAGACGACCATTTCTGCTGCATATTTTTATACTCGCAAGGAAATAAAACATTGAGGGTTGTTGTCTCGTTGACCTAGTATTAAAAAAAAAGTGAGAAGCAATGTCACAGCACATTCAAGTAAAGGAAAAATCAGAAAACCATAAAATTGTAGTTGCAACACAAAAAAATATCATGCCTACAATTTATATTGAACCCTCGGTGTGCGAATCCGACTCGCACTTGGCCGGTTTTTTCCTTTCGACTTTGCTTCAGTAAGAACATAATTTAAAGTTTATCTCCCGATTTAGCTACCTACTTTGAATTCAATTTGTTTATGCTATTACTAGCGTAGCAATGACCTATATTTTAGATCTGTTCCAAAAACATTGAACACCAAGTGCACTTTGTAAATGCCAATCCTATCATCAACATTATATTCTGAAATATCTATAACAATAATTGTTATTCAGCCTTGGCATTAATCGGAGTAACATAACAAACAGTATTAAAAATTTCTCAATGATATTTATGTTACATGTTTAAGATCATCTTTTATAAACAATTTTGGTACTCGACGACTTAGATTCGCTATTATATTGCTCGTTAGTGCTTCAATTGATGGTTATTGAAAATGATAGTTGTCACGATTTCTTCTTTAGATGGTTCATTTAGCTTCATAATAGATGTCCATTATGTTGATTCAGTATCATGCGTTGTGTATGCATCAACTACTGAACTTTTGTTATGATTATTCATCCTTGTAACAGTTTGAAAATATTTATGTCTGATATCATTACAGCATCAATCACCGCCATTATTAATTTTAAGCTTATTTATAACAGTTGCATCATTTACTATCTTAACAAAATTTTGAAAGCTCTTCTTATCAGCGATGACAGATATAAAGATACCATCTCCTAGTTCCAGTTTACTGCTTAATTAATGTTTACTGTGGCATAAAAAAGTGTCGGCGTTTTGAAAAATCGAGATACGGCAAATCTGTGATGGTGTAATGCCCTAAACGGAACCGGTAATCGTAAACATAATCATACGAACTATAAATTTAATGGTCACATTTTTTAGAAATAAAACCAACTATAAAATTCTATGCAGTGTCTCACGCACGGGTTTTGATTCAATGAGCTAAATCGGTCACAATTGGAGTCATAGATTTGACGGCACCGTGAAGAATCGGTCAGAGAAGTTATGTTACAAAAGATTATGTTCATACCGATCCATTTTGAGTTCATGACTTTGAGCTTGTGTAATATAATATTACTTGTGGGTCAAAGGCCTTCTAAACATTCTTGGATTTTCAAATATGTTTCTGTTACGAATTAGGTGCATTTTTGTAAGAGGCTAGATGCCTAAAAATTTCTATTAAGTGCGTCAGTTACATCAAAAAGTTACAGTTACAAAAAATATTGGATAGGCATTTTTTTTCTTTTGTCAATCAAACTAAAAATTACAAAGATAGGGCGCCTGTGCACTGCAAGGAATTTTACTGCCCGGCAATCCGATTTTTTCCGTGCCAATATGGCAGACCATTTCACGTTTATATAGTAGCTTGTGCACTACCCGTAATTTTACCGTCCGATATTTTACTTTTCTCCATACAGGACCGTCTTTTTCCGGTCCGAGATGACAGCAATGAAAAACGTGCCATAAACACTCCTTCCGTAAAGATCATGAGCGGGCTGGACGAAGGGTGCGCGTGTAGTGTCAGTGTCTCCAACTACACCGTAATTAGGGTAGATTTACCGTAATTCTTAATAATGTACCACCTACCGTAGCTATGTTACTATGGTACCTTATGCAATCGTAATTTCGCCTCTCCCAAAAAAGTTCATTATTTTTATGCATGACAACACAAAATATACATATCTGATATGTTTTTACAAATTATTTATATTTTATATCATATTTATGTTTATTATTTTATATTTGTGACAACCCACAACCGTAGGGTGTGGCGCAGGAGTACTGGGAGGGCTGACCAATAAACATGTTATAAAGCCAGGAGAATTTATTAATTTATTCACGGATTTTTTTATCTTCGTTACATTTTGTATTTTAAGAAGAAGAAATTCAATTCACCTACTACAAAAACTACTGTACCCTGCTAACTAACAAACGAGGCTCTGGCGATCGGCTGATTGTAGCTTAGCACAGCTTATAACATCGGCACAGCTAAATTCCCTGACCGCTGACGGGCAGCAGCGTTAGCAGCGTAAAATAAGACTTTACTTTCATCAGTTATAAGTTTTTTTAGACCTTGTGATCGGATCTTTTTCTGCTTGACTGCCGGCAACACTGTCCGGACAGTAAAATTTCTTTTAGTGCATAAGCGCACATATTGTTTTGAAGTTTCGAGTAACATCACGGGTAAGCGGGTAAGTACACTTTTTACATGCAAGTGAGCCTCCACTCCCAAACTTTGACACCCTTTATCTTTGTCAATTTCTATTGATTTTGTAAATATAAAAAACACTTTGCATATATTTTTCGATAATCTAACTGATGGACTAATTATTAGAATTGTTATTTATTTACCCTGGCATCATCCCTCTAGGAAATCGTTTTATTTTATTTGCTTTGGAAAACTCTTGTTTTATCTAAAAAAAGATTACATAGGTGCACTACAATATAAGAGTCTTTATTGACATTCCTGCCAGAAAACTCCGTATTTATTAATACGGAGTTTTCTCATAAATTGGGAGATCAAACCAATTCGACCCAGATTTAAATAATATTTTCTGTTGCCACTAACAAAATAGTCCAATGAAAAACTGTATTTTAAAGCAGTTAGTCAAAGGCGCAGACCGGCGCGTGGCCCGAGCTCGTCTCGTTTGGTGGTAACCACAAAATTATGCGCTTGAGCGCCTTGTAATGAGACACGGGTGGCTATGCTGGATTAGAAGATAGGATATATCCTATAAAACTTATAAGTTATAAGACACCAAATATTGAACTAATGAAAGTGAAGGACACCAGGTACAAACATAAACATATTTTCACAACAACTATTCTATTTTTCTTTTGGACTGCAACATCTCAAAATTTAGGCTTAGGTTTTATGATATTACGAAGAAAGAAAGAATTCGTTTATTCGACCAGCAATGCATAGGTACAAAATAAGTTAGTAGGTACAGAGTTGGTTGGATATGCAAATAATAAAATAAGCAAACACACATTAAAGTAAAAACACTAAAAAATATGAACACGTAATATTATTGCATTGCGTGGGGTCGAATGTGCTGCATGCACCATACCTAGGCAGGAATGGCACAGCGCTGGTTTTCAAACGCGGCCGAAGTGTAATGACACGAACATCGGAATAAAAAATAAAAAAAAACAATTTGGTTTGAAGTATGTAGGTACTAAGTAATGATAATTCCATGCAAAAAATAAATATAATAGGTAGGTTATGTAACCAACAAAAATATTAAAAATAAACTACTTGAACTAATTTATCTAAAATATGTTAAAAATCATATAATTTTTATAGGGTTCAAATAAGTAGTTACATACAGATATTAATAAAGTTCCTTCCATCCTTCTTTTTCATACACTTCTTCAACCCTGGTCTTATTAAAGTAAAAAATTAAATATCTTAAAATGTCACAATTTTTTTGACATAATATATTAAAATATACTCCAAGGATTATTTTTTGAAAAAGAGGTTTAAACCTTTTTTATAATGACCATTACTGCTATAAAAAATATAGACAAAGTGACAACTCGACTGAAAAATTTTCGACCGATTTGGCCAAAATAACACTTTAATTTTAATTTATGGATCTTAATGCCACTAGAAAAAGTATCAGGCTATGTTTAATTATCTTCAAATGTTCCCGTTTGGTGTTTCGATAACAGAGTACCTACTTGATAATTTATTATGTTAACCATTATATTTATTATACTTAATACCGCTGCGGGACAAATGTTTGTATGTTCTGTAGATATTTGTCTCGGGTTAAAAAATTATATGTGTAGTATATCAATCATGTGGTTCCCATAATACAAGCTCTGCTTAGTTTGGGGCTACATGATGCTCGGTGATTACGTCCCGCCTTATTTGTTATTTATTTATTTATTTATTATAATATTATTTAATTCCTAATATTAAAATGATTTACTTTTTTGAGACTTTTTTACAAAAACAGTTATTGGTAATAGAAAAAAATCCCACAAAATTATACAAACATGGTTTACCTACAAAATGGGTGCAGAGAAACGGTGGAGATCAAAAACATGACCGCAAATGAGTTTCGGAATCAACTGAGAAGGGTAAACCTTTCTTTGTACAGTGATTATCGCAAATTGTGTAACGGATGCTGCGATCTCGTTTCTGCGCAAATATCATTATAATTGAGATAAACTTCAGTTACGCTTGTGAACTTGTTGAAAAATAAAAGGTAAAGCAATGTGGACTGTTGGCTGTTGATGATGGGTAGCCAATAGCCATATTAAAGCTGTGGGAAAAGTCTTAACAACCATAACAAAATATAATAGACGGGCAGGATCGATATTTGGTTTCAATCCTCGTTTTGTCACGTCTAAAATAATATTTTTGGAATACCTATAATTTTTTACAAAGTTTTCCAGTATGTAATACGTTTTTTGTTTGATTTCGTAAGTGTCCTGGATGGTTTTACACGCGTAGCAAAGAATTTGTCAAAACAATATCATAACACGCGCAAGAGGCTATAATATTAGATTTCAAATTCGCACAACAAAAACACTCCACTGATTTCGGACCCCTACCGTTAAAAGGGCGACACAAGTGTTGAATCGGGAAATATGTGAGAGAAGTGAAATTCTGAGAGTGTAATGCCGCGGTCACGAAGACAGCGGCGGCGGCGCGGGGAGCGGCGCGCCAACGCAAATCCATGCATTGAAACCCGCCATTCCCATCGCCTTGCCGCCGCCGCCGCCGCCGCCTCGCCGCCCCGCTCCCGCTGACTTCGTGATCGCGGCCTAAGACTCATCGGGGGGCTATGTCACATGATCTGAACGGCTACTGTTTTCGCAGATCCATCAGACTGGTCATTCGAGCGGCGTGGCGATCGGGTTTCGTTAGATTAACACGATCGGAAAGCTGGTGTGACACAACAATGTTGTGATATTTTTTTACGTAGTTACTTCTTTACCTTCCTTATACAGAAGTTATACAGGGTGGTGCGGTAATGGCGTCATTAAATGAACACACACGGATAGTGCTACTTGTCAGTAATCATATTTTTTTTATCATAAAACTAAAGTCCATTTATAAAAAAAATAAACAAACTAAATCACAAATAAGTTAAGAAAATTTGAATCATGCTATGTAAAGCCTACTTACTATTGCCAACGTCGCGTGTATGGTACCCAGCATGATTCAAATTATCTTACCCTATTTGTGATTGGGTTTGTTTGAAAAAATAAAGTTTTGAAAAATGTACTTTAGTTTTAGGATTAAATTTTTTATGATTGATGACAAGTAGCACTACCCGTGTGTTCATTTAATGTCGTCATTACAGCACCACCCTGAGTAGATAGATATAAGCATATTTTATTGCACCCCATATAAATTATTACGAATTAATGAAAAAGTCCTTAAAATTAGTGGTACAATGGGCAGCTTTATCGCTTAAATCGACCACTTCCAGACGAATAGCAGCAGGGTTTCATTAACTAAGTAGGTAGAACATTCTAATATGAGAATAATAACTTGTTTCAGAGGCAGTCTCGACTTTACCATTTGCAATCACCGGCTCAAAAAGCCTCGTGACCGCAGGCTCTATTTACCCCCATTTCCTCTAGTTAATGACGTCATAAAAAATTAAACCAACCGCTTAGATCCCCTGACTAGAAAAACTGCGTTCCTCGGTGCATTGACGTGGAAAATTACCACGTCTGAATATTTTATTTGAAAAGACATTTTCTTCATTATGTTCCGGGATTGTTTAAAAAAGCAACACTGAAAAGGAGGCTTTGAGGTTGAGGTTTTTAACTGGGAATGCGTTAATATGACTGCTTAATTTTCAAGCTTCAGTGACCTCTTTGTGCTTTGAATAATTGTTAGTTTTTTAGGAGCTAAGTTTGGGGGCTTTTGCAGTTTTTAATGTACAAAATTTGTTTTATAATTGCTTTGGTATATTCAGGTATTCCATTGACCCCTCATTTTTAGCAGTCTTGATGTAGATGGTTCGCTCTTGTTATGCTATTTATGTAGATATATGATGGTTAAACTATTTTGTTGGAAGAAAAAAAATCCACACACTGAGTACACAGAGATATTTGGTTTTCTCTATTTCTTCAAACTTTAATCTATCAAATATTTAAATATTCTGAAGCCGTTGCTAAATTCAAATTAGCTTAAAAAAATACGCTTAAATGCACAAAAAAGTATGTGAAATTATGTAACACTGGATGTAGCATAATTAGTATCTACCTAACATGAAATTGCCATATAGGTATATCGGTATCCTCGTAGACGTACAATACCAATCTAAAACTTTTAAAAATTGTAGGAGAAACAGGATTTTCGTTGTTTAAGGGAGACGCTAATCACAATTTACGGCATATTGAAAAGTTCAAGGAACAGGCGAGCTGTAAGCTTCCAAAATATATCTAATTTTAGACATAAATTAAATTAAAATGAGCGATAAGTCGATTTTTATGGTTCCGTACGACAGAGAGTGAATTAGATTCTGATAAGCTCCTGTTTCCTAATAATGACTCACAAGAAGAAATCTAATTGGATTTATGAGACTTTATTAGGCAGATTAATATACCTACCGCTTATAAATTTAATTTAATTACATAGTTTCATACGTAGAATAATGTGTATAAGTAAATATTTTCTTACTAATGCTACTAATACAACAGACTTCAAATACATACCATATCTGAATACTTTTTTCAGTAAATACTCAGAACTAGAGTTGATTTCGGTTACCATCTATGGTCTTTATTATCAGTTCCATTTTACCAAATGGTGTTTTCCTAGAGCAAATGCACTACGCCTTATTAATCAATATAATTAAATTGCAATAGGTGTGCCTATAATAGTTGAAGAGTTCTCTAGATCTCTCCAGAATTCTATGGGAGTAATACCCTTTGTTTGAAAGTAATTTTCCAAATTAGTCCAGCAGTCTTTGAGTAATCAAGGATCATACATAAAGAAATATTTCGACAAATATTATGACCCTCCTCCCTTTTTTTTAAAGTGTGTTAAAAATTTTAATATACATACTTATTAAAAATAATTGGTTGACACCAAAACTATAACTTCATACCTACCATTGTATCAAATGACGCACTTGTCATTCTTAAAATTGCAAAGATATCGCGAAAAAGATTCATGAAATTATTTTAATGTAGTTGCTCTTTTTTATTTCCCTCCTCTTTGTAAGTACTAAATGATTTGTCAGTTCCAAAATTCCTCAATATCCGAAACATGATTGCATCTGACATGTGACAAAGTTCATAACGCACTGATTTTGGGCTCGAATGTAAAAGGGGTCCGAAATCATATTTCTTCCGGATGTTGCATTTGTCGTAATGCTACAGTGCATTGTCAAAGTTAGGGTCGACACTTACTACTAAATAATATCGTGTCAAATTGGAAATATTTTCGATCTTCATTCACAAGTAGTCGCAATAGAGTACAAATCCATTTGTTATTTTTCTATTTACTGTACATTGGCAGGCTAGTTTTTTTTTCATATTGTTTTGTAGTTATTATTTGAATTATATGTTACATAAATTCGTGTAATTTACGCACCACGCTCGCGTACGCATTTAGCCATAATTATTATATTAGTTTTAAGTTCTCTTATAAGTGAATTACTGTATTTTTTAAGAGAATAAAGTTCTTTCACCAGAAATCTCCATTTCTAATCGTGATGTACCAAATATTCATAGTTATGCTTGTTGTAGCAGCTATAGGAAGGTACTCTACAAAGCCTTAAAAGAAAACACCAAACTATGCCATTATTGACTTTTTCTGTCAACCATCCAAGTGTTAGGAAACAACATAGCCTAGTGAATCTGATAAAAACTTTATGACAAGAATATAGATGATAGAAGCTTGTTCTGGTACTCTAAAAAGTAAACTCAAAATTAAATATACGCCATTATTGACTTTCTTAGCCAACCATCTAAGTGTTAGGTACCTATTACATAGTTTATTGAATCTGATAAAAACTTTACGCCTCCTCCTTATATATTAGCGCTATTAGGGCGCTATTACGCCCTGTCCCCAGATCCCAACAAACAGACAATCAAAGACAATAATAATTATGAATTAATATTTCTTATTTATACAAGTCATTGTGATGCTATTATTTTTAACACAAAATAAAAATTTCATAAGTAAATCCATTACCTAGACAAATAAATAATGCTTTGTGAAAACAAATCTAGTTGGAAATTCTCCAATTCCCATAGGATTAGATAAATATTACGAGTAAATAATTCACTAAGTTAAAAATATTATATAATATTTAGATAAAGCTAATGCCAACGAACGTCATAACAGCAATTACGAGTTTATTAGAAATAGCCTAACTGAACCAAAGAGTAAGGGCAAAAGGGAAAATTGTATGGTTATGGTTACCCATCAAACCAATACCAGCTTATTGTAGACAAGTTTTAATAAATACAGTAAGGTACAGTTACAAAGACAGAACTCGGCTTGAAGTCAATTGTGATACCAGCAGCGACGGATTATTCAGTCCACTGATGGACACAGCCGAATATTCACAAGAATAAGCTAGACATATACCCTTAATCCTGGGCAGCCAGGTATGAGATTGCAGGGTACAGCTTCTCGCACCTTCGACGCTGCTGCCCGTTGGCGGTCAGGGGATTTAGCTGTGCCGTTGTTAGGCTAATAGCTGTGCTATGCCACAATCAGTCGACTTTGTTATATAGCAGTGTGCACCACAGGCAGGTGAGGTTGGCTTACGAAGATAGAGGTTGGAACCCGTTACACTTCTATGGTTACGCATATTCAGTAGAAAAGCTAATGAAGAGAAAACTAAATTGCCATTAAAATGCTTATAAGCTTCTAAACTTTAGTAGTAAACCCTGTCAATAACCATACAAACGCTACACTTCCCCCGCCTAGATAATTCGTTCCAGTCAAGCGTATCCAAAGACTGAAGCGCGTTGTCAAGTCCAGGCCACGCGCCTGAGCTCAATTTTGGATTACACACAAATAAAGTATTCCAAACCTTATCTCGTAGCAATAAAGTTACAGATAACCAAGCAATAGGCTATAGTTTTGGATTACCAAACGTGATACTTATAGATAATGAACTTTATCTCAAGCAAATAAGGATAAATGAAGATGGGACAGCAAACTAGTGCATAATTAGGATGCAAAGAAAGATTTATAGACTGATTTGCGTAGGGCTGTTTATGTTTGGATGATGTTTGGAGGGGAAGATAACTTTCTAATAAGACAAGATTGAGAATATAATACATTAAAATAAAATATCATACCTACCATATTAGATATACTATTAGTAGAAAACAAAATATAATATTGGGTAAACAAGCTAACTCTTTTAAAAATACTAGCTTCTATTCACGGTTACGCTCGGTTGGCACCTGGATAAAAAATATCCTATGTGTTTATTCGGGAGAAACTATTTATATTCTAAGTTTCATCCAAATCCCTTCAGCAGTTTTTGCATGAAGGAGTAACAAACATCCATTCATCAATTCATCCATCCTCACAAACTTTCACATTTATAATACTAGCTTCCGCCCGCGGCTTTCCTCAAGTGGTACCCGGATAAAAAGTAGCCTGTGTGTTAATCCAGATCATAAACTACGTATATTCCTAATCTCATCCATATTCATTTAGTAGTTTATGCGTGAAAACGTAACAAATATCCCTACATTCATACTCACAAAGTTTCGCAGTTCTTTAGTAGGATTAGTTGGATTTTAACGATAGGTACCAACCAATCGGTTATATAAGAAATAATATACAACAGCAAAATCCCAATAAGATGTTTAAAAGACTACCTTGATAAAGAATTCAGACAAATGGCTCGTTAATGTAAAGCGAGCGCAATTTATTTGCGCCAACAATAGCCAAATTAGGTAATCCGCAAAGTGGACCGGAAAAGGGTCCAATTAAAGGATCGCCTTTTGATTTCAGAGGATATTTATTTTTCGACCTCCGATGTCCGAGGGTCGTGGCATTCGAGACAAGACGAACGCACCATGCGTAGCGATTCGATTAGGGTGCAACTAGGGAGCGAACCGGCAATGCAAGGAAATAAGATTTATTTATTCCGACGTTCTTAACTCAATGCAATAAGGTCGAAATAAAGTTTAAAAATTGTTCCATAAATTCAGGGTACGTCATTTCATAATACAAAACATTCGCAAAATATAACGGTGACGAGAGCCCTCACAGGGCACCATTTCGGAAAAATGAAATTGCTGTAGGGCGTCGTTTGGCGTCTATTTTATGAGATTTTCTAAGAAAACTATTATTATACTTGTGACATTTTGGAAGTATTAGAAAATATAAACCGATCGTTGTTCTAAAAGCAAAAGTGTGTCGTTTTAACAAAGATTGCTGTTATACAGACTCCCCAGCTACTCGGAAAATAGAGTAAGAATAGAAGTAGGTTAATCGTTTGAAAGAAACAGGAAAAAATCTCACCAGAGTCTAGGTTTTTATTAAAATACTAAAGAAAGAAAATAACTGTCATTTTTAGAGACTTCTCTTCAACAGGCTTAAACTATTGTAAGAAAAATTCTCATATAAAATTGAAAGTTAATCCACCTGGAACGCAAGTTATCAAACAGAAAAATCTTTATTTTTATTATCATTGAACTACTTTTGTACTTCACGTCTATTATTACATCCAGAAAAGAGTTCATAAAGGTACGAGTACATCCCGCAGTCAAATCACAGATTAAACTTATCAACGGGTCAATCTTTAGTTTCTACCATTGAACACGAAAAAATGAATTTGTTTTCGAATTGAATAGTAATGAAATGAACATTTCCCCTAAAAATGGGGAGAGCAGAAAAAGGATGGGTGCTTATCTAGATGTAGAAACGTGGAGTATTGTGGATTGTAATGAGGGGTAGGGTAGTGAAAGGGATACGGATCGACCCGCCTCACTTCAAAATAATTGAAGTTAAATTTGTTCATTTAAATTAGGTACGCCCTAATGATACAAAGGGCATGCAAACATTTGAAATATTTTTCTTTGTTCGGATATAGTTCGAGATTTAAAAAAAAAGAAATATTGTGGGTAAGTCAGCTGGAATTTTGAATCTTCTAGAATTTCTAGGCAATGTCTAGGTGGCAATTGGATATCGATATCTTTCCGATTTCTTCGTTTTCGTTCACCATTTTTTCTGTAAAGTTCTTGTAACCATAATAATAATAAAGTTATTTCCTTCATTCTATGAGTAAGTGGCCAACTTACAGCTGGAGTTTTTAGGTTATCCGAAGACCTCCAACATGGCTTGGCGACTGAACTTTGCTTGACCAAGATGAGCCAAAAACATCAAAGTAAGCTGTGCCATGAGAGTTTCGTTATCCGTCTACACGTCCACTCCTTAGTTTGACGTATCCAGCTCGTACCAAGCACCTTTCGCAGATCTTCACTCCACCTCATATCTGGGGTGTAAGAGGTTCCAAACCCCATTTTGGAATCCAAGCCAGCCTCACCTGCACGTGGTGCATCCTACTGACTAACAAACGAGACAACGGTACTCTGGCGGCCGGCTGAAAGCACAGCTAAATCCCCTGGCCACCGACGTGTAGCAGCGTCGGTGGTGTGAGAAGTGGTGCCCTGCGATCCTCAATTCGCATTCCCATCGTGTTGATTATGGGCATATCCCCCTTTATTAGGGGAGGCCTATGTCCAGCAGTGGACTGATATAGGTGTGGTGATCTCCGGGACTCTAAATGTTCATTTATTACGCGATTAATAATGTGCTCATCTTGCGCAGAACTTGCTCATAATATGAACACTATATGCATACCCGTCTGTATACGAAGATATTGTTATTACCATGTCAATATTCCATGCTCGGTACAATCGAACGGCTCTAATTGCCCACAAAGCGTGTTAGCTCTGTCCCACTCGTCCCAATTGTCCGACGCATGTTCAATTTCAAATTAATAGGGACAGGATTAGGGTTTGAAGATGGGGTAAGCGCTTTGCTAATCACCACTTCGAACAGAATCATTTAAATTAGTTAATTTGAAGTTTTGGATTATCAAGTGCGTAACCACGGCTACTTGATTGAGGTGGGTGTACGTAAAAGGTTTTCCAAATAAATAATAGCAGTCAATTTTCTATACTGTAACACTATGAGAAACCGTTAAAATGGTATAAATCCCGGCACGGATTATAGGCCTGAGCTAAAACAGTGGGAACACTATGCAGAATAAGGAGATTAAACCATCCAAAGTTTTAAAAATATGTGTTCTGCACATTTAAGGTCATAAGGATTAATCCATGCCAATAGCTGGCTCTTTGACTCATTTATGAGATAAAATACTTTAGATTCAGGTGCCTGGCCGGGCAATAGAGAAAATATTTTTATTTATAGAACCTTTATTGTACCTTATACCATTACTTTGGTAGGTCTTTGCACAACATTGCATTAACCTTCAGACCGAAACTTTCTCATTGTTTCGCTGACGGCACTAAATCCCATAATTCACATTCCCACGAATGACAACTTAAGTGCACCCCAGAACGTTATTACAGTAGAAAGTACGAAGAAGTCACGTAGTGCCTCAGTTTGCATATACTTTCCATTGGGTTTCGTCGCATCTGCCGTGATACCTGATATGGACTATGCCATAGAAGAATCTGTAGGTATGGAGTAAAGAACTTTCACTTACAATATTTTGCACTAATATTTTATACTAATGTTTGTAGATCTCATAATTAAATTTTCCAAAGACTATGTATAGATAAATCATTTACGAACTGATTTTTTTTGTATTCTTCTTATGCACATTCTGGCTCAACTGTATAATATGCAAAAAAAAATATTTATTTTTCGTCTTACTAAAGTATCCAATCCAGTAACGAGTACAGTAGGTTATTAGATATTTTATTATGAATACTTAGATAATTATGAGTAATAAAAGCTAAAATTAAAAGCAATAGACATAAATAAAACCAGAATTATGTAGAAATTATAAACATGCTACAAAAATACAGGATTATAATTATAATTATTGTCGAATTGTCTAAGATCATATCAAATGTTGCAATAACGTGTTGGCTACCTTCTTAACTTCTAAATATGGTATAAAAATATACTATTTGAAATCCACCGATGTAAATTTCATATACCTGCGGATTAAACATCGAGTGACACAAGCAACACGGATTGTGTAAAAGTGTCACAGGGTCACAAGAATCTGACACAATTCAGCGAATTCACTGTACTATTTACCTAGCGACAATGCCAACCGTACCTATTGTTAGAGGATCTAAGGACTTCGCACACGTGTAGGCGTGTGACCAAAATCGCAAAAAAATAATCCGAAAAGCGCAACGCGTTGCATAATACCTACCTTCCAACATTCATTCATTCATCATTTTTACAATAGGAAGGTAAGGAAGATAAAGTGAAAGCGTTAGGACATTTTGACACAAAAATAATTCCCATGTCAATCAGTTATGGGAAAGTTGCTCAAAAATTGAAATAAAAAATATTCACACACTAATTGAGCTCAGTCTTTGTTCATTCTCTTGCACCAGCGAGTTGAAATGACAAAAAACACGCTCAAAATGTCTCATGACCGAGCGTTGACCGATTTACTACACCTAGTATCTACGATTATGAAGAGGCCATAATGCTAAGTCATCTGAATATGAAGCAAGACCAAACATTCCACAAAAACAACAACAACAATAGCCTATATCAGTCCTCTTCTGGACATAAGCCTCTCCTAATAAGAAGGGAGATATGCCCTTAATCACCACGCTGGACATGCGGGTTGGGGATTGCAGGGCGCAGCTTCTCGCAATACCACCATTCCTGCCCGTCCGCAGTCAGACAATTTAGCTGTACCGGTGTTAGACTGCGCTCTGCCGCAATCAGCCGGCCGCCAAAGCCCTGTTTGTTATTTGTTAACAGGGAGCACCACGAGCAGGTGAGGTTGGCTTGAGTTCCGAAGGTGGAGGTTGCAACCCCTTACACCCCTTTTGCATCAAGCATTTTAATATACTGATTGTTTATTCTTATTGCCAGTAAGACCTCTAGACGTTTAGGTAGACTTAAATAAATAAATTAATAAATAATGCTGAACACTATCACACAGCATCATGTAGCCCCAAACTAAGCAAGCTCTGTTATGGGAACCACATGATTGATATATTTTTTTAAATAATAATCATTAATTGTAAATTGTTTTGGGTATGTTTTACTGTCAATTTCTACGGGCTGTTGTTGATGAGAAGATGAGTTAATAAGGGGTGTAAGGGGTTCCAACCCCCATATCCAGAACCCAAGCCAACCTCACCTGCACGTGGTGTACCCTGCTAACTAAAAATCGGTTCTCTGGCGGCATAGCGCAGCCTAACACTGACATATCTAAATCCCAGCATCCTCATCATCACATGCTCAGCATAGAGATTATGGGCATATCCGCCTTCTTATAGGGGATGCCTATGTCCAGCAGTGGACTGAATAGGCTGGTGTTGTTTGTTGTGCAGTTGATGATAAAGATGCTTGATAGCACTATATAGAACTTTACATAGTTTATTTTTACCCCTGCTGTGTAATCAGGCGACCTATGTCAGGTGGCCACAGTCTCAGGCGAACCAGGTGACAATGTTTGGACTTCACTGACCAGATGATATGCAAAACAAAAAGTCCTTGAGACTTCACCTGTCTCAAGCATCTGAAAGAGGCTGCAGATGTTGTTTTGATAACTTTTTGTTAAGTCATGGGCTTTTTGAAAACACTAAAAAACATCTTGCCTGTATAACTTCAAAATAAAAATCAAAATAAGTTTATTCAATAAGCACATACAGTACACTTTGAAACGTCATTTTTATTAAATTTAAATTAACAAAAATTCGTAACGCGACCAAACAGAGAAGAATTGGCATGTAACTCTGCTTGGATTACATTTTTTTTAATCTTGTTTTTTACAAAGTTTATTATTAACTATTACATTGTTGTTGAGGGAGTTGGAGAAAGTTTCATCCCAAGATTTTTTGTCATCTAAATAATCAGAAATTGTATAATAAGCTTTATTACAGAGGTTACGTTTAACAACATTTTTGAATTTATTTACAGATAAACTAAGCATATCATTTGGGATTATGTTAATAAATCGTACACATTGCCCTTTAAAAGATTGATTAACTTTATGGAGCCTTACAGTAGGAACTGGACATGAACTCAACGCTTATGATGTATGTAATAATCGGGCTGCGTTTTTATTGACCCTTTCAAATGATGTAACCAGCCTTCCTTAAATCCTTATCATAATCCTACCTTAACTAATAAATGCTAAAGTGTGTTTGTTTGTTTATTTGTTACGTTTTCACACCTTTACTTCTCAACCGATAGTCATGAACCGATGTACCTTTCACTCAAAAAAAGTACTGCTCCCAAGAGATATAAAAATAGCTTTTATATACAACATATAATACACGAGCAAAGCCGGGGGATAGGAAAACGTGTTGGGTTCTACATGATCCTGAACCTTTGAATTATTATTTTCTAGGCCGTGAAGGTTTGCTATTTTGCATGCCTACATTCAGTAATTTTATATCTTCAAAAATGTTGAATAGTGCGAGCGAGAGGGAGGTTTGACATGTATCGTCGCCTCCGGAGTACGTCCTGCAGCGAGTACGGTCGGCGGTCTGTTATTCAATATTTGTATGTTAGCTTTGTTTGAGTTGTTACGTGACGTATATCTATAAGGAAATAACGCCTTATGTGTTTTTCGTTATAATTATCAAAACTTGTTCCAGAACAAATTAACCGGTAACTATCATAATACTTAGAGTGGATGTATTGGTATTTTCGTTATAGTCTCTTTAATTACCATGATAACAAAGATAAATTGATAACTATGGTAAAAATTATAAACCTTAGCAGCGAAACCGCTAGTTTTAATAAGGCATTTCAAAATATTAAACAAAATAACCCCAGGCGACAATCCCTTAATGGTTCAGCTCATACATAAATTTGTAGGCCGTGACCGAGCTAAAACAAACTGCTGCTCCACTAATAATTAATGATAGTCCACCTCTATTTTACGGTCGTCGACTAAAAAAGTTATTAACAAATCTGAAAAATGTTCATCGTACACACCTGCTTAAATAACCTTTTAGAATAACAAACTATTTATATTAAAAGTTTTTTTTTAAGTTTCGTTTCTCTTATATATATATATATAAATACTGCTTTGTTTTGTTATTTCGAATTATTCAATTAAAATTTCTTTAGTGCTCAAGCATTTATTCCAAATTGTCTAAGTAGAGCCCTTTCTATAGAGTCATTGTGGTAGGCGTGACGAAGTCCAATAACTTCAAACAAAGCTCTTAACTGTGATGATTCAGCGAATACTTGGATTTCTACTTAAAGCTTCTGAGAAGTTTTATTAATACGAAGTAATCGAATAATCTATTTGTTTGTTACAGTACAATTTGGTTACAGTAAATACAATTAAAAAAGTTTATTAAGGGTGGAAAATTATAATACTGAGAAATGATAAAAACACTACTTTTAATACAAACTTTTCGATGAAAATTGAAACTCAAAGAAAACCGGTAACAGAAAGTAATAATTTTATTTATAAATTAAGTCCTAGGAATTAATATCTGCTTTAAATTACAATGAAACTATTCATATTCATATTCATTTATTCATGCTTCAATGTCCTACATTACAGTGGTATAGCTTAGGTCTAGTATAGCTTATGAGTAGGTTGTTAGGTACATTGACCCTGTCAGGGCACTGCAGGAAAATAATTAATTTACAGTAGTGTCAAATGTATGTAGGAACAAGTTGTGTCAAATTATTCAAAGCTTATTAATTAATTATTATTAAATTACATATTTATTATTATTATAATTTAAACAAAAAGGTCAAAATAACATGTAATAAATAATTGTAATTTAATATGTCATCATAGAAACAATTCAAAAAAAAAAAAGGTTAAAGTAAAATGAACATGAAAATGAATGGAGAACATTGAAAAATAATGTTTGTTAATTTAAACTTTTAAAAAAATACGAAGGGTAACTTAACGTGCTCTCAACTCTACATGGTATGTTTCTTTTCAAAGATGATCAAACAGGAATACTAAGGTACTCAAAAAGGCAGTGTTGCTTGTATAATTGGCTTTAATAAGAACACTTAATTCTGCTAGTTATATCATGAACCCACCTGACTTTAAATCATCATTAACAGTGTCAAAACAAGCGCATCTACTCCAGTGAAAAGGTACCTTGGTAAGGATAAAAACACAAGGTCTTCAGTTTTTTAATTTACTGTTTGATCTTCGATGTTGATGATATCAAAGCCACCCCCAGGGCTGTTCTTTGAGTAATCTCGTTAAACCTGTGTATTTTTAAGATGCAATTTACAACCCCTGTTCAGAAAGCCCTTTAAAATTTAAATTTTAAGCATCTAAGTATCTGCATTGACAGTGATACGTTTTATCATCAAATATGTATGATCTTCTGTTAAGTAGGCAGTCATTTAGGATGCTCATAAAGTTTTTACACTGTGACGAAGGCAATTTTAATTTCAGTTTTACTTAAACTAAATAAGAGCGTACTAGGTATTTAAGTATTATCCTTAACAAATCTTTATTTAAACAAATGCTTATTAGTACTGTAAGGCTCCATAAAGTTAGTCAATCATCTAGAGGGCAAAGTGTACGTTTCTTTAACAAAATCCCAAATGACGTGATTAATTTATCTGTAAATAAATTCAAAAATGTTGTTAAACGTAATCTCTGTGATAAAGCTAATTATAAAATTTCTGATTATTTAGATGACAAAAAAGCTTGGGATAAAACCGTCTCCAACTCCCAAAAACCAATGTAATAGTTAAGAAAACGTATTGTAAAACTGACATTTATAAAAATATAAGCCTAGCAGAGTTTCTTGCCAATTCTTCTCTGTTTGGTCACGTTACGAATTGCTGAAAATTAAAAAAAAATACGATTCAAAGTGTACTGTAATGTGCGTACTGAATAAAGAAATTTTCACTTTCACTTTCACTTTCAGTATAAGAAATAGATGAAGAAGTAAGAATGAGAATACTGTTTTTTGAAAAAAAAAAATGGACAGTAATATCTATCATATTTTTGTGCATCAATTAGGTCGATACCTAACTAACTTTATTGTAACTATAAAACTTAGCATAAGAAGATTCTTATGCTAAGTTTGACGTTTAGGTAACTAACTTTTTGTAACTATAAAACTTAGCATAAGAAGATTCTTATGCCAAGTTTTATAGTTACAAAAAGTTAGTCTATATTTATTGCTAATCAACATTGATAACACTAGCTCCCACAGTAGGATGCAATCATTACTCTATGCAATCTCCATAGATGTTAGAGTACCTGCTACTTTCAATTAGATGGTCAGACTTACCTATGATATTAACCATTCTCTTAGAGCGTAATCAAACTAGTGATTTGGGAACAAGTTCAAGGCGAGACGACAACGCGGCTTGCCTAGTGCAGTCTCGCAGCAAGCGCGCAGCGAACATGCAGCAGGTTTACTGAGTTCTCGCAGCAAACACGCCACGGGTATGCAACGTGCTTCCCGCGAATCCTACTTAATCATCATCTTTAGCCTATAGCAATCCACTGTTGGACATAGGCCTCTCCTAATGAGCGCTATTGCGCCCAGAGAGCCTAGTACGAGTTGCACAATTCGAAAACTTTTATAGTACCTATACTATATCGAGTTCAATTTTAGTGTATGTTTTCTTGAAAATAAGCAACTCGTTTTAAGTCGAAACTGATCGAACAACGTAGTAAATGCAATCTTTTTGCAGATTGCAATAATTATCACTCAAAACGGTGAGGTGATTAACGAAAAAATGTACTTCAAAATTGAGCTCGATATTGTATACTATAAAAGTTTTCGAATTGTGCAACTGGTACTAGACCCTCTGTCCTGAGTTTGACGTATCCAGCTTCTTACAGCAGCGTTTTGCAAATCGTCACTTCACCTGGCAACTCCACCTGAGAGCATCCCACAATACGTTTGCCGAGCCGTAGCCTCCACTCCAGAACTCGTTTACCCCAACGGTTATCGGTTCCTCAGCAAATATGACCACTCCACTGCCACTTCAGCTTGGCAATTCTCTGAGCTATTTCGACAAATTTATATGTCGGGTAGTCTCGTTGCGGATTCTATCTGTCAGAGGAACTCCGAGCTCGTTCCATAGCTCGCGACTTTAAACTGGTGCACTAGCCGTACTGTGAGTGTCCACGTTTCGGCTCCGTAAGTCATGGCGGGTAGGACGCTCTGATTGAATACCTACTTTCTTTTTCAAATATTGCAGTGTGTGTGACGAAAAAACTCAACATAGATTTTCAAATGCTGCCCAACCCAGCTGAGTCCTCCTCTTGGCCTCCTTTTCAAAGTTGCCACATAATCATCTTGCTAATATTTTAAATGTGAAAATTTGTGTTGATGGATGGATGGATTTGTTACTCTTTCACGCAAAAACTACAGAACGGATTTGGATGAAACTTGGAATAGTTTATGACCTGGATTAACACATGCTTCTTTTTATCCAGGTACCACGTGAGTGCAGCCCCGCAAATTAACTAGTCTATTCTGTAATTGACTGTTCATAATGCGGAGCGCTCGCTGCGTACAGGTGAGGAAAATGTTGCGTACCCGTGTGTGGTAGGTAAGATGTTTGCTGCGCTTTCGCTTCGTTTTGAAGTCGCTTACAAATCACCAGTGTGATAACGCTCTTAGCCTATACTCTTAGCCTATGCACATCGAAAGAAAAAACATGGTCACTTGTTGACTTGAAAAACTGAATAAGCCGGGGCTTCTCATAAACAATAGTCATCCAAACACTCCCATGATCACAAGAAAATACACTATTAATGGCTAAACAGAATCGATGGCTCCCCAGAGATGTCCCTCCACCTTTATTATAACACTATAATATGTACAAGGGCCATTTTATTGCTTACCTATCTTGAAGGATGGGGCCCTTCCGAGGTGTTGTTGGAAATTTATGAAAAGGCTTCAGAGGTCCTGCGGGGTCATGTAAATAATACATGGTGCTTACGGCGATAACGACGGCTTCGTGACAGCGGTTTTTTGTAGCTGTCTCATCGAGATAGTATACCCTAGAGCAACGTGGAAAAAAATGTCCGCACCAGAACTCGGTGCAGACTGCCTATTGCACCGATATTGAACACTATTTAAACGAAACGTATAAGGGACCTATCAGACAGAGAGCGGTCACGCGTTCAAGCGTTCCGCGTTCTAGTTCTGCGTCCGCCGACCGCGCGACCGCTCTGTCTGATAGGTCTTTGAATTAGTGTAAATGTGGCATTCCATCATAATAGTTCTATTAATAGTCTAAAAAATAGGTACAAAAAAATATCATCGTTTTGTTAAAGGTATTCTGTATTCTTCTTCTTCTTATGAGCAAGTGACCAACTCTGGTGAAAACTGAAACTGCTGAACTGAAAGAGCCAGAACAAAAATCTTAACGTGCCTTCCAAAGAACGGAAGCGCTCAGATCGAAATACCGCTAAACGGCCACCCATTCCAGCACTGACCATGAGGTGATCTGCGAAGAACACGCTTCGCAAACATATAAATGCTGCTGGACGCTTCCACACAGCATCATGTAGCCTCAAACTAAGCAGAGCTTTTATTATGGGAACTACATGACTGATATTATTATACGACTTATGTACTTTTTTTCTTAATACATACTTATTATACCCTGAAGGATAAAATCCGTAACCAGTTTATCCGCCATAGAACTTAAAGTGGTTGACATAGCTCAGAGAATTAGCAAGCTGAAGTGGCAGTGGGCTAGCCATATCTGCCAAAGAACCGATAACAGTTGGAGTAGATGAGTTCTTTAGTAGAGACCGTGGCAAACGTAGTGTAGGACGCCCTCCGGTCAAGTGGAGTGACGATCTGCAAAAGGAAGCTGGATGCGTCGAGCTCAGAACAGGGCGCAATGGCGCTCAGTGGACTGCTATAGGCTGATGATGATGATAATGCCATATTATACATAGAAAACAACCAGACCTAAGAGAAATATCTGCTAATAATGCAAACATTTATCCGCAACCCGGAATCTTCTCCATCTCAGGCGGACTGACCCACTGCGCCACAGAGGCCGTCATACGTTTAAAAAATACACATATCTACCACCATTTATAAAACTATCAATCAACAGTATTCACAAACAAGGCAGTACCTAAGTGAAACATCTCGACGAGTACTTGTAACTCAAACTGCATAGCGGGGCACGTGTTAAGTGCTACAGCCAACAACATCAGTACTCTTTTACCGATAATGCCACCTAGTGTGAACACGAAGCTACGAATATAGACATGTTTGATTATATTTCTTACCGGTAGATTATATTTATTTTATTTCTTATACTTATATTAACTCTTAGTGATGCCTAAACCTAAATTAGAACTTTATAAACGGAACTGCGTTTTCATGTCATGTAAAATTTATAATCACTTGCCGGTAACAATACTAGAAAAACAAGGTAACATTTTCAATAAGGCTTTAAAAGACTGGCTGACAGTTAACAATTTCTATTCCATTAATGAGTATTTTGACACGTAAATTTTGACTTATTTATTTTTCATTGATACTTTCTCGACATTTTTTTTTTATTTAAACAAAGAGGTACAATTTTATTTATATTTTTTTTTATTTTAGTCAAATTTCAATTATTTGTACGTCATACAGACATAAATGACTGAATGTGAAGAGACCTGATTTTTTGTAAACATCTGTATTATGCAACATTGTAAATTGTATGTACACTTACCATGTTCACAGCAAATAAATATCTGATCTTATCTTATCTTAAATCTATGCTTTCACATTGGCCAAATTTAGGTTTACGATACGAATGCTTTTTTTTGTCTTCGTACCATCTAATATTGATTTGTACTAATAAAAAACAGCTTTTTCTGTACAATATTTTTTGCTTTGGGGTTTTACTAGTTTTCTTTTGGTCCAAACCATCCCAGTTTAAACCAGCAAAGAACCCATCAAAATTTATTTAAATCTGTCTCTCCCAATGACTCGCCATTTTTAAGTTTTTGCGCAATTGATTTTTATATAAACAGAATCGTTTATCTCATATATTTATACATATATAAGGTTGGTTTTTAGGCTATCTTTTCTTCTGCAGTTAGAACGTATTTTTTTGGAACCAAAAGTTAATTTTACAGAAAAAAAACAACTGCAGTTTTGAAGAATTTTTGAGCAACAGACTCAATTTGTCAAGAAAGCACCACACCACCACCACACCAGCCTATATCAGTCCACTGCTGGACATAGGCCTCCCCTAATAAAGGGGGATATGCCCATAATCCCCACGCTGGGCATGCGGGTTGGGGATCGCAGGGCACAGCTTCTCGCACCACCGACGCTGCTGCCCGTCGGTGGCCAGGGGATTTAGCTGTGCCGATGTAGGCTGCGCTATGCCGCAATCAGCCGGTCGCCAGAGCCCCGTTCGTTGCTTAGCAGGGTGCACCACGTGCAGGTGGGGTTGGCTTGGGTTCCGAAGATAGTGGTTGGAACCCCGTACCCCCCTGCTTCGCAAGAAAGCAAGTTGGTCTCAATTGACTCTATTTTCCAACAGAAACACTTTACCCAAATAAATCAAATCGTAAGATTTTGGGAAAAAATATTCATACAATTTCAAATTCATACAATTAGAAATAAATTTGTAATTTTAATTTTTATTTTAAAAGAGAGTTAATAGGCATCTTCTGGCAACTCGCCTCATTATCGAACTCCTCCTGGCCCACGCAAGTCTTGACGTCAAGAGCTGGACCATTATAAATATAAATAAACGAAATATTGAATTGTAATTTATATTTTAAAGTTTTTTTGACATCTCTAGTACTGAAATAATTAAATTAAAATGTTTATACATAATGTTAAAATGTATACATATAAACATTGCATACGTACTACGCTGAATATAGCTGTACTAACCTGTATCACATAAATAAAACTGTTACTAACCCTTATTACGCAATAAACAACTTTGACTTCGACTTTGACTTCGATTATTTAATTTCCTTTCGACGCAACTTTGAGTCCATGCATGCTATTGTACGTGTGGCTTCTAAAATAATATCCCTTCCTTCATGTTTTAAAAAGTAACCAAGAAATCAACAAGTTTTAAAATATCAAATGGGCGCCCCGTGAATCATCCGCATAAAGATTTTTTTCCATTGCGTCCCTCCTTGTGCTCCCATATATACTACGCAAGAACTACCCTATCCTTCAAATTTAAAGGCTCTGGGTCTTATGGTTCAGATTATTGATTTTCAGTCACTTATATTAAGTCAGTCAATCTAATTACTTATAATTGTATGTATTTAGAAAAATATAGGCTGCTAAATTTCTTGAAATTCTTCTCGATTGTTAGAGAAAGGATGAATTAAAATCATTGAACATCTATCATGTCCGATGCACTTGCCTTCTGTTATTTTCTTTACTCAAACATTATTGATTTGACTATTAATAGAATTAAAAAGAACAAAACATTTAATATTCTGCAACCAACTTGTTATTATGCCGCGGTAATAGCAGAGTCACGAGTTCTATTCTTAAGAAACTAATAGGTGTCATTTCATACATTTGTGATTCAGCCGCAGTCGCGAGTGTCTAGGGATGTGACATTCACGGTCTCGATCCTTTAAAACTGTTGATAGTCTTGTTTTCGTCAACCAATACTATATTTTTTTTGTCATATAAAACATAAAATTAGGTATAAAATAGGTAGGTAACCTACCTATCTAATACCAGAAAAGAATGACAGGTAGAAAATACTCTTGCCTTATGTCCACATTTTGTACAAATACTTTTGTTATGTGAAATGAAAAGTCCAATAAGAACAATTAAGACCACAAAAATAAAATGAAATGCAGTACAATCCGTGTATTTTGAATCTACAATATTAACGGTAGACAGGTAGTATTCTGCCAAACTTGGTGTTATTGGCCAAATCTTAGCAAAGCTTAGAAAATAGGTAGTTTTTTAAGAAATCATTCAAATGAATTTTTTTTTCTATAAAATCTACAAACATTCATATATATATAATTTTATTTATTTAATTGAAACGCCAACAGCTTATATATCTATACATTGAATGGTTATATTGACAAAGTTTCGTTCTGATAAATTATCCAATTACAGATGGACACATTTCGATATGTAGGTATTTACAACTAGCTTCAGTGTCCAGGTCCTTTTTTGGATAAATAAATACTTTGTAATAATTTCCCTGTACATCGTAACTCCATAATTTAGATGAAAATCAAATTAAATCAGTTTAGTGTTTTGACCGCGAAGGCGGCCGAAAGCACGCCTCAGTTCGAAGCCCTTGTGGCATGGCTTACTTCGGTGCTTTAAGTTTAATATTTGTTAGGTACCACTCCGTCTGGTCACTGCTTGGATGGGTGACCATTTAGTGGTATTTAGCACTTTCGTGCTTGGGAAGGAACGTTAAGTTAGCCACGGATTAAATACAAACTTACTTTTACATTTTTATTTAACCGACTTCAAAGGAGGTGGTTATGATCAACTTTTAATATTTAAAAAAAAACCGGCCAAGTGCAAGTTGGACTCGCGCACGAAGGGTTTCGTACCGTTGTATGGAAGCCCCCCCTTAAATAGTTATTTTATTCTTTTTCTTTTATATTTTGTTGTTATAGCGGCAACCAGAAATACATCATTTAGGAAAATTTCAACTGTCTAGCTATCATAGTACATGAGACACAGCCTGGTGACAGACAGAGAGACAGACGATTAGTGGAGACTTAGTAATAGGGTGCCGTTTTTAGCCTTTGGTTCCGGAACTCTAAAAACAGTAACTATCTTTACCGATTTCTGTCAATTGTTAGTAATATTTTCAAGACCAGTCTCTGAACTCTTTCAACCACTAGTATGTCATATTCGCACGGACCTTTTATACCTGCATTTGGCACTAATACGGGCCTGCAATATTACAGACTGTGGGCCGCCGTCTGCACTGTCTTATCATACAAATGAGTTGCATTCCAAACGAATGCAGTTTTGTACAATAGCCTGTAATTTTGTGACGTCATTATGACGCAATATGTGAGGGCATATTCCCGTTAGCTGAATATTCAATGAGATGGTTTTATCAAGTTCTTTTGAATTTATCGGTCCTTACATAGTAAAGGGTTCCATTCCCATCTTCGGAACCTAAGCCAAGCTCTGCCCTGCTAACTAATAAACGGGGATTTGGCAGCTGGCTGATTGCGGCACAGTGCAGCCTAAAGTCACAGCTAAATCTTCTGGCCGCCGTTGGAAGCAGCGTTGGCGATGCGAGAAGCTGGGCCCTGAAATTCATAACCCGCATGCCCTGCCCAGCGTGGGGAATATGGTCATATTTCCTTACTTGGGGAGGCATATTATGACCAGCAGTGGACTGGATATAGGCTTGTGTTGTTGTTGTTTGTATATTGACATGAATACTAGCGTCCGCTCGTCGCTTTGTTCACATGGTAACCTACTACTACTTTTTAAAATTTTAATTCAATGTAGAAAAAAATTCAGCTCAACCCGTTCAGTACTTTTGGCGTGATAGAGAAACCAACATACATTTCACAAACTTTTACACATAAAGGAGAATGCCATCTGATACACAGAACACTATTACTCCACAGGGGAGGTCTGATGTATGGCGCTCGGTACCAAGACTAAAGTGCGTGCGTCAAAAAAATCTCCAATAAGTTTTTAGTCGATTCTACTGTCAAAATAATAAAAAATGAGGGTTATTTCCATAGTAACACTTTACATCCATGTTTGTTGCCAAAGTAACGTATATATCATTGATTCTGATGATGATTTGATACATTTGTTGCAGTCTAATGGCGGAGTGCGGCGGAAACCAAATCAACAAAATATTTTTTTACTTGATTATTAATCCCGTCGGTGTGTAAAACTAAAGAAAATATTAGTGTCATTTTTAAAATATAATAAATTTTATGGGATACGTTCGGTTTTGACGCAATTGGTACGGGTTCTCGGCATTCTCCTTTGTAATATTTTTTGTTGCTTACACGAAATTTGGCACCTGTTATTCTAGACCCGTAATAACATAATAAGCTACTTTTCATCCGAGTAGCAGGCGAGCAAAGCTGCGGGCTAACTAGTATTATTATATACTTATTAGCATTAGTAAAAAGTTAAAACGGGATGAAAAACAAAACAGAAGCTATAAAATTAAAAGCTTATTTTATCGTTAACAACATAACAACCCCACGGATATTATAGAGCCGAACGGATATCGGTTGTACAAGAATAGATTAGTTTGCAAAGGATGCAAACAAACTAACACGAACCCGAAATGTAGTCGTTACGAACTGCTTGTCTTGAGTAAGTTCAACACACAAATTGGTTTAACCTTCTAAATTAGCGCAAGTCGATACTGTTATGTTTGAACAAGTATCTAGTTCAGGTCATTGTTTTTGGACAGAAGCCAGTTATATGAAAGTCACAGTTATTGGGTGCTAGAATGTAGCAGTATTTTATGTGAAACATAATATCATTTCGGATCAGGAGATTTTTTTTTGGAAGCTAAATATTCTTGGGTGCACATTGACTGAGAGCAAAACGCCCTCAATTTTATGATACATACGCATACGTGTACCTACGTACTTCATTCAAATGATGCTACTGCTGATGTTATGTTTAAAAATGGGTCTGACTAGCACCTATATACTAGTTATATGGTATCTATCTATTATCAATCTAAAAATCAATTGGCTCGTACAATGAAAGTTCATCAAGTCAATATTTGATGGGGGTAGTCAGTGGCAAATCCAAACATTACGTTCGATACATGCCCACTTTTTGCAAGCAGCTAGCATTCCACGTGACAGGTTGCAAGCCCATCGCCGCTTTTTATTGGAACACTTACCTAGCACATACCTTTCGAACTTTTTAGTTAACTTTTTAGTTCGCATGCCGGTTTCCTCACGATGTTTTCCTTCACTTCATAAGTGGCTGGCTTCACGGCTGGGATTCGAACCCACGACCTCCAGATCTTAAGTCGGGATACATCCCACAAGGCCACCACGGCTCAAAAAAATCGTAAAAATGTATTTACTAAATTAGATTATTTAAAGTTTTCGGCTATTTCTTTGTGTTTTTCTTGTTCTTTACTTCAATCACCTCTGAATCAAGGCGAAAAAAACAAAAAATAGATTACCGAATCGGTCAAGCCATCTCACCTATATCTCACAACACAAGATTCCAAACTAGGCAGAACCTGTGACCAAACACCCAGTCACATACATATTCATCATAGAATTTTTTTTTCTGGACGGGAATCGAACCCTCAACGTGCAGCTCAGGAGGCAGAGTTACTACTAACTGAGCAATGAGGTCAGTAGTTTTTGAGCTTTTGCGGCTCACGCAGCAATAGCGACGTAGGTAGCTCCCATTGCACCTTTTATCCGTTGGCCGTAATTTAGATATAAGATATTGTGAACAGTATTTTTATGTTTATACGTATTATAAGCTTGTAATCGCTGTTTATGGAAATGACCTATTAAGACGCGTTATCAAAACTATTCCACTCCAAATAAAAATGTAGTCACGAAAGCTAATGTGAATAAAATTCGAATTAATGACGCGTTCACCTAGTACTGGAATCATTTACTTTGACATTATACCATAAACATAATAACGGAACAATTGTTTATATTTCACAAAATTTCATCAAACCATGCCAGGGTATAATAAACTTTATATATCACTTATTAGGGTCTAGACAGGATGCAGAATCGAAAATATAATTTTGTAGGTTGAGACGGTGGAAATAGCCGAATAAGCATAGCCTATAGAGGGAATTGTAATAGATCATTATATTATTATCCTATCTTCTCACCCTTGACAGTAACAATGGCTGTTGAAATTTTGATATCATTATTTTCGTGATATTTAAATTTTACTGCGGTTTGACATGCAATACTTGTATTTCAATTTTAGGCATATCAGGTGATTTTCAATTTTAGTAAATTTTTGATCATTTAATAATCAGTAGGTGGCTGGAAGTATTTAAATCGTTTTAACTTTTCAAACATCATCTCAGCCCAGAATCACTCACTGCTGAGTATAGGCCACCCTTTATTTTTTTAGCTTCCTCTGTTTAATTTTATTTGTATTATTTTATTTTAAGAATTTTAAGAAAACTAACTAAAAATAGAACACACAATATTACAAAGCACCCTCTGAGGAGCACAAATGCATACCACCAATTAAAAGTTTCCACAAATAGCAATAACACAATAATTATAGAAGAAACAGGAAAGTATAGAGCACACACCAAGTTATTAATTATAAAAGAATTCGATAGTTAAAATTCGCTTCAGTATGGTAGTTGAGGTATTAAACACATCAATGTCAACATCTGCCTTCACCACAGTATTGTTCTAATCATAAATTCATTTTGCCTATAATTAGTTTTGGCAAAAAAAAATACAACCGAATTGAGAACCTCCTCCTTTTTTTTGAAGTCGGTTAAAAAGGAACATGAAGGGTATTAGGTTTCCTTATGGAACCTAAATTTGTGCGCAGCCTGAGTGATCCTAGCAACTCCGGAAAGTCCACTAAGCCATTTGCAATGTTTAGGAGATACGTCTTGTGCCTTTTTCATCCAGGTATGCCCAGAGACTTTGGCAATGTCGTCGACCCAACGCGAGCTCTTTGGCCCAACCTGTGCCACCACTCCAAGAATTGGTCAAGGTTAGTTTTATACGCTTATCTAGGGGTAAACGAAATCTTGAGTGGAGACCGTGGCTTGGCAAATGTAGTGTAGGACGCCCTCTGGCCAGCTGAAGGTGGAATGACGATTTTCGAAAGGCTGCTGGTAGAAGCTAGTTGCGTCGAGCTCAGAACAGTTCGCAATGGCGCTTCTTCTTCTTCTTCTACTTCTTCGTATGAGCTAGTGACCAACACAATGGCGCTCACAACAGTGGACTGCTATAGGCTGATGATGATGATGAAGCTTATCTTCTGCACTAAACTATTCCAAGTTTTTAAAATAAATAAAAATAATCATGTGCTTGCTTTTTTATTTACAAATGAAAGAATTATTTTTACTTTTGGTGACTTTTTAATCTAAAAAATCCTTAAAATAGTTGTTCCATTTTCAAATTAAAATTTAAAGAAAAAATCAAATGGGTTAATAAATCGGACCTTATTAATCTGTTTTCGATAAAGTAAAATTGTAGTTGTTTTAAGTTTATATCGTTTTTTTTTATCGGGTAATATAAATAAAATAATTAAATAAATAATCACACAGCATCATATAGCCCCACACAAAGCAGAGCTTGTAATATGGGAATCATATGATTGATATACTACACATATACTTTTTTTTGTAAATACATATATATCTTGCATAGAAGTTATAGTACATTGTAAAATGTAGACAAAAGTATTTTAAAAAGTAAAATAATTGTCAAACCGCTAGATTCGTTAAACGTGAGATGGATTATATCTTAATAGTTTACTGTAAAGCGTAGGACTTAATGCTTATTTCGCAAGGTCTTGTAATGTAGGACCTTTTAGATAAGAGATAAAACTGCCCCTAGACATGCCGCAATTCAAACACAGACATAATCAGCGTCATCTCTTTTAACTTCTAATATTATAAAAAACAATTTGACAAAAATATTTCAAATGTGATACAACGACCTCTGGTACAGTGGGTTCAGTGAGTTGGGTGGTGAATGTTACGGGTTCGGTTCCCGCCGGGAAACAAATATCTGCGTGGTCTTGAATCTAGGTGTATTATAATAAAAAGTACAGATGTACAATAGTAACACAATATCGTTGTCCCTTTGAAGCTCAGCTCAGTAAACGATTTGACAACCTAAGGTAGAAGCTAGTGAATGTGCTATTATGGAAATACCTAGTAAAAATAAATTAATCATTAATTGAATACAATCTTTATTGAAATACTAATTTGCTTCAAATTTGGTTAAATCAAACTATATAATTTTGTATATGTCCATTATATTGATTATTTTATATGTACCTATATTAAATATAATATTTTGTATATTATCACTTGTAATCTGAACCAAATATAGGAACTAAGTCGCTACTTGCACACAAGTTCAACATATACGTTCTGTCATGTAGTTCACATAACAAAAGCTCATTTACAAGTGAACTATAAGGTTTTTTGTCATCATCATCATCATCTTCATCAGCCTATAGCAGTCCACTGCTGGACATAGGCCTCCCCTAATGAGCGCCATTGCGCCCTGTCCTGAGCTCGACGCATCCAGCTTCTACCAGCAGCCTTTCGCAGATCGTCATCCCACCTGGCCGGAGGGCATCCTACACTACGTTTGCCGAGCCGTGGTCTCCACTCAAGAACTCGTTTACCCCAACGGTTATCGGTTCTTCGGCAGATATGGCCAGCCCATTGCCACTTCAGCTTACTAATTCTCTGAGCTATGTCGACAACTTTAGTTCTATGTCGGATAAACTCGTTACGGATTTTATCCTTCAGAGAAACCCCGAGTATAGCTCGTTCCATAGCTCGCTGAGCGACTTTAAACTGGTGGACCAGCCGTACTGTGAGTGTCCACGTTTCGGCTCCGTATGTCATGACGGGTAGGACGCACTGATTGAAAACTTTTGTTTTCAAACATTGCGGTATGGGTGACGAGAAAACTCGACGTAGTTTTCCAAATGCTGCCCAACCCAGCTGAATCCTCCTCTTGGCCTCCTTCTCGAAGTTGTTTCTACCCAACTGCAATATCTGCCCGAGGTATGTATACTCCGAAACAACTTCAAGAAGGTGTCCATTAACGACGACAGGACTCGGATCGATACGGTCATTGACCATAACTTTGGTCTTGTCCAAATTCATGCCGAGACCTATCTTTCGCGAGGCTGATGCTAGGCCGTCCAGCATCTGTTGCAGCTCCTCCAGCGACTCCGCCATTAGGACTATGTCATCAGCGAATCGCAAGTGTGAGATGTGCTCGCCGTTTATGTTTATGCCCATACTTTTCCAGTCCAGCGTCTTAAACATATCCTCCAACGCGCTTGTGAACAGTTTCGGAGATATGACATCTCCCTGTCTCACTCCGCGGCGCAGTTGGATGGGTTTAGACTGCTGGTCCTGTACTCGGACACTCATAGTGGCGGCTTCGTACAGACATCTCAACACTTCGATATAACGATAGTCCACTTGGCATCGCTGCAAGGATTCCAGGACAGCCCAGGTTTCTACAGAGTCAAAGGCTTTCTCATAGTCCACAAACGCCAGACACAGGGGCTGATTATACTCTTCGGACTCCTGTATAATCTGCCTCACTGTGTGAATGTGGTCTATGGTGCCATATCCTCCGCGAAACCCGGCCTGCTCCGGTGGCTGGAACTCATCGAGTCTTCTGGCGAGACGATTTGTAATAACCTGAGAGAACAGCTTATAGATGTGACTCAAGAGCGAGATGGGTCTGTAATTTTTAAGAAGCGTCCTATCTTCCTTCTTAAAAAACAGAACCACCAAGCTCTCGTTCCACGCCTTTGGAGTTCTCCCACAGTGAAGGACGGAGTTGAAGAGGTTCTGCAGCTCCTGCACAACAGGAGCTCCTCCTGCCTTCAGAAGTTCCGAAGTAACACCGTCTTCACCGGGGGCTTTTCCATTTTTAAGCTGTCTCAGGGCCAGTACGACCTCGTCTTGGCTGATGATGAGGGTGGCTCGAGAATCGTGGCTGCTACGTTGGGGGCAAGGAGCATGTGCCGCATACAGTCGGCCATAAAAGTCCTCTATTTCAGATAATACCTCCGGCTTTGACAAGACGGTTCGGCCATCGTGTGTCGTTAACTTCGTCAGGTGGCTCCTGCCAAGCTGCTGAGTGAATACTTTGGACCCTCGGTTTCGCTCTATTGCCTCTTCAATGAGGCGTGTATTGGAGCTCCGAAGGTCGCGCCGTATCATCTTCGCAATTCGCTTGTTCAGGTCTGACCTCTCTGACGAAGTGGCCTGAGTGGTTTCCCGTCTTTTTGTCATCAGCCGAAGAGTCTCATCCGTGAGTTTGGACTTCCTGCCTTTAGGCTGCATTTGGCAGAATTTGATGCCCTCGTCCCTTAACGTTCCAACCACGTTTTGTAGGGCCTCATCAACGTCATCGGTAGGTTCCACAGCAACGAATCTGTCACCGAGAAGCTTCTGAAACTTCTCGGTGCCCGCCATGATCTGGAGTAGATTGGGTCGGAGCGTGGACTTCATCAGACGGTTTCTTTCCAGCTTTAGATCGAAGGTTTTTTGTGAGTTAATTTAAACCGAAAAGCTTCTCTTAGTTTGTGGCTAAATGATGTGAGATAAAGTCCAGTATTTTCCTATTTATGAAATAGGACTGGTTATGCGAAAAAGTTTATAAGTACAGCCAATTTGTATCAGTGCCTTAGCGCTTTTGTATTACGCTAAACCTAGAATTGTAATTTATCAAAAGGCTCTGCTCCGCCTTGTCACGAGTTTGTTTGTATGTGATACGCGTAGAGATTACATCGATGGTAAGACAAATGGGTTCAAACTATGGGGTAATTATGCAGGTAATGAAGGAGTTTAGAAATGTCTCGACTGACAAAGGCAATTAAGTGGTCATTTGATGATAATCACAGCTAAACTTGTGGACTGTTTTATTAGATGTGAAATCTAACTATCCTTATAAATAAATAAATAAATAGCCCTGGACGTTATCACACAGCATCATGTAGCCCCAAACTAAGCAGAGCTTGTATTATGGGAACCACGTGATTGATATACTACATAGATACCTTTTTATTTGTAAATATATACATATCATACATAGAAAACACCCAGACCCGAAAACTATCTTTCTGTATTGTATTATTAATTATTGATTGATTGCGTGGCTTTCATATCACTGCGGCCATGAAAACCTATTGTGATCGCCACTTCTGTTCAAGTTCCTTGAAGCGGGGCGTTTATAGTTCACAACTAAGCCCTACTGCTGACAGAAACTATAGGACCTTTTTGGGTGTGAATTCTCTTAGCTCCTCTGGGCTTAAAGTGAATTTGCCCAGAATGTGCATTAGTGGCCCACACTCTCCTAGCAGATGAAGGGGCGATTCATCCGCCTCTTTGCAGAACCTGCAGGTTGGAGTGTCGCAAAGCCTCAACCTAAACATGTGCTTGTTAAGGCGACAATGTCCAGTTAAGGTTCTGACCATAATGCGTAGGTTGTTTCTGCTTAGCGCTAAGACTTGGTTGGTGTACCGTTTGTCAAAGGCTCTAATTAACAATTTGGAATTGTTCATGCCCGGAGAGTTATACCAGTATCTGGTTGACTCTTCGAAGCAGGAATCTGTTAGGGTTCTTATGGCCAGACTTTTCGGTATGCCACAGAACGGTTCAGGACCCAACTGTGTACCGTTTGATCCGGCCCTTGCGAGTTCATCGGCACACTCATTGCCGTGAACTGTATTGTATCTTGTTATTGTGCAAGTAATGAAGGAGTTTAGAATATGGCTCAACTGACAAAGAAAACTAAGTGGTCATTTGATGATAATCACAGCAAAACTTTGAAGTGGACTGTATTATTGGACGTGAAATCTTACTATCCTTCCTACTCAAAATTATCATTTAGCCTGTATTAGCAGTCCAATGCTGGAAATAGACCTCCCATATGAGCGCCATTGCGCCCTACCGCATTCTACCAGCCAAATGGGTTCAAACTATGGGTTAATTATGCAGGTAATGAAGGAGTTTAAAACATGGCTCAACTGACAAAGAAAACTAAGTGGCCATTTTATGATAATCAAGAACTTTTGGACCGTTTTATTGGACGTGAAATCTTACTATCCTTCCCTGGTGCCGGAGTTTTAGACCGAAGGCATTAACGGCTTAATGACTAAAAATGTCCGAACCAATATCTTAACGTATCTTCCGAATCACAGAAACTCTTAGATCTAAATCTATAAGCATTCTAAAATGAAATGGTCACCCGTTCAAGTAGTGACCGGGCGGAGTTAACTACTAAGATAATCTGGTAAAAACACCAGAGTAAACCACGCCAAGAGCGTTTCAATCATAAAGACAAAAGTTTTTGAAGATACATTTTTGATAATACGTTAAAAACAAAAAACTGGACGACTATTATTATAAATGCGAAAGTTTGTGAGCGTGTGAGTGTGTGAGTATGTTTGTTCATCCTCAACTTTGTAACAGCTGAATGGATTTGAATGAAAGTTAGAATATACATAGTTTATGACCTGGATTAACACATTGGCTACTTTTTAGTCCTGTACCTCGCAAACGGAGCCAAAGGCGGAAGCTAGTTATAAATTTAATATTGTTAGCCACTTTTTGTCTGTGTATCATGCAAGCAAAGCCGCCGGCTAATGCTAGTAGATAACCACTAAAGTATTTTGTCTGCAAAAGCTTCTTTGAAATTTTATAGTCTAGAGTCAGCGTTATATTGCTGATGGTAATAAAATTGCTGACGACAATGAAATGTGGTTTTGCCGTTGGAAAGCTTGGAAAAATTAATTCACTTTACAGTTCAAAGAGCTGTTCTCAGCAATTATTGTCTGTGAAAAGATACGAAGGTAACCAAATAAAGACGTGTTTTGTTCTAATAAGGCCAATTTAGGGAATGGTACGGATATTTTATGTTACATACAGTTATTTATCGAATATAATATACTAGAAGCATACATAACATAAATGTATGTTTTGTTTTTGCCCATAAGTACATGAAAATTCTTGGCCTTAGAAAAGATGACCCAAAACAGCGAAACAGCTGGTGCCGTATGGTAGGAAAGACGACCCTAAGTAACGGAAAAGAGCGAGGACAAAGAAGAAGAAGAAAACTATGTTTGTTTATAATATATGATGCTGTAAGTAAGGTGGACTGGCTTTCTGGCAATTGGACGTCATGTTAGTCCGTTGATCTGGCTGAATAGTTAGCCAGCCTCACTGCCCAGAAGCACAGTAAATTCGGGGCCTTTGCAGGTTTCATGGAGTGACCTCGGAGTCCCAAGGTATTATGTGTATTCATGTTTAAATGCAACTCCCACGTACTCCAGGATTACGTGGGCTGACAATTTCTGTTGGGTTAGACTCCCTCTCTAGGTTCGAGGGCAGAAGAGTGCGCGGCAGATCACCCATGAAATAGACCGACCGAATAAAGGCTGGAGTTGATATTCCTTTGAACGAGTGCGCCAGAAAAGCTGCGTTGCGAGAGGAATGGTGTGGGATTGTGAGACAGGCCACCGTCCCGACATAAAGATCACTATGTCAAGAGTGTAACGACCAAGAAGAAGAAGACTCCCTCTGTAGAGTGGTCTGTTGCTCCGAGGTAGGTGACCAGTTGAAGCTGCAAAAGATTTGTCGCAATTAAAAAAAAATTATAACTTATTATTTTGTCTAAAACTGAGACACAGTAAATGTAAAAAATAATAATTGAGTACACATTCAATTATATTATCTTTCAATTATATTGGCGTTCCTTAAGTAATACTATCTTTTATCAATTTCAAAATATGACGCTGTTGCCATAAAATCATGTGACCAGCACCGAAAGCACACATAAAAATATATAGGTACTTGGGCAGTTATGAAAAATTTAATACACTTTTGAAACTCTCAAAGGACTTCAAATAAACCTCTTTCTCAATATGAGTCACAGTATCATTCAGTTTTACTTCCAGTAATGATAAAATAGTTATTTGTTATACAAGAGTGCAAAGTTGCTTTATAACCGCGTGCTCAATTTTGATGACCGAGCTAGCGAAGGATTCTAAAATTGAATCACGAGCGTAGCGAGATATTTAACAATTAGAATCCTGAGCGTTAGCGAGGGAATCAAAAGAGCACGAGGTGAAAATTTTTTGCACTCGAATTTAACTTTTCATTCTACTTCAGTGAGGAAATGACTAAATGCTGATTGGTCAAAATAAGTGGACAAAGAAAAAGGCAGAATCAGCTAGCTAAACTGCTTGCAAGCGAAACTGTTTTAAAATTGGTAAGGTACACTTGTCGCTGATAGTACATACATAGAGTCACGCCTATTTCCCAGAGGGGTAGGCAGAGACCACGGATTTCCACTTGCTACGATCCTGGCATACCTCTTTTGCTTCTTTCACTCGCTTCACATTCTTCATACATGCTCGTCGGCTTAGAGTACTAATATAATTCTATAATAAGTGTCCTCAAATAGATTTCTAACTCTCAGAAACTAATTAGGTTTTTTTTGTATTTTGGTTGTAACACGATATGATTAGTATATTTTGAATTCTCATAGCCTCTATCAAGTAGTGCCACATATTTTTCTGTGCAAGATTTGCATAAAAGGAACGGACAAGTTTCGGTCAGAGGATCGTGTCTCGCATCTAAATAACGTCTTATATCTGCAAATATTGACTCTAGCCCGCACCTTTTCAAAGGGCCCGATCTGTATTATCTTAAGATAGTTTAGCGAGTGCCAAGATGGTTAACATGGGTCTAAGAGGATTTTTTTCAGCAAATTTCGGTAATGTAAGCGTGCTCATGACTTCGATCAAGCTGTTTTGGAATAAGTAGATAAAAGCCTTAAAGATTCTTGTGTCCAAGTGAAAAAAGAAACGATACATACGTAAGGTAATATTAAATGTGATTTCAGAATTTCGGCTTTAATCCCGTAGCTGAATCACCTTTATTAATATTACAAGCAACCATATCGATTTATTTGAAAATGAGTTTAATTTAGCACTAATTTGACTAAATTAAATGCTACAAGAACTGGTTTTAAAACTTGCTTAAATAAAAGATTCCGGTCTAGAAATTAAAATTTCATGTTCCCTCATTTCGCTATCCACCCACATCCATTTGCCATCGTTTCCACTATACAAGTCTGTCTAATGATTCAAAACGAATGAAAAACTTTTGTGTCCATTTTGTAGGGCTCACACTTCTATTATATTTTGACAGTTTAATTAAAATTAACGCTTATTCATGTGGCAATAAATTCTCTGATCCACTATAACCTACCACTTATGCTGATAAACATCCCTTTAATTTATCGACTCCAAACGCAGGGAACTCGTAAATGTTTATGAATCACCATCATTGTCCAGCCTACTTGGCATTCAGAGGCACAAAGCTATAAATTTGCAAATCATGTCTAGTGATTCAGTTGCATTTTTTGTGAGGCCAATTCGCAAGACACTCCTCTTTACTGAGAAAAAGGTTTTAAGTCTGACTGTTGGTGAGATTTTATCGACGTGCGATTGTTGGAGCCTGTGAATGCCGCCTGGGATGTTTTCCTTATAGTCCTAAATTTAAGATCGAAGTGAAATATTGAAACATGTACATATGTTTTCCAAGTTGATTTTAAACACATAAGATTCTGACATTCCACATGAAATAATCACAATAATGTTTTCGTTGACCATGTCGGAACAATTACGAAGTGAAATATTGAAACATGTACATATGTTTTCCAAGTTGATTTTAAACACATAAGATTCTGACATTCCACATGATATAATCACAATAATGTTTTCGTTGACAATGTCAGAACAATTACGTAGGTAGTTGCGTAAGATCCGGGAGCAAAGTCTTAGAGGTCGGGAGGGGAGCGATTTATATTGGAGTTAGGCAGGATACCTGGCAAGATGGTTGCTACAGTATAGCCTTGACGGCTACAACACAATAGCCGAGGTTGGGCCAAAAAGCCCCCATCAATGACATTGGTCGACAAATCGCTAGGCATACCTAAATGTTAGAGGCCCAAGACAGAGGAGGCTATCAAAAGCTAAGGGAGTCCAATACCCAGCAAAGGGTGATTCTGGGCTGAGATGATGATGATAATCGTAAACGGATTTTGTTAAACATTCTTTTATGAGGACATCACAGAGATGTAGATCACAGATCAAGCAAAACCAACACGTTTTAAAAGCAACCACTTCCAAAAAAAACATTAGTCAGTGCAATGAATCAAAAAGGAAAACCCTATAACAAATACATGAGTTTCTAACCACAGAACATCGTGTTGATACTCATCAATCGTGAGTCGTGAGCTATTCGCCCAACTTTCGCCCATTCATAGGTTTTGCGAGGAATTGGATGGAATACAAATGTTTTAAGAGAACGTAAGTAGTTCTCACAGTAAAAACTATCGATCTAATCATCACGTTTTAAGTGCACGTGACATGGCTTACTTTGGTGTTCTAAGAAGATCATCTGAGTTAAGCAACATTCCGTCCGGTCACTACATGGATGGGTGACCGTTTAGCGGCATTTATATCTGAGCGCTTCCGAGCTTTGGAAGGCACAAAAGATGTTCATCATCATCAGCCTATAGCAGTCTACTGCTGTACATAGGCCACCCCTAATGAGCGCCATTGCACCCTGTCCTGAGCTCGACGCATCCAGCTTCTACCAGCAGCCTTTCGCAGATCATCACCCCTACTCGTCTGAGGGCGTCGTAAACTACATTTGCCGAGCCGCGGTCTCCACTCAAGAACTCGTTTACCGCAACGGTTATCGGTTCTTCGGCAGATATGGCCAGCCCACTGCCACTTCAGCTTGCTAATTCTCTGAGCTATGTCGACAACTTTAGTTCTATGTCGTATAAACTCATTGCGGATTTTATCCTTCAGAGAAACCGCGAGCATAGCTCGTTCCATAGCTCGCTGAGCGACTTTAAACTGGTGGACTAGCCGTACTGTGAGAGTCCACGTTTCGGCTCCATATGTCATGACGGGTAGGACGCACTGATTGAAAACTTTCGTTTTCAAACATTGCGGTATGGGTGACGAGAAAACTCGACGCAGTTTTCCAAATGCTGCCCAACCCAGCTGAATCCTCCTCTTGGCCTCCTTCTCGAAGTTGTTTCTACCCAACTGCAATATTTGCCCGAGATAACGTATCTTAACGTAAGATGTTGATCCTGGCTTTTTAGAACTAGGCCAAGTCGGAGGCCTTTTGGGCGGCCTGAAAACTCTGACACCGGAGTTGGCTACTAACTCATACGAAGAAGAAGGGAAGATAACTATTTTTACTTTCAATGATCTGTCTCATTATGCGATCTTGCCCGTCATGACAGTACAGGCAAACAATAACCGTCTATTTATTTTTACGCAACTTATGTAAAAATGTCTTTGGTAAAGCAACCCTTATAGTACTAATTTATACAGCCACGTTTGTGATGGATATCTTACAAGACATATAATTTGTGGCAGGAAATGTCAAATCTTGCTAATTAGAAATGCAGTTACAGGAACGTAATTATACTTTACCTATTATTGTCTGTAACAGTTCAGTGATTTGACGAGTGTTGGTTGTCTTAGTTTATGGGAATGAGGTGTGAGAATGCGTGTCAATGAATTGTTAATACAAGTTATGAAAACAACTTATATATTATAGGGGCCTTTTTCGCACATAGCGTTGCAGCACCGATATCACCCACACAGTTTTAGTGCTACTTTATAGTTTTTCTTAGCTTTAGTTATGAACAAATACTTCATTTTTATTTAGTCTTATTAAGTTTCTAATTTTAGTTTCTTTTTTACCCTGCAAGATACCTTTGTTAAACTTATTAATGTACCTACTACCTACCTACTTGTATATCAGTGTTTTTCTGTTTGTTTTTTGTGCTGTACCTACATGTGCTGTAATTGTTAAAACAAATAAAGTCTTATCTTATCTTATCTTATATACATTTTCAATAGTTACTTAATTAATTGGCAGCTAATAGAAGTGAATGGATAAAGAGGATTGTTGTGCCGACCCCACCCAGAGTGGGATAAGGGCAGGGTAATGATGATGATATTTGGACACGGTTAGTAATTTAAAATTGTATATGATTTACATTTTGATAAGAAGAAAAGGAAATGTAGGGAGACCTCCTGTCAGATGGATCGACGACATTGACAAGTTTGTAGGTAATCGGTAGATGGAGAATGCTCAGGACCTATCTTCGTGGAAATCCTTGGAGTAGACCTATGTTAAGCAGTGGACTTCTAGTTGTTGATTAAAAAATGGAGGATCTGCAAATCTGATGAATCAACCATTACCAGGCATCGCGTTAAGAATGTTCTAGTTTTTTTCCTTGAACAAGGTCTCCGGAAATGATCCTAGTTACCCAATATCGATGAAGAAAACACAAAACACGGGATACAATTTGTATCAAAGGCAACAAGAGTAATATGATAGATAGTTCCCGGTGCAAACCACATTGTGGATCCGACAAAAAATCAAAACTTGAAACCACTGGGAGACACGCGCTTGTGGCCGGATGGGATGGGATAGCTACAAAATCAGTTTTTTTTCTGGAACTGAGAAATTGACAAGTTACGAAATTAACACGTGTGATGGCTATTCAAGCTGGGATTGTGATTCAGGTTGTGTGAATTCCAATTCTAGCTTATATTCATCTTGCAAATGCACAATATTTCTGATGATAAAGGCGTGTGACTAAAATTATGGTAAGAAAATAGGATCTGGGTTTGATTTTGAAATAATAGTGTCCCTTTAAATTGAAGTAGGGGAAAAAAGACTGCACCGATGTCCTCCATTGGGGTGTATTGTGCCCTGCTAACCAGACCCCAGTAATCCAACTCCTTATAATAACGGAGAAGGGCTCTGGGTCAATGGCGACATTGCTATTGATTTTTCGGTACTATGATCTTACAGCTAGTATCATATCGATACTCTCATATTTTTTATAACATTTGTAGATTGTATTTCTTGGCTTTGGTAGGCAGAATCAACGTCTGGTTAACTAAGTCAAAATATACTATTATCTTTGGGTTTGAGCTCAATATAATATTTATTGTTATATTGTAATCTGTGACAAGACGACACCCATTTCAAGAGTAGCGGTTTGGTTCCCCGCCGTTGATGATTGCCTTTGCGGTGAGCGCCAATGTTTGAAATGCGGTTGGAAAGCACTGTGGCTCCGATTTTCCAGACCATTTAGCATGCTCTTTACGCGTTGTTGCTTGTTATCTTTTCAGTAAGAAAGTATTTACTGGCAGGCGGAATGCAATCATGGGACCGACAAAAAAATAATTATGAAGTCCTATTTACATAAAGCATCATATAGGCATTTAATTTAAACGAACATAAAACTGTAACTCGTAATGTTAACTCGTAATGCGAAATTTCGACCTTCAACTTAATTTTTTAAATAAAAAGATATGTTACACTTTTAAAAAATACCTATTAGATAAGTTTAGAACTAAGGAAACTAAAGAACCAGGTTGCAAACAGAAGAGTTGTAAGTGAACTCTCTAAAATAAAAATAAACATTATTAATCCCACGATAAGAACGAAAAAATATTTATGAGGTTTAGTACATCTACATCCCAATCATACCATAAACAACTTTACGTTGATTCTACACTTAGCAACATTATTTTCGTAATCACCTCATCAAAAAAATCTCAAGAGGTAATAGAGAAACATCGATTTGTTTGTCAAAATGATATTTTACTTCTCACTTGAGCGTTAATCTCTATTCATTTCCCCGAGATAGAAGAAGAGGGAAACACTGTTTGTAATTGCAGGAACCCACGTAATGTGTATTTTCAAACACCCAACGGAAGTTTGTTCTCGCCTGACCGGTTGCTTCTAATTAACATAAAAACAAAGCTAGAAAATTCATTGAACGATTTCTCTAAACATTCCTGTACAACCACCCATTCGTATCTGTCCCATCTTGCCTTAATCCCATAAATGACATCAGATAAGATAGTGAGCACAGTCGAATCATTTTATGTTGAAAATTAAATCTAGATGTTATGTTGGAAGAGTTTGCTGATATGGATATTGGTTCTATTTAGTTGCGTCTTCATGTTTTGTTAATGAATTTGCAAATCAGCATCTTTTAATAACTTTTATGAACATATTATTGGATAAATAAAAAGTGCTTGCTTCCACTACACGTTGCGATAATATCGTCAAAACCATCCTTATAAGAAATGCGATGATTGGGAAATTTTTGTACAGTCTTGGAGTCTTCAAATTTAGAGTGAATCGGTTCCTTCTAGGCAAGCGTACTCCATCTTAGACCACATCTTCACCTGTTAAAAGCTTCACTATTGAGGGAAATAAAAATTTGTCCTTCCTTCATGCCACAACGAGTGGATGGATTGAGGTGAAAATTTATAATATATAATAGGCTATAATTACCATAATAGGCTACTTTTTATCTGGGTACCATGCAAACTAAGCTACGGGCAAGTTTAAAATTATAACGGCGAGAATTTGTGAAATATTACACTGAACGGAATAAGATTGTTAGCACTTTATTTTAACAAATAGGTTACTTTTCATCCAGGTACTTTGCGAGCCATACCGAGGGCAGAAGCTAGTATCAAAATGAAACTGATGCTAAATGTATTTTTTGTCTCCTGTAAAAATATCATCAAGATTATCAGTATATATTAAAAAGACTACCAAGTCATACGAAATATCTCATACATCTGTCTCATTTCCGCTTCCTGTCCCATTGTACTCCTTTTAAAGTTACAAATAAAGATATAAAGATTGTGTTTTGAGAAATGTTTACGAGAAAAAACCAATTAGAACGCTACTAAGGCGAGATAGGTATGTTTAAAAATAATGTACCCTTTAAGTTTATTTATACTTTGCTTTGTCTCACCCGTATCTTACTCATCTATATAAAAATGCATTATGTCCCAGTACATATCTACTTTAGTATAAAGACTTGGACCATCAATCTCTTCTTAACTAGGTAAAAACTTACAAGTAAAAATTTGTAAAAACTAGCGCTATGCTGTGTTTATTTAAAAATAGTACTTCGCAAATAGCACTACTTCAATATTTCAAACTATTTTTGCTCATTTATAAACAGTGATCGGAATAAGGTGGGCTAAAATACCTAAATTTCAAAGAACAGAGTGTGGAGATTTCGTTTCTACAAGAATTTTATTCGGCCGAAAAATTGAACAATTGTCGCAGTAAGTAATATTAATGTTAATAATATTGTGAACTATTTCATTTAGTTTTTCTTTTTAACCGACTGCATATAGTTCATTATTTTATAACCTACGTTTAAGTTTCAATTGTTATTACCTGCTGATGGGCAGGGTTGAGGGCATGTTTCGCATTTCATTTTTGGAACACTAAGTATTTTAGCCCGCCTAATTCCGATCACTGTTTATAAGTGAACTGTAAGGTTCTTTGTGAGTAATGAAGTTTTATAAACCAAAATATTTGGCGCTCGTGCCTTTATAGGGCTTACTATCGTGACTTTCATGAAATTGCCATCTCTTTCTGATCATTGAGTCATCATAGCAGTCCACTGCTGTACATAGGCCTCCCCCAATGAGTGCCCTTGCACCCTGTCCTGAGCTTGACGCATCCAGCTTCTAGCAGCAGCCTTTCGCAGACCGTCACCCGACCTGGCCGGAGGGCGTCCTACACTACGTTTGCCGCGGTCACCACTCAAGAACTCGTTTACCCCTACGGTTATCGGTTCTTCGGTAGATATGGCCCACTGCCACTTCAGCTTGCAAATTCTCTGAGCTATGTTAAAAACTTTTGTTCTATGTCGGATAAACTCTTTACGGATTTTATCCTCCAGAGAAACCCCGAGCATAGCTCGTTCCATTCTCGATCATTAAGTGATATAATTTTAATCTAACTGTCTCATCATCATCATCATCAGCCTATAGTAGTCCACTGCTGGACATAGGCCTCCCCTAATTAGCGCCATCGCACCCTGTCCTCTGCTCGATACATCCAGCTTCTACCTAGCCTATTAGCAGATCATCACTCCACCTGGTGGTGGAACGCCCTACACTACACTCCACTCCACTCAAGAACTGGTTTTTCCCAACGATAAATGGTCCTACGGCAGATATGACCAGCCCACTACCGCTTCAGTTTGCTTATTCTCTGAATTATGTAGACAAATAAACTGTCTCAGAAAGAGGGTAATGTTTTATTTTTTAATCAGCCAGGTAAAAAATCGCTTCCGCCTATCTTGACACCAAGCTCAATCCCGACTTCATGCGCTATCGAAGTCATCTCAGGTGACAATATACGATCGGTGATATCGACTCGATCTCTGTTAGCCGCTTTGAATTGTACCGAACTATCAATGTAACAAAACATATATATGGATATGAAACTCCACGATTACGAAATTCATTTCACTTCTTTATTTAATGGCTTCTTGGATAGTTTCCATTAGTCTTGGTAGTATTTAGTAAGATGGCCTATCTTGGATAGTTTTTTTGTAGTCCACAACTTCGCCAGTATCATTATTGTCCATAAATAATGTAAGACAACGTAGTAGGGTTTATAAGTACAGTCATCCAGGATTCAGTCAGGTGCAATTTTCTGCTATATCTGATAGAAAACAATCAGCGAACAATTTTCTTCGAACAACTTAGTCCACTACGTTGTCACGGCAATCAGATGGCCAACATGGATGCTTTTTTATAAAAAAAGCCTATCACTGACGTTTCAATTGTCATTGGGATTGTTCCTTACTACCTAACTAGTATCGAAAAAGTACTTGTAGAGATTTTGACAAAGGTTCGTCTAGAGAAGACCAACATGCCCATATTTTCTGCCGTGAAGCAGTATTGCTAAGTTCAGGTTTGAAAGGTATGCAGAAGGGTGCTGGTCCGATTTCCGCCACGAGAAATTTATTTGTATGATCTGCAAATATTTGTCTCAGGGTGTTTTATATGTATAATAATTTATGATTGTAAATTTTTAATAAAATTAAAATTGAAACAAAAGTTTTTGAATAAATCTTTACTTACCAAAATAAAGATCAACCAAATACATCAGTGTACAACGGGATTTCATTTAATTCAATTTATCAAAGCCATGAATAATGCTAGTTCATATCTATGCGTAATTTTTTTAATCTGTGACAAAATCGTCGTATTAGATGTTCTTATGTTTATATTCTAGGATTGAAGGTGAAGGAATTTGGGAATTAGACGGGTCGTTTCCGATCATTCCATTTACATGTGTGAAGTCGTGTTCGTGAGACTTTAAAATGTCTAAATGAGAAAGAAAGTCTCTTAAAAACTAATACACCTACCTACCATAAACAACCTACTAAAAACATTTTTTTTTAACTTTACGTTTAATAATATATTTTCTAGTAAATAAAAAGCATAGTTGGGTAATCAAATTTTTTAATTTATATACGTACCTCCCCATCTATACCTGCACCCTTTGGCGAAGATTTACATTTTGCCTTCGATCTACCAAGTGAAAAGTAAATGGTATATCTTTTGCACACAACGCGTATAGACGTCGAAAGGCGCTAAGGTGTGGAAGTGTATTAAATCTCGATGAGATTAATACATACCGGTTCAAATCTCGGCCGTGCACTGGATTTTTTATTTCGAAAATATTATGTGCGCTTTACCACGTCCTCAAACGGCGAAGGAATCCGCGTGAATACAAACAGCGTACAACCGTAACGGGCATACAATCAACGTGAATACAAAACTACACAAACACTACAAAAGATTGCGAGTCAAGTGACGGTAGTAGTAGATACTTTTGGGTAAATTATTAGCAACTACCTACATGCAGTTATGGTTTGAGCGTTTGATTAGGTACTACACCTTATCTTTAATTACCTACCTACCAGAAAAGTTTTTTTTTTATGATACCTGACGATAGAAGAAGCACATGGCCCACCTGATGTTGAGTAGTAACCATTACCTATCATAAAGCATTGCATCGTAGATCACGTTTTTTGGAACGTGCTCTATGATGCAACGCCCTGCTTCCATCAACTTGAGGCATGATGATGATAAGCCCCTTGTGCCTGTAATTTTACCGGCACCCACACCCTTCAAACCGAAACGCAGCACAGCTGCTTTGGCAGACAAGGCATAAAAATATAGGAAAATATTGAAAATATAAATATAGGAATAAGTTAACTTTTGTACGGTAACTTTTCAAGTAATCTGGACGTCAACAGCATTATCTTTCCAAGTACCTAATAACTAACCCGAATGATGCTAAGGCTTACAGAAATATTGGTATAATAACAGTATTTTCCCGAAAGACTATATTTATTTCCAATCGACCGATTCCCCTTACTAAGATAATAAGAGAAGGTAAAGTTTTTTTACCCCTCTGTCATAACGCTTCATTATGAATAATCATCATCATTCTCAGCCTGTAGCAGTCCATTGCTGGACATAGACCTGCCCATTGCACTCAATCCTGAGCTCGATGCATCCAGCTTCTACTAGCAGCCTTTCGCAAATCGTCACTTCACCTAGGCGGAGGGCACGCACTACGTTTGCCGAACCGCGGTCTCCACTCAACATTTCGTTTACCCCAGTGGTTATCGTTTCTTTGACAGGTATGGCCAGCCCACGGCCTTTTCACTTTGCTTAATCTCTGAGCTATGTCAACAACTTTAGTTCTCTCTCGCATAGACTCGTTGCGAATACTATCCTCCAGAGAAACTTAATTTATTATAGGTAATACTTTTTTTGATTTTATTGGCTCAGGGAGAATTCAGTTGAGATACAACCGTGTGACTTCGATTCCCGCTGGTAAGTTTTAACATGATCTGCGATATTTGGATGATTTTCATAGTTTTCGACAGCCCTGACACAGACTCCTTGAAGGGCTGAGCAATAAAAAATTTGGATTTATAATGTATATTTAACTAGCTTGATAATACCGCTACCGGGATTAAAAATCTATGTGATAGTCCAGGTCACAATCTACGCATCTTCCAAATTTCATCTAAATACTTTTAGAAATAGAAATAGAAAATAGAAAATGTTTTACTTTTAGCCGTTGCAGAGTGCTTTAAATTACCAACACCCATAAGTAAGTATGAAGAAAGCCACTGACATCGGCCCAACCTAGATAGGGTGTGTAATTTCTATAAAAATAGCATAAATACCGTTTATTTTGTACCTATTTCATAACACCCGTGCAACGTGACGTCCAAGTTCGCTACCCTCCGAACAGCTGGCAATATCCAACTCTATATTACTTTCGACAGCTCTATTGAGTTTTTATTAATTAAAATGTCGTTCTCCGTTTATTGGGGAAATTGGTTATAACCTTATAAATGATCGTGCACGCAACTTATGTAACTCGATATTATAATATTGCTGGACACTATCATACAGTATTTTGTAGCCCGGAACTAAGCAAAGCTTGTATTATGGGAACCACATGACTGACATGCTTCTTATTTTTTTTTGTAAATACATACTTGGATGAGAGAGGCTGACAAAAACTAAGGAAGATCTATTCCCAGCAGTGGGTGACTCCGTGCTGAGATGAAAATATATACCTACTTATTATATTTTTATAGAAAACACCCAGACTCGAATCAAATACTTACAAAACATACAACCATTTGTCTTGTGGTGGAAATCGAACCCGCAACCTTTTGCGTCTCAGGTGGGCTTTCGTCCACTCCATCAATGAGGTCGTCAGTGTATTGAATTTAAAATTTAATTATGATGAAACCAGAGAATAAAACCAGTCTAGAAAAATTCTAAGAAGAGCATCAAGCGTCGCTGTGTCTCGCCCCAACTGAGACCTATGTCCAGCAGAGAACTTCTATAGGCTGATGATAATGCTGATGATGAAAATGCGAGAGCAAGCCGTGGATACGAACTAACAAGCATCGCTGTATAGATATAATATGCGTGGGACTAATACTAATGTTTATTACGTGGCTATTAGGTTAGAAATTATTATAATTGGAAATGAGAAGTCTTTGATGACTGGTAATCAACGATTTTGTTCAGCTGGTGATACCATCGCGTATAAATACATACATTATTTTGTAATACATACTTACTTTGGACTGTTCAAAGGCAATATCTTTGGGAAAGATTTAGCAATAGGGGTGAATGGGGTCCCAACCTCCATCTTTGACTTTGACGGCCTTTGTTGCGCAGACTCAGAAGATTGCGAGTTTGATTCCCGCTGCGGGATAAATGTTTGCATGTTCTGTAGATATATGTCTCGGGTCTGGGTGTTTTCTATGTATTTACAAAAAAAACTGCATATAATACGTAGTATATCTATCATGTGGTTCATAATACAAGCTCTGCTTAGTTTGGGGCTACGTGATGCTGTGTGATAATGTCCAGCATTATAAAAAAAAACCTCTGGAAATAAAGCCAACATCCCTGTCCGTGTTGCCCCCTTCTTTATGGCAAACTAGGCTTTGATGGGTAGTAACATAAGCTCCGCTGGCTCTACTAAATTCCTTGGCTACCGACGGGCAGCAGCGTCGGTTGGTGCGAGAAGTTATGCCCTGTGATCTCCAACCCGCATGTTTAGCTAGGAGATTCCCCTTATTATTAAAGGATACCTGTATCTAGCAGTGTACTGGTTCATTAAGTTAGAAAAATAATACATAATAATAATTTTAATATTAATTCTATACCTATTTATTCTGGTTTTGTTATTGTAAAAATATTTAAATTAAATAATGTTCTTTGTTTATAAAATTGAAGTTATAATAACTATGTTGATAGTTACAGTGCCAATTCTATAAACAAAGGAACTACTAAGCTAGGTAGCCGAAATCAATAGTATTACGTGAGTCACAATCGGAGGGAAACAGTCGTCTTTGTCTAGTTGACACGTTACTTAGAGGCTCTATTTGCAAACCTTTTAGCGCCCTTTGCAACGAAAAGTTAGAGTAAATAGTAGACCGCTCCGTTGTTTAGCATGTGTGAGGTCACATCGAGTCGTGCTTAGAATAGGTTTCTGTTGAATGGTGAGATAGATTGCGATTTATGAACAATTGAAAAGTGGACAAACATTACTTATTGCATATATTGGTCACAATTGAGGGAAAAAGTAAGATTTTATGCAAAAATTTAATCCAGATCGGATTTCAACCCACAACCTTCCTATAAATACCGGGGATATGTAAAGATACCCCAGGTATTTATGTGATCGTAGGTAACTCTTTTTTGTTCTCGCTAGAGTAAAATTTTTTAGAAATTGTATTTTTTTTTAAATTCCCGCTTGAGTCAAAAGTTTTGGAATATTTTAATTATTTTTTCTCGCTTGAGTCAAAAGTTTTGGGATATTGTATTTTTTTAAATTCTCGCTTGAGTCAATTTTTTTGGATATTATAAAATCTTATATTAGTATATTCATATGTAAGTATTTACAGAAAAGTGTATAAGTAGTACAGTCATGTGGTTTTCATAATAAAAGCATTACATTACGACAACAACCTTATGTTATTATTTTTAATAGCAATTGTTGTTTTTCTTTTTATTTTTTAGGCTACCTTTCAAATACAATTCCACCCACCACCACCACACCACACCAGCCTATATTAGTCCACTGCTGGATATAGGCCTCAGCTAATGTAGGGGGATATACCCATAATCCCCACGCTCGGCATGCGGGTTGGGGATCGCAGGACACAGCTTCTCGCACCACCGACGCTGCTGCCCGTCGGTGGCCTATAATTCCACCGTCTTTTTTTTATCGTGCTATCCTGTCCATCCTAAAGTTATCTTGAAGAGGTCGCTATTAGCGATAAGACCATTGTACCTTTTTTTTTTTAATTGTAAATTCTCCTGCACATTGGATTTTTTTATTTTGCTGTACAATAAAGAATTTATCTATCTATCTATCTTCAATTATAAAATTGTCATAGAATAAATGAAAAAGAGAATGAAACATGCTTAGATTGGAGCTAGATGAAGCTGTGTGATGGTGACCAGCATTATTTTTAACCTCTTGTTTCGCAATGGCTCCTTGTGCTATACAAATCATATTGCACACTAAAACTCATACACATATGTTGAGTTACGATAACAGTCACTACAAATTTAGTGTGTCGAGTAGAATTGTGTTCTATTAGGTAAGTTTAATGTTCGTTTAGTTCTACCCAGTATAATTTTATATTTTTTTCAATAAATCAATGATGTAAAGCGAACAACTAAGTTCTATACGTTCAAATAGTACCCTTTCTTTTTCAATTGTGATAAATAAAAAATAGATGCTTAGATTTTTAATAATTGACTATAATAGATGTAAATAGCATGACGAATCTGCGTGAGAGTAATTTATTGACTTTCGATGAGCTTAAACTTTCCCCTTATGAATTTTTTGAGTATTGATAAAAAATGTTTTCAAATGACATTTATTAAAATGAAGTACCCTCATGTAGAAAACTAGGAACGACTTTTTAGCTGATCTTTTGTTACTTTGTAAGTGTGAATAATACCACTTCAATTTTGTAAAATATTTTAAACTAGCTCCCACCCGTAGCTTCGCTCGCGTATCTGGATAAAAAGTAGCTTAAGTGTTAATTCAGATTACAAACTTTATATATTCCAAGTTCCATCCAAATCCGTTCAGCCGTTAACGTTAATGGGTAGAGTGGGAGCAAATATCGGAGTATATAGGAGTGGAACTCACGCCCACACAAACATTTGTAGTATTAATCTGATTCCTGATGTTTTTTATAATTAAATTTATTTATTTTATGTCATATCTTGTATATTAGATACTACCGTGGATGATCCCTGGTGTTTTTTTACTTCACCCTATTTTATTTTAGGCAGTACCTTGTTTATTTTATTATTATTTATACTAGAGAGTAAACATTCGTAGTAATTGTAGTATCCTACTTCCTACTTCCTACTAATATTATAAATGCGAAGGTTTGTGAGTATGATGTATGGATGGATGAATGGATGAATGTTTGTTACTCTTTCACGCAAAAACTACTGAACGGATTTGGATGAAACTTGGAATATACATAGTTTGTGACCTGGGCAATATTAATAATAATTAACACATAGGCTTATTGTTATCCCGGTACAACGCAAGCGAAGCCACGGGTGGAAGCTAGTTCAAAATAATTGTAAAAAACCTAGACCCAAGACAAATATTTGCATGATCTGCAGATATTCATACGGGTATAGTCTCGCAACTTTCAGCGTGACCTTATTTATTTATTTAATTCTTTATTACACTTTACTAAAGATTAATGTACAAAATGGTGGACTTAATCCTAGAAAGCATTTTCTGCCAGTCAACCATGACAGGTAAAAAGTTGTGGTTGGCGTGCATAAACATATACACATCAAAATGTTAAACATAAAACACAAACCACAACTAAATTATAAAACAAATCCAATTTGACGGCCTCTGTGGCGCAGTGGGCGAAAGTCCGCCTGAGACGCAGAAGGTTGCGGGTTCGATTCCCGCTGCGGGACAAATGTTTGCATGTTCTGTAGATATTTGTCTCGGGTCTGGGTGTTTTCTATGTATGATATGTATGTATTTACAAAAATAAAATATATGTGTATTATATCAATCATGGGGTTCCCTTAATACAAGGTCTGCTTAGTTTGGGGCTACGTGATGCTGTGTGATTACGTCCTGCATTATTTATTTATTTATTTAATCTCCTTAAAAAGAAGAATTCCTTCGCCTATAAACTTAATTAAATAATATTTTTGAGGGCTCATGTTTACGTTTTTAGCGATATACCTACTAAAACTTGTCAGTGTAACCCTACAATGTATTGATATTTAAGCGTTCCTATTAAATAAATAAATAAAACCATGGAATTTAGCAACTGACTCAAAAATCAATTTTCCATTTGAAGCGTTTTCTGAAAATATTTTTTCATCATTGAAAGCTTTAGTCGATAGAAGATTCTAGCTCCAAGTAAATGACTTCTCATGTCAAGGCTTAATATAATTAAGTCCGTAAAGCCTTGATAGGACTTCCAGCACATTTACTATTAAAGCAGGCTACTAGCATTTTCTGAAAAAAAATACCCAGACCTATGTCCAGCTGTGGACTGCTATAGGCTGATGATTATAATGATGAAGAACACCTATGCAATTTATAACCTTTTTGCTGCTGTGGCGCGTAACTTGATGTCTGGACAAATTAACTTACAATTTAACTATTTACTGTTTTGTACTAATTTGCGAGTAAGCGTAGATTTAAAATAACTTTTTATTTTGGCTAAAAATTTAACTTAACTAACACCTACGATATGCTGTTTGTTTAGTAAGTTTCTCTCCATCCAAAGGTTGCCTGGAAGAGATCGCTTTTAGCGAAAAGGTCGCCCATTTTACCATTATTTTTAATGCCTATTTCATTATGTTGTGTTTCTTTGTTATGCGTGCAATAAATTTATATCTATCTATCTATCTATCTATACGCCTAGTTGAAATATTCTTGATCGCTCGACTGATCTACATCGGTCACCCATCCAAGTAGTGATAAAGCGGAGTGTTGTTTCGCCAAAATGATCTGTTAAGAACATTAAAGCAATGCTATGACCGCTTCAAGGAAAGCATTAGTAGGTTTGAAGAATAAGCTCTTCTTTATCTGCAATATGTATTCAGAGATAGGTTTTAAGCATCAAGCTCTCTATCTGCAACCTGTATTCAGTATAACTTAGCTCAGAATAGAGATGCCATTAGGCGCCGACTATCCCTTTTTTCTACTATCGTCACATCTAATTAATTAATACCGGTTTTTGTTCGAACAAGTCGTAAGTCTGTCATTCGGTTGTAGATTGGCGTTGCTAGTGATGGGAAGAAATCCATTATCATCATCGTCAACAACAACCTATAGAAGTCCATAGCTGAATGTAGGTATTGCCTAGGATTGCCACAAACAGCGGCTTAGAGCCTTCTCTATCCACCGATTACCTTTCAATTTCTTCGGTACATCTCGTGGGGCCAGATCGCGGTGGCCATTTAAGAAACTTTATTCACCAACGGTTGTGGGTCGAATTAAAAATTGTTTATTAATTGATTATTATTTTATTAATCAAGTAAAAGAAGTTCAGCATTTTTGTATGCTTATTTTATTTCTTATACGAGTCATCGTATGTTGACCAGTAACCCGCCATGCAATTTTAATTTTCGATTAAATAACAGTATAGAGTGAGTTTGATCCTAACTTAAAAAGCTAGGTTAGGAATTTAAGGCTTAGAATCTAAAATAATGTCACTGAAAAATTTGGCTCCCAATATTTTCTATAACGAAGTTAGAAGAGGGTCAAAAATGGCACGAATTGCTCGGAGAAAAGGATGGTAAGGCCGTGCCTTTTTTGCTTGACTTGGCGGGGCCCAGACCCAGATAATAAAACCTGTGTTATTACTATTATTTGGCATCAAAAATGACTATAGCCCCAAATATTTACCCTCCTACCCCCACTCGCATCAATATAAGGCAAAAGTTTTCCAGGTCAGCTAGTTTTAAGTATAAATTCAAGGCTTCGATTCTGTATTCAAAGCACAACACTAATCCAAACATCTCACTCGCCCACACAAAGCAGTAATTAAGCTTGAAGCATGCTAACTGTCTTAATGCAATCGTTGAACTGATAAACAGCTGTTAGAATTTGCATTTTAAATCGATATTCTGCCGTGGCTCGTGGCTGATTGACATTGGCGTTTAGTTATTCACACCTTAACAGATAGATTATAACTTAAATTGATTTGAATAACTTAATCGGTTGGTAATCGATTTGTAGGTTTGGAACTAATGTTTTAATCAATTGCCTAGTTCCATAGACAAATTTAATCTGTTAATTATTATTGTAGGTTATCTTTTATGTACACGTTTTATCTACCTTATCTATCCTATTTAAGATAGATTCAAAGTAAAAATCTTTTTAAAAATATTATATTACTTATACTTCTTTTATCTTCTAAAACTTATTTGCCTAATATTAATGAAAAAAAAAACCGATAGGCATAAAATGTATCTTACAAAATATTTGCAAAGTTCAAAATAATAGAAGTTCTATTTAAGCTCTACTCATCAATCAAAACTTTCAAAAATAATAAAAGTAAAAATTATTTTATACTTTCAAACAATAAAAATCATTGCACCATTTTTCATCCATAAAAATCACACACTCATCCCGTATTCGGATATAATTTGTTCCGGAGCGTGGCGAATGCTCGCCGGCGCTCGCTGTCATCGCGAACGGTGCGCTTGCGCAAGCGACGCGCAGACGCTGTCTCATTAGCCCGGAACAAACTGAGTGTGTAATGAGAGTACTCAAACTGTGGAAATCAGATGTTTTTAACTTCTTACAAATTGTTAAATTTTCTCTTAACGTGTATTTTTAAAGATCCCAGCACGAGTAAATAGGCTTCAGCTAAAATTGTGGAGATACTGTAAAGAAGAAGAAGACCAAACAGTCCATATACAAAATTTAAAAAATGTGATCTGCTTATTGAAGGTCCAAAGTGTTACTCCGTGCTTTACATAATGTTTTTATCTTTCAGCCATTAAGTCAGCTCTGCTGGTGTATTATTTTAAACATTTTTCATATATTACTGTACATTATCTAATAATACTTGTACAAGGAAATAATCTATTTTGTACTTATAAGAACATTTCTCAATGATAATTTAGGAATCACTATTTCGAAATGGGGTCAAGTGCATTCGCTACCAGCTTAGTTTATATAATTTTATTTACTTATTTTTTATGGTTACTTAGAACAGATCATATTTAAGAAATCAGATAATTGAGACCAATGAATAAGTATTTTGGTTTGGGCTATTATAAAATTTAGGCTAAGTTCATAACTTTCGTAGTCACATTAGTTACTCCACTTTGACCCAATTTGGTCTGCTCTCAGAAAATAGCTTCTCACGCTAAGAAAAATGCACAAGGATAGCTAATTACAGATAAAAATATAGTGAACATGAGCTATTGTAACAGACGTTTGCAACAATTTGTTATGATTGTCAAATACCGGAAGGAAATCAATACAGTGCATATGTACTTACTATGTAGATGTTGGTAATGTGCTTAAAAGGGGCGAGTTCTTGGATTTAATCTGCTATTCATAGTTCATACATGATTTTTTTAAATACAAATAACTATATTTATAATAATACAGTGTCGTTATTTTTAAAGTGATACAGATTATTTCTGTAAGGTAAATAAATAAATAAAAATTATTTTTGACACTATCACACAGCATCATGTAGCCGCAAACTAAGCAGAGCTTTAATAATAAAACCACGCTGACATAATTACTTATATACGTTTTTTTGTAAATACATACATATTATACATAGAAAACACCCAGATCTGAGTCAAATATCTACAGATAATGTAAAATTTATCTCGCGGCGAGAATCGAACCCGCACCTTTTTGTGTTTCAGGTGGCCCTTGGCCAAATAGGTCATTAATGGGTTTGTATAATTTTAAAACATCCAACAGTCTCAAGCCGCGGTCACGAAGACAGCGGCGGCGCGGGCGGTGCGGAGAGCGGCGTGCCAACGCAAATCTAAGTTTTGCCTCGCGCCGCCGCCGCCGCCCTCCGCTGTCGCTGACTTCGTGACCGCGGCCTTATATATAGGATTGGCCTCTCACTAGGTTTTTCACTTGTGGAAACACATCCACCGACCTGGCACAAATATATCTACAAAACATGAAATCTTATTTTATCCACCAAAAAAAACATACATCTTCTGCCTCAGCCGGCTTAGCCCAGCGAGGTCATTTTCAAATGACTTTAAAAATACTTAATTCCTTCGAAGCTTTTTTAATCAAATATTTACTATAAACCTTCCCCTTGAATCACTCTATCAATATAAAAACAACACATTAAAATCCGTTGCGTAGTTTAACGAAAGATCTAAGAATGCATAGGGACAGACAGACAGCGAAAAGTGACTTTGTTTTATACTTTAAAGTGATAGTTATGTTAAAAACAGTTAATCAGATGGTATCTAATGCAAACGCTACTTTAACCTTAGCTTAAAATTAGCCCTGTCACTGTTGATTATCCAATGGTAAGAGATTTGCGTCGTTTATCTTTTGACAGATTTTTTTACAGAAAAAACTAGTAAAACCATTAAAATCTAGAAGCTTAAATTATTAAACATAGAGAAATAAAACTTATAATAGTGAAGATTATTTTAAATTCTAAAATATACATTTAAAAAAATTTAAGAACTCATTATTAGATGGACTTCAAAAAATTACAAGCACTTGGCTGTGTTTGACAGACTACCCTCCAAACTTAGCAGTCGAACTCATTGATAACTCCCTAATTCTATAGATTCCTCAAATCTTTTATTTTTGATTTCTATACCCTTATCCAAATAGAATCTATTTTTCGTAAAGTCAGTTAGAAACGCCTTCTAATTGAATAGGACGGAATCAAAGGGAATGATTGCATTCCCCTAAAGTTTTGAAGGGGATGCGCTGAGGGTAGGATCCGATGCGTGGACGAAATACTTTTAGGGCTGCACTAGATCTTGTTATATATGGATGTGGCAAATCGTGTACAGCGATGGAAAACGATCATGTCTGAAGCTTGGAACCACTCATATAAATGACATGTTTATAATTCGATAAAATTTGATTAATTGATAAAATATCTAGGACATTTTTTTAAAATTTTAAAACAGCCTAGCAAATACTGGAGACAGACCAAAAAAAAACTTCCACATCCATCCACATCAGCCTATATCAGTCCATTGCTAGACATAGGCCTCCCCTAATAAAGGGGAATATACCCATAATCCCCACGCTGGGCTTGCGGGTTGGGGATCGCAGGGAAAAAAAACTTAAGACCTATTTTTTAAAAGTTTTGCAGACCAATTCACAAGTAGGCTTGATAATGATGACAAAGCGCTCCTTACTCATTTAAACAGCGTCATGTGGTTACTTTTAGTTACAGTACAAGTAAACTCCATACAACAACAACTATTTACAATAACTGTAACACTATCAATTTTATTTGTAACGAGTTGCGTAAACTTTAATGAGTTTTTAAAATTGGCCTTCAATCTCACAATTTTATTCCATAAAAAAGAAGTTCCAATATTTGTGTATAATCGTGTATATGCCTTCTCCGACTTTATTTGATCATTGTATGAATCATAGTTTCGATCCAAAACACGGAAGGCGAGATTCCGTTGCAGTAATGTCATTGCTAAGATTGTGGGCAAAATTGCTTTATGTAATTTGTAGTTCGGGGTGGTATCCATCTTCTGGTGTCTTGGGGTCTTTGTGTGGTTCAATTATTGAAGCCGTTACGTGAAAGCTAATTGGTTGGAAAGGTAGTAAAGATTTAATGAGTGGAGAACTTTATGGGTTTTACCTGTTTGTAAGAAAGCAATAGTTCCGTTTTTCTTCGTATAAGTATAAGCTAGTGGCCAACTTTGTGGCTAAAAACGGTGTCGGAGTCTTTGGGCCGCTTCATAACCACGCCTGAATAGCTAACGACTGAAAAATCCGGGATCAACATATTAACGGTTTTGGTTTCGGTTTGCTATAAGAAAACTCTTCTCAATTCTTAAGCTCGCTTCGTACAATTTATTTGTGTACTATTTTTCTGTGTACAATGAATTAAATAATTAACGTACTAATTAAGATGATTTCGTGCTTCGGTAGTTACCTAATTTCCACTAAACGGTCAGATTATAATTCCACTAAACGGTCACACAACCACCATCCACCGGACAGAGTGCTGTTCAACCAAGATTCTCAGACATAGCTCAACAACTGAAAAAGACGGGACCAACATTTTAACTTGCCTTCCGAAGCACGAAAGCGCTCAAAGGGAAGTTCTATGCCCACCTATGCGTTTTACCAGTAATGCTGACAATATCACCATATTTACATCAAGTATGTATGTAATGTATAAATAGAGTTTGTTGAACACTGCGGCTCTTTTGAAGTGGGCTCAAGTCTGTTTTTAGTACGAGTAACCCTTTCACAGATAACGATAAAAAGAAACTAAATTCTGTTCAGTCCCCCTGAGATTTTATCTGGCTTTTGAGTGGACTGAAAGATGTTACATTCATTTGAGAATTTCAGAATGATTTATTGGTAAAAGGCCATTGCGTCTTAGGTGGCATTGGGACTGTAATTGTGTAACGGTTATTTTATCATCAATTTTATTAGCTTTACTTTAGTGATTTTACAAATGAGCTGTCTACTTTGCCAGGCACTTTATTACGTATTGACTTGAGCCAATGTCAGTCATAAGATTTTCCATAGGGTTTTTGTCCACAAGTAAGTGGACAGTGACAATCGCAAGTACCTAAACTCGTTGTTTAAATTTGTGTCATCATCATCATCAGCCTATAGCAGTCCACTGCTGGACATAGGCCTCCCCTAATTAGCGCCATTGCGCCCTGTTCTAAGCTCGACGCATCCCGCTTCTACCAGTAGCCTTTCGCAAATCATCACTACACCTGGCCGGAGGGCGTCCTACACTACGTTTGCCGAGCCACAGTCTCCACTCAAGAACTAGTTTACCTGTACGGTTATCGTATTTGTATATGTTATGTAAAATTTTGCGAAGATTCATGTACAAAATTAGTAATTTGAAACTACGATAAATTACATTTCAATTGACGATTTCATTACAAAACAATACATTTATGTTCGGTAGCTCGAATCTCATTAATTTTCAAATGTTTCGTCGTAACATTACATGCATAAATTTTACTCGATACTGGATACAGAACCAATGAAAACAACATTAACCCAAATATTGTGATGGGTAACAAACGTGACCTACTGCTGTTAAATTGTATTTCGATACAAACTCTTATTTATATATTTTAATAGACCTAAATGTGACCGTAAAACAGTTTATTCAATACGTGTATTTTTTGTTACTATCCTGGAGCCTTGTGTGTGTATAGTAAAAATGAAACAGCTTGATCGCTTTTAGTCCAGAAAGTACTTATAAAACACGATTCCACCACTTTACTTTAACCAAGATAAATAGGTATTTAATCAATACTCATACTATATCTATACTAATATCTGTTTTCATTAAACTTTACTTATCTGGTGAATCGCGGTAAAGAAACTTTCGTATTGAATTGACGGCTTAAGCTGGCCTTGTGCGATACAGATAAATTAAAATTTTATTAGCATCTTTCTGATGGGAGGGATCCAATTTTTGACTTATCTTGTGAATTTTGATAATTATTAATATCAACGGGATGTTTACCATGGTTTGTGAGTTTTTTGTTTGTATCCCGTTGGTATTAATAATTACGTTCACAACTGTGATAGTTTCAAGAGTTACCGTAGTATTTTTATTTTATTGAATAATAGTACTCACATATGACGTATTTTATTAAATAAACTTAATGAGTGAATGATGAACCTTAAGATTGAAAAACAAGGTTTAAAGTGACCTAGCCGTTCTTCCTTGACATTTTTACACCTCCCTTTATTGTAGATGCATTGAATACGCGGATTTCAACTTTTTACAGCGACACCGAACAAAGCTTATTTTGGAGTGTTGCAAGAACTGGCAGGTTTACTTATCCATTGTTGGTCGGCCATTTTATCTCTTTAATTTATGGAGCACTGTCGCGAATGGCGAATGTTCGGATCGGACGTTCACGCATTGGCTACGTTTAGAAGTGTCTTAAAGACAAAAATGTTGATTGCTTCTCGATATATCAACTGTAAGACTCCTTTATTAATATAGGTACCGATTTTCATCACTATAATATTGATAGTTGTTCATGAGTATTTTTACAAAGCTGATGTGTTAACTGTTCTGGTTTTCGCCAGAAGCAATATACTCGGGCTGGTTTATCTCATATAAACAAATTTAAATTTTTGTAGGAACTGATCAACTTACTGCAGACAAAATCTCAAAAAATACAATTAGGATTATTATTCGTCATAGATCTCAATTTTTTAAATTACAACGAGTAATATTTTTTTTACGAAACTAAATTAGTATCTATAGTAAGATTTTTATTGTTGTATCAATAGATGGAATGCAATGTCTGACAGTCGGCACCGTCATCGAGGCCATACAAAGTAGATTCGGTTGTTAGGCACGTCCAAAACTCTATTTTTAAAGAAAAACTTAACAACAAGATGAAACTTGATGGATCTTGACACCCTTAGCCCCTTAGTGGTAAAAAGACTCACAATTTACCACCATAAACCCTCCAATCACCAAACGTAGTAATTCGTCACACATCCATACATTGTTCTATTGTTTTCTCGTCAAAAGATTTTCTCTGGTTGCATTTGTTCTGGTCGTTGTATACCAGGCGTTGATGGAAGAACAAAGACCACCACGATTTGGCTACTGTTACTAATATTTATTCTGTTCTACTGTCTGTTTAACCGGACACACACCTGTGGTGTTCGCCGAATTGTCTCAATGTGAGTCATGGTGCTCATACAAAATGGTATCAGCGTAGGCCAGTAAATTCAATGAGTCATTTTGCGTGACATTAAACTAGTTTGTGTGGTCTAGAAATCGTAGTGATTAATATACCTTGACTATTATCATCATCAGGCTTTAATTTATTACTATTATTACTTACGTAATTCCATACATGAACAATTACATATAAGTACATACATTTCAATAAAATTCAAGGATCACTTAACAGTTTTATTTGAAGAATGAAGGAAATGTATTCTACAGTGGTACCTTTTCTTCTTTGTTTATTTATGTGTTTTGTTATTTATTTAAAGGTTGTTTCATGTTTCTCTGTAACCGACGAAAAAACTTTATTATGCCTATATTTTTTCTTTAATTACTACCTAAATTTTTACAATGATGAAGCACGTCAACCTCGATTTCTACCAGAAAAAGCTGTTTTGATTAAAAAATGACAAATAGATCAATAAACTATACCATAAACATCATGACTTAGTATTAATCTTCTAAAATGATAACCAAACCGATAACTTATCACTGATAACTGATCAGAAACGAATCACAAAATAAGCAAACAAGCGTATACAACCGCCTACATGTCTTTGTTAAATTCTAATTATGCGTTATTGATCGAATATTAATTTTGGACGGTAACGGCATTTGAGCCATTCAGGTCGCGTTAACGCTCTGATAATATGAACATAGCAATTTTAGCGATACCGATATTAATCTAGACGCAATTAGGTTTTAGAAGCAAGAGCAGTAATAAACTATAGAGCCTATTTTATGCCTACTATTGGAACAGTGAAATGAGCCTTTGGTACGTTTTTTGATAGCTCAATGATCCTGATAATCCCCATAATGTTGGGTTATATACCATAATGTTGGGCAGAATTAAATAAATAAACTATCCAAAACGATCTCTTTTTAAATTAGCATTAAACAAGCTTCTGCACGTGACTTTGCTCGCGTAGTATGGAGATAATAAGTAGCATATGAGTTAATCCACGCATTGAACTATGTATATTCCAAGTTTCATCAAAATTCGATCAGTAGTTTTTGCATGAAAGAGTTACAATTATCCATCCATCCTTAGAAACTTTCACATTTATAATAGGAATTAGGATAGTATGATGCTAATGATGAATGTAGTTTTAACAATCTATGAAACGTTATTGATTAGTAAGCCAATGTTTGGTTTTTACAGCGTCATAATTTGAATTTTCATTTGCAAGCAATTTGCATAATTTCGATTGATTTTAGTAGTGCTTGTTGTACAACTTCCAATTATTTTTAACTGTTTGAAATTGAAATAAAATTTCGTACTTCCGTCTAGCTCGCATAAACCGGGTACTCGTAAAACGGCCATAAAAACCTATGCACTAAATGTAACACAAATCTCTCTGTAATTACGAGCGGTCATGGTTGTATAGGTTTTAATTAATCGCTGAATTACACAAGTATTTTATGTAGGGCCACTTTCTTGTCGCTTGTCAAGTACTGGTTTGCAGTGTGTGTTCATTGTGCGTCAGAGTACGATAAAATAAAGTACGTACTCAAGTAAAGACGTGTTAGTCGAAAGTGAACAATGTTTTTTTATAGATTATAGGCTTACCTTTGACCGTCATCTCAATTTCCGGTAAGTGAAGATGCGGTCGACGATATATTTTTTTATGGTACTCGAAGATGGATGAAGCATAAAGTCCACCTGATGTTAAGTGGTAACCATTACCTATCACAAAGCATTGCATCATAGATCACGTTTTTTTGGAACGTGCTATACGATGCAATGCCCTGCATCCATCAACATGAGTCATGAAGATGATAAGCCGCTTGTGCCTGTAATTTTACCGGCACCCATACACTTTAAACCGAAACACAGCACAGCTGCTTCACGGCAAAAATAGGCATGGTGGCAGTACCTCCTCGGACGAGCCCCCCACAAAGAACTTTACTACTACTAAAGCGATGTAGCACGCTTGTCTAGAATGTACCTATTTACTCTTCGCTTAAAACCCCTAAGTCATAGTGAACTGACGCCGAAAGAGTATTCTCTTCATTAACTGTTATGATGAACAAAAAATTCAACTGTTGCCCAATAATGATGCAGTTAATTGAAAATAGAACGCACAATTTCATGGTTATTTTGAATTTATTCAATGGTTAGTGTAGAGTACATGAAAACTATACTAAGGGTGGTTGAATGACAATGCACAAAATTATATCGCTATAGCACGTCCGCGCGCCTCAGCTGCCGCTTGCAGAGTGAGCCGCGCGGGTCGACTACACTTTATTATTTATCAGTACACTACAGTTAGGTATGCTATTATCTGACTTTAACCAATAATAGCGATTAGATATCCATCCATTGTCTGACCTAGATCATTCCTAAACTTCATCCTTCATTTCAAGTCCACCGCTGAACATAGGCCTTCCCTATATGAAATGCTCATATTCACCACGCTGGGAATGTGGGTAGGGGATCGTAGGGCACAGCTTCATGCATTGCCAACGCTGCCGGCCGTTAGAGCTCCGTTCGTTATTCAGCAGGATGCAGGCAGGTGGGATTGGCTTGGGTTTGATAGATGGAAGCTAAAACCCCTTACACCCTCCATTTTAAGCACAGCTATGTCTAGTGTAATATCAGTTTTAGTGCTGAATAGCACACCGGCGTCATACCTGCTGTGACTATCTGCAAAAGGCTGCTGGATGCGTCGAACTTAGGACAGAGCGCAATGGCGCGCTTTAGGGGAGGCCAATGTCTAGCAGTAAGCTGCTATAGACTGATCATGATGATGATGATGTATCTACTGCAGGAGTTGCTTCTTGGGCATGACGCGTAGCATCATGTCAGCGGCCAGCAGTCAACGGGCATCACTACCTAGTATAAACAAAGTTGCTTCGCACTGTCTGTCTGTCCCTATGTAAGCTTAGATCTTTAAATTAGGTAACGGATTTTGATGCGGTTTTTTAAATAGATAAAGTGATCAAAAGGAAGGTTTATAAGTCATATGTACTATAACTTGTACGCGTGCGAAGCCGGGATCGCTAGTAAAAGATAAATCAAAAGACAATGGAAACACTCAAGCTCATCAATCGGTAGATCCAAGGAGCGATCGGAATATGTCAAAGATAGTTAAGTTTAATGTCAATGACAGCTCATTCCCTTTACTTCCGCCTGTTTAGCAGTGACGTGCGGCTTACGACACAAATCGATAAGGTAGTATGGTGTCTACTATCATGACAGTTTTTATGTAAATCTGATTTGAATCTGGTGAAAGCCATTGGTAGATAGGAAAAATAAGATTTTCATCATTGTTTAAAAATAAGTTTTTCATTTGTGTTTCATAATTGTTTGGCGCATCTGATTGTGGGAATGTGTTTTCCAAAAAAAAATAGAACCAAATTGAGAACCTCCTCATTTTTTGAATTCGGTTAAAAATGTTTTTTTTTTTAATAATAAATAGGCTTACGTTTGACTGCATTTCGCCTGATGATGCAGTCTACGATGGAGCACGCTGTAATTTTCATTTAAGTGTTAATAAGCTGTACTATACCTACCGACCGTGGCTTCGTGTGGTACGCTCACGTAGTTTGCAGGGTGCAACATGGCATAATTGCCTCGTCCAGCAGTGGGGGGAAGCCTCTTCCAGCAGTGGACTGCATTAGGCTGATTATGATAATGATGATGAAGTTTGTTTCTCAATGTCTTGATCTATGACACTGTTATAGTGTGGTATCAACTAAATTCATCAGTTGGTCACTAGCACAAATGAAAATGAAGGGCTAACCAAACCAACTTAATGAAATAACAAGCAGGAACACTAGACTTTTACATAAAAATATCAATAATATTATGTCATTGTATCTGAACTTACTATTTTTGCGTCAAAAAATGTACTACGTTACCATAGCATGTCATTTTGGGGCCAACTTTGACAACAGAGTTGGTCACTAGCTCATACGAAAAGGAAGGGCTAACCAAACCAACGTAATGAAATAACAAGCAGAAACACAAGACTTTTACATAAAAATATCAATTAAATTTTGTCATTGTATTTAAACTTACTATTTTTGCGTCAAAAGATGTACTACGTAACCATGGCATGTAATTTTGGGGCCAACTTTGACGACAAAGTTGGTCACTGGCTCATACGAAAATGGAGGCCTAACCAAACCAACTTAATAAAAAGCAGAAACACTAGACTTTTATACAAAAATGTTGTTGTTGTTGTTGTTGTAAGCCTGCACTATCCCACGGCTGGGCAAAGGTCTCTCCTCGAGATTTCCATTCTTTGTGGTTTAACGCCAATGCCTGCCACTGATAGTTGCTGAAGATGTCAAGTTCGTCGCGCCATCGCTTGCGTAGTCTACCACGACTTTTATTTATATGAAAATATCAAATATATTTTGTCATTGTATTTAACTTACAATTTTTGCGTCAAAAGTCAGAGCAGATTCGACTAATACCATAACCACTACAACCGGTCATTATATTTTAGATGCAGATGCAACAGATTGAGATATCGGAAATGTCGTTCCAAATAATTTTATAGACTTGTAAATTGGTAGAACGGCACAGTATTGTTATCTGGTTCGAGGTTTACGAGGCTTTCAGCGGATTTAAAAACCGTTAATATGATGCAACTTGTCACAAAATCATAATTTCGAAGGCATGTATTTTGTCGAAGGTATGTGCCCCCGTTCTAATAAAAGTAGGATTGGGTGACCTATCGCGTGGAATGCTAATTGCAATCGCAATAAGTGGGCATTTGTATCGAACGTAAAGTTTGGATTTGAAAGCTATTTCGACAAACCATAACATTCTCGTTGAAGATCGGTGCTCGATATTCCTACATAAAAATAATTAAGAATTTACCAATGTGCTTTCAATTTGAATGTTAAAAGTTTGGCTCTCGTAAATCCTGGACTGGCCAACTGGAATGTAACTGAATGAGCAATGCAAAAAAACCTTAAAATGAAGGTAGTTTTAGTTTTTTTTTTACAATAAGTACTGACATTGTATTAAGACTTACAACTATTCGTTATGCTCGGATTTCCTGGACTGGCCGACTATAATAGCACCAGTAACTGAAGGAGCAATGCAAAAAAACCTTAAAATGAAGGTAGTTTTAGTTTTTTTTTACAATAAGTACTGACATTGTATTAAGACATACAACTATTTGTTATGCTCGGATTTCCTGGATTGGCCGACTGAAATAGCACCAGTAATTGAAGGAGCAATGCAAAAAAACCTTAAAATGAAGGTAGTTTTAGTTTTTTTTTTTTACAATAAGTACTGACATAGAATTAAGACATACAACTATTTATTATGTTCGGGTTTTCTCTGAAGAAGAGTACCAACGAGACTATTGTACATAAAACTAAAGTTGTCGACTTAGCTCAGAGAATTGGCAAGCTGAATTGCCAGAGAGCTGGTAAAATCTGCCAAAGAACCTATAACGGTTGGGGTAAACAAGTTCTTAGCAGAGACAAGAGTGACGATTTGCGAAAGACTAATGGTAGAAGCTGGATGCGTCGAGCTGAGGACAGGGCGCAATGTCGCTCATTAGGGGGAGGCTTTAGTCCAGGAGTGAACTGCTATAGGCTGATGATAATGATGATGATAATGATGATGATAATGATGATGATGACGATTAGGCATTTTTTTCGGGTTAAGGGGAATCTTACCTAAATAATACAATTCCGAGGAGGGAGCCGTGGTGGCCTAGTGGGATGTACCCCAACTTAAGATCTGTTGGTCGTGGGTTCGAATCCTAGCCGTGCACCAATGGATTTTTTGTTTCAAAAAATTTATGAGCGCATTACCACGAGCTCGAAACGGTGAAGGAAAACATCGTGAGGAAACCGGTATGCCCCGTTAAGGTATCCTCAATAGATTTGCGTACTGGGCAATATCTGAAGATATTTAATACAATTCCTCAAAAATCACCGCTAGCATTCTTTCTACATCTACATCTACACTTATTATTATATTATTATCTACACTATTATCTACACTTAAAGAGGAAAAAAATGTATTTTTGTGTGTGTGTGTATGTTTGTAATGAATAAACTCAAAAACTACTGTGCCTGTTTCAAAAATTCTTTTACCATTGGAAAGCTACATTCACCCTGAGTAACATAGGCTATATTTATTGCTAGAAAAGATTGGGGATCATTACTAAAACTTAAGTAACGTAACCCAACGTGTAAAAAAGTGCCCTAACCCGTGCGAAGCCGGGACGGGCCGCTAGTAATATAGAAAACCTTTTCTTTTGCTTAGGTATAAAAATTCTTAACAAAAGTGTGAACTAAGGCGCCTTCAGATATTCAAAGCATCAATTCATTTCTTCCTAATGTAAATGTTATAGAACATTTATGTAAATTGACATTATTACATTAGGCGGTACGACTGTCCCGCAGACAGAAAGCTATTCAAACATACATAACGAAAACAGTGCTCGGGGCTTTAATGGTATGAAATCCGAAAAGGCCTAAATAAAACCTAAACCCAAATCAGTCGACTTTAGAAAAAGGGATAAAGGCTTTGATATTTGTAATAGATTCTAGATTCAGATTTAAAAATGTAATTTAAATAGAGGAACAATAATTATACTCATTAAGCTGGAAGTAAATGTTGTAGACTATTCGGAATATTGCCCAAAATAGCTATAAAATATTTTGAAATATTAATAGACAGGTTAAGTTATTAAGTACAAATATTATCATTAATTTTCTTGCCCTTATCTCTCTCCTCTCTACCCTCTAGGTGGGGTCGATCGGCACAACATGTTATATTTTACCATTCACTCCTATCAGCCATCAACTCTGTATCCATCTCTTCTTCGGTCTCTATCTACTCGTACACAGTCACGTCACAGTCACATTTATACTCATCACTCTATTAGTCACATGGTTTTCAATCCTCCATAACACATGCCGATACCATGCTAGTCTTCCACTCCTCACCTTATCTGCCACAGGCGCTACTTTCAAGCCTCCCACTGATATACTCGTTCCTTATTTTATCCATCCTTGTCACACCACACATCCATCTTAACAGTCGCATCTTACTAGCATGAACTCTGCTTTAAAAGAAGTATTTTATGTAGGTATATAAGTCACGTGGTTCCCATAAAGCTGGGTACGGATAGCGCGTTCCTGTATACGCGTAGTCGGGGCTCGCTCTGCTCGCGTATATTAAATACGCGTACAGTTATTGTGGACCGCCGCGAACCTGAACGCGAACGTCAATCGATCGAGATACGCGAGACGAAACCGACTGTCGCGTGGCACACATTCCCTAAAGGTTACGCGTAGCTGCAAGTACAGACATAGTGTTCCAAGATACGCGTAACCCGACTACACGTACCAATATACGAGCTATCCGTACCCAGCTTAATACAAGTTCTGCTTAGTTCGGGGCTAGATGATGTTGTGTGTTAATGGTGTACGAAAACACTAACAGTAACACTACCGTGTCATAAAGCGCAATCAAATTCCACTAACGTTTGGATATCCACCGATCTAACGGGACTAATATCAATATATGAACCATAAATAATAAAGCCGCATACCAAGTTGTATATTTACGTTCATTGAATAAGCCTTTGTTGTAGACAGTAGAAAGTTTTCAAAGATATATGCCTCTGATCTTTGAATATTAGGCATTTTGTCATAATAATTCAGTGGTTCATAAATATAACATTGAAACAGGTGGCAGTAAGTCAAAGTTATTGGATAGATATATTAGTTAAGAGTTGTTGCAAGATTTCGAAGGTAACGGGGACTTACAAAAAATAAGCAAACTTCTTTCTTTTTTCTGATAAGTTTACCTGAGTAAGATATCTACCTAAAGAGAGACCATCGTCTTGCCATTTCTATAAGCTGAATGAATAATTTATCAGCAAAATCCTAATAATAAAAATCAAGAACTAAATGATCTTGATTGTGGTATTCAGGGGGTGAAAAGGGGTTACCTGCACGTGGTGCACCCTGCTGTATAACAAACGGAGCCCAGCCTAACACTGGCAAAACTAAATCCCCTAACCGCCGATGGGTAGCAGCGTCGGCGATGCGAGAAGCTGTGCCCTGCGATCCAAAACTCGCATGCCCAACGTGGGGATTATAATTCATAATTCATTTATTCTTTGTGAATCCAGGTAAGTGTTACATTCAGATGGGTGGAAAGAAAATAAGAATCACTGGATCCTGCTAATTAGAATACAAACATTAGGTACATTATTATATAAGATTAACAATTAATTAGTAAATAGGTACAGTATAGTCAGCATTAGTAGTAGTCAGTAGTAGTATATATAATAGTCAGCATGTCAAATTAAATTATTCTAAAAACGAATTATAAATTACGGTCATTCATAAATTCCTCAATGTTATAATATGCTTTTTTAATCAATATGTCATTATGCTCCTTTTTAAAAGCATCTTTATCATAGGCAAATCTCCCTTTATTACGAGAGGCCTATGTCCAGCAGTGGACTTATATAGGCTGGTGTGTTGGTGTGGCTAAGGTACTTCAGTTGCTAAGAGCAAGCAGATCATCTTGTAACCGTTTTTCCCATTACTAGATTTACTAAGTTACTAGTTTAGATGGGTTACCGTTTATTGGCGATTAGATCCAAGCACTTCCGGGTGTTGGTTTCTAAAGGTATAAGTTCGTAGCCTGCAAGTGACAGCTGAATTAGATCCAAGGACTTCCGGATGTAGGTGAAGGTATAAGGTCGTAGCTGACTGCAAGCGACAGCATCAGGCGATTTGTCGCCGCGTCATGTCGCGACAACACGTCGCAGTTTCATGTCGCTGCAGTCATTATCCGACTGCAGGTAGGTTAGATATATACCATTTGGTTACTACAGAGGGCTTACCACAGGTTTTTATAGTTTACGAAAACTTTATAAGTTTCGGTATCTTTCCATACATTTTCGTAGTTCATGCACGTTTGTAGTGTGTTAGGCGCTGTACTGAAAATGTATGGAAAGATACCGAAACTTATAAAGTTTACGTAAACTATAAAAACCTGTGGTAAGCCCTCTGATCTGCGGTCGGGCGACAAACGTTCGGCCCGCAGCGGCAGACGACGTGTCAAGGCCAAGGAAAGTATTTCATAGATAATACATATAAACCAGTAGTGTCACTGTGACATGTCTCTGTATGTGACCTGCTTCTGCCTCAACTTGTACCTCAAGTCGTTAAGTCATGTTGGAGGCCTTCGGCGACCTCAAAATCCAACGCCAGTGTAAGTCAATCAAAAAAAGAAAAACGTTGTTTTCTTTCTCTACAATATAGAGAAGCGCTCGTGGCTTGGCTTACATCGGTGTTTTTAGCAGATAACCTTGGTTAAGCAACGATCTGCCTAGTCACTACTTTGATGGGTGACCGTTTAATGGCAATTCAATTTCAATTTAATTTTTTTTTTTCAATTTCAATTTTTTTATTTGGCAAAAATATAGCACATTACAACCACTAAATTAAGGAACTATCTATGAGTAAACTTCACTACCTAGTTTATAAAAGGGGTACAAATCTTGTAAGCAGTAGGTAGTAAATTTTGTTGTAGCCTAGTGGTTGATTTGGATTAGCCCTGGTCGCCGAACTAGTTGGAAACTGTATCTCGGCGACTAGTAGATCTGAGTAGATCTGAGTGCTACCGTGCTTGGGAAGGTACGTTAAGATGTTGGTCCCAGCTTTTACAGTCGTTAAGCTATGTCGGAGGCCTTCGGGCGGCCTAAAAACTCCGACACCAGAGTTGGCCACTAGCTCATACGAAGAAAAAGAAGAAGAAGAATATAGAGTTAAGTTCATATACAATGTAAGTTAGTACTTCAGTTATTATAGTTTTAATGAAGATATACCTTATAACAAATTATTATTCTTCGCTATTATTTACTAATGGATAACTCATCATCCGTCCTTCAGAGCGTCCTTCCCTTAAAACTTATCAAAAACAAAAATACCTACTTGAGAATCTGAATTTAAGAAATTGGTGAAAACGTCTGTTGTTCCTTCTTTAAAAAACTATTCATAGTTTATGGTAGTATACGAAGAAGAAGAAGACTAAAACTACTGAATGGATTGAGCTGAAATTTACAGACACATTTTAATGTTCTTGATTAATAAAAAATAAATAAATGAATGGATGGGTTGATGCATGTTGACATGGAGCGATGGATAGATAATTAAATGTTTATTTCATATCATGCAACTCATATAGACACACACAAGAAATTCATAAAACACAAAAAAATAATAGTAGATTAGTAGCCAAGGGCTGTAAGGCATCAATTGCAGCCCGAGATATTATTAGGCGCACGAGCGCAGCGAGGGCGCCTATAGTTCGAGGGTGCAATTGGTGCTTACACCCGAGCTAACTATTCTGCTTTACATCTCCATTGTGAGGTAAGTAGAAAAAAACCGGCATTACAAGAATAAAACATTTAAAAAATTTTTTTTCAAGAACGAAATTGAGTTTCGCCGTTCGATATTTAAAATTGATAGCTATCATACTCACACAAAGACAAGGCTGAATAGCAAAGCGACCTCTTTGGTCATTGGGCTGAATGCATGATGTCTATTGCCTGTATGATGTTTAGATGTATGCGAACTTTTTGAAAGAAAGAAGTGTTTTTTTTAATTACTTATTATTATGCCCTAGGGCTTTTCTAGTACATTATTACCCTAGAGCGCTAATTAATCACCTACAAGCCCCATTTGGAGGTAATAAGAACCTTCTTACCGAACATGAGAGATGTAAAAGTGTTTTTTTACACATAATCATCATTGCGACACTAGTCTAGAGATCGACTTTTTGAATGTTTGTATCAAATTAACAGATTGAGCTGAAATGCACATAATGTAGTTCTAAACCTGGAATAATATACTTACATAAAGGCTTCTTTTCATCCGGGTACCAAGCACACCGCCACTTGAGAGTGATGCTAAGGTAAAGTATCAGATTAATGCACACAAGTGTAATTATCAACTCTACTATGTAAATCATAGTAGAGTTTACATTGATAATGATTAGTAAATATTTTTGTTTAATTTCGACTCATATGAGGATAATAGTCTAACGAATACGTATTTAATCGAAAACAGTCAATATTGTATTTGGCTATCGAGCCTTGACCTATGTCTATATAGGGCCACTAAAGGTCAAACAGAATCACTTTGATTATTTAGGTATGTGTTGTATGTCTCTCTTAATTGGGACAAGCTCTAAGAGCTAGTTCAAATGGCGCGATTTACGCTCGAGTTGAGTTGCGCGTAGCCAATAAGTGCGTACATACGCACGCCACATTGCACGTGACATTTTGCAAGGATCATTGGTTACGTTTATGATGGAGACCACGGCTCGGCAAACGTAATGTAGGACGCTCTCCAGCGTCCAGAGGCCAGGTGGGGTGACGATCTGCGAAAGACTGCTGGTAGATGCGTTGAGCTCAGGACAGGGCGCAATAGCGTTCATTTTTAGAGGCCTATGTTTAGCGGTGGACAGCCTATAGCTGATGATGATGATGATGATGATGAGTTATATGCTACTCAACTCGTGAGTAAATTGCTTTATTTGAACTAGCTCTGAGTCGGTATAGAACTTGCACTTTGGTTATCATTAATAGATTATTTCTACTAATATAGATTTATTCTAAGCAAATAAAACAAAAGATGTATAAATCTTTGGAAATAAGAGTCAAAAACCACAAAAAAGAGCGTAGTTTACAGCACAGTATCCGTTGGAATTGTGTGTTTAATTAAGTAAATTGCTTTATCTATAGAGACAATGGGTCCGTGATGGGGAGAATTTTATTAACACATATGATCCGTATCTGTGTCAGGCATACGGGTGGCCACGGGTTTACTTAACAAATTGAATTGATTTGTTTGGTTTTCATCTGTGGGCTGGACTAGTTTTAACTGTAAGTGCTTATTTTTATTTATGTTATTGAAGACTGGAAGGACAAAATCATCGTGGCCTATGTCTTAGCTACACAAAAATTGGCGGTGATTTTTGTGCATCAACCTGCTTGTCTGAAAGCCTTCGATATCGCTTGAAAAAACTAGGATATAGAGCTTAGGTTTAACAGCCTCAAGATGCCAAAGTAGTGACCTGGCATAGTGTTGCCTAATCAAGATGTTCGGCACCAAAATAGTTCACGCAATAAGCGCTCAATATTATAACATATTACAAGTATAAATTGAAATATTAAATAGTAGAGATCATTATAATTAAGTTGGTACCAGATCAAAAGTCAAAGGCAAAAACTAATAATTTTTAGCAAAATTGGTATATCATTTTAAAAATCAAATTTCTCATTAAATTGGTAGGAGAAAAAGGTAAGAAAGAAAAATTAATCGTTTCTAAATTTACATTGTAACTAAACCTTGATCAAACGATTTGTATGATTTCTCTTATTCACCCTCCTGAGTATGGCTTCAATAATCAATCGTTTAGGGGTGGGTATTAATTTAGAATCCTTGGTATTAAATATAAATTATTTACATAGTACGTTTCAGATTAATTGGCATCGAACATAATTATTAGTTTACTTATTATTGGCCTTACTTATAAAAAACTGTCCAATACAATGCATAAACAATGCTTAAAGTATTGCCATCTCTCACTGTTGGTTAATGGCAAACAGTGACAGGGCTAGCGTTTATAAGTATTGCGCTTTGTATCTATTAAGTAGACTAGACGGCTGAATAATATGAATAACTTACAAATAATAAATAATACTGGAAACTTTCACACAGCATCAATAGGACTCCAAACTAAGCAGATGAACCAATTGAACCACATGGCTGATATACTACTTATATGCATTTTTTGAACATACATATTATTTATAGAAAATACCTGGTAATTTTTAAGCTATTGCATAGCATCGAGGGCCTTGAGCGCGGGGACCGAATCCAGAAATTCCGTAACGAAAAAAAACCTCACGCTCCCCACTCCGACGGGCACGGAGGTGTGGCTTGAAGGCCGTGCATTGTCTAACGTCGTTTCTTTTTGGCAGTCTTCGACACGGTGTTTGTGTGCGTGCAACTAGACGTATTGTACGACTTTACGAAGCTCGCACGAAACGAGACGATCACCACGCTCAAAAAGTGTAACTTGAATTAATATCAAAGAAAAAGAAATACTGCATAAATAAAATAAATAAATAATTATAATTGCATAAGTTGATACAAAATGCTATGCAATAGCTTTACCGCGGCAGTCCCCGAGTGCCACACGTCATTTTTTTCTTTGGTCTGATCTGGCAGATCATGCAAACATTTGTATCGCGGCGTGAAGCGAACCCGCAACCTTTTGCGTCCCAGGCGGGCCTTAACCCACTCGCTACAGAAGTCGTCCTATGAACAGCGTATTATGATACTAACTACCACCCGCGGCTTCACTCGTGTGGTAACTATATAAAAAGTAGCCTACGTGTTAATACAGGTTATATTCTATGTAAATTTCAAGTTTCATCCAAATCCGTTCAGCCGTTGTGGCGAGATGGAGTAACAACCATGCATCCACACCAACTTTTACATCTATAATATTATTAAGATTGCGTTCCAAAACACAAAATGCCTATGTTGGTCATTAGCCATCCAGCTTGACGTGGAACTGGGCTGGACATATCTACCGAATGTCCAACGACTTGTGGTCAAAGACCAAATTAGATCCCACCCTATACCAGACGGTGAAGTGGAAGAACCAGAAAAGATAACCAGATAAGCTTGGCACTCTATTAAGATCTTGTCCTGTCATCATCAGCCTATAGCAATCCACTGCTGGACATAGGCCTTCCCTGATGAGTAATTGCGCCCTGTCCCGAGCTCAACGCATCCAACTTCTACCAGCAGCCTTTCACAAATCGTCACTCCACCTGGCCGGAGAGCGTCCTACACTACGTTATCCTTGTCCTGTAGTGGTGAAGAATCGCAAGGAGTTCCATGCAGTGGGATCAACATGGTTAATTACCTAATAATAACTTTAACATACCTCTCCTGCCGTAGGGGAGTCAAACCCACAATTTTGAGGTACTTCCCACTAGGTCAACACCATTATTGAGCTACACGTGTACAATTATCAATCATAAATGTACAACATTGTGCAACCGCTGCTTAGCTGTGTTTGTATGTAATTTGATGGAGTAAAACAAACAGGCATGTAAAACTACAGTTACACTTTCACAATTTTGGTTACGGATTCAAAACTATGATTAGGAATCATTGATAGGTTCACCTGACGCGTGTGTTATTTTTAAGAATGTTTTAGAATAAGGCTCCCCGCAGACGAACGACTTTTCCACCGATTTTTTGTCGGACAGTTAGGGAGGGGCACGTCATGGACAGAGCGTAACCAGGTAACAAGCCTCCGTCAACCAACCAGGTTGAAAATCTTAAAAAATCCAGAAACGAAATTTTTATACATATTTCAAAGTGCCCTAACTCCAAAACTATGAACTTTATGAAAAAAAGTTATAGAAGATAAAATACTTATATAAATACATACAATCCAATTCCATTTTAGCTCTTAAGGCCTTACTTTCCTCCGTTAATCCAACCTGGATGGTATACGCTCTGTCCATGACGTGCTCCTCCCTAACTGTCCGATTTTCAGTCCCGCAAAAAGTCGGTCGTCTGCGGGGAGCCTAAACTGATCATCAAAACTAGACTCTCCGGAATTTGTTACCAACGAGTCTTTAGCTGTTTTGGCTACATCGCCCGAAGACAGCCAGATAATCTTGACAAACAGGGGGAAAGACACTTCGCCAGATTCGCTTCGATCGCCCAGGCATTGGTCTAACCAAGACAAGGCACTGATTGGGCTCCCTTTCACTGCCTTGAGGCAAGCCACAGAACAACATAGAAGCAGCTCATTAGTACTTCAATAAAAGTCTTTCAGGACGGGTACGACTTTGAGCAATGAAGAATACGAGAAAGAACGACTATGACGACCTCTGTGGCGCAGTGGGTGAAGGTCCGCCTGAGACGCAAAAGCGGGTTTGATTCCCGCTGCAGGACAAATTTTTGCATGTTCTGCAGATTTTTTCCTCTTCATGTGTAGTATATCAACCATGTGGTTCCTATAATACAAGCTCTGTTTAGTTTGGGGCTACATGATGCTGTGTGATAACGTCCCGCATTTTTATATTATATTATTATTATTATAAGAAGAAGATAGAAGGAAATTGTTAACACAAAGAAAAAGCAATGTTTTAAATAATCATTTATAATACTTATAAAAGTTTGTCAAAAGTTAAACGATGCATTGACTATATTGCCATCTTTTACTGTTGGATAATGACAAACAGTATTAGGGCTAACTTAAGCAATTGTTAATTTTGAGTAGCGTTTATAATTAAGACCATTAATAAATTTAGGAAGAGTAGGTAGATATTGTAGTAGGTATAGTAGGTAGATATAGTAGTAGGTATATAGGTAGATATAGTAGTAGATATAGTGGGTTAGGCTAGCGCAGGATCGTGGTGGATGGCACAAGTTGAGGGAGGCGGGTGAAATCGGGCTGTGGATGATGATGATGAGGTAGAGAAGTTTCTCGAATTTATATTCGATTATCTATTTTGTAAGGGCCAAGTGATGTCGAAGACTTTTGGGTAGTCTCAAACTACGACACCAGACCTGGTCCTCGTTAACTGAGAATAAAAGTAACTCAAATTGTTAAAATTTATGCAATAAAATGAACCTAAACATAAACTTTTTACGAGTTACGTCAAAATCATAGTTATCCAGTTTTGTAATTTTCTGGTGTTTTGTCTTTTATAAATCTTTGAATTTAGGAAGTAAATGGATATTAAAGAAGTGCGATTGATTGATTGACTTAAGGAAGTAGGAAAACCTTCTTCATATGAGTTAGTGGTCAATTCCAGTGTCGGAGTTATAAGGCACCCCGAAAGCTTCTCACATGGCTTAGCGACTAAAAAGCCGAGACTATCTTAACGTGCCTTTCGAAGCCCAGAAGAGCCACTAAGCGGTTACCCATCCAAGTGGCGACCGGGTTAAATGTTGCTTAACCCATGATCTGCTAAGTACACCACTACGAGTGCTTCTCGATTAATCAGTTTGATTAGATAGATAGATAGATAAATCATTTATTTGTTACTACAGGCACACAATTTACATTAATAACAAGATATAAGCACAAAAAAATAACATTAATAGAAAGGAAAAAAAAACACAAACATTTCAAAGAACCTACGAATTATGAACTTTTATGTGAGTTTGTGTGTGCTGCAGCAAGACAAAAAGGCCTTGCCTCAGTGAAATTATTAGATTAAACTGTTTATTAAACGTTTTGGTGATTAGACTGTTTATTAAACATTGCTTAGTGATTTTTTGTATTTTAATTGCTAGCCCACATTTCAGGGAAAATCTCAAGGGTTCAAATCCCGACTGAGTCCAAATTTTTGGGATATTATAGAAATCTTGGATTTTCCCTGAAGTGTGGACTAACACTTATTATACAAAAAACATTGTTTTAATGACTAGGTAACATCAAATCAATTCTCAAAACAGCCATAGTCATAGTGTGTCCAATGTGTTTACCACTGCTTATTTGCTAAGTGGCTCATTATTGTTATCAATGTTTTTATTAGCCAACAATTTTATAATCAAAATTATTGTTTCTCACAGTAATAAAACTCGTTCCGAGGTAGAGATGTAGCAAAAGCCGGAAAACTTACGTCATTTATCATAGATAGATAGATAGAAAGGTATTTATTGCACAAGATAAAACAAGTACCTAGGTACGGTACAGAGGCAAACTTACTGTTAAAAACCATTTTCATAAATTCATATTTATATTACATTTTCATGCGTTAATGTCCTAAATTACAATACAGTGGTATAGTTTAGGTCTAGTTTAGCTTATGAATAAGTTAGTAGGTACAGTGACCCTGTTAGGGCAATGCAGAAAAAAAAAGATCTAGAAGACCCTTGTGTCTAGTGTGTTGTGTCTATATCTTGTTATATTTATAAAGCTTGCTGGTCTCAATTCGTTTGTATTATATTTTTTTTATAATCCGAGGATGAACATATTGAACATTACAACTTAATACCATAATTATTGTTTTTTTTAAACTTTTTTTTAATAATATGCAGTAAATATCAAATATTATTTTATAGGATGGTCGGAGAATTTATGCCGGACAGAAAATTAATAGCCGGACATTTTTTACCCGAGAATGTACGAGTATCTCAGGTTTGACCACTCTACTCATGGCACTCCATTGATTTTAATTGCAGGTCATTTATATAATTGCTTCATCAGACTTTCTCGTTGAAAGGCTGTCGATTCTAATGTGCCCAATAAAATAGGTACCTTTTCTAATTTCATTCATATTTAACGAGCTCCCAAATTTTTATTGAGTAGATTTTTCAACTCTCTATGATTCGGTGATTAGGAAACATTTTATAAACACGAAGATAGGTAAGTTTTTGGGAATAGTGATTATACCACTATTAATAAACGCCTACCTGATTGAATGGAAGTAGGTACACAAATAGTACAAAGAGTTTTTTTTTAAGAACGAAATTTATGGTGTTGTCATGTTACATTGAAGGTATATAGAAGATATAATATATACAGCTCCAAAGGATTGCAGACCTGAAAAGGTATTCGCATTCTTGAAAAAAGGGTCTTGACTTGCCACAACAGACAGCAACAAGCACAGCGAAGTAATCTTTTAAATATTCTTATTTTCCTTTTGAGATACGAAACCTTGAAAAAGTTGTTTGAAATAGGTACTATTATTCTCCGGCAGAGTATGAAAAGAACTTATTAAATAGAAAAAAAAGTTCTACATATAATGTCCATAATCTTTGTCGCAAAACTCTCATTGCAATTTAGGATTATGTCAGCAAAAACAACACCTGCATACAGTACATATATGTAACCTAATACAGGTGGTTGGATCTGATGTCAGTTGCACCGCGCTTTAGTGAGAATTACTTAAAAATACAATGAAAATATACTGTAATTTATTTTTAGTTGGTGGTTAATAGTTGGGGTGTAAGGGGTTTCAACCTCTATCTTCGCAATCCAAGCCAACCTCAGGTGCCCGTGGTGCACCCTGCTGTATAACAAACGGGGCCCTAGCTGCCGTCTGAATGCGGCATAGCACAGCCTAACACCGGCAAAATTCCCTGATCTCCAATGGACAGCAGAGTCAGCGAGGAGGTGTGTACTTCGATCCCCAACCCGCATGCAATGTCCCTCTTTAATAAGGGAGGCCTATGTCTAGCAGTGGACTGGTTGACAGGCTGGTGTGAATACTATAATTGCAACAAAACTGTTACAATGATTTGTTTAATAAATTGAATCAGGCGTGACTTTGCGGAAATCCATTACAAGATATTTAAAAGATAAAATATTTAGTACAAATTCCGCCAACTCTCTCCGACGAGTTTGATAAAAACTCAACAGAAATTCGACAATGTTTCGCCTTCCCCATAAGGCATCATCAGGAAACGATAGACTCGCTGTCCGCCTTCGGATCTCCGCAAAAATTCAGACGTGTTGCTTCGCCGAGCGCCAAGCAGAAAGCTTTCTTATAATAGCTATAATGTTATAACATCGTTATCCTATTTTAACCATTTACAAAGGTATTTACTTATTGGGGGTGTACAGGGTTCCAACCCCTATCTTCGGAACCCAAGCCAACCCCACCTGCACGTGGTGCACCCTGCTAAACAACGAACGGGGCTCTGGCGGCCGGCTGATTGCGGCATAGCACAGCTTACATCGGCACAGCTAAATCCCCTGGCCACTGACGGGCAGCAGCGTCGGTGGTGCGAGAAGCTGTGCCCACCCATCCACAACCCGCATGCCCAGCGTGGGGATTATGGGTATATCCCCCTTTATTAGGGGAGGCCTATGTCCAGCAGTGGACTGATATAGGCTGATGTGGATGTGGATGTGGAAAGGTATTTACGTTTTTAGCGTTTTTCCGCTGCTTTTCTTTTTATCCATTAGGTACAGTACCTTGTCTCTGGATGTAACGTACCTACCTTGGGTCTTTTTTTACAGGTACTCCTGGCAATGTTTACTGACATGCGAAATTTAATGATGGTCGATTGAGTAGTTAAGGGTGAAAGCGTAAAAATAAGCAATCAACACACTTTCGCATTTAAAAATATTAAAATATTAGTTAAGTTCCTTCATTGAGCTAGTAGCTACCACTGGTAAAGGAGTTTTTAGGCTGACTGAAGACCTCCACCACACCACACCAGCCTATATCAGTCCACTGCTGGACAAAGGCCTCCCCTAGAAAAGGGGGATATACCCATAATCCCCACGCTGGGCATGCGGGTTGGGGATCGCAGGGCACAGCTTCTTATAGATCCTCCAAGCAAGACTTCCGTTAAAACTTAAACACTGAAAAAGCTGGGACTAACATCTTAAAGTGCCCTCCGAAGGACGAAAGTGCTCAGATCTAAATGCCACTTAACGGTCACCTATCCAAGTACTGGCCGGGTGGAGTGTTGCTAAATCAGAAATTGTAACATGGTCTTTCAAAAAATATAAGCCAAGAGTTTCTTGCCAATTCTTCTCTGTTTGACCGCGTTAACAATAGGTGTAAATTAAAAAAAGACGTGTGGCACTCGGGGACTGCCGCGGTAAAGCTATTGCATAGCATTTTGTATCAACTTGTGCAATTATAATTATTTATTTATTTTATTTATGCAGTATTTTTTTTTCTTTGATATTATCAAGTTACACTTTTTGAGCGTGGTGATCGTCTCGATTCGTGCGAGCTTCGTAGAGTCGTACAATACGTCTAGTTGCACGCACACAAACACCGTGTCGAAGACTGCCGAAAAGAAACGACGTTAGACAATGCACGGCCTTCAAGCCACACCTCCGTGCCCGTCGGAGTGGGGAGCGTGACGTTTTTTTTCGTTACGGAATTTCTGGATTCGGTCCCCGCGCTCAAGGCCCTCGATAGAAGCTATGCAATAGCTTAAAACTAAGATTCAAAGTGGACTTTACAGTGCTTATTGAATAAATCCATTTATTGAGTTTGAGTTTTTGAGTTTGAGATGGTGATGAACACCGAAGTAAGCCACGCCACCAGTGCTTCAGTTGAATAGTTAAGATAAGGATTATGTCGAATCGATTTGGATAAAAGCTGAAAGCAAAATACAATGGGTAGGTTAGGTACCAAAATTATAAAGGTATTGTACGGGTGGAGCCGCCATGGAGCCGCACGAGAAATGAAGTGTTTAATCTTACTCTAATTGACTGGCCTCATAATTAAGTTGGTAGATCTGCCTTCTGAGCTGCAGGTCGCGGGTTCGATCCCCGCCCAGGACAAACATTTGTGTGGTGAACATGAATGTTTGTTCTATGTCTGGGTGTTTTATAAGTATCTATGTATGTTTATCAGTCTCTGGTACCCATAGTACAGGCTCTGCCTAGTTTGGGATCAGTTGACCGTGTGTGAAATGACCCATATACTAAAAAAAAACACTACTTGACCTCTGTGGCGTAGTGGGCGAGGGCAAAGCTGAGACGCAGAAGGTGGCAGGTTCGATTCGCGCATTTTTTTTGTTATTTGCAAATGTTTTTCTCGGAGATGTATGTATGTAGAATAAGCAAAATCTTATTTCATATTTTATTCAACGAGATTGGAATCATGATTAGTAGAAATAGATTAATCCCTACTATACCTTCACAATCCTTGGCAAGCCAGAACAAAACACAACTTTAATTTCATATTGCTGTAGATATTCACAAAAGTGTATCTAGTCTATAAATAGGTCAATTAGATATTCGGGTTTACAAGATTCTACTTTTTTAGATACCTGTATTCGGTTATCTTAGCCCACCCAACTTAAATAATAAAAACAGGTATTAGGTTTAATTTCGAAGTTATGAATGAAAGTAATTTTGATGTTCAAATTTAGACATTTCCAAAATCGTAAAATCTTCAAGAACTCATAAAGTGTAAAATTATGAACTCCACAAAAAGCCCTTTCACATAATAAGTATGATGCTATCCAAACTTGTTGATTCGCACCGTATGTGAATTACATCAAAAAGCACTCTAATCGTGTTATCACAAAGTTTAGACGATATCAAAGCTTTACATAAATTAGAGTCGGTGTGTGGCTACAAAAACCTCAAAACAATGGATTAACCAGAACCGGCTTTCTAATTCTGAACAATCGCCTAATTCTTCAACGGACACAGGCTCATAAATTAAAACGCACTCAGAGAGAAACAGTCCATATGTCACCTCTTAAAAGCTCTTTCAAGTATAAAAATAAACAATATTTTGCTACTGTTCCACTATAATTGAAGGTAAGCAGCAGATGCCAACAAAAGAATCTTAAACCGTAACCCTATTATGTTTTCGCTAAGGAAAACAAATGGTACGGCAAAAACACGAGTTCAACAATTACTTTTGGCAATAATATAGCTTCTGTAGAATAAAATAATGAAGGGACTACTGGTTGTGTATTGTAATTTTGTTAAAGCCCCATGAGTTTTGCTCGAAGCGACTGCCCACTGAGCCAGTCAAGCAGAATTCTTGGAATGTGCATTTTTGACAATTTGTCTGCAGGTGCTTCGTTTACCAATTCATTCCAAATTTAAATTTCGTAATCAGTCAAAACATTGAGAAACTTAAATGGTAAAGGTTTCAAGGTTCAAGGCTGGTAAGCCTTGATGGTAAGTTGGTTCATATGGTCACTAATTTTTAGTTAATAGAAGATATCAGATATTTGTAAAAATAAGGAATTTATAAACAGGTATGCCACATATAAATAAGTACAATGATTTTTTAACCTACTGAATACAAGTTATTTTATTTCAAATCAATTCTATTTTTGCAGCTCTGCTATTATTATACCAGATTGACAGTTAATGAGGAACCAAAGCTTTTGTATACAATACAATAACATTGAAAAACACCAGGTATATCGAGTATCAATACGCAATTTATCCATTGTACGAATCGTATCTGTTACTTTGACAATCTTTGACGAAATTGCGCCTAAAACGCAATCGTACGGCTACAATGGTAGAACAAAAAAAATATACGGACAATTGCCCTTGTAACTTGAATACTGATCATTATCGGGATTTGGGAGAAGCTTATCAATGTTGCAGAGGAGCCGATCGTATTAGCAGTATTAGCTTGTAACTATTCAGTTGTATTTTTCCTCTCAATTACATAATGTACTCAAGCGAATGGAACGAGATTAGGACTAGACTTCGAAATAAGAGAGAGATAATGCTGATATTGATTGAAGCATTATTTCTTTTCTTTTAACTTAAATAAAATACCTGGCCTAATCCACCAAATGAACCGGTGATACAAAATAAAAATCAAAATTTATCACTAAATGAAATATTTTAAGAATTACTATTAGTATCAAAATTTCAAGAAGTATGTCAGTCACACTTTAATATAAAAATTAAAAAGTTTTTAAAGGACATCCAAGCGACTGACGTAACGTTGATCGATAGATCAAAGCTGGTTGCACAACAATATAAACGATCAGGAATTTAGTCCTAAAAAAATACTTGAAATTTTAAAATGTTAAAGTATTTCGTTTTTGTAATTGCGGTAGAGGTTGGCCTCTGAATGGTCTATTAATGAAATAATAACGCTTGAGAAAAAAATAAACTGACCTTATTTTCAATGATACGCTATTCGCAAAATCTTTTAAGTCAGTAGGTGCGATCGATGGACCATGACCACATAAGTTAGCAAAACTATTAAAAATCACTTCAAACCATTGTCCTATAATCGATTTCCAATTGTCCGCAAAAGGACATTGAATCGCCAATACATTCGTAACGGTAGGTGTGGTTACACTTCATCAACATGTCGAAATTCACAGATTTAAATAAAATTCAAATTGTTATTCCTAACGGGGTCTTTGTTGATTCGTGCAAGTTTCATGGTCGGTTATGGGCGCTGGCTCGGAAACTCTGCAGCTGTCATCTATATCTCGGACCGCGACAGCCTGCCATTGTCCTCTACAGATACGACTTCATATAAATGCAGTTTATGTGAAATTCCTCAATAGAATCTCTCAAGATTTTAGTCTCACGCAAAAAATCTATTGTCATCGTCACAATAAATGTTGGTCGTATCACTGGCGCATTAAAAAGTATTCATGCGGTATTTTTGTAAGGTCCACCTTTGTGTTGAATCGCAAAAATCTTGACACTTTTACATTTGTCATCATTTTTGAGTCGATGCTTTGAATTGCATAAACGAAGTTTCTTTTTCTTTTAACGTCTTTGGAAATAAAACAAGACGTGGAAACGGGAACCATTGGTCACAATTAAAGAAGCGTAAAAACAATTGCGAAAGTGTTAATGAACTTGTGATTGAAGCTTTTTCATGGTACAAATTGACAATTCTTGTTATGGTCAACGAAGTCATGCCTTCTATTGGAGCATTGCTTTGTCTCGAGTCAATCAAAAAGCAATGAGCATCGCGTACAATGACCGCGGTTGCTAAATGATGGGGAACTGTTGGAACTGTCCTGTTATGAAACTTGTTGGTATTCGTGTCACAGTGTATTGACATTGTGGCATCATTGTACATTGTAATGATGAGAATAAATTGTTAGTAGTGTTTGGGCGTTGACCAAATCACCTTCAGAATCCTATACGTTCACATAATTTACAACACATTGACATCTTCAGTTCTATAGGGACTGCAAATATTGTTGTTTTATTCAAAGTTTTTAAGCGATCAATGTAACACATAAACACTGATGCTTAGAGTTTAAAATGCAGTTTCAACTTCATCTGTATTAAACAGTTAAATTTATTGTCACATCCTTGAGAATAAACTTTAAAATAAAGTCCTAAAATTAATTTCGAATTCCACAACGAGGCGCCAAACCAAAATATTTTTAATCAAACACCATAGAGAATAGATTTGGTGAGGAATTCTTTATAAGAAGTAATAAATCTGTCATAGTCCTTGTTAGCAAATGCTTTGATTTTAGTGCGATCAAAGACACGTCGGCGTTTGGAATCTCGGTAGCATCTAATTAGTTTTCACCCTGCAAAGATCTAAATGTAGCTTTTGGCAGTTCAGATTTCTTTAGACATTCATCATAATTAAATTCAAATTTTGTATCATATCATATTTTGATTTGAATAGACTCGCAAGTCTACAGCACAAACTTTTAAAACGTAAAAATGTAAATAGGTAGTTTATCAATCATGTGGTACCCAAAATACAAGCTCTGCTTAGTTTGGGGCTACATGATGCTGTGTGATAACGTCCAGCATTATTTATTTATTGATTTTTATTTAGTGGTATCATTATTTTGATTCACTGTACCTGTAGAAGACTGCATTGACTTACCCAAAAACAAGACGTCTTGATTCCTTTCTCTCCTACCAATTATTACTATCACACTATCTACCTGCAGTTTTACGATGACGCTGGTCCTTTGTATTTTAATACTTACTTACCTCGTGTCGTCGCTTTATACAAGTCCTGGCTACAGTTCTAAACTCAACTTCTCGTTAGTTATACAAATATCAAGCGCATTTCATATACATTTGTATTCAACATTGGTGAGTAGCGAGTAGAAAATAAATTCGCAGTTGTGACTAATTCTGCTTTTTAAATGTCCCGTCACGTTCACGCAAGTATGTCCCAAATCCTGGCGCCTTTGTAAATTAACAGTGTGTAGCTAGCATTTTCTGGTTACGTTGCGGGATCGTTGTAAAAGGATTAACATTATTATGTATTTTTTTACCCTTTGCAGTGGCAGCAGCTAGAAGTAGAAGTTTCTAACAACAAGTTTGTAGAAGCTTACGTTTCATGACAGCAAAACGATACAAAGTATTTCGGGGTTAAAATAATTAATAAATAATAAATAATAATAAATAATTAGGGACGTAATCACGCAGTATCATGTAGCCCCAAACTAAGCAGAGCTTGTATTATGGGAACCACATGATTGATATACTACACATATTTTTTTTTTGTAAATACATACGTATCATACATCTACAGAAAACACCCAGACCAGAGACAAATATCTACAGAACTTGCAAACATTTGTGCCGCAGCGGGAATCGAACCCGCAACCTTCTGCGTCTCAGGCGGACCTTCGCCCACTGCGCCACAGAGGCCGTCAAATTTTAAGTAGGATTAAAGGAAACTCCATCAGGATCATGATTGTCTATATTAACCATTGATTGCACTAGACAAATGTTTTTTTCATGCCATTACCAAATATTTTCCCACAGATTTACTTTAAAACTAGGTAGGTAATTACCCACGCAGACCGGTCACTATGTAGGTGGGTAAATCTTCACTTGTCCATCTGACTGCGTGCATCAGTTCACATGACTGACCGGTTAAGGCCTAAGACTGAGTGGGAATAATATTTTTTATGAATTTAAGTGAGCCGCTTGTTAGTCGGATTAGCTTACTTGGATAATACAGCATAATAATAAAAGTAATGTAAGCGCCACATCGCCTTTGGTTGGCATTTAGATAGAACACATAGTAAAATTACGGTTTTAATGTATTCGTTTAACCATTATGGTTCTGTTTAAGGTGTAAGTTCTCTAAACAAATTATTCGGATACCTACAAGAACGCGATTTATTAATACCAAATTTGTACCAAAATGTTCCTGCATTCATGCAAATAAACATTTCATTCTTCATTCAGTCATTCATTCGTTTAATGAAACCTAGTTAGGAAAGACCAAAAGATAGTTTAAGTTTAAATCTACACAAAAAACCAGTTCTAAACCTAGACTATATTTAGTCTTCGTTTTGAAATAAAACAGAAACAGTTTCAAATTGAAAGATGTCAAATTAAAATGTAAACAAATCATCCGGATACAAAAACGCGGTAACGCAACAATCGCAATTCAAATACGATAATCGCATCGCCAATTATGGTAATGATCGCGTTTTCACATAGTGGGTTTCGTACACTTTGTACGATGGCGACGTAATTCTCTCCTCGCGGCCGCTCTCGCTCCAGTCCTATCCAAGTCCACATCCGAGACACCACACGCGATAAGTCAGCAGAAGCGACTGCACCAGGTCAATCCACTTTGTTTTTGCACCGCCCATAAAAACAAATTACCTACGCCTCATTTATTGATCGGAATAACCGCATGCGACTAAGTTAATAAAGGAGGCACGCAATGAGCAATAGATGCACTAATAACTAGCTTCGACATTCGGGTTTAATCGTGAAGTTCGTAGGATTGATTTTCTAACGTTGAAATTTCTTTAGAAAAATTTCTTTGCTCTTGAAATTAATAAAATAATTTTTGATATTTTTTTTAATAGATAGGTAACAATCTTCATTAAAATTTTATTTGAAACTGATTCTGGTGGGCAAGTAATTAAGCTGACCTTTGTAACATATTTTAGTATGTGCAAAAAAGTAGTCAAACAATGAAAAAATAAACTAGTTGTTTCATTAAAATCAGTTTAGATGTTTGTGTAACTGGCATATAACGCCTTGAGTGCTGAATAACACACCGCCCTACGATGCATAGCTCGGCGTCCATCAACTTGAAAAATGAAGCCTGATATTTCACCAGCACACACACACCTTTCAAACTGGAATACAGCAAGGCTTCACTGCAGAAATAGGCATAATGGTAGTACTAGGTACTCTTCTGGACAGGCCCTTCACACAGCTCTAATACTATTTAAATTAAGCATAAAGGTTACGTCCATTATACTACCTTTAAACTTCTTTCTTCATGTAGGCATTGTTTTCAGTTATGTGACACAACATTTAGTACTCTGGCGATATTTGATCTCATCCGTTCTTTGTTCGTTCCATGTTTTATCATAATATTATGTCTTCATTCACTGTTAATTTTAAAACTGATTATCGTTATATGGTATTCAGAAAATGTATGTTATATTACTAAAATATTTATTCATCCATAATATTTCTCTCACTGATCCTAATTATGAATGAACTTCTCACTTTAGTAACAAAATTTTAATTTTTATCAGGAACAAAATTCACTGAACATGAGTATCTTAATAATTTCAATAAATTCAAACTATTGTGAATGTGTGTGTGTAGTGTGTGTACCTTATGTACACTATCTTCTGTAGTTTTATCACGTTTCGGAATAAAATAAAGCCTAAGTGTTAATCCAGGTCATAATCGATGTATATTCCAAGTTTCATCCAAATCTGTTCAGCTGATTTGTGTAATCAACGAACATATAAGTATGTTTACTCACACATACACAAACTTTGCACACATTGTTAGTATTAGTGTGATGTGATATTATTTTGTTCCGTTCCGAGAATTCTCTAATTCATCTTCCAAGAACTAGTTATAATGAAATGAGTAAACATGTGCAGTAACTGTATCACAGGAAGCGTACGTACAAAACAATGCACTATGACTCCATTGAAAATTTGCCGTTTCGTCGGATTTCAGTTACGTAAAATAACCAGGGTGCGGGTAGACACAAGCATAGATGACCGCATTTAAATGTGCATACAAAATATCGATGCACAATGCGAATGGTAGCCTATACTAGCAAACATATCATTTACATTTACCAACAGAACAAGCCACGCGAAACTCAACTTTATCTTCACGGTGGAAAGGCAATACAGAAAATAATTAGAAAATTGTGACAAAATATAATTTTGCCATAGCGTACGTACAATGCTGGACAATAACGTTGACATCTACTTGAATGCAAAACAGTTTTCATGTCACGGTACTTAACAGGGATTGTTTATAGGAAGCGCTGTATGTAAATGTATTTGTTTGACTGTCACTGTACAAGCTGTGTACATTTTGGGAGCCTAATTAAACGCTGTAATGCACTGCTGTTCTTGTTAAAATTTAAACAAATCTCAATTTGATTCTAGATTTCTGATTCAAATGTTTTATTTATTTCCATTATTTTCTTTATTTAAAAATAAACCGACTGCAAGTAAATCACTTCTTACTTGTTGCCCTAAAAAATTTTGAAAAATCGGTTCATGATTGACGGAGATATTGGTGATCATAGGGCGAAAATTACAAGTGAGGATGAGGTTTTTGAGTTTTCCGGGAAAAGTACCAATCCCTCAGGAATAAAATATGGGACCACCTGTGAAGTATACTTTATTAAACAAAAAAATATTTTTTAAAATCGGTCCACAATTGACGGAGTTATCGGTGAACATACATAAAAAAAAGGTTCCGACGAATTGAGAACCTCCTCTTTTGTGAAGTCGGTTAAAAAGACCAACAGCTTCAAAAATACTTAATCTATATATATAAAAGAGAACTATCCTCACTCACTCACTGACACACTCATCACGAAATCTCAGAAACTACAGGGTCTACAGATCTGAAATTTGGCACAAGTATTCTTTGTAGGGTGTAGGCGCTCATTAAGAAACGATTTTGGGAAATTCAACCCCTAAGAGGGTGAAAAGGGGTAAAAATGTTTGTATGAAAAATCGTATTCCTTGAACTTAGAAAGTTGATACCTGGGACATGTAATATTCCAAACAATCAATGAAGATTGGTGTCATTGAACATTTGAAATAGTCCTCGAGGGGGTTGAAATGGGGTGGTAAAGTTTGTATGGGAAAATCTTAACGCGTGGTGTGATTTTCTTGAAACTTCGTCAGAACACTTTGAATATTAAATAATAAAAGACCGCATACCAGGTTTTTGAAAAAAATACCTTAATGGAGGGTAATCTATACATATAAAATCCTTTGTCCTGAATGACTGACGGATCAACGCACAGCCTAAACCGCTGATCGTAGAGACCTGAAACTTGGAGGGCGTGTTCTTTGTATGACGTAAGCATCCGATAAGAAAGGATTTTTCAAGATTCTATCCCTAAAGGGGTGAAAAACGAGGGCAAAGTTTGTATGGACCAACGTAATTCCTTGGTCCAATCTACTTCAAATTTTGCAGAAACATTCTTTAACAAAATTGATGAAAGATCTGTTTCGTATATTATTGAAATTTATCGCCTAACGGGGTTAAAAAGGGGTAGAAAGTTATTTTAGGGGTGATTTGCATCGAAGTTGATATCAATACTCCTTAGTGACACATGTTATGCCATTTTATTTTGACACTGTCGTGTTTGAAAACTCATTCCAAATTTATTCAAAAAACGTTGTTCTCACATAAAGGCTCCTACACACAGGTGCATAGGTACGAATCGGCGATAATATCAGACAATATAACAGAATATATCGCAATATCGCATGCGCAAATATTGAAAATGTTTAAGTTTTTCTGATCGAGTATAGTGCCCCGATTCATGAAATTCTGACATTTGCCTGTAGTTTCACAGATATGAGGGGGGAATTCACTTTGTGGCAAATACAACATATTTGCCACAAAGTGAATTCGTCACATTTTTGAAACTCGATACATTGAAAGTAAATTCGTCACATGCATAAAAAAAGATGTGTAGGTGAATAAAGTGATCGGTCAAAGTTATGTCAATATTTTCGTCTGCCGGAGGGCTTCAAAGTGCAATTTGAATTTACAAAATCAGGTGGTAACTTTTTGAGATTTTCCTAAATTTGGTAAAATTCAACAATTTTCTGGATCGAGAATTTCCCAACTACTTTTTTGAGCTCGCTATTCAAGAAACGGAAAAAATCATGATTGAATTAAGCTACCGCTTGAGCCATCTTAGGAGGCAGACGGACAAAAACTGTAGGCAGTAGAAGGGCCTTTACACGCAAAGCCACTCTGCGCTCCGTTCACTTTTTCGTCAGTACATTATAGTCAAATATTATCGTGTGCTTTATTTCTAAATTACATTTTCAATGCCTTTGATAGTTGCGCGTAGTGTGAGATCTGTAGAATTTTTTTACATTATGTATTCATATGTATGACGGCTAAAAAGTTACATAATGCTGCGATAACGCAATTATGTGCAAAGAATTGGGACGCATTATCGCAATAACGCATGCGATATTAACACACCTGTGTGGGGGAGCCTTGAAAGCTTGGTGCAATGCGATACTCTTTAAAATTGGAATGTCAAATAAAAAATAACATTCAAATCGGATTAGAATTTGAAATTTCAATTTCATTCATTTGTTCTTTGATATTTGAATACCACGGGCACACGGGGATAGCAAGTTTTTTTACATAAAGACTTGAGATTTTTCATAGAGACTTTAACGAAAATAAATAAACACCTAAAGCGCTGAACCATGGGTGGGACCTTGGAGACCTTGGAGAAGGACTTGCTGCTTTTTGTAGCGAAAATAAAACTTAAATAGGGTGATTTATGTGATGAAAGTTTGCATGGGTAACCAATCATATCAAGAGTTAGGCATATAAAAATTCATTATACCTATACCGGCTGTTAACTTGGCGACGGGTTGCCAACGGAAACAGGAACGAAAAAAGGACGTGAGAGCGGGAACGGGAACAGGTACTTACATATTACTACATTAAGGGGTAGGTAATGTAGTTATATGTAGGTACTTTTTATTCCATTCATATTTAGGGTTCCGAATCAAATTACCGGGCTTGGGAAACATTTCACATGAAAGGACATACGTAAAAAAAGAGTATAAACGCAAACGAAGTTGCGAGCGGGTCAGCTAGTAATATTTATAAGCTAGTTTTTAATAATACAGAAAAATTCTAGATAGTACAGTATAATAATATTTCCTACACGAAATTAAGATAATAATATTTTTTGTAAATACATACATATTACATATACGTAGAAAACACTCAGACCTGAGACAAGTTGAGTTCTTCATTTTTATCTCTATTTTTCTTATGCTGCCCAGTTTTTTTGTAGGCTAAAAAAGTTCAAATTAGCGTTTCCCAAAATTATATTCGAAGCTACAATGACCAAACTAAAAACGGAAATTAATTGTAAAAAGAAACCAACTTGAAAGAGATACTGTTCCTAATTTATGCATAGAACCGCATAAACCGACCGCGGACTTCCATTAAAGTGGCTATTAGAGAAACAAACAAGGAACAGACCCACGATAAAATAATTATCGCTTTCATCGTCCCGACCTTTGAACAAAACCACCCCAACCTAAACATAAACGACTGCAACAAAAAATGAAATTATCCCAAAAAAGCTCATCTAAAATCGGACCACTATGACGTAAGCAAAATTAAAAATGCCCTACGGGGAAACAATTCAAGTTATTTACACAGCACCGTAACGGACCTAAAACAAACTTAAAATACTGATGAGGATTCTTCGCCCTATATTCAAAGGATAATGATTCAAAAATGTTTAATACACCTGTTCATACCACCTGCCTTACTGACCGACTGTTAAAGAGCATAAAAAAGCTATATTAAGGTTGTCGTGTTAACAATAGGGGTTTCTACACGTTTTGGTAAGACTACTTGCTCTTTATAGCTTTGACATTATAACTTGTCAAATTGTCATTTTTATTGGCTACTTTAGTAATTCTTCCGTTGAATTTTACCTCCAACTGGTTTCGGTTTCTGATCAATGCACTTCAGTTATAGTCTTATTGTTATCACAAATATTTAAATTTCATTATTTTATCTCGTTAGCGAATGCTATCATAATAAGCTCATTATTAAAACCACAAACTGCCGATTATTCATAGTAATCATACGTTTTAACTGTCAGATTTTCCCATAATATTAAAAACATTAAAAGAAACAGAAGATAATTATTCCTTCAAAACTAGTTGCGGGTTAATTAAGTAGAATTCAGGCCGTTTGGGCCCGAAGGTATCATTTGCTATTGTGATGGGTCCTTTGGATCCTTCGGGGCTCATATTGTTATTCCTTATAATACAGAAAATGATAAATGCCCCTACCGGGAGAACGATTTCGTTGAAATTCATTCTCATATTATTTATTATTGACTAAGTATAGATTTTTGAACTACTAAAAACCATCAGTATTTTAATAAAGATTTATTTTTAGAGAAGAAAATGAAGAAATACATTTATTTGACTCATGATGCACACAAAGTACATAGGTGAATTAACACAATGTTGGTGGGTTTTTAATAGATAGGTATATAAAGAAAGAAAAAAAAACACAAGTGTGGTAGTTAGTACTCCGGCAGGCAAAAAAGGTAAGTAGAATATATAGGTAAAGTAGAGCAGTAGCTGTAGTCGAGCAATTTTTTATCCAATCACATAAAATTCAGTAAACCTTTAAATATTGGTAGTTAAAATAAAAAAACTCCACCTACCGAGAACATTTACTAAAGAAAAAACATTACAAGAACAGTAGCTCCTTTTATTGCATATCTGCAAGATTCTATTTTCAATATTTTTTAAAATAAATATAAGCACTTTAATCCACCTCGCTGATCAACAAAGAGTTGCGGTACAAAAGAGGATTTAAACAAGGTAGCTATATCATCCTCCTTAAGACCATACTTAAGTTTATGGAAAGAGTGTCGGCATGAGACGCTTAACCATGACTTCCTTTAAAGGGTTGCGCTTTTTGTTAAATCACGATTGAGGATTCCCTTAAAGTCGATCGCACGATGCTATATTACCTCGAGTAAGGCTTTTTTAGTTGCCTATTCGGACCGGCTTAGAGCCACGTCGTGGGGGTTCTAAAAGGTTTATGAGTGCACTTTTTGTTCTTTTGTTCTGGGATTTAATTAGTGGGTTTATGCCATATTGTTTTACATCTGCTCTGAGCCTAGAATCAATTTCGATCTTTACCAATTAGGTTTGGTCTGTCGGAGATATTTTTATGACTGTAATTGTAACTTTTATTTGATTAATTGTTATTATTTTCAGTAAACAAACCACATCAAACCACTGTATCCTGATTGAATAAAGGAGAATGCCGAGAACCCGTACCAATTGCGTCAAAACCAATGTATCCCATAAAATTTATTATACTTTATAAATGGCATTAACATTATCTTTAGCACGACGGGATTACTCATAAAGTAAAAAATATTTTGTTGATTTAGTTTCCGCCGCACGCCACCATTACACTGCAACAACCATTGTTACTATAGCAACAACCCTAATTTTAATTATTTAGATAGAAGAATCGACTAAAAACTTATTGGTTTGGTTTTGACGCACTCACTTTAGTCTTTGTTCTGAGCGCCATACATCAGACGGCATTGTCCTTTGGTAGGAAGTTAAGTAACCAACTCACAAAATTGTAAATGATAATATGTATTGGTGTAAGGTTAAAATCGCCACCTTCGGAAATCAAGCCAACCTCATCTTCCCATGGTGCACCCTGCTAACCAAAAAACGGGGCTCTGGCGGCCGGCTGTTTGCGGCATGGCGCAGTCTAACACTGACACAGCTAAATTCCCTGACCTCCAATGGACAGCAGCATCAGCGTGGTCCAAGAAGCTGTACCCTGAGATTTAAAACCCGCACGGTCAGCGTGGTGATTATGTGCATATCCTCGTCCATAGAGGCTGGTATTGTGGTAACATAGTTAGTTAATTTTAATGTAAATTATCCGGTCTCCAATGGCCTCAACGAAAGACCAGCGCAGACTAGCCTGGCCTGCATATATGCTGAGTCAGGACTATTTGTAAATAAGTTAATACTTTGTGTTCTTAATAATGTATTTGTTGGTTATAAATAAACAATTTGAATTGCAGCTGGTCCCTGTGCCCTTATCTAGAAGGATGAAGCTTGTTATAATCCGTCATGTCAATCTTAATAAGGAATTAAAAACTTCGTATTCAACCAGAAACTTCGTACATCTGACCTTATTTTTGGAACAACAATGGGTTATCCTTTTTTGTCTGTCAAGTGTAAGATTCAAATAACCGACAAGGAAGGGGTTGGCCTAGTTTTTTAGTTGTGGTCGGAAATTATCGTATCATCGCTATTTACTATTCAAATATTTGTTGTTTTGTTTACTCTGACATTGTATTTACATAAACGGCTTTTGGTACTGCCGCTAAAAAAAAGGGTTGTTATTTTTCATCCCAAAACAATAAATAATAACTGAGTTGCACAACAATAACCTTGAAGGCTCTTGCACTAATGGCTCGGACTCGTTACGTTGTGTTTTATTTTACCTCCTTGTTTATTTATTTGAGGATTAGCAAGCTGAAGTGACAGTGAGCTGGCCTATTTGGCGAAGAACCGATAACTGATGATGATGATATTCATTTATTATGGTAATCCATCAATCTCTCGGGTTTCGAACCCGTCTCACGTGGACCATCAACCACGGCATCACAGATGTCATCAAATATATTTAAATATAGATATATACGGCATGTGATGCTGTGATGCCGTGGTTGAAGGTCCACCTGAAACAGGTTCGATTCCCGCCGCGAGACACGTATTTATATGACCTGCAAATATTCGTTTCGGATCTGGGTATTTTCTATAATTATATTATACAAGCAACTCGCCCCGGTTTCGCACAACTGCAATGCTAATATAAACCTTCCTCTTGAATCAGTCTATTTATTTAAAAAAAACTCGCATCAAAATCCTTTGCGTAGTTTTAAAGATCTAAACATACTTTTTTTACATTTGACGACCTCTGTGGCGCAGTGGGCGACGGCCCGCCTGAGACGCAGAAGGTTGCGGGCTCGATTCCTGCCACGAGGCTGTATAATAATTATGTATATACGAAAAAAATTATCTATGTAGTTTAATAGTCATGTGGTTCCCATAATACAAGCTCTGCTTAGTTTGGGGCTACATAATGCTGTATGATAGTGTCCAGCATTATTATACATACATACATACATACATACATACATACATACATACATACATACATACATACATACATACATACATACATACATACATACATACATACATACATACATACATACATACATACATACATACATATATAGGGACAAACAGTAGTGTAGTGATATATGTATCAACAAACATGAAATGCATCTTTGTAGGGGTTTCCATAAAACAAGCTTTGCTTAGTTAGGGACTACATGGTGGGATGTGAAAGTGTCCAGGCCTCTTCTCTACATGCCACTCCTGGCGATCTTGCCAGCCGGATCTACTGCTCTCTTGAGCTACCTTCACAATATCCTCCGACCATCGGGCTGGTGGTCCGATAATAAAAATCTACTCTAGTTTTACTTAAACTTTAAGAGTTCGCGAAATGTTTTTTCTTTAATAATTAACAATGAATTCCCACAAGGTTTCATATTATGCACACCGCATACAATCCACTCTAGACACCGCGCCGGATCACTTTACAAACTTTTTTCTTATCAAGTGAACCTCGAAATAAGGCAAAGAGCAATCGTTCATTCAGCTTTTATTGAATAGTCGTTATGAAATGGGCGTGGGTCACAATAATACCTCTCTTGTGAGACGCTCGACGATTTCAGATCACTGACATACGAAAGTGCATGTAATATAATTCTTTCCGGTGAAGCACGAACAGGGCGACCACTCCCACTTGGCCCCGCGGTCTCAATACGAATATTAAATTCCACTCAAAGTCTTTATTTAAAAACCATACCAACAATTTGAGTATACTAGCATTTGCATCTGCTTGACTTGCTTGTTGCAAAATAAAGATACACAATTTATATTGGTGGTTCTATATGACTGTACAAATATATTTTATGAACATAACTCATGTAATGTTATAAATTTTATCTTACGATTATGCCAATTATTGAAAATGCAGAAAGGATATTTACAACACCAGCAACAGCAGATAACGAATATCTGCTGTTGCTGGTGTTGTAGCTCTGTCTCCTTAGGAATCTTCAAATCCAAACTTTATAATCATTTTATCTCTCTACAAAATAGTCAATGAAAAAATTGAGCTTCTAGGCATTATGTACTTTAAGTAATTTATGTAAGGTTATGATATTTTAGTCTTTGTATGTAAGTTTATTTTTATCGTTAGTACCTAGGTATTAGGTACTAACCTAGGTATACCTAGGTTTTTATAAATTTTTTAGAGATGTTATATTTTATCACCAATAAAATTTGCAGCACTATCAATCTATCTCCACACTACACAAAGGTTATCAGGAAGAATATGCTATTTAGCATTAAGTTTGCCTGGGTACTTGTATTTTATCTTGTGCAATAAAGAATTTTCTATCTATCTATTTGACACCAGCCTATTCCACAATTGCACATAGACCTCCTATGTGAAGAAGAATTATTATAATCCCTAAGCTGGTAACGCGGGTTGGAGACCACAGAGCACAGCTTCTTACTCGGCCGATGCTGCTGCCCATCGGCAGCCAGGGGATTATGCTATAGCCAGAGCCCCGTTTTATATATAGCTTCGAGAAAGTGAGGTTGATGAAAGGTTATTTATTTGATTTAAAATACTTCTATATTTATATCTGTGGAAATACATACAAAAGATCTAGTAACAATCAATCACACATAGTTATGAATACAAAAATTTCTAAAACTACTAAATTATCAAAAACGTTATTTTGTGAGGACAAAGAGGACAACGGTAACTCATTACATTACCTAGAAAGAAAATAAAAGCAGTATTCAACTGTTCCATAAACCTCGTATTATCGCTTACAAACAGACAGGCGTTGTTGTCCATAATATAGAGATTACCATGCGCGTCCCGGGTAGGGTTTAACCCGGAACGTCTCGTGTCTCAAAATCTCGGGACTTTTCATAATTTTAGATGTCTCGAAATCGGGACTTTCGGGTCGAGACTCAAGACGAGACAGGATTGTCGAAACTGTTATGAAATCATTTTTATTTTCAAAAAAATGAATGAACTTAACGCTATCTGTCTGTTAGTATAATGAATAATAACGTGGTCTACTACATAACCACTGCACATTTCTTGAGCAGAAAATTAAATCTAAGCCTATATATATCTAGGGCTAAGGTGGCAGCGCAAAGGTTGCAACTTAGTGAGTACCATCATTAGTACTGTGAATACACAACACAATAAATGCGTTTGCCACGATGCCATCATTCCACCAAATTAGTTGTTCTGTGACGTTTGGATTAAGATTTTATCTTTATCAATTTAGAGTTAAAGATATTAAGATTGAATTTTCTACATAATAAATGTTATTTTTTACAAAAAAATGCTTGTTTTACACTTTTTTAAAATCCTGGGAATTCCCGGGACTTTGATTGTGGGCTGTCTCGTGTCCCGGGACTTTAAAATTGTCGGGAATATCCAAACCCTAGTCCTGAGCACACTTTACCGCATATTGGCCAGCCAGCGGCATTCGGGACTGAAGTATTAATATTTTTTAATGCAGGTTCTTGCATTGTGCCTTCGGTTATTTTTTGCGACGTCCATCAATAATATTCGGACATTTGAATGTCTGTTTTAAAGTCTATTGATATGTCTTTAAAAATTATCTGCGGTTGTATCGTTGCATTAAAGTATTTTGCGAAATTAGTCAGAACGTTTTATTGATGCAATTTTTTTGTATTAAAATGCCAACTTCAAGTTTTGTTGAGTCATATCATAATGGATTGACTACCCATCATCATCATTATCAGCGTATAGCAGTCCCATTGTGGACATAATGCCTCTCCAAAATATGCGCCTTGGCACTCTGTATCAGCTCGATGCCAGCTTCTAATAGCCGCTTTTCGCAGATCGGCACTCCATCTAACCAAAGGGGGCGTCCTATCGCCGAGGCCGACTCTCCACTCAAAACACGATTACCAAAACTTGTCGATTGACTTACACAGATTTTAGTAATATCAACCTTGAGAACATCTAAAAGGCTAAATTTACATTACGCTCTATTCAATAAAGTATATCAATATAGCCACGATAATGAATTTAAATTGTATGATTTTTCTATTTTACTTTATTCTTAATTTATGAGTGTTTAAAGTTTGTTCTATCTTTTTAACCGACTTCGAAAAAGGAGCAGGTTCTCATTCGGTTGCATTTTTTATTTTTTTATTAAAGTATCTTTCCTTACTAAATTAAAAAAAGACTGGTTAAGTGCGAGTTGAGTCGCCTACCGCAGGTGATGTCAGTGGCGTGCGATACTAATATCCTATACGAAAATATAAAAGTTTAGAATCGGCAAATTAGGGCCTTTCAGATAACACCATATTTGAACTTGCTTTATAGCTTGACTACGGCAGTCCTCACATTTATTTAGGTTTCTACAAAACCATATTAGTTTAGAGACTTCGCTATAATTTTCCGGTATAGAAATTATTATATTATTACCACTTTTAATCATTATTGGCACCAGTTTTAAATTTTGACATTTTTATCCTGGTAATGAATTTTTTTTTTATTGGCATGGGGTGATTTTTCATTGGGGATCAAAATGATTTTTTTTACAGGCAATTATATTCAGTTCGTGCATTTTAAATATATACCAAATTTTAAGTTGGTAGTTAATGTAGTTCCCTAAATAATCAGCTGTGACAGATGGATGGACGGACGCGGACGGACAAAGCGGCACCATAAGGGTTCGTTTTACCGGTTCGGTAACGTCACCCTAAAAACACTAGCTTAAACTTATGTCTGTATATAAACTATACCTACTCCTACCAGGGGTACTGATCTATCAAACAGCTTAGATAAACTAAATGACTTCTAAAACGACTGTTTAGTCAAATGCATTGATAATTCAATAACTGTTACGATTGTTACAACAAAGGAAATGGGCCGTCCAAGTGACTCGTATCAAATCGCTCTGACATTGAGGTTCAAGATAACTACCATTTCATCTGTGGCTATGATATCAGGCATTCTGGAAATCCATTATCTGTCCTTTAGCTATACATGCAGAAGAGATCGTACACATTTTACATACATAAAACAATTTACTTATGTTTTATTGTCAGAATAGGTACACGCAATCACACAATCTATATCTTATTTTAGCATCAGCTTTGTCAATTTGAACAAGTACACAAACTACATCATATTTCTTTCTCCATTTAAGATAATACTTCAAAATAATATTAGACAGTACACACGAATATCTTTTGAAGACAATTTTAATGTCCTAATGGTAGGATGTTGTAAAATTTAAGTCCAAGCATCGTGTTAGACTAAGACGATTAAATTTGGAAGAAAATATATTTTTTGGTAGTTCGGCGTGATCAACAAAAAGCATATAAATAAATAAATAGTAATGCTGGACGAAATCACACAGCACCATGTAGCCCCAAACTAAGCAGAGCTTGTATTATGGGAACCACATAATTGATATATTACGTTTTTTTTTTGTAAATACATACAATACCTACTGCGTTTCAGACGGACCTTCACCCACTGCGCTACAAAGGCCGTCAAATAATAATCAATATCCTTATGTCAATCTATTTTAATCTATCTAAAGAAAATTTCAGACTCGTATAAGTTCAAAAAAGCAATTATTAATGATTTTGCTTTGTTTTAGAGAGTATTGATATAAAAAAACAGGATCCGCGTTCTTCTTCGTATGATGTAGTGGGCAACTATTGTGTCAGAGTTTTTAGGTCACCTAAAGGCCCCAATATGGCTAAACGACTGTAAAAGCCAGGACCAACCTCTTAACGTGCCTTCCGAAACACGGAATTGTTCAGTTCGAAATTCCACTAAACGCTCTCCCATCCAAGTGAACGGGTGGAGTGTTGCTTAAACAAGATGATCTGCTAAGAACAGCGAAGTGAAATACGCCGCGAGTGGAGAATTTTAGATAAGAGTAAAGCCAAAATCTTAACGTGCCTTCCGAAGCACGGAATTGCTCAGATCGAAATTCCACTAAATGGTCCCCTATCCAAGTGACCGGGTGAAGTGTTGCTTAACTACGATGATCTGCTAAGAACAGCGAAGTGAAATACGCCGCGAGTGGAGCATTTAAGATTAGAGTAAAGCTCGTTTAAAATACTCGTAGGTATATATGGTAGACTTTACCAGGGAAAACGACATGTTTATAGTAATAATTCCTACTTATCAACTACAATGTCATTGAGTAAGATAACCCTACAAGTAAAGCACATGCATTTATTACAGCAAAATACCCATTTAATTATAACTTTTACCTTGTTATCATTTTGTCCAACAAACTCAAAATTATCTATTTTAAGAATTGAAAAACCTATTTCATTTTTTTTTGTTAGATAAAATAAATATTTAAATAAACAATCATTTATTTCAGACAAAAATAGATCCATAGTAGCTAGTACTGAAGTAGACTTAAATAATAATATTAGTGTTAAACACGCACATGAATGTATAGGTAAGTAGCACTGTGTTCGTGAAATGATAGAATAATAATAATAATAAATAAATAATAAATAAATAATGCTGGACGTTATCACACAGCATCTTGTAGCCCCAAACTAAGCAGAGCTTGTTTTATGGGAACCACATGATTAATATACTACATATACAGTTTTTTTTGTAAATACATACATATCATACATAGAAACACCCAGACCCGAGACAAATATCTGCAGAACATGCAAACATTTCCGCGGCGGGAATCGAACCCGCAACCTTCTGCGTCCCAGGCGAAACTTTGTCCACTGCGCCACAGAGGCCGTCTAATAGAATCCTACGTCATTATTATCCGAACATGGTTTTTGAAAAAGGGGCTATCCCATTTATCCGCTATTATTTTTAAGATTGTGTTGGTTGGTACTCGTGAATTCTGGTCATAAGCGACGCGACTTTCTTCCGCATACAGGCGTGGAACCCGTGTCGGTGTGTGCCGCGGCGAACTTGGCAGAGGCGTTAAAACTGCAAAAATAATAAATTACTTAAAATAACTAAAACAGTAAACAACTAAAAAAAAAATTGAAGCAAAGTTTGATGTCAGTACTCATCAGCCTATAGCAGTCCACTACAGGACTCCTAATGAGCGCCATAACGCCCTGTTTTCAGCTCCAAACGCATCCAGCAGCTCAGAAGGTAGAGCTACTTCCAACTGCGCTACGAGGCAAGACAATTTCGTTTCTCCAATTCCATAGAATTTCATAATATCACAAAGATGCTTCCAATTTCTAGAAATCGAATTGAAACAATGCCGACTTTACATCGTGACGAGACATAAGATGCTCCGTTTATTATTTGTTTGAGTACATTGCTAGTAAGTGGTTATACTCGAGCTATGCTCAGGAATTTAGAGCTCTATGTCCTGCAACATTAGGCCGATGAAGTTTGAAGTGATGTCAATAGCGCTGTTCTCACGGACGCTACTCGATTGCTGAAGCTTTTGACTATCTGGATATCAGGCCACGACCCTAGTTGGGGTTGTAAATGTTATGAGGTATTGAACTGTAGTGGATTATTCCCTTGAGTTTTTAAAATACTATATTGTATAGTTTTGTATAAATCCTGACCGCACGAAGTGCTTTGCTGCAACTTTTCTCTTTAGTACAGCTAAGGAATGGAATGTTCTTCCGGCGTCATGATACCCGATTGCTATGACTTAGGGGTCTTCAAGCGAAGAGTAGCTATGTTCATTCTAGGCAAGCGTGCTGTATCGTCGACCGCATCTTCACTTACCAACACGTGAGATGACGGTCAAACGTAAGGCTAGAAATAATGTATAAAAATAAAATAAAAATTATTTTGAAATAAGTATCACACACACAATATATTATTATCAGTCTACTGCTGGACATAAGCCTCCCCTAATAAAGGCATATGTGCGTATAATCCCCACGCTAGGCTTTCGGATTAGGAATTGCAGGACACAACTTCTAACAGATAATGAATTGAATCAGGCGTGACTATGCGGAAATCCATTAAAAGATATTTATAAGATAAAATATTTAGATTTACAAATTCCGCCAACTCTCTCTGACGAGTTTCATAAAAACTCAACAAAAATTCAACATTGTTTCGACTTCCCTATAAGGCATCATCAGGAAACGATAGACTCGCTGTCCGCCTTCGGCACTCCGCAAAAATTCGCAGACGTGTTGCTTCGCCGAGCGCCAAGCAGAAAGTCAAACACTTCAAAACATCAGAAGTCAGTACTTTCTGCTTGGCGCTCGGCGAATATATCTTACAACTTCTCACAGCCAACGCTGCTGCCTGTCGGCAGTCAGAGCATTTAGCTGTGTTATCCCGCACTCTTTCGCCACCAGAGCCCTGTTTTACTACAGCAGAATGCACCATGAATGATACATGAGGTTGGCTTGGATTCCAAAGATGACGTTTGGAACCCCTTACACCTCTCTTATTTATAATTTACAGCAAAAAGCTAAGAAATAAGCTGTGATTTAATTATAGAAGAGAACGTTCAGTCAAGAAAAATCATTAACTATGTAAAACATGAGTGTTTCGCTCAAGCTGATTGTTTATAACATTACGCTTCGTAAAAAGGGCAACTAATGCCATAAAAAGTTGCTGAACATCTTTCTGAGATTGCATAGGTAGAGAAATAGTCATAGGTTAAGTGATGACAGTAAGACTACTTTAACAACTGTTTATTTTGCACGATTCTTCCGGCCATGGCAGGCAAAACAAAACAAACTTAAGTGTATGTACCAAGCTGTGGAACGAACTCCTTTTTTCGGTTTTCCCTCAGAGCTATGATATGAGGTCCTTCAAAGCCATTATTACCTCAAGGGCCGAGCTCTACCCACAGAAAGACATGGTTAATAGCTGTGGAGCTGATTAAGACCCGGATCTATTCACGAGGTTTTCCTTCACCTTTTTAAGCACGTGATAATGCTCACATAACTTTTTCGTAACGAAAATTTCATTGGTGCACGGCTGAGATTCGAACTCTTAGTTGGTTTTCAGCACTACATCTCGCTAGGCCAGCGCCTACCCCGATTTGCTGTGACAATTGAAACTTAGAGCTGAAAGTAGATCCTTTATGACCATTTAAGACTAACTTTTTTCTGTGACCCATTTTGTTTTAAGCAAGTTTAGCCTTATTCCAAATTCATGATCTAACGTCTTCAATTTCAAGTCAAGGACGTCTGGCTTATGAATTTTAAATACAATCCAATCGAGCCACTCTATCCAATTAATTATATGTCTTTATACCAAGACATTATTTAAAAATCAATTAAATATTGATAAATAGGATATTTAAGAAAGAAAACTAGTTCTAAAAATAAGGTTTTTCTATTTTAATGAGTTACCTAACTTCTAAGGGTATTGATTTGGTGCCTTTATTTTTATTAATAATCTTGATATTATCCAATGTTCACCAGCTTATGTTAGTCCACTACTGGACATTTTTCAGCTTTTCTAATAAAGGAGGATATGCCCAAAATCTCCATGTGGGTTGAGAATTGCAGAGTGCAGCTTCTCCCGACGCTACTGCCCTGTCAGATTAAAATAACTGTGTCGATGCGTGCTATGTCGCAATAAGCCAGCCTCTAGAACCCCACTACGGGCAGTTGAGGTTTTCTTGAATTCCGTTGATGGAAGTTGGAATCGCTTAACACTCTGAATTAAACCCCAACACTTAATATCTAGACATAAATTATCGTATCATCATCATCATAAGCCTAAAATATGGCACTGCTGGACATAGGCCTCCCTTAATGAGCACCATTGCGCCCTGTACCCAGCTCGACGCATCCAGCTTCTATCAGCTGCCTTTCACAGATAGTCACTCCACGTATTTGACAATCACTCTAATATTATAAATGCGAAAGTTTGTGTGTGTGAGTTTGTGGTCGCTTCATTTTACGGCCGAATGAATTTGGACGAAACTTGGGATAAACATCACACAACATACATCAACACATTTTATCCGAATAGCGAGCAAAGCCGCGAGCGGAAGCTAGTATCCTGTATATATTGACATAGTATCAGTTCAAAACATGAGTCTTACTTAACCAACCAGCTCCACTATACTAATAACAGTTCAAAACATGAGTCTTACTTAACCAACCAGCTCCAATATACTAATAACAGTTCAAAACATGAGTCTTACTTAACCAACCAGCTCCACTATACTAATATCAGTTCAAAACATGAGTCTTACTTAACCAACCAGCTCCACTATACTAATAACAGTTCAAAACATGAGTCTTACTTAACCAACCAGCTCCACTATACTAATAACAGTTCAAAACATGAGTCTTACTTAACCAACCAGCTCCACTATACTAATAACAGTTCAAAACATGAGTCTTACTTAACCAACCAGCTCCACTATACTAATAACAGTTCAAAACATGAGTCTTACTTAACTTACTAGCTCCACTATACTAATAACAGTTCAAAACATGAGTCTTACTTAACTTACTAGCTCCACTATACTAATAACAGTTCAAAACATGAGTCTTACTTAACCAACCAGCTCCACTATACTAATATCAGTTCAAAACATGAGTCTTACTTAACCAACCAGCTCCACTATACTAATATCAGTTCAAAACATGAGTCTTACTTAACTTACTAGCTCCACTATACTAATAACAGTTCAAAACATGAGTCTTACTTAACCAACCAGCTCCACTATACTAATAACAGTTCAAAACATGAGTCTTACTTAACCAACCAGCTCCACTATACTAATATCAGTTCAAAACATGAGTCTTACTTAACCAACCAGCTCCACTATACTAATATCAGTTCAAAACATGAGTCTTACTTAACCAACCAGCTCCACTATACTAATAACAGTTCAAAACATGAGTCTTACTTAACCAACCAGCTCCACTATACTAATAACAGTTCAAAACATGAGTCTTACTTAACCAACCAGCTCCACTATACTAATATCAGTTCAAAACATGAGTCTTACTTAACCAACCAGCTCCACTATACTAATAACAGTTCAAAACATGAGTCTTACTTAACCAACCAGCTCCACTATACTAATATCAGTTCAAAACATGAGTCTTACTTAACCAACCAGCTCCACTATACTAATAACAGTTCAAAACATGAGTCTTACTTAACCTACCAGCTCCACTATACTAATAACAGTTCAAAACATGAGTCTTACTTAACCTACCAGCTCTACTATTCTTATATCAGTTCAAAACATGAGTCTTACTTAACCAACCAGCTCCACTATACTAATAACAGTTCAAAACATGAGTCTTACTTAACCAACCAGCTCCACTATACTAATAACAGTTCAAAACATGAGTCTTACTTAACCAACCAGCTCCACTATACTAATAACAGTTCAAAACATGAGTCTTACTTAACCAACCAGCTCCACTATACTAATAACAGTTCAAAACATGAGTCTTACTTAACTTACTAGCTCCACTATACTAATAACAGTTCAAAACATGAGTCTTACTTAACTTACTAGCTCCACTATACTAATAACAGTTCAAAACATGAGTCTTACTTAACCAACCAGCTCCACTATACTAATATCAGTTCAAAACATGAGTCTTACTTAACCAACCAGCTCCACTATACTAATATCAGTTCAAAACATGAGTCTTACTTAATTTACTAGCTCCACTATACTAATAACAGTTCAAAACATGAGTCTTACTTAACCAACCAGCTCCACTATACTAATAACAGTTCAAAACATGAGTCTTACTTAACCAACCAGCTCCACTATACTAATATCAGTTCAAAACATGAGTCTTACTTAACCAACCAGCTCCACTATACTAATAACAGTTCAAAACATGAGTCTTACTTAACCAACCAGCTCCACTATACTAATATCAGTTCAAAACATGAGTCTTACTTAACCAACCAGCTCCACTATACTAATAACAGTTCAAAACATGAGTCTTACTTAACCAACCAGCTCCACTATACTAATATCAGTTCAAAACATGAGTCTTACTTAACCAACCAGCTCCACTATACTAATAACAGTTCAAAACATGAGTCTTACTTAACCAACCAGCTCCACTATACTAATATCAGTTCAAAACATGAGTCTTACTTAACCAACCAGCTCCACTATACTAATAACAGTTCAAAACATGAGTCTTACTTAACCAACCAGCTCCACTATACTAATATCAGTTCAAAACATGAGTCTTACTTAACCAACCAGCTCCACTATACTAATAACAGTTCAAAACATGAGTCTTACTTAACCTACCAGCTCCACTATACTAATAACAGTTCAAAACATGAGTCTTACTTAACCTACCAGCTCTACTATTCTTATATCAGTTCAAAACATGAGTCTTACTTAACCTACCAGCTCTACTATTCTTATATCAGTTCAAAACATGAGTCTACCTACCAGTTCTATTACACTGTGGTTAAGGCGTGTTGGTGGTCACTCGTTTGAAACGTGATTTTCTAGACCTTTGCTGCTAACCTTCATAACCCTTCATTTGTTAGTCGCGTAAAAACTAAACTATCATTAATGTCTTTATTCTGAGGATTTTTAAATACAGTCTTTAAAACAAACGCTCGAGGCGCTTCAGTCAGTTAGGTCCTTTTTGTTTTATTTTATAAAAATAGTTCATATGATATCAGAACAAAATTCTATATAGGTACATATAATATGTAGGTGTAATAAAATGCATAAAGTGGGAATGATTATAAATAAATAATGCTGGACACTAACACACAGCATCATGTAGCCCCAAACTAAGCAGTACTTGTATTTAGGACCTACACGTCTTATACTATTTACATACTTTTATTGAAATATATAAGCATTATTAGACATACAAAACACCCAGATCCGATGCAAATATCAATATTACCATACAAAAATTCGTCTAGCAGTGTGAATCGAACCCACAACCTTCTGCGTCTCAGGCGCTTATAAAAAATACTTAACACTTTTGCTTTTTATATTGGCACGTGTGATAACACAGCAAAACCTATTTTTCTGAGTACCTTATTATAAATCGGACTCAGTCCCTAGTATTTTAATTATTGTTGATGCAAAAGCTGGCAGACCATCGGGTGGGTCACCTGATGAATAGGAGTCACCGCCACCCAAGGACACCTGCATTACCATAGAAGCTGATGCGCTACCGGTCTTTGAGGTGATGAAAAATACCCGCCTTTTTAATGACCCCATATCGTAGCTCTGAGGGAAAAATGCATTCAAAATCCACAATGCCAATTGAAACTTAGAATTTCAGCCAGTTTCAGTATAGAAAGAGTAAGAAGAACACAAGCCTATTCATATTCAAAGGCCTTCATGAAGGGTGATGCCCTTAATTCCCACGCTGGGCAATGGGGGTGGGGAATCGCAGGGTAAAGCTTCTCACACTGCCCTGAGGCGGTTTCCCGTCGAGGGTCAGAGGATTTAGGTATTCCAGAGTTAGTCTGCGCTATGCCGCAAACAGCCGACTGCCAGAGCCCCGTTTGTTATTCAGCAGGATGCAGCACGGGCAGGTGAGGTTGGCCTCCAAAGATGGAGGTTGATATAACTCCTTACACCCACATAGATTATGTAATAGTTACTTTAAATTTTGGAGAAATTCCGGATTCTGAAGTAGACTAGTCTAAGCTTTAGATTTGTTTATAGCTTCTAACTTCTTACTCATTATGGCCAACGTCATTAAAAGTAAGTTCACGGTCCGAGTTCATGGATCGTTGGATAAATTACACGTTGCCTATCAAAAATTTGAGATCAAAAGCTACGTTATATAATGTTATGAAACACGAATGCCAATTACAGATGATACAAAACCAACGAATAGTGTGTAAAAAATTAAATGTTAAAATACAACAGAAAATATAGAAGCTACTATTGCGTAATATGCAAAAAGTGTTGATGTATAATATATAGATATATAATATTTTTGTGATGATGTGAGTATATACTCACATCCACTCTGAAAAAAAACTCTGGCAAAATTTTACCTCATTGAGCCACCTTTTATTTTTTAGTTCGAAGGTTTTGTTCTGAAGAAATTATAAGTTTATTTTTAAGGGGAAAAAATATAATTTTCAGATATATGAAAAAATGTACTAAGCCTAAAAAAAAAAGTTGGTCTCAATCGACTCTATTTCTTAACAGGAACACTTTTTCCAAAGTAACATTCCAAGGTACCAAATTAAATCGTAAGATTTTAAATACATAAAAAGCTATTACCGAAGATTGATTTTTACGTTTGACGCAGCGGCAAACGGAATTCGTTTACTTTTTTAAATAGTGCGCGTCAATCGCAATGCCTTTTCCGCAAAAAACAATCTCATGCTTTAATCATAAGTATAATCCATTGATGATAAATCATTGATATTAATAGCATAATTTGTCAAAACTAAAATGTTTTCATGAATCATAAAAGTGTGATCACAAATTACTCAGTCTAGACAAAATATCGGGAGCTATTGTTCGTATCAATGAGCCTGGCTATTGTTAACATTGTTTGCATTGTAACCAATTATAACAAAGAACAGGTTCATGTAAGTTTATTACTGCTATTGACATTTTGCCTCAGGCATGGCACGCACAGACTATGATTATGAAGACTCTTGGATTGGCTTACTTCGGTGTTTTTAATCATCTTGATTAAGCAACACTCCGTCTGATTACTACTTGGATGGGAAACAGAACGTTAAAACTTTTACTTCTGCTTTTTAAGGCGCTAATTCATTTCGGGTGGCGATCATCTTACAATACTCCATCCGGTCACTACTTAGATGATCAACAACACATTAAGAAGTTGATCCTGGCCTAATGTTAAGTGGTAACCATTACCTATCACAAAACATTACGTACATCACGTTGTTTTGGAACGTGCTCAACGATGCAGCACCCTAGCACCCTGCTTCCGTCATCTTGAGGAAAGAATAAATTTAGCAAGATTTAGTTAAAATCAACCTTTTTATAATACTATAACTAAAATGCCTGTTCTGAATATTACTCTTCGCTACAAAACCGGTGATTTTAACAATATTACAACAACGTTACAACAAATAATAATGTTTTATGACATACAGTTTTAAGACCGAGGTCGTAACATTTGACGAGAACTTCCTGTGGTTTGTTCGTTGTAAATTATCTATCTGTTACTAAACAGTGCCGCTATTTTATTAAAAAATATACATTATACAACTAAATTATGAAAACATTAATAGTTACAGTACAAACTCTACCTATCCTACTTCTTACTTAATACTAAAAACACGAAAGTGTGTGAGTATGGATGTGTGGATGAATGTTTGTTATTCATTCACGCAAAAATTACTGAACTGATTTGGATGAAACTTAGAATATACATCGTTTGTGACATGGATTAACACAAAGGCTTATCCAAGTACAAAAGTACGACGTGAGTTAAGTCGCAATCGGAAGCTATCTAAGCATTAATATTGGCCTTTACTCGTTGAGACGTACATAAAATAAAATAGGTATTTAAAAATTATAAATAGATACTACTTTTATACAATTATAAATCAAATTATTGCAGTTTGTTTTGAAAGAAAAATCGTAAATGTGTTTTGAAATATGCATTTGAAATTACTGTATAACGTTTTCAGTGCTCAAAACACACTTGCTCTTGGGAACCTGCAAATTGATAATGAGGCTGTATTATTATTATACGTATGAATATCGATAATAAATATTTAAGTCCTCTCTCTAACTATTCTAACTATTATAGTGCCTATAAGGATCCATAAGAACTTACCTTTATACCTTACCACCTGTATACCACTTACTTATGAAAACATTAAACATATTGAGTATTGAGTAAAGTAAATTGAAACATGACAAGATGTTTTAAAGTTAAATTATGTTGAAAGTTCGTTTAGTTTATACTTTATAAAGTAAAACAAAACAGTCTTAAGTTTCTGATCATGACAGAACTCAGCGAAAAAGAAACAATCAGACATCAAAGGTATTATAAAGTTGATATTCATAGGAAGATCACAAAAACTGGCGTTTATTGAGTGTCCGTTAGATGACACGACTTGCATTTTAATGCGCTATAAAAGTAAAAGTTTAATATTTGAAGATGTGATAGTTAAGATTAGTCGACGCGATGCCTTCTTATGCCACCTGCACTCGAAAACAAACATTTAAAAAGAACCTTAAATACATTGTGTTAGGTTTGATATTCTTTCGTCTTTTCGTTGATAGAATTTTTGATGCGGTTATCTGGTATGGCAAAGGTTCTCTATCAGGAACTTAAGGGCTGCCTGCGTTACACTATGTCTATTAAATATCGATATTTTATAAGAGGGGCGCTATTTCTGATGCTTATCTTTTGTATTAACACCTTGTTTATAAACAAGTCAAAAGTATTTTTTTAGTATTTTACCAGCATCTGCTTGAGAAAACCTTAAAAGATTTTGAAGCTGACGATCATTAATCTAACGATGATCTAAATGATCATAATGAAAATCAACAAGCTGCAACATTCAGAATTATTTTTTTTGGATAAGAACCAACTTCATTAATCATCAGATATAATAAAAGTATTTCATGATATAAGGAGATGATTTGTTTAGGTTGTTATATAAACATTTACCAACTACTGATAGGCAGCAATCTAAGTTAGTATTAAAATTCAAGTTATTTTTTTTTTCGTAAAATTTCAAAAATTATACCCAGTTGGAAATTTAACCCAACAACAAACCAAATAACCTTATCCGTGAAGATTGATTCTTCTTTTTCTTGTTCTAATAAAACCACAAGCAATGAAGAAGTTCATATATTTTTTTCTCTATCACTTAGGTACGTAACTATTCAGTGTTGCTCAATACATACTTACTTTGAATAGTACAAATCCGGACAGACACATACTCAATGCAACATGAACTGACTTTCTCAGACGGCCTCAGATCAGATACGGTGCTCGACCTTCTAGACAATCTGAGGTCAAACCGAGTCATGAAATAAGAATTAAGTGAGCACTCTCCAAACAATAACCGTGCCTGTTGTGACCATATTCACACACAAAGCAGGCAGAGAAAACACTTTTTGCTCATAATAAAGTAATAATCCATACCAACTATTACTTTATATCCTACTAATAAAGCATTTATTGTAAAACATACCACATGCTCAAAACATATCGGCGCGCCAGCTGCAAGACGAGCTCGGCGCTGTTCTAGGCCTATCCATGCAAGTTTAAAGAAGGAACATACATATTTACATCTTCACAATGACGATCTTCACGAGAAAAACCACGGGAAGAAGTTAGTGTATGTGTTTGTTCCTGTCTACATTTGCAGCGAAACCAGTGTGCTAGAAAAATTATAGACGATTTTGTGTTTTTCTCGTAAGGAAAGAAGAAATACACAGAATTATTGTTATAGTAATTTATGTACCGTCTTTTATTATAAAACGGATTTTTAATTATTGAATAAATATCAATTTAGATAAAAAAAAACAAAGATTATAATGACGACCTCTGTGGCGCAGTTTGCGAAGATCCGCCTGGGACGCAGAAGGTTGCGGGTTCGATTCCCGCTGCGGGACAAATGTTTGCATGTTCTGCAGATATTTGTCTCGGGTCTGGGTGTTTTCTATGTATGATATGTATGTATTTACAAAAAAAATGTATATATGTATTATATCAATCATGTGGTTCCCATAACACAAGCTCTGCTTAGTTTGGGGCTACATGATGCTGTGTGATTACGTCCCGCATTATTTATTTATTTATTCAATGACAAGATACAAATTTGATAATTTTGAACACGTTCCAGCTTTTTAAATACATTCAAATGCATAACAAGTAAAAGTTAACCTGCTTTCTATGTTAAATGAACACTATTGTGTGTGTCATGTGAAAACACGACAATATTGAAATTCACATGAAACTTAGTTGTATTATGTTTTGCCGAGGCTTTTCATATATTTTGAGTTATATAACCTATACCAAAATATAAGCAGGCATTTGCCGATCCTAATATAAATCTTATATTTATGCAAATGTAAGATTTTTGCCGGATAGGACTGCGATCTGGACGATGTGTGAAGACCATCCTCCAGATAGACTAATGACACCGTCAAGATTGCAAGTAATCGGTGGAAGCCGAGGGCTCAAGACAGTTCTTTGTGGAATTCCTTGGGACTTCAGCAGTGGATTTCTGTAGATTGTTTTTTTAAAACAGATAAAGAAAATGACCTACATTTATTTAATAAAATAACCTCAGACTCAAGACTCAGACTCAAGACTCCTCTTGGCCGCACATAGATTAATCAGTCCTACCTATGCATATTATGTATGTTAAATACAAACTTTTTGCTAATATAACTTGGACTTCAGTTGAAAACGTTAATCAGAAGATCAGGAGGCATTTGAGAAGGCAAAGTGGGAAATTTTTAAACACAGGGACGTGTGGAAAAGTGCGAGGGAAGTCTTTGCCCAGAAGTAAAAAGCAATAGCGACTTGACTCCATTTTTTATAAAAACGTGTAAGTGGTACTTAAAATACATTCTCGCCATTTAATAAACAAGTCACATTTTTTTTATATCTATGCTAATTAACAGATCAGTAATATTCAAGTGGAGCAATCAACTGGTTTGATGGCCAGTGTATTATTAAAATATGCTGGTGTGAAGATTTCTTAAAAGTGTTTTATTGCAAGAAAATATCTAGTTCAATTTATTTACTCTCTCGAAAACAGTTTTTATTTGATCTCTGAAAAATACATTATCATCTATGTTACTGTTTACGTTATAACTAGCTTTCGCCAGTGGCTTTTTGAAAGTAGCCTCAGATAATCCAGATCACAAACTACATATTATGTATTCCCAATTACATACAAATCTGTTCAGCCGTTGAAATACCTTTACGAAATTTTCGTCATTTTTATCGTTTGAAAATAGCTGTCTTCATAATTTATGTAAACACAAACTTCTGTATAATATGCTTGTACTCATATATCATCCATGACAAAATCATTATGTATGTCAGATATTAATCCAAGCTCGTTCTATTTTCTTTGCTTTGAAAGTATGACACACCCATTTAGTCCAGCCATCTTCATCTGTCATTTCGGGATTAATGAAAATAAAAAAGTGGAGCGTGGGTGCAACGGCGTCCTTTAGACCAGAAGGGAAAAAAAGTATGACAGTCGGGGTAGCTTTATACTTTTTCTGACACAAACTCCTGATCGCATCGCGTCGGTCAAAGGCAAGAATTTTTCGAAAAAGGAGGAGATGCGCCATAAAACTTCACTTTTTTGTAACAATCTATTTTATTAGAAAAATATTTCTGTTATTAAGGCCAATTTATAGTTCGGTGTCCATTAAAAAGGTATTTTATTGTATAGGTTTAAGCGGTTTTTTACTTTTAAATGAACTAAGAATGAATTCATTTTAAGGAGCATGACGGGGTTCAAATGATATATCATCAATAAATTGTTGTTAGGTAAGGGTGGTATAACTTCATTTTCGTATCGTTATTTTTTTAATTTTATAAGTTTCCAATGAAGTTCAATAACAAGGTTGCCAGTTATATTTCAATATTTTTTTTTGCTTCTGTGGTAAAAGGTCGTTAAAAATAGTTTCATTTGAAATAGAGCAAATTTGCTAATGTACTAATTTATTTTAGCTCAAAGAAGCTATATTTAATTACCGTCTGAATAAGAGTCTCAAATGATACTGAATTTTGCAATGGAAACCACTTTAAGTTTTTAAGTTTCTATTATTTTTATTTGTAAATTTTCCTAATGAATGTTTGATACTCTGAGTACAGGATCCTAAATTTTTTGGTAAATTAAGTAGGATATATGATTTTTTTTCATCGATTTAGTAGTTTTTGAGTTTACCCATTACAAACAAACACAACAATTTTTTTCTCTTTAAATTACGTGTCGAAGTTTAGTGCGTAGGAACTTCACAACTTAAACCACAACCACATACGCCCTGCAAATTATCGGCACTCTACAGTGTAAAACAATAAAACGGAGCTTAAAATCCACATCGACTATAAACTTCGGTTTTCTTTTAGCACTTTGTTTATTGAATACCAACAATGGATTTGTAACACCTGACATCATTAGTGCCTTTTAGTTCGCCGCTTTTAAAGGAAAATAGGCTTTGATGTCAATCCATGACTAATCTTAACTTGCTTTTATTGAGTGTACTACCATTAACTAAAGTTTTGCAGACTGGTCAGTGTTTATATTAATTGTAATTAAAAAAGTAGGTATTTTCTTTCCACTCTTTATTTATTGAATATTTAAAAACGTGCCCTAGTGAAACTATGATTTAGCGAGTAAACTGAAAAGAAGAAAGAAGACAATGAAAATCAATTTATTTAATCCATAATACATAACACATGAAATAGTCGGTATTGACAAGGGCTAGACGATCTATGCCGACGACCTCTGTGGCGCAGTGGGCGAATGTCCGCTTGAGACGCAGAAGGTTGCGGGTTCGATTCCTGCCGCGGGACAAATGTTTGCATATCATACATAGAAAACACCCAGACCTGAGACAAATATCTGCAGAACAATATTTGTCTCAGGTCTGGGTGTTTTCTATTTATGATATGTATGTATTTACAAAAAAAAGTATATATGTAATATAACAATCATGTGGTTCCCAAAATACAAGCTCTGTTTATTTTGGGGATACATGATGCTGTGTGATAATGTTTAGCATTATTTATTTATAAGATGTGTAATGGAGTGGGGTTTCAACCCCCATCTTCGGAATTCACAAACGGGGCTCTGGTTGCCTGATTGCGGCATAGCGCAGCCAACACCAGTACAGCAAAATCCCCTGGCCACCAATGTGTAGCAGCATCCGCGGTTCGAGAAGCTGTGCCCTGCGATCCTCAACCAGCATGCCCAACTCAGGGATTATTTGCATATCCCCCTTTATTAGGGGAGGCCTATGTCCAGCACTGAACTGATATAGGCTGATATGAAAGTGGATGTGGAGACTATTAAAATACAAAGGAAACAGAAAAAATGCAAGGATCGGTAAACTGCACAATATACAAAGAGGTAAGAAGAATAGGTAGACATATGTAGGCAGGTCTATGTATTCTTGCACTAACTACAAAATAAAATTAAAATAGGTAAATGTTATCAAACCTAGACAGACTGATGAGTGATTTGTCATATACCTTGATTTATACTGAGTTGATACTCATAGGTATGTCCATTAACATTTCATACTGTCTCTATTTAAGGCGATGTCACTTTGTTAATGTGTTCTTTTTTATGAAGCACTAGCACTATTATTACATTAGGCTGCCTTCCATTGACGCAGAGCGACGCGGCGCGCGGCGGAGCGGAGTGAGCCAGTATTGCGGAGCGGGTTTGCGGACTTTCCCATCCCCATTTGTTGGTCCGTTTCCCCACCGCTTTTCTTCGATGCCCCGCTCCGCCGCCTCACTCCGGAGCCTCGCTCCGCTGCCCTGCTCCGCTACCACGCGCCGCCTCCGAAAATGTATGAGTTTTTAAACTAGTTCGCAAAACCCTGTCCACTGGACCTAAGCGGAGATTCTATGCAATCCTATTGGTTAATATTTTTCCGTTTTTCTGCTCCGCAGCCTCTCTCCGCTTCAATGGACAGGCAGCCTTACACTATCGTTATCACTACACTAACTCCAAAGCTTTGGTTCTTTTGAGCCTTCTCACTATGTCCGTGTTGTTGAGGATCTAGATGGCCTCGACGTTTACATAGTAGTAAATCCTACATTCATGGGCTTAAAAATACTTCCTCATCATCATCATCAGCTTATAGTAGTCGATTGCTGGTCATAGGCTTCCCCTAATTAGCGTCATTACGTCCTGTCTTCACCTCGAACATATGGAAAAATACTAATGAGTAGGCATCCCAAATCAGCAATGAATTGCACTTTTTTACTAGTTTAGGCCAAAATATGCCTAAACAAAAATGCTGAAGTGCATATTGTGTTCATTGTGAAACGTTTTATTTGTCGATATATAGACTACATCAAATTACGCATGCGTAGTTAATTTTGGTTTTTAATAGGTAACAACTTTTTTTATATAAAATTGTGATAATAATCGGATTTTTAATAAAGTACTAGTAAATATACTCGCTATGTAAAATCTTCTTGTTGCATTGGACATCCATTTTAGTTATTTATTAAATCTAAACCAATCCACAAAATGGATGCCTTTATTTGATGCTTTGATTGGATAAAGATACAGTCTATTTATAGATTAAAGAAAGAATAAAAATATTGTCGACAGTGTACCAAAAAACTTGGGCCTTTTTATCTAGTTATCTCTGGGACGTTGGAGTGCGTAGGACATGGTTGGACGGAGTAGGCTTGCCCAGCACCTATACCATCCTCTCAGCCTAGTCGACCTTACTCACAGGAAAGACATGGTCAATACGTGTGGAGTTGACTAAACCGCAGGCTTCCTCACTGTTTTGACGAACCTACGAACTCCAGATTGAAAGTCGGGGAACATTCCACCAGTTTTTCAAGGCTCAATACTTACAGGGATGTCTACTATCCCTGGTAATAAATATCTCAACGAGGGTGGCATTCCTTCTCAAATTTCTTATACTAATTAGAAAATACGCCTACATGAAATAACTGTATTTATTAATCTGCGATTAGTTTCTTGCAATAAAACCTTTAGTGCCTATAAAAATACCGACAGAATTCACACTTACTTGACCCAGTTGAAGCTATTCAGGTTAAAACTAAATGGTTGAGAGTCCACGATACGAGTGTATCTTGAGTATAGTTCTAGTTTGTAGTTTAATTGCTCTTGAAGTTCTTTTGGCGACCTCTGTGGCGCAGTGGGCGAAGACTAGAAGCGCAGAAGGTTAGGCTCATTTCCCGCTGCGAGATTAATGTTTGTATGATCTGCAAATATTCGTCTTGGGCCTCAGTGTTATCAGTTTTTAGGCCACCGGAGGCCTCTGAAATGGCTTAATCAATAAAAAAGCCAGGATTAACAAAACGTGCCTTTGCGAAGCACGGAAGCGCTCAGAAGCTTTATTTACTAACTCAGTTGTACACTGAAATGTTAAGCGCCGGTCCTGTTTTTACTAACTTTGACAGTTTGTTAATTGACATTCTTTGATTCTTTGATTCATTTCGACACATGGAATGTAAATGTTCGCTAATAAAGGTCCGGTGTCGATAATTTCAGTGTGCAGCTGAGTTAGTAAATAAGGCCTCTGATGTAAATGTCACTTTACGGTCACCCATTGGAGTATTGCTGAACTAAGATGATCTGCTACAAATACCGAACGTTTTTGCATTTATAAAAGCAGATAGATAATAGTTATGTGCCCTGACAAGCACCATAGGAACGATAGAGACCGAACCAGCTATATCTTACCTACAATATTGAAATAATTTTTTGTTAATTGAGGACTACATACGCCTAAAATATGCGATCTGTGTCCATATTTTTTTTTAATTTTCAGAGAAAAATTCATTAGAAAACTTTTAAATTTTTGAACGTGTACTTCAATTACCTAAGTCATTCATCTCAGTCAGTCTTCATAAGCTTTTCAACAAGGAACGAATAATCTTGATACTCGCTCAAATTAGTTTAAAATTTCATTTGACTTTGACCTTTTCGTGATTGGAGCGAAACATAAATCTTCTTGAGCAAAAGTTACAGAGTTTGTTGACAGTTTTTTAGTCACCTATTTTTGTTTGTTTTAATCAAGCCTTTGAAGTTTTAATGATGAGATTTCTTTTAGTACGAAGAAACAAAGATAGATTTTCTCAAAATTAAAGATTTTTTCAAAAAATTATGGTGGGAGGCAGCTCGAGATCGAGGTTTTTACAAACTAACACGTTAACTGCGGGCCTTATACGTAATGCGAAGCAGCAGCTCGCGCTATAAATGAATGTTGAAAATGTCGCCTTTAAAAACGATGCCTTATTTATCCCCTTGAGATATGCAAAACAATGTATGCTGGGATAGGTCATAATGCTCCGTGTATAACCCGTGCGAAACTTTTTAGTTAAAACTTTTCAATTTTTTTCATCAGTCAAATTTTAATAAAATTGTGTTACTGTTTCACAACATTTAAATCACCAAACCTGCTAAGTCGGAGTAAAAGAAACGTCGAAGAGCGCTCTGACGTTTGGTGAACAATCCAAGGGTGGGTGTGACTCAGCGGAATTAAGCTATTGCCTTTTTTAAGTACCATTGATTCGGAGCAACTCGCTAATGGCACCTTGTTTTGTTTGGAAAGATGACGGTAGGATTTTATTTGGAGAAAATAATTTAGGGTGCTTTCAGATAAGTATTAAAACGTTGACTGCGGGCAAAGACGTCCCAAAGGTGCACCGGTGTACTAACAGCACTCAAAGCGTTGTTTTTTTTATGAACCTAATTGTACAGTGAGTTTCTGAAATATTATAGATGAAAAAAGTACTTATTAACTAGGTTGAATCAGAAAAGTATTTTTTGAAAACTTTATATCTATTAACCTAAAAACGCAGTGAGTTATAATAGCTGTTCTGGTATGTTAGGGATGCAAAAGTTCGGTTGAAAATGTAGGTATAATTCTTGAAAACCTTGTATCACAATCCTTGTGTTACTTTGTAAGTAACTTAGTTAAGTACGTACGGTTTTTATAACCTAAATAATATAATACAAGGATAAGAATTGTCACGTTTGAAGATAAAGTTTATTTAGAATAATGTTTTACAAAATTAAACTTACATAATTCACCTTTTTTGATGATTAAAAACACAGATGACGAGACAAGAAAAACAATCCCAGTTTAATAGTTACGTGCAATAAGATGTATACATTATAGGACCGTGTCGCTGTAAAGTTAAATCATTTGACGAGCGCTTTCTCAATGTCTGACAGCGCTTTCTATTCTGACAAAGTACTAACCGGTTTACATAGTGCACGTTTGAACCTAAGTACGTTCGTTTATTTAAGCCTGTTTAAGTACAGAACATTCAAATACCGGTCAAATACATGAATGAATGGTTAGAGGTCATGTCTGAATTCGTCTTCGGCGTTCAATAGCATAGAACTGGCTAGCTTGGCACGTGTTCTTACAGTGAACATAACTGTATATCTATATACACTATAATAAGTATAAAGAAGAAAAATTTGTATTTTTATGTGTGTGTATGTTTGTAATGAATAGACTAAAAACTACTGTGCCGATTTCAAAAATTCTTTCACTATTGGAAAGCTACATTTACCTTGACTAACATAAGCTATATTTATTGCTGGAAAAGATTAGGGATCCTTACTAAAACTTAAGTAACGTAACCCAATGTGTAAAAAAAGTCGACCCGTACGAAGCCGGGACGGGCCGCTTGTTCTTCATAAGTAAAGTTAAACCAATTAAACTTTTGTTTGGATGAGATTCAGAGAAGCATTTTTCAGTAAGTATTAGTGAAAATTTTCTATCTGAAATAGTCACAAAAACTATACATAAACATTTTTTATATACCCAATGAGATTATATACCGACTGAACATTTTGTTTAGTTAACAGAGTAGGTAATTCTGCCTAAATATTGCTTAGATATTAAAAAATATATAATTATATAGATTGATACATAAAACTTTACAATCAATAAATTTGTTTATTATTTATTACATCACTCAGTAACTATGTATAGTTTGAATCACAAAACAATATTCTATAGTATTTCAGTCCAATACAGCTCAATAAAATCTATTTTCATTATGTTTTAAAATATGTTTAGATATACTCTCGGATCATCCGACTTGTCATTATATGGCAATGAAATGCAATCCATCCATACTACTGAAATGGACAATCAACGAATAAAGGAGGACATCAAAATAATATAAACTTGGAATTGGAATTTTACTATCTCGCTATCATTTGTAGACGATATTTATTTTATTACATTCAATTTGACTTCAGGTCGCAGTTTAGGAATGGACATTTTAAACTACAGTTCAAAAGTTATGCTTGTTAAAAATTTACGTTCATAGCTCGCTGGTAATAGCTCATCATTTTTATGAAGCCAAATTTCTGGGAGATGTTACGAGAGAGTCAGTATTTGACTATGTTTATTGCGGGTATTCTATGGTTGCAAGAAATCGATTGATGGTATAATGTTTTTGATAAAAGAAATCGAAACTTTCTTTTACAAGTAAATGAAAATACAATCAATGTTTTGTTAGGTACCTAAATTGAAAATTGAGGTCTAAAGAAATCGGTATTCATTATCAGCTTATAGCAGTCCACTGCTGGATGGACCTTCCCTAATGAGCGCCATTGCGTCCAGTCCTCAGCTCAACGCATCCAGATTCTACCAGCAGCCTTTCGCAGATCGTTACTGTACTTAGCCGGTTGGTGTCCTACACAACGTTTGCGGAGATGAGGTATCTTAGTACACTTCAGCTTGCTAATTCTGTGAGCTATGTCGACAATTTTAGTTCTATCATGTGTCGTATAGTCTCTTTATGGATTCATATACTTCAGAAAAATGATCCGTGAATACAAGTAGCTCGTTCCATAGCTTGTTGAGCGACTTTACACTGGTGGACTAGCCGTACTGTGAGTGTCCACGTTTTGGCTCTGTATGTCATGCATTACGAAAAAGGTATTTATAAAAAGTAACGTGAAACTCCATAGAGTTATAGCTTTATAAACTAAGAAAAATGTGTCTATTTTTATTACTATAGACAACAATTATAGTGTAATTGTAATCAAAACTCATCTGAGAGAAACAAAATAGGGAAATTCTTCCCCAGCTGTAAAAAATCTATCAACAATTTATCGATCAAAAAACCAACCTGGTTAGGAATGCACAGAATAAAACGATTCCGAACAAACTTTCATTGAAGAGTCGGTCATGCTCACTCTCCGGGACATTGGATAATGAAATCGTCCCGTACTTTCCCACTGTCACATTTTTTCACATTGTCGTGACAGTATTTGTTGTGATCTATCCGAACAGTAACTCAGTTTCTCAGAGCCTATTTTATTTTCCCGGAGTATGCAGAGAGTTCTTCACGTGGTAACTTTTTTCCCTTGCTATCCAGAAATCTTAAAATACATTTATTCAATGATGGATATCATGTGGCCCATGCAAAAATTTTTAAATTTCGAGAATGCCGATAACTAGTTGTAATAGTCATAGTATAGTAATAAGGAATTAAAAATTTATATAAATAAACATAAAGCCAGTTTATTCAATAAATAAAATAAAAGTAAATATCTAATTCAGTAAGTTTGCAGTAAGGAACACTTATAGGTAGAGGCCATTTAAAATGTGATAAAAAAAACATTTATAATTAAGATAATAGTTAAATTAATAAAGATTTTGTAAACACGAATAATGCTGAAAAATACTTATTTTTACTACTACCTAAAGTTATATATCATTTTTCCATTGATTACTGAATTTCTTTGAATATATTCTGACTCTACAATAACTATTCTATTTATCGAAAGTTTCTCCGAATCTAATTTTGTTTGATATATTTCGAGGAATAGCATTTTATCTTTATAATACATACAGAATTGGACTTGTTTATGTAAGATCATGAAGTCAAGAAATCAAAGGAGCTACTGTTTTGAACAAACAGTCTTTCAGTTTACAGAGATAAAGACAAAAAGAGTTTCTGTCAAAGATTGACTCATTATTATGTTGAACCATTTATACATGAACTAACTAACTATCAACGTTAAGTAAATTGTTTCAATTTTAAAAGGTACCTTGTCAATTATTTTATTGATCCCAGCCAGTATCTATAGGTAATTATTATAATGTAGGTATTTTGTGTAGATAATGTAAGTAGCGATTTATGAGCTTTAATATAAATAGTTAACTAACAATAACGAGGCGTTTATTCCACCTGGTCACTACTTAGGTAGGTGGCCATTTAGTGGCATTTAATACTGAGTGCTTCCATGCTTCAAAAGGCACGTTATATATTGTTTCCGGCTTTTCCAGTCGTTATGCTATATCGGAAACCTTCAGGCGGCTTCAAAATAATCCAACAACAGAATTGGCTGCTAATACGAAGTAGAAGAAGGATAGTAAAAAAACGTTTTTAAAAAACATATTTAAAAAAACCTTTGATAAAAAGTTTATTCACAGCAACATGATTAGTACAGCATAACAAACTCATGTCAGCCCTAAATCCCTTCGTATTCGACGTCAATCATGTGACAAAATTTAATAGACAAACAAAACACCCCGCGTAACCTCAATCATCATACAAACAAGCCATATTTGACTTACAATAATTCAGTTAGTGCTAACTCCGTTTCCCATGCTCCCATTACACTAACAATGTGCATCGGAATTGGGCAGAAAATCACGATAAGTATCTCTACGTTGTCACGATCCAATTCCGAATCGCTCCTGCTCGAGATTTGAGTGAGAAGACGTGACCTCTGCGCCGATTTGAACCAACTTCAAGTGTGAAGAGTCATGTCTAACCAGCGGGAGATGTGGGTTGACCAACCAATTTTGAATGCTATGCAAACATCAAGCGGACCAACCAGAGATAACGATGAAATAACTCTATCGGTACAGCGGATATTAGAACTGACCTTGATGATCAGCCGCTGGACAATAGGAACTTTGTCCGCTTTGTGTATTATGAAGAGCATTTGAATAAACAGACATAAAAGGCTATTTTGTGTCAATGTTGATTGTATGGCTAGGATTTTTAGTATTTTAACTTGGTTAGAAATGAATTATTTGAAAGGTTTGTCAACCTTTATCTTATTCGAATCAACTAAAAAATCTACTGGTTTATATCAAATGTACATTTTACAGACTTATGCCTTTGCATCGCGTAGAAGTTTTACCCACGAGTTGAATACGTTACAAGTTTCCAATTGATGTTTTTTTTAACCGCATAGAGCACGTGGTAGAATCTGTTAGTACGCGGCCGATGTTCGAACCCACTGATGTTTCGGAAGTCTGGATTTATTCTACTCGAGCACTACGGCTGGACAAGACAAGAAATAAATTAATATTAATCTAACTACATATGTACCTAGCTGTAAATTTTCCTGAAACTCTTTAAATAAAATAAAATTGCATACCTCTCGTCCGTTGGCCGCTAGATATACATAAAAAAGAGATGAGTCGTTTGTACAATCTGACTATCCTTTCGGATATCAAACGTCGATCAATGTCACTGTATTATCTGATTTGATCTGACCCTAGGGATTAGTCATCGGTGCTTTTGTTATGGTTTGAGAGATTCCTCAAAAGCCACATGATGAATTGGGAAAGAATTTGAAATTAGATTTAGGTGAGTTGTTATGATTGATCGGGAACAAACGTCAGGGCTACCCCCTGTTGGTTTCATTAACATTTTTACCAAAATGTAAGCATGATTCGTTATTTTACTATGCAAGTATTGTGTTGTCATTTTGGTATTTTTTGTTTGCCCCACACTTGGGTATGTATAGCTAAATAAATGAATTGTCAGCTCATCACTCATCAGTCACTGTAAATCATTCCAGTACCTATCGTAGCATCATGGTTCTTGATGTACATATTGATTAAATCAATTGACATTGTAAATACTTTACATTTTCCCATGAGTGGGGATCAAACCATTGTCTCCGATTCCACCTCCTTTTCTTATAACAGAGGTCGTCTTCAATTAATATCAATGTCAAAATGTAAAGGTGAAATGGAGTTTTCTGTTTTTATGACTTTGCGACTAAATATATCATGTATAAACTTCTAAGATTCATTAATACGTAGATGCGTACCAAAGATAAAAAAAACTCACCAAAAGAGAATCCCTTAAATGCCGTCCAGTCAAAACCATTCCCATTGATTTCACACAAATTGAACAAATCCAAGATAAAATAACAATCCATTAAGCAAGAAAGGCAATCGAAAGGACTCGCCTGGTATCTGGTCAATTTCTTATCTAGTTTTGAGGACACGTTTGGGGATGATAGAGGCGGCCAATGGTGCGTTTAACCGTGAAATCCAGAGATAGGTCCGATATCCCCGGATATTGATAGCAGGTATCTAAGCCAGATAGATGTAACTTATTGAAAATGCCATAGGAATTTTGGTGGAATAAAGACTTTTATTTTTCAGATGTCATTCTAAGATTTATCAAAAACATTAAACCAACTGCAACTGTGTTAAGTTTAGATTTTGATTACTATAGTTTGACTGTTAGCTTTTAGGTACATACTATTTAGCTGTACCACAGTAACTATTCTAACTGTTGTAGTGCCCATCAGGGTCCCTAAGAACTTACCTTTATACCTTACCACCTGTATACCTACTTACTTATGGAAACAATAAAAATTGAGTATTAAGTAACTATTAATGTAAAAGTTTGTATTATAAAAATATTCAACTAGAAACCTAATGTAAACTAGTATAATTTGTAAAGGTAGAAAGAAAGAAGCGTCATCATCTCATTAATTATTGTAAGGACATGCATATTATATAATCATAGCATGTTATTGTTATATACTGATGAACGTAAAATGTAACATAGTTTGTATGGTAATAAATTATTGATCATAGTAACTAAGTACTAGATAATAAAAAAGTATACTTACCATCTCTGATTTAGTATTACTGTACTTACCTTCACTGTATCAGCAATCACCATAGCTGTCATCAGCAAACACTATACTTACCATGACTGACAGCAATCATCGTATCAGTTGGCGGGGAATGCCCACTGATACGATGATGAAAAACCCCTGATTCATTTTTTATGAACTTCTATACAACTTATTAAAAGTAAACACAGTCATATATCACAGTGCTCTCGGTATTTCTCAGGGAAAAAAATGCACTAGGCGGTCGACGGTCAAAGCAGGCAACATATGCCTCAAAACTCACACTTTGGAAAACTATTATCGAAAAAATCAATAATGCCCTTCGGACCATGTCCAACATAAGGTCACATAAAATATCTCTAACTAGCTATGAATATACCGTGTATTGTAAATCTCTTTTATAGCTACTATGGCGTATCCGTGACGGTTGAAATATTGCTTGGGTTCTCTACCTGAAAAGGGACCATCATTATGGTTTCGATGATTGTCGGCGAGTCTAAATTATTTTCGATCTTTTTTTCTCTATGAAAGTCTTGGAAACAACGATTTTAACAGCTTTTGAAATTTAAGTTAACACACAAAGGAAAAGTTTTTGCTAAGTCGGCTAACACAAAAGACTAGTAGACTGGACATCAACCTTCTTTAAAAACCATATAAAACAAATGACTAGCGGTTTTTCGCTTAACATTAATGATATAAAGACGCTGTTATTAAGGTTGTTCGTAATATTGCCCGCATGAGTAAAATTTTGTTAAAATTTTGTACCTAATATATTTTTTTAAAACCTGCCTATATGTTACATATCATAAAAGATGTTTAAATAAAATTTATGCTTATAAATTTTATATGTTGTTTTATTTTTATAGTGTTTTATTTTTAGGTACAATAACAGTCATTCAATAATAATAGGTATGCACATCTCAACCAAGTCAATGATAACAATAAACATACATTCTCACAACTCAAACCATATTGATAAGTGTAAAATTATCACTTATCATTGACTTAGAGAAGTTTCAATTTATACACTATACGATGATTTTCAACATTATCAGCTTCCTAGCTAATGACTAGTAAATCTATACAATAACACTAAGTAATATCTTTATACATTAAGCTACAAAGACTATCTACAAAATATTTGGTAACAATGAGATAATATACTATACGAAAATACATAATAAAAGGACTTGCTTACTGGCAAAAGGCTTACTATACAATACATAGTATCAGTCTCAAAACATTATACAAAGTTCTTTTTTATTAGACAACAAACTATAAGGCTTCGTTCTAGATAAACATTAGCATCCATTAAACAACCCAGTCTCTTTAAAACAAAGACGATTTTAAAGTTTTACAGGAACATTGGCAAATAGTGACATGTTTTTTAAATAATAACCTTTTTAGTCACACTAAGGCCAGACAAACTCAAAAATAATGTAGCCAACACATGTGCTTGGAATGTGAAGTTCCATTAAGAAATATCAGTGCAAGATAAGGGGTAAAGACATCTTATCATCTATGTGCGGCTGAATGAGTTTGAGGCAAGCATTCGTGCACAGATGATCGAGGTTGTAAGTAACCCTGTTCATCGAGCATCACTGGAGTCTGATGACCAGGTTGGACTGGGAGCTGGTGTTTACGCAACGTGTGAGGTGGTCTCACCCTACCACCGTATGGCTGCTCATAATTTTGAGTGTCGATAGAAATGTAACTATGATGCAAGTTTTCACCATCTGGAATCTGGCTCGTCAATGTTGTGTTCGTCAACATAGACGTGTCATCTTCAATATTTATGCCCACATTAGCGGCAGTGGGCGTTTGAGGAGGGATAGCGTCATATTTATACCAATGTTCCGGCGCAGTGGGCGAAGCTGTATATCTAGAAGGATGCCTCCTACCATTTGGACACACGCCATGATTGTAATTCAGTGTGTCTTTGTTCCAATGTAAGTTAGATATATCTGGCATAACAAACCTAATTTTCTCCCAGAACTTCTTTTCACCCCATAGTAAGACATTGCATGATTTTAAATAATCTTGAAAATCTAAATCTAAGTTTAGTGCACTTACATCTGTTGTTAAGATAAAAACTACTCTATGCCGTCGGATTGAAGGATGAATTGAAGTTATTACATGTTTTATAGCAGCTTTAAATGAAGCTTTTGACCATTCATTTTGTAAAAAGTTAAACGATACAAAAACAAGAATCCTTTTAGAAGACTCAGCAGCATGTGTTATTTGCTCAGTCAAATAATTTTCAGGCGCATGTTGTAAATCTCTGTAATGAAAGCACATCGTGTATCCCGAGTGTTCCATTTCAGGAGCTACGACTTTAGATACAAAATCATCGTCCAATAAACTATACACAGCATATCCATCATACAATCTATCTCTGTCGAGTTCACTCTCTTGTATAGAAGCACTTTTGAATAATCTCACTCCATATTTAGAATGCGCCCATAACCGGACGTTTTGTCTAAATGAGAACGCTAAGGCACCAAACAAAAGAATGAGAATAACACTAATCAAAACTACAGCTAAAAGTGGAACAAAGTTTAGTTTTATAGTGCTCACTTCATCATATTGATATGGTTGGTTTTCAGTAGGAATCGTATTGTCTGTCACACTTGAATCACGGCACTTATCAATCGCGTCAAACACAGTAAAGTTTGAAATTAGTTCAATTTCACTAGCACAAAACACTTCTGAAGGATTTCCTTGAATCTTCTTTAGCCAGTTTTGCAATAACATGACGTTATCACAGGTACAAGTAAACACATTCCCCTGAACGTTAATGCTGTCCGTGTGTAGAAAATGTGGCAACTTTTTGTCGAGATCGAATATTTTATTGCCTTGGAGATGTGCGACTCTTAACGATGACAGGTTCTCAAAAGTCATGTTTGCGACACTTGTCAGGAAATTATCGTTCAAATATAACTCTCTCAAGTGTTTAGTTTGTGAAAACTCTCCCCCAGACAGCTCAGTAAGGTGGTTGTTTTCAAGGTGAAGAACATTCAAGGCGTGAAGACCGTTAAATGTATCGTTTTCCATGGTGGCAATGTTACTATTGTTTAGATAAAGTTTGTGAAGTTTCTTCTTTCCAATAAACATGTGACTACCAAGGACACCAAAGTCATTGCCATCAAGATAAAGTTCAGTTGCATCCATCGGTATTTTATCTGGTAGATCTGTGTAACCGACATTAGAGCAGTCAATTACGTTCGAGTTCCAATTGCTATCATGGAAGCAAGAACAACCTTCGGGACAAGTCATTTTGCAATCGCAAGCTTCAAAGTCGCAACAAAAACAGCTTGATGAGCAGTGTGTCTCGTATGAGCAAAGGAATTGAGTCTCAGGTACATCCATTAACTTTGCTTTCCCGCCGTACTTGTTGTTCACAACTTCGCATGTTACTGAATCCAAATCTATAAACCTTGGGTATTGCCTCATGTGATTCCAAAGATTTATCTTTTGTAGCCAAATCATGTGACAGTTGCACACAAACGGATTATTTCCTATGAAAAATTTTGGCAACATTCTGTGCTTCGGAATATGGGGCAAAGTAAACGCTGACAATTCAACAGTCCTCAATTGATTGTCAGTCATGACGATTTTTTCAACATTTCTTTTTTGAAGAAACGTACCTGGATGAATCGTGTGAATTTTGTTGTTATTCAAAAAAAGGACTTCAATAGAATCAGGTATCGACCGTTCATCGATGTCTTCCAAAGCATTGTAACTTACATCCAGCATTCGGATATTTTGTTGCGCGTTGTGTTCATTTTCTAGCTTTGTGATATTGTTACTATGGATATCTAACCATTCAAGGCTTTCAGGCATAAAACTGTAGTCAAAATAGATAAGATTATTATCAGAAATATTGAGCCATCCAAGGGTAGTCAGTTTGTTAAAAACACCTCGGATATCGCTTAATCTATTTCCATCCAGACGAATAGCTTTCAAAGTAGGATTAGAAACAAACGCATCCTGTTCAATACTTTCAATCTTATTGGATGCTAAATTCAGAACTTGTAATGATGGTAAAGTGTTGAATGTATCTTTAGAAATGTTTGTGATGCTGTTATCTACAAGACGTAAGCCATAAAGCTCTTCAAGACCCTCAAAAGAGGTATTCGATACCTTAGTTATATTATTCTTTCCAATATCAAGTGATTTTAGAAATCTTAGTTTCTTTAGGCCATCAGGAATCATATTCAAGTTATTTCCGTTAATACCGAGATCTTGTAAATACGTGATATTTTCAAAACTACGCTCATGTATATTTGAAATCTGATTATTATCCAAGTAGAGCTGACTCAATACAAACAAATTCGAAAATACATGTTCATTCAAAGTTTTTATCTTATTATCTGAGATAGAAAGTTGGTGAAGATTCTTGAGTTCAGCAAAAGCGCCGTGGCTAATTGTCTCAATTGCATTATTGTCCAAGTTTAAAACTTGCAAGTTATTTAGGTCTTGAAAAGATTTGGGATCCAAACGGGCAAGTAAATTGTGAGATAAATTCAATATAACAAGACGGATAAGTCCAGCAAAAGTATCTCTGTTAACCCAATCATTTGTAAGGCGATTCTTTGATAAATCTAATTTCTCGAGTTGATCAAGTCCTTCTAGTAATCCCGGCGCCAACACAGAGAGCGAATTATTCGCTAATGAGATTTCTTTGATAACTCGCGATGATTGAAATAGTTCCGGAGGGACAGCGACTAACTTATTGCCCGACAAGTTCAGAATTTTTAATGAATTCAATCCGACGAAAGCTCTGTCGCCTATCTCGCTAATTAAGTTGTTCTGAATCTTTAAAACTTCCAAAGATCTAAGGCTGGAGAGCCCGTTGTCGGGCAATCTTAATACGTTATTGTGAGATAAATCAAGCTGTTTAAGGCCAGTGTTGCATGATTTACCTGGAGCAATAGGTCCTTTACCCCAGTCAGAGAAGCCGATTTCTGATATGTCTTGAATCCTGTTACTAGTAAGGTTCAGTATCTCTAGGCTAAAAAGTGGGCAGAAAACTTCCGAAGGCAGCATGTAAATATTGTTATCTCCTAAGTCTAGCGTCCGTAGTTCCATCAAACCGCGAAAACTTTCAGCATGGAACTCCATAGTCATAGCGGGCCAGTCGTTGTTGTAGGATCGAAGTGACAGACTTGTTAAATCACGAAGCGGAGACAATACAGTCGCAGGAACGTAACGTATTTTGCAATACTCCATGCTCAATTCTTCAAGTTTACGCAACTGTCCCAAAAAGCTGCCAGTATTCATGTGCAACGAGCTTTCAAAGAAAAGTAAGTCGGTACAAGTCAATTTCAACTTGTTGATGCTATACGCCTGCGCAGTGGTGATGTTTTTAAACAAGAAGTCCACCGAACCGATGGTTTTGATGTTGCATATGAGAAAGTTTGATTCACTCAACTTTGTGTCCGAATAGTCCCAGTGACAGCCGGTGGGGGCGGGCGACGCGAGACGTGCGCGCGCACCGGCCACCACAACCAAGCACATCCACATTTTTAACAAAATCATTCCGTTAAAGTTTTCAATCATAGTTTCACAATAAAACAGTTCATTTGTCACTAGTAAATTCACTGAGAGTACTTTAAAAAACTTTTGTATCACTTCAAAGTCTGTTTACGAAAGTTGTTGTGTACAACTTACAGCGCATGTAAACACAGAATGCGAGATCGCGGTAAACTTTTTGACGCAGCCATGCTCCCCTGAGGTCGGGCGGTAACTGACCTACGAAGTTTGAACGAACGAAAGCCGCATGGGGATAAGGAGTGGGGCAGGGTGCGCGGGGCGCGGTGTGCCTACTGACGGGTGGGAGCCGGCGCTGCATCGGCTCACAACACAACAGATGGCACGCGTGTTTTTTGAACACTTGAAATATTGGTAATGCAGCAGAAGACTTAGGCCTGCGTGATTCGTTGGGTGCACCTCCTCAAATTACATCTCAAAGGAGGTCGCGATGACATCTGAAACAGTAGCAGAGACTTGATTTTAGAATTATTTTGGTAGAGACTTCAATGTCACTCTTAGTTCTAACAATACCTGTGAATAATTATTATATTTATTAGGCAAGTTACGAACTGCCGTATGCCATTTATAATCGACAAATCAAAATAAGTCACTGTGATATCTTTAATTTAATTATGTTTTAAAATACACAGATTAGATATTTCCACATATTACTATTCTATGCTACGAGATAAACCATTTTTACTATTTTACACAAATTATTTTTATTATTTTAAACTAAGTTCATTTACACCATTTTTTATTTTATGCTGTTGAAATAACTTTGAATAAAAAAAAATTAAATCCGTCTCTTGTAGTTCGAAAAGATGGGCGGACATTTTCATCAATGCAAAATAAATGATTGACAGCATGAGTCGAGTATATTAAAGAACACAAAGTTGCAGTTTATTTCAATTTCCTTATTCATTGTAAAGTGATTTAATACCAGATGTGCAACAGAAACGATGATACAATGGAGCGATGACTCTTTAAAATGTTAACAATGCTTATCTCAAATTGAGGCTTTTATTGCAATATTATGTTAATATTTTGGTTAATAAAGATTGCCATAATATTATTAAAAAATAAGAAGCGCTGGAGTGGGTTACTTCGGTGTTCTTAGCGTTGGTTAAGCAACGTTCCGCCTAGATACGTACTTGGATGGGTGACCGTTTAGCGGCAATTAGATCTGAGCGCTTCCGTGCGTCGGAAGGTACGTTAAGATGTTGGTCCTTACTTTTACAGTCGTTAAGCCATGTTGGAGGCCTTTGGGCGGGCTAAAAACTCCAACACCAGAGTTGTCCTCTAGCTCATACGAAGAAAAAGAAGAAAAATAAAAAACAAATATTTTCTAAACCATTCAATAAAATAGAAAAATGACGAGTAAAATTTTTGATGTATTATTGATCAATAAATATGTAATACAACTATATGCAGACCTCATCCTTACCTATGCAAGCCTCGAGGTCAAGAGCTGGCCCATAGTAAATTGAAAAAGAAGTACAGTGAAAATAACTGCCATCATCATCATTTCAACCATTTTCGCCCCACTTCTGGGCATAATAGCCTCCCTTTGAGTATATATACCACTCGCCTCAATCCGGCGCTAGTCTGAGCAGGTACCGTGGGCGGCCGTAGATTACGAGGAAAAATATATGAAGCAAATAAAAATCCAATTTACGATATCCCTTGCGAAACACTAAAAATAACCAAACAAGCCAGATTTAAGCCCTCCTACTATATTCGTATAAAAATAAACATCCTAAAGGCTTAGCTAGGCTTAGCTAGTTAAGTACAAAAACACGTCCATTGAAGGCAGCAGTCACCGCGAACTGTAATCGCGAGCCATCGGATGCCTTATCACGTGCGTGTTAAATTGCGTCTACCGTGGGAGACCCTCCAAACATCTACAATGATCTTACATACCAAGATAGAATATCCAAAATTTGACGTTTTGTTATTGATATGAGGGCTTATTATTGAATATTCTTATGCAAGTAACATTTAGATTGATGCTGTAGACGACTATCAATGGGTTAAAGAAAATATCCTACTATGAACTTATATAATAACCAGTTTAGCTTATAAAGATAGTTATTTTTAATAAGCTAAAGCTGGTTTTTAGTTTTCGTGTTCATAACAATAAATAATGGCCCTTATTGGGTCTATATCCAGCAGCGGACTGCTATAGGTGGATGAAGATGATTGTGAGAATAAATAAATGATTTTTCGCTCCATAAAATATTTGGTCTACATTACCATTATAAATTATTTAAAAAAAATATTTCGTCATTATAATACGTTTGGTACGTCGAAAGAATACTTTATTATTATATTTAAATTTTTCTTAGAAAGAGGACTCCATCTCCAGAACCAAGGTCATTATCAGAGCTCGACTATTGATCAGTCAATATTGGAAGTAAATATCTCACGTGCCCATGTGATGGCTCAATATTTACTAAAGGACACCAAACACAATATTACCACTTATCTCGTAACAACCATCTTCGAAAACATCTCAGAGATCTTTCTAACGAAGTATGTGTTGACATTGCCAGATACCGATAGTTTAAGTTCAACAAGACCTTAAAGTAAAAGAACTGATCCATTATCTAAGAATATTTATGAGCCGAACTATCTATTACAGAGTTAAAATGGACACTTCAACAAAACCATGTGTGGGCTTTTTATTAAGACATTCGATAAAAATATCAGTTTTATTGTCTCCACCAATGTGAATGAAGCGACAATCGATAAGGTACGAGACAACGCCCGTGCATTGTGCCTATTAGCAACAATCACAAAATCGATTTCAATAGTCTCGCTAGGTAACTCTAATGGTCCTACAAAATTATAGTGACAGCGGAAATGACTCAATTACGATATATTCGATTGATAAATTGTCTGTTCAATTATTTATAAATGACCAACGTTTTAATTAAGTAGGTAAAAGGTTTTGAAATAGATTGATTGTAACAATAAGAACGGAAGCTTCAAACTGGATGATAAAGGAACAGCATGAGCTTTGAGAGACAATTGAAAATGGGGAGCAAAATTCTAAACCAGAACTGAACAGATTCCCGCATATCGAAAACAATGCTCTAAGCCGTGACCAAATTTTAACATTTCTCTCAAAGCATTGACGTAGAAATTGTTCATTTTAAAGAATTGAGGCATCCAAAAACAAAAGGACTTGACGGAGTCAACAATGAGAGTTTCACGAATTCCCGGCAAAAAAGTTAAAACTACGACTTGCCATAAAAGTGGTACATACCAAGTTTGTCGGGGCAAAAAGCCGTCTACCGCAATTATGTTATTGCCCCTATAAATATTCTTAAAGACAATACTTTTAAGGTTAGTTACTTTATGGTTGTCAACACCGCAAATAAATGAAGTTGCCTCGGCTTAGTTGGGTCCTATTGTCCTGTTGTAAATCTTGTTCACCATATTTGTCCGTGGTTTGTGTAATAAACAATTACTCTGTTTGCAATGTTTGGTTTGTTTCATATTACCACAGAACATGAAAGAACTTGCTTTTATTGTTTTCTCGGTAAACTCATATAAGGAAGCTTTTATTATATTACTACTTATTTTCTTCACTAAATTATAACATTACCTAAAAAGTTTTTTTTTTAATGCTAAGTATAGCTATCTACCCAAGCCAGAGTTGGATTGGGAGTGAATTTGATTTGTATGTATGAGTTTGATTGTGAATTTCAGTTAAAATGTTTTTGGAATTTTTTAGTAGTCACTTAATCTTTAACTTAACTTAATCACTCTTGTATATATATGTTTGTTATTTCAAGATGATCTTGAGAAAATATTGCAGCTTCTCAATAAAAGGTAGTCTCGGTAAACAGGTACTTCACCGGCACGTTTCGAATCAAATAACCAGCAAGGAAGGGTCCGAAACAGAAAATGCTTTGTGCTAAAAACGTCGACCCCTTATCTTCCTTAGATGGGTCGACCATAGACCGAAGAACTTTTTAATAACCGCGAACATTAAAACACCTTTTTTACATGAAACACTATTTTTTAAATAATGGTTGTTAAAAACATAAAGAATAATATTTGATATTTGCTTCATACTATATTAATAAAAAAAGGTAACATAAGTCATATATCCAGCTTCTACCAGCAGCCTTTCGCAGATCGTCACTCTACCTGGCCAGACGGAATCCTACTCTACGTTTGCCGGTCGAGCAAAGGACAGAGCGCAATGGCGGTCATTAGGGTAGTTCTATGTCCAAGAATTGACTGCTATAGGCTGATGATGATGATAATGAAGTCATATATAAACAATAACTTTACGAAGCTCTCGTAGCAACGCTTACTTTGCTGTTCTTAGAGGATCACTTTGGTCAAGCATGACTCCTCTCGGACACTAACACTAGGTACCTATTTGGATGGCTGACCGCTCAGTGGAATTTAGCTTGAGCGCTTCCATGCTTCGGAAGGTCAAGATGTCCCCTAACTCATATGAAGAAGAAAGAAACAATAATTTCAAATAATTTTATTCGTTTACGACATTCAATAGGTTTCTCATGAATTTTTCATTTAAAGGCGTTAGATAAAAACAACACAACCTGTCTGTTAAAACAACACATTTTATTCAGGTCAAAAATAATGGACAAAAGCTATATTTACATTGAATAAAACCGTCCATAAATTTAGCACAGAACACTACTCGTGATCCTCTGGCTTCAAAGTGAAAAACTCTATTGTTTTGTAAGATTTCAAAACAGCTTTTTGCACAATAGCTAATTTTCAAAACCTGCGCCTTTGCAAATAGTTTTCGTATAAGGGTATCCGCGCGGATTTCCATATTCCTGGCATGTCTTAAGCGTTCATGTCTATCTTTAGCTGGGTCCAGAGGCTCAACACGAAGTCATCATTCATAGGTGGAGATATCATCGTCTCTTCGTGGGCACGGCTCTCCTTGTTAACAATAAAAACTTTATCCGATGTACTATACAGAATGTATCTCGGGAAAATATGTCTGGTCTTACTCTTTTAGTTGGTGATAATGCACTTGTTTTTTTTAATGTTATTATTCAGCAAATATTTTGGTATCGAAAATTGTGTGTTATAATTACAATAAATATAATATAGAGCTCTCAAATGTAAAGTATTACAGAAAGTATTGTTAAATAAAATGTAATATTGTTTATTAATATTGAAAACATTCTTACTTAATGATGATTAAATATTAATGTACTAACTTCCGTCCAAGGCTTCGCTTGGCTTATAGTATAATACAATAAATAACAAATAGCTATTTTTGTCTCGGTACCACGGTACTGAGATAAAAATAGTTTTGTATGCATATTCCATGTTTCATCTAAATCCGCTTAGCCGTTTGAGTTGGAAAAACATACTAACATACACTCAAACTTTTATATTACTAATATTCACCATCGTCATAATCAGCCACTACTGGCGATTCGCCTCCCCCAATGAATATTAGTGTGACTCAAACCAAATTTCATCCAAATCCGTTTAGCTACTTCGGAGTTGAGTTATACACTTAGACTTTTGCATTTTTTATTATTATTATTAGTGTGATATGTAACTTGTATGTATTGTAACATATAGTTTATCTAAAACTAATCTACTTTTTTATATTTAGAATGTTTATACTTTAATTAGCTCTTTCAAGAAAAGTAATGACGCTCCAAAGAGTACCATTACTCTGCCTCTCCCAATGGAGAGACATATATTGAGCAGACCAGTGGACTGCTACAGGCTGATGATGATGATGATGAAGGATAGTAAAACTCTTATCTAATTGACAATAACTTTTCAAAAATATGATAGATACTTAACTAATTGATCAGCTTACAAGCCATAAAACTTGTAATCACATAATTAGATTACCTAATGGTCTTAAACCTGAACAATTACCGTAATAAGATTAACCAATCCGATAGTATACGAAATGGCACAGAATAATAACAGTGTAATCGTACAGAAGAACTACTTATCTATGGACGCAGTATGAACTTCTAGCTAGAAACGCAAAATAAAACTTATGTTAGCGACGGATAGCTCAATATCAAAAACATTACAACCAGAAAATATAGAGTAAATGTGATTGAGAAAAAAATGACCATTTATATTACTTATTTCAAAGTATGTAACCAACATTTTAGTTGGTATAACAGTGTATTGTAGCAATATGATAAGGCAAAATACCAGACTCTTTTGCGAACCACTTTTTGGAGCCAGTGAAAATCTAAAAGAGTTGTTGTACATTTGCCACAAGGTAAATTCGTCACGAAAAAAATATGCGTAAATTCACCACAATTCTAATATTCCACCGTTTATTAATTTTGACTTTTGTAAGTTCGTCATATTGCTTGTTTCCACACAGACAGCAGAAAAATAAACAATAAGTAAAACAACACTTAAAAAAATACAAAATAAAAACGTTATTTATTTTTCTTATTCCGGATTTCAAAAAATTAACCTTACATTTAAAAATCACAGTTCGCAAGCGGCATTTGCTCATAGCATTATAAATATTTAGCAAATCATAGTAATAACAATTCTCAATCGGCTAATTTGCCTACAAGTATATAAACTATATAAAAAATAAATAGTTATTTAAATTGACATTGAGAGGACGACCTCTGAGGCGCAGTGGGCGAAGGCCCGCCTGTGACGCAAAAGGTTGTGGGTTTGATTCCCGCTGCGGGACAAATGTTTGCATGTTCTGCAGATATTTGTCTCGGGTCTGGGTGTTTTCTATGTATGATATGTATGTGGTACAAAAAAAATGTATCTATGTAGTATAACAATCATGTGGTTCCCGTAATACAAGCTCTGCTTAGTTTGGGGCTACATGATGTTTGATTATTTATTTGTTTAATTGAAGACGAAATTTTTTAAATGCTGCGTTACAGAAAGTTTCATAAAAACTTCAGCCAGATACATGTTTGTCGTAATTGCCTGAAATAGTTGTCGATTCTTTCATATACATATTATGCAATAGTGGCGAGTTCTCAAAGTTAGGGATATACAACAGAAGAATAAATAAATACCAATCTCAAAAACAGAAAATTTTCAGATTTATAAGACTAAACTGCATTCCTCTATTCTGCGATGACTTCTGTTAGCTATTTTGATAATATATATGTGTTTTCCTTAAGTATTTTTGTACTAATTGTAGGATATTGTACGGGGGGGATATTTATACGGGGTTCCAACCCCCATCTTCGGAACCCAACACCTGCATGTGGTGCACCCTGCTAAACAACGAACGGGGCTCTGGCGGCCGGCTGATTGCGGCATAGCACAGCCTACATCGGCACATCTGAATTCCCTGGCCACCGACGGGCAGCAGCGTCGGTAGTGCGAGAAGCTGTGCCTTGCGATCCCCAACCCGCATGCCCAGCGTGGGGATTACGGGTATATGCCCCTTCATTAGGGGAGGCCTATGTCCAGCAGTGGACTGATATGGGCTGGTATGGTGTGTGGTGTGGTGTAGGATATTATATATTATAGCCTGTTTTCATTCATATTTTTATTTTGGCAATAGCCTTTCTTTCATTTCGAGCGCGGAGACCATTAACTTTACTGGCTAACCCTATTTTAAGCAAAAATCATGTAAAATGAGCGTTTGTGACGAATTCACAATAACATTATTTACCTACCCATCTTTTTTGAATGAATGTGATAAATTTACTTTCAATGTATGAAGTTTCAAAAATGTAACAACCAATATATAACTATCTTTATTGCACTTTACAAATTAAATGTACAATTGGTGGACTTGAATTAACACAGGTAAAAATTTGTGGTTGAACATTATAAGGCTAGACTAGTTTATTTCAGCTAATTTTATAGCATTATGTCGTACGGCATTTTGTTGTGGGGGAATGCTGCAGATATTAACACCATATTTGTGCTGCAGAAGAGGGCTGTTCGTGCAATTTATAATATGGGCCCCAGAGAATCACTTAGAACTAAGGTTATAGAAATAAATGTTATTACAGTGCCGTGCCAATATATATATGAAAACTTAATGTATGTCCGAAAACATATTAACATGTTCAAGAAAAATAGCGACTATCATAATGTTAACACTAGAAATAAGGATTAACTAGCTGTTCCTACTGTAAGGCTCAATAAAGTTAGTCATGGGACATATGTGTGTACGATTTTTAACAAAATCCCAAATGACGTGATTAATCTATCTGTAAATAAATTGAAAAATTTTGTTAAATGTAAACTCTGCATAATATAAAATATCTGATTATTTAGATGATTAAAAAGCTTGGTATGAAACTGCCTCCCACTCCATCAAACACAATGTAATAGTTATTAAGAACAATGACGTTAAAAAAATATAAGCCAAGCAGAGTTTCTTGCCAATTTTTCTCTGTTTGGTCGCGTTACGAATTGGTGGTAAATAAAAAAAAATGACGTTTCAAAGTGTACTATACAGTTTCTACTGAATAAATGAATTTTGAGTTTGAGTTAAGAAAAATTACGTAACAGAAAATGTATATACTTAATATTTTTTATTTTTTAAACTAATAGAAAAGAAAAAATATTATAAAAACATAACATCCAAAAAACTATATCAATAAGGTTAAATTTACGTTAGAAACTGATGTAAAGTGCCACAGTTCGGTCTTGCCACAAATTGCCAATCAATAACAACCCTAAAGGCGTGTAATTAACTAACGCATTAGTAGGCTGCATAATGCATGACGTTGAATCTCTGTAGAACCTGTTAGCTCGTCCAAGTATAATTAAAATAGAGTCACAACTCCACAGTTCCTGCATGCATTGAACATTCCATTTATATGCAGTCAGTAAATAAGTTCGCACTTTTGCAATTCTAATTCTAACCATCTAGTAGATCCGATAAAAAATAATTCACACTGTGTTTAGCTGGGGACAGGATGCAATGACACTCATTATGGGAGGCCTATGTCCAGCAGTGGACTGCTATAGGCTGATGATGATGATAATAATATCAAATAGCATATACTGCAAGTCTCAGAGACTTGTAATTTTGCAGGTATGTTCTAAGAAAAGATGATCTTAATTGTCCTGAATTTCAGCCCCTGCAGTGGAGGAAAATTCAACGCGGGCAAAGTCTAAGGGCAAACAATATAGCCTATAGATAGATATTTTAAAAATAAAAATAAATCTTAAATTTGTTATTTTTGGATTTGTGTATAGATTTTAGTTAATTGCAGAACAGTTTTATGATACCATCATAATGCAAACTGATTTTATGAAAATCTTATATGGTTTGAATCTCAAGTTTTTCTCAAATCTGTTAATTAATTACTGTAAGTTGACTTACTGCTCCATTATACTCTGACCTTTTATCTGTTCCGTAAACAAACATTTACATACTACTGATGTTTAGCTCATTTTAATTTTAATAGGTCTTTCAGTCGTTAAATTGACAACCTGATGATAAACGTGATTTATTAAAACTTTTAAGTTCAATTGCGATAAGGTATCGATACTGTCGGCCTGTGTTTGTTCCAAAATAGTCGTTAACAAGTTTGTGAAATGAATAATTCAAGTTATATCTCGTAGAAACGTATATTGATATGAAACAAGCCAAATTTTAAGGTTAGGTATATCGATTAGTATAAACTTTTATGTTGTGTATGTGTATCGGATGTTTTGCAAAATTCGTCCCATTATATTTATTTTTTTACCAAACCTGCTTCTTCCTACTGTTGACAAACGTCTCTTCCAAATTCTGCCAACCATCTCTATGCTTCAAGACATCCCACCATTGTATCTTAGAAATGAAAATAATTATAGGGTGTTTGGTGCATCGTGTACCCAATGGAAATCGACTGAAGGGGTCATCTGCTATCCTTTCAGACCCCTTAATACCTCTCATGTCCTGTTTTTTTTTAAATGTTAATGTTTTTTTTATTTAATGTTCAGCCTACAAAATACGATACGAGACAGATTTTTACCTTATAAGAGTTACTGAACACCCTACTACAATTATAAGTGTGAATGATATCAACATTTTATGGTAGTTATTATGATCTCTAATATCTATGAACTCCAAAGAAGAGCGATGGCAACAGATAAAAAATGATTAAAAGTCCTATACAAGAATTTCCTGGTATTTAGCGAGTTTTGTCATTTATGAAACATACTGCTTCATACAGACTTGAGAAATCGCCCAGTTATCTCTTAGGAGTGAGTGGAGACCTCGGCTTGGAAAACGTAGTGTAGGAGATCCTCAAGCCAGGTGGAGTGATGATTTGCGTGCTGCTGGTAGAAGCTGAATTCGTCGAGCTGAGGACAGGGCGCAATGGTGCTCATTGAGGGAGGCCTATGTTCAGCAGCGTCGGTGGTTCGAGAAGCTGTGCCCTGCGATCCCCAACCCGCATGCCCAATGTGGGGATTATAGGTATATCCCTCTTTATTGGGGGAGGCCTATGTCCAGCAGTAGACTGCTATGGGCTCATGATGATGATGATGATCTCCTCGCGAAGAAATTGAAGGATCTAATCTCAGACCTGCAACATCAAGTTTCCCATACTCTCTCTGCATTTCAGTTAGAAGTTTATAACGGGACACTATCTTAAATGAATCTCTCACGTCCAACAAGGATCAAGCAAACGTGGGCCATAGTTTTTGTCCATCACCCAAGTAGTCTTGGAGGATGCGTACAATTATTTTAATCTTATTAAAATCATGTTTAGTCTATGCGTAAGCTTAGTGTGGATAAACAATGATGCATTCAGTGAATTCTGAATTAAAAAATGATGTTTATTTGTTTTTGCTGTAGTACTTCGTATTGTCACTTTCGATGCTTAAATTCGTAGTATTTTTTTACGTGTTGTTTTTTTTTTTAATAAGACTACGCATACAATGCAATGTTGTCCAATCATACATTATTAGGAGAATGGGATTAGTAGTTCCAGGATAACATACAAAAATGTATGTATGGAGAAATGGATTTTATCGAAATTCTCCATACAAAACGCCAATTTCATAGGTAAGCAATATATCAAGTACTTTTTTACAATACATAACGAAAAAACTAAAGAAAGTAATAGTTACTTAGGTTTCAGCACAGAATAAATAAAAATAAAAAGACGTGTGGCACTCGGGGACTGCCGCGGTAAAGCTATTGCATAGCATTTTGTATCAACTTATGCAATTATAATTATTTATTTATTTAATTTATGCAGTATTTCTTTTTCTGTGATATTAATTCAAGTTACACATTTTGAGCGTGGTGACCGATAAGAAAACAAATTTCAAAACAAAACTGAAATTAGATTCAGGTGAAAAACGTCAGACGTCAGTTCGTGTCAGAGGCCAATCATGGACGTGTAGCTATCTTTACTGTGTTGAACACTAGCGCTGCGACGATGTGACGAAGAACTAATAGAATACAAAAGTTTGAATATGAACTCTATTTCCAAGCAACAGATTATAAAATTAAGTAAATCGGAGTGGGGAGCGTGAGGTTTTTTTTCGTTACGGAATTTCTGGATTCGGTCCCCGCGCTCAAGGCCCTCGATAGAAGCTATGCAATAGCTTAATAATTACTTTGATTTTTCCTAGTAACTGTTTTAAATTGTGTGCGAATTCCTGATGCATAATTATAGTCCAACCCATTTTTTTATTCGTTATATATATGTACTCTCTATATAATACAATAATAGTTGCTCAAATTTTTTTTCTAGATATTTTCTGTTCAAATTCTCATCATTATAGTCCGAAACATGTAAGTCTTCGTAAATAAAATAGGTAGGTATCTAACTTTATAGTAAAGAATACAAAATTATACAACAGTGTATGCTCATTATCAAGGTAAAACAAAAAAATAATAACATTTTAGTATAGTACAAAGTTGTACCCAATTATTGAATTTGATCGTTAAAAGTGTTCTAATTAGTTAATTTGCGCCTTATTTTTCTACTTAATGAAGTAGACACTCATTAAGCTCTTTGACTCATAAGACTATTTTCGCGTTCGAAACTAATAACAAGAACTCATTATTAATAACTAGTGATAGAGTAGGTCTATGGTGAATTCATTCCTGTCGCCAGGAGTGTGGTGGTACCAAATATAGGTAACAACAATTTTATAATGCGGAAGTTTGTGTGTATGTGTGGCTGTGTATCTTTATTTCCACTCAACTCAGTAACAGTTGAACAGCTTTCGATGACATTTGGAATAAACATTTATTGAAGCCTCATTTATTATCTTTGTTGCCCAACAAAATGGCGGTATCACGCGAGAGAAGTCGTGGGCGAAAGCTAGTCTAATATAATATCCACACCCAGCTAGCGCATAACTTACGTATAAAACAGAAATAATCATACACACCGCTTGTTAGACAAACATGAAGAGATCCAGACTGATACCGAAACAATGCGTGCGTGTGGGTGAGACAGGGTGCACTAAAAAATAAAGATACTAAAAGCAAGAGAGGCTACGATTTTGAATAAACATAGCGTAGCGACAAGCGGAGTGTTTAGCAGACGCGGATGGGTTGCGGCCACACGGCCGGCTGTCCTCAAACGTTAACCTTGTTTGAAAACAAGTATAAACATTTTATAAAAAAATAAACCGACTTCAAATACATCACTTCTTACTTCTTGCCCTAAAGAATTTTGAAAATTGATTCACAATTGACGGCACAGTTGGTGATCAGAGCGAAAATTACAAGTGAGGATGAGGTTTTTTGAGTTTTCCGGGAAAAGTACCTGTGAGGTATATTCTTTAAAAAAAAAATGAATTTTGAAAATCGGTTTACAAATAAAGAAGATATCGGTGACTGAACATACAAAAAAAGTTGAAAAAAAAGGTTCTGACGAATTGAGAACCTCCTCCTTTCTGAAGTTGGTAAAAAAAAGGAAAAATTGATTCCTTTTTTTTCTTTAACTGCTACGTTTGTGGCGATTTAATTTACTTATTAGAATATAATTTATAATTTTTAGTTATTTAATTATTTTATAATTTTCTGATAAATAAAATTAGCTACAAGAGGACATATTTTCAACTTATTAGCCATTAATTAAGTAGTTACCTGGAAAAGTAGTTCTCTATAATACACAAATTATTTAAGCAAGTATCTAAGCAAGCAAAAATGTTTCCTAGCTGTTGCTATTCGCGTTGCTTCTCGCTTAGCTTATGAAACCAAAGGATCCTTGAAACGCCTTACAAAGGATATGACTAATGCAGTGACCATGCAAACGGAGACAAATTAGTGATTAGATTTAAGATTTGAATGAGACTGAAATGAATGAATTTGGAGATTAACATCCTTTGGTAGTAAATGGTAAGTCGTTTATTAAAACACATTTGGATTTAATGGAATGATGGTAAAATCTAAACATATGATTAGAAACCATCGTCAAAAGTGACCTTGAAAAGTGAGACTAGATCACACCTTCATACCTCGATTCGAGGACACAGGGCGTTGCATTGTATAATAAGTGTCAAACATGCGTGACAAATACTTTGTTATAAGTAATGGTAATCACTTAACATCAGATAGGCCATGTGCTAGTTCCATCTTCTGGTATAATAAAAAAAAGCAATCAAAAATTAATCAAACAAACTAAGGTTTCTTTTATAGGTAATGTCTATTATTTTATTTATAATGGTTATTAAAAATAAATAGAGTTAGCTGTAGATATCTATTGACAAGTTGCCATGAAATCTTCCTATATTATTATTTATTATACAGCTTCCGCCTGCAATTTTGCTCGCATGGTATCAGGATAAAAAGTATCCTATTCGTTAATTCAGATCACAATATATGTTTATATCAAGTTTCATCCAAAAGTGTTCAGTCGTACACACACAAACTTTAAAATTAGATTGTTAAGCTTTAAGCTTCAATTGATTATTTAAATGAAATCGATTAGGGCTTTTCAAACTCAAACTCAAAATTCATTTATTTAGTAGAAACTGTATAGTACACTTTGAAATGTTTTTTTTATTTACCACCAATTCGTAACGCGACCAAACAGAGAATAATTGGCAAGAAACTCTACTTGGCTTATTTTTTTTTTCGTATCTAATAGGCCAAATCTGTCATGACAGGGCTAACCTTTAAGGCAATCTTTAACTTTGAGTAGCGTTTATTAGTATGACGATGTAAGTTCCTCTACAGCCCAAATTCTAAGAATGTAACATTCTTATCTACTTAATAGAGTCTATGTAAGGCTATGAAGCTAGTTATGTTTATTTACCATTGATATATATTGTTATTTAACTCAATGTTATTTACCCTATTTTTCGGCTTTTCTCGTTATCCTACTGAACTAAGTGTATTAGTAATCTACTTAGTTCAGTTAGATACAAGGATGTATTTAAGTGAATACAGACTCTATCCTTTTAACCAATAAACGGGGAAGGGCTAGAGAAAATAGGCAACCTGGTTAAGAAGCGGATAACTAAACTAATAGGAAAGGGTGACTTGATTACGGACCTTTTACGCAGAGTAACAAGTAAGTAATGTTATAACAAAACTGAGGGAACTTTGGAAAAATTACGAAAGTCCACAAGGGTACAGAAAAGCTGTAAGTTTTCTTGAGAATAAAATAGAATAAAATAGAATCCTACTCCTACTAAATTATAAATGCGAAAGTTTGTGAGTATGGATGTTTGTTACCCTTTTGCGCAAAAACTACTGAACGGATTTGGATGAAACTTGGAATATACCTAGTATATGACTTGTATTAACATTTATGCTTCTTTTTATCTGGGCTGGGTACCATGCGAATGAATCCGCGTGTTGAAGCTGGTAACTATATAACAGGTTAAACGGCCAGGTGGAGTCTCAATCTGCGAAAACTGCTGGTAGAATCTGTATGCGTTGAACTGAGGACAGGGTGCAATAGCGCTCATTAGGGGCCTGGCAGTTGCTAGTAGCTTATCCGAAGAATGACCCGTCAGGTGGTCAGGTTTTAATAGTAGTAGAGTTCTTTGTAGAGGGCTGGTCCGGGGAAGTACTGCCACCATGCCCTTTCCTGCCGTGAAGCAGCTTTGCTGTGTTTCAGTTTGAAAGGTGTGGGTGCCGGTGAAATTACAGGCACAAGAGGCTTATCATCTTCATGCCTCAAGTTGATGGACGTTGCATCGTAGTTGGGTTCTGTCCTCCGAGGTACACCAGTCTGGGCAAGCTGGTCTAAATTGACTACCATTCAGATGTCGAATGTAGTACTTATGTGAATGAAAGTAATTATACTGATAGTAATGTAAACACGATGCTAGTACATAAATATCGTAGAGCACGTTCCAAAAAATGTGATCTTTGATGCAATGCTTTTACCACTTAACATCAGGTGGGCCATGTGCTTGTTCTATCTTTTAGCACAATATAAAAAAGGTGGCAGTCAGAAACCTATACAATAACAAAATCGAATTTACATTGCGAAAGTAGTGGCGTAGAGAAACACGAGATATATTTCCGATTTATGACATACACCAAGTAATAAATAAATTCTGTTAAATATTTACAAATAACATAATCCAAAAATTTTAAAAATTACTAGTTGGTTTGATATAATGATTCGTGAAAGTTAAACAAATTATTAATACAGAGAAAACGATAAGCGTACTGCTATAAACAAGCCTCAACGAAATACTTTGGATGTTAAAGATATTGAATATCATAAGCGGAATGCACCGAGATAGTACTCCATAGAGACACAATCTCCTACTAATAGGAGACTGATATATGTCGCTTGAAAAGTGTTCAACGTTAGTGCTGTCAGCGTGCGCCGACTTTTGGTGCGGACATTTCCACGTTTGTGGCTGCATGCATGCGTCAAAATATTACTCCACATTAAAGTCACAGTCTCCAAGTGAAAACTGTCAAGAATAATCTTAGCATCGTTAACATACATGAAAATGAAAATGCCATATCTGCACTAATATATTTTATATCGCTTGAAACATTTTCAAAGTCGGCGCGAAAGGCAGCATGCGTAGAGTTTTGGCGTGTACATTATTTTTCAACGTATGTGGCTCTAGAGTCTTCTTTCTCGTTAACCGAATATTATCAGTTAAATTCCAATCAAAAAGGAACGCCTTGACATAGGTAATGATGAAGGGGCGTTACCTATTATGAATAAACATTAAAAATGTTGAAATATTGACAAGCAAATGATATATCATGGACAAATCATTAGTTAAGTTCTTATATTTTTATTTGTATTTCATTTATGTTTAGTTGACCTCGGGTCTAGGGGTTTTCTATGTACAATGTGTATGTATTTACACATTTTTATATATGTAGGTAGAATATCGGTCCTGTGTTTCAAGATAGTTTGGGGCTAGATGATGGTGTGTGATGATGTCCAGCATTATTATTATATTACTCTCTAAACCACAGCACAACGGTATATGGAGAAAGCTGTGCTCGGAGTCTCTCTACGTGACAGGATTCCAAATGAAAAAATCCGTGATTGAAAAATTAATGATGATGGTGTGTGATGATGTCCAGCATTATTATTATATTACTCTTTATACCACAGCACAACGGTCTATGGAGAAAGCTATGCTCGAAGTCTCTCTGCGTGATAGGGTTCCAAATGCAAAAATCCGTGATTGAAAAATTAATGGTGATGGTATGTGATGGTGTGTGATGATGTCCAGCATTATTATTATATTACTCTTTATACCACAGCACAACGGTCTATAGAGAAAGCTATGTTCGAAGTCTCTCTGAGTGATAGGATTCCAAATGAAAAAATCTGTATGAGAACTAGGAAACCGACACAGCTCTCAGAATCAGCAAGAAGTGGCAATGGGCAGGCCATATACCTCATACAATATATAACCGTTGGGGAATAAAGGTTCTCGAATGGCGACCGCGATCTGGAAGACGAAGTGTAGGAAGATTCCCCACTAGATGGACCGACGACTTCGTCAAGATTGCAGGTAATCGGTGGATGAGGAGGGCTCAAGATAGTTCTTTGTGCAATTTCTGATGATGATGATGATGATACTCATAATATTCTTAGTTACCCTACATCGTTCCACTGGTGGCCATTAATATTTTATATTTTGAGTTCGTACAATACTGAAGAGCATTTTTTTGTGAAATAAATTTATAAGGTATGTAATAAAACTTGAAGAGAGGTTTTATGACTTAACAATTTTAACATTGAGTAATTTTTCTTCACCAAATTAAATTCCACTTTTATATGACAAAAACGATCAACTACGTTTATTATTAATGGACGGGTATTAAATGTTATTGCAATTTTATGGACTTTTTGCAGCATCATTCGTTATTGCACTCTATTGTTTGTAAGTTTTATTTTGTTCCCAGTCGGCCCCGTAACAGCTGGAAGGTAGCCTTACATCATCATTTCCCTGCCCTTGTCCCATGCTAGGTGGGGTCAGCACAACATGTTTTTTTCTTCCACTCACTTCTATCAGCCGTCAAATCTGTATCCACTTCTTTCATTTTCATATCCTCTTTCACACACTCCATCCATCTCTTCTTCGGTCTCCCTCTATTCGTGCATCCATGCACCTTCATATTCATTACTCTTTTATTCACATGACTTTTAGGAAGGTAGCCTTCTGCTCTGGTATATGCTCAGCTAAATTCCCTAGTCGTCAACGGGCAGCATAGTCTAGTAAGAGAAACTATGGTCTTACGACCCCCAGAACTAGCTAAAGATGGAACTAGCATAAGGCATACCTAAGTGGTCACCATTAGGCACTTATAACAAAGTATGCCTTCAAAGAGTCACGCATGTTTGGAAAGTGCCTTACGATGCAACGCACTGCATACTTCAGACATGAAGGTGGCCTTGTGTGTCTGTAATTTTACCGGCACCCACAAACTTCAAACCGAAACACAGCTATGCTGCTTCACGGCAGAAATAGGCATGGTCGTAGTACTTCACTGGACTTCGGCCCTTCCCGATGAACTCTACTACTTCTAATAGAAGAGATGTGTGTCATCATAATCATCATCAGGCTATAGCAGTCCACTCCTGAACATAGGCCTCGCCTAAAGACTGCCATTACGTCCTGTCTTGAGCTCAACGCATCCAGTTTCAACAAGCAGCCTTCACAGATCATCACTCCACCTGGCCGTAGGGTGTCCTAAACTACGTTTTCCGAGGCGCGTATGTGTGTGGTATCTAGGTACTTCGCAAGCGAAGCCACGGGAGGAAGGCTTGGGAAAATATTTATCCCAACTTCTCAAACCACTTCCCATTTTAGCTCGGAGCCCCTGACGAATGGTCCTTGACCCATCCTGTAATTGATGAACGCTTCTAAAACCTAGTCAATAGATTAATGACCACCAGATAGCAGAGTATGATATAATCATCTAGAAGTGAAACAAGGACTCTAGGCTTAACACAACGATTTGTCAACGGAAGAAAAGAGAAAAATTGTTTTTGGAAGTAGATGCAGCAATATTTTGAATATTTGAATTTTTATGTAAATATATTATAATATAATTAATATATTATATTAAATTATTATTATAAAAAAAATCAAAATTTCCCTGTAAGAAATTAAATCAGCCTTATATATATAGTGTTTATAAGGGTTCTAATCTCCATCTTGGGAAACCAGGCTGATGATAGGCTGATGATGATGAAGAAATTAAATAGCTGAGCCTAACCCAATAATTACCACTGTCTATTTTTTTCTATTTGGACTATGAATCATTTTGTAGTTTTTGTATTTTTGATAAGTTTGACGACATTATAAAAATATATGTTTTTTTTATAACAATCGTGATCCTATTTTTGCTACAAAAAATATATTATCTGTGAAACAACTTCAAGTGGCAAACAATCAGTACTTAGACAAAAATTTCAAAAGTTAGACTTTTTTAAATTATGATTTACTTTAGTTTGCCTGGGATATGACGTCAAACGTAACGTCACCATACTTACTTCAGCCAGGAAACTGGAATTGCGCTTCTAAACGTTACACATTTTATCTATTCCAGGTTAGTACCAGATAATGTATCTGGTCAACTGGCTATTAATCCACTGCGGTTACTTAACTTGATCAATTCTAATTTATGTATTAGTGTACTCCTTGCCAATACTATAAATAGATTGTTTGCTGTAAAATTGTTAAAGAACCAAATGAAAGTAGAGACATCCCGTAAAAGTGACAATTGTTGGCATAATAATATGAATGATGTGATGAAGGCCTCGGAAGTTTTCAACTAGTACTTCAGTTTTCGAATACTGAAATCATAGCACACTATTTTTTTTGTCAATTTAGTAACATACCTATATAAAATAACATAAAAATAATTGGGAGTATATACAATTATCTTTTTAGGCAATTTATCGTTATCATCATCAACAACCATAAAAGTCCAGTGCTGAATTATCTGTTCATTTAGGTATCCTACTATTGGTAGTCAATTAAGACGCAGAGCGATTCGATTTCTGTCGCGGGATAACTATTTGTATGATCTTCATTTATTGTTTACGTATTATTTTCCTACTATTTCACGTAACAAATTTGTAAGCACTACCAATCTATCTCCACACCAAAGGTTATCTGGAAGAAAATTCTGATTAGCATTAAGTTCACCTGTGTAATTGTTTTATCATATGCAATAAAGAATTTTCTATCTATCCTTTGATATTTGCCGCGTATGCATGTTATGGTAGGTAATGTATTTGCAAAAAAATTATACGTAGTATAGGTACGTAGCCACGTGGTTTCCTTAACACAAGCTCTGCTTACATTGAGGCGCTAATTGGTTAGTGTGATTTACCTACTGTTTTTGTGGAATATTAATACCTAGTTAAATAGCGGTATTACTGTTATGCCCTACTTATATTAAGACTACGTTACTACGCTCATACTCATATGAAACATTGCGAAATAAGCGAATGTAAGAACCAACACAAACCACTCCAGGTTTGATGGTACAAAAAGTATAAAAAATTTCTAACTATCAACGTCACTGAACGCTTATATTGAAAACAGTTCCCAGACAGAAACGTATCTGTTTTCAACGCTCATAAATCAAAGGAACTATGAGAACAGACGAACAAACCTTCGTATCATTTACCAGCAATGAAAGCACTAGATAAGATATTATTTGCATCAGGCTTATTAATGAATGCGACAACCCGTAATCAATTTATATCAATATCGCCAATGGACGGTCTTGTTAGTATTAATACGGACTTTAGGCGTAGGGCTAGCACAAAGACCTTTCAAGTACTATTTTTGCCGATAATGTTTTGTTAGCTGCTTTAACATTCTTTGAATTTGTTCAATGATACTTGTATTATTGTTGTTTTATTAAAATACTTGTATTTAAACGAGTAATATAAAAGGTTAGCTTTAGTAGCACTTATGACAGATAAGGTGAGGAGTGGTAGACTAGCATGGTATGGGCATGTGATGAAGAGGGATAAAAGCCATGTGACTAAATGAGAGATAAGTATGAATGGGACTGGATATACGAATAGAGGGAGAAGAAAAGATGGATGGATTGAAATAGGATAATGTATGTAAAAGGAGTGAATATAGAGTTGACCGCCGATAGTAGTGAATGAAAAAAGAAAACCATGTTATACCGACCACACCTAGAATGGATTAAGACGGCGAATAACGATGCTTCTTTCTCAGTGTATAGTGTAGAATCACCACCACCACCACCACCACCACACCAGCCTATATCAGTCCACTGCTGGACATAGGCCTCCCCTAATAAAGGGGAATATGCCCATAATCCCCACGCTGGGCATGCGGGTTGGGGATCGCAGTGTAGAATCAACCATGTCTATATATTTCAAAATTTAAATTTTTGTGAATTAATTAGAAACTTTATTGTACTGGCTTTAATTAACTACTTGACAGTGAGTGAATCAAACTAGAAAGTCAATGCCATTGCCAATTGTATTTAGACGAATCAGTAGTATAGTTGACATTGAAAGTATTGTGTAAAACGACATAATCAGCGTGCGTTGCATAAGCCTTCGATTGCTTTGTTTACATTGTAGATATTTTTGTGCTGCGTTACAGATTTATATAAAGTCTAAGCATAGAAACTTTTACCTTCTTTTTGTGAGTTTATGATATTTTGTTTATTTTTTTCTATTGAACTTTCTTTGTTATAAAACAGTCCCCTATGAGTGAGACTTTTCACATTCATGTGCCAACCCTACGTATCATCTATTCGAATTAAGGCAAAACATGTGTGGCATCTGCCTATGCGTCGAGGCGGGCCCATAAATACTCGTATGCACTAGTAATAGGGACATGTTACTGTACTATACTAGAACATGTCGACAATACTCTATTGTGTCTTGTGCTTGTAGGTACCTGGTATGTAATTGTTTTCGTATTAGCCTCGCCTAGAACTACAATCGTATGTGAGGCTATAGTCGAATTGTCGAAGACTTAAACTACATATAGCTCATTATAAAGTGGTTTCAAAGGTAGCTAATTCTGTTGTTTGCTATACAGTAATTCAAAAATATACTTATTAAGGTTTTTGGTAATAAGCTTTATGGATAAAAGTTGGGAGATGCTTATCAACAGTGAACCGCTATAGACTGATAATAATAATGATGATATATGAAAGTATTTGTGTGTATATCCGTATGAGCTCATAAATAAAATAAAACCACTATTGGAGGAGATGTGGTCTAAGTTGGAGCACGCTTTTCTAGAATGAACCGGTTAATTCTTATAACTTTTGGAGCTACTTTTACTATTATAACATCTTGTCTGTAATCTATATACTGTAGTTGTTTAAAAATGTATATTAACAGCAGTAGCAATCTGCTTGGTTCAGACTGATTACAATGCAAATGACTAAAATATTTATAGACAGACATCTAATACCTTTAAACGAGCAATTCTTTCTTCAATAATCTGGATCTCGGAAACGGCTCCAACGATTTTCATAAAATTTTGTATGTAGGGGGTTTTGGGGGCGATAAGTCGATCTAGCTGGGTTTTATTAATAGAAAATGTTGTTTTATCCAAAAAAAAAGCTGCTACAATATCATCAGCATACGAAAATGACTCTTCCTGACATCTATTGGCGAGTAGTATAACTATTGTTTTGGCAACTAGGGCCTTCAGACATCGAGTTAGTATATACTACTACTATAGAGTCACAGTCTTCAAGTGAAAACTGACAAAAATCGTCCAAGCGGATTTGACATAAATCAACTTCAAAATGACAAATTTGCACTAATTTAGACCTTAAGTCTAAGTAAGTCAGTAAGTTTTGGTGCAGATACTCTTTTTCCACGTTTCTGCCTCTATTTATAATAACTCGATGCTGTCAGCTTAACAACAACTAAACTGTTTTACCGACATAGCAACACTAAAGCTACTTGACAAAAGATGACGTTGTTATGCAACACTAAGCCAATGAATGTTTGGTTTGGGTTAGACCAAGAAAATTGATTGTTTATATAAATTATTGATAAAATATATGTGTCTTTTCAACTCACGTGTTTACTTAAATTGCCTAAAAGCTTTTTAAAAAAAAGTTTATTTAATAATTAGAATACTATTATGACTCTTTCTGTCATCTATGGGCGAGTAGTAATACTATTTTATTATTTTTTATTAAGAGGCCTGCAAACGGGCAACAAAATTTGCACTTTTTGGCTATTTTTATCGACCAATATTGCTCAGTATAATTATATGCAACTTCATTTTGCAATACAAGCCGACGTTGCCGAGTGTAACCCTTGAAGATTCAGCAACTGATTGCTGAGGAGTTTTATTTGTACCCACGAAGCATATTGCGGTTAGATTGAGGAGACAGCAGTGGCAGCTACAGGACGAGGCGGGGGGAGGTGAGCGAGGAAAATGAGATGCACCTAAACATCAGAGCAAAGACGATATACGGCAATATTGCAGTGAAGTCAAAGCTGGATAAATCATTTTCAATGTAGCCAGCTAGACATTAAATACTTGCGACTATTCTGAAATATATTTCAGTAGTGCGATTGCTGCAAAATTGCCAGGCTACAATATTGCAATTATTGCACTTTGTGAGAGATTTAATCGGCAGTTTGGTGGCTATACCATTGCAGCAAGAAATTGACAAAATTGCCCGTTTACGAGCAAATGTAAACAAAAACTAAACTGTTTTGCCGACACCGCAACACTAAAAGCTACTTGACAATAGATGGCGTTTTTAAGCAGCACTAAACCAAAGAGTGTTTGGTTTAGAAGGTTTTATAGGTACATGAAAAGGAGGTTTGACGGCAAGACGCTGTATAACAGAAGTTTTAGAAACTCACGTGATACTTTACATGGGATAAATAGGGGAAGATTCAACTCTAATGCAAGATAATGGCCGAACTCACGCCACTGCACAAGTTCGACCATATTGCGAAGAGATTAAAAAACGCACCGTGAATTGGCCAGCACGCAGCCCGGATCTTATGAAGTATTAAGCCTGCAACACATGTTGGTGGAGCCTTGCCGAGCGAAGGCCAATACACCAACGTATAGACAGCATATTTCCCTTGCCTTGTCATTGTTCGGTGTCGCTCGCCTAGCTGGCCAAGTAAAGGCAACCGCCAACGTGTAAAGAGTTCATTTGGCGTGTAGGTATTGTCACAACTCGCAGTCGCTCGCGACCAGTTGTCTCACTTCGGAGCAGTGACGGTTTTTCTGCACAAATCAAAGGCGCTCGCATGCATTCGGCCAATCGCATAACGTGTGGGCAGCTTTCTTGGGGCAAGTCCACAAAACTCGTCTACATTGACCGTTTGCAATAGTTTGCATAGACTTGCCGAACGTCTAGACGGTAGCTCTTTTCATGTATCAATTTGCCTACGCTCGCATTGGCCTAAACTCGATCAACATGTAAGTATAGTGGGCTTTAGGTAACTGCTTATTCAATGGAAATTATGAAGGAATGAAAGACAGAGCAATACTCGCGCCTCATAACAAAGATGTTGAAAAAAATCAATTATTATATAGTTGCCAAACTTCTACTATAGTAAGTATAGTAAGTACAAAATCTACTAAAGACATGACTCAATAAAAGATCCACCTGAAGGAGCAGTCAAATTAACAACAAAATTTCTCAATAGTGTCAACATTTTAGACTTGGCATCACACGAACTAAAATTGAAAAAAATGCGTTGATAATGTTGTCGCATAATTTAGACGTATCAGAAGGACTATGAAATGGTGTAAAACTTATTGTAACAAATCTGTGCAATCACATAATATAGGCAAAAATTGTTACTGGTAAACAATCTGGCAAAGAAGTGTATATACCGAGGGTAACCCGTGACTCATCAAAAGGACAATTGAGATGCACCATTCAGCGTCAACAATTTTCCGTTAGATCTGCATTTGCCATGACTGTCCACAAATCCCAAGGGCAAACATTGGAATTTGTTGGGGTTGACGTAAAGTGTAGTGGTCCAGTCTTCATGCATGGCATGATAAACGTAGCATTTTCTAACAAATCCCAAGCGCAAACATTCGAATTTGTTGAGGTTGACTTAAACTCCAGTCCAAAAGTAGTCATGGCAAAAGTCTACCTTCCAAATGAAAATCCTCGACAAACCCACAGTATAGTATGGTAGGAAGTACTAGGATTTCATAAATAATATGATAAAAATATACTTACTAAATTGATTGATTAACTGTTCAATGTTACTGTTAACTATTAAAATGTTAAACTATATGCACTTGTGATGTTTTATTGAGTAACCAGTTCATATTTTCTTATTAATGTGTCACATGATGTAAGATGGAAAAAAAAATCAATAAGTAATTCGTATTATTATTTACAAAAACACGGTTAAAAAAAAACCGAGCAAAGCTCGGTCGTCCAGGTACTAGAAATAGACAGGCATTTATTTGTCGCTTTAGCACACAAAAAAATCACAAATTCATAGATGAACATTACAATCAATAAAAAGACAAGTACCTAGGTGTTTAAGTAAAAATATTAAAAAAAAGAACGAAAGGAGAGAAATAAAAACAATAATAAATGGAATATAAGATAATTACAAATGCTTAAGTACTCATGCATACTTCAACAGGAACTATTCATAACAAAAGAAAGATATGTAAATAATCAAATAAATTATGTGTGCTGCCGCAACAAATCGGCTCCAGCTCAGCATTGTGCTTCACTACCGAATTTACTGTTTCATAAAACCTGTTTTAGGTATGAAAGTGAATCGAAATTCAAAAATATTTAACCTTGATTATCCAAGTACCGTAATACTTAAGACTTGCTAAGGATATCCTTTATAGAGAACAGCAGGATACATTTTATCGAATTTTAAAATATTTTTGGGTCAAGTTTCCGAATGCTGTTCAGGGGAGACATTCCACCGAATACGATAAAATTGTATCCTGCACTTTATATTACAACATTTTTTTAATATATTAACTTATTATATTTGATAATATTTAGATACACTAATTAATGGTCTTGATTTTCTTCTAAAGATTGTTTTGTTGAATCTTCTCCGTTTTCGAATACGGTAAAAATATATTTTTCCCATGTTATGGCGTCGACAAAAAAAAAAGGAATTTTTGCTTGAACGGTATTTTTTGCTTTCCAGACAGCAAACTATCCCGCATCAACCATTTACCACCATAAATCCTTGTAAACAAATTATAGACGTCCAGCCTCCATTACACCGACCACTAATGGGTACGTATTCAAACAGACAGATAGCGATTCACGATTGACGATAGTAAATTTTTCGCTTATTGGACTTGCTTTCAAAGAGCCGTCAAGGAGTGTGATGAAGGCAGCTATACCAGTTTTCATCTACGAAGCTCTTGTTGACTTTGATTTATAAATCTTAAAATACTTTTATTTATTATAATAAAGAAAAGTATTTTTTTCATACTGGTGGCAATTATCTATCATTATACGACCTGTACTTTTTCTATAGGTATTGTGTCAAATATTATGAGATCATTCATAGTAGCAACTAGCTTCGTGATACGAAAGTATATTATTTAGATTTAAAAAATTACAGTTTATGGCTGATACTACTTCAATATTTAGTATTTTCAAAATATCATGTTCTCCGTGGACTTTGAGTGTTTTACTCATTGTAAACATTGTAAATAACACAAACAATATAATCTGCATTTAAATCATTATATATTACTATAATTGATTATTTAATCATGAATTATATTTTTTCCATTACTACTATCCTTACGATTTAATTATTAATATTCATAAAATATCTTCTCGTGAAAAATTTTTGCACGAACAAATTATTTTTGCAGAATGAACTAGCTGCATCCTAAGGCTTTGCAGTCAGGGTGAAGGTCAGATGGTGTTAGCCTCTGGGATGCTCATCAATTCAATGTAAATAATATTCTGGCATCTGCTGAGCACAATAAAACACGGCATCACAATGGATTGTTATTTTCTGTAGTCTATTGGTTTTTGTGTGATTTTGATCTCTAAAATCGTTTTTATATTACCTATACACGTGCTACTTTTACATAGCTATATTTCATTTATCTATATTTACTTATACGCAGTAAACAAGTTTATGTTCTTTCGACATATAATTATACAGCACATATAAATATATTTATTAGTACTGTTATATATTGTCAATTAAATTAAATTTATCAGTATTTCAAAGAACCCTGTGTGCCTGAGACGCAGAAGGTTGCGGGTTCGATTCCCGCTGCGGGACAAATGTTTGCATGTTCTGTAGATATTTGTCTCGGGTCTGGGTGTTTTCTATGTATGATATGTATGTATTTACGAAAAAAAAAAAAAATATATGTGTATTATATCAATCATGTGGATCCCATAATACAAGCTCTGCTTAGTTTGGGGCTACATGATGTTGTGTGATTACGTCCCGCATTATTTATTTATTTATTTATAAATAAATACTCAGTGCAAAAACAATTACCAGCTTCTGCCCGCGGTTTCGCTCGCATAGCACCTGAATTAAAAGTCTAACTTATACATGGTCTAACACTGCATTATGTGAAAAATGTAGCTCAATCCATTTATTAGTTTTGGCGTGAGAGAGAATCATACATTTCACATGTTCACGCTTTACAAATTTTCGTCTCTATCTCTTTTAGGATAGGATTTTCCTTTTATATGATCTGAATTCTGAAACTGTTACTTTTTATGTTATTTATTTTTATTTATATGTTGAATATGCTTGCGTTTGACTACCTCTCGCCTGATGGTAAATGAAGATGCAGCCTGCGATGGAGTACGCTGCCTAAAAGAAACTTGTTCACTCGTAACTTGTTATTTTATACTTCTGTACCTACTACTTTCTTATTTTTATGCAACTTGTCTTATAATTTGTTGCTTCTATTCTACTTAAGTATATTAAAATAAAAAATATCTAACTCGTGATGACATAAACAGTATAAACCCGTTTTTATTTTAACGCGGATCTATAATGTGTTTTCGAATGAAGCCTTATCAATGAAACTAAAATTTCTAGAATAATTATCACTACTATAGTTCGCTGATGGCAAACTTGTATTTTGTCACAATATTTTCACAGTATTCTGACTTATTTTGTCATTGTTGCAGTAATGTTAATCCCATTCAAATTTAATTTGCGTACGATAGGATCAATTACTTATTTTTTAGTAATGGTAATGTTTTTGTTTCAATGATTGAATTCATTCGGGGGCTAGGATATAGATTACATTCAGAACCTATGTATTTCTATTGATAACTTTGTAAACATTGTTTATTTTAGTGCCCAAGCGTGTTATTAGTAAGAGTAAGAGTGGAGCAAGGAGTACTTGAAGGACAAGTATTAACACCTTCAACTGGAAAAGGCCAGTATTACAGCTTCAAAGGCATTCCATATGCAAAACCCCCTCTAGGGACGTTGCGATTTAAGGTAAGAATAAAATATCGAAGTCTATGTAATGCAGCAAAGTTTTCTTCAATTGTAATATAGGCCTGTAATACATGTAGTGTATGCCTCAAGTTGATTAAGATTATTAGCTATGTGTCTGGTATTGTAGGTGTCCATATACTGCCCAAACCGCACCCATTCCATAGTGTTTGAAAAAGTTTTCAATCAGTGCTCCCTGCAGTCATAAACTCATAACAGCAACGGAGCCGAAACATAGACACTCACAGTATGGCTAGTTCACCAATTCAAACTCACTAAAACGAGTTATGCTCAAAGTTTCTCTGAAAAATTAGATTAAAGACTATTGGACAGAGAACAAAGTAGTCGACATAGTTCAGAGAATTAGCTAGCTGAAATTGAAATTGGCCGGCCATAATTATATGCCAAAGAAATGACAACCGTGGTTATCGAGTTCTTGAGTGAAGATCGCGGCTCGGCAAACGTAGTGTAGGACGCCTTTCAACTAGGTGGTGTGACGCTCTGCAAAATACAGCTGGTAGAAGCTGGATGCGTCGAGCTGAGTATAGGGTATACTGGCGCTTATTTGAGGAGTTTTTTTTTTATATCCATCGGTGGATTACTCATGTTGATGATGATGACCGGTCTATTTGTCTGGCTACTAAACTTTAATAGATAGAAAATGAAGTTAGTAATAATTTGTATCAATTGCAGACTACACTCTTCCCAGAAAAATGGAACGGCGTCAGAAATGCCTCGCAACACGGTCCTGTATGCATTCAACACTTCCCTCTAGAAAGTAACAACATCATAGGCAATGAGGATTGTCTATACCTCAATGTGTACTCTCCTAATTTAAATCCTACTACTTTATTACCTGTCATGTTCTTCATACATGGAGGTTATTTTATATCTGGATCTGGAAACTCTGATTTGTATGGACCGGACTTTCTGATAGCTTATAACGTGATCTTAGTAACTATCAATTATAGACTTGATACTTTAGGATTCCTATCAGTTGATACGGCAGCTGTACCTGGTAACGCTGGATTAAAGGATCAAATAGCTGCTCTAAGATGGGTCAAAAGAAATATCAAAAACTTTGGAGGTGACCCTGAAAATATAACAATATTTGGACAAAGTGCTGGCTCAATTTCAGTGACATTGCACCTGCTATCACCAGCAGCAAAAGGCCTCTTCCGTAGAGCAATTGGAATGAGTGGTACTGTCTTTATTGACTGGGCAATCACATTTGAACACAGGAAACGGGCATTTGATCTTGGTAGAAAATTAGGAATACATACAACGAGCACAACTGAACTTATTGAGTATCTACAAAATGTACCTGCTGAGAAATTGGTAGAAGTACGCCCAAATATCCTTATTTCTGATAAAATTTCCTATAGTCTGCTAACTACTTTTTATTTTACGCCTATAGTTGAAAAGAAATTCAATAATCGACAGTACTTAACTGAATATCCTGGTAATTTGATGTCCAGAAAAAAAGTAAATAATGTCGATTTCATGGCTGGTATAACTCAAAGTGAAGGCTTAAGTTTCTTAACTCTTCTCATGGATAATATACTAAAATACTACCCGAAGTTTGAACAGCTTTACGTGCCGATCAAGATTTCTAATATCAGGAGTCCAAAATTAGTATTAGAATTGGCAGATTCAATCCGTAATAATTACATTGGAAACAAAACCATAATAACTTCAATCAAAGGGTTTGTTGACTACTACACATATTCTCACTACGTTTATGATATTAACAATTTCTTTGAGAGATATTCGAAAGCAAACTGTAGAAAACAATATTTTTACACTTTTGGTATTTATTCATCGAGAAATTTTTACTCTCAAGAAGCTGCGAAGAAATTTGGAATAAGACTGTCGACCCATCGCGATGATTTGCCTTACATATTCGATGGCCCTGGTTACAATATGACTATCAATGTTAAAAGCAACGTGTTTAAATACATTGATTTCATGTGCAGCCTTTTTACCAACTTTGCCAAATATGGGTAAGATATTTTTACACAAGAGTTCTCTCTATTCTACTAATCGTATTACACGTCCTTACAAATCGTTTCGTTATTTAAATTTAAAGTATTTTTTATACTTTGCCTTACTTAAATATTCTTTTTTTTCTATTAGTTAGTTGGTAACTCTGGTGTTGAAGTTTTTAGTATTTATAACATTACTATTACTAAGCAATAGGTATACGAAATTTACTTTTTTTGTTTTATGGTCTACAGGAATCCTACTCCAGCAGGCTTTCACGGTGTTACCTGGCCCACGTACGATAAATACAGAAGCTACGTAACCATCACTGATACGCTCAAAGTAGGGTATGTGGATCTGTACAGCGGTGACTTAGGGTTTTGGAATAACATTTACAATTATGCCGGAGTAGTTCCATATATCAACTAAATAAATAACTGAATAAAATTTTGAAAATTAACCAATGTTTTGAATTTAAGCACTTCTTGAATCTTGTAATGCCACCTTAGAGGGCTAGTTTGGTTTGTAAACTTGAATCAACTATCATTTTGATTCAAACATACCTTACACTCCTATCAAATCCCATTCGTCTCCATTCCCAAACCGCACTCCTATCCCTATATCATCGACTGTTGCTAATGAAAGTTAATTGCTGACCATTAAACACAGTGCACTGATAAATCAGTCGATGACCTCGATTTGTATCAATCAAACTCCAATTCGACTTGTGTCAAACGATGATTGGTTGCAACACTGCCTACGCCTAATTGGCTGAATGAGTTTCGCTCGCGTGCCGGTGCGGTTTTCGAAGAAAACTATCGAATGGAGGTTCAGTCATGTTCCTGCGAAATGGAGTTCAGTTTGCAGTACACGGTATTTGTATTCTATTGGGATTTTCAGGTGAATTGATTCTTGAAAGCCTTGAATTGTTCAAGGAAATGGGGTCACGGTAAATGTATCAGCATGTATGCCTACTGCGTTAGTTAACTTCGCTTTTCTAAGTTCAATCAAATTGTGCTCATTATTGTGAAAATGCCGAGACCTGCATTTTATGGTATCCTCCAAAGCACAGAAGGGTTCAAATCTTATTGCCAAAAGCGGTCATCTATCCATGTAGGGCTGGTGGAATGTAAGACACGCCAAAAGCACTCCATGAATTTAATGTCTTTAAAAAAAAGCAAATTTTAGCCATGTATTGTAATGGATCTTTACTTTACCTATCCATTTAGCGTTGTTCATGGTTGCATGATTTGTTGAATAGGCTGCGTGATTGCAACCAACACTTTGGCCTTTGTTTCGAACGCACGTCGCGACTCATCTATCAATGCTCGCTCTGCCAATTTGTTGTACACATTATGCATTTTGCATTAGGTACTGTTTGAAGTGAAGTTTGCAAAAACATCAGTAACGCTTTTAACATTTTTTGGGATGTGATCCAAATATTGATGTATTTTTATAGGGTCTTTCTTTTTATTTTGTTGTCAATTTTTTTAAAGTAATTAACTATACTATTTATATTGTATTTTTTTCAACAAAGTAGATATTTTTGTGGTCGTAAAAACTATATTACTCAATTTATAGCTAGAAGTTAATCTTAGATTTTGCGATACTTACCGTCTGATCTGTAAAAGGTACACCGCGAAAAAATACGTAGCCCAATAAAATCTTTCATTCCATGAATCATAAAAGAATAAGCTCCGCAATTCCTTAGCACCATTTACTTGATTGAAGTGTAACTCACTATTGCGTGGAATAAATGAATATGATCCAATGATTTCTTCAAATAAAGTTGATTAGGCAATAAAATACTACAGAGAGCCCATATCAAAGAGCACTTTCATGCCAGCTCGCTTCCTGTTCGAGCCTATAACTCCTTTCACTGATCACACAATTTTATTTCCATGAACGCTATAATCATAAACATTTTATTGCTATACGTTTTGGGGCGAACACTTACGGAGAAAAAAGTTTGTATTCGTTATGTCTCAAGAGGTTAGACGAGATATCTATGTCATTTTGATCGTGTGTTCAAGTTTGATTTATGTTCTTGAGATATAAATTGTAAGGTCATGTTGGGCATTTTTCATAGCCACGATTCATGATTTCTTTGGCGCATGCTGTACGAGAGAGAGAGGGTTAAATATTTATGTGTGTATAATTAAATAAATAATGCTGGACATTGGACAATGGACATTATCACAAAGCATCATCTAGCCCCACACTAAGCAAAGTTTGTAATAAGGGATTTGCAACAAAAATACTTTTTTTCGTAAATACATACCATTACACATATAAAACACCCAGACCCGTGACTAATATTTGCAGTCCATACAAACATTTGCCTCGGCGGGAATCGAACCCAAAATCTTCCGCGTCTTAGACAGGCCTTCGACCACTGTGTCGTAAACTTCACCATAAAATTTGAATAAATAAACCTGGAGATAGTTTTGAAAATCAAAGAATATCCCAAGCTATCGCTACAGATTTTAGATGCATACATAGTTAACGAGTTCAATAAACCGATGATATAGGTTTTGCAGTTGTATCAAGCCCGTGCATCATGATTTTCTTTGGTTAATAACTTTTTTATACTGATGCTGATAAATAGAAGTTAGTAACCAACCAATGTCTACCCAACTGCTACTTAATAAGGCAGCAAATAGAGCGATTTAATTACTGACAAGACCGACAACAATAATGCGCAATTTGAATATTTATAAGTGCATCTGTGAATATGATTTACTTATATCTCAGCCTGTTTATCTTTAAAATTGACTGTGATGAATAATTTATTGTGAGCAGTCAGTGACAGCCATATTTTAATATAAATCCATCTACCATATTGTATGCAAAATGCCATTGAATGCAGTGCAGAATCATTATTCGAATGTTGTTGCGATATTCATCATGAAGCCAGTTTTAAACAAATCATCTTTAAACCTGGGAACGAGACTCGATGTGAGTGCTCTCTAGACTGAACGCAGAATCAATTTCAATAATGGTACATGGTCGTATGATACAGATGAGTTGTATATTTGAGCTGAGGATATGGCCCAATGGCACTCATTGGAGGAGGCCTTTGCCCTGCTATGGGCTGTCATAGGCTAATGATGATGATGATGATTGTATATTTTATATGAAATCTGAGTAATCATTTAGATTTATTTATTTAGAGCCAGTGTATCAAAACAGTAAAAACTAGTAAAACATATTGCATGAAAAAAAAACCATATTCATGATATACTTTAGTCATGCATAACTATTATATTTTGAAGTCATGCATAAAACTGAGCTATTCGATTTGACTATCTATTGAATAACTGAAAGTTAGAAGTATACAATCTTGAACTACCTAATCTTTTCTACTATTTTTTTTATATTTTGACGATATCATCATCATCACCTTATTGTCCACTGCTGGTATCCCCCAATGAGGAACATTGTGCTCTGTCTTCAACCTTTTGTAGATTGTCATTCCATCTAGCCGGAGGTCACTGCTACTTCAGCTTGCTAATTTGGCGATACACATTTGTAAAATAAAGTAAAAAAAACTGGTGAAGTGCGAGTCTGACTCGGCACGAAGGGCTACGTACTGTTGTGTGGGAGCCCCACTTAAACATTTTTTTTCTGTATTTGTTATTATATTGGCAACAGAAAAACATCATCTCTGAAAATTTCAACTGTCTAGCTATCATGGTCTAGATACAACTTGGTGACCGACTGACAGACAGACAGACGGACAGTGGAGTCTTAGTAATAGGGTCCCATTTGGTACGGAACCCTAAAAAACGAATCGGCACTTCATCATTTTCATCAACATCATTCTCAGCTTGCTCACTCAACTGCTGGGCATAAGCCGAATACGTCAAGTACGTAGCAGTTAGCTTCGATTATATTAGGCAATGTTGTTTAGGTACCCGTACACACGATAATGCCATAAGCTGGCTATTTTGAGTACGTTCAAAAAACCTATTAGTAACAGTAAATGATGAGTACATAATTGCAGTTCAACGTTTGTTTTCAACTTTTAAAAGATAGAAGGTTGTGAATTAGAGATCGTTAGAGTAATGGCTGCCCTACATTCTGCCGTTACAATAAACTTAATTAACCACTCTATTGTGAACGGCAGAGATTCTTGGGCGATGATGCAAAAGTGATCTCACTACTTAAGGAGGAATGTCAACAGTACTAAATCTAAATTAATGAATTGATGAGGAACATCTACTCAAAGCCACATCTTTAGAAAATAATATAGCATTGCTTGTATTATCTTCACGAAAAGTTAAAAAATAATTCATTTTTATTCTTGAAGATGGAACTAGCTCATGGCCCACCTGATGTTAAGTGGTAACCATTACTTTTAACAAAGTATTGCGTCAAAATCACGCGTGTTTGAAACCGTGCAACGCCCTGCGTCCATCAGCTTGAAGCATGAAGGTGTTCAAGAAGGTGGAAGCTTCATATGCCTGTAATTTCACTAGCACCCCCACCATTATAACCAAAACATCAATCAATTAATCAAATTATTTATTTGCTTCAAATAGGGTTACAAAGTTCTTAAATAATAATTGTACCGTACCATACTATTTCTACCAATTTTGGCATGCAAACTAAAACATAATTATGTCGAAATTCGAAATTCACCTTTTACAATCAACATTTATACATTATATATAAGATATTTCCAATGAATTACAACATAATATTCACTAATAATTATAAAAGAAACATGAACATAGCAATGCTGCTTCACGCAAGCATAGGCTATTGAGTAATAATATGATAGTAGTGTGGCTATTTTATTATGTTAATAAATGCATTCAATTTAACCAATGTTTTAACATAATAGTATCCAAGTATTTTGACCAAACAAATGTAAAAAGTAAAAAGTTTTTGAAGGATTACATACAAATGATGAATATAGGCGTTCAGTTTCCAACTTCTAAGTAACCTCATTTTGTTTTTCCGGAGCTTCTACACTTTAAATATTAACCAGAGTCCGGAGCCATGCCTCGAAAAAAACCAGTTTCACTATAGAATATTTTTTAAACTTCATCGTTTCAAGGAAAATTGTACCAAAAAGTTTCATAGAAATGAGGAACACAGATGGTGTCCTGCAAATAAATTGTGCTTCAGTTTCAGCAAGTTTATTAAAAAAGGAAATATTTACCGAAAATTTTGCCAATTTTGTTTCTCATCTCGCTGCCATCCCAAATATAGTACATATTTTGAAAAAGCCATGGAAACGTACAATCATTAATTTGAACAGACTAGTAGGTACCATTTTTCACATGACTAATTAATTAATTACATACATTTTTTGTAAACACTTAATTATTAAACACTAGCTGAACTTCGTCTGCATGTATATACTTTCTGTATACGTATATACTTTCACGACAAATGTTTACCAAACATGGTAAATTTTACACGGAACCTAAATATATACGGAATAAAAAGTACCAACCAATACGCTACCAGGTAGGTACCCGTTACCGTTTCTTCTCCCGCTTCCTTTTCCGTTCCTGATCCCACTCTAATTCCCGTTAGTGACCAATTATTAAGTCTACAGTCGGTTAGAAAGTATAAGAATGATGAACTTACTAGATCCCTAACTCGAGAAATGATTGGTACCCCGTGCAAAATTTTGTCCCCTAAATCACCCTTTTGAAGATTTATTTTTTACGACAAAAACTAGCCTATATCCTTTTCGAAGATCCCATCTATCTCTATGCCAAAATTCATTAAAATTGGTCAGCGTTTAAGATGAAAAACTTCAGACGGAGTTACTTTCGTATATATATCGCTGCTGCGAGGCCCGCAGGCAACGTGCAAGTGTCTAGTGTAGAACACTTTAGGTGCTGAGAACACACTTGTTCTAGGGCGCGAGTTGCTGCAAGATCCACTGCTGCGAAGCCCACAGCCAACGTGCTAGTGTCTACTATATAACACTCTGAGTACTAAAAACACAATTCATATAGGGCGCAAGCTGCGACTCGATCCGCTGCTGTGAGGCTCATAGCCAATGTGCTAGTGTCTAGTGTATAACACTTTGAGCGCTGAAAACACCTGCTCTCTAGGGTGCGAGCTGCTGCTCGACGTCCTAGAGCAAGTGAAGCCTAAACCCAGCAGTAGGTTAAGTCGCGCTGCGGATGATGATGGTCAAAAACGCAGTAAAAATTGTTTATATTATACCAAAACTATGAAGAGAGGAAGGTATGATAATTTTTTTCATCCCTAACTTAAGAAATGATTTTGAATGAAATGAAACTTTCATCGCATATTTCACCTCATCAAGTTTTATTTTCGCGACAAATAGTAGCCTTGTTTTTCCTATCTATCTCTATACGAAAATTTTAAAATCGATTCAGCAGTTTAGACGTGAAAATTTAACAGACAGACATACAGAACGATTTACTTTCGCATTTATAACATTAATTAGGATGGTTTGGATGGCGTAGTCTGTGATGTACTTTTTTTAATTCTAAATAAAATTGAGCTTCCGCGCAATAAAATATAGGCAAATAAAGTTGCGGGCTGATCAGCTGGTTGACATGCATTAATATTGCGATCTATAATACCCAATAACCTCTTCATCCGCATAAGGCTAACCTGGGCCGTCGATTCAATACAAAAGTTGGTTGACCACGTTTTCAACTTACAGAACTACGATGTCAACGAAACTTTAAGAAAACGGGAGTTCATGTTGTAATGGTTATTGAATTTTACTATTATTGGCCTATTTCAAAAACTATATATTCTAGAACCATTTAAAACTAAAAACCAACTAAAATAAAAACCATTTTAGAATGTACAAAAAAAAACCTATTCATATGACACCTCACTCAATATATTTACATAAGTTTAATTTTTTTTGGCCACGTTTGGAACTCCAAATCTTGATGACCCCCTGTCTGATATAACTCATATACTTCTCTGCAAAAGTTTCAAATACAACCTATCGACCTACTAAATTGTATGCAGATTGGATCATCGGTTCGAAAGTTTACTCGAACAAACTAACATACGAACTTACTACCATGTTTCAAAAACTATACATTCAAAAAATAAAATAAAACCCAGTTTTAATGTACAAACAAAATCCATTCATATGAAAACCCACTCAATATATTTAGATATGTTTAATTTTTTTTGGCCCCTTTTGGAACCCCATCCCTTAATGGCCCCGTGTCTGATTTAACTCAAAAACTTCCCAGCAAAATTTCAAAAACACCTTATCGACCTATATATTATTACCAAGTTTCATGCAGATTGGATCACCGGTTCGAATTATGCTCGGACAGACATAAATACAAACTTACAATTCTACCTCTTTAAATAGTAACAGAATAAAATAGATAGTTATAAATAAAAAATTCAGACCTGAGACAAATCTGCAGATAATGCAAACATTTGTCTAATGGCAGGAATCAAACCCCTAAGTTTTTTTGTATTAGGCGGACCTTCGCCCACTGCGCCATAGAGGCCGTAAAAAACTGATTTACATTACAGCCGTTAAAATCTGTAAAACTAATAATATAATATAATAGTCGAAAAATCATTACTAAAATAATAGCTCGACTCGAAAAGTTGACTTTTGGAAGCGAGCATTGTTTGATTGATTGCAGGAAACAAATATTTTTTTAATCGATTCTATAGACGTCACAATGTTGGATTCACTTTTGTTACAAAACTGGGTGCTCAAATTTGAGATTTTGAAGGTTTTGTTTGTGTTTGAAGAGTTTTCTTATCTATATAAGCTTCTTTTACGTCCAGAGTTGCTTCATGTCACAATGAGATCATTAGAAATGTGGTCTGGCAGAAAGGCTGTTACAAACACAGGAAAGGTTTAAAAGATGGTTGAAGATTACCACCTAATTGTACCAGTAGCAAGATGGGTCGACGACATAGTACGCGTCGCCGGGCGATCGTGGATGCAACTAGCATAAGACCGTGGTGGATGGCACAAACTTCGGGAGGCCTATATCCAGCAATGGGTGAAGTCGATGATGATGATGATGATGATAATAAGAACAAGGAATCACCTTCCAAGACTTTTACCCATTACGGAAATCTTTTGGTACTGCTCAGTATGCAAATCTATTTTCATCTTCAAGAGGCTAGTCTAAATTATTCAGTACATACCTACCTACTTTTTGCACTCTTTTGCTCTTGCCACGGTCTACGGTCCACGATCTTGATTTAATGGCAGCCTACGACGCTGACCAAGTCATCACCCCATCGTGCTACTTTTATTAAAATATAAATAAATTTATTCACAGCCAAATTTCATCGGAGAGTCAATGACCCCTAATTAGCAATCGATTGTACAGAGCAAAACCAAATTGTGATGTGACACGTGAATAATTTGGAATCTGTACACCGTTTTTATGGAAAATGCTTGCAAAAACTTTGATTTATTGACATGCTTATTACCACCACTTTAGGTTCAAAACACACGGTTACAATAGTCACTACACAACGTTACTCTATTCCTCTGAAGCTGGCTGGAAGTAGCGACGTATTCGACGAAGTTCCTATATTTGGGTCGGATTGTACTAGGATTGGTCGAATTGGTTGGAAAGCCTAACTTTAAAGGGACAAAGATATTGTTCTTTGTTATGATAATAAAGCCGGCTTTTGACTATAGGGATATATGTTATATCTTGAGCTATAATATTTATCGCTCATCATACATTTTGAACGACAGACCCCCCCCGAACACCGCACCTCCCCCCCTGCCTCGCCCTGAGTTTGAAGTGTCAAATGATCTCGTGTATTACATTACTATATATATATAGTAAAAAACCGGCTTAAGGCGACTATAAGGGTCAAACCTCCCTTCGCTCGCACTAGACTATCATGTTGAACCCAACATGTTTACCTACCAAAAAATTTGCACCAAAATTGATCACATTGGTGCAAGTTTTTTGGTAAGAAAACGTGATATAATCAAAATGATATTATTGCTGAACCTTTGTATTGTTATTTTCTAGGCCGTGAAGGTGCTATTTTGCATAACTACATTCAGTGATTTTATATCTTCAAAAATGTTGAATAGTGCGAGCGAGAGGGATGTTTGACCCTTATAGTCGCCATAATCATTGAAGTTCTCTTTCGCAAAAGGTACGTATCTTATAATTTTTAAACTCAAAGATATTTCAGTAAAATTAACTGGCCTTGTTATGTTTTTAACTTAGTATAATATGCTGGATACGTTAAATCTGGTAAACATTCCATTGGTAAATCTTTTTTAATCATGAAACTAACGTGAATTATCTCATTCATATTGAAACACAGGTACCGTAAAACTGTTGGTATCGACGGCGTTTTGACTCATTTAGAAGCAGGATGAGTGAACGAGACAGTACTAGACGATACACGGAGAGTCGAAACGCTGTCGTTGCCATTGATGATATGATTCAAACTACATCCTATTCATATCCTATTATTTACCGTAAACGTTGGTATATTAAATTATGAGCAATTAAACGTGACAACGCAAAATAAGCATTAATAAGTTTAACACTTTCTAAGACATAAACATGTTTTAAGACTTTTCGTGAAGATAATATTATTATGTACAAGCAGTGCTATATTATTTTCTTTCACAAAATTTTCATGCGTTGCATATTCATCGTAAATCCGTACATAAAACCAGAAAGAAATAAAAAAATACAAATATATTGTGTTCGAAAGATTGCTTTGCTTATCCATCTTCGCAGCCGTGTGTCACACAGCTACGATCACCTCAATATCCAAGTACCCAGCACAATGGAGTCTTGTTTAAGAATTAACGTTGAAGGCATCCAATCAGTCAGGCCATCGGTTAGTTGATCAAACAACAAAAAGCCCACACTCAATCAAGACGAGCGCAGTGAGGTGTTAACCTCGCACTATCAATCATCCGAATAGACTTCGTTATCCACTTGGAATGAAGCCAAAATTGTAATAAAGACGAACTCGTTAAATATTGGGCGGTGGCTATTTAAGTGGTCTCAGTAGTGTTGCATTCAGAATAAAGTTATGAAAATAGATTTTATTAAGATTTTCGTGTTTGGGAATGTCATCGCCTTTTAAATTTTACTGGGTTCTGGCTTCGTATTTGTAATTTGATGCAATTCATGCTGAATCTGCTATGTATCAACCCAAACGTTCAAAAGGGTTGTTTTAAGAGTAAAAAATATTTTCAAACCAATAATTATAAATAGAAATTCATTCAAATTGATTCAGCTATTATTGCGTGAATAAGTAACAAGTAACCATGAAATCTATACATACTTTCGCATAATAATTGTAACTATAGGTACGTCATTAAATGGCATAGTTGTCGACATAGCTAAGAGAATTAACAAGCTAAAGTGGCAGTGGGCTGGCCCTATCTTCCGAAGAACCGATAACCGTTTGGATAAACGAGTACTGGAGTGGAGACCGTGGCTCGGCAAACGTAGTGTAGGACGCGCTCCAGTCAGGTGACGTGACGATCTGCGAAAGTCAGGAGCCTTTCGTAGAAGCTGGATGCGTTGAGCTGAGGACAGGGTGCAATTACGCTCATTAGGGGAGGCCTATGTCCAGCAGTGGACTGCTATAAGCTGTTGATGATGATGATGATAAAATGGCAATTTTATCATCATCATCATCTAGTATTTTTTCCATGCAACATCGCACTTTGATAGATAGTGTTAAAATAAGAACCAACTAGTATAACCTTGCCATAAAAACACTAAAATTAAACAAAGGTTCTACCATTGAACTAAGCAGCTACCACTACGAAATGTTTTTAACAAACCGATGTAAAAATAAGGCCACATCCCACATTTTTTTTATTATGTTAGCAATTTGTGTGTATCATTGTAATACAATCATAATTTGATCGATTGTGACTACATTGAAGCGGATTTGATTCATTGCGCTAAGCTACCTAGCAAGACAATGGGTAATCGCTCATTTGTACTTATAGATTCAGTTTACTGTTTGATTTGCTTCTGATAAGTTGTGACCCAGTGGGAGGTACCCTGACTCATACTCATACTTATACTTATTTTTACTACCATAGGAACGTATAGGTGGTTATGTAATTTTTTAAAATTAGGCGTAAAACAAAGAACTTACACCAAAGAATTTAAGCACATACTGGCCGTAAGACAGACTCAAATTATGAATACAATTTTACAGACGTAAGATATATAATTTTCAAAATATCTTGCTCTATTCCACTTTATCTAACTTGTCTAGACAATATGACAAGGAAACTCTCTATTTTGTTTTGAAATTTATTCTTCATCACCAGCCTTCAGCGGTCCACTGCTGGACATTGACCTCTCCAAATGAGCAACTGCACCCTACCATAGCTCGAAACATCGAGCTTCTACCTGCAGCCTTTCGCAAACAGCCTTCGTCACTGGCCGGAGAGTCCAGCGAGTCTTCACTCAAGGACTCGTTTACCCCAACGGTTGTTAGTTTTTCAGCTGATATGGCGAGCTCACTGTCACTTTAGACTGCTAATTAGTTAAATTACTACGTAATTAAGTATGTATGTTAGTAATTTTCTTCACCTGGGTGTAGCTAGGTATAAAAATAACTGGATCGGAACGGGTTAAAAATGGTCGCCATCAAATTTCTACTCCGTTTCGTTTTACATTACGTAGTTGCACGCATGTAACAAAATTACTTTTTTTATACTACTTGGAGATGAAAAAGCATGATGTTAAGTGGTAACCATTACCGATCACAAAGCATTACATCGAAGATCACTACGATGCAACGCCCTTCGTCCATCAACTTGTGGCATGAAGATCATAAGCCTCTGGTGCCTGTAATTTCACCGGCACCCACTCCCTGCAAACCGAAACACAGCTCAGCTGCTTCACGGCAAAAATAGGCATGGTGGCAGTACCTACCCGCACGAGTCTTCCACTAAACTACGACACCGATACTAAAATGATAAAGCAAATGAGCATGCAGCATCAGGTGTTTCCATCAATAGATTTTTATATTGTCCACATTTTTTAGTTCTGCAAAGATAACTTGGCTAAGCTTTACCTTTAACTCAATTTTGTTACGCATAACCTGACACCACTTCAGATCCCCGTAGATATTCTCGTATGAATCTTTCATCCTATTGGCCATACACAACATACGAGCTATCGAAAACAAACTCCTGAAGTAATTAAGGCTCTAATAGAAGGACGTCGCCGACTCCAAGAACTTGGAACATAAAATCCTTTTCTTCATGTTATCGCATTTTCTCAGATGGGAAAAATGTGTTCCGATAATGTGTCTTGGAATTCTCTTGTTTTTTCTTCGCTTCGAGGAAAATACGCAGTGTAATATTGCGAGACGTTTGCAAAGTTGCTATTCTAAATGTAAGGAAAATTAGGTGTTGGTTACATAACATATTTGTAAAGTTCTATATAACACTTTCTTTTTGGTTTTGTATTTCGGTCGTTTCCTTCAAAAAAGCAGGATAATTAACTTTTTATAGGCTTTTCTTACCTACGTCAATACACCACGTTGTTGTAAAATTCTATATTTGTTTACCATCTTTTTAGGGAAAGGAATTTTTAAAAGGGTTACGTAATTGTTCAATCTTTGTTTCTAATTAACTTTCTACATACAATAACAATAACAACACCAGCCTATTCTGTTCACAGCTGGACATAGGCCTCTCTTAAGAGAAGGGGGATACGCCCATAATTCCTACGCTGGGCATACGGGTTGGTGACAGGGTACAGCTTCTCGCACCGCAGATGCTGCTGCCCGTCGGCGGCCAGGGTATCAATCTGTTCCGGTGTTAGGCTGCACCATGCCGCAATCCGTCGGCCGCCAGAGCCCCGTTTGTTAGTTAGCATGCTGCACCAAGTGCAGGTGCAGTTGGCTTGGGTTCCGGAGATTGGGGGTTGGTAACCCTTACACCAATACGTATAGTTCAATAATAAATAAATTAATAATGCTAAGATGGTGTTAACAACACCGAAGTCAACCACGCTACGAGCGCTTCGTACAATACAAATAATAGCAAATATTTCAGTCAACCTTATATTTTTGCTGTTATCATTTAAGAATCACCTAGTTAGGTCTTCTCTATCGTTTTTTGTTGCAAAAATAGCCAAGTACTTCACCACTAATACACCTGAAGAGTGACACACTACAGGTGTAGATGTGGTCTAATATGGAGCATGCTTGCCTAGAAGGAACCGATTCACTCTGGATTTGAAGACTCCCAGGTCGTACTGGGCCGGGAAAACAGACGCCGGAAGCAAGTTCTACTCCTTACTAGTACTAACTATAAACTTGGAAGCGAATCGTATAGTATGCTTCCCCTTTTCAATGTATAAATGTCTCTGCATTCGTTTGATGCGTCTGTCCTTCTTTAGACGTTCCATTGCATAAAAGTTGTTAAGAATGTATAATAACCTGATGAAATCCTTAACGACCTTTATAGGATGAAAAGACATGGGGCAGCTAAAATTTGTCGCCGGATTCATCAAGGTCAACCCTTAATTTATGATATCTGAAGATGGAGCTGGCACATGGTTCCCCTGATGCTAAGTGGTACCTTAAAGCATTACTTCATAGATCATGCGTGTTTGGAACGTGCACTACGATGCAACGCTCTGCGTCCATTGACTTGAGGCATACTTCGCCGGACGAGACAAAGAACTTAAATACCTACTTCAATTTTCTGCAACTATATTTTTATTCTTCATATTCTTCGACGTAATCATTTTCAATGAATCGTTAAAGTTGGAAATTCAAGAGTTCAGTACACATCATGCACCGGTATTAATTAAAACAAAAGTAAACTCGAGCCCAAAGTCATTTAAAAACCAAGCACAACATAAAAATATAAGGCATAGAAACTGATAAACAAAAGTAAATATCTCAAGGAAATATTTGCACGACTATTATGTCGAATATAGCGCTCATAATATTATAACATACAACCATGTACAAACCTATATTCTAGCCAAAAAAATGATTATTCATTCATTCATTCATTCATTCATTCATTCATTCAAAGTAAGGTAATATTGACTGCATGAAATACATTCACTCCTAAATTAAGAGCGACTTTGTAAATAGCTTCTTAAAAAACAAATAAATAATAGAGCTGTCGGATAAACGGCATGTTATATTAGTATCGACTAATGTCGACTATGTAGCCAGCAGCCCTCTCAGATTCAACGCTAGTATCAGCGTGAGCAAGCAAACATACCCCTCGATACTCCACACTCATAGAGATCCATCTCTTTTTTAATCACGGACTCTATCCTGTCTGTTATTGTTGCAACACTAGCAATAGCAACCCGCGAAAAGCACAGAAAATACGGCATCATTTGTCGCTGACTACAGCCGCTCGATCTCGTCAATCTCGGCTGAGAACTCGTCATTTTACGCTTCGAGATTGATTTCGAAAAGTACCATATCTCGGAAGATCGGTATCTCGTGGGATTGAGATTGCATTCTCTAAGCGGGAATCAAGTCCGCAACCTTTTGCGTCTCAGGCAGGCCTTCTCCCACTGCGCATCTAAAATCAAAACTTTAAATCATTTGGATGGAAATAAGTTGTTTTTACCCTTCTATCTCTTACAGTTCCACGGTGCAGTCTAAACAATCATACGGAGATTGCATCCGCGATGACATCAGATTAAACATTGCCAGCGTTTTTCCACGTCTCATTACGTGAGCGGTTTATTTTACAGTGTACATAGTGTATACAGTATCGCTGTTTCTGAATGAAGCTTTACAATGCACTGGTGCTATGCCAGACAGCGGGGATATATTCAAATAATGTAGTTGTAAAGTTTCTGTATTTTTTACAATGTACATAGTGTATACAGTATTGCTGTTTATGAATGAAGCTGTACAACACACTGGTACTATGCCAGACACAGGAAGTAAATTGAAATAGTTGTAGTTTCCATTAATTTTTGTTCGATCGGATTTTTACGATCCTAAGGGCCTTTTTATTGACATGCGTGTGTACGAGGCTCCAACTCAAATTTCCGGAACCCAAGCTAACCTCACCTGCACGTGGTGCACCCTGCTAACTAACAACCGGGGCTCTGATTGAGGCATAGCGCAGTCTAACTGGCACAGTTCCAGTTACAGTTGAAGCGCTTCGGTGTTCGTAGCAGATCACCTTGGTTAAGCAAAACTCCGCCTGGTCATTACTTGGATGGGTGACCGTTTTGTCACATTTAGATTTGAGCGCTTCCGTGCTTCGGAGGCACGTTAAGATGTTGGTCCTGGCTGTTCGGTCGTTAAGGCATGGCAGAGGCCTTTGGGCGGCTTAAAAACTCCGACACCATAGTTGGTCACTAGCTCATACGAAGAAGAAGAAGAAGAACTGGCACAGTTAAACTCTCTGGCCGCCAACGGGCAGCAGCATCTTCGTTGCGAGCTGCATGTGCCCTGCAATCCTCAACCCGCATGCCCAGTGTGGGGATTTTAGGCATATCCCCCTTCATATAAGGGAGGCCTATTTTTTTTATACTGGACGTTATCACACAACATCATGTAGCCCCAAACTAAGCAGAGCTTGTATTATGAAAACCACATGATTGATATACTACACATTATACTATGTCCAGTAGTGGACTGAATAGGCTGGTACCGGACTGAATAACCTATCGTTTGCGTTTGTCATGCGGGTCACACACACGTAGCACACGGGCGGGTCGCACGGATGTGTGCTTGCACACACTCATGACAATAAAAACGCCCTATATGGTGATAATGACTATTCTGAAGATGATTAATGGTTGCCATATATGATCAAGTCTATCATCTAAGTAGAACTGACCGTGATGGGCGTGGATTGGCATGGCAGGTAATCGTGTGGGGTGTATATGATGCCAGCCACCCACGATCAAGTTCACCGTCAAGTTTGCAGCGGACTTGATGCGGCGACAAGTAAAATTTACGGTGTGTGGCCATGGATGTGCATGACAAGTCTACTTGAAGCGAAAATAGAATTTCGTTCTGCCGACTTGATCAAGTTTGCAGCGTCATGTTAACTTGATGACAATAAAAAGGCCCTAAAAATGGCGATTCTGCAGATGGCTATGATAAGATACTGCGTGACTTAATAATGCAATTTGGGCTCAATCGTCAATGTCGGATTCGATTCGGAAACATTTCAGGCGTTTTAAAATACCCCTACAACACAGTTGTTATAACAAATAGACAAAAACCGCCACTTTATTCCTGCTCAAGACAGTCATTTGTGTGGTAAATAAAAAAAAAAACATTTTGTATTAAGAGTCTCAGTCACAGTCTTCTTCTTATGGTAAACATTTGTAAGGGTTCCCAAATGGTTAAAACAGGACCCTAATTACTTAAGACTCTGCTGTCTGTCTGTCTGTCTGTCTGTCCGTCACCAGGCTGTATCTCATAAACAGTGATAGCTAGACAGTTGAAATTTTCACAGAAGATGTAATTCTGTTGCCGCTATAACAACAAATACAGAATAAAATAAACATTTAAGTGGGGCTCCCATACAACGGTACGGAACTCTTCGTGCGCAAGTCCAACTTGCACTTCGACAGTTTAATAACTCTCAAGCACTTTTGCCCCAAAACAAGATAAATAATCTTTTGTTTCCTTCCTCAAATCCTCATAATTATAAAAACGCAATTAAAACCCGCTACAGACTTGCCAGTTTTTTCAGTCTGTCTGGCTCTGTGCTAATATTTGTTTCCGTACATTATTACTGCGCTCAGTCGAGGTACAATGAGGGTAGATTGAACTATTCACTCCTAGATTTGTATGCGCCATGAACAATTATAAAAAGGATTGGTTTAATTAGAATAGTAATAATAATAATAATGCTGGACATTATCACACAACATCATGTAGCCCCCAAACTAAGCAGAGCTTGTGTTATGGGGACCACAATATGATTAATGTATTACATAAATATTTTTTTTTGTAATTACTTACAATATCGTACATAGAAAACAACCAGACCCGAGACAAATATCTGCAGAACATGCAAACATTTGTCCAGCGGTGGAAATCGAACCTGGACCCCGCAACCTTCTGCGTCTCTGGCGGACCTTCGCCCACTGCGCCACAGAAGTCGTTAATTAGAACCCAACATAATTTTATTATTTTAATTATTATTAATAATGGTCCATGGCTGGAACAAATCATTATAAAAAAAAATGTTTTTGAGTTAATTATTAATTAATCATTTACAAATATTTTCACAGATGATGATAATAACAATAATGAATGAGTCTCAAAGAAAACATAACACTGACACTTTTTTTATCAAAACAAATAATTTTCAACAGCACTGAAAATTATTTGTTTATTAAAACAAACGCACGCACCTAGCCATATAATTATCGCGATGCTGTTAGCATAATTTTTTCGTCCACTAGGTAGAGTATACTTCTAGGAATAGACTCACCTCTGAAAGATTGTTGAAGCCTGTCGCCATAATGAATAGTTAGTAGGTATATCAATAATAACTTTTCGAATGATATGCTTGGATGAACGGAGCATGTAGAAGAGGCTTAAGATCATTTCAGAAAAACTTTAGATATTAGTATTAGATATTACCTTTATTTAGCAGTGGTCTACTACAGGAGATTGATGATGATGTAAGATCGTAATAACTTAATATATAACGCCAGGATCCTTATAATTAATATTGTTTAACCTGTCTTCCTTGCGTTAACATTTACCCCAGTCCTCCTGTGATCACGATTGTTGCAACACGATCAAAACGTCGCGTAGGGAAAATAAATAAATAAATAATGATGGACGTACCACACAGCATCATATAGCCCAAAACTAAGCTGAGCTTGTATTATGGGAACCACGTGATTGATATACTACATAACTACTTTTTTGTCCCGCAGCGTAAAAGATTAAACGCGAGAAAGACCCGTTAAACAATATAAATTTATGTTTAGTACTCGTGAATGTTTAAAAAATATGAGGACCATGTTCACAATCGTAAATAAAATAACAAGATCAAGATTAATTATTCAATTCTGAAATAGTCCAGAAAATTGCTTATCCATTGAATACATTCAAAAAAATTATGAAATTACGCGTCCTTTTCAAAATTATCTGATAAATAGTTACTGACGATTAAAAATTTCTGAATTAACTCAGCACAACTGTACCTATTCACGAAAACAATATAGCGAAGTATTAAAAACTTATCGTAAACAATATGATTTCAACCTTAAATAATCACGATAAAGCAATAAAGCCTACGTTTCATTGTTTACTATTTAATTAACTAAAAGTTCGACCGAGTTCACCTTGTTAGGGTAACGATAACGGAGTAATTACTTCGATTTGAATGCTTAGCACTGGCCAGTTTTGATTTTAATTGGCTCTGTGAGTATTGAGTGTTTAGAAATGAATAGAACCTAACTCACCAACAGTTAGAAATAAGGAAGGTGATAAAATAGAACAGAATTAAAAAAAAAAACAAATAGGTTTTTTTTGTATAGATACTTGCAAAATAAATCTTGCAAAAAAAAATAAACATATAATTTTGCAGTGTACACACATTTTGTCTTCACTATCTAATTGTATCCCACAAAACGAATCGAGTGCATTTGAAAGCAATTTTTAAAATTCATTTTTTATTTTGAAACGGATACTTATATTATATTTCTTAATTCAAGGCTTTCTCTAAATTAACGGACAATCTTTCACACTTGAAAGCCAATTATAAAGTAACCAACACAATCAAAATTGAACTCCCATTAAAATTGAAATTGATCCACGTACAAACTATTCAAACTTGAACATTCAATAATAAATCAAAGGCCATGTTAAGTTCTAGGTCAACACAATTGTGGCTATTCAATTTTCCGCTTATGAATTTAGCTCAAGCAATGTTCTGTACTTCAACTATACGATCAATTTAGTATTAATTACTTATTTAATCAGCGTAAAATTTAATTGCAAAATGCGTAGCCTCGATCAAATACTCATATGTTCACACTATGTGCATAATATTCAGAAGAATCTAGGTCGAATGTTGATTGCAGACTCTCTCCTCATATCGAATTCTCTTTTTTCCGACGAACGATCTCGACTGCGCGAAAAATTTCATATCGCGGCGTTTTGCAAGTAAAATCAGATAACTTTTGACACTTCAATTACGTAGATGGCCGTTTCTAATTTTTTTTGCCCAAAACACGTGTCACGAGCACGCAAGAAGTTTCGGAACAAAATAGTACTTTCACAACTTTTTCAAACGAAAATGAAGGTGATTATTATGGCGAGGAAATTGAAATTCGCTTTGATGTGGCTGGGACGAGGCAGGTGGCGATCGAGCCTGTAGTTTTAGACCCCGAGGCGGTTTCGTATTGTTTTATGTGTTTTAGGTTACGCTTGTTAGTTTCCCATTACGTTGCTGCGCTGTGGGGCCTTTTATTAATTCGTTTGTCTTGCTTGCCTAGACGTGATAGCATTTGTGCAGTGTACATCTTCATAAAATTTAATCTCTTGATACACGAGGCCTTCACGTACATGTTTATTATTTCGAGAATAGTTCGAACGTCAGCGAGAAACCAGTTCAAAGGGAGTTGTAAATTAGATGATTCTTTTTTCTTTTGTTTTAAAGAAATCCCTTTAGTGTTTCTGAGACCACACTAAAGTTAACAGGCAGTTACAAATCTTCATTAACATCTTGACAAAAAGTCGCCAGCTGTTGATGTAAATCTAACTGAACCTGGTTTCTGCGAGCTTTGTTCTTGCATTGAAGCCGGGAAATGTTTTGGATGTCCGAGATAATCCTAGGATGGTAATAAATTACTCAATAATCATCAACATCTATCACCATTGGTTCAGTGTAATTGGTTTTAGAGTTTCCTTAGTACATTCATGCCCTACATTAATTTGTCTCTCTGGATTTGTGTAAGAACATAAACCTCGATTCTTCAGAATTTTGATTTGTAAAATGGCTTAATTTTTGCATTCTCATAACGTTCATAATTCCCCATATATGATAGGCCTATGTTCACCAGTAAACTGAATGTGTTGCGTTATTAATTGAATATTTTTGATTGATGAGTTCATTGTTCTCGTGGCGCACCACTGATTAGAATTTAATTATAAAGCCCATAAATTTCAAAATAATTTCACACCAAACTCTCTTTTAGCACTAATCTCACAAGCAATATCTGCTTCTTTTTGCAAACTGTAAAATCAAGACCAAAGCAACAACTGTCAACCGATAGACGATCATGTTTACACTACATTTTGTTGCAACTAATGGCTCATTTTGTCAAATACCGCCTTCGTGATACTATGAATCACTCTAATGAATCACCGTCCGAGATTACTTGATAGATCTCTAAAGCCAGGCGCTTGCAGAACGACATTTTGTTCCGCTACATATCTGCGGAACATGCCATTTTTTTCGTTTAGTCGTCTGCTTGTCTTGTCTTTATAGAAATTATGTCGTTGTCTTTGATGAGATACATTGTATACATTACAAACAACTAATATTTAACTTTTATGGAATAATCAAATTATTAGTTAGAAGATGCCCTCTGTGGTGCAGTGGGCTAAAGCCCGCCTTAGCCGCAGAAAATTGCGGGTTCGATTCCCGCTGCGGGACAAATGTTTACATGTTCTACAGATATTTAACTCGAGTCTGGGTGTTTTTTATGAATGTTATATTCAAAAAATATACTTAGTTATCAGGCATGTGGTTCCCAGTTTTCCATAATACACTATCTGCTTCGAATTATAATTATTTATTTATTCATGTTACAAAATTGATGACTTGTTAGTTTGATCTATCTGAATAAAAGTATTCACTAGCTTTATTTTCGGGTATTGCTCAACATGTTGCGCTACAGTCCAGCAAACAATGTAGCCAAGTGTACACTCGACTTACTTGATAAATCTTCTAACACTTAATATTAATAATTCACTTTACCGGATTAAGTGCTAGACGTAAATAAGTTTATATTTTATTCTGGACTTAATGGTATCGTTAATATTTGAGGCACGTTAGTCACGTAACGTAACAGTGGGACCAATATCTTAATGCAGCCAATTAATTACTTGGTGGCGATAAATCTTAGACCACTTTAGATTTCTAAAGTAAAAAAAGCTTTATTGCTTTGGATTTTGAACTTATTGTGTTTGATATGATAATAGATACTGCGAACAAAAGAAAACAAACACAAAAAACTATATACTAACTAGATTAGTCATAATGTGCCATGTTGATACTATACCAGTACACTTTGGGCACAAAATAAAAATAGGTACAGAAGACAATCTACATACAAAGTGCGCCCGGGCAACGCAACATAGACACCGCTCACGGAGACGATATCTCGGAACAGTTCGGACCAGTACAAGCGCGAGTATCACCAGCTTGAGACACGCGCTGTGAACTTTTTGTGGAGCAACAAAAAAGGCTTTTTACCTATTGAGTGGATGGTTGTTCAAATTCAACATTAAACGGTGAAATGTCGTTCTTTAAGCCACCAGTAGTTTCAGAGAGGTACGTAATATGTACCATATAAGTCTTTGCTTGTATTTTGTTGGTTCATGTTTACGGAGAATATGTTGTAAGGTGGCTGTCTAAGCTCGATTTATTTAATAGTTTCCTATTTGGTATCAGTTTATACGAAGTAACAAATTTAAAAAAAAAAAAATTGTAAGGTCAATAATTCACGCCAACAAATATTACGTAATCTGAAAACATAATTTTTTGTTTGTCTAGATATTGTATTTTTTTAGTTTTATTTGATAGCTTTAAGTCTAAACGGATAGGGCAAAAGAAATTGTGTAAATAGGTAAAAACTTCTAAACATTAATATGTTTCGAAGTTATTACAGATTTTCGATAGTAGAAATTGTCAAATGTAAAATGTTATATGTTTTTGTTCTGTAAACTTTTTGTGTTGTAGTAGTATGTTTATTGTTTTGTTTTAATATTGAAGAATACGTTTTTTGCTATGCGGGCTATAGCCCGTTTGGGGTAGCCCCCTCAGTCATCCCAAAGTTGACAGCTCTAGTGCCACCGCCGAGCGTAGGTATGAAAAGTGAAGTACATACATGACTTTGACTTCTGTTGGTATTCTGTGGTTTGGCGTAGGTCTTCAATGTTTTTAGATTGCAAAATTTTCTTATTTAACCTTATGAACCTTATTAATAAACTCGTTAAACCGTCAATTTATTATAATTTAGACCACATCGTAATTCAACAAAAAAGAGAGGAGTTGGCAAGCAACTCTGCTTGATATTTTATCAAAAACTGTCCCAAAGAAGAGCAAACTTAAAACCTGAATGGATAGACCTTAACGGGTTTGGATGAAACTTGAAATATATACAGGTAGAGTAGTAATAATAGATCTATGTCTAAAGTTAGGTTCAGCAAACGTTCCGACAAATCCAAGTACAATCCAACACAAAAATGGGAACTACGTCGCTACAAGCTACGCCCAATTTCAGAGGGAGATAGATAAGTTGTGAAACTGCATGCCTGTTAAAGGCTAATTTTTATTCGTGTTCCACGCAAGTGAAGTCGCTGACGAAAGGCTAGTTACACATATTTTGAGTGACTTTGTATCTTTAAACTATAAGGAAGTGGTTTTCTTCATAAACATACAAAAATAACTAGTCAATAAACATCCGTGTGCGGCAGGACATAAAGTTCAAATTAATAGTCTGGATTACATAAACCAAAACATCGAAACCGAAACGAGCGACTATCCTGGACCATTATAAAATCACAAACAACAGTAAAAGCGACAATTTTGTGAAACAGAGTTCATAAATTAAAGTTCATTAAAAGTTCCGTGCCTGTTCACGAGTTAGTTTTGTTGCCGCCGTTTTGAACGTCATTGTAGTTTCGATTTTCATTTTGCAGTTTACGTTTGGATATAATGGATATTTCGGAAAATGCACTAGGGCTGTTTTTATTTAAAAAGCAATATTTTATTGACAATTTATTTGTACAAAAACAGTAAAAACTGTCTAAAAGGTCTTAATGCTAAATCATTTTCTGTCGTCAGTCATCTTTTTCTAGTGAAAAAGGTTGACCTGCTAACTGAACTAGGAACATATTTTTTTCTATTTTTATTTAGCATGGGCCAGCTCCAGCTCTTGACCTCGAGGCTTGCGTGGGCAAGTATGAGGTCGACGATGCCATTTAAAGTTAACCCTTCTCATCCCACTGTTGGGCATTGGTCTAGGCTTCCAACTACATAGTTGACAGAGATAGTTGTAGAAATAGTTATAAAAGCAAGGATTGTAATTCATTATTTATAAATAAATTCGATTAGTGAAAAGACCCAGCAACTCCAAGAATATTTTGATCAAATAGGTTAAAATATTCTTGGGTTTGCTGGGTCCCTTCACTCACTATTAGATTTTCCTCGAATTCTTGGGTTGCTGTAAGTAAATAATAATAATAATATAAAAAATATATAATAATATGCCGGACACTATCAGACAGCATCATGTAGCAAAGCTTGTATGATGGGAACTACATGACTGATTATTAAACTTATAAACGTTTTTTAAACACTCAAAAATGAGACAAATATCTGTAAATAATGCAAACATTTGTCCCCCAGTACAGTCCCCCACCCACCCAACGATATTATAGATATACTCAAATGTTGTATTATTTATAAAAGTAAAAAGATGCAATGCATGCCGTGTATTCATATTTGTACTTTAAACGTATAAAGTCCATCAAAAGAATTCCAAGTTTTGATGTGAAGTGTCTTAAAAAATAAACATCTCTACAGCCAAAAACATTGTTTCATTTTAAGGCGAGCTGTTTGGCTCAGAGCAAGCTTCTTGCAATATTCATCATCTTGTTGGCTCCTGTGACTTTAAACGGTGCATGTCCGCTCCTAGAGTTCCTTTATTATACAGAAAAACGGTCCACATTCATTATAATTCTTATTTTCATAGGATTAAGAGTCAATTTTTTTATCACCTTATCAATCTTATCGTTCATCCTCATACATATTTCTTAGTCATCGTTTCCTTAAATCACTAAAATATTAATATAGATATGTGTTTGATTGTATGTACCTTACAGTACAGTTACTTGCAGTTTACACAGTTACAGGCGATAGCACTCAATAGAGAAGAGTGTATGGAAAGAAATGAGGCCTTTAGTGATATAATTCGAACTCATAATAATAATAAAATAAATAAAAACATGTTGTACCTAACTTTCTATTAAAAAATTATTAAAAAACATAAAGAAAAAAATATCGTACATTTTGTTAGCACATTTATCGATTTATAAGAGATTTTAAGAGAATAAGAAATTCAGAAGAGATTGGAGGAAGAATTCAAATGGAGGAGGAATTTTCAAAAGAAGAAATTCACACTTACAGTAAGTCGGCGTATGGAACTGGTGAAGAATGATTTTTGAAGAGTATTTACAAAAAAAATATCATATCTCAATCAGTAGTTGTTTGAAAATACTTTGTAAAAACTGTATATGAATGATCAGAATAGTTCGCAATTCTCGCTCACAAGTCAACTCACACTTGCCCGTATTTATTTTCATTTGTCCTCGCCACGATTGCTGCCAGCATTCATAAAACTATGTAGTCCTTGTTTTACACACTGTTTTATATTTCAACAGCCATTTTAGTAGTAACAAGACGTTTTATAGTGTAAGTATCTTTACTGCGTCTCTGCTCTGCAGTCCGCACCGGTTCAGGGAAATGAATTTCAAAATGAGGTTTGCAACTTTAATCTTTGATGAAAAGTGGAGAATTTTAAAGTCCAAAGGAGTCCGATGAAACTCAAAAGGTATATCAAACATTCTGCTCTCGAACGTCCCAGCGTAAAATTATTAATCTACCTAGCATATTTTAAAATTTAATAGAGTTATGAATTCACTTCTGTCATTAGTGACACAGCAATGGACCAGGGTCTTTTTGCTCGGAATCGTACGAAAAATTCACATGATAGTGAGGATGTTATATATATATATATATATATATATATATATACAACATCATGTAGCTCCAAACTAAGCAGAGTTGAACTACGTGAGTGATAAAATACTTATTAAACATGTGAATATAAAGATACATATAAAACATGGAAAACAACCAGGCCTGAGACAAATATCTGCAAAAAAGGCAAACATTTGTCCCGCGGTGCACCACTGACAGAGGCCGTCAAAGGTTGATGTTGATGTGTAAAAAAATTCTCATCAGTGATTGATCATACAAATTACAAATCTTTGACAGGTCATCTAACCCGTATGCTCTCAGGCTATACGTTTACTGAGCAACTATTGTCGTCGTTGAGACAAACAACTTACAATAAAAGTTACTAAGAACATGGTAATTGCCAAACTAGAGCTTCACTCCGTATACTAACGAATATGCACTACTACGTGTCCATGTTGTTGAACAATGAACGAACGAATACAATAGTGTAAATAAATAAATAATCCTGGACTATCACACAGCATCATGTAGCCTCAAACTAAGCAGAGCTTGAAACCACATTACTGATATATTATATTTTTTTTTGTAAATACATACATATTAGACATAGATAACACCCAGAGCCGAGACAAATATCTGCAGAGCATGCAAACATTTGTCTCGCAGCGAGAATCGAATCCGCAACCTTCTGCGTTCCAAGCAGACTTTCGCCCAGTGCGCCACATAAAACACACGAAACTAGGTACAGTACCCCTAGTATATGTTGTACAATACAGAAACGTTCAATAGTTTTAATTTTCGAGCTCAATTAGAATATACGTTATATAAAGTATATTAAAATTGAGTATATACAGTATGAGTTACATAATACGAAAATTTTTATAGTTTTTGTTTTCGAGCTTAATTTTAATGTTAAAATCATTATGTTTTTAATTACCTGACTGTTTTGATTGAAAAGTAAATAACATATCTTTACCTACGTCGGCGTTCAGCCACAGAATACAGAGAGGACAGAAGCTTCACTCCGCGCAATCATTTAAATAAATAGCGACTTTAGCTGCTACGCAATAATCTATCTCTACTGACGTGGCACGTGTAACGTTAGGGTTGTCTTAAGAATTATTCTGTGGCGAATAATAATAATTCTGAACATTTTAGTATCCAGTTACCTAGCCACCTATTTCTTTTTAGGAACAATAATAATTCAAATAATATCTACCTACCTAGTATTAGATCAGAAAACTATTTTACACTGGCTGGCTGCATTAAGAACTCGGAAAATAGGCATACCTACTAGATAGATACTTGGGTCCTTAACACTTACTTAGGTGTTTAGGTGTCTTGGGTACGAAAACTGAATAATCAGGGTAGGTAGTAGGGGTGTACGGGATTCCAACCTCCATCTTTGGAACCCAAGCCAACCTCACCTGCTCGTGGTGCACCCTGCTAAACAACGAACGAGGCTCTGGCGGCCGGCTGATTGCGGCATAGCACAGCCTTCAGCGGCACAGCTAAATCCCCTGGCCACCGACGGGCAGCAGCGTCGGTGGTGCGAGAAGCTGTGCCCTGCGATCCCCAACCCGCATGCCCAGCGTGGGGATTATGGGCATATCCCCTTTTATTAGGGGAGGCCTATGTCCAGCAGTGGACTGATATAGGCTGGTGTGTGGAAGGTAGGTAGGTACATCATGCTAAAAACTCTTTAATGTAATGCCGTAAGTAGGTACCTACATACGACGCGACGCGAGCAACGGCCTCAACTAGTGCAAGAGCAGTCTCGCGAAAATCTTATTGATAAATTAATTTGTTACAGGTGAGTGCTAAAAAGAATAATATTAGTTAGTTTGCTATGTATGTACCTACCTACCTACCTCATTTCGTTATTATCAGTTCATTAGGCTTGCTGGGCAATGTTGGAGTATTTGATGATAATTGAGAAAATAGGAAAGTAGTAGCCTACCTACCGACCTACATGGTAGGCATATACTTATGTATGTAGGTACTGTAAACCCCCCCCCCCCCCCCCTATACTAATACTATACTAATTATAAAGCCTGCCTAAACTTAATGAAGAACCTACATACTAAGACTACAAATTTGTTATGGCCACGTGAATCGTCTAGTTTAGTAGTTAGAACTCTATGAAATGGACGTAGCAACTCAACGGATCTTTCAAGACATTTGAAACGATATTTATTCTAGCTTTCCTATTAAATTCATAATCTTTGTACATTCTAACACCTAGTTTTGAAAGAGGAGAATAACGCTATTTTGTATTTGTAAATAAGCTTAGGTTTTAGGGATAAAGTATTAGATATCTTAAAGAACTTGAACGATGTACTTACTTTAATGTTTTTAGTTTGTAATAAAGATTGACAAAGAGTTTATTATATTCTTCCCACAGTCTAGCTTTAGTTTTTATCGACTTGTGAGTAGAATTATTTCTTTCATTCCGACTCTACTTCAGGCGTACGATTGGAGCTCTACCTACGCAACAACCAGTGAAACCTATTCTTCTCCAATCGATAATTCTCTTTCATTCTGACTCTGTTGACCGGCATGTGATCATGAATAATTTTATCTCTCTCATACTGAATCTAAATGGCAAAGGATGCGCTCCACCCCGCGCAATCTGTGGGCCTCGTCACCAGACTGGACAGCCCCCCACCATAGTTTCATTTTGGAATTGGGAGCATGCCTCATTACTGGCTATTGTTTATATTATGGTAAGTCTTTTGCTATGCAAAGAAGTAAGGAGTGATCTGCAGCAAAATGCATCAAATCACTAAATGGTTAATAAAAACCTTTATTTCAGGTAAAATGAAGCAGCTATTTGTCTGCTGATACAATACAAAATATCCAAGAAATTCAATTCTTAAAATGTTAGCTTTGCTAAATAATATAAAGTTTCAATGATATATTTCATCAAGAGTCCCGTAGGATTGTCTAAAAGAACTGCATTTGCTTGTCTTTGTAGAGAAAGCCTCATATTTTTGGCTGTAAATACCTCTTTCTTCTTAGTGAGGATTTATTGTGACGATAAAGACTGCTCATGCTAGTCATAGTAGGTTCAATAGCTTCAGTAGCTTAATCAAATATATCAGCAGTTACCTCTTAGGTACAATATTTAATGTGAATATAAAGAATCTCATTTCTTAGACAGTTTTATAAAGAATCATAGAACTGAACAGCTCATTCTTCCCGAAGAATCATTACTTTTGACAACCGTATCACGGTTAAGAATGGGTATCTTATATTGAATTTATATTTTAGATAACTAGCTTTTACCCGCTGTTTCACTGTAGAAAGGTATTTTGCTATCCCGTAGGAACAATAATCCTCCTCCGGATCAAAGTAGGTACTTCATGTCTTTCGTTTCTCGGACAATGTAAATGCTATGATAATTGGTTGAATATTCATAGTGTGAAAACATAACAAACAAACAAACTTACACTCACTTCCATATGAGATAAGGCTTAGTTTTATGTAGTAAATTGTATCTATTTCACAAATCTTGTGATTCAGAGTTTTATAGTACCATAAAACATTAAAGATAAATATTGGCAACTCACCCAACAGTAGCAGTTCAACAATTATAATAATTTTATCTCACATAGTAACTTGTGTGCTTGGTTAAATGGAGACTCCGCTGCTCTCTCATCCGCAGCTTGTACACTCTTTCTATCTGGCTCCCGCTAGTGGACCTTCTGTCTCAGTATGAAATGCAGATCTAGTCTTTCTGTAATAAAGTAATTAAACCCGCCGGACCTGCCTTTTATCATCTGTCCATTACTGCATCTATCCGTGCTCAACCCACCTACATTTCCATCCCTTAGGATGAGCAGAATTCCACATTCTAGTACTCACGATTACACATAACTATAGTCAGATTTTCCGCTCATTATCATTGTGTACACTCGCCAATTGACATGGAGAACATCAGCTCTCATCGTTCCTTGTTTTTGAATTGAACATTCCATGTTTTTCATGCTGTTATTCCCTGAAAAACCTCAAAAACATCCTCTCAATGAATTGCCGTAAATTTTCTTCCTTCCTCCCTGACTTCTCCTGTCACTCTCCTCTTTTTCTTTATTAATTTTTATCTAGTCAAAAAGTATTTAGTTTGGAGTTTATTTAGATAAGTTTGCTTATATTTGTGAACGACGGAACACTCTCCTGAGACCTGTTTCGTTACAATCAACCCCCAATTTTTACGCAAGTGAAAAGAATTGTAACCGAAGGAAAAATTTAAATTCCCCATTAATTCACAAATATAATATCTATAATTTATTTTATTTCAAGTTATTTCATTAAAAGTACAAATTCTAATTTGTTAACTTCTCAATTGAGTTAGTTTAGTGTTTGTATGTAAAATGTGTGTTCTCACTATATGACAAAAAGTATTTAGACTTTAAAGAGACAAGCATCAAATGAAGGAGCATTTACTTCTTAATAATATAATGATCAAAAACAATATCTCTTGTTGGAATCCAAATTCTACAAAAGGAAACTTGGTTGTGAGGCAAGTCATATCCTAGCGATAAGATGTAAGAGCATTCTACTGGACCTCGTTTCTGCAGCCCTTCGAACACTTACACCCCCTTTGACCTAAACTCGAATTTCCACCAACAGCATAAGCTTCTCTTCAACCAATAACATGTTTACTTTAAAGAGCATGTAAGTGTGCTTAGTCCTTGCCTCGAAAGACGTTTTGTAGAGTTGGACTTTTTATGGATCAGTTATATATTGAATATACTGATGAATGTCCACTGACCTAAGCCTAACACATCTCTCCCGCATAAAAAGTCCATGTATGTATTCTTAATGTCTGAATTTAAAGTTAACAAACCGTTTCTAGTCATGTTATCGATTAATCATTTTGGCCCTCCAAAAAAACTTTACTCTTAACACACTCTATCATAACATTAACTTTCGTTGCTTTTCTCGCCACCTTAAATAACTAATCAACTCAATGGAACCAGAAACTGCGAATAAATTGTACTGTTGTCCTAACAGCCAAAACAGAACCCGTTGGATGTAGCGAAACAACCCCCCAGCAGAGCAACCGTACTCACACCTTCACTATCCTTCTTATTTTTTTTTATAAAGTTTTCTTTTTTATTAATTTAAGTTCAAAATGTACAATGTTATAATAGTTTTTTTTTTGTTCAAACTTTTTACTAAATTGTATAAATATTTTATTTCCTTTACGAAACGTATCTGCATTTTATTATATTTATTTTATTGAGTTAAATTATTTCTTTGATTTTACGATATAAGTTTATTTTAGTTAGGTTCTTTAATATAAAACTCTTTTTGTAACTCCCTGTCTGTTCTATTTGACTGACTGACTTACTGACTGACTCTCTGTCCGACTATCTAACGCTATAATAAACTCTTAAGTCTAGAGACCTGAAAGTAGTACTACCTCACTAACACATTATAGATAAGCCCAAGTTCTTCATAGGTAGATAGTACCGCAGAATATTAATAATATGTTAATAGATTCCAATATTCTTACCTAGTAAGATTGTTAAAGTAAACTCTCAGTCTACCTAAAATATCATAATCATCATCAATATCATCATCATCATCAATATCCATCAACCGAACTTCGTCCACTGCGCTATGATATCTGATTTACTGCTGTATGTTACCAGTTATCATCATCAAGACCAACATCTGCATCATCATCATTAACAGACCAACATCTTCCACTGCATAGATATCGTAGCATACAAGTTTACCCAATGTCAACCATCATCATCATCATCAGTCCAACGTCTTTCACTGCTTAGACATCGTAAGATACAGATATACCCAATGTTAATTATCATCATCATCAACATCTCAACCCAATGTCGTCCACTGCTTCGATAGCGTTATGTACAGGTAAACCGAATGCTAATCATCATCATCATCATCAACAGCAATTACAGTCCACTACTTAAATACCGTTAGATATAAGTATAACTAATTCTAATTATCATCATCATCAACATTACAGTCCACTGCTTAAAGACCGTTATGCATAGGTATACATAGTGATAACCACGATCAACATCATCATCAACAATGTTGTTTACTGCTTAGATTCCTCTAAAATACAGGTATAATGTTAACTATAATTATCATCAAGTCCATCATCAATCCAGTTTGACCCACTGCACAGGTACTACATGTATTTACAGATATAATGTTAGCGTTAGTCTAGCGTAGATCATCATCAAGCCCTTCATCATCAGTCCAGTTTAATCCACTGCATAAGTACCAGTATGTACAGGTATAATGTTGACAAAACATCATCATCAAGTCCTTCATCATCAGTCCAGTTTAATCCACTGCATAAGTACCAGTATGTACAGGTATAATGTTGACAAAAGATCATCATCAAGTCCTTCATCATCCAGTTTGTATCACTGATAATGCACCCGTATGTATCTACAGATATATTATAGCTAAGATCAGCATCAAGCCCTTCACCAAATCCATCATCAAGTCCAATTCAATAGTCCAACTTCATCCACTACTGGTTCAAGATTAACATTTTTCTTAAATTAGTCGCTTAATGTAATTATTACTACCAACCCCCCATTTCTTAAACTAAAGCGCAGAATGATTTGTTCAAATTATAAACTGCATATTGGTTACTCACTGATGTTTTTTCATGAATCTCAAAGTTTCAACAACAGCAACACGACCTTAGAACCATTAAAAACCTTAGTCAGAGAATCAGTAGTACTTCTATCTTCCTATGTTATATGAAGGTTCTTAATATTTATCAAAAGTTCGTAAGTTTTTAAATTTATTTGAAAATAATGCAAAATTAAGGTGATCGACGTTAAGGGAACGCGACGTTATAGTAACGCGACATAGATATTTGTGAAAATATTGACACCTTGAGTGTTAAAACCAATTGTTTATATTAAACCGACCTGTAGCCCGCAGTCAATGTGATAAAATATCTGATTATAATTACAAGATAATTTATTTAATGATTATGATCCTTTAAGTGCTTTCCTAAGTTTAAGTAGCATTTAATTTACGATACCTACTTAATTACCTGTGTGATTTTCTAAAAGTTTAAAGTTCCTTCACCAAAATAAAGTAAAACCTTCTAAACTTAACCTGTGTCTATGTCTGCCTACCTCATTATTTTGTTAAGTAGTTTATGCAAGATGTACTCATTTGTCAAATCTATCAAAACGTAAAAATAGCTTTAGTGTTAAAATGCAAAAGTTGATTAACATGCATAGACGCAAGAGTCTTTTGAAATGCACAGTTGAGTCGTACCAACGTAAACCAAATCTGAAAAACTATCAATTTGTTAAAAGTTCTAGGCAAATAAACTAAAATTCAAGAAATCTTTTACGTGCAAGTCAACTTATGATCGACAAAGTCTAACACGCCAACACTATAAAAATAATGAGTGCTGAACAAGTTGTGATAAAACTCCGCATTAGTGTAAGTTCAATCTTGGAATAATACTCTGCCAACATCGAGCGAAACCGCAGGCAAATGCCAGTGCTTATTAACCTAAATATTCCATCTTTATAACGAAACAACATTCCGATAAGTCCTAGATACCTCCCTGTGCTAATAATCTGCAGGTCCACCTCTAGAATTCTAAATCTGGAAATAATAACGACTTCCATTTGCTCAAGAATCATCACTACGAACAATCAGAGATCTCCTTCTTCTCCGTAACTAAGAACTAACAATAATCTGACTGCTGAAGTTATCAAACCAGCTGAAATCTAGACCAAGTGAGGATTCCAATAAACTGAAAATACCTAGACTAACATCTAAATGTATCTACTGTAACAATAAAGATTGCCTGGAATAAATTGCTTTCAGCGATAAGGCCGACCTGCGATAAGACCACCCTGCAATAAGACCGCCCATTGTACCTTCTGTCATTGTGTGTAAAGTTATTCAGTGTAGTTTTCAGTTTGCAATTTCACCAACGGTCTCCCATCCAAATGTAACTTAGCTGAAATTGCTGGACTGCAGATCTAACTGAAAACCTCTGCCACATGTATTTCCTTCAACTCTGTTCGCAATGCCTATTTTTACAGCCTATCTATGTGGTAGACCAACATCCGACCTATCTACATTAGTGTACCTACGTCTAGGAATCAAACCTCATTTTATCCAACCTTTCAAATCGATCCTCGACATGACGTTAAAAGACTTTCTACTCTTTGGATTTTTATCCCTGTCGTCTTTGCCGTCTAACCACAGGAGAATAGAAGAGAACAACTGAAATTTATATTCTCTGTCTTAATGACAAAGATGTAATGATGTACGATGTCGTCTCGACCACACGATAGTCTGTCGTTTCTCTAACGGAACTGTGGAAGTATCATTTAGGGATGTACTTTTTTACGCTGGAACCGATTTCATGGATCGCAATGGATCGTAACGCTTCGATCCGATCTTCAAAAGATCGATCCGAAAAATCGTATTGAAAATAAACATTTTAATATATTACATTTACACAAATACATTACATTTATTTCAAACATAATAGCTAACCACAATTAAAACGCAAAAGAAATTACATGGACCTAAGAAAATACTATTTATTACGATAAAAAATAACTTTTTAATAATTAAGGTTGGCATCTATGACACCGTAACAAGCGCCAATCATAATAACGATGTAAAGTACCGACACTTAATTTAAATTTGAAACGTATTCAATATAAACTAAAGTTATAGATCTAACTTAGTGTCTTACATGGTCTGAAAACCACAATGTTTGGAATACGATACGATTTTAATGGAGTTGTATCGATCCGCGGATCGGATCGCATGGATTCGATCCGATCCGAAAATCGCTCGGATCGCATGCCCTCTATCCGATCTTTGAAAACAATCGGATCGCATCGGCACATCCCTAGTATCAATCCACAAAGAATAGAACTGATGACAACTATTGTCAATAAACTTCAATCAGAATATTTTTGCAAATTAATGAAAATGAATTGAAAATGTGGAACGCTTCACGATTTTGCGTCTCAAATTATGCTACAAAACTACAGCCAAACCTCATCAATAGACGAAGAATTTCGCAACTGAAATACCAATCCTTGCTCTACCTGACTGAACCTCATCAGTATGAAAAGCTCTACTGCTGGAAGTCCTGACCATGTACTGTCCGTTCTGCTTGCCGAGAGAAACCTGTTTTGTGTTATTTGACCTGCCTGCCAGGAAAATCTAACTTAGTGCTAAATGTGCTAGAATAATCGTTTCAAAGTCTCTCCTTCTTCACTAAGCAGCATTGTGCGATAAGAACCGCAACTCAAATAAAATTAATCTGAAGTAAATCTAAAAGTCTACCTTATTCCTCAATAAGTAAGTAATGTAGTACTCGTGTTAGTACATGCATGTAAAGAATCCTATATTTTCCTAGAAGGGGTAGGCAGAAACCACGGACTTCTTACAAAACCTTGCTACAAAAATTTTATATTATTTTTCTGTGCTACCTGACTGAAAAAAATCATACAATCATTTGTCACATGACGGGAATCGAACCCACAACCGTAGGATGGCTCTCAACCACTATGCCACGGGAGTCGTGTCGATTCATACGTGAAATGACGTTCCTGTTAGCATAGCACTTTTATGTTTTCTCTACACGTAGAAAAGAAAGTAGATAATCGTAATCATACCTGCTTTTTATTTTCAAAACCTTCTTGTGCTAACTTCATGTGACCAACTGCAACCAACTCTATCCTGCCTACCAAACCTGAATCCTCGCAGACGCCGAATGCACTGATCCTGAAACAGTATACTATAAATCCTGATTATGGTATTCATCGTAAGAAGACGATATGCCTATAATTCAAATCCTGATCACGGCATACATTGTAAAAACCCCCTATATGCTCATACTAGTCATATCGGGTTCAATAGCTTCAGTAGCTTAATCAAATATATCAGCAGTTACCTCTTAGGTACAATATTTAATGTGAATATAAAGAATCTCATTTCTTAGACAGTTTTATAAAGAATCATAGAACTGAACAGCTCATTCTTCCCGAAGAATCATTACTTTTGACAACCGTATCACGGTTAAGAATGGGTATCTTATATTGAATTTATATTTTAGATAACTAGCTTTTACCCGCTGTTTCACTGTAGAAAGGTATTTTGCTATCCCGTAGGAACAATAATCCTCCTCCGGATCAAAGTAGGTACTTCATGTCTTTCGTTTCTCGGACAATGTAAATGCTATGATAATTGGTTGAATATTCATAGTGTGAAAACATAACAAACAAACAAACTTACACTCACTTCCATATGAGATAAGGCTTAGTTTTATATAGTTCCATAATCCATTGCTAGTAGGTAGTAAATTGTATCTATTTCACAAATCTTGTGATTCAGAGTTTTATAGTACCATAAAACATTAAAGATAAATATTGGCAACTCACCCAACAGTAGCAGTTCAACAATTATAATAATTTTATCTCACATAGTAACTTGTGTGCTTGGTTAAATGGAGACTCCGCTGCTCTCTCATCCGCAGCTTGTACACTCTTTCTATCTGGCTCCCGCTAGTGGACCTTCTGTCTCAGTATGAAATGCAGATCTAGTCTTTCTGTAATAAAGTAATTAAACCCGCCGGACCTGCCTTTTATCATCTGTCCATTACTGCATCTATCCGTGCTCAACCCACCTACATTTCCATCCCTTAGGATGAGCAGAATTCCACATTCTAGTACTCACGATTACACATAACTATAGCCAGATTTTCCGCTCATTATCATTGTGTACACTCGCCAATTGACATGGAGAACATCAGCTCTCATCGTTCCTTGTTTTTGAATTGAACATTCCATGTTTTTCATGCTGATTATTCCCTGAAAAACCTCAAAAACATCCTCTCAATGAATTGCCGTAAATTTTCTTCCTTCCTCCCTGACTTCTCCTGTCACTCTCCTCTTTTTCTTTATTAATTTTTATCTAGTCAAAAAGTATTTAGTTTGGAGTTTATTTAGATAAGTTTGCTTATATTTGTGAACGACGGAACACTCTCCTGAGACCTGTTTCGTTACAGTACCTACTACCAAAGCACAGAATACAGAGACCAAAGACAAAAATACATCAATTTAACACAAATCTAAACCTGACCTTGGAAGTATATTCGCCCATCTTAAGAGAAATTTTAGTAGGTAGTATACCTAGATATTTGCAAGAGAAAAAAACAACATTTGGTTTGTAGGTAACCTAGGTTATCTAGTTTAAGTTGTTAGTACGCCTACCTTTAGGTAACTTACCACATCGATGTATCTACCTATACCTACCTACCCGACTGTTTTTAAGTAGTTAATCTACACTGCCTACTTAAAGTTAAATCAAATAAAAATGTACCTAGGTTGGGTTTCTAATATTGTTCTCAATCTACATAATCAAAATCATAATACCTACTTAAGTGCTGCCTATGCCTAGGCATAGGCCGCACTAAGTAGATAGATACCTACCAATGGCACAAAAATTGTCTATGAAAAAATACCTACATTATAATATTGCGTTTATTTATGTAGGTAGGTACCGCATTCAAATAGAACTTGTACCTAAGTACCTACTTACTTAAGTAAATACGGAAGACAAACTTTCGTAGAAAAACTTTCAGTTCTGTACCTACTATTGATATTATTTACATTTTCTTACCTTTCGCTGTCATTAGGTAGTTTGAAAAACGTGAGATGCCGGTCCATAATATTATTCAGGCAACCAAATGCTATGCAGTATTTTTTTGCCTTCATTTGGCGAAAAATACAAACAAAAAATTCAAAAATTTGGTACATTAACAAAAACAAACTAAAATGCCACGGCTGCTCAAGGACACGTTCGTTCCGGGCAGAACTCGGCAACCGACGTAACGAACCACGCTAGGAAGGCCGGCGATGCGTAGGTATATTTTTATACCTATTCTGCGGAGTGAAAGAGGCCTGGTTCAGCTTATATTTGAATGCAATTCAGTTATCTTACTAATATTATAAATGCGAAAGTTTGTGAGTGTGAATTTATGGATGCATCGATAAATGTTTGTTACTCTTTCACGCAAAGACTAAAGAACGGATTGGGATGAAACTTAAAATATACACAGTTTGTGACCTGGATTAACACGTAAGCTACTTTGTATCCCGGTACCCTCGCGAGCCAAGCCGCGGGTGGAAGTTTCATATAACGTATATTAAAATTGAGCTTGAAAATTAAAACTATTGAACGTTTCTGTATTGTACAACATATACTAGGTGTACTGTACCTAGTTTCGTGTGTTTTCTGTGTTTAGTTTCTATTCTTTTTTGTCGTTTCATAACCTAACTATGAGCGTCATGTTCGAGACTAGCAGTCAATGTGTAAAATGAAAATACTTATTTTTTTCATTCGATATCAGAAGTTAGAAATCGGTAGCTTACTTTCTGTCGTCTTTTTTGCTATTGAGTGGTCGACTTTAATGTCGGAGTTTTTGGTCCCCTGTAACATGGCTGAACAACTCAAAAAGCTCAGACCATTATCTTAATGTGCCTTCTAAATGATGAATGCGCTAAGATACAAATGCTACTAAACGGTCACTCATCTAAGGTGATCTAAAATGATCGTCTAGGAAAACCGAAGTAAACTACCCCACGAACTCTTCAAATTTAAAAATCCAAACAAAATGAAACAAGGTTTTCAAGAAGTTTTTCGAATAAATGCGTTTTCATTGGAAGGCGTTCATAAAAGTTACTTTATAAGCAAAAACAAATGAGCATTCGTAGATGGATAACTTGTATCAATAATCGTAGTCTTGATGTTGAAGCAGGTACAATCCATGGAATTACTTCTACCAGAGAGTGTTTACTTAGTACCTACATACGAAAGAAATGGTCCTAAAAACGGGACCTAAGAGGTATTATCTCGTTTCACGTGTTAGAGTATAACTAAAGAAAGGATACAAAACACCCATTCGGTGAAAATATAAGGAAGAAAATATTTATTTGTTCCAAGCAAACACGTCACCCGTACCGCAATGTTTAAAAACGAAAGTTTTCAAACAGTGCGTCCTACCCGTCATGACATACGGAGCCGAAACGTGGACACTCACAGTACGGCTAATCTACCAATTTAGTCGCTCAGCGAGCTATGGAACAAGCCATGCTTGAAGTTTCTCTGAAGGATATAATCCGCAACGAGGCTATCCGACATAGAACTAAAGTGGCAGACATAGCTCAGAGAATTAGCAAGCTGAAGTGGCAGTGGACTGGCCATATCTGCCGAAGACCTGACAACCGCTGGGGCAAACGAGTTCTTGAGTGAAGACAACAGTTCGGCAAACGTAGTGTGGGACGCCCTCAGGCCAGGTGAGTCACGATTTGCGAAAGGCTGCTGGTAGAAGCTGGATGCATCAAGCTCAGAACAGAGTGCAATGGCGCTCATTAGGGGAGGCCTATGTCCAGCTGTGGACTGCTATAAACTGAAGATGATGATGCTGATGATGATAATAAGCAAACGCTCCCTTTATGATAAAACCTTCATGGTGCTTTCAACAATAACTAGTTTGACGATCAAAGACTCGTCATTCTTTTTACAGACGCTCTTGCACAAATTCCTAGCAAATCTTGGGAACAGAAGAAGGCTGTTCTCACTTTCGACTTTGTGGTCCATTAGTAGGGTAACAGAAATGGTATAAATAGAAAGCTACACGTGAGACCGAAATAATTAATATTGCGAACAATATCTTTGCCTTGTTTAGGTGCACTAGATAAATACAGACAGTGATTTAAATCTGTTACTTTCACCTTCATAAGAAATTCTCATAACATAACAAATCCTATTTTTTTTATTTAGTATATGTCAGCTCTTGTCCTCATCCTTGCCCACGCAAGCCTCAAGCAAGGATGAGGTCGATGATGGGAAGATGCCTATGAACTCTCTTTTTGAAGCCGTTATGGTCATAAGACAATAGAAACGCAGACGCTGGCAGCTGATTCCATATTTTAGCAGTGCGCATTATAAATAATGTTTAGAACTATAAAGTGTAATGTAAACTTATGAATTTCGTCAATCTAGAAACTCTTGTTTCTGACCCTATTTCATGACTACTTACGTGAGTTAGCCAATTGAATGTATCTATGTATATAATATGTAATATAGTATAGTATAATATGTATATACATGAATATATCTATTTATAGTATTTTGCGGTAAAGCGGTGCCGTATTTTGTAGGACGTAATCAAAATTTGCCGACGCCCGTGGCTTCGCTCGAGTGATACCCAGATATAAAGTAGCCTTTAAGGTGATTCCTGGTCTAAAAAAAACCGCAGTAGTATAGTAGTAGTATATCCGCAATGTGTAGGATGCCCTCCAGCCAAGTGGACTGACGATCTGCGAAAGGCTGCTGATAGAAGCTGGATGCATCCAGCTGATGACAGGGCGCAATGGGGATTCACTCATTAGGGGAGGTCTATGTCCAGAAGTTGACTGCTATAAGCTGATGATGATGAAGATGATTATGATGATCTGCTATGTGGGCCCATAATAAAAGCTTTGCTTAGTTTAGGGCTATATGATGTTGTGTGGCCTTTCTTAGTTTTTGCCAGCCTGTCCTGTTCCTCTCTATTCTAGGGTTGACCAGCGAGTATCGCAATATCGTCAATCCAAAGCGGTGACAAACGACGGGCCATAAAGGGACAACTATACAGGCTGAGTTTGAATTTTTATGTTATCCCGAAAGGGGTAAGTAAATCTACTCTCTTAGTTACAAAACATTAGTTTCACGACTTTTCAAAATGTATTATTGTTCATTGAAGAATTGACTTGCGAAGTAACTCCATAATTTTACTCAAGCCCAGATGAGGCAGCCCTAGCACAGCTGATTTTGACAACCGTGGTCCAAATCACCCCATTTCGAAATAACATACGTATTCCAGCTGACGTTGTATAATGTGTACCATTCTTTGACGTTGAGCACTATCTTGGAACATTAGTACATATGGCTTGGAAAGTAATTACTATCGGGTAGTTGAACAGGAATTAGATCTCGTTGAATTTGAATATTGATAGTTCCGCTTAGGAGAGTTTATGATATTTATGTGCATAGAATTTGATCTGCGTACTAATTGCTGTTGCAAAATGGCAATAATAAACGTAAATAATGCAATGAATGTAACAGACTCTGCAATATTTAAAGTAAAGTAGGATTTAGAGAACTTTTTCCATTCATATGGTATAATGCTTTGGTGCAATGCTTTGTGATAGGTAATGGTTACCACTTAACATCATGTGGGCCATGTGCTTGTTCCATCTTCAAGTACCATAAAAAATATAAAAAAATAGTGGGTTAGTAATTTTTTTTGAGTTTTTAATGGAAGCACAAAAACAACATTTATGACCTGTAACTTTTTTGACGACCCCTATGGCGCAGTGACCTGAAACGCAGAAGCTTGCGGGTTCGATTGCTGTGAGTTTTTTTTTGTAAATATTTGTCTCGTGTCTGGGTTTTTTCTATGTATAATATGTATTAACAGAAAAAAATATATATGAGGTGTTTAAATGTCTTGTGGTTTCCAATAATACAAGTTCTTCTTAGTTTGGGACTTGATGATGTAGGATGCGCGCATTTTTTGTCTTTACCATAAAATAATATACAAAAAGTTTCCTATAACAAATAACCTACTTATGTATACATACTTACTTATTATAAATTGTGTGAAAATATGTTATGAGTAAGTATATCAATTTATCGTGTGATAAGACCGAGACAACATTCTGTAAACAGAACTTAATCCAGCTATTTACTACCACAATACAAAAATAACAATAAGTGTACTAACAATAGTGTTATGTGATATAAATAAGTCTCCTACTGGGATATGTTACCGCTCCTATGGGTGCGATCTCAATTCAATAACGTTATGATAACCGTTTCCTTATTGCTTCTGTAATACCTCTGTTTGTTCTATTTTCATCTTGGATAAAAAGGTGTGGAAAATTCTGGAAATAATTTCTATGTTTTGAGAACGCAGTGAACTGTTTACTATATCCGTATTTTTCCTCTTCTTATATTTCTGATCTTCGAGTTCTTTGTGTAAGGCTCGTGCGGGAAGTACTACCACCATGCTTATTTCTACCGTGAAGCAGCTTTGCTGTGGTTTGGCTTGAAGGGTGTGGGTGCCGGTGAAATTACAGGCGCAAGAGGCTTATCACCTTCATGCTTCAACTTGATGGATGCAGGGCATTGCATCGTTTGGCAAATGACAAAATAGCGTGATCTACGACTTAATGTTTTGTGATAGGTAATGGTTACCACTTAAAATCAGGTGGGTCATGTGCTTGAACATCAACAGGTACCGTTAGTAGCCAACTCTGGTGTTGGAGTTTTTAAGCCACTCGAAGGCCTCCAACATGGCTTAGCGACTAAAAAGTCAGGAACAATGTCTTAATATGCGTTCCGAAGCACGGAAGTGCTAAGAGCTAAATGCCACTAAACGGTTACCCATCCAAGTAGCGACTGGACGGAGTGGTTCATAATAGACGCTAGATGACATCTGGTTCCCATACTACAAGCTTAGCTCAGTTTGGGGCTAGCTGTGTGGATAAAATGTTATTTTTTTTAACAGCGTACACACATTTCTTGAAAATTAATTATAGGTAGGTTCTACATACCGATACACGAAGCGCACGTGGCGTGGCTTACTTCGATGTAACAGATCACCTTGGTTAACAGACAATGGCTTAAATAAAATATTTTTAGATACAAATTATTCCTAGAGCATACTCAATGTATGCACAATCACCATTCGCTTAAAATCCCACTTACACTTGTTGCCGACATGTTTATTACAGCTAAAAGAATCGTAAAAACGTTTCCAAGGTTAGCTTTGATTGTTTTGAAGAGCTAGAGTTGCCAAGGAGTATTGCTGGAAATAAATTAGTAGCGTTTAAAGAGTGTTTTTTTTAATGGGACATTATATAAATATCCGTAACTGTAGCAGATACAGATAAACTGTATTACAAATTATACAAAAAATCATCAAATCATCCGCAACGTTTGAAAACAAAAGTTTTCAATCAGTGCGTCCTACCCGTCATGACATACGGAGCCGAAACGTGGACACTCACAGTACGGCTAGTCCACCAGTTTAAAGTCGCTCAGCGAGCTATGGAACGAGCTATGCTCAGGGTTTCTCTGAAGGATAAAATCCGTAACGAGTTTATCCGACATAGAACTAAAGTTGTCGACATAGCTCAGAGAATTAGCAAGCTGAAGTGGCAGTGGGTTGGCCATATCTGCCGAAGAACCGATAACAGTTGGGGTAAACGAGTTCTTGAGTGGAGACCGCGGCTCGGCAAACGTAGTAGTGTAGAACGCCCTCCGGCCAGGTGGGGTGACGATCTGCGAAAGGCTGCTGGTGGAAGCTGGATGCGTCGAGCTCAAGACAGGGCGCAATGGCGCTCATTAGGGGAGGCCTATGTCCAGCAGTGGACTGCTATAGGCTGATGATGATGATGATGACAAATCATACTATACCAAAGCGCTAATGTCGATAATTGTTGGGGTAAACGAGTTTTTGAGTGGACAACGGAGAATGGGAATGTATGTAGGACGCCTTCCAGCCAGGTAGAGTGACAAGCTGCAAAAATATTCTGGTAGAAGCTGGATGCAACGAGTTCAGAACAGGGCGCAGTGGTGCTCATTATGGGAGGCCTATGTCCAGCAGTGGACTGCTGCTTTAGGCTGATGATGATGAAAGCGCTTAGATAATCTTGTTTAAGCAACACTCTGCCTGTTACTTGGATGGGTGACCGTTTTGTGACATTTAGATCCCCTCTTCCGTGCTACGGAAGAAACGTTAACATGTTAATCCCAGCTTTTCAGTAGCCAAGCCATGTCGGAAGCCTTCGGGCGGCAGGAAAACATCAATACACAACCTACATAGTTGACCACCAGCTCATACAAATAAGGTACTGGGTACGCCAATATATATATATTTTTTTAAATTTGTACAGCCAGTGGAGTTGTTGTGGGTTTGAAATCTATGTGAAATGGTGCAACTCTACTTGAAGAAAAATAGATTCGAAAATAAGGAGTTTCGCAAGCTCCAATGTGGTTTGAGGTCATATTTCTCTATAACGTGATTTAAATAGGCCAAACTACAAAAGGATTAGTCAATGGATGGGTTCTTTGAAGAGCGTCGTAAAAAACGTAAAAAAATTATTGGTTAGTATGATGTGTTAGGTTTACAAAACCTTGATGTTGATGCCTTTTGTTGTGGTAATTATAATAGCTTCAAGGTTATAACTATAAGATTTACTTTGCGTCACTCTCGTGAGAACTCGAAAGTTGCTCGACATATTTGATTTTTTGTTTTGTTTGCTCAATACTGGTTTTGAATAAAAGAAAATAAGGAAAAATATCATTTTCTACCTAAACATCGAAATTACCAAATTATTGACCGTCAACTACATTTACCGGACATTAGATATACCTACCTATTGAATCAATACAAAGCTAAATTTACACAAAGACAAGATGAAAATGGCTCTAGTCTATTCATCGTAAGAATCTGAAGGCTGAAGTTTTGTACTTGCTGATTCAAATTCTGCCTAACTTATTTATAATATAAGATCATCACCATCATCATCAGCCCAATTGTTGTTGCGCCTTGCCTTCTCAGCTTGACGACTCCAGCTTCTACCAGCAGCCTTTCGCACATCGTCACTCCACCTGGCTGGAGGGCGCCCTACACATAAAGGAAAGAGTAAGAGTTACTTAGGGTAAGCAATATTAAGGTAACACAGTTTCCAGCCTTGTCGCTGAAAGCGATCTCTTCCAGGCAACCATATTACGGATAGGAAGAGCAAAACTTTAGGGATGGCGGTGCACTAACTAAGATAAGATATAACAAGGATCATTAAGGATTAGGATCCTTCCTTTTATCCAGGTACCACGTGAGAAAAGCCAAGGGCATAAGCTAGCGAGGAATAATGAAATATGAATTGTGCTACATTATGAAATTGGGTTTTAGAGTTAAGGTTTCCAAGATAACAAGATTCTTTCGCAACAATCCAAGAATCTTATCTCACGGTGCCAAATAACAGTTACAACACTAACAAGTAGATAATTATTGTAAACAATCGTAATTATTGTTAGCTTAGTACTTGACTGTCAGACTAGCGGCCGCCTACGGTTTCGGTCACGTGGTACATAGATTAGTGATAAAAAGAAGCATTTGTACCTGGTAGTATGTGGATACTAAGGAAAATTTCAGCTCAATCTGTAGAGTACTTTTGGCGTGAGGGACAAATATTTCACATCTCACTAAAAAATTCGCCTTATGATATTAGTAGGTAGTAGGTTAAGATTTCATCTACCTACTGGGCGATGGCCCCAGTACTAGGCACTTAGATGACCTAATACTACTGCAATATGATAGGAACTAGGATAGAAGCATCTACTGGCTGATCGTCTAGGACGACTAGGCACTTAGATAATAAATAAATAATGATGGACTATCACAGAGCATCATGTAGCCCCAAACTAAGCAGAGCTTGTTTTATGGGAACCAAATGATTGATATATTACATAAATACTTTCTTTTGTAAATACATACATATCATACCTACATAGAAAACACCCAGACCCGAGACAAATATCTGCAGAATATGCAAACATTTGTCCCGCGGCGAGAATCGAACACGCAACCTTCTGCGTCTCAGGCGTACTTTCGCCCACTGCGCCACAGAGGTCGTCGGATAAACAATATACTAGGTACTTAGATGAACTAATACTGCTACAATAGAACAGAAAGTAGGATAGGATTATTTACTGGGAGCATCTAAATGACCTAATACTCTACACAGCACTAATAGTGCTGTATGTATCACACAGCGATAATGTCCGAGCGTTTGAATAAGCCTCAACAAAATATTGGTTTTGGCTCTTTTAAGTATATCATGGCCATCAACAAAAAACTCTAAGACTGTGTGTCTCATAACAAATAGCTTCTCGAGCAATAAACACCCAGATATAACAAATTACAATTATTTATTTGAAAAAAGTCACAGAAAGCCTCCAGATGTTATAGGACATCTGCACCCGAATTTAATGTTCCCCAAGGCGATACACTAAACAGCGAACACTCTAAAATTAAAGCAAATCGCTCAGTCGATATGTTAACGGAAATAGAAGACACATGATCCCGCGGGAAGTAAAAAAAACTTAAAGGAGAAACACATGACCTCATTTGTCGCAACCGAGAATTATTTATTACGTTTGATACACCACCGGGATCTTTGTCTCTGAGAATTGTGTTGTGATTTCGCTCTTGATGTTGTGGATTTGTCAAGTGAATAAAAAATGTTACTTAGATTCTCACATTTATTTTAAGACAGTGGACGTATTTCAACGACGTCCGCTGAGTAATGAAGACAAACATTATCTAGTTTGTGTAACTGATTGTCTATGCCTTTAGTTACTGAAAAAGTTAAATATTTATTTGCCAATATTATTTCATTATCATTAGGAAGTTCCCTAATGTACCTAATATTATTTATTTCAACGACGTCCATTGACTTATAAAGAAACACATTATCTCGTTTGTGTAACTGATTGTCTATAATTTAGGTAGGTACTGAAAAAGTTGAATTGTCTCACACTAGCTTCCGCCTGCAGCTTTGGTCACGTGGTACCCAAACTTTGTGTTAATCCAGTAACTAATATCAAACATCCATCAATCCATCCTTACAAACTTGGACAGCAGGATATTTTAAATTTCATTACCATTAGGAACATCAAGGTGTTATGGTTTTCTTATCAATCTAAACAAAAATTATTATAAAAATATTATAAGCCCGTAAATTATTATTTCAAAATGGCTCATAAATCATCTACAATAAGGTCCATGAGTTATTTTTGTACTTTTTTCGAGGTTTGTATTCATTCTCCAGATGTGTGTACGTGTAAGTGACGACTAATGACTTTCTGGTGACGATGTAAACATTCATCGGGACACTGTCAAAATCATCACGAGGGTGCTGGAAAAAAGTGAAAGGAAATTTGTTAATTTCTTTTAAGAATAATGTTATGCATTAGCGACTAGTGAGGAAGAAAATATTATTCTTCCCTTTTGAAAAAATATATTAAGAATATTTGATGAATAGACTTTTAGTAAATATACTGTTTTTCTGGAGTATAAAGTTAGGTAAGTTTATTGATATACTTTTGTTATGATTTAAAAAAAAAAAAAAGTATATTGCTTTATTAATGATGATAATTTTATTATGTGATCTGTGAAATCAAGTCATCATGAATAAACATCTTACAAACAGGTTCTTAAAAATACCAAACAGAATAGAAATCTGAAACACAATTTGTTAAACAATTTAACAGAAGCCAAATGGCGACGAACAAAAGAAATTGTAACGTGATACGAGTCTGTTAAAATGTTTACGAACGCTTATATTTGGCGAAATCAAACAAGATTTGAGTGGCGTTCCACAAAAATACAAACTGAAGGCAGTAGCAAAATTCAATGTAAACAATAGTACAAAGTCGAAGCGAGATTATTGAAGAATTTGTTTTAAGCCACTCGAGGCTCTTGTAAATATTTGGTAAGCTTTCCTGCGCTGAGCGCTTCACCTGCCTGTGATGTAAAGGTTTAATGTTATTTGTTTTGTTGGAAAATTGAGAAGTGATTCTATTTGACTAGGTTTAGTTTGATGTTGCCATTCTGTACTTTTTTTTTTTGCTTGTATTTTGTTATCATCAAATACTGGCGTATATAGATGGATAGATAGATCTCTCTCAGAACTATTTATTGTACACCAAACATTACAAATACTTAAATAACAAACTAATCTGCGGCTGTACGGTGGGCGACCTTATCGAAAAAAGTGATCTTTTCCAGGCAGCCTGGCATAATTCATGACATATTTTTAAAAATACTAAGTAGGTATATATGTTTTGTTAGGAAAAAAATATTAACATTAAGAAATGAAGCATCGTTATCATCATCATCAGCCTATAGAATTCTCGGCTGTACATATCATGATGACTCCCCTAACTAGTGTCACTACGCAATATCCTCAGCTCAATGCTGCTAGCTTCTACCCACATCCTTAAACATCGTCACTCCATCTCGCCTGAGAACGTCAAATAAATTTAAAAATGAACATTCGTTCGAAAAATCAAAGAGATAGTTTCAATGAAAAATATCATAAAATGCAACATAAGAATTCATTGTCCCAGATATCCTGCAGGCTGCCATGTGTTAATACAAGCTGTGTTGAATAATATTTCTATGCACCAAAACTTTTTTAGAAAAAAGTTTTAGTTATCATTTGGAAGTACTAGTAGCAGTAAGGGGAAAGTTTACAGATTTTCTACTTAAAAAGATTCAAAAATAGGAGGCACATCATGTTGACGATGCCTCCTATTTCAATCAAGTAATATATAGCAGTTCACCTGCTAGACTTAGAAGTTAGAGTGCCATTACGTTCTGCCAAAAGAAACTGCATATAGATTCGATATGATTGGATTGGAATAAAATTTAGAATACTAGCTTCCACCCGCGGCTTCGCTCGCGTGCTACCGGGATAAAAGTAGCCTATGTGCTAATCTAAATCACAAACAGTGTACATTTTAATGGGGTGTATGGGGTTCCAACATCCATCTTTGGAACCCAAGCCAACTTCACCTGCACGTGGTGCATCCTGCTAAACAACGAACGGGGCTCTGGCGGCCGGCTGATTGCGGCATAGCACAGCCTACATTGGCACATCTAAATCCCCTGGCCACCGACGGGCAGCAGCGTCGGTGGTGCGAGAAGCTGTGCCCTGCGATCCCCAACCCGCATGCCCAGCGTGGGGATTATGGGTATATCCCCCTTTATTAGGGGAGGCCTATGTCCAGCAGTGGACTGATATAGGCTGATGTGTGTGTGTGTGTGTACATTTTAAGTTTCATCCAAATCCGTTCAGTAGTTTTTGCGAAGAAAGTTTTGTTATAAACCGAAACCAATCAGTTCTCTGCAAACCATTTACGAAAAAAAAAGTATAAAAGCAATTTCGAAATTCAAGCCCGATTACCTGTTTTCCGCAATGCCGGAGATAAACACTAGGTTCTCCATGCATGTCAGCCGCCTGATTATACTGTCAGTAATAAGTCGTCCTTCTGCTACGGTTACCGTGTTATTACCGTCAAAACATTGATATAACACAGCTCTGCTTTCTCCGCGGACGTCTCAAACCGCACATAGCAATCATCATTACGAATCAATCGTCGAAAGGCAGATGTGTAACTGTTACACTTCATCAGCTCGAAGTTCGAACTCTTTTTGCTAACAAAAAAGCATATATTTTAGCACCGTTACGGGATTTTAGTATCTATATTGTGGGTATAGAGACGGGGTTGCGGTAGAGTAGTTTCGGTACCGGATGGAACACGCAAAGGGTTGAGTGCAAGCGGCTATATCGTCGTCATCGCGTGGATCCCTATATTTAGAATGTCACTTAATAGCGTACAATTTTGCAGGCAATACCATCGATTGTGTAGGTGCATTCAGAGTAAAATGCTCGACGGAACGGAAAATTTGTCGCGCCATTATTCGCACTGGCGCTTCGGACGATTAAATTCGGTTCAACCCGTGAGTTTTAGAACGATATGCTGTGAACGGGTTTTCGCTCGGTGTCTTTAACAGTGCATACACTGTGTTGTGTGGTGAGAAAACTAGTTGACCAGCTATATAAACCTTCCTTTATTCTATATAAAATAATTACCATTCCGAGCAAAACTGTCTTCAAAGTGTTCAAATAAAGCAATTTGTCATCCGCAATAAAGCTGTTTGAAAACATTAAGTCGGTGAATAAAATAATCGCTCTCAACAAGATTCCTGTCTCGACTCCTGTATTCGATTTGTACTTACCGGATTGTAAGTTAATACTCTGGCGCCACGGTGTCAGCCGTTTGTTTATAACTAAGCTTTCGTTATGACGAAGTGTTTACTGAATAGCGGATCTTTATTGGTTTGTCTTGTTTAGGAGATTTGATTGGATTGAAAATTGTTTTGTTGTGTGATAAAAAGAAGGGGATTTATTTTCTGTTTCTCTATAATGTATACATACATATAGAAAAATACATTTAAATAGAAACATTTCTATATTATATATACAAAGTGTTTTCTTACTATTGACAAAACATTTTATAAAAGGACTATGAAAGATACCGATACCCATGGAAGTGTCGAAAGTGTAAAAACAGGAATTTTCATTATTTTACAATGTTCTAGTCTATGTATTAACATAAGAAGATTACGTAAGTTGGTTGTTTGGATTCGGACCTCACTTTATGTACCTTTTTTATCCTAACAGACAATAGTAGACTTAAGTTCGTCTTCATTGCAAGACTCCCGGTATTTATTCCCAAAACGACGTAAAGCAGATAAGCCCCAGAAAAAATCCCTTTTAGATTATCCGTAATCCCTTTTGTTTCTGCTTTTATTGTTTCCCGTACAATAATGAATTAGACTTTCGTGTTCATATTATTTGCTTAGGGTCACTTTGTTTGGATTCGAGCGGTGCACATCCCATCAGAGTAGGGTTAGGTAAATCAATGGTGGGCGTTCTACAAGGGGGTTTCTAGATTTATCGTTCTTTGTTTTGTTACCATTGTTTTGATTTTCAGAATCTATTTTCCTCAAAGGCTCGCATGAATCTCGTTATAAGGGACTTTGATGTAATAAAAAAGTTTTAGCCAAAGAGAAAGCAATGTTAACATTCCACACGATGTTTGCGACCAATTTGATCACTAACGAGGCTATCCCGGATGCTACGATACTTTGTTAGGTATATTTGTTTTATGATGTTTATTTTATCATCTTTGTAAAATTTCAAAGATGTGACAAATAATTAATATGTCTGTCAAGATATTTCAAATGGAGGCTTTAAGTATAACTTTGAAAAGATAATTTATTAAAATCATATTTTCAAAGTGATACAACACGTCGCTAGCGAGTTCACACATTGTAAAAGTTAATTTCATATGCATTAGTAGCTCTGAATTGTATAAAAAATTATGCACAAAATAGTTATGAGCAAACGCCATTTATTATACTCTATACTAAGTAAGCATTATAAATGCTAAACTTGTGTATTGATCTTTATTATAATATCATTTTCTTATTTTTTGTAGGTGGCACTTTATTTCTTAAGTCTCCAGTGACTGTGACTTGTGACTATGTGAACCGTTGTGGAATGACGTTCCCTTGTCTCTAAGCTGGTCAGAACCCCGGGTTTGGGTTCTTCTGCTGGAACGTTTCCTCTACTTGGCCGACGGTGATCAGCTTTTTTATGTTATCAACTTTATGACTCGCAATATGGCCAACAGTGTCTATTTTTGTATGGATTTCTGTAATAAAAAATACGTTCATGTAAAAAAATAAAACATTATTGTTAGCGTTCATGGTTTGAGATAAGGTTTTCAAATGCTCTCAATTATATAGCTATGTCCAGCAGTGGACTGCTATACGCTGATGATGATGATGACTATTGATTACTTTATTACGCCCCTCCCACTACTTTAGTTAACATGCTCTCGTCTGTATGCCACCATTAGTCGAGAAATTCCTAGAATTTACACAGCTGACACGTCTAATGAGGTGAATACATTTTGGAACTGTTATGGAATGCAATGTTACGACATTTGGGCCAAGCAAACCAAATTAAAGCGAGCTCATTAGCAAACCAGGCATGATATAAATGAAGTTCACGTATTATACAATTATACGTGTGAATAGCTACAGCTAGTTTTCTCTGTTTTAATTTCTTGATGGTTTGAGTTTCAGTTTTAGTATAATTCGCATAAGTAAAACTCGGTAATAAACCCGGATATTTCGATCTGATATGTAATCACGGGTACATTCACACAAATCCAAACAAACTTGCATAAAATTAGTGTGATGTGTTGTGATTGGTATAGGGGTATAAGGGTGTACTAACCCCATCTGTGGAACCCAAGCCAACCTCACCTGCACGTGATGCACCCTGCTAACTAACAAACGGGGCTATGACGGCCGGCTGATAACGGCATAGCGCAGCCTAGCACCGGCATAACTAAATGCCCTTGCCACCGACGGGCAGCCGCGTCGGCAGTGTGAAAAGTTGTGCGATCCCCAACCCGCGTGCCCAGCGTGGGGATTATGGCCTTATCATTTAGTACAGGAGGCTTATGTCCACCAGTGACTGATATAGGCTGGTGTGGCTGGTGTAGTGTTTTGATTGGTACAGGCAACTAACCCGGCTTGTTTAGATATCTGACACACCAAGACTACACAAGATTAGGTCACTTACATTCGCTTATAAATAACAAGCTTCCGCCCGCGGCTTTGCTTGCGTAGTACCGGGATGAAAAGTAGCCTATGTGTTAATCCAGGTCACAAATTATGTATATTCCAAGTTTCATCCAAATCCGTTCTGTAGTTTTTCGTGAAAGAGTAACAAATATTTATCCATTCATCCATCCATATATCTATAATCGCAAACTTTCGCATTTATAATATTAGTGGATAGTAGGATGTGATGTGATTGATTCCTGAACCAGTCGTGTTCAGTCGTCCAAGGATGTTTGGTACCAGAAAGTCTTCACTAGAGTTAGCCACTTACATACGCATTTAGTAACTAAAGTGAATAATATGATATGATGTAACTGGTGGGGGAAGACCACCTGAACAAGAAGTGACTGAACGAGAGTTCAGTCGTCTGAAATGGATACTAAAAGCCCTTAAATCAAGATTTTTATTAACACGCTTTCACCATCGCTCTAACACCTCGTTACCAAGCCCAATTTATAGAACTCATCAAAATAAATCATATAAATAAATAAATAATGCGGACACTATCACACAGCATCATGTAGCCCCAAAAACTTGTATTACAGAAAACATATGACTGATATTTATCACACATATATTTTTGGTAAATAGATACATATTATACATACATTACACCCAGACCTGAGACAAATATCTACAAATAATGCGAACATTTGTCATGCAGCGTGAATGAAACCCGCAACTGTCTGCGTCTCAGGCGGACCTTCGCCCGCTGCGCCACTGAGGTCGTCTTATGAGACCAAACTCAAAGGGTTTAGTAGCCACATCGATACTATTAATATAGCCACCGAAAGTTCTACTATCAGCTCCAAAATACCAAATTATAGTTAAGTCACCCGAACTATATTTACGTACAAAGTTCCATTTCGATACGATTACAAGTAAGTTAAAATTGACTTCTATGATTTTATTACTTTGTTTTTTAGTTACAAATGAAGCTAATAAAAGCGTTAGAAAGAAACCAATGCAGTAATTATGTTTAAAGTTTCTCATGGCACAATAACCACAAGACCAAACTAGTACACCGCGATGGAAACCAGCACAAAAGCTTGAATTAATTCACTTAAAACTGTTTTCCAGCTTGTGCGGACGAAGCATTTTACTTGTTTAATTGTAAGAACGGTCACTCGCGCGAGGCTGATACGATTATGAATAAGCCTTGGTCTTAGGCTTTGTGTCGGTCTTTGGTAAGGAATTTGCTATAGGCAAATTGTGCTCGAGGGTTGCAGTGAGATAAATGTACGATTCACACTTATCGGTGCGCGTTGGAGAGCATCGAAGAGTATTTTATAACATGCTTAATGAAATTGAAACATCCACAAAGCAGTTGTTCCTTATTTGCATGCACTTTACGCAGCTTTGAGCTTTATCAAACACTGACATAATTAGATCCGTAGTATATATTACTACTAGTATATATTATACTCGTAATTACTGCTTGCAGATAAGGAACTTAACTGCTTTGTGGATGTTTCAATTACCTCTAGCATGTTATAAAATGCTCTCCGACGCGCGTCGGTAGCTGTGAATCGTACACAAGAAGAAACTTTTTGTTGGTTTGGCGTTGCAATTCTAAAACCGTAGAAACACAAAATATTCAATTATGTGAGTGACTGCCTACTTCTTTTTAACTATATTGCTAGTGGTTATATAAAAGAACGTATCTTTTGGGGAATTCCCCAAAAGATACGTTCTTTTATACTTGGAACCCCCTTACACCCCCAGAATTCCAAGCTTCAACTTCAGATTTCAAGCCAACCCTCACCTACTCGTGGTGCACCCTGCTAACTAAAAACCGGGGCCCTGGCTGCCGGCTGATTGTGGCATAGTTCAGCCTAACAACGAGACAGCTAAATTCCCGAAAAGCTGTGCCTTGCGATCCCACATCCCACGCTGGGCATGTGGGTTACCACACAAGGGGGGATAAGCCCATAATCCTATGGGCTTTATCCCCCCTTCTTATTAGGGGAGGCATATGTCCAGCAGTGGACTGATTTGTGCTGGTGTTGTTGTTGTAAGGAGATTCTATCGATTTTAATTTCCGTAGTATGAATTGTTTTCTATTTTTATCAGATTTTTAAAGTAGGTAGGTAGGTATAACAGTAACAGACGAAGGATTATAGTAAAAATGGTACTTACCTACGAGCAAAGAAATAATAGCGAATTTTCTTTTGCCTTATAATTTGTTTTCATTTGGCTAGACTATAGACAAAAGACATGGCTTCATAATAAGTGGTAGCTTCAAGTGGATAACTTAAATACTCTCAAAATTGTCACTGCAAATTGAAACAAATTCTTCGGAAAACCGATATCAGTAACTAATTGCAACTTTTGAGTCCATGATATTTCTTTGAAACGCAACCGTAACAGTTCTGATTAAAACTAGACTCTGAACGACATAATTAATAAAACCAAAACTTATTTTCCAATCTATATCAATTTATTGATGGCTCTATTCATCGAAATGGAAATAAAGTTTGGCGAGTTGTCCTTGGATTTGTATGTAAGTACTGTAAGAAGAAGTATACTATGAGATAAATCGTTGTGTATAAGGTCAATTGAACAAACTTTGAAAGCAATTTCTTTGAGGCGCAGTGGGCAAAGAACCGCCTGAGATGGTTGCACCGCGAGACAAAAATTTTGTATGCACTGTAAATATTTGTCTCGGGGGTGGATGTTTTCTATGCATCATTGGTTTGTATTAAAAAATATATATTTAAGTACATAGTTTATCAGTCATGTTGTTCCTATATTACATGATCTGCGTAGTTTGGGGCTAATCTGCGTAGTCTGGGTATTTTCTATGTAGTATATGTATGTAAGATTTTTATATATCCCAATAAAAATCAAAGATTTTCCCTGAAGTGTGGAAGACCCGCGTAAGATTGTTGCACCGCGAGACAAAAATGTTTGTATGTACTGTAAATATTTGTATCGGGTCTGTATGTTTACTATGCATCCTAGGTTTGTACTTAAAAATATATATATATTTAAGAAGTTTATCAGTTATGTTGTAATACATGCTCTGCTTAGTTTGGGGTTGATAGTTCCATACAATTTTATTTGCAGATATTTGTTTAAGGTAGGAGGTAGTCAATCAGTCATGTGGTTCCCATAATACCAGCTCTGCTTAGTTTAGGGCTACATGATGCAGTGTGATAGTGTCCAGCATTATTTACCTATTTATTTATTTAGGAAAGTAATTGATTTTAATGTCGAATTCTAATACTAATAATAGAATAATAGTAAGAGGAACCTTATGTTATGAACTACTAGCTTCCGCCCGCGGCTTCGCACGCGTGGTACTGGGATAAAAAGTAGCCTATATGTTAATCCAAGTCACAAACTATATGCATTCCTAGTTTCTTTCAAATCTGTTGAGTAGTTTTTGCGTGAAAGAGTAACAAATACTCATCCATTCATCCATACATCCATACATACTCACAAACTTTCGAGGTAGTAGGATAGTAGGAAGTAGGATAGGATAGGATAGGATTATATTATTAGTAGGAAAATAAGGTTTTCCTAAAAGTCAAAGTTTTTAATTATGTTATCTTAAAAATACTCATACATTATTTATATTACCCAGCAAATTAGGTGATTTGGATCTAACTTTCTTACGCTGTTAGGAATTATATTATGGTTTTTATTATTTTGTACGGTTTTATACTCTTTGGTGTGAACAATTTTATCTGTTTAATTTCATGATGCCTTTGCCAATTATCGTCTTCCTTTGTAATTGGTTTATTACTTGTGAATTGTGTGATGAAATATTTGGTTTTTGATGGTTTTCTTTATTTTGTCTGTGCCGCTGCATTTTACTTCTGGATATTTATTTATTATTTCTTGGTGTTCCGGTAAAAGAACATAGGTTAATTACTTAAATTCTCAGATTCAACACACGGCACACCAATTACAATTAGCAGTCAATCATAAGTTTTATTAGGTACTAAAACATGTTATAATAATTTAGTAGCCATTTTCATATTGAAATTAATATTTCAAAGTTTTTTTTATTACATATGTATAAAGACCAAACTTATCTTAATAAATAAATAATAATAATAAATAAATAAATAATGCTGAACTATCACATAGCATCATGTAGCCCCAAACTAAGCAGAGCTTGTGTTATGGGAACCACATGATTGATATATTACATAATATACTTTTTTTTTGTAAATACATACATATCATACATACAGGCCTATGCCCAGCAGTGGGTCGATAAAGGTTGAAATGATGATGATGATGATGACATACATATCATACATAGAAAACACCCAGACCCAAGACAAATATCTGCAGAACATGCAAACATTTGTCCCGCGGCGGGAATCGAACCCGCAACCTTCTGCGTCACAGGCGGACCTTCGCCCACTGCGCCACAGAGGTTGTCAAAAAAAAACGACTTAACACCATGAAGGTTTTTATTTTTAATCAACTTCAAAATGAGGAAGGTATAAACCTTTTTATTAAATATGTGTAAAGAACAAACTTATCTTATAACCATGAAGGTTTTTATGTTTAACCAACTTCAAAAAGAGGAAGTTTTTCTATTCGGTTTTTTTTAGTAGTTGTCATCTCATAACTCCGTGATTTCATCAATTTTTTTTGAGGGAAAAAATAGGAATAAATATCTAAGTCATGTTTTTTTTTTAAATTCAAATATGTAAATGTTTTTTTTTTTCAATTTGTATTCTCTCTCAACTTAGAAAAATATATGATTATATTTAAATTAATAATACAGTTTGCTTTTATGTTCATTACCAACATAAAACAACCGTATCGTGACGAACCAATAATTTAGTTACATAATTACCATATCTAACGGAATAACCCTTAGAAATTCAATAACTTTATAATTTTATCGTCAGCTGTTCGATTGATATTCACGGTTATCAAGGGCTTGTTGATTGAATTTGTAAGATTAGGTGAAGGTTTCCTGGGGTGGTAATTTTGTTAAAAATTGAATTTGCCTTATCCTCAAAGTAAGTGTGTATAATCTGATTATCAGTCATACTTATCAATTAAAAATATTGTTTAAGACGAATCAGTAGTAAGTACAATTCAACCTACCAATATTATATAGGAGAAAGTTTGTGAAAAATGTGAACATTATTTTATGATTTTATGATATGTGAGGATGGAACTAAGGTATGGCAAGTACAAGCCATGTCGGAGACCGTTGGATAGCCTAAAATCTCCGACACCAGAGTTAGTCACTAGCATATACGAAGAAGAAGAAAACCATTCAAAATCATTATTATCATCATAATCATAAAGCAGTCTCCTGCTGGACATAGACCTCCCCTAATGAGCGCCATTGCGCCCTGTCCTGAGCTCGATGCATCCATCTTATGCCTTTCGCAGATCGTCACTCCACCTAAACGCAGCGACGCTGTTTCTTAGCAGAAATAGGCATTGCGATAGTCACGCAGTAGTACCTTCCCTATAAAGATGCTCATCTAAGAACTCTACTTTTTTTTTTACACAGAACTCTACTTTTTTGAAAAGCAGATGTATGTTTCCTCTTTCACGACAAAACTACTGTATGGGTTGACCTGAAATATTGGACATAATTATTTAGTTTTAGACCAGGCATAAGGTTCTGCGCTACTTGTTCTCTGGGTATGTTACGGAACGAGTCAATAATAACGAAGAGATAAAGACATATTTAATAGTGTATATTACAAAACCAAATATTGGGTGCTTTGTGATAACCTGAAAGATAACTTTGTGATAACAAGGACAACCTGAGGGTCTAGCGGTTGGAGTCCCGTCATAGGGTCAGTTTCAACTTCTTTGTGGTGCAGGTTCCGACCAAACATCTGTCGACCTACACGAAGGAGGAGCTTTGGCCGAAGGGTGTAGTGTTCCGACGATTCCGTGGACGAATAATGGACACTACGCGACTCACGTCGTGTTTAGTTAGTTTTATTATCATGTATGTTAGTCTCTAAGGTATATATTTATATGGGCCGTAGGATAAGTAAAACACCATCTTAATTTATTCTATTTTAGCCTGAAATAATGTTTATATTATATTATTATATAATGAATCAGATGGCATGATAACATTGTTTAAATAATCCGAGGTTTATAAGCTTGTAAAAGATTTTTAATGGTTGCACTTAATCATAGTGTCACCAAAGGAACTAGATAGCCTAGCCTAGGGCAATAACAAAATGGGCACACTTGCAGTTGCCCTACTTTTTATCGCTCGCCTGCAGATAGATTTATGGGTGGTGATATCATGCCTTTATGAAACTGAGCTAGATTAGTAATGGATACTTTATTGCTGAAAAGCTATCGAAGTGCCCTGTCATGTTGTTGTAAAAATGCAATTTATTAGGTTAATATAGGTAGGAAAGTTTACTGCAAAGTGGGTTCATGCATGATGGCGACTATGTAGTTAGATCCAGTAGAAGTTACTCTCTGTTTTTACTAGATCGGGAATAACACAGAATATGATTTAGAACTAAGTCTGTTAATATGAATACTACCTTCTTCATAACTAAATGTCATTTTATGACGCTTGATAAATTAAGCCTGTCCATGTCCACACGACACCACACCAGCCTATATCAATCCACTGCTGGACATAGACCTCCCCTAAAGGGGAATATGCCCATAATTAAATGTTTACGTTATGGCAAGAATTGTGTTCTCACCATAATACCTAATTCTCACCACTCGAGATAATAAATCTTGATGCTCACTATGTATGAACGAAGTAGATGGATATGTAAGTTGTACAACTGCTCAATTGACTATTTGATTAGCTTGTTTAATGACTGTCGAATTGACTAGAAATTGATTGGTAAAAATGACGTTCGTGGAATGATTTAACTTTTCAGCGGCACGGTCCTGCAGCAAAGTCGCAAAGGAGCTGAAAAGCTATTTTTCAATTGATTGCTACGTACAGTCACGTAATAAGATGTATACATTGTGTGTCTAAACAAACTATAGCCGAAATAACAAGACGAAAGTTCCGCAACTGATTATGACTAGTTCGGCTGTACGCCATAACGCAAAGTAATTTCAGCATAATGTGTCATCTGTAATTTAAATAGCAATGCATGTGTAATCATGCCGAACTTACGTCGCGTAACTTCGGTTATAGTGTGTTTAGACACTTAATGTATACATCTTATTACGTGACTTTACGTAGCAATCAATTGAAATATAGCTTTTCAGCTCCTTTGTGACTACTCTTTAATTTCAATGTTTTCAATCCAATTACTACAAAACAAACCTCCGCCTCAACGCACCTTTAATTAGAATAGTTCTACATGTGTGTTACAGGTTTGACAGCACAACTAAGTGCGGTGAGGTTGACCTATTCGCAGGAAACTGTCACTTCTATTAATACTAATAACTACTAATAAAATCGTTTAAAAAAATGCATGCTTCTCTATAGGTCATCAGTTTTAAAAACATTAATAAAGGAGAATGCCGTATGATGTATGCGCTCGGTACCAAGACTAAAGTGAGTGCGTCAAAAGAATCTCCAATTAGTTTTAGTCGATTCTACTGTAAAAATAATTAAAAATTAGGGTTAGTAATACTTTACATTAATGTTTGTTGCCATAGTAACAACGTATTTAACATTGGTTATTGTAGTATAATGTGTGCGGCGGAAACCAAATCAACAAAATATTTTTTTACTTGATTATTAATCCCGCCGGTGTGTAAAACTAAAGAAAATGTTAATGTCATTTATACAATACTAGCTGACCCGCTCGCAACTTCGTTTGCGTTTATACTCTTTTTTTTACGTATGTCCTTTCATGTGAAATCTTTCCCAAGCCCGGTAATTTGACACGGAACCCTAAATATGAATGGAATAAAAAGTACCTACATATTACTACATTACCTACCCTTTAATGTAGTAATATGTAGGTACCTGTTCCCGCTCTCACTCCTTTTTTCGTTCCTGTTTCCGTTGGCAATCCGTCGCCAAGTTAACAGCCGTTATAGGTATGATGAATTTTTATATGCCTTACTCTTGATTATGATTATGATTGATTGATTATGGGTAACCCATCGGTTACCCATACAAACTTTCATCACATTAATCACCCTCTTTAAATTTCATTTTCGCTATAAAAAGCAGCAAGTCCATCTCCAAGGTACCACCCATGGTTCAGAGCTTTAGGTGTTTATTTATTTTCATTATAGTGTCTGTGAAAAATCCCAAGTCTTTATTTAAAAAAAAAACTTGCTATCTCCGTGGTATTCAAATATCCAAGAACAAATGCCGCATATGAATGAAATTGAAATTTCGAATTCTAATCCGATTTAAATATTATTTTTTATTTGACATTCCAATTTTAAAGAGTATCGCATTGCACCAAGCTTTTAAGGCTCCCCCACACAGGTGTGTTAATATCGCATGCGTTATTGCGATAATGCGTCCTTGCACATAATTGCTTTATCGCAGCAGTATGTAACTTTTTAGCCGTCTTAATACATAATGTACTAAAATTCTACAGATCTCACTACGCGCAACTATCAAATTCATTGAAAAAGTAATTTAGAAATAAAGCACACGATAACATTTTAATATAATGTACTGACGAAAAAGTGAACGGAGCGCAGAGTAGCTTTGCGCGTAAAGGCCCTTCTACTGCCTACAGTTTTTGTCCATCTGCCTCCTAAGATGGCTCAAACGGTAGCTTAATTCAATCTCGAGATATCATTTTTTCCGTTTCTTGAATAGCGAGCTCAAAAAAGTTGTTGGGAAATTCTCGATCCAGAAAATTGATGAATTTTTACAAATATTGGAAAATCTCAAAAAGCTACCACCTGATTTTGGAAATTCAAATTGCACTTTGAAGCCCTCCGGCAGACGCAAATATTGACTGGACCGATCACTTTATTCACCATCTTTTTTAATGCAAGTGACGAATTTACTTTCAATGTATGGAGTTTCAAAAATGTGACGAATTTACTTTGTGGCAAATGTAGAACAACCCCTATCATATCTGTGAAACTACAGGCAAATGTCAGAATTTCATGAATCGGGGCACTATACTCGATCAGAAAAACTTAAATGTTTTCAATATTTGCGCATGCGATATTGCGATATATTCTGTTATATTGTCTGATATTATCGCCGATAATAACGTACGTTTGCACCTGTGTGTAGGAGCCTTTATGTGAGAACAACGTTTTTTGAATAAATTTGGAATGAGTTTTCAAACACGACAGTGTCAAAATAAAATGGCATAACATGTGTCACTAAGGAGTATTGATATCAACTTCGATGCAAATCACCCCTAAAATAACTTGCTACCCCTTTTTAACCCCGTTAGGCGATAAATTTCAATAATATACGAAACACGTCTTTCGTCAATTTTGTTAAAGATTGTTTATGCAAAATTTGAAGTAGATTGGACCAAGGAATCACGTTGGTCCATACAAACTTTGCCCACGATTTTCACCCCTTTAGGCGTAGAATCTCAGAAAATCCTTTCTTATCGGATGCCTACGTCATACAAAGAACACGCCCTCCAAGTTTCAGGTCTCTACGATCAGCGGTTTAGGCTGTGCGTTGATCCGTCAGACATTCAGGACAAAGGATTTTATATGTATAGATTACCCTCCATTAAGGTATTTTTTTGAAAAACCTGGTATGCGGTCTTTTATTATTTAATATTCAAAGTGTTCTGACGAAGTTTCAAGAAAATCACACCACGCGTTAAGATTTTCCCATACAAACTTTACCACCCCATCGCAACCCCCTCGAGGCCTATTTCAAATTTTCAATGACACCAATCTTCATTGATTGTATGGAACAATACATGTCCCAGGTTTCAAGTTTCTAAGTTCAATTAATCCGATTTTTCATACAAACATTTTTACCCCTTTTCACCCTCTTAAGGGTTGAATTTCAAAAAACCGTTTCTTAGTGAGCGTTCACACTCTTTAAAGAGTATCTGTACCAAATTTCAAACTTCTAGGCCCTGTAGTTTCTGAGATTTCGTGATGAGTGTGTCAGTGAGTGAGTGAGGATAGTTCTCTTTTATATATATAGATAATACATTTTATGAGATACGTTCGGTTTTGACGCAATTGGTACGGGTTCTCGGCATTCTCCTTTACATTATAAAGGTAGAAGTAAATTAATTAATTTTTAATATATATGAATTTATTTTTATTTTAATTACAGTCAATTTAAATTTTCTATGTAAATTTTTAATCTTAATTTGTTCATAGCATGTTCTCTATAATAATTATGTATATAATTTATGCGTGGACTGAATTTGCGAACTGTGGACTGTTTTTTTTTGTAGTGTATATACTATGATGATGACTTTTTTAAAACAAATAAAGAAGTAAATAGGAGTATAGTTTTATAATAAGTATTATTTAAAAAAAAAAACTTTTTTCAAAGTTAATGTAGAAAATAGATTTCTATAGCAGAATCCTTGTCTCCATGAGTCGCAAATCATGAATACCATAATACGTTTTCACGTTTCTATTCTAGATGGCCCTCACATTCGCTTGCAAATTCTCGATAGCGAACTGTTATTGCAAAGTTAAATAGCTTTTGCGAGGTTCCCAGGGAAAAACCGGAAAGAGTTTAATCCCATATCGAAAGCTCCAACTTTAGAGTGAAGTAATTTTAATGATCCTAGTTTGTGACAGTGTTCGTTTGTTAGGAGTCCGAGAATCAATTTGTAACATGATTTAAAAAAAATTGGCTATTGCTACCATTTCTTTTTCTAGAATGAGTGGTGGCCGAGTTTGGGCCAAAGAACTCCCGGTCGTCCACTGACGTGTTGGGTTGACGACATTGGGAAAGTCGCTGGGCATAGCTTTAAGAGAGGCATAAGACCACGGAGGCCGACAAAAACTAAGGGAGGCCAATACCCGGCAGTGGGTGATTCGAGGTTGCAATGATCATGATAATGGTAAGTAAGTATTTTTGGTAGTCTTACCTACAGTTGCATATTACCCGATTTTATATAAAATACTTTTATATAAATACTTATTCAAGATGTTATATTAACTGTTGCTTAGGTATATTATTAACCTTATAACTTCTCAAAAATTACAGGCACAAGAGTCAAGTAAATGAACATTGAGCCATGTGCTTGTTCCATCTTTAAGTACCATAAAATAACTATTTGTATAGTATACTAATTTCCACCCACGGCTTCGCTCGCGTGGTACCGGGATAATAAGTAGCTTATGTGTTAATGGAGGTCACAAACTATTTGTATTCCAAGTTTCATACAAATCCGTTCAGTAGTTTTTGCGTGAAAGAGTAACAAACATTCATCCATACATCTATTCATACATCCATACTCACAATCTTTCGCATTTATAATAATAGTAGGATAGGATAGGATTTGTGAAATTCTAATTCTAAGCCAAAATCATAATCAGTTACATCACTCAAATATTATAAATGCGATAGTTTGTGTTACAGTGCTTATGAGCGATGACTAGCCATATTTTTAATCCAGTTTCCACGAAGGCAAAACCGCTGGCGTAAGTAAGTTAAGATATCTATAATAACATGAATCCCAATGGATTTATCTTGGTTTAGTTGAAATACTTTTTAAAAGTTTCAAATTAACTAAGTCTTTAAAACTGGGTCACTAAGTACACGAAGAATGACTAAAAAAACGAGTTACGAACGAACTTCATCATTAAACAGAATATTTTTCCTTTCAAAAGTCCCTGTTTCGATTCATTTCAAACCACGTTTTGAATACCAAATCGCCGAATGACCTGCATGCAAATTAAACCCAGTCCTAGATTTCCACAAAGTCAGTTAAGAATTTTCATGAATAGCTGAGCTATTGTGAAGCCGCAATCATACTTTTTGTCGCTAATTTTGCAAAATTTAAAATGATTTCTAAGCATAATATTGCCAGTGTTGTTATTGTCACCTGAGCTTAGCCTGTACGTCGTATACGTTGAGTTATTAAGATTTTTGCATCTTCTACTTTGTTTGAGTCAGTGGCCACCTCTGGTATTGGAGCTTTTAGGCTGCCCAAAGGCCTCCAACATGGCTGAACGGTTGTAAGCGCCGCAACATTTGCCTTCCAAAGCAGGAAAACGCTCAAATCCCACATCCAAGTAGTGGCCGGGTGGAGAGTTGCTTCTTAACTAAGATCATTTTTGCTTTATCACTTTGTCTTTTTGTTATTTTCGAACTAATATTATTTGCAATGGTAGAAAATATATCACACAGAAAATACACAATATTGTACTTTTTATCTACTATAATTTTTTTCACCTCACCTATAAAATCAGTGAAGCATTTCCTTTTTCCGAACAAAATAACTGAAACGTTGCGTTTATAGACACTCAACAGAGTGGAGATGTAATTTCAACGCCACTTGCGTTACAAATCCACCCATTTACAATCGTACCTGCGTACCGATTTGGGACATCTTGATTCGGCTAAATTCAAACCATCGTCTTTGACTTTGTAAGTTTTTCTTTATTTGCGAAACATATACACATATGATAGATAAGATAGAGTTAGATTTATTTATTTATAATTATTAACAACAGTATATACAATAACAAGTTCTTAGTTAATATTTCATAGTTATACCTACATATTTGACATACACACATCGTCTTTTAATAAATATTGCCTCTATTTGACATTATAACACAACATCATAATATAGCCCTTATGTAGGCAGTGCTTGTGTTATGGGAAAGAAAGAAATGGCTCTTATCATCATCATTATCATCATCTCCATTAGCTGTTTTCGATTGGGTCCGTGGGTCACAATCAAAGAAGACTTATATACCTACTAGGGTTATCGTAATTCATATAGAAAAAAAATCAAACACTCACAAAAAAAAATCAAACATCAAAGACTCACAGATGCCGTTTCAGCTTTTTCAGAGAGCATTCTTCAGGAAGAATGAACGCGACGCTCTCCCTCCCATCTAGAGTCCAGCAGTGTTAGACGAAAAAAATGCAATAAGAATGCGTTAAATCATGATAATTTTATGAGTAGAACAGACATAATCATTATAGACAGGAAATTCTAATGTGTAGGTGACACACTAGCTGATTAGAATGGATAATGTATGTTATTTTTAGAAGTATAGAAGAACTAAAAGTAGCATTACCAATTATTTTAGTGATAAAGTTGAATAAAAACCAAGATGCAAAATCAATATGGAACTTACGTAACGTCGTCGTCATAATTCTTAAATATACTCTTAATGTGACAATAAAACAAATGTGTTCTACTAATTCTTTGTTTAAAAAAAATGTTTGCTGATTGTTTTTTCTATAGATGGCAAAACATGACCACAACCCACTGAAATACACCGTACAACGATGTTCTTTTTACATGAAAAATGCAAGTGATATGTGATAGGTGAAATTGTGGAGATTAATCCAGATGCCATTGAATAAAAAAAAATGAATAAATTTGGAACAATTTCGTTCTTTAAAAGCCTCTAAAGAATATAATGTTACCATAAGATGGAACAAGCACATGGTTCACCTGATTTTAAGTGGTATACATTACCTATCACAAAACAATGCATCGTAGATCATGGTATTTGGAACGTAGCCTATGGTACAACGAACTGGGTTCATCACCTTGAGCCATGAAGGTGATAAGCCTCTTGTGCCTGTAATTTCACCGGCACCCTTCAAGCCGAAATAAGGCAGAAAAAGACATGTTGATCATTATTTGTAATAGAATTATACTCATGTCTCAAACTTTTAATAGTTTATACTTAGAACAACTTACACTATAAGTCCCTACTCGGTGTTCTGATCGAATTCAAGTTTCCAATCCACTGAAAGCCGTACACAGCGTGAACAAGTAACACGGCACATTTGTGTTCAAAAGACCTGAATCCATGGATCCAACAACTGCTGTAATGCTAATGGACGTATTACTGTTATGAATGGCGGGTAGTTTGAAATTATATCCGCTGGTGCAAATTGAAGTGATTTTTCAGATTCAGCGTTAAATTCTCAGACCAATCTCTTTATGTAATTTTTTCGTCTGAACTTTACAACGGTTTTAAGCATTTGGATTATGTAAAATTATGAATATATTATGACTCGCTGATCATTGTTTATTGACTCTACAGATGACGGTTGCTTTAAAAAAAAATCTTATTACCGTGCTACCGCAACTAATGCTACTATCAAGACACGAGCGAAGCTGCGGGTCGAAGCTGTATAGAGTAAGTTTAAAATAAAATAAATAAATAATGCTGGTCATTATGGAAAGCATAGGTTTGTTAAGCAACCTGTATAGTTGCTTAACCATAAGCAAATATTTTTTTTAAATGTAGGCTATCTATAATTTACTAGGATATCTGTCTATTGAAGTAAGCTCTAAAAGGAGCAACAACGTAGTATCTACAAGCGTAACAAGGGTAATAATAAAACACAATGTTGCCAAAGCCAAAAAGAGAAACATGTTGCATTAACACCGCTCAATGTGCACCGTTTAATAATTCCCAGAACCCTTCACGCGAGATTCATGAGCAGTAAATTTGCAAGTAAATGGCCCTTGACGATTTTCGCGCAGTCAGTGAAATGAAGGAAAACAGAGTCGATGGTTTGCTTGGAGGGAGAATATAAAGCTTTTTGCAAATCCAGACGAAAGCAAGTACCTAATTGGGTGTGTGAACAGAGGTGTATGTTAGTATAGTGGCTCTGTAGTTAGATCAAGTGACAAAAAAATTTCACATAACTTGCGATATACTACTAAATTTAATTCAGTAAGTTCGTTTGTTATTAGTTGGTGTCACAAACATACAAATAACTATAAAACCTTGAAGAACAATTTCGCAAAAATAGTGTAGGTAATTGGTATACATAATATTTGATTGAATTATTTGACTTTTTCTGCCCACTATGACTCTCGCCTCAACAAAGAACAAAATTGTACGTATGTTTTATCTACCTAGCTATGTATATAACCAATAATAAAGAAGTAAGTACACGATTTTTTTATGAAATAAATAAATAAATACTCAAGGTAAACTGTGAAGTAAGCTTGGCACCTTCCCAAATTCCATGACCCATAATAAAGGAAAAAGTTAATTTTCAAACATCATTAGGACGATCACATGAATGATGAATCAAATCAACCTGACGTATCGTATGCGTAACGAAAAATCTTGGCCAATGATAAAGCGTTATTTCAAATCTACGCTTTCTTATTTGCCAAAATGTAAAGATACGTTTACGATAGTCGTATCGTTAGTTAAGTTCAAATATTCGTCATTGTAGTACTGATACTTCCCGGGACTTCCTTCAATTCAAAACAAAAGAATATGTATTAAGTATTCAATATTCAATAATTCATCATCATCATCACCATCATCATCAGCCTATAACAGTCCACTGCTGGACATAGGTCTCACCTAATGAGCGCCATTGCGCCCTGTTCTGAGCTCGACGCATCCAGCTTCTACCAGCAGCCTGACGCAAATCGTCTCTCCACCTGGCCGGAGGGCATCCTACATGCCAAGCCGCGGTCTCCACTCAAGAACTCGTTTGCCCCAGCAGCGGTTGTCAGTTCTTCGGCAGGTATGGCCACCCCACTGCCACTTCAGCTTGCTAATTCTCTGAGCTATGTCGACAACTTTAGTTCTACAATTATAAAAATATATTCTACAATTATGTAATAATAATAATTCAATAATTATTGCAATCATATTACTTAGACGGTACATTAAAGTTTAGTCAAGTCTTAAGACTACGAAAGATTTTAATACCAAAGAGGTTGGATTTTTCTTTCTTTTTTTTAATACATACTACAGTGAGTAGGAGCAGACCGATATTTTAAATACATAAGACTATTGATTACTGATTATCATTGTTGTTATTTGAGTCATTTATAAATTTGTCAAGGGAATAGTATATTCTGTTTTGTTTGTTCTATTTTCTTTCCCACAACATCTATGTCTGAGCTTTTTACTCTAAGCTTGAAATCCCCCTGACCGCCCCTGTGTCAGATAAAATATATTATCCAGCCAAAACACGAGTCACGATAAATTTGTACACTTTCCACCCTTTTGTGCGACACTACGTCAAAATAGGTTATGTCTGGACACATCGATGATTTGTTAAAGTGATAAATGATAGGAAGCGGTTTATATCAATAATTTGATTTCCTATTTCGTGTTTGCAGACATGGGTTTAAATTAGAAGGGGATTTATTGTTGTTGTGTTATTAGTTGAAATTTGATTGAAATTGATTATTCACATTTGGTTTGTCCAGTTTTCACACGCTTTTCTGATTATTATTATCTCTTCATCTCTTTTTCTGTGTGTCAATGATATAATCTTTATTATTGTTACCATTAATCAACCCATCCAATAATATTTCATAATTTAGGAGAAAAGAAGCATTGTTTGCGCCATCTTCAATTTGACTTGTATGCAAAATTTTTTATACATCCCAAAAAATTGACTCAGGCGGGATTTGAACCTTACCATCAATACCGGGACGCGCTAACCAACTGCGCTACCGAGTCAACTCCTCGTAAAGTTTTAGCTATATAAAAATCTTAGATTTTCCCTGAAGTGTGGGCTAACACCTAAATACAAAAAAGCATTGTATAGTAACGTTGAAAATTGTATTTTCTACATCGTTATTGTCTCAGCTTTTTATCTGATTACCGTTATTTAATAAGTCCAGTCATATCTGGTCTGATATTTTCATATCTTATTATATCCGTCTTAGATTATTATGTTATCGGTTTTGTATTGTTACCTTTGTATCCTCTTTAGCCACTACTTAGCTGAAACCTAGGTCTACTCGTATTGTCATTTCTAATTTGTCCAATAGCAGTAAGCTTATACTAAAGTGTTTTAGTCTGCCCACTTGACAAGAACGATAAATACCTGCCCCTACAAACAAACGTCCAGGAGGAAGTGTGCTAAATTACATATTGTTCGGTTAGTATGAGACACACGGTTCGGTGCGAAAATCTAACCGCAACGCGTTGAGTTCACTGCACAAATGAATCCATGAAAAAGCCTTAAAAACAAGAAAATAAACCTTTAACTGAGTACTATTGAATACTATTTGAGGACTGTTGAATATACAACTACAAAAAACCCCAGCCTATTTCAGTCTACTGTTAGAAATAGGCCTATAAGAGGGGATATGCCCATAATCACCTCGCTGGGCATGCGGGTTGAAGATCGCATAGTACAGTTCTTGTACTGCTGACACTGCCGTCCACCTGCCCGCGTTCGGCTTTGATTATAATAAATAATAAAGCTTCTGTTTATCTGTTACATTTAGCCGTCAGTGTTAATTTTACTTCACTTCTTGGTATAAGTCATATGTTACAATTTTGCCCATGTCTGTGTCATGTTTTTTCAGGCGCAGACTGAAAATCAGCGCTGTTTTTTCGCTGAGCAGGTGGGTAGTTATTACCTGCCTACTTTTGTGATTAAACAGCAAAAAGCTGAGTCTGGGCCTGTTTGGCTCCATCCGATACATAGCGGACTCGCTACCACTCAGTGGCCACCTACCTACTCTTTTCGTGCCAGTTACTATAATTATGTTATTTTGAGCCTTTATTGATTTGAATCGTGTACTTGTGAGTTCGATATGTTATTGTGTTGTGGTCAAATCAATGTATTCTTTCTTTTCTTTCTTTTTCTTTGATGTTAATGTAATAAACCTTTACGGCGATCGCATAAACTAATTATATGGTCGGTGTTTCATTGATAATCGAGCAAAAGTAGGTGTATTTTGATATTGATTTTTTACTTAAAAATCAGTTGACGTTACGATGCGACAAACGGAACACTGAAAACCGCACCGTGTGTTCCAACAGTAATGTATTGTAATGAAATGCGTCTGCAACTGTCCTAGTGATTACTGAACCGAGAAATTGCTTAATCACTCGACTGTGTAATGCGCGATGATTAGTTCAGTACAGATATGTAATTGACGGGAAAAGTGCGTTTTGTGGCCAAGGCTTAATGACTCGCAGCTGCAGTGCACGGTGCCATTAAACATAATATCCAAAAGACGATAGATGGATATATAGTATAGATTTAAAACGTAGATCTATTCCGTGTAGCTGATGATGATTTTAGATAAATTATATCATAAGGATAAACCTTAATTATAAACCTTAGATTAATTTTTGTGTGACGGCAAAGAAGGCCGGTCAATTGAGACCTGACCATAAATGGAAGCGACTAAAATGCGAAGTAAAAATGTTCTTGGTTTATTGGAGTATTGAAATTATAATAAATTACTTTATTTATTAAAGCCGGAATACTTAGTAAATTAATATTAAATATTGATCGCAATACGCCCTATCATAACGAATCATGGTTAATGAATGCACTCTCACCTACATTGTGCATCTCTCGTCTCAATGTCAACCATCTAAATCAAAACTGCCACTAACAAAGAACGCGTTTGGTTAGTTTATGTTTAATGGCGCCAGTGTCCTAATCGATCGTAGTCTAAAAGTAGTAAATAAATAGCTAGAAAAATTCTACGGCTTAAAAAAAACGATTAATTGAACATGATATCCTGCAATAAGAACTAGCCATTAGGAAAAAGGTCATTTCTAGACGCGACATTTTATGGTCAGGTCACAGGTTGTATGAAACTGACCGATCTTCTTTGTACTGCTAGGTAAAATAAAGTACCCTAAGCCGACAAGCATGTATGAAGAATGTGATGATGATGAGTTAATGAAGCAAAAGCCGGGATCGTAATAAGTGGAGATCCGTGGTCTCTGCCAAAAATTGGATCGGAAGTACCGGGGAAGTACCTTAGTAAAAAATAGGTAAAAAATGAAAGATAATTAATTAAAACTTAATTTTACCGGGCTTCAGGATATTAGAACCAATCTCTTTGGCTTCACAGGTTTTTTTTCTCACACGAAATACATTCCTTCATCTTTTTAAGGTAAAATAACGTTTGAAATTTAATTAATGATGTAATTTTAAATTATCAAGTCCCTTTGAAAGTTTATGAACTTGCAGGAATGTTTTTTAATAACACTAATTATACAAAAGCAGCGTTACAAGTATTTTTTATTAAAATGACCTTTTTTCAAACTCGCATCTTTTCTTGGTTATTATTTTAATCAAATGTATTTTTACCACTCCACCCACGTTTCTTATTTACTATTTAAATATTTGCAGATCCTACAAACATTAGTCTCGCAGCGGGAATCGAACCCGCAACCTTCTGCCTCTCAGGCGGACCGCATAATAACACCTTGACTTGGTGATTATTAACACCTTGATTGCGGGCATCACACATTACGCTCCAGGCGATGCACTAGGAGGCTGTGCTCCTACGAATAACGCTCCGAGCGCGAGGATATGGAAAGCTGCGATCCTACAAGCTCAAGCTCTGTTTTCAGAAATCAAATCATATACCGCCAGCAGATTCGCTCGCGTGGTACCGGGATAAAAAGTAGTTTGTGTTAATCCAGGTCTTAAACTACGTATATTCCAAGTTTCATCCAAATCCGTTCCCCCGTAAATACTGAGTGAAGTGACCACAAAAATACTCTCACACACACACACACACACACAGACACACACACGAACACACACACACACACACACACACACACACACACACACACACACACACACACACACACGAACACACACACTCGCACGCACACACACTCAAACTTTCGCATTTATAATATTAGTGTGATGTGATAATATTAGTGTGCCATTGTTCTCCCACTGCAGAGCAAAGGTCTCCCTTCCCTTCTTTCGCTGTTCGCGATTGATCGCAAATACAATGGTCAAAGCGTTAAAAAAATACTAAGTAGGGGAAGGCACTTACTTTCGGGCTATCTTCCCCAACACAGGTATTGTATTTCAAGGGTATATCATACCTTAATTATTTCCACACCAGCCTATATCAGTCCACTAATAAATCCCCACGCTGGGCATCTGGGTTGGCAATCGCAGAGCACAGCTTCTCGCACTGCCGACGCTACTGCCCGTCGGCAGTCAATTTCTTTAATTATTTAATTTCACTCTGTGTGGAACTCGTTGCCTTGCTAAATATTTGGTGTCATAACCACGCTTCAATAAAAATACTTCAGATAGGCTTCTTTTTGAGGCGTGGACATTATCTTTCCTTCTAATATTATAAATGGGAAAGTTTGTGAGTATGGATGTATAGATGAATGGATGAATGTTTGTTTCTCTTTCACGCAAAAACTACTGAAAGGATTTGGCTGAAACTAGGAATATACATAGTTTGTGACATAGACTACTTTTTATCCCGTTAAGTACGCCACGAGATAGTTTCATATCCACATCCACATCCACATCAGCCTATATCAGTCCACAGCTGGACATAGGCCTCCCCTAATAAAGGGGGATATACCCATAATAGTTATACCATAATAGTAATAATAATTGAGGTATGTATATGTAGAGTTTCTGTGTTACGGAAATCATCCCACACTTTAAGTTTCTAGGACTAACGGTTATTTTCAGTACTTGTACAGTTTATTTATAGTCGAATATTTTATTTAGATAATTGCTTTTAAACTCGTCAAGTTGTGGTAAGCAGTAATAATGCATTGGCATAATTGTAGCTGGATCGTGGAACTTCTCGGAACTGATACTATTAAACTTTCTGTTCAGGGGTTAGTGTAAGTAAGAATAGCTGGATATGTTCTATCTACATGATGCATTTGATTTTATTATTTTTGAAGGCCGACGAAATAAAAGTATTTTATTTATTATTTTCGTTGTGTAGCCTTGGCAAGCCTAGTGGAATTATGTGTTTGTAACTATTTTTTCGACCTATAAGTGCCTTTTTTACCATCTTCAAGTAACGTCAAAGTAAGCTATTTGTCGGTTAAAGTGTAAAATCTCTGGACAATTATCACTTTAATCGGTTAGATTTACAATTTTTTTTTGCCTGAATATCTAGAAAAATGCGTACGGATTGTAGCTTACTTAAAAAACCCCGATAGCTGTAAACCACACTTTGGTAAATTATAAAGATTTTAACACTAACCTCAATATATATTCTAGAAATTTGAAAATTCGCAAGAAGGTATGCTAACTTTTTTATAAAAAAAAACATTGACCAACCTCGTCACTTCAAATGTAGGTATAAACATAACCTAGTTATAACTACTTCTAAATTAAAAAATCATAGCTCTGGTTCAAATGCGATGGCTGTAAAAATTTACAATAAATTCACAGAAAAAATTAAAGCCCTAGAAAAGGATAACATTTCTGCAAATATTTTAAAGGAAATGATATTAAATAAAATGTATTATTCTCTTGTGGAATTTCTAAATGAATCGAATAATAATAATTACAATCAGTAATCTTCAAAGGTATTTAAGGTACCTACCTATTTAAAATATCGGTCTGCTCCTACTCAGTTGTAAACACCCTTGCTGGGTACATAATATGTGTTGATCCTTAAGCTGGTCATAACATCTGACTGAATTTTGATGTACCTACACATGTAATATGATTGCAATAAATATTGAATACTGAATACTGAATTCATTTCCGCAAAGCCATACCCAGTCTTAGTGTAAGATCAGACTGTAATAGTTTGGTATTATAAAATTGATAACAAAGGTACAAGTTATATAGTTATGGTTATATATAGTTACTATATCACATACAGATATGGTATCTGTCCATGTTCAGTTCTGTAGTCATCTAGAGAATAAGGCAATGCTTGGCATCTAAAAAGATCGATGTGCTGAACAGGGCAAAGCTCTATTTTAGTCTGGTGCAAAGGCTGCTTCTTTATAAATCGCAAGTCCGGCCCCACATGGCGTACTGTTGTCACCTTTGGGTAGGAGCACCCGAGTACCAGTTGAAGCCATTTGACTCGTTTCATAGAAGAGCTACGAGATTTGTCGACGATCCCATACTCACAAGTGGTATTGAACCTTTTAAGCCTCAGGATAGATTTGTCCTCCCTGTATGTGTTATGGGGTGTACGGGGTTCCAACCTCCATCTTCGGGACCCAAGCCAACCTCACCTGCACGTGGTGCACCTTGCTGAACAATGAACGGGGCTCTGGCGGCCGGCTGATTGCGACATAGCACAGCCTTCATCGGCACAGCTAAATCTCCTGGCCACCAACGGGCAGCAGCGTCGGTGGTGCGAGAAGCTGTACCCTGCGATCCCCAACCCGCATGCCCAGCGTGGGGATTATGGGCATGTCCCCCTTTATTAGGGGAGGCTCCAGCACTGGACTGATATAGGCTGGTATGTGTATGTGTGTGTGTATGTGTTCTACCGCTTTTAATTTAAAACTTTTGTAATACTTAAACAAACACCTAACTCCTTCTTTCCGTATTATAATCAAATGTTTTATTGACGTATGTTTCAAATAAAATCCTTCATGATCATACAACTAAATAGGTAATAACGATTGCTGAAGAAACCCAGCTATCCTATTCCAGCTAGTGCAGGCACAGACTGGATAATTTGCATTCGCATTGTCAAACCGTATCGAGAGTTCAGAACGAACGGCCATTGGCTAGCTGACTGCGTAACAAACTTTTGTCATTTTGTTAGGAGCAGGTTACAATGGTTGACGCTAATAGTGTTTCGATGAAAGTTTTATTACTTCTTCTCTATTGTTAGAGCAAAAAGTAGATGCTCTCGAAATGTGGTGCTGGAGGAGAACGCTTGGGGTATCGTGGACAGAATTCTGATCTAACCAGTCCATACTTCAAGCGCTCAGCATCAAACCGCGTCTCTCGTCTCGCATACTCACTTTCTTTAGACACATGTCATGCTAAAGGGAAGTCTCCATTGAGCGCGGCTCACTATTCATATTAGAATGAGCGCGCTCCAGTGAGTGGCGGTACAGGGGAAGTTCGAGGGCAAAAGAGCGCGATCACCTATGGGACCGACCAATTAAAGGCTGCAGTTCATATTCTTGAAAAACTGCGGTGCGGGAGGAAGCCGAAAGTATCCTAGTGGGGTACCCAGTCTTCAGATCCAGTCATTATGGGTACGAACCTTAGCCCTCGTACCAATAGATTTTTTGTTTCTTTTTTGTTCTGACTAAACTGAAAGGATGGTATATTTTCTGGACAAGCGTACTATATCTAACCATTTCCAGGCACTACGGCATCCAGATCAGTGAGTAAAAAATACCGAGTGGTATTCACTATACCAGTTAGATAATCACATCTATACCAGAAAAAGTTTAAGTTTGCTTCTAGTTTTAAGGAATCTGAACTATTATTCTCGTAATTAATGTATGGGATGAGAGTAACGATGAAGAAGAATGTTAGTTATGAATGTCAATGAAGAAAGAAAGAAAAAAACTTTAATCTGTCGAGAACAAATAATAAGCACACAATAAAAATAAACAAACTAAACCAAAGATAAACATGTTAAAAGTAAATATCAAATACAACAATCTACTAGTAAAGTGGTAGGTTACTTTACATCTGGATTTGTGTGCATTACAGACTCCTCGGGACACAACTCAGCATTGTGTTGAAAAGATAAAGAACTGGCAGTAGAAGTCAACAGAACAAAAAAAGATGGATGGAATGTGCGAAAAACGATAGAGTGAGATAGGTATGACTGTTCAGATGACAACATTTCCCTCTATCAGCCGATAGAGGGAAATGTAATAGGAAAACTTCTTATACCGACAATACTTTAATAAGACCACTGAGATAAGGGCAGGGAGATCATGATGATATTCAGATAGGCTCTCGTAGTTTGTCTTCCGTCTTCTAGTGTAGCAAGTTTCTAGGCGGCCCGAAGAGCTTCAACATAGCATATAGCAACTGTAAAAGCCGATATTAATATCTTAACGAACCTTCCAACACATTTCCAGATTATTTGAAACATTTTCAATTTGATTTTATTGATAATTTAAGCCTTATTGTCACGCCTGCAAAATGTTGCCTTTGTCAATTTGTAGCCTCCTTGTAAATTCTACCTTACGCAGAACCACATTTCCACGAGTACATTCTATTTGTGTTTGACGTAATCCTCAACAAACAACTCGATACGATTCGATATAATTCGCATTTCAAATGTTGCAAAACGATTTTCCATAGGAAATCGAACTCGTTTCTTTCGTGTAAGTTCTCGAAGTTATTACAAAGTGAGTACGTTCGGATACATTATCGGTTTCCGTGTGGTTTTGCTTGCCAAATGTCGTAAGACTTTTTCATTACTAAGATTCTGTTTAAATGTTTGTTCCTGGACTCAAAATAAAATTAAAATAAATAAAATGTATAATCTTGTAAAAATGTAAGTGACTTCATATCAGTTTTCTAAGGCCCGGGGCCTTTTTTCTTTTTTTTTGGTTTTAGATATTCCAACCTCTTCTGTGGTTTCTTTTTTTTGTTGGTGTGAAAATTCGTTACGTTTTGAAAACTCGGGGAGAGTTAGAGGGGTCTGTTGGGCTCTCTGCTGGCGACTAGCTACAGTGGCCTAACGACTAAAACCCACCGTGTTCCTTCACTCACCATAGTGCTAGTGCATTATCAAACAATTCATTTCCTGATGAAGGGCTCGTCGCTGAAGTAGCTCTTGACGGGGTCATGGGGTCCCAGTAGGATTCTACCAGCTGAATAGGCTGGTGTTTTTGTTGTTTTCAGACAAGCAAATACATACGTTTACCCCGATATATGCACAGCGGCGCGCGACAAAATTAAAAACCCGCCAACAATAGAGGCGTTTTAGAAAATTCCAAGCAAAATAAGGTCTTGTCGATAATTGAAATAACAAACTTGGTCTGGAGCTGGCATAGCGATTGACGTTTAATTTTAGTGCGCAAGAGAACAAAACTGGTTACGAACAAAAGAAACTGTTTAGCAGTTTTTTTAAACTGTGTGCGCGAGGAAATTGTTTGATTTTTCCCAAAAATCTGGAACATATTGTGTTTGATGAAAAACTAATATCAAGTTTGTTCAAGACATATTTGGTCCAAAGCTCTTTCTTTAGGGAAATAAAATTGATTTATTCATTAATATTTAAATAAAAGAATACATATTAACCTACGCGTCGCCGAGCTTTCGTGGAGATGTGACTAGCTTAAGAACTGGTGCATGGAACAAACTTCGGGAGGCTTCTATCCACCTGAGGGTTAGGCTGTGGATGATAATGGTAAAATAAATTAATCAATAATACTGGATATTATTACACAGCATCATATAGACCCAAAATTTGCAGAACTTGTACTACGGGGAATGACTGTTTTTTTGTAAATAACAACATATTACATACTCATAGAAAACACCCTGACCCGAGAAAAATATATGTATCGCGACGGGAATTGAACCCATAACCTTCCGTATCTCAGGCGGCCATTCACCCACTGCGCCACAAAGGTCGTCAAAAACTACATCTAAAAATAACTTATGTATGTTCCTTATAACATGATCAGAATGTGGAATCGCAATAAAGATAAGTATTACTTATCTTCAGAAACGATACACAAATAACTTACCATTAAAGAAAAAAATCTAATAATATTAAAAAGATTTTAAATAATACTAAAAGAGTGAAGTACTCAAAAGCAACACTTGCAATAAAATCAGTTTAAATTACATTACAATTAAACCTTTGAAAAACTTTTTCTTCAAGTTGAAGAAATGTTTTCCGATGAAAGCTTTTCCATTTCCTTTCATGACTGCTTTAGATGCAAGATGAATGTACTGAATACTAATTCAGATTGGCTCTTAATTACATTTACAATGTTCTGTTCGTCCATGTTTTTTTATTCCGGAGTTTAAAGAGGTGCTTGGAATCATCAAAAATCTAACTTGTACCATCCACCACGATCCTGCGCTAGTCTAACCCACTAAATTTACTGGTTTTACCATTAATTAAAATAAAGTATTGCATCGTAGATCGTTTTTTGTAATGCTGCTCTCCGATGCAAAGCTTTCTGCTTGATGCGTGAAGGTGATATGTCATAATATGTGCTTATAATTTCACCGGCACCTTTACCCTTCAAGCCGAAACGGCGAAAAACTAAGTGACTTACCCAGTGTTCCTAAAGTATGAATACAATCAAATATATGAATATGAATATGAGTGCTGCTTCATGGTAGAAATAGTATTCAGTATTCAGTATTCAATATTTATTGCAATCATATTACATGAAGGTACATTAAACAAAAAAATAAGTCAGATTTTAAGACTAGGTTGAGAATCAATACATATTATGTACCCTGTTAGGGTGTTCACAACTAAGTAGGAGCAGACCGATATTTTAAATAGGTACTTACATTATAGACTTTACACATTACTGATTGTCGTTATTATTGGTTGATTCATTTAGGAATTCGTCTAGAGAATAATATATTTTATTTATTAGAATGTCCTTTAAATTATTTGCAAAAATGTTATTCTCTTCTTGGGCTTTAAGTTTTTCTGGTAATTTATATATAATTTATGTATATATATATATATATATATATATATATATATATCAAATAGGCATGATGGTAGTACTTATCTCATTATAATAAACTTTTCATAACTTCCGAAATGTACCTACTTGGAATAGAATAATGAATGAAGAGGTAGGTCTCGTTTCACATCAAATTAAAACTGTAATTGAAATTAAGAATTTCCTAAATCTTCTCCATAAACTGGTAACTTAAAAACCCGTTTTATAAATTAAACCCTGATTTTTTGCACAAAAATGTTATTAGCAGAAAAACTTCAGGCAAAATCCAACAACGAAGCCTTTAATATTAAAACTTCAGAAAACAATTCGTTTCAATAATGGGAAATTGCCCGCCAGCACCGTTCAACAAAATAAAGTATTTGAAATCGGTCCGTTCTGTTTATAACGAAAATCGAAACTTAAACTTGGGTTATTAATACTTTGTTGAACTATGAATTTGTTTACTTTTGAGGGCCTTCCTAAAAGCTATCATGATTAAGGCTCCTAAGTATCTAACATATTGATAACATACAACTACAAAGTAGGTAAACTACAAGTATAATAATTATTACGACTGGTTAGTCAATCATCGTAATATAATATACTTTTATGATTCTAAAAGTCAAATTATGTTATTTGAAGAAAGTCTTGTGTGATCTGATAATTATAAGTATTTGTATTTTAGAAAGCTGTGTAGCTTTAATATGATTAAGTCACATCTAATGGTTTTAGTCCGCTCCTACAGGTGACAAGGTATATTAAGATTCGAAAAGTTTCCGAATCGAGTCTGTCAATTTTTGTTCAATTGTAAATTTATTCCGACAGATTTCTAGGGTCTTAAGCTACTAATAGTGATTATAAAGAATGCCACGACACGATGGCACATCACAACAGAAATCTGTCAAAATAATATAGGCTATTACACTACCACTATATATAGTATCACTAGTTACCGTCCGATTCGATTTTAAAAGTATCGAATGTTTTAAAATACCCTCCCGCTTAGATTTGAATCACACCAAACACCATATAATATTCGGCCAATACACACTTCCCATAACTCGAGCCACGAAACAAGCAGACATTTTATTATGCCCTAACACGACCCTTTCCAATAAAAGGGTAACCGTAAAATTTTATTTTATACCGGTTACTTTGTCCATTGAATACCTTGCGTATGCTAATACAGCATATCACAATGGCATGAAGTCTTGCTTTGTGGAGTCGCCTACAAATTTGAATAAATATTTACAGAGTAGGGTAGAAAGCTTTAATGTTGGTTTAAATTATAAAAACGTCTCATACAGTGTTATGTATGGGCTCTTAAGCGGGGCTCGAGATATCATTAGGGCGTCTAGCGAGCTCTTGGAAGATTAAGACTAGGATTCTTAGTTCTGCCACGACAATGCAACCTATTCTCTTATACCGTTGGAAATAATGTATGGAATTAACGGGTTCTCATACTAAGTGAATTTTAATGATGCGAATCTACGTTCTGTGAGTTTATATTTTTATATTTCAGAAAAATAATATTAACTTAATTTATTTTAGGAATATCGTAGCTCTTAATGATGGTATGATCACTACAAAACATTTTATCGAAATCAAGTTAGTTTTAGACTACTTAGAATGAACTTGATTGATAATCGTTTACATTAAATTTGTGGAGTACGTTTACTCTTTCATAGAACGATGAAAACCACAATAGGCATAACGACTGGGTCAAAAAATAATAATTCTTTAGTCCGTCAGTTAGATCAACAAAAAATACTGGACACGTTTTTTTTATTTATTGAATCAATAGAAATTGACGGAGATAAGGAACGTGAAAGTTCGGAAGTGGGGGCTCGTGACGTCACGCCTAGGTAAAAAATGTACTATATCGTGAAGTCGCGCGGAACTTTAACGCACTATATCTTTGTTATTTTTTGTTAAATTGACAAAAGAAAAAATACGTGTCCAATATTTTTTGGATATGTAAATAACAGACTAATTAGAATTTTTCGCCTATTGTATTTCATGAAATTATTTTTTTAACTTTATTAGTATCAATCAATGTCACTCTATCAAGTCCCGTCGTCATGACTACCCCCTGAGAAGTTATGCAAATCAAATCGCCATACGTTGTTGTCAATAATTTTTAACTAGCTTTGTACGGGTGCAATACTGATAAACCTGGAATCACTCTATTTATTAAAAAAATTACATAGGGACAGACAGACAGCGGGAAACGACTTTGTTTTATATTAGGTCCTTATCTATGAAATTGGCGTTTTTATGGGGAATTTCGAGAAAATTGATTTCTCCATACATATATTTTTGTATTTTTTAGTGGCCTATTACAAAGCCTATTCCCCTAAAATGTTGTGTGTGTAATTGGACAGCATTGTGAAATGTATGTGTAGCCTTATTTATAAAAGAATACTAACAAAAATAATACAACGAATTTAAGCACTGAAAGCGACAACACATGAAATGAACTGTTTTTAAGTTAAATTTTTTGAGGATGAACTTCCCCAAAAATAGTATTTATGGAATTTTCAATCTTTACAATAATGTTACGTTCAGAAAATTAATTTTGTATATGACTTTTGAATAAAAAAAATGTACAAAATACACAACAGTGAAAAAACACCTATTTCTTAGGTAAGGATCTAATACTATGTAGTCATTATAACGTTTTCCCTATTATTATCATTGATTGTTGTCCATTACAGATATTTTAGCGCCACCCGTAGAGCCATTAAAAATACATAAGTTTTACTCCACAAACATTTCTTCTTTCACTTCACTACTCAGACGTTCAAATCTCGAGTTATCCTCGAGCGAGACAATCAAGGGATGCGTGGGCGCAGCTTTGTTACCTTGCAACTTACTGCAGTACACCTACACGGTACATTTAGCTCTTACAATAAAATCTTCATCATTCGGAACGCTGGCAGTTACAAATTGGTCATTCTTCACTGTTTGACGCCCACTGTTAAAGCTACCACACGCAAATCGTTTTGTTCATAGTGCTTATAAGCATAAATTATCTCTTGGCACTCAATCACGGAACTGCATAATTTTATTTCAATAGATGCGCTACACTAGGCTAATTCATAATGGCTTGCGTATTCCTTGGACTAGGCCGGGGGTCCTCTGTCATGGCCTTTGACTATGCTTAATTATAGCTAATAATCTAGTCATTCAATATGAAACGCTCTTAAAATATGATACTATAACCACACTTAGCAAAGCTTTGTTAATTTCAGTAAGTTATTTAATTTGAGTTTTCGTTTTTTTAAGTGTAATGGATACCTCATCATACAATGCGAATATTGTTTATATTGAAAAAAGGAGAATTTTCACGTAACGATGTAGCATTGGTGAAGGGCACAGATGGAGTTTCGACTCAATAAGAGAGTCTTCATCTAGGCGAATGAACGTGACGCTCTCCCTCCGCGTCCCGTCTAACACTATCGAAATGCTGTCGGTGCATTTCATCGGTGATGAAACAGTAAGTGAAAATTTTCAATTTTTTAATATGCATGGGTTACGACATTACAGATACGTATAAAGATACGCAACATCATATGGAGAAGTAGAAGGAAAAAGAGGTAGGATAAATTATAATTATGAGCCACATTAAAGATAAAGTAGATGTCATGTCGTAAAGGAGGCTGCTATAGAAAGGCAGATGGAAGGAGCTGCATCAGTTGCGCCGACAAGAGTACAGCTCTTAAATAAATGATGATGATGAGTGAATTAACGTAAGTTTCATGAGCGTATTCACTCGTTATAACTTTTGGGGCTTCGCCAACTACCCCCTACCCGGGGGTACCCCTCTCCTCAAATAAGAAAGGAGATATGCCCAACTTTTGCATATCTCCTTTCTTATTAGAAGAGACCTATGTCCAATAGTAGACCGATACAGGCTAGTTGATGCACCAAGCTTAGTTGAAAAAAAAAAATGTTCCACCGAACCTATCTAAAGTTAAATCAGTATTTGTAACATAACATTTATAATCCCCACATTGTTGCGCTTTCTCATTCAGAGAGCCTCAGGATGCTCCCGATTCATTTGGCTCCTCTCGTGTGGGCTTTATTGTGGTATCATCTTAAAATACGCAATGCATTTTAATGGTGCGCTACAGTAGCGAACTGTAGGCAATAGGATTATGGTGAAGAGATGTAGTCAGGGGCAAACGGGCTCATGTCCCACCATATTACCAAAAGCTTAAATCAAAAGTAACTGAGAGTATTTTTTTAAAGAAATACTTTTTGCGGATTGCATTCCTTGATGAATAATATTTATAATATCATCATCATTATCAGCTATCTTTGACCCACTACTGGGCATAGGTCTTCTTTAGATTATGCCAATCGCCTCGATCTTGCGCTAGAATGAACTAGGCGCCGTATATTATAATTACGAGTTAACAAAAATACTGAGCATTATCACATCACACAACCTCTAAGCCCCTAACTATAAGTAGAGTTTGTGTCATGGGAACAACATGACTGATGTACTAATTATATATATTTTATTGTAATTACTTAGTATACATAGAAAACACCTGAAAGGTAGAGGCTGGTAGAGAGTTCCAAACCTTAGGAATACACATAATAAACGTAGAAGAAAACCGCTTAGTGTAGCCTTTATCTGTCTCGGGTCTGAAAGTTTTCAATGTATAGTATCTAGTATTTACAAAAAAGAATAAGTCATGTGGTCACAATACAAGCTCTTCTTAGTTTGGGGCTACATGATGCTGTGTAATAGTGTGTATTATTTATTACTTATTTTATAACTGCAAAAAAATCCTGGTTACACCCATGCTCCCAGCCCAGACATTCTAGGCAAGATAAACAGTGGAGGCGTTCACTAAGATTAGTGCTAAGAACTTAGGCAGTGCGTCTTGAATAAGACACAGAATAATGCAATGTCGAGATTTCCCTTTGTGAATAACCTAAATATTTATCTTAGACCGCTCAGTGCTTATTATACTTGAGAATAGCAACTGTGTTGGTAAATCTGAAATCGTCTTAATAATTCTGATTACATTGAATATTCTATTTGTAATTATTATTGCATGGGACTAATTAATTTTAGCGTGATTGCGTTTGTAGTTTCACTGGTTTATTCAAGGTCAATATATGAAGCTTATTACTGTACGAAAATTCCAACCTGAAAAAGCCTCTTCCAACTAGTTTGATGTTTGAAAAATTTTTTTCTTTAAAACTGTAATGAAATTTAATGACTAACTGAGATTCGACGCACAGTCTAACTAAATCATAAGTCGTGCAGACTTTTTGGAGCGTATATAATGTAACGTGAACAAAGTTTTGGAACCCCGTGGTCACTACCCTGTGCTTCTGGGCGAGTTAGACCGGCCATATTTCCCACACGCACAATAGACCAACAGGAGTCCAATTACAGGAAAGGGAGTCCACCTTACTTACTCCTTGCATAGTGTGATGCACCCAGCATATCGAACATATTTTCTGAAAATCACTATGGATATTTTTTTGCGCGTTATACGTCGCGGGGTCCCATTTCCTCAGTACACTGCAGTCCACTTCCAGTAAGCGCCACTGAGGCCGATCTTCGGCTTTGGGCTACTATCCCAAACAAAAAGCTAAATTAATAATAGGTTATATTGTTCTTTCTAGCACATAACTCCACTTTTACTTAGTAGTACACCAATGGTCAACTTGTGTTAGAATTTCTAGGCCACCCGAGAGTCGAGATGGTTTAACAACTGAAAAAGTCGGAAACAAAACCTTAACTTGTCTTTCGAAGCACAGAAGCGCTCAGATCGAAATACCACTAAACGGTTCACCATCCCGGGAGGAGCGTTGCTTAACCTAGGTGATCTGGCTATGAACACCGAAGTAAGTAACGTCAAGGACCAAAGATTCTCCTGTCATAATCATCATCAGCCTATAGTAGTCCACCGTAGGACATAGGCCTTCCCTAATTAGCGTCATTGCACCCTGTCTACATTTAAATAGATTCTTCACTTACTTTATAAAATCCGCAAAGTTCAATCGCAGTTTTCCCACTATAGACTATGCTATCGAATTGCAAATGGCTAAGGAAAATGTTGCGTTTAATGCCTCGCCAGCTGCAAACGATTTCTGTAAAACGGGCTTGCTGCTACGAACAGTTGTTACATCAAGATTACAGATATAAGATGTTTATTATCATACCTAAACGTAGGGAATAACCTAATAACTACGTATTTTATGTACTTAAAAAACTTAAATACCTTTTTTCAAGCAACGCAAAAAATATAAAATCTGAAAACTATTTTTGGTGAATCAATTTGTCTTCTATTGTTATTCTTACTATTTAAACTTATTTATAAAATTTAGCCTCATAGCTTAGTTAGCTCTACCTTCTGCAAGGGACGGGTTCGATTCATGTTTTCTACCTGTGAATTTTAGGAGTATCTACGATCTATATATTTTATCAATCTCGGTACCCTAGTACCTACAAGTTGCGCCTAGTTTGAGTTCAGGTGAATAAGTGTTAGGTCCCATAGGTATATTTTATCGTTTAAAATGGAAAATAAAACATTATATAAAACTAGCTTTCGCCCACATCTTCGCTCGCTTGGTACCCGTATAAAAAGTAGAATATAAGCACGCGGGTCTGTATAATTTTATTGTATCTTACAACTGTATTGTCGTGGATTTTGACAAAATAAAAGATGATTTGACTAATGGAAGCGGAAATATAAAGGGCAAATACGACATCTATGGGGCGCAGTGGGTAGCGGCCCAAATGAGACGCAGAAGGTAGCGAGGATGATTCCTGACGCGGGACATATATTTGCATGATCTGCTATGTGCAAATATTGGTTTCCTATAGAATGGAACCTTTTACCGAAAAAAAGTAATATTATCATGTGTTTCCCATGACTCTGGTTACTTTAGACAATTATTTTTGATTGTCTGCCAGTCAATAGTTTGGAGCTCACTGCTGGACTTTTATACACCTAGTTGCAAAAAACAAGTTTGTGAAGTACCGCAACAATAATTTCTTACTAATTTTACTGGTGGTTTGTCGTAGGAAGCCCGCTCGCAATCGAGTGAAGGCACGTGACGGCGTGTGGTCAAACTGACCAGAGCATTTTCAATGGCGATTTGACTACACAGCTTCCTTAGGTTTAGAATATCAACACTGATCTACCACAGTAGCGAGATTATATATATTAGGCTATGAAACTATAACTTGAAATTTTCGTAATAGATAGAAAACACTGCCTATTTCAGCCGTGAAGCAGCATTGTTGTCTCGGTTTGAAGGGTGTGGGTGCCGGTGAAATTACAGGCACAAGAAGCTTATCATCTTCATGCCTCAAGTTGATGGACGCAGGGCGTTGCAGAGCACGTTCCAAAAATCGTGATCTACGATACAATGCTTTGTGAATTGTGATATGTAACGGTTACCACTTAACATCAGGCGGGCCATAACCTTAAAAACAGGAATAATCTTCTTCTCAGTCGTTCACTATTGGCAGGGTGGTCATGATTGTACTGATGGTGCTCACATTGGTGTCGTAATCTTTAGTTTTCCTTCTGAGGACAGCAGCTCTGGCCATGCAATTCCATGCAGTTAGCTGCATTGCGAGAAAACTGCACCATGATTGCTAAGGTAGCTTTTTTATAGCATCAGTTCAACGTGTTGTGGAATTCAGAGTTTAAGAAAATAAAATATTTATATTTTTTGGCGTTTTTGTTTCCAGTAGCACAAAATGTATCGTTTTTTTTTCTGTTAGGTCATTGACTAAATTTTGTCAAAAAAATCCTATCCTTTTACAGTATAATTCAGGGCTATTCTACACAGTTAAGAATATCAGCAATACTCAAGCGAGTGTGCCCCACTGCATTTACTTGATGAGCTCGGGTAATAGAATCTGGATGTAACAGCTTTCAATGCGGAATTGAAATCCCGATCAGTGTTTTAGACGGTAATAGTTTCTGAATAGAACCAGTAGCCTGGTGCGAAGAAAATACCTGACGTCAATGACGCCTGAGTTTGCGATAACTATATTTTTGTATGGAGATGTCAAGGTTTTACAAACTTCCCGTTGGGGCGCTGCTCCATTTTCATACAAAAATAAAGTTACGTTGAGTATTTTGTTCGCACCAGGCCACAGTAAGCTTCCGAAATTGCTTGCCCTTGCCGGTCAATACTAAAAAGTAAATTGCCACAACACCTGTTAGCCTTAATAATCGCGTTTAATCAACAACAACTACAACAACACCAGCCTGTTCAATATATACTGCTGGATAAAAGCATCCCTTAAAAGAAGGGGATACGTCCATAATTCCCTCGCTGGGCATGCGGGTTGGGGATTGCAGGGCCCAGATTCTTGCACCACCAACGCTGCTGTTGGTTGTCGCCCGTCGGCAGCAAGGGGATTTATCTGTGCCAGTGTAAGCTGCCGCAATCAGCCGGCCGCCGCCAGAGCCCCGTTTGTTATACGCAAGGTGCACCACGGGCAGGTGGTGTTGGCTTGGGTTTCAAAGATAAAGGATGGAGGACTACTCCGTATGTTTAATTTTACAAAACCTGGTAGTCCTTTAATTTTATTGCAATAATTAGCATTAAAATCCGTTTACTCTGATAAATTTGACCCCTTTCACAATTCCTTCATTCTATCTCATTTCCTCTCTCGATAGCTCAAAAACAAACAGGAACTTTAAACGCAGTATGAACGTCATTCCAGTAATTGTCGGACTAACTTCAGCACAAAGTACAGTGCGCGAAATTTTGTTATGCGGTTTAGAATAATTTATGTATTTATACCACTAGCAGCAGTGGTAAAGTTCTACATTAAAGTTAATTAGATTAAGTGATTGAAATGTAAGCTTACATAATAAAAAAATGATTCGACGCATAATAAAAAAAGACAATAAGGAAATTAAGAATTAATTTCCTTATTGTCTATATAGTCTAGGGGTGGTATTGATACTTCAAATTTAAACCAAAAAATAATTTCTCTAATCATTTCATAAATTATGACAGAGTTATTAGGTAAAAAATGTAAAAAAAACCTTTACCTACTCCTGACATCGTCTTTGCAAAATTTCATTATGATCGGTAAAATTCGTGAAACAGCCCTCCAGCCAGGTGGAGTGACGATCTGCGAAAAGCTGCTAGTAGAAGCTATATGCGTTGAACTGAGGACAATGGCACTCATTAGAGGAGGTCGATATCCCGCAGTGGACTACTATAGGCTGACGATGATGATGATTATGATGAATACAAAAGCGCGTGATAACAAAACGCGTACTGTAAACCATAACAGTTACAGTAGAACTAAAAGTTGCGTATTAAAATAATAACGGTAAGGAAATTGGCCGCGATGTGGCCGAAGTTGAAATAAAGACGTTACTCGGGACATTGCGCTTTTGAAACTTCATACCTTGATTGTCTTGACCGTAGTTTGCGCAAACTGTTGAAGTCTGCAGAAGTTTCCCTTTTAGTAATAATTTTATTTTGCGCTCATAACGAGAAATAGTTATGCTCATAGCGAGAGTCTCATTCTTGCAAATTATTGTAAGTCTAGATGACTGAAAAGGATTGATTAAAAATACGAATAAATTCATGTAAGCGTTTTAATTAAAAGTAAATAAATAAATAAATAATGCTGAACGTTATCAGTTATCACACAGCATCATGTAGCCCCAAACTAAGCGCGAGCACTAAGAGCTAGTATTATGGGAACCACATGATTGATATACTACATATATACAGTTTTTTTACATACTTATCATATATAGAAAACACACAGATACGAGATAAATGTCTGCACAACATGCATGGGGTGTACAGGGTTCCAACCCCTATCTTCGGAACCCAAGCCAACCCCACCTGCACGTGGTGCACCCTGCTAAACAACGAACGGGGCTCTGGCGGCCGGCTGATTGCAGCATATCACAGCCTACATCGGCACAGCTAAAACCCCTGGCCACTGACGGGCAGCAGCGTCGGTGTTGCGAGAAGCTGTGCCCTGCGATCCCCAACCCGCATGCCCAGCGTGGGGATTATGGGTATATCCCCCTTTATTAAGGGAGGCCTATGTCTAGCAGTGGACTGATATAGGCTGATGTGGATGTGGACAACATGCAAAAAATTTTCTCGCGGCGGGAATCGAACCCGTAACCTTCTGCGTCTCAGGCGGACCTTCACCCACTGCGCCACAGACGCCATCAAATTTTGATAAGTAATAATTTTAATAATAATAATAATAATACGCAAGTTCGTGTGAATTGTGATATAAAAGTATAATTTAGTTTTTCCTTTTCGCCAAAATACTGAACGGATTAAGCTGAAATCTTGCACATAAAGTTTTATTTAGTGGTTTAAACGCTTCCATTCCATACATTTTATAGGCATGGAGACGATGACTGGCGACGTGTTGGTGTGTAGGTTACCAGTTGACTTTGTATAAATCATTAAAAATAGATGCAGAGGTCTAAGTAATCATGATAATATTATAAATGCGAAAGTTCGTGTTTCTGAGTATGTTTTTTTCCGCTCAACTCCATAACGGCTGAACTGATTTCATCCAAAACTTTGAATACAATAGAATTTGTGACTTAAATTAACACTAAGCTTTTATTATTCATTACTTTTTACCAAGGTATGACAAGAGCGAAGCCACGGGCGGCAGAATATACATAGAACAATATACAGGTCGTAACATTTAGAACGGTCAGTATGGGAAAGTCTGAAACTATAAGACACACGAAGATTTGTTCTTAGGAACCATGTCATCGATTTTAGTAACATGGAAAACTGCGTTCATAAATTTATAAAATAACTTGTACTCAGCTCGGGAATCGAACCCGTATGTTTTGAAAAATAAAACTAACACTGTTTTTATTTAGATATCGATTATGCAGGTCTCAAGCAGTAAATTTTACTATGAAAAATGATGTCTAAAATTAATAAAATGCATTTTAAAACAATATCCTTTAATTTATTTTAATAGGTGTTCGCAATTACTACCACATTTTTCAATACAATATTCAACTCGTTCAGGTAACGATCTTACTATTGCATTTTGTATCTTCAGATGGTGAATTTCCGTGACACCATTGAATACCTAAAAGCAGCCATAGAGACAATTTTAACGAAAATTCCGGGTTCGATTCCCGAGCTGAGTACAAGTTTTTTTATAAATTTATGAATGCAGTTTTCCTTGTTCCTAAAATCGATGAGATGGTTCCTAAGAACAGATCTTCGTATGTCGTATAGTTTCAGACTTTCCCATACTGACCGTTCTAAATGTTACAGCCTGTATAAATATACGGAGGTATAAAAAATACAGATGATTGATAGATAGAGACGGTTTGGGGAATTTGGAGGAGACCTTTGCCCAGCAGTGGGACGTTGCAATTTGATTAAAAAAATACAGTGTTTTGATGTTGAATTTACTATTTTTTAATCAATTACTTAGTCAAAAACAAAATCCTGAGAAGAAAATTTTCAATCTCCACTATCATCATCATCATCCTGTAGCAGTCCACATCTGGATACTTTAATTTATTAATGAATATAGGGGTTCAATGTTTCATTCAAATCTTCAAACAAAATATAAATTAAACATGGCGTTTTACGCCCCTCTCTTTACATGGGGCTATAATGCAATTGACCCTAGAACGAAAAGTGGCCGGCACAAAGATTAAGTAAGATCGGCCTAAGGGGTTCCCTTTCATATCGCCCCGAAATCGCAGTTAATAGGTAAGCATATTAGCAAGTGGAGCCTCCAGGCGCTTATGTTGAGTTATCTTTGGACTTGCTCGTTTACAGTAAGCTCTTAGGAGTTGAGTTTACGAATATTTATTTAGCAAAAGGGCGATGTGTAATGTAATGGTAGCTTATGGATGATAGCGTAATGGATGCCAAGCTACTGCTAACTTAGGAAGAAACCTACATTTCCTACATGAGCGTAGGAAATGTAGGTTTCTTCCTAATTTAGCAGGGCTTGGCAAAATGCACACATCCGGTAGAGAAACTGTGCCCTGCGACCCTCTACTCCCTTGTGCTCAGCGTGAAGAATATTGTATTACGTCGATAAATCATTATTTTGGTTGATAACACTTGAAAAAAAACATTTCCATTTATATCTTGTCGGAGGACAGGTCGCAATGGCGCTCATTAGGGGAGGCTTATGTCCAGAAGTGGACTGCCATAGGTAGATAGTTGTTAGTTGATGATGATTTTTATCGGTATCGTCTGTTAAAATTTTGTTTAATTTCGCTTTAACAGCGAACTATAGATGTCCATTGCTAGAAATGAGAAGCATCACTGAGATTTATTCCTGATACTCGTAAACTACATAATAATAGTGTACCAAATACATATCTAAGGTCCTGAATAAGTATCTTAGATATGTATAAGTAATCCAATCACAGCCAATACAGGAAGTACCTAAAATATTAAGCAATTATTCTGCATTAATAAAAATAATTGCTTTACGTGATTACTTTTTACTTCCCTTAAATAGCATTCAATAATTATTTTAACAAGGGTAGAAAACCACTTGCAGAGAAAACCGAATTTATTCGCATAATTGTTCGTTATACAGAGTACAAGAATAACCCTCGCACGTGCTGGCCACGTGACTTAGCGGATTAAGCCAGTAGCTGTTTGGATAATTAACTGCACAAAATACTGGATATCGCTCGATCGATGGCGAGAATTACAGTAAAAAGTCATTCAGTAGTGCTGGTATTGTTTTTGGTCATCTAATAAAATAAATTATCAGTGAAGAATGAATGAGAGAAGGGTCTTGAAGGATACCATACAAAACATATGAGAAATAATGATATGACACTATTTATAGCATGGTAGCTTTATTAGAAACATCAAAATTTTAAATTCACACACAAAGTGCACATTGAAACGTCAATATATATATAAAAAAAATCTTCTTTCGTCTTTTTTTACAATCTCTATTCTTAACTATTACATTGTTTTTGAGGGAGACAGTTTCATCCCAAGCTATTCCTATAACCTCTTTCAGCGTGGTGGGATAAGTTCCATCACACTGGGATAGGTTAGGTTAGCCAAGCCAGATGCCTTCCAATAGATAGTTATTCTAGATGTTTCCAATAATTGTAATTATAATCAAAATAGTAAAAAAAAGAATGTTTTTATAATCATGCTATCAAGTAAAGCTACTGATTTCAAATATTTCAAAACCAACTTTCGCCCACTATCGGCGTTGTGAACGCTATGGATCGTATTTGAAGGGCAGCGTCGCACGCTAGCTTTGGTGATCTTAATTAATTACTCTTTATAAGCTTTTTGATAGCAAATGTCGACTTTGTGACTTGATTGAAGTGTTTATTGCGGTCGTGTTTTATCTTGACGAGTTTCGTGATTTACATGAAAATGCTTTAAAAGACGAGGTTATTCGAAATGGTCTCAAGGAATTTCTATTCCTTATGATGGATACGATCACGTACGATCGTTTTTTTTTAAGTGTAGGATTGAGCATTTCATTGACTAAATTGCTTATCAGCGATTTTAAATAATAATGTAAAAAATATAAATATGTTGGTTAGACAAACCCAGGTAAGCTAATCCTACTTTTAGACTAGAAATAAAGACGACTCATATAAGTGGAATGTAATTTGTTCTAATAAGAACTCTATACTCTTTTAACCGAAAACCTTGCAAAATTTATAAAAACGATCGCTTTCAAGTAATACAGTTTTGAAAGCGGTTAGTGTGAACCGTGCTGATAACAGCAATAAAAACCATTTTATCAACATATTTTTATATAAATTTACTTAGCAAAAAGTTAGTTCAAATATAATTATTCACTTATAAATACAACCTAGTAGCTCGAAGCCTAGTAGTGGAGAAATTATTATTTTTCATAAACATCACAAATTATTATTACATCCAATTCAATAAATAATAAGTATTTCACCATTAAAGTAAATTTATATATCTTAATAGATATTTATCCTTTAATAAGAGTTTAAAAGACGTTGGAAATTAAATAAAAGATTTATACAAAATAATTAAAATGAAAATCAAAGACACGTAAACCCGAAAACTTCATGACTTCGGAACAATTTATCGTGTCAGGTTCTAAGCTTCCGGTTTGTAACATAAGAACATTGTCACCTTTGAACTAAGCTTTGGTCTCGTAACAAAGCGGTGACCGTATCAAAACGGCCGTAACAGTAATTAACGTTATCCTGTATCGTTATATGGTTTGTGTTATTTTCATATTATATAATTACTTATCCCAAGAGATTTTTATTTAATAGGAACGCCAACAGCTTAAATATCAATACATTGTAGAGTTACACTGACAAAGTTTTCATTCTGATATAGAAACCAATTACAGGCGGACACAGCATTCATAATAATAATAATAACTAAGTAGTAGGTACTTATGGTAACTAAGAGATCAATAGGTACATATGTATTATTAGAACTTAAAATATTTAAAACATTTAAAACTAAAAACGAATACTTATATGAATACTTAATTAACTTTAACCAATAAATGTAACAGTTATTTTTTAGTAATATATTTAGCGTGCTTAAACTGAACATAATTATACAATTATGTTCATGAACATATATATTATATTTATTACTGCACTATAATCAGCATCAGCCTATATCCCACTGCTTGACAAAGGCCTCCACTAATAAGCGCCATTATGCCTTGTTCTTAGCAGCCCGATGCATCCAGCTTCTACCAGCAGCATTTTGCTGAGCGTCACTCCATCTGAAAGTTACTGCACTGTGTACCAAACTAATTATCTCAAACTCTTTTTACACCTATAAATCTTTTTTCGTTTTTTTATGATACGTGTTTATAATAATAATAATAGATGATTCATTAAAATAAGGCTAGGTAATTCAGCTCATAAATAATCATAATTAAGTACCTATAGCAATGTTACAAACGAATAATGTATTTGTAAATTTGCAATGTATTTGTAATTAGTTGTATTAGCTCATGTTAAAAATTGCAGCACCCTCACTAGGATGTATGTGTACGCAATAAATTAACCTATATAATCTACCTCATATATTCATCATCATCATCATCAGCCTATATAGCAGTCTACTGCTGGACATAGGCCTAATGAGTTCCATTTCTTCTTCTTCGTATGAGCTAGTGACCAACTCTGGTGTCGGAGTTTTTAGGGCGAAGGCCTCAGACATGGCTTAACGACTGAAAAGCCGGGACCAACATCTTCCATGAGTTCCATTACGCCCTGTTATCAGCTCGATGCATCCAGCTTCTACCAGTAGCCTTTCGAAGATCGTCTCTCCACCTGGCCAGAGGGTTTCCTACACTATGTTTGCCGAGCCACGGTCTCCAATCATAAACTGCTTTGAAGAACTCAGTTAACCCCAAAGGTTATCGCCTGAAATAAAAAATCGAGCTCAAAACTTTTTACATTACTTTTTTTAAAACAACCGCCATTATTGAGGCCAACGTTTTTTCAGTAAAATGGGGCTTAACACAAATCCTTTGATTGGCGAAATTTGTCCCCTCGCCCAAACGTCAGGGGGTTACACGACTTCACGAAGGTGTCCCGTTTCCAAAGAAAATTTTCTTACCTTCAAATAATGATCTGTCGTGTACTTTATTTTGTGAAAATGTTTCATTTACAACTGAAAGGTTGCAATGTACTCGTTCGTATCACAAAATTGATGCAATGTGTAATTATAATATAAGTTGAAATAAATAAGTATGAATAAAAATCACAACTACTGCTACCTTATCAAATATAGTACAAAGATCTGAAGGGAGAAACTTTTTAGAAAGTCTAAAGATCCAGGTGGAGTCCAAACACAAGACCATCATTTTGATATGAGGACTTACTGACTATAGTTAAACTATAGTTATAGTTAAGACTTCCATAAACTAGTAAAAATAATATAGGTATAGTATAGGTGTAATAATACAGACCATTTAAGCGATAAGACCACCCATTAAACCTTTTGATTTTACTTAATTTTTTTCTGGTGTGCAAAAGGAGTTTATATTTCTTTATAGCAGATTGTTCATGTAAATCGTCTTGATTTACTAAATGTTAAAGAGTTAAAATGAGAATACCTACTATCTGGCTTATGAATAACAGATTATGATTGCCACCACACAAATTTTGGCTGACATAGCTGCAGTATTCAACGCCAAGATAACAGCCAAAAATAAAACGCAGAATCCACATGCAAAACAATATTTCCATAGGACGCATTCACACATAAAGCTTACATAGATATCGACATTTATGTAATTGTAGCTGATTCCAATGTCAAGTTAAGTTAATCATACAAAAAACGAGGAAAACAGTAATTTTTTCTATATCAATTCAAAACATGACATTTACAAGTGGTCATGGATAGTTTCTAACGAAATAGTAATTCCAAGTTTCTAACGCTGCTAATGGTATATTTTTAACCAAACCACAGACATCATTGAAGTTACAACCAATTATTATGACATAAGTGTAATAAACTCAAATAAAAGTGATTTCTAATACGTGTTGATTAATGATATAATAATGCAGGATATTTTCTCACATCTTCATAATATAGCAGATAAAGGCTCCGAGTAATCGCTTTCTGTATAGATCCAGCCATTCTGCGTAATTCGTACAAAAACCGGCGCATATAACTGTCACACATTACCCAGCCGACTGGGTTTAATTCACAATGTTTACGCGTCGTTTGCGTCCAACAGCCGACATGTCGAATTGTGGCATTTTTTGCCTATTCTGGTGTGTAGCCAGGATTTTGCCAGGGGTAAAGAAGAACGCAAGAATCTTTACTTCTTAAGATATTGATTGCCGACAACATTTTACATAGAAGCAGCTTCTTTTAAAGGGTTTTCCGGAGAACTACCAGCATGCCAATTTCTGCCGTGAAGCAGCATTGCTGTGCACGTTCCGATATGAATGACCAGGGTGATGGTTATCACAATTATCCTAGTTAGCATATCAGGCAGCATATTTGGATGATCTATCTATAAAACTGAACTGTAACTGAACTGCTGAACTAAACTGTTTGAACTGTTGTATGAATGGGTGATACACAAAAAAAGCCGTGAGTCAAAGCTACGACACAACTACAAATACAATATTTTTGACTCTCTCCATGAAATAAGTTTTCTAACAAAAAGAAACCACTTCGTGTGCGCTGTTTGAAAACACGCTTACTTCTCAAAGCATCATTTGCAAGGCCCGCAGTCAACGTGCTAGTGTATGCATTTGAGTGCTGAAAATACAACTCTAACAACCGATCACAATTGCCTTGTATCATTATTATTCCAACTTACCTACTACATATTTCATAACCTTCGACGTTTTTAATCAGAGATCTAATGCGACCACGTTTTTATGCTTAAATTACTTTACCTTTTGCAATCTTGGTTTCAAAACATTCAATGAGTTTGGTAGATAATCTAAAAAAATAACTTTACTAATTATACAAACATTTGTTTGCGTATAAATAATCTTTAAAGTCAGTTAAACTACTTTTTTTCCCAACCTCAACCACAATTGCCATGTAACATTATTATTACAACTTACCCACTATTCCTAATCTAACGTGGTTTTTAGGTTTTTAACTAGTGGAACCACATCCTTATGCTGAAAATGCTCGTTGCAGTCGTGGTTTCAAAACAATCAACGAGTTTGGTCCTTAATCTGCAAAAAAAACATTTATTTACATAAACGTAATCTTAAAAGTCAGTCTAACTACTTTTTTCTCCAACCTTAATACACCCGTGTGTAGTTTGTTACTCGCTATTACCTCACGGGATGTTGTTCCTAATTGAATGCAATTTTTTTGAACGCCTGTTTTAGTGTCTGTAGTTTCAGTAAAATGGGTTATTTGACCTAATTTCAGGAAATTTATAAGTTTTTTCTTGGTTTTATTGATATTAGGTTGTTTTCCCTTCTTCCGAATTAAATCTTGTATCTTAGTATCTACGTAGTATATTTTGTGTAAGTAGATGTTAAAACCTCCATTATCCAGTCAAAGAAAGCTATATCTATAGGTTATTCTATCATTTAATTTATATATATTTTTCTTTTCAGAGTCGAAAGCCAGCAAACTTAGTAAACATGAAATCCCAGTTAGCGAACAACCATTAGCTAAACGAAAGGTGTTAACCAATTTTTCATCAACACTCACTAAGCCAAACATTATAAAACGCACAATGAACACCATAAACGCGGCGTAAATTGCTAATGCTTGCAGTTATACGCCCGTTACGCCTGTTTAAGCCTATGTTTACTTTCTAAATGAGCGTCAAACGAGAACAAACTGTTATATGCGTTGGTCTGTGTCACTTTATTCAAAGTCGTCTAAAGAATGTTGTGAAAGTTGTTTTTGCTATTGTCAGCCTGAACAATCCCATTGCAAGGCAAAAGCCTTCCCCCCATCTTCCCAGTTGTTTTGATCATTAAAGATGTATGTTTTTAGTATTTATGCAGGTATATCAGTCTCTCTGGTAACCATAGGTTAGGTTCTGCCGGGTTTTTGGAGTGAAATGTCACAGATAATCATCGTATCAGCCGTTATTGACCATATGCTGGGCATGATGCCTTTTCTGACTGTGCCACTCACCTCAATCCTGAGCTAGGCTTGCCTGATGCCGCTCACTGTCTTCCAAATATCGTCGACCCCTCTCGCCCGTGAATGTTCTTTATTTCTTCCGTCTCTCGGCTTACATCTGGTCAGCGCTTTGTAGACATGACACTTTTACAGAAAATAATTATACAAACATAATGACAGATATTTCACAACCCGATGAAAGTAATCAAAGTGACTAGTGCGAGTTTTTTAACCAGCTCGATCGCGTTTGCGTTTACTCAAATTTGTATGGAAAGGAGTCAGTGCCACGCGTTTCTCACTAGATGGCGCTACCTCGATTCCATATAAATTTGCGTAAACGCAATCGCGATCGAGCTGGTAAAAAACTCGCACTAGGCACCCAGATCAGATGGAAAAGTTCTAAACTATTGACACGGTCTTTTGCTACAGTGAATCTCTGAGAGTTAGTTACTATTAAATATTCTTTAGTGATACGGACGTAAGCGCAGCGGTGTATCGATTTATAGAGCTGTAGGCGGAAAATATGGAGTTTTCTATTAAAAGTTCTCTATAATGTTCACGAGAATATTAAAAGATACAAAACAGCCTATTAATGTGCAGTTGTTTCATTAGAACAGGAATTTTGATAAGGTTTTTGTCACTTCGTTATTAGAATTCGTGAATGGAGATTGTAATGTGGTAATTAATTGAATGTTTTATGAAGATTGCTGTTATTTTAATCAGGGAATAATTTAATGTGTTTTGCAAGCGAGAGAATGAATTATTTTATGGTTACGAATGCAAATAAAAAGTTTTAAAGAAAATCTACTAGAAAATATACCTAAATAGTGGTTAGCATCAGACATAATCGTGATGTTGATGGCAGTTTTTCACCGTGGTTTTACTTGTTAAAATTCTTCATCAGCTCCTGCGCTCTTTTTCCACATGAGCCCTTTGCGTTGTCGGTGCAATTACTTAGTTTGGTGGTCAAGTCGGTCCGACCAAATGACGCGAGGTAAATTATTCTAAATTAAACTGTGTGATTGTGTTTAGATACAAGAATTGATCAACTCATACATCACATCTCTTTACAATTTTGCTAACTTTTGGCAACTTTTTTATAAGGAACACCCCTTGGCTAGAAGTCGTTACGATCTGCGTAATGTAGCTGACTGGATCAAAAGAGCTGAGGATCAGACTCAGTAGTGTACCTTGGGAGAGACCTATGTCCAGCAGGACTGCTACAGTTTGATAATGATGATGACCTTTTCATTCAGGTACCCATCGTTGATAATGATGATGACCTTTTCATTCAGGTACCAATCGGGTAAAGCCGTGGGCAGAAGCAAGTAATATTTAATAATAAAAACCAACAAACAGCAACAAATTTTCAACATAAACTACGAGATTTTCAATTTAGATGACAGGAGCATAAAATTTGTGATAGCGCAGTCGGCGGCATTTTTAATAGCCGTCGTATCACTAGTGTGGGCATGCGGCATTTCTCGTAAAAGCGTTATGAGTTCATTTTGCGATTGTGACTTTGTGGCCAGCAATTTATAGAAGCCTGTGGTTCCTTTTAAAGCACCACACTTTATGTGTGTTGAGTCACTGTTTGTTGGCTGTGAGGGACATTAAAAATATCTTTACTATTGTGTACTTTTGTACTGGATCATTTAGAATGGTCGAAAATCTCAATGAATTAACGCTTATTCCTCTAGAAATATCCTGAAATCGCTCTTCTTCTTTCTTTTTGTATAAATCGAATGTCGCAAAGAACCGTAGTTAGCCTAGTTAGATTGTTTGTAGTTATTTTGAATAAAAAAAGGTGAATAAATTCTTTTATTATCTTAGAAGAGGCTGATTTGGACCCTGGTTGTCTACAAGCTTTAGTTAAAAATATGTGGTTCAAAACTATCTTACAAAAACTTTAAGCTTATGTTTGGTGTTGTGTGATTTTTGGGCTGTTAAAATTAAGGCATAGCTATTATCATCATCATCATTAAGTCAAGGCCAAAGTTTTACAAAATCAGCTGTATAGAGTGTATGATGATATAGTTATATAATGTGTTACCCAGAGCATCATCAAAGAAGATTAAGGAAGTATTTTGAGCACTTTATTTTTCGAATATCACATTTATTTGTTATTTTAATAACAGCTTATATTAAGTAATCGTGATTGAATGTAGGTATTTGAAAAAAAATTAAGAACTCTTGGATAGTTTTATGGTACCAAGTAGGATGTAAAAATGGAACTGCTAAGGGATGCGCTTAAATACCTAAGTTAAATTAATAATTTATAATAAAATTCTATAAACACGTTGAATGCCGGCGGGCAGCAGCAGCCCTGCTAAAGCAAGTGTATTTTTAGCACTCAAAGCAATATGTATTAGACATTACTTACTTTGAACTTTTCAGAAGATAACTCGACAACTTTAAAGTAATCACATTATCAAAATGTATACAGAAGTTTATGTCTATACATCATAAACCTTAAGGCATTCAAGAATGTTGCGAAAATTATCCAAAGCACCATTAATCCTTTAAGCGCACAACTTATGCCTTTGTAAATGTGTCGAGGGGCAGATAAATATATTATATGTGTCCCTAAAAGCGTAAGAAATCCTAAGATTTGTAAAGTTTCCCCCTTTATGACGAAAGCTCCGTCGTTTTCTGATATGAAAAACTTTTGCACATACATTTAGTTATCTATTCTCAACCGTATTACTGAGCCAAAAGGTTTAAAATAATGTTTTGAAGTATTTTATATTATTTGACAGTCGTTTTACGTTAGTTTATGGTTGTACAAAGCGAATGAAGCCAAACTATTTATTGGTTCTTAAATTTGAGACAGATTGCCACGAAGCTTACAGCTTAATCACAGTTCCTGTTCCCTCACTTTATTCGCTTAAGAGATTGTACTATTAAATAGGTTATTTTAGGTGAATTTTGACACTAGATCTAAAAAATTTAGAACATAAGGCACATTTATTTCAAGGGGTTCCAACCTTCATCTGAAGGGTTACCCAAGCCTGTAATGTATCCAGGTAAAAACCAAACCCGCACCTTTTTAATATCATTTAACATTTCTCGTCCAACTATTGGGCAATAGCATAGACTTCGAAACATCTCTATCCCGACATCATACTCTTTTAAGGCTCTTTTCAACTCTTTTCAGCTCGTCCCGCCAACACATACTCGGCCAGCCTCTACGCTACTCACTGTTCAAGCTGTGCTAATGGTTGACAAAAACCACCGGTATACCTACTGCAGTATACGCTGAGTGGTTACCTTCTTGGGTCAGTATCTCTCTTAGTATATTACAAACACATACCTATTGTTATTATTGTATAATGTTCGACTCAAATAAATCTGTTAATTTATGAAAATGTCGTATCACGGTGTTTGGTAGGTATGAGAATAAGTCGAAAAGTTTATTTCATACAGCTAGGTTAATAGATAGAAAGATAGATAACACTTTATTGATCAGCACATAAGAAGGAGTAAAAGTTACTTTATCTAAGTATTATGAAGGTAACACAATAACCGTATATATCCGGGTACCACGCGAGCGAAGCCTTGGGAGGAAGCTAGTGTTTCTTTTACTTTATCTTTGATTTTACTACATCAGTAAAAATTATGTACAAGGAGCCTTTATACCTCTGGTCCATGGTCATCTAGATTCACGGGCCGTGAAATAAGTTCTCGTTACTTGAATTTAGGAAAACACTTTTCAGTCCAACATTTAAGTTGAACCTACCGTAAGTTCGGTCAAAGAGCGTGCGGGATCAAAGGGGACGGGGTAAGACACCATTGTGTAAGATGAAGCGATTTTTTCCATAGATTTTATAAATACAACATGAACTCATCAGAACGGAATTCTGTAAAGATATTTCACTATTGGCATTCCTATTTAAATAAAAATATAGACTTAGTAGGTAAAACAATCAACCTACATCAGTCCACTACTGGACATAGAGCTTCCCTAGTAAGAAATGCCCATAATCCCCACGTTAGGCGCATACATGGGTTGGGGATCGCAAGGTACAGGTTTCAGCATTTTAAATTCATGCTTGGACAACATTCGTTCCCAAATTAGGTTGACTTGTATGGCGTACTAATAAGATTTTTTTTTTTTTTTTTTCACACAGCATCACGTAGCCCCAAACTAAGCAGAGCTTGTATTATGGGAACCACATGATTGATATAATACACATATAATTTATTTTTGTAAATACATACATATCATACATAGAAAACACCCAGACCCGAGACAAATATCTACAGATCATGCAAACATTTGTCCCGCAGCGGGAATCGAACCCGCAACCTTCTGCGTCTCAGGCGGACCTTCGCCCACTGCGCCACAGAGGCCGTCTCTAAGATAGGCTTGCATTCCAAAGATAGAAGTTGTAACTCCCACGAGCGCTACGCCGAATAGGAATTTGCACTATTAATTATTCAATTTGTATAAATAGCAAATTATTTTGTTGTGATAGCATAATGTACTCGTAGTTCCTGATACCCACAACTTAGGAGAGAATTCTAGTGTGGGGGCCAAGACTATATTTTATGACTTTTCATGTTAAGTGTGAATGTGAACGCAGCGAGGTTATGACCCGACAGCAAAGAGCCAAGTTTAAAAACTTATTATATCAACCTCCATGTCATAAGGAAATAAATAGAAAAAACGTTTTTAATATATCTATAGTCATTTATAATAAATTGTCTGAAGAACCTAAAGTATTAGATGGAACTATATGCAAGAAAAAGTTAAATGACTGGTTACTAATTAATTGTTTTTATAGCCTAAATGAACATTTAAATAATTAGTTTGGCTGTAACGACACTCTATTAATATTTACATGCCAGCATGAAAGCTAAATATATGTAGCTATAAGACCTAAATGTGAAAATAATTTTATTTGTTCGAGCAAATAAACATTTGAATCTTGAATCTTGAAAAAATTACAAACCTGAAAGTCTTTGTTCTGCCTCATAAGTAGGTTAACTATTAAAATAGCTGAGAAATAGCAAAAAATAGTAGAGAAACATGGCATAACAGCGCATCACTATATCACACCAAAAGAAGGTTTGACCGGAGAGTTATTTTTTTCCAAAGATAAAATGAAATTCTTCCCATAGCATACTACTCCCCAAACCTTTTAAAACATCACATATTCCATAACTTTGTTAATACCATCATTGCCTGAAATTACTATATATGAAACTAAAATAAAGTTTCAGTTTGCATACACGCTCTGCTTATCGCTTTGCTTGTTCAAAATATCAGCTTTAATGTACTCGGAGCCCAAACTACACGTAAATATTGGTAGCATCATGTCCCCTTTGAATTTTTCGCCGAAATCAACGAATAGACCGGGTTTTCCTGTTTACTTTGCACCACAGAAAAAAGTTGAAGTTTTTGATTTGTAAATGGTGGAACTGAAATTGGGTTTTTTTTGCAATAGGTAAGTACGCATTCGTATTCAGAATTTTCACGTATCGTTACATTGGTGAAGGCGCTGACGGCGTTTCGACTCATTTAGAGAGCCTTCACGTGGCCTAGTATAACATAACTTATTTCTGTAGTTCTAATGATAAATCATACAAAGAAACATTAATATACATTCACTTAAATTTTAAGTAGGTAGAAAGGCGAGCTTAGCCTTGAAAGAGTTCTTTATGGATTTATGGATTCTCTGGGTTCACCGCGCAAAAAATCTACAAACACTACTTTTATTTGTTGCGATCACAGCTTGCATTCCATTGTTTCTTTCCAAAACTCATAAAACATTCCGAAAACAAAAACTCATTACGAATTCGCCAATCAATCCTTTAATCAAACAGTTTAAAAAACACCATTCATTATTCGCAACAGTTGTCGCCAACAATTTGGTCTAATGACCTCCGTCTCCGCCTCCGTCTCCCCATGGAAAACTATGACGTTTCGGAGCCGGTAATTTTTCATGTCGCGGCGCGATAACGGTCAGGTGTTAGAATGATTTGTGGGTACTGATGTCGTATCTTGTTGGTTTATTTGAGTCTATTTGAAAAACACCGCAGTAATGTCAGGTTTTAGAACGATTTTGACTTGAATTTTTGAATAAAAATATCGTGGAAAGAAAGGGAAAAGTGCAGGCTCTTCTCTTCTTTGAGTGAACTAGAGGTCAATTTTGTTGTTGGAGCTTTTAAGCGGCTTGGAGGCATCCGACATGGATTAACAACCAAAAATGCTGGGCCATCTTATCATGCCTTCCGAATGGCCAAGTGACTCGTTGAAATGATGCATATCTAAGTTAATCTGCTTAGAACACTGAACTAAGCCATGCTAAGAACGATTCAAAACCTTCAGTAAAATGGTGCGATAATTCTGTGGAAAAAAAGCCTTTTTTAAAGAAAAATAGTTTGATTCTCAATAGACATCATTTTAGGTAAACTATATTCTTAGCTGTTTGATAAGCCCCTCACCTCATCACCTCATCATATAAAAGTATGATCGTTTCATTTTTCCGACAACAATTTTTTACGCAACCATAGATTGCTTTACTGCACTCATGTAAAACTTTCCCATTTTACAATACCAATAAAAACAGTTTGTCGAACAAACAGAACAAAATGTAGGAAATAGAGGCAGAATAAAAAGGGCAAAGTGCCTTTGCCGCATAAAGGGAAAAGTGCCTTAATTGGGGGTGGAAATTGTGATTAATACTGTAAGATAGGCGGCACGAAGGAAAAATACAGGTTTCGGTCAAAAGTCGCACACATTAACCTAATTAGTTTTAATTGGACTAATCATTTGTGAACTTATGAAGGGTTCGGCATTTGTCGTGTGAAATTACGTTGTCAGTCCTAGAGCCTGATTCTGAATATTCGATATATTTGATTCTATTAGATATATATCGCAAGAACTGTCAAATTTCATACAGTGATGACAGTTTCCGCGACAGTTTCCACGTCAGAATCAGACCGCTGTTCTGCAAATTTTGTGAAGTCTTCAATCGCTGGCAAGTCGCCTGTAACACAGCTGATCTTAGCTACTGCAGTCAACAAAGCTCTTCCACGGTTTTTACCTTGTTTATTATGAATAAAGATTGTTGTTTTTGTATTATTATTTGTATTTGTATTCAATGCGGTACAGGATAAACCAAATGTATGGTGTTATAAAGAGATATTCTTTCAATGGAAAATAGACAAACATTTATTTACCACTTGGCATACAATAACTGAATTAAGTAAGTAGATAAATAGTAGGTAAGCAGTATCATCGCCGCATGTAGTTGTGTGCCACAGCAGCAAAAATACCTTTTTCATGTAAGTACATATCAACATTATCAGCCGTTTTCGACCCAATGCTGAGCAGCTCTTCTCTTGATTATGCCACTCGCCTTGATCCTGCGCTAGTCTGAACTAGCCGCCCATGATGTTTCTAATATATAGTCGACCCATCTCGCTGGACGTCCTCTAAGGTAGGTACTAGATTAAAGTAGATTTTTATCAGACAGTATGTGAATTGTGGATGATAAGAAAGAACTGTAACGTTTAAGTAGGTAACGTTAACGTTTTAGTGCTCATCAAAAACTCTTTTAAAAGGCAGTGTAGTCATAAAAACGGGTTATCATGTATCACATTCTCGTCTTTAAAAAATGCAGAAAGAATAATCATGTGACGTGAACATTTAATGTTTTTGACATTATCATCATCATCATCATCATCAGCCTATAGTCCACTGCTGGACATAGGCCTCCCCTAATGAGCGCCATAGCGCCCTGTTCTGAGCTCGTCGCATCCAGTTTCGACCAGCAGCCTTGCGCATGTTTTTGTATTTGAGATAAACTGCAGGTTTCTAAAGACTTTTTAATGTCCTAAAATTTTTTGCATGTTTTGATAGAATATATAACATCATTTTCATTTGTGCCACGTGTTGTCGGTAGGTTTATGGTTTAGATTAAAGGCTGAACCGCAGAAACCGGCACATTTTATATTGAGGATGATTTATGAGCCAGTCAAACTTACGGCCTTGTCACGTAATATAGTTGAAATTAAAAGGGTTTATTACCATTTTACTGCGTCAACACCTCTTTGCCGCAAAACAATTATTTTTTACGTCTTAATTTAGTAGTTAGTGAGTGCGTAAACTTTTAATAGAGTTTGGTCATGACAGTTGCGGGCCCAGCCTTTGTTACCTGGTTTTTGTATTACTTTATGACAACCTTTATAATAATTTTTGGGTAATTTAATATGCAAACATCAAATAAATAGTCACTTTGATGTCAACGTGCACGAAACTTGATTTTGCTTTTTTATTCTAGAGCATTTTGTCAATTTTCAGTATTCAGTATTCGGTACATTTAATGCAACCTAATGTTTAATAACTTTGCCAGTTTTCAGTTCTATACAGGGTTTAAAGGATGTGGCAAGTAATTAGTTTAATGTTTTATGTAAAGCTTTTTTGATTCAATGCAAAATGAAAAATACTTTTTTCATCAAAACTTTTACACTATTTGCATTATTCTATAACCCTTCATAACAGTAGTGTAAAAAGCTAAAGTTTGCATATTTTTATGTTTATGTTGGGGGTTATATGTTACGTGTGATTAGGACTTACAACTGAAAAACCCGTGATATATTAACCTACCGTCTGCCTAAATCTTAATGCCTAACGTTAGCCCATCCAAAATATAGTGACCAAGCGAAATTATGCTTATCTAAGTTGGACAATAAAGAGTTTTCTATTCTATTCTAAACTCAAAATGTATCATCCGGTTTTGAAAATGCTTTCTGATACAATAATATGTACACAATAAGAGTGTGTATGCTTATAATTCAACTGACTGACGAGAGAGAAAGATCATCATCAAAGTTCGCAACTTTTGCAACTGGGTTGCTTTATAAGTAAATAAATTGTAATTTATGTAAATTGAAATTATGACGTTTTTTTTTAAATAATGCAGGACCCTATCACACGTCATCATGTAGCCCCAAACTAAGCAGAACTTGTATTATGGGAACCAAACCAATTTTTGTAAATAAATACTAATTATACATAGAAAACACCCAGACCCGAAACAAACCCGCAACCTTCTGCTTTTCAGGCGGGCCTTTGCCTACTACGCCACAGAGATCTCATTATTACAAAAACTATTTTAACGATAAAATACTAATGAAAAATAACGAGAATATTGCGCTGTAATAATACTTACTAAAACTACAAATGTTTTATATACTCCCTTGCTAGACTACAAAAAGCGAGTGGCACCACACAGCCGATATGCTAAGTGACCGTTGATAACCGTCACGAGCTTGACTCTTTGCATTGCATGACCATACGTACCTATCCATACAGCTAGCTATATATACCGTAGGCGTTCCATACATACTTACTTATAACTAAAAGCTGTGGCAGTAGGTAGGCGTTCTATACATACCTATACCTGACTGCCTATACCTATGTTAAGTAATTTTACTAAAGTACAATGTAGGAAATTTTATTGAGGTAGGTCACTGGAGAAACTTGAGTTCCAAGAGTTACAAAATCTTTGAAAAAAATCTATACTTTTTGAATATGTTAATAAACTTGACGACAACTGTGGCGCAGTGGGCGAAGGTCCGCCTGTGACGCAGAAGGTTGCGGGTTCGATTCCCGCTGCGGGACAAATGTTTGCATGTTCTGCAGATATTTGTCTCGGGTCTGGGTGTTTTCTATGTTTGATATGTATGTATTTACAAAAAAAAAATGTATCTATATAGTATATCAATCATGTGGTTCCCATAATACAAGCTCTGCTTAGTTTGGGGCTACATGATGCTGTGTGATAACGTCCAGGATTATTTATAACTAACTCTGACGATCTTTTGTGAAGCATATGTTGAGTGTGAAGCCAGGTACCGATAACATGTATATTGGTACGCGTAGTCGAGTTACGCGTATCATGAAACGCACTGTTTGTACTTGCAGCTACGCGTACCCTTTGGGGAACGCGTGCCGCGTGAGCTGGCTCGCAACGCGGCGCGATCCGTGATCAGTCGGTTTCGGCTCGCGTAGTGCAATGGATCGATTGACCTCGCGTTCAGGTTCGCGGCGGTCCACATTAACTGTACGCGTGCACAGCGAACCCCGACTACGCGTATTCAGGTACGCGCTATTCTTACCCAACTTGGGTTACCATTTCCATGTTTGAAACCCTAGCCAAACTTACCGGCCCGTGGACTCTGCTAACTCACATACGGGGCTCTGGCGGGCTGATTGTGGTATAGCACAGCCTAAAACCAGCAACAGAATTCCCTGACCGCCGACGGACAGCAGCGTCGTCTGTGCGAGAAGCTGTGCCCTGCGTTCTCCAACCCGCATGCCGACAGTGGGAATTAAGGGCATATCCCCTGGAGACTTATATCCAGCAGTAGGCTGATATAGGGTGGTATTATTGTTGAGGTATGTACGTATTCCACCACCACACCACATCAGCCTATATCAGTCTACTGCTGGACATAGGCCTCCCCTAATAAAAGGGGGATATACCCATAATCCCCACGCTGGGCATGCGGGTTGGGGATCGCACTGCACAGCTTCTCGCACCACCGACGCTGCTGCCCGTCGGTGGCCAGGGGATTTAGATGTGCCGATGTAGGCTGTGCTATGCCGCAATCAGCCAGCCGCCAGAGCCCCGTTCGTTGTTTAGCAGGATGCACCACGTGCAGGTGAGGTATGTAATGTACGTATTATCAAAGTTTATTTTTACTCAATTTACCGTACATAAGTGTTGTAACTAAACTTTGTAAAAAGCACCTTGATTTTTTTATTCCAAGCTTATCAACTGTACTAAAGTAATTTTAAGCTCACGTGAAAACCCGAGGATAAGGTAAAAGCTTTTTTACTTTATCAATTTCTTTAACGATAGAAAAGTAATTACACGTAGGTTACTACTTATTATTTACTACCTTTTACTATGGCACTCATGAATGTGCTTGTAGCTAACTTTTTAGTACGCATAATACTAGCTGAATGCGTCTTCATTTACATAAACGTTATTAAACCACCAATTCCTTTGCACCCTCTTCAAATCTGAATTTCAGAATTTTAGTTTCATCTCATACTATGCAAGAAGTATACTTGTTCGATGCATATCGAACACCTTAGCTGGCAAATTTGACAATGTAGTTTGCGTGAGCCCGCGATTTACCTTTCCAGCATATTCGGCTAGCGGGCGAGCCGCACTCAGTATCATCATTTAGCGTACATATAGTAGTTGTTCATAAATAAAATCCAGTGTTAAAGTTAGCAGATATATCATTCCATAATTATCAACGTTTCGGCGCCTACAGTCTCCTACAGTACCCTCCAAACAAGTCTCTAGGAATTACGATTGCTGTGCGCTTTCATTCAATCAGTCAGCTTCTGTACGAATTTATTACGACCTCTGTGGTGCGAAGGTCCGCCTGGGATGCAGAAGATTGCGGGTTCGATTCCCGCCGTCGGACAAATGTTGCATTTCCTGCAAATATTTGTCTCGGGTCTGGGTGTTTTCTATGTATGATATGTATGTATTTACAAAAAATATGTAATTGTGCAATATATCAATCATGTGGTACCCATAACACAAGCTCTGCTTAGTTTGGGGCTACATGATGATAATGATAAGCTTTTCTACGTTTATGACTTGATTTTTCAATCGTCTGTAAGCGTGATGCTACACGGTGTATTGCCGGTGCGCTGCGTTCACTGGCGGCCGGTTCATTTATTATACCGTTACTGATGATGCTTCGTTTTCCCTTGAAAAACTCTTAAAAATTAACGAGGCGTCAAAAATTTGACAGATTTTCAAAAGAATACGAAGCGTCGATAAGACAGAAAATCTAAGTAAGCCGACTAAATGAAAACTGCTGCTCCGATAAGCATGTCATACAAATATCGCCTCTATAATAAAGAAGATAAGACAGAAAATCTAAGTAAGCCGACTTAATTATGAAAACTGCTGCTCCGATAAGCACGTCATATAAATATCGCCTCTATAATCCAGAAAATAGGACAGAAAATCTAAGTAAGCCGACTATATGAAAAGTGCTGCTCCGATGAGTTTTGGCGGAGTTTTAGACGAGCCGCTTTCGGGCGGATAGTGCAAAGATTATTATTATTTTTAAGATTATTATTAAACATTCTTATAACCCAAATAATAGGTTTACAATTAACTATAAGTCCTTTATACTCAAACGGTTTCAAATTACATTTCTAACAATTCATTAGCGGACCCCGCTGTGTAATGAGGGCCTAATTTGAATATCTTCGTATTTTTAGCAGTTAAAATGTTTTGACTTAAATCGTGACGTGAAACACGTTTCAGGAAAACGCGAGTCCAATGCAAAAGGTATTTTGCTTAATGCTATTATGGACTTCGTGATACTTTTTAACGACAATGTTTTAGCTGTGTTTAACTTACTTTATTGCAGGTACTTAAATAAGCAAGTCTTATAAAAGTACTATGCTTATTTTTTAAATATTTGGCCAGGTGGAGTGACGGTCTGTGAAACGCTGCTGGTAGAAGTTGGATGCGTCGAGCTGAGGACAGGGCGCAATGGCGTTCATTAGGGGAGGCCTATGTCCAAGCAGTTGACTGCTGTAGGCTGATAATGATGATGTTTATTTTTTAGGTTTTATGTTTTTACAATTATTGTTAGGTGTACTTTTGTACCTTCGGGAGGCTCACCAGAGTTGGTCACTAGTTCTTATGAAGAAAGGAAGAAGGTATATTTGAATCATGTTGTGTAAGGGCTACATAAAGCCATTTGGAAGCGCGCGACATTGGCAATAGTAAGTAGGCCTTATACAATTAGGTGGGTGTACGCTCTTCGGAACCCAAGCCAACCTCACCTGCACGTGGTGCATCCTGCTAAACAACGAACGGGGCTCTGGCGGCCGGCTGATTGCGGCATAGCACAGCCTACATCGGCACATCTAAATCCCCTGGCCACCGACGGGCAGCAGCGTCGGTGGTGCGAGAAGCTGTGCCCTGCGATCCCCAACCCGCATGCCCAGCGTGGGGATTATGGGTATATCCCCCTTTATTAGGGGTGGCCTATGTCCAGCAGTGGACTGATATAGGCTGGTGTGGATACAATTAGGTAAGAAAATTTGAGTCATGCTGATTCAAATTGTCATACCTAATTGTTTGTTTGAAAAATTAAAATTTTGAATAATGCACATTAGTTTTAGGATTTTTTTTATGATTACTGACAAGTAGCATTGCACTACTCGTGTGTTCATTTAATGTTTGTCATTACAGCGCCATCCTGTATATAGAAAAAGATAATATATTCGGAAGCTCTAGCGTGGTCAGTGGATGAAAAGTAGCCTATAATAAATGTTTTTCCGGTTAAAAAAATATGTACTACCTATTACACACTCAACTCCGTAACGGTGCGGTCAGCTCAACTTGGAATAATATTTCAAGTTATATACGCTTATTCATATAGTTTATTTCCACAAAACGGCACATATGTATACTTCAACACGAAGTAAAATACACGTACAACACATACACGTTGTTATGGTGTTTAGTGGGAACGAACATACAAAAACATAAACTTTTGCAGTAGTAATAAGTGTGTCTACTAGCCAATCAGTCGTCCTAATTTCATAAGATGACTGATTTTGTTTTATTAAACTTCTATTCTTCAAAATATCAGACAATGCTTGTACAGCCTGCTTTATGTCCCTCATTTGCATTGGCACAAATTTGTTTTCTGCATTTTTGCCCATTTTGGTGGATTGCCAGATATGCCATGTCAACCTGTCCCCACTGTCCCTATAATTTACCCACCTACAGTTACGTGTTATTAATATGGCACTTCTTAAATGGTTTTTTTTTAAATCATCAATTTACAAATGATAAATTTGTTAATTTGAGAATTAAGAATCTTCTGTTAAATTTAATTTAAGAAAACGCTCTAGGCAATAAACCGCCCATTGGTCTTTCATTATTGTTTTGTTCCGGTTTGTTCTATATTTTTAAGGTGCTGTAAGTAAAATTTTACAATTGTACAGTTTTTTATCTATCTATATAAATTAAGAATATAGGTATTTATTGTATAAAAACTTATAATCAAAATACATTATTTGAAAATACCAAACCGTATTCAGTGACATGCAAAATCCTAGGGTAGGGTCAAGAAAATGTAACTGTTGAGTTGTATGTTATAAACCAAAAGCACAGTAGATAGTGTGCTTTTAAAGATCATACATAATCTAGTTAGTTCCATATAGGCTTAATTTCATACTAATATAAAGTGAAGTCGCGGGTGGAAGCTAGTACCTCATTATATAATCACTGCTGGTGCATACACTGCGCCACGAGGTTATAGGCTAAGCTAACGTACCAGCCAGTCGAAAAAAATCGCAAGGAAAGGTTAATGCCAAACCAATAGTCGCTTAGTGTATCTTACCACCAGTTCCGTGTTTAAATAACATTTAATTAAAAGTATACCGTTTTTATAGAGCCCATCCATTGGTGACCCATTTTGGCAATACACGTGCTCAATATCGTTGCTGTTTGAAAAGCGCCTGCCACCCGTAGAGTTCGGTCTGCGCATCTGGAGTGCATTCCAAACTGAAAGACAGATATGATACCGACTGCGGATTAAACTGTCTTCGTAATGTACATGTCTACACTATACACTACTCGTACTGTTATAAAGACGAGAGATTAGTATTTTTTTTATTGTTTGTAATAGATGGAATCTAAAACAACTGAACCAATTGTTTCAATTATAGGTGCAATAATTTTTATTGCACCTATAGAAAGCTACAGGATGTAATTATTTTTAAACAAATAAGAGATATTAAGATAAACGCCTTTAATTATTATACCTAAATCACAATTCCCACACCATATTATAAATGCGAAAGTTTCTGTGTGTGTGTGTGTGTGTGTGTGTGAGTATGTTTGTGGTCGCTCCACTCTGTAACGGCTGAACGGATTTGGCTGAAACTTTTAATATAGTTTATGACGAGGATTAACACTTAGTCTACTTTTTATTCGGATACTACTCGAGCAAAACCGCGGCCAAAAGCTAGTTTGCTTTTAAATTGCCAGTTAGCTCCGTTTTTCAGATCAATTTGAAAAAAAAAGGGTAATCTTAAGTTTTATTTGTAGGTTGTAGGTTAGGTGCCTGCCTAGTTTTTATTTCGTAAATCCGTAATAAATTTGCACGTAAATCATCCATATTTAAGCAAGCAATTACACGCAAACGTAGTGGCAGGTTGGTCAGCTCATTACGCGTAAATTTTGACCGATGTTTGAATCGCTGTCAACAAGCCTACCTGCAATCCGAACCATGTGTGTAGGTAACCAGATTTTTAATAGTTTGGACTGGCACATGATATAGGCTGAAACTGCATACGGACAGCGCGTACATTGGTACGCGTAGTCGGTTACGCGTGTCCTGGAACGCCAAGGAACGCTCTATCCGTATGCAGCTTGACGCGCTATCAAAAACCGACTGACGATGGCTCGCGTGCGAGCTAGCTAGACCCCAAGAGTGTACGCGTAGCTGCAAGTATGGACATGGCGTTTCAGGACACGCGTAACCGACTACGCGTACCAATGTACGCGTTATCCGCGCCCACCTTTAAATCCAGAGTAAGACGTGCACAATGTTATGTGCGTGTTATGTGCAAAAATGATGATGAAAAGTGAAATGAAACCAATTCTTCGTATCACGTGGCATGGTTGATAAGGCTGCGGGTCTAAATTACTTATTTCAATTAAATAATTGTATCTTTGCATTTATTTTAACCTGTAGAGTCAGAAGTACAGTGGGTATTGTCATGTTTTTAGTTCAGAGCAAAAGCCGACAAACTTTATTATTATTTGCTTGAGGCACGACACGATAATGCTGCTAACCGATTGTGGTGCAGGCACTACGAACGGGTTTTGCATCATACTTTTCGTTAGTTAAATGTTACATAGTAACGTTACATCCTAGACCCCTCTGACTTGGTGATTAGATATTTTTATGTGTGTATTTTTTTACGTAGAAAAAGAAGCTGGATGCGTCGAGCTCAGGACAGGGCGCAATGGCACTCATTAGGGGAGGCCTATGTCCAGCAGTGGACTGCTATAGGCTGATGATGATGATGATTTTTTTACGTATATGAAGTTTTATATGGTACTACTTTATTTTATTTTTTGCATTGTTATATTCTTAAATTTTCACGAGACTCAAAACTTTCAGGAGACTTTCTAATATAATTTAAAAATATTTTATATTATGTAATTTATTTGCACTTACATTCATTCAATTCTTCTCAATCGATAAGAAACAGTGTTAATCGAATATAATTAAGTTTATAATGATTCATGGGTACCTTAATAGTGAATTATTTTCATTTCATTTTAATATTTCTAGGCTATTGATGTTTTCTTATACTTTGCGCTAATACCGCAGTTGGCTATAAACTTTATTATTATTTGCTTGCGGCATGAAACTATAAAGCGGACAGATAAGTTTGCACTATGGGTTTAGTTTCAGACTTGTGCGACCAAAACTTAATTTACGTCGCGAGGTTTTGATAAATAATTATTTAATTCAGTCACTAGCTAAAAACTTTATTTTTTTAATTTGGGAGTTGGTTCGTTTAGGGCACTAGATTATTCTGGTGTTAATTTTTTTAGGTTATCTGCATTTTCCTGGGGTTTGAAAGAACGGTCGGTAGTGGTGATACCAGCTGCCAAATATTTTTTTTCTTTTGGTTGTAAGAATTTTCTCCGTTTGGTTGGGGTATAAGGGGTTCCAGCTTCCATCTTAGGAACCTATCAGCTAACCTAGAAGCGTCTTGTAATGAAGAAGAAGAAGAATGACTTATAAACGAAGAACATTTTTTTTTATATTTTACCTACCTAAAACGCTATACGTTTGAAATTCTTTACCACAGGCCTCTACTTTTTGACGCAATATATAATTTGAAAATAAAACTCATAAAAAAGTCAAAACTAATTGATTTAACTATTAATTACCATTTATCACCTCACTGGTTTTTTTAACTAGGTTTATAAGTCAGTCACAGAAACATCACAAAAGCCACTAAAATGCCACTGGTCAGGGCACTAGTGTTTCCCATATTTTTTTATGGTGCCGAAACGTGGACTTTAAGAGGAAGTGAGAAAAAGAAGATAGAGTCTTTAGAAATGTGGTATTGGAGACGAATGGTTCGCATAGCCTGGAAACCAACCTTCCGAACCAACGTTTCTATCCTCGAAGAACTGGATATAAAACAGCGTCTTTCTTTCATCGTTCAAAGTCGTATTCTCACTTTCTTTGGACATATTACACGTCGACAGGACACGTCTGTGGAGCGACTCGTGGTTCAAGGCAAAATTGAGGGCACGACAGCGCGCGGAAGATCACCAATGCGCTGGACCGACTAAATCAGAACTGCACTCAATGGTCAACTCCACAAATATCAAGGCAAGCAACAGTACCAGAGGAATGGCGACGAATTGTGAAGCTCGCCACCACCCTGTAAATGACGACCACGACCACTCTGCCAAGTGTGTGACGACAGAGAGAGATAAGTCAGTCATTTCCACCTATCATACAGGGTGACTAATAAAATAAGGTCGCTAAATGGATGACATTTAGTAACTCAGTTGCACTCCAAAATAGACCGGACCTTTGATACCAACTTGAAATTTTATTCTGTCAGAACGTCAATTGACTTACTGTTAAAGTTTGTTAAAACAGGACCAGTGTTTATCATTTCAGTCCGCAACTGAGTTACTAAATGCGGCCTCAGGGAGCAAGCACTCTTGCGCTATGCATCCAATATTTTTATAAGTCGGAAAACACGTCATCAAAGCGAACTTTTAACTTACGTGACGCTTAACGTTGTAGATATTTAAATGGGCAATAAACGCTGATTTATACGAGTTCAGTTGAAATTTTCAGTTTAATTGTTATTTAGTTCCTGATTATGAATAATTGTTCATACCGGGTGTAACATTAAGTATTAATTTATATCAAAATTGTAGAAAGATTTAAGGGATCAGGGGATTATCTACATTTAGTAAATATAACACCAATATTATAAGTGGGTGTGCGTTTGTGTGACTATGGGTATTCCCACTCAACGCTATCTCAAGTTCAGTACAATGACTGATCAGGTTTGGATGAAATATGTATACATATTTTGTGACCTAGATTAACACATAGTTATACATTTTACCCGGTAACTACGCGAGTGAAGTCGCAGGTAGAAGCTAGTTTGATATTAAGTGAGTATAATTATTAATGACCCCAATTAATTCTTCTATACTGCTTTTCTACCAAGGCCATTATTTAGCGGAAATTTGAGATAAAATTCAAATATTATTGAACTTGATTTTTAGGTAAAACTGAGAGAATTATTTTGTACGCCCTGTATAAATGTGTATAATTGATGGCATAAATGCGTGACACAGTATATCAACAGAAAGAATGCAAGGTTTACGTTATTTATTCTGATAACGTTGTTTTGAAACGCAAAAAAACTTTGATAACAAGCTCGAAAGTAACCCAAAAAAACAATCTAAAAGAAAATTCAGTTGATAAGAAAAAGTCGTGGAAATCTTAATGCTTTTGCTTTTGTATTACTTTTAAGAAAGCCATAATAAAACGCTATTGTTTATTTTATTATGGTATTATCATCATCAGTTTGTAGAAGCTTGTAAAATACTTTAGAAAAAGTAACGAAAACATTATAGGTAACCTACGAAAACAAACGAGTCCTGTGGGGAAGTGGGCGTAAGCCGGCCTGAGGCGTAGTAGGTTGCGGGTTCGATTCTCTACCGCGAGAAAAATGTTTGTATGATATGCTAATATTTGTCTTGGGTCTGGTCGTTTACCACCTATGTATTTACAAAAAAAAACAATTTATAATGTAATTTTTTTCATAATCCTGTGCGATATTATCCAGCAATATTTATTCATTTGCTTTTATTTGCTTAATTTGGGGCTATATAAAATTTTCCAGCATTCTATATTATTTATTACCTTCAAGTTAATAATAATATATGTATCTAGGTGGCAAAAATATTAAAAATACATGGTTTTTGAACAACGTTGAAGATGGTTAAGCAAAAGGCCGAATTGTAAATTCGAATAATGCATACGAATGTTTTTGTTACCTTATTTTATGTTACGAATATTGTTTCAAATAATGTTAACCCTGCGTAGGTGTGATATACAATTTATAGTGTCGCGGCATTCTAAATAAACACGTAGTCGCAACAGCCTAATATCAGTGATAGTTGGTTCACTACCCAGTTTAGTGACTAAATTATTCCGACAAATAACACAGAATTCCAAATCTATGCCTTCAGCGAGAAGGTTTGTTTAAGAGCCCAAAATATAGGAGCGTATCTATCAAATAAAATTTCATCAAAGGAAAATAACATGTCATTTTTTATGTTTTTTATTTGGACAGGAGACTCGCCAAGACCTCTGAATGGAAATGGTGAGAACTATCACAAGTTAGGAGCAAATAGCGTTTTCTGAAAGCCAAAACCCATTTCGAGTCACTTAGTAAACAAAGTGTGCAATGAAAATTAGTGGTCTCCGCTAATCCTTTCATGGAAGAACTATAACTTGTATTATAAAATGAGTAAGGTCACAAAGGTCTTATATTTTAGTTTCTCATAAAATATATCTTATAGATAGATAGAAAGTTTTTTTTATTCAATTTCAATCAAAGCACTGTATGCTTTGAATTCAGAATAGGGGGAGTTTGTCAGAGCGATGTCTCTCCACAAGTCTGGTGTCAAGTCAGCGTAGGTCTTGGCTATGGCGGCATATTGTAACGGAACAGAACCCTATGGTGTGTTCCGTCACTCACAAATATAGGAAAATATAGTATCTAAATAAACCTTTTGGTAGACCAGTCTCTTTGAACGTAAAATTAACTCTTAACTCGATGGTAAATAAATAAATCTCTTGTTTTATTTGAAAATACGCGGGCAAAAACACTAGCGACAAGAACTAATGCATTAAAGAAGCTTAGACATAATATTGCTTAATAAATTAAATAGATGGCATCACTGCTTGCGTTATTTGAAAATACGCGAGTGAAAACACTAGCGACATCAATCAATGCATTATAGAAGCTTAGACATAATATTGCATAATAAATAAAAAAGATGGCATCACCGCTTGCTTTATTTAAAAACACTAGCGACGTCAAACAACGAATTATAGGAGATTCAACCATTTATTGAAAATATAAAATGAACTCTAACTTATCAAGTATAAGAACCATAATTACTAGTTCTAAATAGTTGGGTAGGTCAATCAACAAACTGAAGAAAAGTTATTTAATTATTGTTAGATTAATTGAATTCATAAAGTTTTATAAAACATCTTGAATTTCACGAATGAATATAATCATAAAGTTAGCATAACAATAACTATTTTATTGTAATAATTTAACTACAGAAATGCTACATTTAATATAAATGAGGGTAGATTATAAATGAGCTAACATCCGGATTTTGTTATTGCATTTTGTGAAAAATGCAGCGTAAACAATAATGAGTGGAAAGTTTTAGGTTGAAAACACACTTTAAAGCATAATTTAAACCTTAACTTTATAAACATAAAGACCATATTGGACTGGATGGGTCTGATCATTGAGTTAGCAGAGCTGCCAAGCGGGACTATATGGAGGTTCACTCAAAATTAGATAATGAAATGAACTCTTAACGCAATAGATATAATGTTCAGAATGGCCTGTTTTAGAATAATCCATCAGTTCAAGCAACGTAATACGAAAGGTATTTATTATCGCTAAATTAATGGAAATCCTGTAAGATAATTATTACTATTCATAACTGATTAAAAGGATAAACTTTTGATAGAAATACTTTATATAATGTATCACTTTTCTATCAAAATATTGACTGAGGTAGATTTAGATTGAGCGTAACTTCCGGAACTTGTTATTGCGTTTCGAATGCGATGAGGCGGAACGAAAAAGGTTTTAAAAAGGGGAATTTAGGTACATTCGGGATGATTCCACAATTATCGGTACGGGGAGGAGCAAGAATAAGTCGAGGCAAAATTACGGACGGACGGTCCACGGTTCCCAAGAAGTTATCGTTCATCCAAGCCTTATCACCATTTTTATACGATTATAATTCGTAAAGTAAATTCAGTGTAAATTATCAAGTGATATTACGTGGCTAAGACACCTTCATGCCCTTAAATTGGTCTAGTGAGCCTGCTGACCAAGCGTAATTTAAAGTGAACTTTCGACTATTATCTATTACGTGGCTAAGACACCTTCACGCCCTTAAATTGGTCTAGTGAGCCTGCTGACCATCCGTAATTCAAGACAGATAATAGACGAGAGTATAGCGAGTTCAGAGATGATCTGCTCTTTCTTTGCTTCTCAATACGTGGCTAAGACTCCTTCACGTCCTTCAATTGGTTGGTGAGCCTGCTGACCATGCGTATTGACCAAGTAAATGAGAAGGGTAGAAGGCTTGTTTGAATGATCACTTCAAACGTAGTCCGGAAACCTTGCGGTGTTATACCCAAGGGCTACGTTCCTTGCCCTTAGCTTTGTGGGGTTCCATCATCCTCTCACTGCGGCCAAGACACCTTTAGCCGTCAGCACCCTGATCGGTCTTGTGAGCCTGCTTGACCGGCAGTGAGAAAATCTTTCCCTCATCCTTACTTCCTACCCACTTTCCATCTGTTGCCTTAGGTCGCTTGGTAACAGACTTCCCGTACTTATCTATATATTTATCTATCACACTTATATGTTTAGGTCTAGGGTGGTAGGTACACGTACATATTTGTAGGGACGTTAGGTCTAGCAGTTATCCAGGTATCTCATCATTACACCCCGATGAGGGACACGCACGTTTACATGTAAATGAGAAGGTTGTACTTCTAGTTTTGAAAGAATCACACACTTAGCTATTTTAGGGCCTACGTAGGTTCAGGTTCAATGGTAGGCTAGGAAAAGTAGGTAGGCAGGAATTTATTTAGTATATTTGTTAAATCTAGGTCCTGTATTTTCTTCACGTTAAATCCGGCGGGCCAAGCCGTCCTTTTTGTAGATTCTATAATATATATTACGTTATAAAGTCAAACCTGCCTGAATAGGCCTAGCAAAGTAGGCAGGCAGGAATTTATTTAGCCTATTGGTAAAATCTAGATCATTATGGTGGCAGCGTCCTAGCTAAGTCCAGCAGGCCAAGCCGTTCTATTTTTAGATTCAATAATATATTGTTTTAAAATCTATCTAGCCTGTAAAGGTATATTATATATAATTATCTATCTACCTATTAACTGGGAAGAATGAGCAGTTAAGTTCTATGATTCAATATAAAATTGTCCAGGAATGGAATCCTTTGTTTTCATAATAAAATCCTCGCACAAGATGAGGTGATTGCCTAATAAAGGTATTGATATATTTTATCAAGCTATTGAAGCTACTAAGACAAGCAGATGCAGTTCTTATCTACACAATAAATCCTCGCAATAGATGAGGTACAACCAATAAGGTTCACGCTACAAAGACAGGCAAATGTAAGTCTTTGATACTATCAGTAATCATGGTGAAATATATCATTGATTTCATATTCAAGTGTATAGCTAAGCTAACATTTTAGGAATCGAATTCCTTGGACATTTCGTATTGTATTAGCAGACAAATAACTGCTTCATTTTACCTAAGTTATAGGTATTATCAATATCAGTGATTTGATGCACCTTAGCTGAAAAATCACTCCCTCTTACTCCTTTGCTTGTAAAAAGACTGACCATACAATTACAGACAGTAATGAGGCATGTTCTCAACCCCCAAAATGAAATCTTGGTGGGGGGTACCCAAGTAAGGAGACGAAACCCACAGGACGCGCGGGGCGGAGCGCGTCCCTATGCCAATTTAGAGTCAGAATGTGAGAGACAAAACTATTCATGATCACATGCCGATCAACAGAGCCAGTATGAAAGATAATTATATTCACAAGTTTTACGTCGATCACTAAAGCCAGTATGAAAGAGAATTAGATCCATTAATCCTTTACTGATTTCAGAGAGTCAGAATGAAAGATTCATATCAATATAATGTATTACGTTTAATTGATAGCATATCTAATATACTATTTAATAACTATAAGCTGTTAAACCACTAGATTCAAGAGTAGAGAATAAAACGCCAATCTTAGGCCGTTAATTCGTTAGATAAGTATAGGAATAATAGAAAATAAGTTCAGGAAGAGTTTTCGATCAAAATTTGTGTTAGAATAGCTAGATAATCTTAGGGTAGGCTAGAGAAATCGTTTTAAAATACCTCAAAAGAATCGCGGGTTATGTACAGGGCATGCGTAGGGTGCTAACCAAACTAGACATCATATGGCCAAATGAAAATATAATATAAAAAGAAAGTTTTTAGGGGGGACTATTTTAGAGGGGGAGGGGGGGTTACAATTTAGCGTGCCGTGAACAGGATTTGGTATTAATACAAGTAATGCGGTTTATTTTAGCAGTATAGATTATTGATTTAACATAATTTAGTATTATTATCTGTTAAGATTCTACATAAAATGTAAGAAGTATGTACATATTTGAGAAATTATGTAGGTTTGAAGATTTGCTTAGGTATAGTTATAAGTAGTGTACAGTGCGGAATTATTTCGCACAATTTGTTGCCGCATATAGGGGAGAGGTTTTAAAACGATTAATTAAGTAGGTAGTATAAAATAAGTAGCAAAAAAATAGTTTAAAGTAGGTAGCTCAGTGTCGGTATATTTATTTAAAATTCAAGCAGTGAACTTCTTCGAACTGATGGTGTTACTTTTAGTCGCAGATTATTCGTAGGGTTCAGATTCTTATTCCAAAACTTGATTGATAATAATAGGATAATGAGATAAAGTAATAAATAGATACGTATATTCTTAAGTTTATACGCAGAATAACTAATAGTACAGGTGATAATTTAACATATAATAGACTGAAATTTAGCAAGAACGTGGGTTAGGCTAGATTGCCATTTTACGTCCGACAGTGTTAGTGCACATAGGCCGTAATCGTCTAGTAGTTGGATAAAGGTGCTCGTGGCGTAAAAATAAAATCGGAAACTTACTCGTGGGGTAGCTCATTACACGAAAATAAAATAAACAAAACAAGTGCTCATGGCGTAGCTTCAGTTAAAAAAATTAAAGTCTGTAAAAACGATCGAGGCGTAGTTTACTTGAAAAAAAAAAAAGTTTGCAAAAACGCTCGTGGCGTCGTTTAGTTCTGTAAAAATAAGTCTAGAAAATGTTGTTTCGTAGATTACTTAGTTTTATATTTCGGTGAAAATAAAATTTGTAGAAAGTTTTCGGAGTCATAAGTAGTTCAGCAACTTTTCGTTCAGACACAGTTTGGAGGGGGGGCCGTTTGATGACGCGTAGGGATGTAGGTTCTCTCTCTCTCTCTCTCTCTCTCTGTAGGTTGTTGGTTTCTGACCTTGGGAAAGAGTTAGGTAAATTCAACTCAGTAGTTCTCGTGTGGATCCCTAAATTGGAACTGCCCAAATGCAGAGTTTCACCTAAATTAGTTCTGCACTTAGTTTATTTTATGTTGCGATAGGAAGTGAGTTAGTTTAGATTATTACTGGTAAACGTCTGCGGATTCGCTTGTGTGGATTCCTAAATTGGAACTGGCCAAGTGCGGAGTTTCACCTAAATTGGTTCAGCACTTTATTTTTAGTTTAAGAAAGAGATAGACGTGTTTACATATTAAAATTCATAACCTTAATTTCTGTATTCGTAAGATTTCACATAAAATAAAAATAGAAACAGTTGTTTTCGTAAAATTTAGTAAGTAGGTAGTATTCATGCATTAGGACTTCTCGAGTTTGGGTGACAACTAGATACTGAAATAAGTATAGTATCTACTTGAAGTAGTAGGTAGTCGTAGAATCACGCCCTCTCCTTCATTTCGATTTTCGGCTAGCTTGAGCTTCTTACTTACTCATTGGTGATAGGTTTGGTTTGTAAGTTATGTACGATAAATATTATGTTAATGTAACACAACATAACTAGGTAAGATAAAATACTGAGGCAGGTAGATAATTGAGATAAGTTACACTTAATTTACTTGCATAACGTGATAGGAAGGTAGGTTCGTACAATACTTTTATTAAAATTTCCAAGCGTTCATTCTAGGGTAGGTAGTGGCTTGTTTTAAGGTAGTCTAAATTTAACCATTAACTCTCATAACTACTGATACTACTAATGAAAGTTTTTACCGGTACACCGCTTTCCTCAACATTGTTTTTTTTAATAGGAACCTTATAACTTACATCTACTTTTAGGTGGATACTTATTTCACCGTTTGCATAGGTATGATTTATATAGATAGAATGTTTAGAATTTGGGTCGTTTTTATTAAATATTATGATTTCGTTAATTTAAAAATGCAATTTAGTTTTCACTTATATCTACTATTAGGCAGATAGATATTTTACAGTTGGGATAAAATTCATATAGATAGAACGGAATAAAACTAGGTTTGCGGTTTTATAGTTTAGAGCCTAGGTAATTTGTCTTTTGTTAAATATTTTGGTTTCATTAATTTATAAAAGCAGTTTAGTTCACTATTTAAGTATTTCAGTAGTTTACTATTTAAGTTCAAAAACAGAAACAAAACATGAGTTACGGTTTAGTTTAATTAATGGGGGGTTGGTATTTAAAAACAGAAACAAAACCTTGTTACGGTTTAGTTTAATTAATGGGGGGTTGATATTTAAAAACAGAAACAAATCACAGTTACGGTTTAGTTCAATTAATGGGGGGTTGCAATTTAAAATAATAGAAACAAATCATAAATACGGTTTAGTTAAAAAAATGGGGGGTTGATATTTAAAGTTTTGGCGTAATACTTTATATTAAGTTCATTTTCATTAATTTTATTGAAAATAAAAATGAAATAAGTAATCAGAGGTACATATAGATATGTAAGTATAGTAGGAATTGTCAATTATATCGGAAATAATTGAAGCCTTTTTACAAAAAAAATAAATATATTCTTTTAATATTCCAATATACCTAATAAAACAAATATAAATAATTCGAAATAAACTGTCATCAAGCGAAATAAATAAGATAAATGAAAATAGATTGAAATAAATGAAAAACAATTCAAATCATTTAGAATAATTTATTTCAAATTCGTAGATTAAGCGGATTATGGGGATTAAATATTGACATGGGATAAGATTACATTATATGAATCTAAAATTAACTTGAACGCCTCTATTTGGTTATTAGTTTGGGTTCAGCACATACTCGTAGGTCGAAATAAAGAAGGTAGGTATAGCTCATTTACGCCATATCTAATAGGATCTACTTACATTGTATGGTACTATTTACATAGAAAATAATAAAAGTAGAGATTAGGAAGTATTCGTTGTTAGCAATTTCTTCAGTTCTTTTGTTTTGGGAAAAGAACTGAAGTAATTGAAAGTTATATCATAACTTATTTTCAAAAAGTAACAAAACAATCTAGAAAATTATTTATATCTAATTTAAGACTAAATTAGCGGATATCTAATAGTTATTAAGTTAGTATTATATTAGTAAAAGAGTTATTAACAAATTGATGTTAGTTAATATCTAGACGTTTTAAAATAAGTGAGTATACTTTTAAAAAAAAAACTGACGAATATACATAGAAAAGACGTCGCTATAAACTTCATTCGATCTATTAAACAGATAAAAAATCAGATTAGATGACTCCCTGCGCTTAATTTATAGATAGTGGATAAGTAAAAACCATAGAAAGTAAGTAAATAAAATAATTTAAATAAAATATAGCATACATTTCAAAAAGGGAAAGGAAATATTTTAAGATAAACAATTTAGTGAACTGCAAAAATCAAATAAATTGCTAGTTTTCAGTTTGAATTTGATTTATTTGGGTTTGACGTTTGTCAAATACAAGCATTAAACCAAAATTAATTAAATTTAAAAATAAAATGCGGTGAAACGTGAGTGGGATTACCCAACTGGGGGGTTGTTTCGTTACATTCAACAAGGTTTTGACTGTTAGAGAAACAGTACAATTTTTTCGTAGTTTCTGGTTTCAATGCGTTGATTAGTTGTTTAAGGTGGCGTGAATGGCAATGAAAGTTAATGCAATGCAAGTGTAGCGTTTATAGAAAAAATAATTATGGAGGGCCTAGATGATTAATCAATAACATGACTAGAAACGGTTTGTTGACTTTGAATGCAAATAACATTTAAGAATACATACAAGGACCTTTTATGGGGAAGTTTGGTGTTAGGTTAAGTCGGAAGACATTCATCAGTATATTCTAATATAGCTGATCTCATAAAGAGTCCTACTCTACACGCACGAAAGAAATTTACGCACACTATACATGCTCTGTGATATTAATCAAGTTTTAATTTAGTTAAAGAGCTTAAATGCTCTTGATGAATTCGGGTTTGAGAGAAGGTGGTGTAAGTGTTCGTATTACTGAGGAAAAGAGGTAAATGGGATGCTCTTACATCAAATCATTAGGATTGATTTGCTTCACAACCAAGTTCCTTTTTCGAAGAATCTGAATTCAACAAGAGATAAAGACTTTGAATATTATTCTATAATAAAAATTAAATGCTCATTGATGCTTGTTTATATTTCAGTTTAAACACATTAACATATTGTAAGAACACACAACATATTTACATACAGACGCCAATTCAAATATTTGGATTCAAATGTTAGCAAATTAGAAATTTGTACTTAGTTAAATGACTTATCAATGATATAATATTATATATTTGTGAATTTAATGGGTTAAAATTTTTCCTTCGGTTAAATATTTACTCACCTGCGTAAAAATTGGGGGTTGGCTGTAACGGAACAGAACCCTATGGTGTGTTCCGTCACTCACAAATATAGGAAAATATAGTATCTAAATAAACCTTTTGGTAGACCAGTCTCTTTGAACGTAAAATTAACTCTTAACTCGATGGTAAATAAATAAATCTCTTGTTTTATTTGAAAATACGCGGGCAAAAACACTAGCGACAAGAACTAATGCATTAAAGAAGCTTAGACATAATATTGCTTAATAAATTAAATAGATGGCATCACTGCTTGCGTTATTTGAAAATACGCGAGTGAAAACACTAGCGACATCAATCAATGCATTATAGAAGCTTAGACATAATATTGCATAATAAATAAAAAAGATGGCATCACCGCTTGCTTTATTTAAAAACACTAGCGACGTCAAACAACGAATTATAGGAGATTCAACCATTTATTGAAAATATAAAATGAACTCTAACTTATCAAGTATAAGAACCATAATTACTAGTTCTAAATAGTTGGGTAGGTCAATCAACAAACTGAAGAAAAGTTATTTAATTATTGTTAGATTAATTGAATTCATAAAGTTTTATAAAACATCTTGAATTTCACGAATGAATATAATCATAAAGTTAGCATAACAATAACTATTTTATTGTAATAATTTAACTACAGAAATGCTACATTTAATATAAATGAGGGTAGATTATAAATGAGCTAACATCCGGATTTTGTTATTGCATTTTGTGAAAAATGCAGCGTAAACAATAATGAGTGGAAAGTTTTAGGTTGAAAACACACTTTAAAGCATAATTTAAACCTTAACTTTATAAACATAAAGACCATATTGGACTGGATGGGTCTGATCATTGAGTTAGCAGAGCTGCCAAGCGGGACTATATGGAGGTTCACTCAAAATTAGATAATGAAATGAACTCTTAACGCAATAGATATAATGTTCAGAATGGCCTGTTTTAGAATAATCCATCAGTTCAAGCAACGTAATACGAAAGGTATTTATTATCGCTAAATTAATGGAAATCCTGTAAGATAATTATTACTATTCATAACTGATTAAAAGGATAAACTTTTGATAGAAATACTTTATATAATGTATCACTTTTCTATCAAAATATTGACTGAGGTAGATTTAGATTGAGCGTAACTTCCGGAACTTGTTATTGCGTTTCGAATGCGATGAGGCGGAACGAAAAAGGTTTTAAAAAGGGGAATTTAGGTACATTCGGGATGATTCCACAATTATCGGTACGGGGAGGAGCAAGAATAAGTCGAGGCAAAATTACGGACGGACGGTCCACGGTTCCCAAGAAGTTATCGTTCATCCAAGCCTTATCACCATTTTTATACGATTATAATTCGTAAAGTAAATTCAGTGTAAATTATCAAGTGATATTACGTGGCTAAGACACCTTCATGCCCTTAAATTGGTCTAGTGAGCCTGCTGACCAAGCGTAATTTAAAGTGAACTTTCGACTATTATCTATTACGTGGCTAAGACACCTTCACGCCCTTAAATTGGTCTAGTGAGCCTGCTGACCATCCGTAATTCAAGACAGATAATAGACGAGAGTATAGCGAGTTCAGAGATGATCTGCTCTTTCTTTGCTTCTCAATACGTGGCTAAGACTCCTTCACGTCCTTCAATTGGTTGGTGAGCCTGCTGACCATGCGTATTGACCAAGTAAATGAGAAGGGTAGAAGGCTTGTTTGAATGATCACTTCAAACGTAGTCCGGAAACCTTGCGGTGTTATACCCAAGGGCTACGTTCCTTGCCCTTAGCTTTGTGGGGTTCCATCATCCTCTCACTGCGGCCAAGACACCTTTAGCCGTCAGCACCCTGATCGGTCTTGTGAGCCTGCTTGACCGGCAGTGAGAAAATCTTTCCCTCATCCTTACTTCCTACCCACTTTCCATCTGTTGCCTTAGGTCGCTTGGTAACAGACTTCCCGTACTTATCTATATATTTATCTATCACACTTATATGTTTAGGTCTAGGGTGGTAGGTACACGTACATATTTGTAGGGACGTTAGGTCTAGCAGTTATCCAGGTATCTCATCATTACACCCCGATGAGGGACACGCACGTTTACATGTAAATGAGAAGGTTGTACTTCTAGTTTTGAAAGAATCACACACTTAGCTATTTTAGGGCCTACGTAGGTTCAGGTTCAATGGTAGGCTAGGAAAAGTAGGTAGGCAGGAATTTATTTAGTATATTTGTTAAATCTAGGTCCTGTATTTTCTTCACGTTAAATCCGGCGGGCCAAGCCGTCCTTTTTGTAGATTCTATAATATATATTACGTTATAAAGTCAAACCTGCCTGAATAGGCCTAGCAAAGTAGGCAGGCAGGAATTTATTTAGCCTATTGGTAAAATCTAGATCATTATGGTGGCAGCGTCCTAGCTAAGTCCAGCAGGCCAAGCCGTTCTATTTTTAGATTCAATAATATATTGTTTTAAAATCTATCTAGCCTGTAAAGGTATATTATATATAATTATCTATCTACCTATTAACTGGGAAGAATGAGCAGTTAAGTTCTATGATTCAATATAAAATTGTCCAGGAATGGAATCCTTTGTTTTCATAATAAAATCCTCGCACAAGATGAGGTGATTGCCTAATAAAGGTATTGATATATTTTATCAAGCTATTGAAGCTACTAAGACAAGCAGATGCAGTTCTTATCTACACAATAAATCCTCGCAATAGATGAGGTACAACCAATAAGGTTCACGCTACAAAGACAGGCAAATGTAAGTCTTTGATACTATCAGTAATCATGGTGAAATATATCATTGATTTCATATTCAAGTGTATAGCTAAGCTAACATTTTAGGAATCGAATTCCTTGGACATTTCGTATTGTATTAGCAGACAAATAACTGCTTCATTTTACCTAAGTTATAGGTATTATCAATATCAGTGATTTGATGCACCTTAGCTGAAAAATCACTCCCTCTTACTCCTTTGCTTGTAAAAAGACTGACCATACAATTACAGACAGTAATGAGGCATGTTCTCAACCCCCAAAATGAAATCTTGGTGGGGGGTACCCAAGTAAGGAGACGAAACCCACAGGACGCGCGGGGCGGAGCGCGTCCCTATGCCAATTTAGAGTCAGAATGTGAGAGACAAAACTATTCATGATCACATGCCGATCAACAGAGCCAGTATGAAAGATAATTATATTCACAAGTTTTACGTCGATCACTAAAGCCAGTATGAAAGAGAATTAGATCCATTAATCCTTTACTGATTTCAGAGAGTCAGAATGAAAGATTCATATCAATATAATGTATTACGTTTAATTGATAGCATATCTAATATACTATTTAATAACTATAAGCTGTTAAACCACTAGATTCAAGAGTAGAGAATAAAACGCCAATCTTAGGCCGTTAATTCGTTAGATAAGTATAGGAATAATAGAAAATAAGTTCAGGAAGAGTTTTCGATCAAAATTTGTGTTAGAATAGCTAGATAATCTTAGGGTAGGCTAGAGAAATCGTTTTAAAATACCTCAAAAGAATCGCGGGTTATGTACAGGGCATGCGTAGGGTGCTAACCAAACTAGACATCATATGGCCAAATGAAAATATAATATAAAAAGAAAGTTTTTAGGGGGGACTATTTTAGAGGGGGAGGGGGGGTTACAATATGTATAAAGTAGGTACGTCCTTCATTTTACGCAAAAACTTGCGAGACTTTTCCTGAATTTTATGATGATTATAGGTCTGTTTTATTAATAGAGTGGCCACCCACAACTTATAAGTTAAAAGTTTTATAAAAATATTGAATAATTTATTTTTTTAAGTGAAATTCTAACATCTTGTGGAATGCCATTAATTACCCATCAAAGTTTACCTATTTAAAGTGGACCAGCTGTATTATTCCGGCTGCTAGTATCGCGTGTGGTCACAGATAAGGCTGTCATAAGAACTGTCGCCGGCAGCACGCCGACGCCTGGCTCATTACATTATTGTTCATCCAACTGCGAGACTTGAATAAAGGAGTATTTGAGTTTTAAGTTTTTTTATGTGCATTATATTGTGTAAAACAAAAAACTGAGAGAGAGAAGCCCAAAGCACTGGCCTGAAGCTCCAGTTAACGTACCGCTTCATCAAGCCGAAAACCGTGGCAGTAGGAGGAAAACTACTAAAATACGGGTCCTATAGTACGTAATCATTATCTTCAACTATGGGGGAACCAATTGAGGAGCCAAAATAAATGCCTAATTATGTCAATTTTCATACATTAGGATCCATGCCCTGAATAGAGTAATAGTGGTCTCTACGTTACACAAAACTTCATCACTATATCTTTTGACTCGTTTAACGGGTCGATATTATGGGCACTCGGACCTGTGCCTAGGATAATTGGATTAGCACGCTGCTGCTAGCTAGGTAGCGAATAATGCGGGGTCAAGTCGCGTCGCGTCTCTTTTATACCGTCAATTTTGGAGAGCATTTAAGATTGGGTGATTTTAATACGTTGACTGCGGGACTCGCAAATAATGCTCCGCGCTTTGCACGAGAAGCAGCAATTCGCGCCCAAGAGCAAGTGTGTTTTCAGCACTCAAAATGTCACACACTAGACACTAGCACGTTGACTTCGGGGCTCGCACACGACGCTCCGCGCCATGCACGAGGAACAGCAGTTCGCGCCCTAGAGCAAGTGTATCTTTAGCACTCAAACGGTTACACACTAGACACTAGGCACTTTGACTGCGGGGTTCGCAAACTAAGCTCCGCGCCATACACGAGGAACAGCAGTTCGCGCCCTAGAGCAAGTGTATCTTTTGCAATCAAACGGTTACGCACTAGACACTAGGCACTTTGACTGCGGGGTTCACAAACGAAGCTCCGCGCCATGCACGAGGAACAACAGTTTGCGCCCAAGGGCAAGTCTATTTTCTGCACTCAAGTCTGCACACTAGATACTAGCACGTTGACTGCAGGCCTCGCACCCAACGCTCCACGCTAGAGCAAGTGTGTTATCAGCACTCAAAGTTTTATACATTAACCTACTCAATTCTTTTGTAAATAATAATAAAAATGTTAAAATATGATAAGCTTTATTGAATTATTCAAGGTAATCTTACTTAATCATCGCGTGGCGTATTAACGCCCACGTGATTTGATAAAGTGTGAACTTACCCCTTGAATTAAATGGGAAAGTTTACCCTCAATTGTATCTTTAATCAAATTTGAATTAATTTGCGTTAGCACGTAAGCAATTGTGGTTTAAGGTTTAACTAATAAATGAGCCTAGTTTATATAAATATAAGCTGGTTGTGAAGGTTGGATGCGTCAAGCTGAGGATAGGGCAGAGTGACGCTCATTACGGCAGCCCAGTTGTGGACTGTAATAGACATAATTAGCTGAGTACGGATACAGATATCGCGTACATTGGAACGCGTAATCGGTTATGCGTGTTCTGTGACGCCATGGACACAGGAATGCGCTGTCCGTACGCAACTCGTCGCGTGACCAAAAACCCACTAACGGCGTGGCTCGCACGATACGCGCACTCCAAGAGTGTACGCGCAGACGCAAGTGTGGACATGGCGTTCCAGGACACACGTAACCGACTACGCGTACCAATGTACGCGCTATCCGTACCCAGCTTAAGGTTTATATAACTATTATGAATAGGACGGTAAGAATTTGCAACTAGTCAGAAATTCAGTTATTTTCCTTCACTTTTGACTTATTTTAGATGAAAAATAATAAAGTTTAAGTCTCTTCGTTAGTAAGTAGAAGATAATTGAAAACAAAGTTAGCTTTCTAATACCCTTAAACCATAATTTCAAAAAGCAACACCTTAAAATTATATTAAGCCTCTTAAAAGCCTAATATCGATTTCACCGACCCACTTCCAACGGGCGAAATTGAAAAATAACAGCAAACTAATTGGAACACTTCTGGTAAACCCTTTTCATTCGATTCCCAAGTTATCGACTAATTTAAATGGTCTGCTTGAACAACGGTGAGCTTGAGTTTTTCGGAATTTTTCACCGGTAATAAATTTGGCATGGTAGGTATTCAATCTAGAAATACAACTTTAAAACGCAATTGAAAAAAAATCTGTAATAGATGTGATTATTTATAAACTGTTAGGTCTTTATACCGATAATACATCAAATTCCCTATTTGGTGAGGTATTTTTAGTTGTTATTTATTTGTAAAAATCCCTTGGCATATTTAATATTAATTGACGGCATAAAACTGTAATTTTTCCTTAATTCAAATACTTCAATAAACTATCGTCACTTTTGCCGCGGAATCAAAACTCTCGGAATATTCGTTTAATTGCACGGCTAGCCTTTTCAATGAACAGCACGATTCAACTACAAGGCTAGATTTGTAGTTGAATCACATTAACCTAGTAGCTCAATGTTGATTCATAATGACGTTTAAAACGTTCAACATTACGACTGACTGAAACTATGAATAATCAGTTAGGTGACCTTTGACTCACGGTAACCAATACCGTACAAAGTAGCCAAAGTTCTAGTCCGTGTTTGTGATGAAAATTTCTTGGCCAACACTAATGGGTATCAAAAAAATGGTGGAATATCTCTGGAATCGCCGAAACGATTCTGCATAAATCTTTCAGTAAGCATGTACATATTTTTTTACGAAAGTAAAATATACCTAAACGAATAGATGGATTGGCTAATAACAAGTTTCCTTTATTTTTTCCTCGAAAAAAAAAATTGTTGTGCTTCTACTTAAGCTTTACTACGCAGCTGCCGGTTTTTGTGGGAGCGGTGAAGGTAATTAGTTCCTCGTTCTGTTTATGCCTAATTAGCAGTACAAATATTGCATACAAACATTTGGGTGCGTTGTCGTGCATTCTTCGGTACTTGAGGTGCTTGCAAGTAAAGTCATGCATGGAGCTGATGAGACATAAAAACAAATATCAAATGACCGGTTGCAGTATAAACTGACCTTGTTTAATGTAGGTAGTTAGGCACTTACAAAATACAACAAATTTGAGAACCTCCTCCTTTTGTAAAGTCATTAAAAATATTTAATAAACTGTTTTTAGATTGTTATGCCCTTAAATCAAGCTAAGTAAAAAGCTTTTGTTAATATCTACAATAACATCAGCCTATATTAGTCCACTGCTGGACCAAGGCCTCCCCTAAAAAAAGGAGGATATACCCGCTGGGTATGCAGGGTTGGTGATCACAGGTCACAGCTTCTCGCACCACCGAAGCTGCTGCTCAACATCAGAAAATTCAGCTGTGCCTGTGTTAGGATGCACTGTCCAACAATCAGACGAATCTGTCAAGTGAAACTTTAATTTCTGGTGTAGGAAGGAGGATACAATTTCCTACTATTTTAAAGTGGCTTTTAATAAAATTAATTAATTTCATTTTAAAATTTCCCAGACTTTATAATTGCAATAGAATAAGATAAGTTTGCTGAAAAGAAAACAAACAACCTAGTTCAAAACTCGTAAATTTTAACTTCAAAATAACTCGTACAAAAAATACACCAACATGCACCCATTTCCAAGAATAACTTTACCAACTTTAAACCCACAAAAGGAAAAGTAAACAAATCATAATACTATTCAATATTCTTATCGAGAATCCAGCGGTGGAGTGAGATTGCGTGCGAAATGCTAGCGAGCTTGAATTCATAAGATTTAGTTGGAAAATAAATTAGCTGCGATGGAAAACTTTTCGGTAAATACAACGGAATGGATGCTGATGCAAGAAATTATGGATATGTAGATGAAGATAGCTTTAGAGAATATATTATCTTATTCTCTAAACCTATCTAAATACTACATAATATCCATTTTTAATTGTCGTTCCCTAATCAAACTTTAAAGAGTAAAAATAATCTTAACAAATTGTTGCAGCATATTTTTTGGAGATTGACTGTAATGTTAATCAATCAAGCCAGTTATTATTATTGCTTGCACAATTCAAGAAGTATTGTGCATAAATATTTACTGAAATATTATTATAAATAAAATATCACAAGGTTGTCTGGAAGAGATCACTTCCAAGCGATAAGACCGCCTATTATACCTTCTTTTTATGCTAGGTTTTTGTCTGTTGTTTCTAAAATAAAGGTGAACATTAAATAATTCTCATTCATCCATTCATGAATATGTATATATTTATGCATCGTCGAGATGATCAACTCCTCCAAAGGAGTCCAAAGCTTCTAAAATCTAAAGCTTTAATTTTTAGATAAAAGCCTTCCACCTGCGGATTCATGCGCGTAAGACCAAGATAATAAGGAGCCTACTATGTTGATCCAAGTAAATATGTATATTGTGTAACTATGTATAACTAGATGTTCCAGGTATACCCATGTACATATAACTATGTATATTCCAAGTTGTAGATGACAAAAAAGCTTGGGATGAAACTGTCTCCTACTCCCTCAAAACCAATGTTAACAAAAACAATTTGTAAAACTGACATTTAAAAAAATATAAGCCTAGCAGAGTTTCTTGCCAATTCTTCTACTACGCGAACAAACAGTCTCGTTACGAATTGGTGTAAATAAAAAAAAATCGATTCAAAATGTACTTTAATGTTCGCACTGAATAAATAAATTTTCACATTCACTTTCATCCAAATTTGTTTTAACGTTTTGGAGTGGTCACACACTTAGGTGAAAAAAGACATGATTTATGCATTACAAAAAAATTAAAGGTCTTGAATTATTGCCATTCACTGTTTTATGTATTCCCTGAGTAAAAAAATCACTAAAAATAGTTATGATTTTTCTAACGCATCCATTTTTTATTATGAACGCTCAAAATCTGAACTGTTGTCTCAGGGTCGATCCAAGTTTGTCTTAATCATCCCTAGCGAGGTGATTACAACCAGCAATTCTTTGCCGTCACGCTGATGAGTCAACTTTTTATCTTGGGCCCGACTTTGGCCATATTTTCTCTAATTGAAAACTGTATTTGCGTTTCAAAGAGTTGCTGTTCTTTTGTTTATTTAAAAACTTTTTACTTTTACTCAAATTTTATCTTGATTGTTAATTTTTTTCATGATGAAATTTGATTAGCTATCTCGTTTCGTCAAACTTAGGCAGATAATAAGCATTCATATTGAAAAACGGGAATTTTCACGTACCGTTACATCGGTGAAGGCACCGACGGCTGAGATATTAAGCATTATTTATTATTTATTATTAATTGTTTGATCAGCATAATACACACAAAATAATTTAGTTAGCTTTATTATTACAATATTATTACTTACTGCAGAAAGTAGAAATAAGTATGATGTAGAGATTTTGTATTTAAACTACCTACTTAAACTAGTTGTATTAGCCCAACAAAATATTATTAGTTATTTACCTAGAGAAAGTTTTTTCGCATGTAAGTAAATTTAATTCTTTTTGAGAAATAAATACATCTTAAGCCTGAGTTAGCTGTTGTAAAAAACAGTCTTTTCTTTTAAAAATAGAACCAGACTAGTTTTAAGTTCTTCGGGAAAACTAAATAAAATATCGAATGCTTTTCCGCCTAAAACTAGATGCCGCAACCAAAAACAAGAGACTCAAGCCTTAAAAATTCTAACGAACCCGCATCCCCGTTGTAACTGCTAAGTGCATGTTAGACTATTCATTCTTAATCCACACTCTCTGTTATCTTTTTGGCAGTTTGATCTACACCAGGGGGGTAAGAGAAGCACGACATAGTACAGGAGAAATAGATACGAATCTACGAAGTAATATTTTTTTATGTTACCGAAGATGGAACAAGCATGATGTTGACATCAAAACGATTGAGCAGTGGTAACGATTACTTATCACATAGCATTTAATATTGCATCGTACGTCACGCTTGTTTGGAATGTGCACTACGATGCAACGTCTCGCGTTCATCAAATTGAGGCATGAAGATGAAAAGCCTCTTGTGCCTGTAATTTCACTGGCAACCGCATCTTTTAAACCGAAATACAGTAATGCTTGTGAGTTTTACTTTTTCTGGTTTTATGACGATTTACAGGCATATCGTTATTTAGTAGTTGAAGCGTTTGTGGCATGGCTTACTTTGGTGTTACTAAGATCATTGGTTAAGCAACACTCCGTCCGGTCACTACTTGGATGGGTGACCGTTTAAATCTGCGCTTCCGTGCTTCAGAAGGTACTTTAAGATGTTGGTTCCGGCTTTTTCAGTCCTTATGTCGGAGGCCTTTGGGCGGTCAAAAAACTCAGACACCAGAATTGGAAATGTAACGATTAGACTAAAATTAAAAAAACACTTCATAAAATTTAATGAGGCTAACCAATTTAGAACCCCATTTTGAACCAAATTTTGACATCGATTTTTCCGTCTCAAAAATTGCGAATGATTTTTTTAAAAAAAAAGTAAGAAAATAGAATAGAAGAATGATTTTTACGACACAAACTGTCTCCTTCTGCGGTGCGAGAAGTTCTGCCATGTGACTCTCAACTCGCATGCCCAGCGTGGGGATTGGCATATCCCCCTTCTTATTAGTGGAGGACTATGACCAGCTGTGGACTGATATAAGTTGCTGTTGTTATACACAATTACTTATTGGCATAAGTAACCAGGATACTTCATTTTGCAGCCATAGACAAATGTTCTTCGTCACACTGTATACTAAGTCCTGGTCTTTTAAATTGCATGCAGTTAGGACTCATTACTTGCGGTCTATTTGCATTCGGATGCTGAGTATTCCTCGGGTGGTAGTTAAGCCTAACTAACAACCGAAAAATACAGCAGTTGCTTCGCATTTGTGTGTTACACTGTGATTATGCAATGAGTTTGGTTCTGCTACTTTTATTTTGAATTAAAAACATACAAAAAAATATTCATAAAATTAGAGAGATTATTTTAGTTATGTAACCTGATATTAAAATACTTTCAGTTAAATATAAAATATAAATTTAAGGGACATTTCACACACATTCAACAGATCTCAAACTACGCAGCGCTACTATGGACGGCCTCTGTGGCGCAGTGGGCGAAGGTTGACCTGAGACGCAGGAGGTTGTAGGTTCGATTCCCGCTGCGGGACAAAATGTTTGCATGTTCTGTAGATGTTTGTCTCGGATCTGGGTGTTTTCTATGTATGATATGTATGTATTTACAAAAAAATATATATATGTGTTATCAATCATGTGGTTCCCATATTACAAGCTCTGCTTATTTTGGGGCTACATGATGCTGCGTGATTAGGTCCCATATTATTTATTTATTTATTTATGGATACCAGATAATTTTAGTGTAACATACTTAGATATTAATTAAATATCCAGACACAGAATAAACATCCATGATCATCACACAAATTTTTGTCCTGGGAAGGGATCGAACCCGCGACCTGCAGCTCGCGGGTTTAAGCTAATTTTGTGGATTCGTACTGTTATTTTGCTAACATATTAAAAAAAAAGTTATTCATCATCTTCATCAGCCATTTTTCGCCATTTTTTTAGCCGCCTTCAAAAAAGGAGGAGGTTCTTAATTCGGTTGTATGTTTTTTTAACCCAAAACTGCTGTACATTGGCGTTCATTAGATTATATTTAGAAATAGTAGACTTCTTTGTGACTCGTCCGGGGAAGCGTCCATGCCTATTTCTGCCTTGAAGCAGCATTGCTGTGTTTTGGAATGAAGGTTGTGGGTTCCGGTGAAATTACAGGCATATGAACCTTAAATATTTATGAATCAAGTGGATGAACGCATAACGTTGCATTACAATGACTTGGATGCATGACATGACATGACTTGGATTGTGCCCTACAGGGCACAATCCAAGTCATGTGTGACGAGCAATACTTTGTCATAAGTAATAGTTATCAATTAACATCACGAATGGGCTATGGTGTTCCATCTTTAGATATTACTAACAAAGGGCCGAAACAATCGTGTGTCTGAAATCGAGACATCTCTGGGGCAGATCTCAGACTGGGGTGAAAAAAATATTGTCCGCTTTAACCCCACTAAGACACAAGTTTGCGCGTTCACTGCTAAGAAAACCCCGTTTGTTGTAGCTCCCAAATTCCAGAATACTCCCCTTAATATCTCTAAGAGCATAGGAATCCTAGGAGTCGACATTTCGAGTGAAGTCCAATTCCGCAGTCACCTGGAAGGTAAAGCCAAACTGGCTTCCAAGAAACTTGGCGTTCTCAACAGAGCGAGCTGGTACTTCACGCTGGGTCAAAGACTTCTACTTTTTAAAGCTCAAGTCCGTCCCCATACAACGCAGAGCAGCTCGTATTGTCGACGATCCTAAGCTCACAGACGATCTAGAGGCATTAAGTCTGCGGAGAGACGTTGGATCTCTGTGTGTGCTCTATCGTCTGTATAATGGAGAGTGTTCTGAAGAGTTATTTAATCTGGTGCCCGCGGCCGCTTTCCACCATCGCACCACACTCCGCAAAACCAAATATCATCCGCACCACCTGGATGGTTGGTTCTCGACAACTGTTCGTTTTACACGGTCCTTCCTGCCACGTACGTGTAAGTTGTGGAACGAACTCCCTGTTGCGGTTTCCCACAGAGCTACAACATGGGGACCTTCAAAAGGCGGGTATTTCATCACCTCAAGGGCCGGCAGCGCATCAGTGTTGCCTCTGGTAATGCAGGTGTCCATGGGCGGCGGTGACTACCTCCCTTATGGTAGCCCGCATGTTCGTCTGCCAGCTTTGGCATAAAAAAAAAGGATTAAAATTAATAAATTAACCTATTGTTCTACGAAAAAGGGTTACCGTATAGCCTTCTTAGTACACAGTATCGTGCAAACAAATTCAGCTATGCAAATTTGTTCTAAAATTTCGGCAATAGGTGATTGCAGAGGGGTCATTCAAATTTAAATTTCGTTCGGTGTATATCCCACGGGGGAGGGTGAATGCAGTGAATAGGGGAGAAACGCTAATAAAGTAAATTAAAGATTAATAATATATTGGCCTAATATAGGACTAGGTATGCAGATTGCAGCACCCCTATGAAATCCTATACCTATAGGTAGGTTTAATATGAATTAGTAATGAATCATGGTGTGTATAACATCAGCTGTTATTTGGATTTTTCTAAATAATTACGAGATAAATCTGCATCAAATAGAAATAGGATTTTGAGACCCTTAGGAGACTGGGTGGAACAGAATAATCCACACATACACACACACACACACACACACACACACACACACACACACACACACACACACACACACACATATGCACACAAACCTCACTCTTATTCACCAATAACATTGCGCCTTACCTTTTACCTATTATTTTTTTATATTTATACATATATATTACATAGGTATATTTAATATATGTATGTATAACCTTGAATACTTCTGGAGATGTCATCGACTTTTAAATTGTTTCTGTCACATTTTATTTTTCAGTTCACAATAAAGATTTTTATTATTATTATTTTATTTTTTTATTATTAGGATGCGTACCTAATTGGTTCGAAGCTTCATCTTTGGAACTCAAGCTAACATCACTGACTCGTGGTCCACCCCTAGGATATCGGGGCTTCGGTGGCCGGCTGATTGAAGCATAGCATCGCGCACGCAAAACTAAATTCTCTGACCGCCGCGCCGACGGGCGGTAGCGTTGGCGGTGCGACAAGCTATGTCATGTGATGGCCAACCTGGATGCCCAGCGTGTGGTTTATGGTCCCTTTCTTATGAGAGGAGGCATATGTTCAGCAGTGGATTGTTATACATAAGTTTATAGCTGTTGAGATCAGAAATTGTACTTTTTTATTGAACTTTTTGTCTTTGCAATAATGTTACGTTCAGAATATAAATTAGTTTTATAAATGATAATTTCATAGGTAAGGACCTGATATTAAAAGCTAAAATATTATGATACCAAAGTAATTTTTTATGAGTCGCGGATTAAATTACAATAAGTAATTATAAGTACGTGAATAAGTTTACAGCTACTTTCTACAGATCTAGCTAATTATGTTGTAGGAAAATAAGCATGCAAAAATTTTACGCTTATTTTGAGAATTTCAGAGATTTATCTGACGCTAAACTTAATTATCACTTTCGTAACGATGTGACGAAAATTCTGTTGAAAATTACCGTGACTGTTCCGCTCATAATATTTTAGTTTCGGTATTATCAGTTTAAATAAAAAACTTTGTGAAGATAAAAGAAATTCTTAAGTCTCAGAGTTTTTGAATTGCTTATTGAACTTCAAATAACTTTCGTCAAAGAATCCACTTATCGACTGTAAATAAAGCAAAACTGAGTCAATAATAAAATATTCCGTCTGGACCAGCTTCGGTAAAGAAAAAACTTGGAAGCACTTGATATATTGGAACGTTGAGCTAGAGAAACAGCGAAATTGTTGAAAGGCAAGTAGGTTAATAATATATATAATAAAATAATGTAATTTTAAATATTTAAAATCTTCAACTACATAGTAATACATATAATTATATGTCGTTTGAAGATTTTAAATATTTAAAAATACATTATTTTATTATATATTATGAGTTAGTGGCACACTCTTATATGATATATATATTCATTAATTATTTTAAATATTTAAAAATACATTATTTTGAAACTGTATTTTTAGTAATAAGGCCTCCGGTCGACAGAAGAGTATGCCACTAACTCATACGAACAAGAAGAAGTAATAAGTAATATGAATATTAAGGCATTTTACAATAAAATCAGTGATGGACTTGCAACGTATGCTACCTAGGGAAGGAACTCTTTATAAATCTATGACTATGAATAAAACTCAATGTTTTGTTCGTTATTTCTAATTTCAACATATTTCTATGTTTTCTCGGAATATAAATTAATTCATATTCCCTTAAGTAATATTTTATGAAGAAACAAACATAATTTTACTATAAATATATTATATTCGGATTATAATTTTGAAATTAGCCGGCACACGAGCGGATATTGTCCCTGTCAAAAGTTTCTGGCGCAATATCTGTAGTAGTTTCCCTTATCCTTATGATTCGTATAACTTTCCTAATATGTGGAGATTACGTCGCCGTATGCCATACTTGAGAATAGATCCGTATAATAAAAAGAGTAAGCTTTCATAGCAATTTATGGGTGGGTTCCGTAGCTTTTATGCAGAAATAGATAAATTTATCTATGCCTTATTAATAACTTATTAATTCTAATTGAGTGGGGTGGTGTAAGGTAAGGTAGTGTAGGATGCCCTCTGGTCAAGTGGAGTGAAGATCTGCGAAAGGCTGCTGGAAGAAGCTGATTGCGTCGAGCTGAGGACAGGGTGCAAAGGCGCTCATTACGGGAGGCCTCTTTCCAGCAGTGGACTTACCGTGGCTATTGATGTACATAATGTAGATGATGAGTTTATTTACAAAAAATTAACAGTAATGGAGACATACACACAATGAAATGAATTTGGCATTTTTGTAGTTCCCTAGTAATTGACGCTGGGTACATACGCACTAACTGGCAGCTAGCTTAGTGCCTATCTTATTACTTGATTGGATACGAGGCACATGGAGGTGGTTTGCTTGTTGAATCGGTGAATTTACTACTTCTACTTAAATTAACTAATTTGCATTCTACTACTTCTTGCCAAGTGACTCGCTAGGATCTAGGCACTGAGCAAACCGTGCCTATCAGTACGTATTTGGTCTAAAATCATTAACGTAATGCACCGTAACCCGCGAAGAAAACCAATCACGACTAAAGAAAACAAAATGCTTAGGCTATTTAGAAACTTAAACTTTTAGAACTTTTTATGCAGCACTGGTTCGATGTGATACGGTATGATGGTAAACAAATCGTTTCAAAACGCGGATTCCAACAAAGGAACCCCAATGAATCTTTAGGTACCTAAACTTATTTGTTGCATTAACTTCTGAAGCAATAGCAATATTTTGGGTTATTAATTCTGCTCGATAAACTAGTATTAGGAGATATTTGGAGTAGCTTAATGGCTTTTGATGTTTTTATACGTGAAAGCAATAAGCGTAGTAGTATAGGAATTTCGCAAGTGCATCTTTGGCAGCTTAATGTGATAATATCTAGAAGAGTTCCTAGGATTCTTTAATTTCCTACCTGAAGCTAATCGCCAAAATGAAATTATTTAACAGTAAAAAAGAAAAAAAAATAGTACGTTCTCTCTGCTAACTATCAAATGGGAATCTGGTGAGAGGCGTCCGGCTGAATGTGGCATACTGAATTGAATCAGATAATTCTCATTATAAGATATTTAAAAGATAAAATATTTAGTACAAATTCCGCCAACTCTCTCTGACGAATTTCATAAAAACTCAACAGAAATTTGACTATGTTTCGCCTTCCCCATAAAGCATCATCAGAAAACGATAGTCTTTCTGTTTGGCACTGGACAAAGCAACACGTCTGCGGAGTTTTGCGGATTGCCGAAGGCAAACAGCGGGTCTATCGTTTCCTAATTATGTTGAGTTTTTATGAAACTCGTCGGAGAAAGTTGTCGAAATTTATATTTTCTCTTTTAAATATCTTGATTGTGGCATGGCGCAGCGTAACACAGGCACAGCTAAATTCCCTGACCGCCAACGAGCATCAGTGTCAGCGGTGCGGGTAGCTGTGCTTTGCGATCTCCAACGCGGATGTCAAGCGTGGGGATTATGGGCATATCCTGCTTCTTACTATAGGAGTCGTCCCTCTCAAAATAATTAATAAACTAAAGTAAATTATAATTAAAAAAGGGATTTCAACGTAACCTCATTATATCCAGTAGCAATTTAAGCTGTCACATTAAATTATTATTTGCATACCGTAAGCCTGGACATCCAAATACTTCTCATTCCAGTAACCTTCGAATAAATCCTGGTTCCTGAGAAACCGCGGTCAATTAAAATAGCGTTGAGTTTTTTCTTGTAAGTGTAAAAGTCTTTGAATCTTTCGACGCGATAGGGACATTCTACCGTGCAACCCACCGGTGGTCGTATCAACCAGACGAGAGCAAAAAACGTTACCTTTGATTTTGAACTGTATGTTCAAAGCAATAGAAATGTGCTCTTAGGTCTGATTTGCCAAAAAAAGTTGGGAATTAATGAAATATTTACAAAGATTTGGGTTTAATGATCTCCTGTTTTCGTGGGTGTAGAGACGTGATATTTTTATTGTTTATTGTTAGAAGTAAACACCACCAAAATTACGGATAAGAATTCAGGCTAAATTTCTTTAGAGTAACAAAAATTCGTGAGATCATAGAAAAAACTTTTTTATTTTACAAATAATATTTTTAGGAAGTTTATCTCCAAATAAGTTCATTTCATGTGTTGTCACTTTCAATACTTAAAATCGTTGTATTATTTTATGTGTTCGCTTTCTTTTTTGATTACGGCTACGTATACTTTTCACAATGTTGTCTAATTATACACAAAAAAATTTGGGGATTTTCCAGAAGAGAAAAAAAATACATAAATGTATGTATTGAAAAATCAATTTTCTCGAAATTCTCCATACACAATGCCAATTCCATAGCTGAGGAGATATTTAAGATATTTAAATAGATATAAATAGATAGTATAATTTAATAGATAATAAATAGATATTTAGTCAGATTACTCGGTAAATAAATGGAGAACTTGACTCAAAAAATCACTTCCAAATAAAAAATACTTAGAGATAAGGTACTTTAAAAAAACTTGGCCTAAGCGATGGTGAAATATTACGTTCCAATTTTCAACGAAATCGCAAAGATATTTCTAAACCAAACCCCTATTCATACAGCTGAGACAAATTACCAGGTGAAATAGTGCAATCGGAATCGAAAGAAGTAAAAATCAGCAACGGATCGCTAGAGAGACCGTGCCTGAAATACCCAATGAGTAATTTTGAGATTCCTCAAATGCCCTAGCGCGGCAAAGAGCAAATGTCAGTTGCTAATAGCAATGCGAACATGATATGGATGCTGGGTATCGTACTTGTTGGCTTGTCTATGTTTTTGTTTTTTTGATTGTATCGTTTAGCTTTTGTTAAACTAATGAATTTGGTAGATACATGTGTACATAGTTAAAGTTACTCAAATAAAAATAAGAGCTGATTGTGTTGAATTGTTCTTAATTTGAAATAGATAATATATTAATAAGAAGACATTTTTGATATTCCACACACATCTCTTAACTTTAACGTAGTTAGAAATAGAAATAGTTTGTTTGGAAAGAAACACAACACAATACAGAGACAAAAAGAGGCTGAAAAAATGAGATAAGTAGGTAAAAACAAATACAGATAACCAAGTAACAATCACACTAACAATAAGAAAACAATAATTAAGGTAAACAGGTAAATCTATTAAGAATCTGATTCCAGGTAGAGAATTGATCCTATCTACAGAACCGCTTTTAGAGGCAATATCCTGCGCACACAACCTCACAGACTGTTTGATTCAAAGACTTCAAGACTAACTAACTACTTAACTAATAAAATTCGTTTTTTTTTTAATTTTTGAAGTGGAGTTGAATTTAATTCAGCCTTCTCTGTCAATTTAATTGATTGAAAATTGTGTATAATTCAAATTTATATTATACCAGAAAAGAAGTACGACTGACTGCGAAAAAAATAGGCTTAGAATGTAGCAGGAAGGTACTTTGAAATATTCTACATAATAATTTATTTCGGCCCCAGACTAATGAGGTTCTAGCACTATTAGTATTATGTCACCTCAAAAATTCTTTCAAAAATTAATATTTCTGAATGATGAATGCACGCTCCTACCATCTGTTTGACGCTAAGCAAATAGCGGAACAGATTGTCACGAAACTAACAAATTTCTTCAAAAAAACGTTTGAAAAAATACCAGTTTGTGGGGAAAATGATTTATAATGTTATTTCGGATACATTTGGTGTTTGTTCAGAAGTCCGGTACGTGCGGTGTCGAGTTTCTCTGCTACCGACGTGATGTTTTATTTTAAAATCTCTCTACGACGGCATAACGAATTTATCTATAGCTCATTAGCCTCAAATGAGACGAAAACTTTGAGCAAATATAACAAATATTTCTAGACTATACAAAAAACTCCTAAATTCAAAATGTTATAAATATTATTATTCATATTATTCAGCCATTTTGATCCCACTGCAGGGCAAAGGGCCTCCCCTCATTCCACTCCTCGCGATTCGTCGCTACCATAAATAAATATGTGTAGGCAAAAATAAAAAAAGATCTAGTTGTTTTAATTTAAATTTTTATGGAGATCGCGGCTCGGCAGACGTGTAAGACGTCCTCCGGCCAGGTGGAGTGCCGGTTTGCGAAAGGCTGCTGGTAGAAGCTGGATGAGTAGAACTCAGAACAAGGCGCATTGGCGCTCATTAAGGGAGGTCTATGTCCAGCAGTAGACTGATATAGGCTGATGATGAAGTTGTTTTATCAATTACCTATTAGATTTAAATATCTGGACGCTTAATATTTGTTTTGCAAATACTAGACTTAAAAAAATACCTAGTTGCGAATAAATGATATAAAAATCTATTGGTACGCCGAAGTCAACGTTGTCTATTCCAAGAGTCATACTCAATGCCTGTGGCAGTCCACAGGCATTGCATATAAACAAGTTTGTTTTCCATTAATGCTGATCTATCCAACTCTTTTGGTTCAAAGACTGATTTTCATTACTAGTACTACACAATTTGAGCTGTAAGATTTCGCAATACGATACCTTTTCAAAAAGCAAGCGCTGAAGTGCTAAGCTAGAGGTTTTACTCCATTTGCTTTCCATAACTTCCTCGGCTCAAGAACCTGATCCGAAAGTCCTCGCACGTGGCGATGTCACACAAATCGTCTGATTTGTTGGAAAAGTATCATGTTACTCTACTTTGTACATTTCGTGTCACTTGAGAGAACTTGACTGGCTCAGCGTTGGAATTGAAGGGACAGGGGTATTGGTAAAACACAAGGACTGTATTTATCATCATTAGCCTATACAGGACTCCACTGCTGGACATAGGCCTCGCCCAATGTGTGCCATGGTACTCTATTCTCAAAACTGTGTTACTAGAATCATAATCAAAAGCTTTCGTTCTTTGTCTTTTATCAAAAACATTTTTGGCCTTTCTCCCAAAAAATGTACTATAGGTAAATGATGCTTTAATTATTGACATCTATTACCTTTGAATGATTACAAACAGAGGCAAGGATAACTTTAAATAAAGTTTAAAATTTATTAAGAATTTAAACTTTATTTAAAGTTATATAACTAACAAGATAACTTTAAATAAAGTTTAAATTTATTAAGAATTTAAACTTTATTTAAAGTTATATAACTAACAAGATAACTTTAAATAAAGTTTAAATTTATTTAAGGTTATCTTCAAGTAAGTAGCGTTAATAAAAACAAACACTCATGGGTACTGTGAAATGGTAATCAATTTAAAATGAAAATAAAGAATATATGTAAGTGTAAAGCCATAATAAAACTAGATTGACGAAGTGGATAAAAATGAAAAGTAGATGAATACTTTACTTCATTTGTACAAGATCTGTGGTTGAGAAGTAAACATTATATTGTCTACTGATTTCCACACTAGGTAAACCTGTATTGGTATAATATAGATTTAACTGTATATCAGTTATTTTTAAAGTTATAAATTGCCAAGAAGATAATAATAAATTAACATAAAAAATATGTATACACATGTCATCGTAACAACAGTACAAATCTATGAAAAATATAGCATTGAAAACAAAATTAAGTAATGTTTGTTATATTCTGGAATCAGGTTTTGAAAGGTATATATTTTTATTGTTGTAATGAAATTTCCCACATATTTTTCGATAAATATTTATCAACTTAAAAATTACGACCGATTTGGATGAAAGTGGTCAAGTAAAATGAATTGAATGGTTGATGAAATTGAAAATATTCTACCGCAGCATTTTCTAGAATCACAGAGTAGAATTAAATTTACATAACAATCAATTTACAAACGTAAAGTTACTGCTGGTCATGGTGTCCACTAAAGCGGCTGGTGCGTGGTAGACAGCTGCGGCCTCATAAAATTCGACGAATGAGCGCGTGGGTACGGGCGTTCAAGCTTGTGTATCTTGAAGCAGCCATCTACAGCAGTAAAGCTATATAGTGTTGCGCACCGTTAATGCTGTAGCTGTACTGCTTTAGTGGACAGCAGGCCTGCAGGTGCTTTATTCATTTCGTAATAAATAAGTGTAATCATTGTTGGCTTTGTGGAATTTTATTGCGGTATTAATAGTATTTTCTCTGGTTTACAGCCCACCCCAGTGAGCCTGCTACCGATTATAGAGGTGACAGTTTAAAATATCGTAAAAATATATGAAAAAACAGGTTTAATTCATATTTTAGAACTGGAATGTTCGAGCGATAGATTTTGGAAAGATTTTGATGACGAGTTGGAACCTGGTACCGGGAATATAAAAAAGTTGAAATAAATTTCAAAAAGTTTGTCTCATACTGGTTGGTGTTATGTCAGAGGCCACTGTGACCTGAACCACCACCTAGTAAAGTCAGGAGCTACGGACAGCGGCACCTGTCGTGGTTGCTTTCAAGATGAAGAAACAGTGGAGCACGTCATCTTACACTGCACTGCCACAAACCAAGCCAGAACAATATCCGGGTTACAAAAGCTGCTTGATCAAGGCTCACAGACGCAGGCAGTATCAGGAATCCTAGAGCAATGTTGCCACCAACCCAGAGTCCTTCTCCGTTATTTTAAGGAGTTGGGCTGGCTGGGGTCAGGTTGGCAGGGGGCAATGCGCAATACACCCTAATGTAGGGTGCAGAACTTTTTTCCCCCCACTTCAAATTAGAATTAGAATTAGAAGTCTGTCTCTTATTTCAGACCAGTTAACGTCCCGTGACTTCGTCCGCGTTGAGGGTTTTCCTTAGTAAATACCTTCGACAGCTACATTTCAATAAATCCTTTCTTTTTACTACTACACTCCGCGAGGAGCATATTGTTGTTGGTATATTCTACTCGACCTCTCGTAATTTATATTTTCTTTATGTTTTCTATGTATTTAAAATAAATATATAAATAACTAATGAGTGCATTATATGGGGAAGTCTGAAAGTAGCATCTGTGGCAGATAAGGAGAGGAGTGGTAGACTGGCATGGTATGGGCATGTCATAAGGAGGGATAAGGATGATGTGACTAAAAAAGTGATGAATATGAAGGAAACACGAATAGAGGAAGACCAAAGAAGAGATGGATGGAGTGTGTGAAAGAGGATATGAGAATGAAAGGAGTGGATACAGATTTGACGGCTGATAGAAGGGAGTGGAAGAAAAAACATCTTGTGCCAACACCACCTAGCGTGGGACAAGTGCAGGAAAATGAATGATGCTGAAATTATGTAAGTTGGTTCCCTCATTATACGCTCTGCTTAGTTTTGGGCTATTATGATGTGTGATAACCACTTCCTTAGTAAATTAATATGCTATGAGTGTGTTAATCATCATTCCAGGACTTCTATCAAATGCATAGAATAGTAAACATTAATGCTTTAATAAAGTTTTTAGAGATACAAACCTATAAAACTCACTCATGTAGACAAGCTTCAGCAAATTGACTGCACATCCACTCCTAAGCAAGCAATTCGAATGTAATGTTACAGTTTTGCATACTAATTATACCATAACCGTCTAAGTGCTACGGGCGTCGGTTTTATGACTGTCTGGTACTCTAAGTATTTGTTTGCATCACTGGTTTTTTATGGTTTATCATCATCAGCATCAACTTGTAGGAGTGTGATGCTGACGTAGGCCTCCTACAACTGTTATTCCGCAATATACATCAACTACATCACTATCCTATCTTAGTCCATTGCTGGACCTAGGTCTACCTTAATAAGAAGGGGGATGCCCATAATCCCCACGATGGGCATGCGGATTCGGGATTGCAGGGCAAAAATTTTCGCACCACTGACGCTGCTGCCCGTTGGCAACCAGTGTAATGTAGCTATGCCGGGTCAAGCTCCACCATGCCGCAATCAGCTGGCCGCCCGAGTTCCGTTTCTTTTTGGAACCCCTTACACCCCCCCATAATCTGCAGTAATACGTTAGTACTTATTGCAAAAAGTCTTTGCTTATAACTACAGATTTTCATCCTCTGCTAGAGTTGATTTGAAAAATAAAATGATAATATTATTATAATGATATAATTATTATAATTCAAAGTTTGTCATTTTTTTTGCTCTAAGTAACATATTATAAATAAATATAAATAAATAATAAAGCTGGACACTATCACACAGCATCATGGAGCCCCAAACTAAGCAGAGCTTGTATTATGGGAACCACATGATTGATATATTACACGTATACATTTTTTTTTTGTTAATACTTACATATCATACATAGAAAACACACAGACCTGAGACTAATATCTGCGAACATGCAAACATTTGTCCCGCGGCGGGAATCGAACCCGCCACCTTCTGCGTCTCAGGCGGATCTTCGCCCACTGCGCCACAGAGGCCGTCTAACTAATAACTATTATTCAAAATAAGCTCGTATTTTACTTAGTAAAGTCAAAATGTTTATTCTAGCGAATTTGCCGTGTTTTTATTGTACCAAATGTCCTCCTATAAGCGAATAGAAATAATCTCCCATAACTAACCCATAACATCACTATGCTGGTAAAATGTGGACCAAAAATAACATTTGTTAAAACAAGCTTTGTAAGTTATGTGAAAATCATCCCTTCGCGTCTCCCAACACCCTTATAAACGGTATTGTCATACAAAGTACACCCGTGCCAAATCACTTCTAAAAAATGGGCCACTCAAAAGGATAATATCCCCACAAAATCATAACAGAACTGGTTTCATTTCGTGCACATGAATAGCCATTGAGTGCTTATGTCACACCTTTCGATGAACCACAGTTTAAAAAATATCACTAGATCACTTACAACAATAAAAACAACACCAGCATATTCAGTCCTTAGACAAAACAAAAAGATAAAAGCCTAAGAGAAGGGAAAAATTTTATATTTAGAATTTTAAGAAAACTTTTTTTTTTACAGTATAAAGACTTACGTTTGACTTCCATCTCACCTGTTGGTAAGTGATGATGCGGTCGAAGGTGCAGCACGCTTACCAAGAATGCTACTATGAACTTACTAAGAACTTAGCTAGGTATAATAAAAACAAGATAGTACAGAGCACACACCAAGTTAATTAGAAAAGAATTTGATAATTAAAACTCGCTAAGTTTAGTAGTTGAGCTATTAAACACATCAATGTCAACATCTGCCTTCACCAAAGTGTTGAGTGAGCCACACTTCATAATCATAATGCATATTGCTTCTTAGTACCCATGCTGGGCATGCGGGTCGAATCGCATTGCACAGCTACTTACACTAGCGACGCTGCTGCCTCTTGGTGGCCAGGAGATTTAGTTGTGTTAGTTTTTGGCTACTCTAGATATGTCGCAATCAGCCGGCCTCCAGAGCCTCGTTTGTTTACAGGGTACACCACGAGTACCTAGTTCAAGTTGGCTTCGATTCTAATTTCACAGAGATGGTGGTTGAACCCCTTTTTACATTGAGATCAATTTTCTCTCACTAATGAGGAACTGCAAATATGCACTTGGAAGGAGATTGTAGCCAATTGCTCGTTTTATTCAAAATAGTAGATATAGAACAGAAGGATAATGATGCCTTCGTCAACCCAATATTTTCGTTGCGGCAATTCTTCTGATCTAGTGGCTAGTAATTGCCAAACAGTTTTTGTAACCCATGATGATAAACAACGCTTCTTAGCACTGAAATAGCTCTATAATGCTGCAAAGTTATATTCTACAAACGTTTTTAAACGAAAGGCAAACCATCGACTTAAATACGTGAACACTACTAAACTGCTGAAATTATAATGGGAGCTATTTGCCAAGTAGCTACTTACTAGCATAATCTATTGAAGTTATATCCCAAGTGTACCAACTGTTCCGTACATAAGCTCTGCTAATTTCTCTGTTAACACAATATGGGACCCTAAATCATGAATGAACATGAGCGCCGCATTAGCTAAAAGGGGTGACAAAATTGACCCGACGAATCGTATTAAAAGTTTCAAACCCTTCGATTTAGGTAGTTTATTCTAAAACTGTACAACACGTTGCAGCAAATTTAAATGTTTGGTGGATAAAATGGATTTTTGTGGCCGTCCTAGAAAGGCCATTATGCATTATGCATTGTTGTACGATACATTATTGGATTCTAACTAAATTTTATTGAAGACTTGTTTCTTAGATATATATCTTTTAGTTGCAACACAGCTGCAGTATGGTAACCAAAGGGCAGATAACTGGACAGGTAGGTGAACCTAGAGGATGGAACCAAATACTCCAATCTAAAACCTACCAGACAAGCCTGGTTAAATAAATGAATAATGAATAATACTGTACATTTTAAATAGGTACATCCTTATTAAATACATAGAAAATACCCAGACTACTTCTAAACTAGGAATATAATATAGCCAAAAAAAAGTACATAAGTAGTTAATTTTTATTGTAAATATATACATCATATACATTAAAACCACTCCAACCCGAGACAAATATTTGCTTAACATACAAATATTTGTTTCGCGGCGGTAGTCAAGCCTTCTGCATCTCAGGCGAGCCTTTTCTCATTGCAACACGGAGTTTGTATAGTCCTATAACGTCCTGAAAGGAACTTTTATAGTCTGAAGAAGAAAGAGTTAGCCACTCCTCCTAATCTTCGTCAGCCTATTAGCAGACCACTACTGAATATAGGCTTTTCCAACTGAGCATCATCAGCTTATCGCATCCAAACTCTTCCTTTCGCAGATCTTCACTCCACCTGGTTGAAGAGCGTCCGACACTACCACTACTCAAAACATCATAATATTAAAACTATGCCAAGAGATCTTGCTTATTCTATTTTACAGGTTTCATAACCCAGTTGTTTAAGTAAGTAGTTCTGTCAACACAATCAAATACTGAATATTAATCTCTGAACTATGAGAACCTTACACCACATTAAAGAGGGTGAATTTTAGAGCTTTTACTTGTCGTAAACTATTTTCATAGTGAAAGTCGTAAAAACACATAACCATCAAGAAAACTAAACGATCCATTGACTGATATATTTACTCAGGAACTTTGACGATAAATTCACGGCACAGTAACTGTTTTAACAGATGCGACGCTCTTGATGGTTCCACGCAAAAAAACAAGGGTCATAGACCACCAGCATAACTAAGCCGGTAGTCTTACTTAATCCTGTAGTTCTATGTTATGATCGTTGGATTTTGGGAGTAATACCCAACATGTGGCAGGATAATTCATTATGTTATTTATACTATCTGCATGTGTGGGATTTATTGCTTATTGGGGATGAATCTGGCACAAATTATTCGATCTGTTTTATTCATCAGCCTGTGCGATGAATCACTTTCTGATACGATATTTGGAATTAAGCCGAGACATGATATGACTTCTACTAATATTGGAATAAAGATGGTACAAAAATTGACGGACTACACTTATTTAGTGAAATATATTAGGTCCAGAGCTATTTATATTGTAAACATCAGCTCAACCCGTTTAGTATATTCCATTGATGGAGGGACAAATGTTTTATATGTTCACATTTAACGATATCTTATTTATATTTTACGCATTTATAATACTTACATATTAGTAGGGTAGTAGGATTTTGTTTTTCTAATAAGTAAGTGGATATGATGTATAGCTTACCTATAGATACAATGTAAAAAGTTATTCCTGAATAGCTTGGGTCTCTTGGTTGCTTATAAACATAGATCTAACTCGTTACCAAACGCGGCTTCGCTTACGCGTATCCATAAATTTGTAGGTTTTATTCTATTAGTACTGGTCTAGAACAAATTTATGTGTTTTTTTTAGGTCAATCTGTTTAGTATTTTTGGAAGGAATAAATAATGTACTTTTTCTAATTTTACATCTTTTCAACAACAACAACAGCTTCATAATATTAGTAAAATGGATATCATTGAGGTTGCTGAAAATATAAAGGTTTTTATATATATTTTGTATTTAGAAAAACGTTGTTGAGCGAGAGTAAAGTCGCTTTCAATTTCAATCCCAGTAACCGTCACCAAAAAGCTTTCGCGGATTTGTTTTCCGTCGAATCGCAGTTACTAATCTACTTTGGAACTTAGTCCAAACACCAGAACGGTCCACTGAGTGTTTACTTTGTTACCACGCCAAAATTGAATTAAACTTTTTGAAACTCGCCAGCCGAACCAGACCGAACGACCAAACATTGCAAGCGTTCACAATTACTAAAAAATACAAAATTACGCGGCCGTATTGTTTGCGCAAACCCTTTTTGGTTAAATTTATGCACCCTTGCGCGCAGCATCAATAAGTATAGGTTACATGCCCCATTTGAAAAACTTCCTGTTGATTTTGAACATAAAAGATATAATCTACCGCACTGGTGTAAAATAACCGTACTTCTTTTGTGTTATGATTTTGTGCGCCCTACTGAATGAGCGGGTGCAGTTTTGGTTATTGTTCTCAGGGTAGTGTTTGGTCTGTGGTTACTTATAGACGGTAGGCGAATTATTATTGTTATAGACTTGAAAATAACAATTTATCGATATGATGCAAGCAGTTATACCTAGACTGGTAATCATGGCTAATCATCTTGAAAAACATATTTTTATAAGTAGTTTCTTTTACATAGAAAGTAGACTAAATTATTCAAATTTACCTGAGATTAAATAGAACTGTTATGAATAGGACGGTTTCCATAGGAGATTTCATAACAGAAAAAAGTTTACATATTATTTGTATCGATACCACAATTCCAAGTTTCATGATCTTGATCGTTTTCATGATTCAGGTGTCAAGATGATTTACTCTTGATGGTATGAACTGCGTCATGTTTTCTCATTGTACGAGACGCTTTAGTACCTGGGACATCATTTTAATGGAGTAGGTTTGCCCAGCACCTATACCATCCTTTTAGCCTAGTCGGCCTTACCCACAGAAATACATGGTCAATAAGTGACGGGTTTGTTCACGAAGTATATTCCTTTACCGTTTGGAGGTATAATTCAGGTATCAATAACTAAGTAATCTACCGTACTAAACTGAACAATATCAATAAAACTTTTCAAAATCCATATTACATCAGCCTACAGAAAATCTACTTACAGGAAAGACTTGGTCAATACCTACGTGAAGATCTAGCGCAGGTTTCCTCACGATGTACTCTTTCACCGTTTTGAAGTATGTATAATTCAGTTGTACATTATTATGTAATCTGTCATACTATAATCTGAACAATATCATCAAACTTTTTTTAATACTACTAGAAAATGGAACAAGCACTTACCTGATGGCTTACCTGATGTTAAGCGGTAACCATTACCTATCACAAAGCATTGCATCGTAGATCATGTTTTTCCGAAACGTGCTCTACCATGCAACGCCCTGCGTCCATCAACTTGACACGAAGAAAAAAGCTTCTTGTGCCTGTAATTTCACCGGCACCCACACTCTTCAAACCGAAACACAGCTCAGCTGCTTCACGGCAGAAATAGGCGTGGTGGTATTACCCTCCACAAAGAAATCTACTACTCATAACATTTGAAAATCACCGTTCAACTTCGAGAAGTCAATGATGACTCAGTCCTACTCATTCATAGAAAGCAGACTCTCGTTACTCGCATACCTTAAACACTATACCTTGTATTCATACATCAATTCACTGCTCATTGCTCAAATGCATTTAGCACTTACCACGTGCAGTGAATACGGCTATAGGATTATTATGTTAGAAACACTCCTGCGGAATTATGGGCGTCTTAAAGCGGCGAGTGGAATGCTCACTCATAGAGTCTACATATCGACACAGCGCGAGGTATCAAAGAATGGAGACTGCTTTTCACCTTAGATGATATACGGTGCGTATAAGCACACAAATAAATATAAAGTTTTAGTTACTAAGATGATCCTTAGGTATGGGCGCGCGTATCGGGGTATCAAAGAATGGAGACTGCTTTTCAAGTTAGATGATATACAGGTTCATAGAAATTGTATGGAAAACTTTAAATTTTCCCAAAATTTAAACTATTTAATTTGGTAAGTTACTTTGGTAAAAGTGTTCCTGTTGAGAAATAGAGTCGATTGAGACCTAGGACGATATTTAGACCCATTGTTTTTATTGACATATGTCATATGCTAGTCTGATTGTACATTTAATTAAAAATCTGAAAATGCAATTATTTTTTTCTTCAAAACAGTTTTAGTTTTCTAAGAACAAAACCTTTTAACTACAAAAAAAGGTAGTTTTCTTCAATGAGATAAAATTTTGCTCCATTCTGTATAAGATACAAGCACATAAAGCACATAAAAGCACAAAGAAAGTTTAAGTTGATAAGATAATCCTAATGGGCTTATTGATATACATATACATGTATGTACAATTATTTGCCTAAACTAAAAATATTATTATTATTCCACTCTGTTATTATTAAACCAAAAATACATTTTTTACTATAAAGTTAAAGCATTATAAATGTACTATGTTCATAGATATATGATGAGAACAAGTAAAAACAAATGGACCTATGACACAACAGTCCCCAGACTGTCATTGGGTCCCAACCCAAGAGGAAACGCAACAGAGGCAGACCAATAAAGCGTTGGGAAGATGATTTGCCCAGGAGATAGCCTAGACTCTGCTTAGACCGCAGCCAAGGGCACGCTATGGAGGAGGCCTATGTCGCAGGTCAGCCTGACTAATGATCGCCGATGACAAATAAAATGTAAACATATTATTTTAAGTACTTAGTTTACACACACACACCAGCCTATATCAGTCCACTGCTGGACATAGGCCTATCCTAATAAAGGGGGATATGCCCTTAATCCCCACGCTGGGCATGCGGTTTGGGGATCGCAGAGCTTCTCGCACCACCGACGCTGCTGCCCGTCAGTGGCCAGGGGATTTAGCTGTGCCGATGTAGGCTGTGCTATTCCGCAATCAGCCGGCCGCCAGAGCCTCGTTTGTTGTTTAGCAGGGTGCACCACGTGCAGGTGAGGTTGGCTTGGGTTCCGAAGATGGGGGTTGGAACCCCGTACACCCCAAGTACTTAGTTTAATTTGATAAAATTAGTCAGTGGCCATGGTCAATAAAGGCTATTTTTATTTATTTTATTATGTTCACAGATAATATAAAAACACATAATATTAATTATCATCATCATCAGCCTAATATCAGTCCACTGCTGGACAAAGGCCTCCCCTAATGAGCGTCAATGCGCAAAATTCCCTGAGCTCCACGAATCCAGCTTCTAACAGCAGACTTTCACAAAAAATATTATTATTTTTTTACCTCTCACGTTCTGGATTCTATCCTTCAGAGAAACTTCGAGCATAGGTCGTTCCATAGCTCACTGGGTGACTTTAAACTGGTGAACTAGCAGTACTGTGAGTGTTCGCGTTTTGGCTCCGTATGAAGGCACCTCACAAAGCTGAAATATTACAAAAAGCAGTCTCCACAATATTTACGCCTTAAACGGAACAGTGTGGCGTAAGTAATTATTACACAATATCGTCCCGGGATCGTTGTTCCGCTTCCTGCTGTCTCCTGGGAGCTCAATGTTTAAGTGGAAGCTGGTAATGTTGGGTAATGTTAATTATGAAATATGCAATATTACACTGTAGTTTGTGATGAGGATATATGAGTGGCTTGATAAGTTTGCCTACGTGAAGATATTAAGTAGTGTTGACTTAGTGATTTTGTGTTGTAGTTAGTTCTACATTAGCACCAATCAACCTAGGCTCATTTATTTACACATTTAAACTGTTATGTATCATCATCATCATCATCAGTCTATAGCAGCTCACTGCTGGATATATGACTCCCCTTATGAGCGCTATTGCAGTCCGCAGCTCGACGTATCCAGCTTCTACCAACATCCTTATGTAGATCGTCACTCCACACTACCTGGCCGGCATAATATGATTTTCTCATGTTCAACATGATTATAAGTTTTTATAAGTTTATAACACATCGATATATGTTGCTAATTTTGATATTTTTTATATTCGTCTTTACTTACTACTAAATAGATTCAACGTTAGCGTTCAGAAATAAATTTATACAGCTGCGTTCACTTCTGTCCAATTTACATTTCTCAAAACTGATCTTAAGTATGATTCTACGAATTGTAACTAGTAGACAGCAAGGCGTGTTAAACGGAAGAGGCACTTGAAACGACAAGTAGCATGCGCTTAAACACAAGCTAAAGTTAAGGAGCTGCGAAGCTAATAAATAACCTCTACCTTACAGAATATAGCGCAAAAAAAAAATTGCATTTTGTATTTGGGTATAGAATTACCTACTGATTTAATGACAACACTAGAGACGCAACATGGCATTTAAAATACTTTAATTGTCTTACAGATTACAAGGCAAAAAACATTTTAGAATTTTGTATCAGAGCATAGATTTACTGATTTGATGACAACACTAGATACGCAACACGGTATTTTAAATACGTAAGTTGTCGTTTAAATGACAGGGCAAGAAAATCATTTTTGGATTGTTTATATGGACATAAGAATTACTGATTCGTTTACAATAGTAGAGACGCAAAATTCAAGTCAAAGTTCGATTTGTGAACCTAAATCTAGAAGCAGTAGGCACTATGTTATGATGTTACTATCTCTAAGATATATTTGAGAATTAACAAAGTAGTTATCATTTTATAGTATTTGTAGTACTCAAAAGTACTATTAAAGCTGTATGTTTCGGTTCTATTATGTCAGTAATTACTTTTGGCAATATTTTAATTCTAAAGATTTAGGGGTTACTGCTGTTTCAGGTTTACAAATAAAAACATCTCATTAAAAAAAGTTGTTTGATTAAGATATCACAAGGATTATTCAGTTCATTTAAACTTTTTCTTATGAATAATTAGTGTAACTCTCATTGTAAGTGAATTTGTTATTCTTAATGAGAGTAAAGTGTCTTAAGCCGTAGTTTCACTTATGCTTCGCCTCTACCAGAACCCAATTTTCTGTACTCTGTGGGAAGCCAGTATTTTTTCAGTGACATGTGTTGCGAAGTTCACGCCACGTGCTCTTCATAAGTGTGAAGTTGAGTGTTTTATCTCAACTGCAAATTGAATGAGCAAAAACGCAGGCTGTAACAGTTTTTGTAGGAAAGGGCCAGACACTTTACACTAGTGCCAATTTTATTTATTTGACTGGCACTTCGGAACAAATGAAGGTTTCAAAAAATGCTCGAAATTAGATAGAAAATTCTTTATTGCACAAGATAAAACAAGTACACAGGCGAACTTAATACTAATTAGCATTAATTGGAATTATCACACAGCATCATACAGCCCCAAAACAAGCAGATTTTGTGTTGTGGGAATGTGTTTATTGGTATTGGTACTTTTAAATCAAAATATTGGTAGTTTTAAATCAAAAGATCATTTTATGCTTACGCACACACATCCTACTAATATCTATTCTACCTATTCATGTGGTTCCCATAATACAAGCCCTGCTTATTTTGGGATTACATAATAGTGTGTGATAGTGACCAGCATTTAAAAAAAGTAAACTAAATTTTGGGCCTTACTACTAACTATAATATACTTATTGCACACCTCACAAAAAATTACAACCAAATGAAAAATGCATTAAAAATAATGGTACAATGGGCGACTTTATTTTGGTAAAAGGTTTTACACAAATAGTTTCTTCTTTAACCTCTTTATTCATATAATTTAATATGAATTAAGAGTAAGAATTTAGCTATAGAATTTGTGTCTAATTTTAGATTTTAATGTATTTTCTCTTACTTTTTTCTGTTTCTTTGTTTTATTGTCTTTTTATTTCTTGTGTCAATTTTACTTGTGTGGCTAATCTTTGTTAAAATTTGTAGGTTTATGAAATAAGTTAAATTAATATTCTATATAAATATCTATAATATTGTATAAAATGTTGTTGCAATCAATAGCAACAGTAAAGCGGGGCTTAAATGCCAATTTAATAATAAAAAAAAAAAACCTCTTCATTCACTAACTTTGAAGCATAGATGAACACAAAGCAAGATTTCTCAGTAGGGAGAGCACAACAAAATTATGCAACGCGTCAGTACAAAGCTGTGCCGGACCAACCCTTATTATGAAGTTACAATAACTGGATCGTTGGAATGAATCAGAATACCTAAAATAATTTATTCCTTTCTTCCTTCTTTTTAAAAGGTGGTTCTGGTGTAGGAGTTTTTCAAACGTTGACTGTTGGCCTCGCACATGACGCTACGTGCCATGCATGATGTACGTGCAGAACTACATCTGTGTTTTCTGCACTCAAAGTGTTTTATACCACCCGAAGGCTCCCTATATGGCTTGATTACTAAAGCCGATACCAATATTTTAACGTAGCTTCCGTACAGAAGTGCTTGGATTTAAATGACTCTAAACCATCACCCATCCAAGCTACAAGCGTTTAGAATTCTTTATTTAATAACTTGCTTCCTGTAGATCTCGTTTTATAAGTCTCATAATCTACTTTATGCATTAGAATACATAAATCCGCAAAGTTAGAGGTTGTGAAGGTCAAAGTGACACAGATCAGAATGTTCATTCAGCTTTAGAATCTGTACAAAGAACACGTTGGCGTTGTTTATTATTTGAAATTTCCAACTCTCAGATTGTGGATTTAGGTATTTTGATGCGTCAATATGCAGAGCTTGGCAACATGGTAGTAAACTGTATTCTCTGTTGGTATAAGTTGTCTATTATTTCGCTCTGGGCTTGTTTGAATCTACACCTTGTTTGTGTAGATCTGTCGTTGAGTATTTCCTGAGTGTTGGTTATTGTCAGTCATACGGTAACTTATCATACGTACATAAGTTTACGAATCTCTTAATATTATCTATTACCAATATAAGTAAAAGTCAATCATTTATTGCGTTCTGTATTGTAAATAAAAAAAGACAGTCACAGATTGGTGGCCCAGAGATGCTCGAAGGCCAAGAGGCCGACAACCTGCCCAATGCCGAGAATCTGTGGATGAGGCATGCAAGGGACAGAAAGGAGTGGCGTGTTAAAGAGGAGGCATATACCCAACAGTGGGTGTTAACGGGCTGAATGATGATGATGATGATATTGTAAATGTGCAGTTACATTATTAATATATTTATATGTTACAGACGGTAATCAAAAAGGCAGAAGATCTATTTAGGCTAGCTATAAAGAAGATTAAAAAGATGATCGCCGATCTTCAGTGATAGAGTGGCACTTTAAGATTAGGTATAAAGTTCTCTACCAACTGAAGAAGTTCAATATGTCTCCCTACACTTTTATTACGTCAAACAGTATTAAACCTTTTTTAAATTGTTATTATTATAATTGAAGTACCTATCTCTTTCTATTACGGTTTCTTTCATATCCTTATACGACATGACGGTGACCTTCTCTTTTATTTGGCTCATTTAGCTTTCCTGGTCTTCCTCTTCCAAGATTTCCATATACTTTTCCTTTGATGATGTTTCTATCTAATGAAGCTGTCATTTCGTATAAAGTCTTCAATAATTTTTCCTCTTCTAATTTGTATGGTTTCCATCAAGACCCTTTCTTTCATCATCATCATCATCAGCCTATAGCAGTCTACTGCTGGACATGGGCCTCCCCTAATGAGCGCCATTGCACCCTGTCCTGAGCTCGACGCATCCAGCTTCTACCAGCAGCCTTTCGCAGATCGTCACCCTACCTGGCCGGAGGGTGTCCTACACTACGTTTGCCGAGCCGCAGTCTCCACTCTAGAACTCGTTTACCCCAACGGTTATCGGTTCTTCGGCAGATATGGCCAGCACACTGCCACTTCAGCTTGCTAATTCTCTGAGCTATGTCGACAACTTTAGTTCCATCAAGACCCTTTCCTTATCAACTCGTTTTAGAACTTCCTCGTCAGTAATTTTCTCAGTCCAACTGATCCTCTCCATCCTCCTCCAGTACCAAATTTCAAACGCTTCCAATATTTTTCTACCCCGTGGTGTTATCTTCCATTTCTCGCAACCATACAACCCAGAATCCTCTTTTTAAATAAGGAAGACAAAGGCCTTTTTTCGATCAGCTGATATTGGTATAAAATGTTTCAAAAGAAAAAATATTTTTTGAAAAACATCTAAAAAATTAAGATTAAATTCTTCAAAGAAATAAAGAAGTTACATCTTAAAGGGGTTTATTGAGGGCAATTTCAATGTTGCCGTTTAAAAAACCTCCAGGGTGAAAACAACAATGCAGCTGGATTAGCCAACTCACCGGTCCTTTATTCGTGTCGTCACATAGTTACGTTAATACTGGCCCCGGGCGAATCTGGTAAGTACCCGTGTATCTGCAAATAACTCTGAAGTATTCCATTATATTGGATCCTTGCCTGAGGCAGAGGCGCGTCCGTTTCTAATAAACAAGACAATATTCCAGCGGAGCCCTTGTTTGTTCTCGATACTTTGTTGTACTAACCGTTGGATTATGGATTTTCTTAGATATTTCGGGTTTGGGAAATTCGATTATCTTTGATACTTCGCACTTTGAAAATGGGTAATAACTTTTTGTATACAGAAAAGGTTTATGAAAGGGTGAGCAGTTATAAAATAAGCACATTCCTTACTATATAGATCACACAAATTTTGCTCGCGGCGGGAATCCAACCTGCGTCTCTGGCGGGCTTTCAACCGCTTCGCCATAGAGGTCGTCTCTCATCAAAGGAACAAATTGACACATTTATACGTACCGTACCGTACGTATATTTGTAGAAATAGACAGATAGATGGATCGAAAATGTTTAATGCACAAGATAAAATACAAGTACAGAGGAGAATGTTAAATAGCATTTTCTTCCAGGCAACCTGTGTATTTTTGTGTATGTTTGTTTGTGTATCTTGTGTAGGTACCTTTATGTTATGTATCTAGAAATAGAAAGATTTTCTTTAATAATAGTTCTTAAAAACTTACTATTAAGACAAGTTTTATAAAGTAAAAACTGGATTTCTGTTAATCATGATTATGCGTGTTTGCTCTCATCAAAACAAAACATGAAGAGAACTGCAATGAAGACATTCGCCTCAGGGCTACATGGTCAGCTAAGGTTGCAATTTATAAACTTAGCGGTTTAACCTGAGGTGGGCTGCGCCTGCCCAATTCTCATAACCACTTGGGCAAAGAGCGCGCAAGCTCTATTTATTATTTTATTTGTAATATTTTCATGATTATATACTTATATTATAGTACTTAAATTTAACTTCCTACACGGCGAATTTTAGCTATGAGCATTAGACTAGAAAATAAAAAATCCCGCTTTTGCGTCACACCTCAGATGAAGTAAGAGACAATTATTCAATTCCCAGTGAGATATTATTATTGGTGCGTGGGTAGTGTGTCGGTGGTGCAAGAAACTGTGCCCTACGATCCCCAATCCACATGCCCTGTGTGGGGATGATGGACATACTAGCTTCAGCCCGCAGCTCCACGCGTGTGGTACCGAAATAAAAACCCTATGTGTAAATCCAGGTCATTTTTATATTTCCCAGTTTAATTCAAATTCTTTTATTAGTTTTTATGTGAAAGAGTAAAAACCTCCATACATCCTTACAAACTTTGACGTTTATTACATTAAGTACATAAGTTTAAATATAAATAGGTACTTACATAGTCTAAAAAGGCCACATTGGGCGATTCCTCTCACAACAATTCATTTCCCGAATTCCTTGCAGAGTTTAAAATTTTTAAAGAGTCAGCAACGCGCATGTAATATCCTCTTGATGTTAAAGCCGTCCATATGCTACGGGAAAATTGCAAGAAAACTTAGATTAAAAATCATAATATAAATTCATTAATAAATGACCATTTTAAGATTGTGAGCGTGAATCATATAAGGATCATATTGTGATTCATCTAATATGTCCATTTTAGACCTGCTGCTATTCGCTGGAGTTTGTGTTTTGTGGCGTAGCCCAAAAATAATTGTAAAAGTACTTACACGGTCATTTGCTTTCATAATACGTACATCAATTATGTATTTATTAGTGGCAAAATTGGTAGTGCAATTTTATTTATGAGCACAAAGTGGGTAATGATGCAATATAAAAAGTAATGATAAGTTGTAGAATTATTGTACAAATGTCCGAAGAAACCGTTTACTATATCAAACCGTGTTTTGATGTAATATATTGATAACAATTTAATTTTTTTTTTATATCATGAGATGCCATTTTTTGGCGTAGAATTTGAAACTTATAACATCGAAAACGTTTTAACAGTGAAAAAGTTTATGTTTTCCTGATATTAAAGAATAGTGCCCCGGTTTATGAAACTGTAACATTTAACTATAGTATTTGCAGATATGAGAGATACCTGGATGAGCTATATGTCAAAGTCTGCCCAAGGGGCTTCAAAGTACAATTTGAATTCTCAAAATCGATCAATATATTTTTGAGGTTTTCCAAAATTTTAAAATTTAAAAAATTTTTTTTTGAGCAAGAAACGGAAATGGTGATGTCTTGAGATTGAATTAAGCTGCAGTTTGAACTATCTTAGAAGGCGTGCGAACAAAAACTGTAGGCGATAGAAGGGCCTATACGCGCGAGGCCAGTCTGCGCTCCGTTCACTTTATCGTCAGTACGATAAGTCAAATTGTATCGGGTACCTTATTTCTAAATTTAATCTTCAATGTCTTTGATAGTTGAGCGTAGTGTAAGATCTGTAGTTGTTTTTTCAAATAGGTAATTATCTAGAGAAGTTTATTTTCCTCAAATAACATTCGTCAGTCACTTAAAACTGTATAATTATCAGCTTACGGAATGTCAGTGGAAACAGTTTTAACCACGATCATCAGTATAAATGTGATTCGCACAGCGCTACGTTCGCGACCTTTATTGCACTACGGGAAGCAGCATGTATAATGGGAAGCTATGTCGGAGGCCTTCGCTCAGCCTAAAAACTCCGAAACCAGAGTTGGCCACTAATTCATACGAAGAAGAAGAACTACATTCCACAGCACCAACTTATATCAGTCTATTGCTAGACTTACGTTTCGCCTAATAAGCAGGGGCCTGATGATGGGCATGCGGGTTAGGGATCGCAACACACAGTTTCTCGCACCGCTGACGCTGCTGTCCATTGGCGGTCAGGAAATTTAGCTGTGCTGGTTCAAATAGCTGCGCTGCCGACTGCCAGAGCCCCTCTTAGTTAAAAGGGTACACCACGTTGGCTTGGGTTCCGAAGATGCAAGTGGGCCTTATTTTTTTTATAAGTATCTAGCTGACCCGACAGACGTTATCCTGTCTCAAAGAGGGATGTATTATATTATTATATATATTATTATGTATTATACAAGTAATGAAACATTCAAAAAAGATATCGAAATGGAAAAGCAATCAAAAATGATATTGAAGAGGATTAAGCAATCAATGACGATATCAAAGTGGAAAATGCTATCAAAGAGGATATCGATGTTAAAGAAGCAATTATAGAAGAAATCGATGTAGGAGAAGCTATTAGAAAGAATACTGAAGTTGAAGAAGCAGTTTTGTCGGAGGAAAAAGGGGAATACATTCATTCATTATTCACTAAAACAAAGGCCGTTGAGTGGCCTAGAACTTTTAAACATATTTTTCCTTATCACTTCAAAGTACCCGATAATTATCGTGGTCACCCTTCTCTATTTCTCCTATATAAATAACCTTCCAGCCAGATAGACATATTCCCACCTAGATAGACATGTTGCAAATCTCAGCACTCCCCATCTCATATCGTATTCATTAGATTTCATTTGTCAGCGCCCGTTTCTTTGATGAATTATTCACAGAGCACGCAATTTGTTTACACTAGTAGTGACTGTCAGGTAATCTGCTATATTAGTCACAGTCGAGTTTGAAGGCGAATTTATGATGAGTTGTACCATGGCCCATGCCATTGTTAGGTGATTTTAAGGTGTTGTGGTTCATACAGTGAACGCGGCAATAGTGAAGAGAACCTACGGACTAATCACGGACTTAAAGTACCGTCGTATGGACAGCCAACAAGTATTGAAACTGCATCATTCGTCACGTGACAAGCGCAAAAACGATAACTTCACTTCGAAGTTAACGTTCAATTTTTCGTTACGACACATACCTGTACTTTTGGAAAAAAAACGTACTTGCAGCCCTCTAAATACAAGAATCATTACGCCTACGCCTACCTATATCAACCTACTTAGGTCCAGGAGTTAGGAACAGGATCCTGCTTGAAAGATCACGAGAACAACGGTCTTAAACCAAAACATACTAACCTCGCAAGCCTATTTAATTAACCAAGTGGGCAGTAGTTCATAGAACCGTAGCATATTTTCAAAGGTATAGTTTTTTTAGATCACAACGGGGACAGGGGCCTTGAAATGGGAAAGGCTGAAAACCATAACAATGATAACTAATAACCATAAAAGATTAAATGTGATGAATGACATTTTTGGAAGATATTTTAAATCAATTACATTCAAACAAGCTTTTAGGTTCAAGAGCTTTATGCTCGAAAACATTCGAAATTAATCTCATCGTGAGATTACGTCATATCTCGATATCTCAGTAAACTCGTAGGTAAATCACTATTTTTTTAGAACCTAATAGTTTTCACATTATATTGACGTCTAATATTTCCATGATATCCATTCAAAGGTTATCTGAAAGAGATCACTCTAAGCAATAAGACCACTCATTTTACTTTCATCATTGTTATTGTCCGTTCTGTTCTATCTCCCATATCTATAAACGTTAAATTTTACCATTGCATAAAGTGCCGTGTCACTGTTTGCCATTATCATTAACTAACAGTGGGAGATGGCAATACTATGAACATTGTTTATCAAAGAAATAGGACTAAAGCATAGAAGAAGTCTTAAAATTCATTTATGCTCTGAACATTAACTCATACGGCTGATCTCTACTTTCTTATATCCATTTAAGTTAGCTAGAAAGAGATGCATACTTTATCTCAATGCGATTTCTGCGACTTCGTACCAGGGCATTTGTATGAACCTGCATAGAAATTTGTTCGAGCGCCCTGGTACGATAAACTTTTTGAAGTCGCATTGATATATGTATGCATCTCTTTCTAACTGATGATATTGGACATAAGAAAGTAGATATCAGCCGTATTGAATTTTAAGACTTTATCTAGTTGTCTTTCTATATCTGTGTTGTTTATCTTTTGATGGATTTTAATAAGTGCCATGCCTGTTTCGTAAAGCAGCTGTGCTGTATTTCGGTTTGAAAGGTGTGGGTGCCGGTGAAGTTACAGGCACAAGAGGCTGACCGTCACTCCTCAAGTTGATGGACGCAATGCATCATGGATCACGTTCCAAACATACGTGACTTAGGAAGCAATACTTTGAATGGTTACTACTTAACATCAGGTGAGCCGTGTGCTACTTCTATTCTTCAGTATCTTAAAAATTTATGTTGGTGTGAGAACAGTAAAATTATTTTTATCAATCTATCTAACCTCTTTAAAAAAAATTTTTTAACTTAATAAATTACTTCCATAATTTTTTTTCTTATCAAAAAAAATCTTTTTTTAGAACTTAGGGCCTCAGCAAGCAACACGATAGGTATGAGATCAGCCAGGGCCTGAGGCCGTCTGTATCTAAATGACACTATTTCTGTAGTACGGACGTAGATGTACTCGTATATGTGCGATTACTCTCAAGATATCTTTGGACTTCGTCTGCGCTTTATAATCCATTTTCTATGTTAATATTAAGATAACTAGATAAAAAGAAGGATATTTTTCAGTAACTTTCTTGTTTAACAAATAATATTACTCTAAAAATATTTGGACTCCTGTATTTCGTCCTTTGGATGTCACTTGAGATATGAAGGAGACATGGGCAGCAGAATTAGGATAACTTATCCATTGCTGCTATAATAAGCTGATGATGATGATGATGATGGTGATGATCCAATACTTCATCACTACAAATTCTCTATTTAGCCACACGTCTATTTATCCGATACTACAAAAAAATATACTTGTATGCCCCCGAAATGCTGTACGTAATACAATTGCAAAAATATTACCCTCCCCTGCAGTTGGGTAAAATTAATAATCTATCAACTCCACTTACCTATAGTACGTACCATCTATTATATTTTACTTTATTTTATTTTTATACAACGATATTTTTTTTATTCTTAACATTCGGGTCAATTTTAAACTCAAATAAGCCAAACAAATTTATTCAACAGATTCTCAGCAGATATAGTTTCGACCCCACATCAAAACACCTGAATTTCCAAGACCCACAAAATAGTTTAATAATACGGCTAGGAAACAAAGCCACGTCCACATCCAACAAAGCAAATCCTGTAAGTCAGAACAACGGTTTTTCATCACTATCTCATATTTCATCAGTCGAACGTCCGCCAAAGGCCTTTGTGAGCAAACAGGATCTGCTGGCTTGAGCACAACGAGGGAGGAACAGCTAGTCTAGTCTCATATTTTTATAAAGCAGTTTCTTCGACATTTATAAATAAACATAATAATGCCTGATTATTCTCATTTTCACACAGCCTCATATATAGTCCCAAGTTAAGCAGTTTGTGTTATGACTTACTCATGACTTTTAGACTACTAGTATAATTTTTGTTTAGTAAATACATACATATTATACATAAAAAACACCTAGAACTGAGACAAATGTTTGATCATACAAACATTTGACTCGCAGCGGGAATCGAACTCGCAAACTTCTGCGTCTCGGGCGGACATTCACCCATCACGCTACAGAGGTTGTCCCTAATAGCAAAACCGTTGTAAATAGGCATGCCCTATAACTAAAATTACACTTTAGCTTGTCCCTATCATTTACATGTAAATAGAAAGAGGTGACTTGACTTTGATTTTTAGCTATCTGAGGTTTATGTGTTCATCTGAGTTTATGTGTTTATCTGAGGTGTACTGTTATGAATAGGACGGTAAATGTTTTCTAAAGATAATTAGAGGTCTATCAACTTACAGTATTATTTTTGCTTAATTCAGATCAAAGAAATACATTTTTATCTTTGTGATACCTAAATGTATAAAGAAACCATCAAAATCCAACTTCTCATAATATTATTAATTTGGTGAAAATAATTGTCTCGTCCATTCTATAGAAATAAAATAATAATATAATGCGGTACGTAATCACACAGCATCAAGTAGCCCCAAACTAAGCAGAGCTAGTATTATAAAAAAAAAAATTGTGAATACATACATAGAAAACACCCAGACCCGAGACAAATATCTACAGAGCATGCAAACATTTGTCCCGCAGCGAGAATCGAACCAGCAACCTTCTGCGTCTCAGGCGGACCTTCGCCCACTGCGCCACAGAGGCTGTCAATGGCTATGAACTGACCTATCTGTTTTCTAGTTCAGTTTGTACGAATTCTACGTCGAAACTTTTCAATAATCATTGACGGAATCCTTCAGGCGGACCCATTCACCTCGTCCCCATACTGAGATACGGAGCTTATTTGTTTAGGGTATTTTGAAAGTTGGAGGCTTTGGATCAAAATTGGTTGGTAATGTTTGATTTTACCTTAGCATGTTATGTGGTTCTGAATAAAGATAGTACGTAGGTGTAAATAACACAAGCCTATTCAGTCCACTGCTGGGAAAAGAGAGAAAGGTGGTTATGCTCATTACCCCTATGCTGGGCTGCTAGGGATCGCAGAGCACAGCACCATCGACGCTGCTGCCTGTTGGCACATAGACCGGTGGTGCGAAAAGGCGGTTAGGAGAATTAGCTGTGTTTAATGGAGGTTAGAACCTCACTCAATTAATTACCTACGGGTTTCAACTCTTAAATATTTCTATATTCATTCAACATTAATAAACGAAAAATTATCCCAATTTCGAACATCTACCTATTTTGTTATTTCTATTTTATGAATATCTTATTGTTGGGTCAACGATGAGTCCGCGGCTCAGAAAACGTAGTGCATTACGCCCTTTGGCCAGGTGGAGTGACGATCTGCAAAAGGCTGGTAGAAGCTGGATGCGTCGAGCTAAGGACAGGGCGCAATGGCGCTTATTATGGCAGGCCTTTGTCTAGCCGTTTACCGCTATAGGCTGATTTTGATTAATGATAATAATTCATATAAATACTAGCTTTCGCCCGCGGCTTCGCTCGCGTGGTACCGGGATAAAAATTACTTTATATGTTAATCCAGGTCTCAAACTGTGTATATTCTAAGTTTCATCCAAATCCGTTCAGTAGTTTTTGCGTGAAAGAGAAACAAACATTCATCCATTCATCCATCCATCCATACATCTATACTCAAAAACTTTCGCATTTATATCATTAGTAGGATTGTAGACGTTTAACTGTTTGCCACCTTAGTGGTATGAAAAAGTACGCTTCTCCAGCGCTGCTAATAGGAAAAAAAAATGTTTTACTTTATTATTATAACTGTCCAGAATACCAACATTTTTTTTTATGTCTGTTCATAATAGTCTATTTTCTTTAAGAAGAAGATAAAAACTGTGTAAGTGGTTATGAAAATGCACCTACTATAAAGTCTCCCATACACAAAAGTCGTAAACAAAATATGCCTATTCATTTCCACCACCATGATGGACGTTACACCAGTTTTAGTGTTATGCCTGATTGGTGATAAAAATAAGCAAAGACAAACATGTTTACCGACGTTTTGTTTACAAGGAAAATAAAAATATTTATTCAGGGTATGAGGTCGTATTTTTGCACCTTGTTACATAAATACGCAATCATATACACTTCTTGTTGGTTATGACAAAACATTGAGTAGATTTTCACACAAAACATTGGGTAAATATTCACAGCTACTTGTTATATCGTTGAGAGAATAAAGTAGTACCATTTTATGATACTCAAAAAGGCATCATCATTATCATCATCAGCCTATAGCTGTCCACTGCTGGACATAGGCCTCCCCTAATGAGTGCCATTGCACTCTGTCCTCAGCTCAACGCATCTAGCTCCTACCAGCTGCCTTTCACAGATCGTCACTCCAGCTGGCCAAATGGCGTCCATCACTACGTTTGCCGAGCCGCGATCTCCACTCAAGAACCCACACCAACGGTTATCGGTTCTTCGGTAGATATGGCCAGTTGGCCAGCCCACTACCACTTCAGCCTTGCTAATTCTCTGAGCTATGTCAACCGCTTTAATTTTAGCTAGTAGTTTAGCTCAACAAGACAAATATTTATTAAATAATTAAGCGAGCTTACCTAAAGCGAAGGTCGATCTTGATACATACTTCACTGAAAAGAAAATAATTTCACATGCTTTTTCACAGATACAAATTGTAAATCAGAATAGTAGAAGCCAAAAATTATTGAAATAGACTGTCTACCTTTACCTTTTAGAAACAAAACTAACACAGTAAACTGTTTTAAACACAATAACTTATGATCTGGATTAAAATATCGGTATTTTTTATACGGGTACCTTGCAAACGCAACCGCGGGCAAAAGCTAGCAAACAAAAAAAACAATATTGCCACTAAGTCTTTGCTTTTGATGAAAATGAGGAAGCAAATGGAAATTATAAAAAGTTTTTCACAAAACTTTATTAATAAGTTGGGAAAACGACAAATCAATTCATTTTGAGTTCTCGGAAAAGTTCATTATAACTCAATTTAATGAGAACAACTTTGTTCCACTTAATTCGGTCAATTATATAAACTGGTTCAAAAACGTGTGATAATACTAAATTTTATTTAAAGTTCTTTCGAAATAAGTTTTGTTAAAAAAACTTAATTTTCTTTACTCCATTGAACGGTGTTAAGAAATGTATAACGTACTCATAAAACCAACGTGATTAACTCACTCATAGTGAAAAATTCGGTAACAGTACAGACACCGTTTTGGCTCTTCAGTGAGTTTAGCCTCAGGGTGAGTAAGCGCGACGCTCTCCCTCTTCTAGGCTTTTGAGCACTAAACAGGACGAATGTTGAGGTTATTTTTTATGCAACACCATCCTTAACAGGACATAACTTTCCAGATTGAGTTACGGATGGACGCACCAAGACTGTCAGGTTTTTCACTGCTTACGTTTATACCACATTGAAGTACTATCATTGTTCACATGTATAGCACATAATTTGTTTAATTTTTTTAATTTATTTTTACCTGAAGAATATTTAATTTAATGTTTTATTTTATTGTATTTTTTGTGACTTTTCTAGCTCTTTAATTAATGTAATTGGCTTATTAACCGTGTTAATTAAAGTAAATAAATAAATTGAATTGAAATTGAATTGAAATACCATAAACTATACAGACAACTGAATCCAGTATTACTACACTTTAGTGGTTCACGCTGTATAAATACAAAATTCGAATCTCATAAAATTGGGCTGGCAATAATGAACAGACGGCGCTGTAAACTATGGGGCGTTTAATTTGGAGTGTTTGGACTTATTGGACGTTTGGCTGGACTCAACATATTGTATACTAGCTTTTGCATACGTTTTTGCTTATGCAAGTATATTGTAAACAGGTAATAACTTAGTGAAAGGCGGGCGCAATTGCGCTCATTAGGGGAGGCCTTATGTCTAGCAGTGGACTGCTAGTAGGCTGATGATGATGATGATAAATAACTTGGCGGGAATAAGGTCCAACGTGGACACTCATGATAAGATTAGTTCACCAATTCAAGGTCTTACTACCAATAGAAGGCTATGCCCGGAAGCACTTGAAGGATATAATCCGTGAGATTACCCGACAGAGGACCAAGATAATCGACATAGCCCATAGAATTGGCAACCTCAAGTGGCAGTGGGCTGGTCACATAACATGTCGAAGAGCCGATAATCGTTGGGGTAGACGCGTTCTAGAGTGGAAACCGTATCTTGGCAAACGTGGTGTAGGGCGCGCTAGGTGGAGCGATGACTTGCTGAAGGTGGCTGGCAGAAGGTGGATGCGGAGAAATCGGGCTCAGTGGCACTTACTGGGAGAAGCCTATGTCTAGCAGTGGACTGATACACGCTGAAGAAGAAGAAGCATAAGGCCCGCACGGGCTGACAACCACCGGAAGCACACCTCAGAGGCCAAAATGATGTGTAATTAACAGAAATTGTTGGATTGAACTATTCGTTCGTAAAACAAAACTAATCGTATACATTGTAAATCCTTTGAGATATTCATAATTTTGAGGTTCACACTCCCTTCTATTAGCCGTCAAATCTATGCCCAATTCTTCCATTCTTATATCCTATGATGAGTCATCATTAACTTACTATTACTTACTATTGGAGTATGGAATTAATTATGAGACGTTCGGCTGACAAGAGCTTTTTTAAACCTTACTTTTTCTTCGTTTTACTTGCAAATTAGCCACAAAAGTTAAACCTTAAACATGTTATATCGAAAATATATTTCATTCTAGCTAAAATTATTATAAAGACAATCAAACATACTTTCGTATACGGGATTTTCAGCAGCAGTTATTTGATTATTTGACTGTTGGCTGTTGAAGCATTGTGCACATTGAGCATAACTTTGAACTCAGTGTTATACTACAAGTAGTTGTTATACTAGTATCAAAATATGAACTCAATTATTATTGCCTAGAAATAAGAAATTATCTTGTCTAGTTTCCAAATATAATACCTAGTTACTTACTTAAATTGCCGTAACTCAGTATCTTACTAACACGGAATGTATTGATTTTTATCCTACATTATTTATGCCAACTAATATCCTTATAAATGCTTATAGTTTAAACTTTATATATAATACACTTATGTATAATGACGGCCTCTGTATCGCAGTGGGTGAAGGTCTGCCGTATTTGTCTCGGCTCTGGGTGTTTTCTATGTATGATATGTATGTATTTACAACAAAAAAATAATTATATGTAGTATATCAATCATGTGATTCCCATATTACAAGCTCTGCTTAGTTTGGGGCTACATGATGCTCTGTGATTACGTCTAGCATTATTTATTTATATGTACTTATGTACTCATAAATGAATGTGCTAGACAGGATATGTAGGGAGAACGTCGCAATCACTCACGCTGGAGAAGGGTTAATGAAAGAGTCGAAACGGCGTCGGTGCCCGTCCTATTTTTCAATATTTAAGTGACTTTTAAAATACCTTTTCTTCAGAGATTTGACAAAAAGTTTCAATAAAAAACAAATAATATACATTTTTTGTATGTAATAGCTTTCGACGAAGGAGGAATACGAATATTCGCCGACAATTTGAACAATTGGTATCGTAATTATATAGTAAAATTGTAGCCAATGACAAAGCATTATTTCGTATTAATGCTATGTCATAAGTCAAAATTAAGTCGTACTTAACGCACTTTACGAATTATTGAAATATTCGTGATTCCTTCAGACTTGTAAGTCAATTGTGTTCAATTTCATTAATATTAAAATACAATTTTGGGTTGCAAAGATAAATCTTCAGTAGGCCGTAACCGTAATTATCCAACAATAGTCCCAAACCACAATTTAATTTACAATATTACATTCCTTTATGGAAATGTCTAGCCTAATGTGTCTTCATAAAACAGGAGAGTAACCTATGATAGTGTTAATATCCCGGGAAGCAAGACTTATTGGTCGTTTGCCGTTTCCAGAAAATAAATGGGATAGCCTCGTTGCGCTATGCGCCATGCTAGCTGATCATCACTACAGTTACACTGTGCGAGTTATACAGGGTGTGAAAACCACTTGGGGGAAAAAGCATAAAAGCACAATGCCGTCTAATGTATATGGCTCTCGGTACCAAGACTAAAGTGAGTGCGTCAAAAAAATCTCCAATAACTTTTTAGTCGATTCTACTGCCTTAATTAAAAATGAGGGTTATTGCCATAGTAACACTTCATATCAATGTTAGTTGCCATAGTAACGTATAAATCATTGGTTGTTACAGTCAAATGATGGCGGGTGGCGGAAACCAAATCAACAAATTATTTTTATACTTGATTATTAATCACGTTGGTGTGTAAAACTGAAGAAAATGTTAATGTCATTTATAAAATAAAATACATTTTAGGGATACGTTTGGTTTTGACGCAATTGGTACGAGTTCTCGGCATTCTCCTTTATCACATTACTCAGTTAAATGAATCTGTAATTTCAAGAGAATCAATGACACAGCATCGCTGCCCCGAATCAATCACATAGCCTCGCTTCCCCGTGCAGCTGATCCAGAGAATCAATACGTAGTTTCTTTACCGTGCAGCTGATTATCACTACAGACACCTACCAGTTATAAATACACCGTGGTGGCCTAATATGTTAGCTTTATCACATTATACAGTTACGATAGATACCTTAATTATTTTAGTCATTTTAAGCTTCATAATCGAAAATGATAAATATTTATCACATAATTCATAACAAGAGCATCGCGTGAGTATTATTATAATATGGTTTTTTATGCTATTGAGTTCAAATTTTTGTTGTGCTGGACTGTAAACGTTTTTTTTTTGTTTACACGCTTTGAGTCCCGAACGTAGTTTTCATGAACTAAGTTCGGGATTAGTATAGCGTACGCAGTATGTTACTACGTAGCGCGCACCGTCTAGTCCAAGGCCCGTAGTCAACGTGCTATCAAATAGTCACCCTGTATATTACTAAGTACCATTAAGTCTTAAAATGAAACTATATTCCATAATTTATTACTTTAAACCATTTTTCTATTAACGAATTTAATAAATCTTGCAATTTTATTGCTTTTCAACGAGTTATTCCCAGTCGAAGTAATGGATGAAAACCTACAGAATTCTAAAAATGTAACAAAGTGTAAACTTGTAGAGATTAGTAATTTTTAATACATACATACACTAACGTCATGCCATTTTTCCAGCAGATAAGATATGGCTCTTTTCATGCTCTTAGCTTGGTGTCAAATAACTTTGTCCATAATACCTAAACTGATCGATCATTTGAGTACTTTTTTGTCAATAATTTACTATCTTTTCTTATATGTTAATGTATCTTTTCTTCGTATGTAATAATGTGTTGTGTAATTATGTTTATATCATTGATCATTTACATGCTGCTACGGTAGAACATAATTGCAAAATACGTATTATGTAATTTACAAAAAATAATATCTTATCTTATTACATTTTATCTTATCTGGTGTCAGAGATTTTAGGCCGCCCGAAGGCCTCCGACATGGCAAAAGCTGGGACTAACATCTTAACGTGCCTTCCGCTTCACCAAATATCTCAGATCTAAAACGATCACCCATCCAAGTAGTGACCTGGTGGAGCCTAGCAGTGTTGTGTAACGGCTTGAGTGCGAAGAAAATACCTAACGTCAAAGTTTGCGTTAATTAAATTTTTGGTATGAAGATGGAGCAGCGCCCCTAGCGGAAAGTTTGTAAAACCTTGACATCTCCATACAAAAATATATATATAATGGAAACTTTGACGTTTGGTATTTTCTTCGCACTTAAGCCACAGGAAGTAAGCGACGACGCCACGAGCGCTTAAAGTATGAGTAAAAAAAAATAGGTTTGTAAGTTATTTCTCTAAATTTCATAGATTTGCAAAGATTTAAAATTGTTTTAGAACCATGAAAAATTTACAATCGTACATGTTAAGTTAAACTTCATCTAAGTTTCATTCCCATCCAACTCGATCCTCTATAAAGACGCATTTAGACTTCACCAGGTTACCAGTTTGCTTGCCTGTGTACTAAAGTTAAGTTATGTGTGTTTACTATAATTCCTACAATACATAAAAAAAAAACTATAAAGTTTTGAATAAGTCGTTTGTTATATATATATATATATATATTTTTCAATGTACTGCCAAAAAAATTTCTTTCTACAAGTGTTTGTAGGCTTTCTGTGTAAGTGCGGATTAAAATTGAATAAGTTTTAATTAAAAGCCCTCGCTCCGAAGTTCGGACACAATTAGCGGGATTGGTTCGAATCCCGGACTCAACGGGAAAAACTGGACTTGTGTCCTATTGTCAGTAAAAAGTACATCAGTATCAGACTTGTCTAATTTGATTAAGACTTTAAACAGAAGGATTTAAAATGGCCTTACATAAAAATTTCTTCGAACCTCGAAGTTTTCCTCGAGGAATACATACCTTACGTAAGGTACCTTGAGTTGACACGTTTGACAGAACTGAGGAAATATTTTGCGGTATCTTTGAAGGGCGGGAGACATTGCAAGGCGTGGTGAAAAGAGGTGGAGCAGGACATTAACCAAATGATGGACCAGGGTAGTTAGAAAAAACAGGAAGACTACTAGTAGTAGTGAAATGGATAGACGACATAGTACTCGTCGCCGGTGCTCGTGGATGCGACTAGCACAAGACCGTGGTAGATGGCGCAAACTTCGGAGGCATATCCAGCAGTGGATAAAGTTGGGCTGTAAATAATGATTATGATGATGATTCTTAAAAACTGCCACAAAACCATTTAAGGTTGAGTTGAAGTAAGGAATTTGCGAGATATTTTCTTAGAATATAATGAGGAGCATATTGCCAGCTCTTACCATTGGTTGATTACATACAACGACAGCAATGTAAACTTGGTGTAACTTACCTCCGAATACTGAAAAGTTACTCAACCATTTTAAATCGTCCCCGTCGTAATCTATACTGAATTGTCAATTTGATTATCAATTGACGTTTCAGTATAAATAAAAGTAAATACTTGTAAGATACATGTTTCAGAGTTTCAGTATTTGAACGTTACCGTTACTCGATTGATAGTTGACGACCTTTGTAGCGCAGTGGGAAAAGACCCGTCTGAGACACAGAAAGTTGCGGGTTCGATTCCCGTTGCGAGACAAATATGGTAAATATGGTCTACAAATATTTGTCTCGGGTCTGAATGTATTCTATGTATAATTTAGGTATGTAGTTCCCATATTATAAGCTCTGCCTAGTTTGGGGCTATATGACACTGTGTGATAGTGATCGGTATATATTAATAATTTATTTATTTACGAAATTGATAGCTAATGTTGCAACTCTGCTTTATGTGGTCTGATTAGCAATATCTCTCTGGATTTGAAGAGAATATAGACCTCACTAAGCTTATTGGTGATTGCAATATTAATGTTGAATATTGCTGCATAATAACCTGGCGAACCTCAACATCAAATGAATAAAACTAAGCTGCCTCCTACAAAGTTTCCAACACGTGCAAAATTCACCCTATTACGTATACGCTACATTTTCACTGTTCAGTTATTAATAAAGTGTAAATATTTAACAAAATTATTATACCAAGGAGTTGAGCTAACGAACGTGGCTTGTTAATATAATATTAATTAAGCTGCGAGAACACAACACCATGTTACTCCGGTTGCTAACAAGTTGGCTGGAGGCGTTTTTAGCACTTTTAATGTAACAGCGACAAAATTTTTGGTCAGTTTGTTACAACTTGACCCAGTTAGCTGAGTGATAACATTTTAAAACTTTTTTTGTGTAAACAGTTGGTTGCATTATGTTGCAAAATTGGAATGATTAGGCAACATAATAGCAATGGATAATTTGGAGAACTCTTTTTTGTTATGGTACCTGAAGGTACGGCCAGCATAGCCCACCTGATCAGTTAGATGTATACAGTAATGATGAAAATCAGCGTTGAGTACATATTATGCTGAGCTTAGGGCTTTTCGTACTGGTATACTAAATAGCAGCTACGTCCTATACACCTGTTTAACTTGTATTTCTTTTTGTTATTATGTCTGTGTACGTGTTTCGTATTAGTCTATCTTTATTGTTGTCGTGTACAGATTTGTATGAATAAATGTTAGTGTCTACGCTATATATAATTTTAGTGAAATAACGTTTCAAAGCACACTGAGCAAGTCACTGTCTTAGTAAATTAATCACCCAAGCCTCCCCATTCGCACTCTATGAAACCGCAAAGCATCTGTTATTCGGTGCGCAGCTATTAAGAGCTCCAGAACTAATTATTCGCCTTCAAGATGCTTGAATTCTGACATTCTTCAGCGGTTTTACATGAAGCTGTGAAGTTTGTTTGGAGCTGAGCACAGATTGATACAGAAAAGTAAGTTAGTTTTAAATAAGGCATACTTAATCATTGTTTTAATTCTGCGGAATGTCGAAAGCGGACAGCGGGTTGATCATTTACTGATGATGCCTTGTTGGAAGGGCGAAACTTTGTCCAATTTCCGTTAGGTTTTGAATACTTATGTTGTTTTACATATCATCTTTTATTGTATTTATACCTATGTATTTGTAGAAGCTAAGAATAAAAATATTTTCTCTATTTCTTTCTAGAAGTAGGTCGGTTAAAGTATAAATATTATACTTTATCATTCATTCGGCCATTGTAGTTTCTACTTGAAGCGCTCATAGGGTGGCTTAGTTCAGTGTTTTTGGAAGATTATTTGTGTTGCAACACCCATCCGTTCACTACTTGGAAGGGTGACCGTGTAGTTTTTTTTCCAATTTAAATCAGCGATCAGTTGGACTATAAGCGGATGAGTCGTATAGCGGTGGCAATTAGGATCTAGACTCATCAGCCCGGTCACACTATTAGGATGGCTGACTGTTTAGTGGCATTTAGATCCGAGCGCTTGGAAGTCAGGTTCAGCGGGGTGATCGCCTAACTCTGTTGCAAACAGAAATGATTGACACCGATCCTATTTTAACAAACTGTGAGAGTTTGTCAATTGACGTTCATTGAATTTATGTCAAAGTTTGTAAAAACAGGATCGGTGTCAATCATTAATGTTTGTAACAGAGTTAGGCGATCACCCCGCTGATATAGGTCCTGACATTTTCAGTCGTTAAACCATGGCCATGGCATGATGCCTTTGGGCTGCTAAAAACTTCGACACTAGAGCTGGCCACTAGGTCATACGAAGAACAAACGTACTTGACGTTACACGACATCATAGTAATTGCGTGTTCCTAGACTTTCGTTATACTCTGCTAGCTAAACACATAAAAGCTGGATTTCCCTTGGTTTTAAACCGACTATTAGCAAAGCGAAAAACTAGGTTTATGTTTATAAGAGGAAAAATTTGCTTAACTTCTGCAAGAATACAACTAATTTTTGTTTTTCTATGGAGTTCTTGCTTATTTGTAACTATTGTGCTTTTATTTCATTTTATCTGTTTTTTTTTTTTTGTCATTTTGTTTTAATTTTTACGGAACGATAATTGTTGAGTCGACATCCCATATAGCGGTTATCTCGTGGGCAAAGTCAAGGTACTTGCTAAGCTTGTCCTTCTCGGCCTTCACGAGATTAGCGTCGTGTGGGATAGTGATGTCAACAAGTAACTAGAATAGTCCTGTCCGTGATGATAGAGCGGTCCCAGTAGAGCGTAGCACGACCATTTTTGAGAACTGGCACCAGTGCGTACTTATAGTACGGAACCTCTGGGCCGACAAGGTCGTATTGGAGAGCAAGCTGCCGATGGATGATCTTGGATACTTGATTGTGTCTGTGCAAGTATTCAGTATTATTATTGTTAAAATGTATCCTTTGCGAGCGAGATGCCACGTCACTTTAATCACCTCATCCATTCTTCGAAGTTCTCAACACCTCCATGCGGTTACCAAGCCTATGTTCTATGCTTGTCCATCTAACAATGCTCAGCCTACCGATTCGGAAGCGCTCTATTCAACTGCCAATTAAAACTGGGACATCTTAATCTAAAAAAAAATAACTATGTAGCAATTCGCACCTATGGGATACCTTAATATATAACAATAAATAATATGATTATGCATACTTTTTTCTTGACATTTAAATCAGGTGGTCTTGAATCGGGGGAGCCTAACGGCGTGGAAACCGACCCTAACGGTATGCTGATGAAAATTCTGACTAATTAGTCAGACTTGCGGTAAGAGCTGAATTTTAATACAGCTTATGCTGCAGTGGATTCAGCTTTGTGATATAACTGCCTTACGGTGAAGCCAAAACACTGCGCTATGACTTTTGTGTAGTCGGTAGTGCATTTCTCAAGAGCGTGATTACCATACGATGTTCTGCAGGCGTGATAGGACTGTTTCAGAGTTTTATTTTTATTTTTATTTTATACAGGTACAAAAACAGTTAACAAACTAAAAGCTTAAGTAAGAAATTATAAACTAGGAAAACAATAATAAATCTGATAACCAATAAAATGTACACAGCATTTCAAAGAAAATATTAGACCACACCAATAAACTACATGCATTCTACATAAATATAAAAAAATAAAAGTGCTTAATCTAGGTACAAAGTTTAAGCTTAAACAGACTAGCTCTGAAGCGAAGAAAACCATCGTGAAAGATATCAAGTTCATCAAAGGATTTATTAAAGAGTTGACACATACGGTGCAATGGATTATTTTGAGAGATATTATTATTAGAATAAGGAATACTAAATAGTAAAGGCTTTCGTTTACCGCGCTTGTAAATATTAATATTTAATGTCATCAAAAGATCTGCACTAAAATGCCCATTAACAATTTTATGGAGCAAACAAAGGTCTTTTAGTTCCCTCCTGCGAGTTAAATTATCAATTTTGAAGTAATCTAGACGATCATTATACTGAGGAAGACTTTTTCTGAGTCCGATTCTTGCACTCATGTATCTCAAGAAACGTTCTTGTACATGCTCAATTTTGTTAATATTAAATTTATAAATTGGTGACCACACTGATGAACAATATTCAAGCTGACTGCGGACCAAGGATTGATACAAAGTTTTATAAGTGTCAGTTTGTTTAAAGGAGTTGTGGCCATCAGCACCACACTGTGGAATCACGTTCTCTTGTCTCTTAGCTGGTCATACCATCGGATTGCGGATCTCCCTCTGGAAAGTTTCTCTACAGACTTCTCTGCTAACGACGCTGCACCGCGTACGACGCGTAAGGGCTACGCAAAAATGATTTCGCATACGACATCGTAGTACTTCTGTCTGCGGCAACGCATCGGAAGTTGACGATGTGTTGAGCGACGTCGGAGATCTTTGCGATATGTCATTGGAAAGTTGTGGTCGCAGTTATAAAAATATGTCAAAAGGTAATCGATTGACTATTGGCATATCTTAGTCTTGGATAATGACAAACAGTGATAGGGCTAAATAAAGCCATGGTTTACTTTGAACGGCATTTCATCATCATCATCATCACATAGGCCTCTTCCATATCACGCCACTCCTTCCGGCCTCGCAAACATTATCCACAGTTTATTATCTACGTACAAGATATCGTTCAATTATTGGACAAGTGGCAACATCTCTCTGCGCTACCACCTTGAGCGTATGGTACCTAGGTATAATATCTATTAGTCAGAAAATGAAAATAATTATTCATGTGTAAACTAGACAGAATACACAGAACGCTTCAAATAGTTTTAGTTTTATTAATAGGTTTTATTTAACTTAGAATAATATTTATACGAAATTTTCTATTTAACTAAAAGTTCAACAGTTATTACAAATTCCACAATTGTTATTTTTAATTTATAAAAAACAGAAATATGATTGTTATACAATAAAAAGCTACAGTAACTAAGTAAGTGGGTATTTGTTATATTGGAACACTTTATTCTGCTCCTGGTTTTACTCACGGGGTACCTCGATATTAATTTATTCCTGGTCTAGAATTATGTAGTAATATGCAAAATCTTATCTCAATCCGTTTAGTTTAGGAGTGAAGGATGTTTTGCGAGCAACATGAGATTTTTATATAGCTTTGAGTAATTTGTCTATGCCTACGTTTTTAATCTATGATTTTTGTAAATCCTTGTGTATCCTTCATATTTTTTTGAATTGCGATTAAGTACAGACAGTGTTTAATTGACCAGTGACCTAAGAAGCCCCAGTACAGCTGTAAGAATGTTTTCTTTGTTTGTCTTTTGTGTTTTTTTTTGTAAATCGACGTGAGTAGTTTACCCAGTGTTCATATAGTATGAATAAAATATACATAAATATGAATATAAAGGATTAGCACTTTCTTTCATTTCCTAATTTCACATCTTTACAACATTTTACAATTTCCATTACGGTTTACGACTTATCCAACTATCTTTGATCTGTCCCTTGTACTTAATTCTTGGTCTATTCTCTCCATGATACTTAATCACAAAATTACTTACAGGTGCAGAAGATACAAGTCGTAATCCTACAACCCGTTAATAAACTGCAAATGCTGATGAGCTAATCAAATTGCATTAGACAGCATCCAAAACATGTGACGGGATTCACAAGCGGGATCGTGTAGATACCCCGTTTTATTTGTACTTAGAATGTCTAGAGTTGACATTTTGTATTCAAAACAAATAAATATCATAATAACTTATTTTTCATTATGAATAGGAAAATATTTAGAAAACCATACAAGTAGAAGGTAGCCTGAGACAGGTCCAAACATATTTTATTTATTTATTTATTTATTTATCAACAAAAAACAACATAATACAAAAAAGCAACAAATAATTCACAAAAAATGTTAGCCTTACTTACTATACATATAATGACGTATTACTTTAGCAGCCGTGCTAGGTCGAAAAAATAATTATAAAACATATCCTACATTGATTGTTACGAATGTGAATGATAGTAATAATCATCAATATCATCATGCTGGACATAGGAATGAGTCCTAATGAGCGCCATTGCGCCCTGTCCCTAAAAATAGTGCTTTACTAAAATCTAGAAGTTTTAGTTTGTTTCGTTGCAGTCATGGCAAAGAATACCTTGTCCAGGATGTCGTAGGAGGCACGGTATAGTCAGCTGATCAGCAGTAACCATCTGCGAATTCAACACCGATAAGTACCTACTCTGTCATACAAACATTTCTATATTACTTAGGTAAAGTTTTATGTGTTGTAAGATCACGTACCTACCAATTAGGTACTCCTCCTTACATAGGATCAAAAACGGCCCGCAGTCAACGTGCTAATGTTTAGTGTATAAAGATTCTAATCCAACTAGTCAATCGCACACCTGTCTACTTCCTTCATCATCATCAACATCATCAGCTTACTGCAGTTACCACTGGACCTCCACATAAGAGCGTCATTGCGCCCCGTCCTAAAAACATATTTTTAAACTATATTTGACAAAAAAATAAATATAAAAGGTACAATCTAAAACTTGCATCATAAATTAAACAAAATTGATTTGAAATTTTCTAGACAAACATTCAAATGAGGTCTATTTTTTCAGGAAACGAAACCTGATTAAACCGATTATCATTCCAAACGCTAAATCTAGACTACTCGTACTTGCAATGTCTCCTCAATAACTTTGTATATCTATGCAATGGGTTTATAATGACTTAGGTGTCTTATGAATACTGACTACTAGGATTTAAGTTGTCAACGATGCTATGAATGGTGTAGGATCATGTGATAATGACAGGTGATAATTTTATGGTTGTAGTTCTACCACAGAATTTTAGAACCTGTGGATTATCTAAGGAGGTTTGGTGGCTCAGGTAGTGGTTTATGTTATAGTTGGTTATTATTATTAATGATATTCTTACTAATATTTTCAAGGCAAAATATTTTGAAATCTTTATGAAATAATGGTCCATTCTTCACGCTAAAATTACTAAACGGTTTGAGCTAAAGTTTTGCAAAAACTTGTAAGTACCGAGCGAAGCCGCGGACAGAAGACTTCTTTAGGTTTTTGATTAACACAATAAGAATTTCATTATTAGTTAAAAATACGTTTTTGGTATCAGGTTTCAAACAACCATCTTTGGAACTCAAGCCAACCTTACCTGCCTTGGTGCATCCTCATTAAATATAAATCTGGGTTTTAGCGGCAGACTCAGTGCAGTATATCGCAGTCAACCACTGGCATTGCTAAATCTCCTGACCGCCGACCGATTGGCAGCAGCATCATCGGTGTGAGTAGCTGTGGTTTGCCACATGTCCTAAACATCCGGCCAGGTTTGGCAACGATTTACGAAAGGCTGCTGGTAGAAGCTGGATGCGTCGAACTGAGGACGGAGCGCAATGGCGCTCATCAGGGGAGGCCTTTGTCCAGAGTGGACTGCTAAAGGCTGATGATGATGATGAAGCCACATGTAAGGGGATTATTTATTAAAGGCAAATCCTCCTTCTCATTTTCTAGGAAAGGCCTTTGTCCAGCAGTGGGTTGATAAAGGTTGATGTTATTGTTTTAGCGATTTTGTCCAAAAATCGCTTCCAAAAGATAAGTCCGCTTTTTGTACCTTTCATTTTTTAATATTATGTCTGTTGTTACTGAAATAAAGGTGTACAATAAAACATTTTCAGTAATTCATTCATTCTAACTTTCTCAATAAGATTACTTTACTGTTAAAATGTCTGTCTGCAAGTAGGGAATTTTGATCTAAATTAATGATAGAAATACCAGCTGTCAGATTAGTGTGTTATATTTTATATACCACATTCTAACTTAATCTGTTTTGAATTTCCGCATACGGGCAATTGCTCTGTTACAATTACTATTAGTATAATATGGCAACATTGTGAACTTTCAACTTTAATCTGCTAATAATTATTAACCACACGTTACTTTTATCCTTGCAATTTAAATAAAAATCATCATACAATAAATTAGTTTAAAGGAAATGGAAATTAATGATTATAAAAAAAACATCCTGAAAACGTAGGTAATTTTTTTATTTGAAGACCGTATTATTACAAAAATCCAAAACAATTCTTGAAAAAACACTTTTTATTTCTAAATACTAGCTTGCAATAATTAAATAGCTACATCTCATTTGATAAACTTCCCATTCTTTACCCATAAAATAGAAATTTAATTAATCTATGCAAAAATTGCATTTCGTAATTTTTTACTCTCTTTTATCTTTTATACGATCAGCAATATTACGTATCGGTAAAAAGTTTCTTATTTAAGACGTAACTAAAACTTGTCCGTGTACAACATTAAAAACAATGTTGGTGCTAGTTTAATAATTGATGCAAAGGATAGCTCAGACATAATCGAAATTCTGTTCATGGTACCTACTTGAAGAGATAATCTGTTTACTGGTTTAACTTACCGTCTACTACGTCGTCTACGATTTTGATATATACAATATTGCATTGACAAAATTTACAGATACTGTCATACATTTTTTTAAGACCTCTCTAGTTTAGATATTGGGGCAAGAAAAAAATGAATAGGCAGTAGATATTTAGATATTTTGGCTTTTCATTGTATCTTTGGTGTCAAATTGTAGTTATTACTATTATTATTTAGTCGTTTTGATCCTACTGCAGGGTAAATGCCTCCCTCTTTCCACTCCTTGCAATTCGTCAGTACTACGATCTCATCATCATCATCATCATCAGCCTATATCAGTCCACTGCTGGACATAGGCCTCTCTAATTAGCGCCATTGCGCCCTGTTTTGAGCTCGACGCATCTAGCTTCTACCAGCAGCTTTTCGCAAATTGACACTCCTCCTGGCTGCTGGGCGTACTACACTACAATTGCCAAGCCGCGGTCTCCACTAAAGAACTCGTGTACCCCAACGGTTATCGGTTTTTCGGCAGATATGGCCAGCCCACTACCACTTCAGATTACAAATTCTCGGAACTATGTCGTTAACTTTAGTTCTATGTCGGATAGTCTGGTTATGAATTCTATTCTTCAGAAAACTTCCGAGCATATCTCTACTAGCGAAACTACGATCTGTAACACTTTAGGTGCTGAAAACACATTAGTTCTAGGGCACAATAGTCAACCTGTTAATGCGCATCAAGCTAATCTCGCCATCTTTTAACTGATATGGTAATGCAAAAATTACAATTCATAATTGTATGGTGGACATAATTCTATAGGTTGTTGTCGATGATGATAATGATGATGAAATTTGAGTACTACCGGAATTTCTGTGAACAACCCTACACAATGTACCCAGTAAGTAACTTCAAAGTAGATTTATGTTAATTAACAACGAATTTATGTGATTTTGACCCCATTCCGAAGATTTCCCGTCTTGGGGGGTCAGTTGCAAACCTCTTGGGGTGAATAACCCTTTAAATATTGCATGTCTGAATTTATAGAAGCCGAAATGCAAATCTTGGACCTCTATTTTGAATATTGTTTAGAAGTTAAGACACTGTTTGGTGAATGGTATTTTGAATTTTACTATTGGTAAATCAATAGTTATTATTAATGATTTTGTCGATAAACAGGAAATAATTAATGGGTTTACTTACATCAAATAAGTGAGCTACGTCCGTCCCTCCTCGTTGCGAAACGTTATATGCGAAGCACGCTGTCAACGTGTTAAAAACTAGTTGTCTAAAAATATCCTTTTATGTATTAACTTGCGGCCCGTCCTGGCTTTGCACGGGTTAGGGCACTTTTTTACACCTTGGGTTACGTTACTTAAGTTTTAGTAAGGATCCCTAACCTTTTCTAGCAATAAATATAGACTATGTTACTCAGGGTGAATGTAGTTTTCCAATCGTGAAAGAATTTTTGAAATCGGCATAGTAGTTCTTGAGTTTATTCATAACAAACTTAAACACTTACAAAAATACAAATTTTTCCTTTATAATATTAGTGTAGGTCTAGATGTAGAGTACCTATAATGTTAAATAATTAGTCACCAGAATTTTCAGCTAATTTGAAATAATTTGTAAGTAGTACTTTTAATATTTTTAAAACAAGCAGTCGTTTCATATCTTGGTATTTAAAAGACAACTTACAAGTTTTTCATTTCAGTTGGAAGAACTTATGGCTTACGGCTTTATAAATTTAAAATAAGAGATCCCAACCCTAATGGTTTTTTTTAAATAAATGTTTTTTTTACTTACAGCAAAAACCCCTGGCCATGCTGATGTCAGCCCATAATCTCCCTTCTTATGGGGAGGCCTATGTCCAGCAGTAGACATAAAAGGCTGGTGTTGTTGTTGTAAAAAAAAATACATAGTATATTAGTCTGTACCAAGTTTTTTTTCCCTAACAACAGCCTCCTGGCCCTCCTGAAAAGGATCAAAACCGACTATTATTACCATCGTATGTAACGTATTTTTAGAAGGTTTTACCTGCTATGTGGTTAAACAGAAAGTCTTTCGCAATTATTAAAGAAGTTCGTTCATTGATTGTTGTTTATTCTTGGCCACCTTGTGTTAGGTTTATCAAAGTTATGTTTAACGGTAGCGTTGAACCTTGGATAATAAGTGAACCTGTTTTTTCTGATTAGGTTTAATTAGATATTATTTAAAAACGGTATGGTAATCACAAAAAAAAACATTGCCTGGCTTTATCTTCAACTTCTAACAATTAAAAATAAATTATTAAGATTGCCTACGGTAAAGTAATGAAGTGGTTTTTATTTACTTCGTCATTATCACCATCATCAGCCTATAGCAATCCGTTGAGGTAAACGAGTTATTTGTTTTAAAATTAAATGTTTAATTATTTTATTTCTTTTCTGATTATGAATTCAGTCAGATTTACCATTTATAAGTAGACATGACAGTACTCAGACATTAGTTTATTTGACTACTACATAATGTTTTCAATTTATATAGGTTTGTTGTTCATTAAAATGAATTTTCCTACGAAATTTTATTACATAAATAGGCATGATAATTAATAAATATTATAAAAAGTAGTAACCATCTAACTTATATTCAAATGCCACTCCAAATATTTATTCGTCAACAGAAAACGCTATTTATACTTAATAACTTTTTATTGACATAGCCTGATTCACCAAAATGTCCAATTTACTGGTTTCATTGGATTTATCGAATTGGAACATGTCAGTGGCTCCAGGCAATCTGACAACAAGTATGTTATGTATAAAATTTAGCGGTATTTTCACCAAATTGTCATGTAAATTCAAAGGGTTTCAATCCAGTAAGTAATTAATCCTCAATTACACCGCAGATACAGCTGATTTTATGGATAGCTGAGTTATCAAACTCATTACGTAAGAAATCATCATTATCACCATCAGCCTATAGCAGTTTTATTTTATTCACTGCTGTACATAGGCCTTTTTTATAGTACTTGAAGATGGAACAAGCACATGGCCCACCTGATTTTAAGTGGTAACCTTTACCTTTTACAAAACATTGCAACGTAGATGACGTTTTTCCGGAACGTGCTCTACGTCTCTTCTAGTGCCTGTAATTTTACCGGCACTCATACCCTTCAAACCGTAACACATCTCAGCTGCCATTGCGCCCTGTCCTCAGCTTGAAGCATCCAGCTTCTACCAGCAGCCTTTCGCAGATCGACACTTCATCTGACTGGAAGGCGTCGTACACTAACATTTGCCGAGCCGTGGTCTCCATTCAAAAACTCATTTAACTTGTTTGTAGGATCTAATCGACATTATACAGTTTGATGGTCGAAGAATTTTAATTCTTAGTTCTTGAGTTGAGATCTATAAAGGTAGTGCTAAATGAGATATAATATATGTGAAAACTTAATTCTAATTTTTTTGGTGCAAATCATCTGGTTATAAAAAAGACGTGTGGCACTCGGGGACTGCCGCGGTAAAGCTATTGCATAGCATTTTGTATCAACTTATGCAATTATAATTATTTATTTATTTTATTTATGCAGTAATTCTTTTTCTTTGATATTAATTCAAGTTAAACTTTTTGAGTGTGGTGATCGTCTCGATTCGTGCGAGCTTCGTAGAGTCGTACAATACGTCTAGTTGCACGCACACAAACACCGTGTCGAAGACTGCCGAAAAGAAACGACGTTAGATAATGCACGGCCTTCAAGCCACACCTCCGTGCCCGGCGGAGTGGGGAGCGTGAGGTTTTTTTCGTTACGGAATTTCTGGATGCGGTCCCCGCGCTCAAGGCCCTCGATAGAAGCTATGCTATAGCTTAAAAATCATTACAAACTAATATACCATTACCAAGCATTTATGGATCTTTCAATTTCCTATAGCATGTTACAAAACGCGCTCCGACGCGCGCAGGTAAGTGAGAATCGTACTTACGTAAGCTTGTTAGATGATACTGTTGCAGTCTTGTGGATACTCACACGATCTGTTTCTGTTTTATTTTCAAAAACATTTAACTTAGGATATTATGTTTCGCTATGAGCACTACTAAACCAAGTCAAAGTCAAATTCTATCAATGAACTAAGCTAGCTAACATGTTTATGTTATTTTGAAGTACAGGTATACCTATAACTTAACGTATAATCTCTTTTGAAAGCCTTGAATTTTATAGCCATAAACTGAAAAAAAACTGTTTAATTGACCTTTTTGTTAATTAATCAAACGTAGGAAGTGTTCCAGCTGTTCTCTCAATTTGCGCCACAGTGTAGCGTTTAATTAAACGGACTGATTTTGGCGAGGCTGTAATTTTGTTTTGTGCTTGTCCTATTGTCGTATTTTCAATAAAGGATATTGGAAGCTAGGCTGCAAATTACACGCAATTATCTCATTAAAATTCCCACTTTGATCTGGTGGTTTTGGGAATTTTCGAAGAGCAAAATGTGCGGATTGCTAGATGACGGTGTTTGAGGGTGATGTTAATTCAGCGAAATGTAATGTTTGACAAAACATTTTACTTGAAAAGATGTCACCACTAGCGTATTTAGTTCACTGCTGGACATTGGGCGCTCCTATAAGGGAGTTGGCTGGGTTGGGGATAGCAGGGCATAGCTTCTCGCACCGCTGACGCTGCTGCCAGGGCATTAGCTGTACTATGCTGCAGTCATCCGGCTCCCAGACCCACGTTTGTTATATAACAGGGTGCACCACGGGCAGGTGATTGGCTTGGGTTCCACAGAGGAAGATCGGAACCTTACACTCAAAAAATAATCGAAGGATGCGATTGAGTTAATATTTTTTATGGAAACTGATTATGTAATTTTTTTATATCGTTGTTGAGTTTTTAGTCAAGAATTCTTAAAGTACCCAACCGAAGAACTAACTTAACTTTAATTGGGTACTTGGCAAACCCTTTTGAACTTAGTATAATAATCATTCACAATATCTTGAATATGAGAATTCGTGTTAAAATAATCGACCGCAGCTAAAAATAACATTATCCTATATTGAATCGGATAAAAATGGAATAAAAAAGTTTTTTTTACCATAGTTCACTTCCTACAAAAACAACAAAGCACTGTAACTATTCTGCTTTCAAAACACAAGTTTATACAATAGCCGACTTAAACCCAGTGGTGCAGATAAAAAATCTGGCAGCCATTTTTAATTTTCAATAGCCTGCAGGCGCCTCAAACAGTCGCGATACTGTGTTTTATACCTTTGCAACTTTGGGTGTTGGTTCAAAAGTCAAGCGCTAACGTCTAAGAAATCATGCCGTTTAATACCCTCGAGAGCAATGAATCCGGGTCACTCAAAGAATCCAAAAAATCTCGGAAAGTAAGAATGCTAGGTTAATGCAATAAATTGTATTTAATAGACTATTTAATACTCCTTAAATGAAAGTATTAAAACTTCTTAGTTATTGTAAAGTTATATCATAAAAAAATCAAATTTGAAAAGGGAACACTGTCGAAGATGGAACTACGAAATTACAGGATTTGTTTTTGCTTTTGTTTGTAATCTGTCATTTATGTTGGTACATAAACCAGGTTGATAGTGCTCAATATTCATTATTCAAGCTGAAATCATGTCGCTTACACTTGAAGAATGCACCAGAATACTTACATTGGTGGAAACCGGCCGGAGTCAGCGCGATACAGCCAGGACTGTCGGTGTGTCGCTGTCAACAGTACAAAGAGTTCTCCGACGTTACGAAGAAACTGGTTCTAACCTACGCAGACCAGGAACGGGCAGAACTAGGTGTACCACAGCACGAGAAGACCGATACTTGGTGAACACCATGCTTCGAAATCGCTTTCTCACAGGAACTGAACTCACAAATCAGTTTCGACGCCTCGGAGGAAGTAACCCAAGTGCATGGACAGTAAGACGTCGGCTTGCTGAATCTAACTTAAAACCCCTTAGACCTGCAAACGGCCCTAAACTGGAGCGTGGCCATCGTATTTCAAGACTAAGATGTGCCCAGAACCACGTAAATTGGAGTATTGAAGATTGGTCGAAAGTTATGTTCTCCGACGAATCAAAATTTATGCTCTACAAGCACGATGGAAGACACAGAGTGTATAGAAGACCAGGGGAAAGATTCAAGCAAGCATGCATCGAAGAAAAAGTAGCCTACGGTGGTGGGTCTGTACTTGTGTGGGCCGGAATTTCCTCTGAAAGTCGCACAGAGCTGGTGATCATAGAAAACGGCTCTTTAACTAGCGTAAGATATGTGGAAGAAATCCTCAACGAAAACGTTGGTCCATTTATGGTCAATTTGGGTGAGGATGCTATTTTTATGCATGACAATGCCCGACCTCATACAGGTAGGATTGTTATCTGTTATCTGTTCTGATTGTGAATGACTACCTTCAAGAGATGAACATTACTTGTATGGAGTGGCCAGCGCGCAGCCCGGATATCAACCCGATCGAGCATGCTTGGGACGAGCTAGGGAGATGCGTAAAACAACGAAACCCTCCCCCAATCACGCTTCCTGAGCTCAAAATTGCTCTCACAGAGGAATGGGAGAATATTCCCCAAAATCGTATAAGGAACTTGGTGTACAGCATGCCAAACCGCGTAAACGCAGTAATGGAAGCACGAGGAGGTAATACAAAGTATTGAAATTCAAGAAAATCGTCATAAAGTTCAAAAATTTCATGTTTCCTATTTTTGTTTTAAGGAGAGATCAGCAGTTTTTTTTCTTTATGTAATTTTGTGTAAATAAAATGTATGGTGACTCATATTTTTTTTAACTTTCATTTAAGGAGTATTAAATTGTCTATTAAATACAATTTATTGCATTAACCTAGCATTCTTACTTTCCGAGATTTTTTGGATTCTTTGAGTGACCCGGATTCATTGCTCTCGAGTGTATATAAAAAAATATAAAAGCTTTATGATCCTACAAACTATACTCAACAGCAGGATACGCCTCAACTTATTAAGTGGGCTTTGTCATTAAGTACCTACACCGTGAAAGGCCCTTGCTAGAAGCTGAATGCGATAAGCTAGGAACAGGGAGCAGTGACACTCTTTGGGGGTGGGGGAACTACGAATATGTCCTGTAAGTAGTGGAAATTGGATGTGGTAAGCTGAAGACAGGGCACGGTGGCACTCATTAAGGGTGGGGGGACAATGTTCTGTAGTGGACGCTCTAAAGGCTGATTACAATACGCTGGGCAGTTGGGTTACGGTAAATTCGTACATATATAAGTGTCACAGTTCCGGCAACGTGTCCGCTCAGTTCAGTATTAGTACTACAGTGTTGCGTCTGTAATTCAATCCACACATATCAGTACTCAGTAACGAATACTTAGCTCTCTAGTGATCTCAAATTTGTGTTTATATAGATCTTGCATCTGCCTGTTCCTCTCTTTTAATTAACCCCTTAGTCACTAAGACAACAACGGAAGTACTATTTTTGTTTCAGATTTCTTCCAGACTGAAATTACAACGAAAGATTAAAATTACACAATTTTACGCAAATTGTGAATGAAATAAACAATTTTAGACGATGATTATTTTGTCATAATTATTCTATTACTCGATGTTTGAAAAAGAAACAGGAACAAAATGACCACAAGCGTTTATCGCTTCAACATTTGTTTTAGACCACAAGTTTGCGAATCAAAACGCAACGTTACGATATTTTACGATCCAAAAACTCACTTTATTTTAACCTTTTTTAAGCTTTCTTCCTTTATGTGCTTAGCTACCCTACACCTGTTGGCTCCAGGGCATTGCCCTTATTTTGTTAGGTTATAGCGGTAAATAGAGGTTTTGCGGGAATCAAAGCGGTTTTTAGGGTCCCTTCGCAGAATTTTCTTTATTACGTGAATCTGTATCGTTTGAGGGCTAATTGAATTGGAAAATTGACTTGGGGGAACAAATTGAATTGTTTTTGGTAAAATTATTGTTGAACTTTGTTTCAGGTAAACGTTTTGATTTAGGTACTTGCTTACTTATAAGCTCATAAAAAATACGTTTTTATTTGGAATAACAATTAAAGTGCAGGATTTATTACATGGTAAAACCAAATAAAAAAAAATACTTAAATCACTAAAATACTCTATATTTGCCTCTTTTTTTTAATTTTATATTATAATAACTTCTTTTCAAAGTGGTTAGTGCTCGATGTGTCTTTGGAACCTTATCAATCAATATAATCATGATATTTTATTATTTGATGTCAGATTTAAGTTTTTATGTACCTATTTTTAAGTCAAAGGACAGCCTGCACTGGCGCTCATTGATGGAGGCCATACCAACAGTGGACGCCTTGGCTGATGATGATGATGCTAATATCAATGGCTTTAAGGCGTTTAAGGCGTTTAAATACTCCGACACCAGAATTTACTAATATATATTACTAAAAAAGGGTAATTAGATAGCAAAAAAAACACGGAACCATCCACCAAAAAGATCTTCTAACCTCACTCCTATTTTTATAGCACAACAATATTGCGTTTTATTCTATTTTTACGGATCCTTAAATTTAACCCCTTGCGTTTTGATTAACCTAAACAAACGTATTGCCATAACAAAATATAATATCTTTTGTGGTATTTTATTCATCTTGCAATCATATATTTTTTATTACTAACTACTTAGTTTTGGTACGCGGCTTCACTCGCGTGGTACCGGGACATCATCATCATCACTAAAAACCACTACATATTAGGATACAAAGTAGTAGCTCTGGACCAAATGCAATGACCATAAAAATATCTAATAAAATTCCAGAAAAGACGAAGAAAAAGATAGGACTTCTGAATATAAATTAAAAAAATTACTTATAAAAAAATGCTATTACGATTTGAATGAATTTTTCCATGATACAAAAATGCCAGTAGATTTTGTTTGAAATTAATCTAATTTTAGGTGTAGGTAGTTTAATTTAATTTTAATATTTTTGAATTTGATTTTTGTTTTAATGTCTTGATAAATTGTTATTTGATTTTATTTGACTTTAATTTTGACTTGAACTTGATTATTTGATCTTCTTTTTGTATATTTAAATTCTACGAAACTTTATCAAATTGTATTATTCTTGGCTTATTACACCTACTTCGGCCCGCTTCCACTCTAAATATTGCCATACCCAACACGGGTCCATTATGTGTAAACCTAACGTACAATAATTATAAGATCTGAAAATGTAACATAATAATTGCAATAAATTATTATTACTATAACTATTACAAAGTCGCGTCCCGCCAGCCTATCCATAAGCATGTATCAGATACTGTGAGAATGAATAAGTATTTTTATGAATAAAATAGCAGTTTCTGTTGTAAGTAATTTTTCAAATTAAATATTGAAATTAGTAAAACCTTAAAAACAGTCTAAAATTAATGAAATTTGTACAGATAAAATGATAATGACATTGATAAATTTAATCACAAAACTTTACAAGCTTATAACTACTTTATAACAAAATATCACTGTCTCGTTTAACAAATTAAAATTGCAACATTCGATGTAGGTACTTTTATAAAAAACTAAACTAACACATTCATAAGCCGTTTGTACAGTCAAGTGACTACCCTCCGTGCTAGTTCGCACTGTATGACGGCAGGGCGTCTCCTCTTCCACACATAGGTAAAAAGTTAATCATTAATTATGTAATTTTACGTAACATATTTTAAAGAAATAACAATTATTTTTGATATAAAACCATTATTTTTTAGATCTTTAAAAATACGCAACGGATTGCGGTTAGATGCGGTTTTTTTAATAGATAGAGATAGATTAAATAGATATACATTTTTGGGGTCAAGAGGAAGGTTTATATGTATAACTCGTGCAAAGTCGGGGCGGGTCGTAAAAGATAAAATAGGCTTTATTTCAATTTAGGTACAAACATATTCATACATACACACTTTTGCATTTCTAATATTATGATAGTAGGTTGTTATTAACTACATTCAAAGTAATTATAAAGAAGCAACCAATAATTTGGCACATCCAATTGAATATATCTATATAAGAAGTAATTTTTTTTGTAAGTGATTTTTCACAGTGATTTTTGGTTCTACTTTAAAAACTAAATCAAGTGAGGGTGAAGTCCAAAATGCATAAACTTCGCAAAAGAAATACAATAGAAAAGAAACCCTCTTAGCAAACCACTTAAAGTTCAATATAACTTGCTGATGATAAGTGGAAGCATAGTCGTGAGCATTAATATTCTCCCACACGGGAATAAAAAGACAATTTCGAAGCACTACAGGTTCCCGTAACTTGATTTAAAAAGTGCGAGCCGTGTGTCAACTCCAAGATTTATTCCTACGTTTTTGGGGAAAATACCCGAGGTTTGGGGAAAAACAAAGGAATTTTAAAATGCTGATCACGTCTTGCGGCCATGTCTCACATTGTTAATGATTTATAAACCATTAACCTAAAAGCCGAGAGAAAGAGAAGGATACACAAGGGACCGAAATAAGGGATGCACTCTCAATTGTTAATGTATGTAAGTTTTTTAACAAAATTAGGTGAAGAAAAATATATGAGACTCTAACAGAGGTCATATATTTATACAAAAGTTCGAAGACAGTTTTATCAGTATAGTCTCTAGAGCTTCCAATGAAATTCCGACGTTACAACATGACACACCCCGTAACAATAACATATACATATCTTATCAACATTAATTATATAAAAGAAAGTCGCGTTAGTTACACTATTTATAACTCAAGAATGGCTGAACCGATTTGGCTGAAAATAAGTGGATTGGTAGTTTAGAACCAGGGGACAGACATAGGATACTTTCCCTTTAATATAAGATGTAGGGGTAGAGGTAGGGTTAGGGTAGGGTAGGGTAGGGTAGGGTAGGGGTACGGGTAGGAGTAAGGGTAGGGGTAGGGTAAGGGTAAGGTTAGGGTATGGTAGGGTAGTTGTTGTTGTTGTTTTTATTTTGTTGTTGTTGAGGTGGCGGAATTTGTACTAAATATTTTATCTTTTAAATATTTTATCCTCATTGATTGCTTTATCTACTCCGATATACTCTTTAATTGCTCCTTAAACTTCAGTATTCCCTTTAATAGTTTCTCCCACATCAATTTCCTCTTCAATTTCTTTCACATCGATATCCTCTTTGATAGCATTTTACATTTTGATATCTTCATTGATTGCTTAATCCTCTTCAATATCTTTTTTGATTGCTTTTTCCATTTTGATATCTTTTTGAATGTTTCTGTAACTTCGATACTCTCTGTGAGACAGGACAACGTCTGTCAGATCAGATAGTACATAATATAACAGCAATACATATCTATCTAAACTATAAATCTAGTTCTATTTCTAGTTCCACTGCTGGACGAAGACCCACCCTAATAAAAAGGGGATATGCTCATAATCCCCACGCTGGGCATGCGAGTTGCGGATCGCAGGGCACAGCTTCTCGTACCACCGACGCTGCGGCCCATCGACGCGGCCAGGGGATGGAGCTGAGGAGGTATTGAGTTAATTAGCAGAGTGAGGTAAGGTTGCGAAGATGCAGCTTGGAACCCCTTACACCCGACGGTTGAGCTGTACCTAATATATTTAAGTAATTATATACTCAGTTGTTACTTTCAGATTTGACTCGGAAATCTCAAAAATTTAATAACACCCTTGAAATGTTTGTCTGTTTAATTGGGATCGATGTTTCCGTCCGTGCATAGGCGGAAAAATTTTATGCAATATATTTTCATATTATGTTGTCAATAATATTGATTGATTGGTTGAAAAAAATAGTATTAATGAATGTGTTAAAAATGATAATCTTTTACTTAAATAATCATATATTTTTAATCAAACAAGTTATGAGGACTCACAGCATGCTAGAAATCATTTTTAAAAACATCTTAACTTATTTCATGATGTACCTACAAGTTTGAAAAGCTTCTTCAGGAAGTTCATTGACCTCAAGGACAAATACCACTGACACGACAAAACTTTATTCTCCTACGTAACTCGTTAATCATTTAAATTAATTATTTCTTGTTTCATGTTACTTGCTAAACGTTTCTTATTCATAACGTTTCCTTAATTAAGCAATCTGCTTACAAAGAAGCAATTAATTGGCATTCTCATTGTTCAAATTCGCTTCTAAATTTATGACCGGTTGGGGGTAAATTTGAAATAGGAACTGTTAATTTATTGGCTGGCCGAACGGAAGTCAATGAAGTGGTTTTATTAATTTGTTTGTATTGTTATTGGGAATTGATTGGTAATGGTGTGGCGTAAATAAGTTATTAAAATAATATATATATATATATTTTTGTAATCACAAATATTATTAACTGCGAGCGAAGCCGCGGATTTACCGCGGCTTCGCTCGCGTTGTACCTACCCGGATTAAAAGTAGTATACAAGTATTTCCTGGTCTTTAAACTACAGTTACGTGCAAAATTTCAGTATATTTTTGGAATGATTGAGGAACCAGCATATTTCCATTTAAAATGGCATATTTCGAAATCTTTCGCATTTATTTTAGTAGCAGGACTTAATAGATAACCTTTATATGTATAGTGAAGCGCTCGTGGCTTGGTGTTCAGTGATCAGTAACACTCCGCCCGGTCACTACTTGGATAACGTGACCCAGATCCAAGAGCTTATATGCTTTGGAAGGTACGTAAAAATAAACTCCCTGATTTTTCAGTCAATCGAAATAAGTTTATTCAACAAGCACATACAGTACACTTTGAATTGTCATTTTTTTAAATTTGAATTAAACCAATTCGTAATGTGTCCAAACAGAGAAGAATTAGCAAGAAACTTTGCTTGCCTTATATTTTTTTAAAGTCTTGTTTTTAACAAAGTTTATTATTAACTATTACATTGTTTTTGAGGGAGTTAGAGACAGTTTCATCCCAAACTTTTTTGTCATCTAAATAATCAGAAAGTTTATAATAAGCTTTATTACAAAGTTAGTTAGTTATTACTTTTTAACCACATTTTTGAATTTATTTACAGATAATTTAAGCATATAATTTGGGATTATGTTAAAAAACAGTACGTTTTGCCCTTTAAATGATTGACTAACTTTATGGAGCTTTACAGTAGGAACAGCTAGTTTATCTTTATTTCTAGTGTTAACATTATGATTGTCACTATTTTTCTTAAACAATTTGATATTTTTTCGGACATACATTAAGTTTTCATATATATATTGGCACGGCACAGTCATAATATTTATATATTTAAACTTAGTTCTAAGTGATTCTCTGGGGCCCATATTATAAATTGCACGAACAGCCCTCTTCTGCAGCACAAATATGGTGTTGATATCTGCAGCATTCCCCCACAAAATAAAATGCCGTGCGACATAATGTTGTGAAAGTAGCTGAAATAAACCAGTCTAGCCGTTTCTACGTCAGTATATGCTGCAGCGTATGCTGCAGAACTGAGTCGGTTCGACAATCCATCTATGTGAGCGCCCCATCAAAGCTTATTATCTAAGGTTATGCCTAAAAATACAGTAGTATCCACAATATTTAAATCTTCATCTTTTATATCATAAGCCATGTTGGCCCTAAAAAGGACCTCTCCTCTTACAGCAGAGTAAACCGCTAGCGAAGAAAGAATATAATACCTATCTATGGCTTAAAAGTATTTTATACTTAACACAAAAACTAACCTATAGCTAAAAAGCCTGATGTAAGTCTTCCACAAAATACCTTTTGTTTCATCCAAAAAAAGAAATACAAAATTGTTTATTCAAGGCTTACCTCAGGCATTTTTCCTGCGGTCGCATGCTTTCTGCCCATTTATAAGCAGTTGGGTGAGAGCCCTTAATAGACCGACGACAGCTAAATGTCACCACGTTTATTTGCTTACATTTCTGCCACTATATTTACGTTAGTTTATTATAGGGCAATGTGTTCTTTTGTCATCGATGTTTTTGGCCTTCGAATTTCTTTTGCGAACCGGTGATATATTATGTTGTATGCTCAAAAAATAATATATAGCAAAAAATTATGTATTTTGAGTCGTCGAAATAGATGAACATATTATTATCATCCTCATCCGCAGCCTCATTTTACCCACTGCTGGATAAAGACCTTTCTTAGCGTATGCCGTCCACCACGATCTTGAACCGTACCCGTACCCGCGACTTTGATAGTGAAATCTACACATCTTGTAGCCGGACGCCCAGTCTGTAACTATAGTACTTCAACAGTCATCACCTCACCCCGCAATATGTAAAGCCAATTTCCGTTTGAGTTCCAAAATGTGAACCATGCTAGATGCATGAACCATGGTACGCTTTATGGCTATCTGTGCTACTCGAATTCGGTACACAGCCTCATGTGTTTAAATTAAATTTCTTTACAATGTATTTTTGTTTACATTTCTTTGATGGTTTTATCAATATGGACAACGATGTACTCCAAAATGTATTGAAGCATTATAAGTATTTATAGTGTTGGGCTTCACAGTTTCAAGTTACTAGATCCATTTTCAGCTAAATTCAATTTTATTTCGCCAACACAAAACTAGGTCTACCTCACTTGAACGCTATCGACTAGCGTGCGTGCGTTTCAACTTCATATAAACTTCACTAGTGGGCCCTTCAGCTCTCCAATTAACTTGATCTACGGCCTTCATTACTATTTATAAACTAGGTATACAGTGAAAGTGTTATTATTAATGAAGTGAAAACAAACGCCAGTTAATCATTCACGCTATCGCATTAAAAATCGGTTTTTTAAGTAAGCGATTAACTTTTAGTTGCTCTTTTATTTATAATACTGCAATGTTTCCGAGTTATATTTTCGTTTTTTAGAGAGAAGTTGATCGTCATAATCTTTACGAGAACTCTATTTGGCAGAACTTCCGTGCTTTGGAAGACAGGTTTTGGATGTTGCTCCCGGCTTTTTCAGACTTTAAACCATGTTGAAGGCTTTAAAATTAAAAGATTAGAACTCTGTTAACAAGGGGTTAAAAATAAGACAGATCAGTAACAACCTGAAGATCGTATAAGATGGTGGTGATAAAAAAAAAATTGAAGGAGTAAAATCAACAATTTTAAACCTACCAGTGGTGCACTCTGCTAAATAACAAATGGGGCTCTGGTAGCCGGCTGATTGCAGCATAGCCCAGCATAACACTGGCACAGCTTTAGCTGGAATGCAGCATCGGCAGTGCGTGAAACACAACCTCCTAATGGGGTAATTATTATACTCATATTATGCGTTGATGTTGTTGTTGTTGATACAAATAAATAAGTACAAAAGCATTAGCTTTACAATACAGTGGAATCCAAAAACTGTTTTTGAAAAAAGACGTTTTTTTCATTAGGGAACTACGCAGACCAAACTGGGGGATAATGACTAAATCTTTTTAAGGTCCATTTTTATAGCGCTAAAACAGTCTCTTAATTTAACGGTTTACGCGTAAATTATATACGTAGCTCTTTATTAGAAACTCGATTAGACATTACGTTTTTAATTAGATGTTTTTACGGTGCTTTCCCGCAATTTTGTCGTGAATTTTTGGTTTGAAACATCTTATTTCCACCAAGAATAATAGTAAAATTGTAGCCACAAACTTAATTAAATTTAATTACTTTCCTCGTATTTCCTAAAATATACGGTAACGGCTACTAGGCTAAATTGACAAAAAATAACATAGTTTTGTAGCATCGCAAGTAGTAGTTATTTTAACTTGCGCATGCGTGGCGTCCTTAGTTAAAGATAAAAAATAATAATTAGCGAGCAACTCACGACTTCTTCCTTAAAGAGCTTTTTAATTCTAAGAAATCCTTTCTTATTGCTGCTTTATTCTATGTGGCCTACGGTACGATTACACCTGATCCATCATCGGCCAAAGTACCGGCATCGCGTCGTCTACCAATGTCCAATTATTCGAGAATCTGGACGATGTCGGTAGTAATTTCGTAAGCGCTCACATTATTTACAAAAGTCGTTTCTATTAGCCGACGATGTTCGACATGTCACTAAGGTTACGGACCCGCGGGGTGATCGGCTAACTCTGCCGAAAAAGAAATGATCCTATTCTTACAAACTGTGAAATTTTATCCGTCGAAATTCAATGAACGATAATTGACAAACTGTCACAGTTTGTTAAAACAGGGTCAATCATTTCTGTTTGCAACAGAGTTAGCCGATCACCCCGCTGAACGACCAATGATAGAAGACTCAAAAATCGGATGATATCAGTAACTTAATAGTGTACGCCGTCTCATTATTTTACATACGTTTGATTCTAACGGCCGAAATCGTCTGTGCATTAAATTGTAAGTCAGTCATTTTTATTATATTTTGTATAGGTATAAATACCTACAGGGAATCAGTTACTAGTCAAATAATCTGTCATATAACAAACAAAATAAAAATCAGGAACATTAGGGTGAGTTTTATTAGCGGATAAATAAAAACAGTAGCAACCAACCGAGTACCAAACTATAAATTTTACCTCTTAAAAGGGTCCCGATAATTATCTTTATGCTCAACACTCCACAAATTTACAACTTTCGGGTTCGCAGAGACGGTGTCAGGACTAATAGTTTTGGGGCATCCATTTGTCATCAAATGTGACCCTCTTTCTTTTTGATGATTTAGAAATATATTGCTTATATTTTGACCTATTTGTGATCAATTTGGCGTTTTAGTGTAGATTCTGAAAGATTGCTGCGTCTCAATTGGTTGAGTAGATCTCAAATTAAGTAGGACAAAGGTTTTATCCCATAAAAATGTACGGTTGCCGTGAGAATCACACATTTTAGAAATAAATATCTTAAATGTTATTTTAAAAAATTATAGTTGTTTTATCCAAGTACCACGAGAGCGAAGCCGCAGGTGGAAGCTTGTATAACCCAATGCCCCTCCTACTCGATTTTGCTTCTTAACTACAGCCCTGTATCAGCCGGCGTGGTTTTATTGAAGTATTTTTAGCCTAATTAAAATATTTCACGAGATTTTTCACCCGATTAAAAGGGTAAAAGTTTGGGATGGTTCAAGTGAGGCAGTTAATTTTGTCAACTATTCGATCAAAACCGCAGGTAGTGTAGAGTTTTGGCTAATTAAGCGCAAAAACGTTATATTATGAGGGATACTATAGAAATCAGAGTTAAAAAACGTCATATTTCAAATTTAGAATTTTAATGGTTCAATTTGATTTTCAGAACCAACAGAAAGTTACCATAAATAAAATGGTGATGGCAAAACTGTATGAATGGGCGTCGAAAATATGAAATAGTATTATTTTAAGGGGTTTAATTTTGGGGATTATTACCATAGAAGATCTAAATTCGTAAAAAGCTTGCAATTTCTTTTTCGTTTCCAGTGAACTTTGTTACTTATTGATGATATCAATCACGTTAAACATTTGGCTTAATTTTTTGATTTAATGAATTAATTTATAGAAAATATTTTTCATAGGACAAAGGTTTTATCCCATAAAAATGTACGGTTGCCGTGAGAATCACACATTTTAGAAATAAATATCTTAAATGTTATTTTAAAAAATTATAGTTGTTTTATCCAAGTACCACGAGAGCGAAGCCGCAGGTGGAAGCTTGTATAACCCAATGCCCCTCCTACTCGATTTTGCTTCTTAACTACAGCCCTGTATCAGCCGGCGTGGTTTTATTGAAGTATTTTTAGCCTAATTAAAATATTTCACGAGATTTTTCACCCGATTAAAAGGGTAAAAGTTTGGGATAGTTCAAGTGAGGCAGTTAATTTTGTCAACTATTCGATCAAAACCGCAGGTAGTGTAGAGTTTTGGCTAATTAAGCGCAAAAACGTTATATTATGAGGGATACTATAGAAATCAGAGTTAAAAAACGTCATATTTCAAATTTAGAATTTTAATGGTTCAATTTGATTTTCAGAACCAACAGAAAGTTACCATAAATAAAATGGTGATGGCAAAACTGTATAAATGGGCGTCGAAAATATGAAATAGTATTATTTTAAGGGGTTTAATTTTGGGGATTATGACCATAGAAGATCTAAATTCGTAAAAAGCTTGCAATTTCTTTTTCGTTTCCAGTGAACTTTGTTCCTTATTGATGATATCAATCACGTTAAACATTTGGCTTAATTTTTTGATTTAATGAATTAATTTATAGAAAATATTTTTCAAAAACTCGAAAAAGTCATAAATATTCAATAGAATAATTATGCTATTTTTACTGATTCATTATTTTTAGAAAAGACAATTTTTCAACCATCCCAGGTTGAAAAGTTGTCTTTTCTAAAAATAAACAAAATAGTCTTACATAGTCCATAACCAAATAATGTTATTCATGTGTTTACACTACACTTTTTAACGAGCCTACCCTTCACCCCTACCATAAAAACTCACTTTGAAGTCGTACAAGATTAGTTGAGGCGAATTTCTTATTTGAACGTTGATTTATCGTCGACTTATTTTGAGGTATGACCCGTATGCTTACACTTTATCTTGATTTAGTCACTTTAAGCCGGTTGTCGACCAGATAGTACTACTTATTTACGATCGCAGTATGAATTCTATCTAAAGGAATTAGATTTGTTGAAAGTTATTTATTATGTGAGTCTATAACAGTACTTGCATTGAGTATAGTTGGAGTCGTTTTATTAATGAATAATGTAATTGGAGTCATAGTTTTGAAGATATTATTAATTTAATTAATGTAGGATGCTACTATAATTATTAGTTTTGTTTAGTTTGTGTTTGGTTATTTAATTTCTAGCTTCCGCTCGGGCCTTCGCTCGCTTGGTACCTGGTTAAAAATAACCTATGTGTTAATCCAGTTAATCCAAGTTACGGAGATGATTGTGCATGAAAAAATTCACATTTATACTATTAGTACAGATTTATGTGTTCTTATTTTCCAAAACAAATGTTATCAGAAAAAAATATGCATTATAATATTAGTTTTACAGAGTTAGTTAGTGTCGAAGGTTTGAAACAAGGTACATATTTTATTAAAAAAATATCTTTTGTACCACAGTGTAGGTATTTTTACAACATTAAACCAGTAGAACTGAAAACTTCCGTGCTTAAGAAATCCGATAAATAAAGGTAGCTATTTCAGTCAGAGGCGTTCACTCCAACCTGTTTAAACTTACTTTATCGTAATGCAGGCAGTCACTCGTAAAACAGGATATTAAAACAAAGTCATAACTTAAACAATGCTTATTATAAATCGAATTCATAAATAAACGATCGTTTGTAACACAAACCGGTATCATGTAATGGATCACTTAATTTCGATTAACCAGACGGACACGGTAGAATGCATTTACACATAAAGCAGACTGACTTGGGCCTTTTTACTGTCGCCCGCGTGAGGGCCACGCACGCATCGTGTGTTCCACCCGCGACCCGCCCATGTGCCGCATGCGAATGGCGCGCATTATAATAAAAATATCTACAGTAGAGCCCCGGTAATCCGACCAACGTTTTGCAAGGCAGTGTTGAACTATCAAAATTGTCGAATTATAGAGTACTGCCTAAGACCTCCTATAGTCTTATACATAATAAATAAAGAATAAACAGTAAACAATGAATTCACGCTAGGCCGTACCGCTATCACATGAAGTCAAACTCAAACTAAGCAATCGGAATCTGAGCATTTTTTTTTATTGTTTTAAGGCAAGTTTAGGCCTTGGTTCAGCTTTTTCAGTTGTCAAGCCATGTCGAGTGGGTGGTTTGAAAACTTCGATACAAAAGTATAATAGACTTCTGTGTTTTGTTCGACACAAGTATATTTTTCGTATCAGTATCAGGTAGAAGCATTATCATTGTGTAAATAAATTTACATGGTGTAATACATATTACGTATAGCATAATACATACATATTGCATATACATGGTGTGATACAATTTGTCCACGCCTGACCATTGTCTAACTCATTGAAAAAAGCCTGTTTTCTGTATTAATTTAGCCGTTCGAAACAATACCCACCGGATATTACTCGTTTTCGCTTTTTGATCGTTTTTCACGTTATTTTCGAGGCATGCCGATCTTAAACAAATAACAACACACCCGGTATAAGCTGATCCCTCAAGACTGTGGGTTCTCTCTTTGGAAATATTGAGATTTTAAACAGAGCGGGGATAGGGAGGTCTGTTTGTATTGGCTGCTCGATATTGTTTGATGAAGAATGCCCCCTTGGCCTACAGTCAAAGCCTATAGAGAAAACAGTTGGTCTACTGTAATTTTTAGTGGTGCTACTCTTAATTAATATTCACCCATTTTCGTATGAGTTAGTGGCAAACTTTGGTGTCGGAGTTTTTAGGCCACACGAAGTCCCCCGACATAGCGTAACGACTGAAAAGGCCGGGACCAACATCGTATCGTGCCTTTTGAAGCATGGGAGCGCTCATATCTAAATACCACTAAACTGTCACCCATCCAAGTAGTGGCCGGGCGGTGTTAAACAAGGTGATCGGCTAACAACACCGAGGTCACATCACGAGCGTTTCATAATTACCTACTTAATTAATATTTATAACTATTTTAGAGATTCATATTATTATCAGAATAATATTCTTGGCTATTTTTTGGCCGCGGCTTTGCTCGCATTAATGTAGTTTTTATATCACGGGATCTTTTTCCGGATGAAAAATATGTCCTTTTTTGAAGTCCTGACGTGTTTGCAATTTCATGATAATCAGTTAAGTAGGTAGTTAAGGCCTGTGTTACAAATAAATACACTTACTTTTGCATTACAATAATGAAGTTAGGATTGTTGAATATCAGATAAATTTTATGTAAGAAAATAGAAAATCGATAACGAAACAACGACTACAATATTGATTGATAAAAAGAAGAGAAAGAATAAGAAATCGAAAATTTGCCGTATAAATCCTATCCTACTAATATTATAAATGCGAAAGTGAGTACGTATCTTTTTTACTCTTTCACGCAAAAAACTACTGAACGGATTTAGATGAAATTGAAATATACTTATATTACTTTTTATTCAGGTACCACAAAACAAAATTTTGCCATAGATATATAATAATCTGAAAGCTAAATCTCACAAGGCTTTGCAGTGGACTAGCCATTTACCAAACTGTGTCATCCGTCGAAGCGTAACGTTCAAACTTGAGCCCATTATTTTAATGGCCAATCAATATATTGCCTGTAGTTAAACAACATATTTCATGGCAACACCGAAGATATACTAATTAAGTTTGTTCGAATATTTACTTTGGAAATTGGGTTTTGGTAATTAAGGCATTGTTTGCTGTGTCCTAAATTTGGTGGGCAAAGATATTGTAGTTATTTAGTTAGTTCAGTTGTGGTTTAGTTTTTAAGCAAATGTGTTTTTTTTTCTTCTTTATTAGTGGTCTGGTTTCGGAGTTTTTAGGCCGTTCAAAGACTTACAACATAGCTTAGCGACTGAAAAAGCCGGGACTAACATCTTAAGGTGCCTTCGGAAGCACGGAAGCGCTTAGATCTAAACGGTCACCTATCCAGGCGGAGTATTGCTGAGATAACTAAGATAATCTGCTAAGAACATCGGAGCACTTCAAAAATAGGTAGTTTATATTTATATCTACACTTCTACATCTACACTAATATTATAAAGATGAAAAATTTGTTTTTTTGTTTGTGTGTATGTTTGTAATGGATAAACTCAAAAACTACTGTGCCGATTTCTAAAATTCTTTCACCATTGGAAAGCTACATTCACCCTGAGTAACAAAGGCTATATTTTTTGCTAGAAAAGATTAGGGAGCCTTACTAAAACTTAAGTAACGTAACCCAAGGTGTAAAAAAAGTGCCCTAACCCGTACGAAGCCGGGACTGGCCGCTAGTATATATTAACTAGCTTAACCATTATGGATTGGTTATTGCAGTGACCTTGGTAAATTGTAGGAGTAAATAATATTTTATCAACCAAATTCCTTCTTTGGGAAAGTTACCCATGAAATTTGACTATATAGTGGTAAACCAATACCTATACCTACTAGAAAAATAATACATTGTTGGCTATGGTATAGGTTAACATGCAACGCCCTGCGTCAACAATCACTCAACTTGAGGCAAGAAGATGCCTCATATGCCTGTAGTTTCACCTCATTCACACTATTCAAACCGAAACAGCAATTCTGCATCGCGGCAAATATTGGCATGGTGGTAGTGCTTTCCCAGACGAGCCTTTCACAAATAGCTCTACTGCTATAAAAATTAAATTAATACGAATTCTTCGAAGATGATCACAAAGCTTCCAAATATGTTTTACTCATGAAACTAACGTGAATTAACTCATCATCATCGTCATCATCGCCTGCAACAGTCCACTGCTGGACATAGGCCTCCTTTAATGAGCGCCATTGCGCCCTGTTCGACGCATCCAGCTTCTACCAGCAGCCTTTCGCAAATCGTCCCTCCACCGGGCTGGAAGACGTCCCACACTATGTTTGCCGAACCGCGGTTTCCACTCAAGAACTCGTTTACCCCAACGGTTATCGGTTCTTCGGCAGATATAGCCCACTGCCACTTCAGCTTGCTAATTATCTGAGCTATGTCGGCAACTTTAGTTCTACGTCGGATAGTCTGATAGATATGTCTCATTCATATTAAAAAACGGGAATTTTGACGTTTTTTCACTTTCCAATTATATATGCATTGGAATAAATACACAACTGAACGTAAATAATAAGAAAGTTAATAATAGTAAATTTTTCTTATTCCAAAAACGGAGAAAAACTGCTTTAACATCAAAGTAACCTTTTTTACGCGTGGAATTGGGTTTTTATATAATTGGTTTTGTTGTGAATAAGTTCTTTTTCGTGCTTCATTTGCTTTGATACTAACTTATTTATTGATAATCACCTTATTATCCTCTTGTTACTCAAAATCTGCTGCCTTGCCTATTTATTTATTATCTTTAAATACTTATCGTCATCATCATCAACCATAGCCCGACTTTATCTACTGCTGGCTATATGCTTCCGAAAGCTTGTGCCATCCACTACGATATTGTGCTAACTGCATCCACGAAAACCTACCCGCTGAATTGTACTATGTCGTCGACCGATCTAGCTACTGTTCTTCCGATGCATTTTCTACCTACTTTCGGCCACCATTCGGTCAATGTCTTGCTCCACCTGTAATCAATACGCCTATTTTATTATATTATTACAATAACAAGAAAATACGCATTTAAGCAATATAAAATTGCCATTTATTAGATGCTGATTACTATCGTCCTTTATTCTCTTTACATAAGCCTTTTTATCGTGTCTTCAGTAATGATGTTTTTATTGATCATCTCATGACGGCTGATCGAAGAAAGTGGAAGAGAAAAAAAATGTACCGATCCCAACTAGGATGAGTAGTTAAATTAGTAATGTACATAGCTTTTGCAATGGCAATGCAACAGAAATCACTAGGCTATCAACCCAGACAAACTCTGTATGCTACGTCCTAAATTTATTATAGGTACAGAAAATTTCCTTGAATAATGCCATTGAAGCTACAATAGGCCCTTGAAATTATTGAATCCTTACAAAATAATTATCAAAGATAGTATCATACATCTCTGACCACAAGTATTTTACGCTTCAATGAGAATGTCTGCTCGCTATTCTAAACTTTATCGCAATCGAATTAAAGTTGAGATTAATTCAATTATCTGATAAAGCAATGTCCAGAAAGAAAAAAAAGAAAAATGCCGCCATGTCTGACCATTTCCGACGGCTATTATTCTGTCTCCCTCTATATCCGTTTCCGCCTGTCGCCGAAACAAAATACTGCTGCAGACAAAACAGAACGTGCAATTCTTGGTAAGTTTTCTTTTGGTGATTGACGTGTTTTGAAGTGAAGTAAATGCTGCTAGCTTTGTTTATTTGGCGCATGAGGGAATAAATATCATCCTAATGAACTCAAACGTTATGGAACTCAAATAGAGCTGGGAAGGACACGTTGCAAGGAAAGGTGATAACTGGAAGATAGCTACGGAGTGGAGCTAGCCTTAGGAGTGTAAAACGCCCGGCTGCAAGATAGGCAGACGATATTGTCAAAGTCACGGGCCGTACATGGCTTAGACTAGCGCGGATCCTATATTTAGTAACTCAGCTCCACAGATATAGAAGAAAACTAGATAAAGCCTTAAAATTCACTATGTTCTGAACATCAACTCATACGGCTGATTTCTACTTTCTTTTGTCCAATATCATCAGTTAGAAAGGAGCGCATACAATGCGACTTCAAAAGAGATCAAAAAGTCAATCGTACCAGGGCGATCGAATAAAATTCTATGCAGGTTCATACAAATGCCATGGTACAAAGTCACAGAAATCACATTGAGATAAAGTATGCATCCCTTTCTAGCAAATGATATATGGACCTATGAAAGTAGAGATCAGCCGTATGAGTTGACGTTCAGAACATAATGAGTTTTACGGCTTCATCTAGTTGTCTTCTATGTCTGTGCTTAGCTCACTGAAATCATAAACACCGGTCCGGTTTTTACGAATTTTGTTTGTCAATTGACGTTCTTTGAATTTTGTCAGTTTAAATGTTAAAGTTTGCAAATAAAATTCCGGTGCAGACCATTTCGGTGTGCAACTGAGTCAGTTGATGAGGCGTGATGATCGTGGTAGAAGGCACAAGTTGAGGGAGGCCTTTACCCAGCACTGGGTGAAATTCATATTAATTTATTTAATAAGAACATTGTTTGTTATACAAGGCAAGTCAAAGTTAACAATTAATTTATGATCATCAAATATTTATATAGCTAAAATGAAAGTTAATATAATATTAATAATAAAATTTAAAATTTAATAAATATATATACAACACAATAAGGTCAATTAAGTAGAATTACAGTATTTCCATGATCATTTAGAATTATATACATGCATTAGGGACCGAGTAAAATGATGGCCACAATGATAATGATGATGAATGAGGGGTCTTTGTCTACATGATAAAAGAAAAGGACCGGCTTTTTAGATGGCGCTTACTCATTTGGAGTCATCATCATAGAAAACTGAGTTTAATCAGTCTGGCAATATAGTCAAGGGCATGGCAACAAATTTATTTGACTCTATTTCATTCAGCGTCATCTATCAAGCCAGATGGAACTATTTTTTCGTGAATCGAATCAAATCAAATTCCATAACTTGGTATACTGCCTAGTCCTTAGAAATATATGAATATAATGCCTTAAAAAATTAATGAACTGAAAAGAGAAAAACAAGTATCACAATATCAATGTAAATTCAAATTAGTCAAACTTAATACTTTATGATGCTGCAGGTAAATTAGTCAAACAAAGTATTAAGTTTGACTAATTTGAATATACATTGATATTGTGATACTTGTTTTCCTCTTTTCAGTACATTAATTTTCAGCAGTCGGTGTTTTTTGTTTTTATAATTTGCGGGCGCCATTTTGAATATTTATATAGCCTATCTCACTACTACAATTCTGATGAATTCAACGACACCTATGTCATATCATAATCCGTCCAGCGGTCTGGGCGATAAGGCGTGCCAAAGAAATGGACATACATAGTCACATACATAACATACTCTCGTCGAAATATTACCCTCCTTCTGGCGCAGTTGGGTAAAGTTATAAAAAATATTTGTTTATTTGTTATTTATGTTTAGGCAACGATATATATACTATTAGTCACCCATACCGCAATGTTTGAAAACAAAAGTTTTCAATCAGTGCGTCCTACCCGTCATGACGTACGGAGCCGAAACGTGGACACTCACAGTTCGACTAGTCCACCAGTTTAAAGTCGCTCAGCGAGCTATGGAACGAGCTATGCTCGTTCTATTTGTTATGCTATGAGTTTATCCGACATAGAACTAAAGTTGTCGATATAGCTCAGAGAATTAGCAAGCTGAAGTGGCAGTGGGCTGGCCATATCTGCCGAAGAACCGATAACCGATGGGGTAAACGAGTTCTTGAGTGGAGACCGCGGCTCAGCAAACGTAGTGTAGGACGCCCTCCGGCCAGGTGGGGTGACGATCTGCGAAAGGCTGCTGGTAGAAGCTGGATGCGTCGAGCTCAGGACAGGGCGCAATGGCACTCATTAGGGGAGGCCTATGTCCTATGCAGTGGACTGCGATAGGCTGATGATGATGATGATGATATATATTATATTTATGTATGTTTCGAAGGTAATTGTTCGATTTTGGCTCTAGATTATACATACTCTAGAACCACAAACGTGATACAAAATGTCCGCGCCAAAACTAGGCGCACGCGAGGCAGCGTGAACTAGGTACAACTAAGGTATTGCGAACTATTCATTTGAAGTTGGTATGTCAACGACTCTCGGACGATTTTCGATAGTACTACTTGGAAACTGTGACTGTGACTCTGGAGGACGAAAGTACTATCTGGATGTCTTTAGGTAGATAATATTATTTCCGTATTCCTAAAATGATAGAAAAAGATCAACAAAAATTGATCTATAGCGTCGTTATACTAAACCTGAAAATACGTTGTAGGTGTTTACAAAATTATTTTGTTTGAAACATCTCTGACACAATTTCCAACTCAAAACTAGAATTTCTATCAAAGAGTTTTTAGAACGAATAAATAGAAACTTGAGCTCAGAAAGTCTTTAATTGCAACATAAAACAGTCTTCACCCTTTTAATCATATCAAAAGAGTAATCTTCCGGCCGGATGGACTATGAACGACATCTCTATAACAACCCCGATATAAACTTTATTTATCTCGCGGTAGAAGTCATAGTTGCTTGTCAATCATAATTTTGTAAGTTCCAAGAATAAAATGATCTATCGTATTACAAATTCGTGTTTGATTCATGAAAATCTAATTTGGTGGTGCGGTGTTACTTGTCCTTTAATCTTACGGTAGGTTTGCTTGACGTTTGTCTTTAATTATTGTGCTAAACGGTTTGCGAAGAAAAGCTCTTCTGTTTGAAATTAATGTTTTGGTACTTTATGATATATACTAAAACCATGGAAAGTCTTCACCACTATTGCTCTTCTGCTGGCTTAACATAATTAGATAACACAGGCTAAAGTTTTTTCGATAGAAGAATATAAAAAAACTTGTAAAATATTATTAAAATAATTGTAGTATTTTTTTTTTAAATAAACGTTTGGTAAAAAACAGTGCTAAGGGGTTTGGGGGGGGGAGTGGGTTCTTGTATTTTTGGCTAGATGTTTAGTAGAAAACGTCAAAAAATCTGAACTTGTGTCACAGTCGCGTTGGAATCAGGTTTTTAATAGAAGCCGTTTATAAAAATCTTTTAAAAATAATCATCATCATCATCAGATTACAGCAGTCCACTGATGGACATAAGGTCTCCTCTGATGAGTGCTATTGCACCCTGTCCTGGGCTCGACGCATCCAGCTGCTACCTGCAGCCTTATTAGTTATTACATACGATAATAATGGGTAGTGAACATCGATTTAGTATATTATACCAGTAGATGACCTCAGGGATCTCCAAAATAAACAACTTTTGGTTTAACAATTTATTGTTCACACATGCCATATCTGCCGAAGATCCGATAACCGTTGGGGTAAACGAGTGGAGGCCGCGGCTCGGCAAACGTAGTGTAAGATGCCCTCCGGCCAGGTGAGTTGACGATCTGCGAAGGGCTGCTGGTGGAGGTTGGATGCGTCGAGCTCAGGACAGGGCGCAATGGCGCTTATTATCCTAGGAGGCCTATGTCCAGCAGTGGACTGCTATAGGCTGATGATGATGATGATGATGATGATGATGTTTGCACATGCACATCTGTGATGAACTAGCGAAGTTTAGTTGATAATCAGTGGCCTAATCAACGGCCACAGATAGTTTGACAAAGTAGGTCAAATTTTCAAATCCAAAATGTTAATCACAGTCTTTCTCTTTCCCACTCATGAATAATTGAAAATTGGACTAACTTACCTAAGTGAAGTCCAATTGTAATTTTATGAATGTTGATCTGAAATATAAATTGATTTACAGTGTAGTATTCCTATCGCTACTCAATGGCATCGCGGTTTTATTCAGAGTATCTTTAAAACAAAAAAGATTACTCGGATAATATTGTGTTACGCATGGCAACACCCTAAATGTCACTGATTTAGAGCTGAACCCGGATGGTCTACCTGCTCACAAGCACTAACCCATTATGCTTGGGATCGGCTTACAGCTGATACTGGGTTGGGAGGGTGTTTATATTTCAGATCAACATTCATAAAATTACAATTGGACTTCACTTAGGTAAGTTAGTCCAATTTTCAATTTTATTTCATGTTGATCTGAAATATAAATTGATTTACAGTGTAGTTGTTCAGAGTCAAGACTGCATAATGGGTTTTTCCATCAGAGTTGGGTACTAACAAGTAATTATATTTATTAATAACAAGGCGAAACATTCGTTTATTAATAAGTAATAAGGTTTTGAGCGATTTTAGCTAATTTCATCTTAATAAGGTAACCCAAACATAATACCTACAATGGTTGTAACAAACTATGTTCAAGTTTAGAAAGTAAGTTATATTTGCATAAATATTAAATCCACCAAACTATTCAATTATTGAATAGTAACTATAATTTAATTAGTATTTATTATTATACCGGTGAGATCTACCTATTCATAAAATATCTAAGTAGTTAGGTACTTATTCATTTTATAAGTATGTAATAATATACAATGTCTTAGATAAAGTAGGAATGTATCCTAATCACAATTTGACCATAGTGAAGGTAGTTAATGTATACTTATTTATTACTAATTAATTGATCTTATAGTTATTCACCCAAATTAAAAATAACAAAGCTGAACAATGTAATGTACAATGATTGTTGACCTGGTTAGGTAAGTTATAAAACTTTGCCAAGGTCAAAGAACTCTCAGACCAGCCAGCTGTTTTCCATACATAGACACTCTGTTAATATTAACTGCTGAGGTGATGAGGTAATTCATAATAATTCATAATTCATTTATATTATAGGTAGCTGAGTGTCAAGTATTATGTTCTGTAAACTTGTATAATATAAATTCAACTCTTAATAAGTGTGTTTTTTTTTTAACCACCTCTATGATTAATGATTCCACATCTCTTATCTGAGATGTGTTATGGATTTAGTCTTTAAGTATGCTGGCTGAGTATTTTAAGAATCTTAAAGAATTGGATACTGTTATCTTATCAAGCTTAATAAAGGTAAGGGTTTGTACCCGCTGGGCAGTCGCCAAGGCTAGTCAGGTTGGTAAATTTGGCTAGATAATTCAATACAAGACATGGGTTCCTATCCTAAGCTCAGTGTTATAGGGCTTAACAGGTTTAAGTCTAAACACTCCTCTTATGAATTGTTTAATTCTGTTGTGTCTTCTTTCTCATCTATGAGAAGGCAGGGTATGATAATACCTTCTCCGCTGTGAGAAATTGAATGATGTATGTATTCAGTGAACTTTCTAGCAAACCTCAGCATCTGAATGCTTGCCGCAGGAGATGCTCTCAGGATAAGGTGACTGAACAGAGGGTAAGATGTTTTTAGCTTTGTTGGTTTTTATTTTCATAATACATTCTGAAATAAGAGAACATGGTGAAAAGGCATACCAAATGAGCTTTTTGATTACTCCAGTTGAGTGTCAGAACATTCTATGTAATATACATTAGTTATACTCTTTTCCATGAGACATAGTTGTCACTCTTGATGATTCTAGATGCAAATAGATTAACACTTGGAGGTCTAAGTCAATCCTGAACTAAAAGGTAAACCTCATTGTTAGTTCCCACTGTGTCAATAATTGTATTGCAAGATTCCAAATCTGCGTACAAATTATCTTTTAATTTTATGGGTATATAAAACATCTTTCAGTTTTCACACCAAGAATGGCTATTATTATTTAAGTCTGGAAATTGAATCCTTTAATATTACATGCAATGACAGTAGTTTTGTCAGTTCTAAGTAAAATGTTGCAGTGACTATGGATTTTGTAATGTATTTTAATCCGAATAGAGCAGCTAAATTATTATTTATTATGCAGTTCTTATTTCGAATGTGACCATAGGCCACCAACACTCTGACCATTGCAGTGTACCCCCAGCCAACCAATATCACATCTGAAAATATTTGTAGGTTTAATTATCTACCTATGATATTTATATATCATCAATTATATGAGACCATCATATAAAATAAAATAAAAAAGATCCCGCAATTCTATTGTGGCTCCATAGTTTTATTGGTGATGTAATAAAGTCAAATATTTTTTACTTTCCATTTATTAGTGTGTATCATAGAATAAGGTACAGCTGTATTCCAAGGAACTTCCAATGAGTACTTTGTATTTAAATACTTTTTTCATAATTTACAATCAAGCCCAGGCATTGAAATATATGGAGAGTTGCATCCCAGTTGGCTATGCATAATCATAATATATGAGGTCTATGCCTACATAAGTAATCAATAATTACTTATCAATCAATACAGATTGTTGATAGAAAATCTTGTTTCCGGAGTATGCTGACCACAGGTTTTAGTAACTTGAAACTTGTGAAAGCACTCTAGGTGCCATAAGTGCCAAGTGCCATAGCTCATGGACCAGGTCGGTGAACTGATACAGATTATCAAAATCAAAGCTTATGTTTTTGGGCAATGGAAACTAAACAATAAAATCCTTTGAGAAGAATGGAGCAAATAAAATCTTATTATAAAATTTTACAGCTGTTCTAATATCTTTCATCTAAAAATGCCACAAATTTATGGAGTTTAAGATTAAGTATAAATCTAACCTTCCCATTAGGCTTTGATCTAAGAAATATCTTGAAGAAATCTAATGATCAATACAATGACTGCACAAACAGTGCAGCGCTAAGTTCTAATAAGTTAGATATAGCCTGACACATATTACCAAGCTCTATGTCAGGTATGTGGCTAAACTTTTTGGGCAGGTACTTTAAGGTATCGGATATGATTACCCAGTTTTGTGGCACAGGGTCAACAGGCCTAGAGCAATATTGACTGTTTGTACCTGGCTATTCATGCTGTGATCCACATTGTGCAACTCTCTCGGAGCGCTTGTGGCTGTAGCGTGCGTCGCTGGTGCGGCGGCGGCTGTGTGATACAAGTTCTGAATCCACCTCGTGATTCCACCTCGCTGGTGTACTGCTTGGTTTGTGTTTGAGGTAAACCGTATTGGTGTTCTATTGCTTTATTTCTGTGCTTAAGTCAATGCCATAAAGATGTTTATTTAGTTTGGCTTTTCCAATTGAGGAGATGAAGTTTTAGTCTAAAGTGGGGGTCAGAAGCCTTTCGGAAGCTCATGTCATTCAGAAAACATCTGTTAGTTTTGTTACGAGTTGCACTTTGTCAACATCATTGTACTTAATTTAAGTAGGTCATTATTTGCCTTCAGCCATCCCTAGCTAGAGTTGTACTGCTTCAAGAGATTTTTCTGATGTATCAATAAATATATTTTGATATCCCCATAATACAATATCTGTCTTCTACTTATTCCATACATTTAGATTTATGGTTGCAAAACTATGTTATTTGCTTAATGTGGTTTACATATTCCACCTAAAGCATTTTGGAAGGCAGCCACTATGTCTTGATTGTCTGCCTGAGATATGTTTTCTCCCCTGTTTAGAGCCTTGTAGTTCAGGTTGATACCATTACCACGGCATCCAGCTAAGTTACTTCTTCCTCACCCACATCTGAAAGTATCAACCGCATTCTAAGACGGGTTGAAATTTAGTTTATTTTATACATCACATCGGTTAGAACAGGTTCGGATCGGTTAGAACATCTCGTATTCTATTTTGTAGGTTTATAATGAGTACCGTATCTTGTATGCGTATTGTTGGATATTTCATACTAAATCAAAGCTGTGGTATCTCGTACCATGTCTGATTTTCATGCAAAAAGGTGTTTGTATTTTTGGGTATCTCGTTCCGAAACAGAGCTCGTACCTAGTCTGATCTTCGTGCTAAAAAGGTATCTCGTACCGGCACAGGCAGAGGATTTATTTGTGGAAGTGTTTCTGGGTATCTCGTACCGAATTGGAGCTGTGGTATCTCGTACCAGGTCTAATCTTCATGCCAAAATGTATCTCGTTCCAAATCAGAGCTGTGGTATCTCGTACCAAGTCTGATCTTCGTGCTAAAAGGTATCTCGTACCGGCACGGGCAGTGGATTTATTTGTAGAAGTATTTCTGGGTATCTTGTACCGAATTGGAGCTGTGGTATCTCGTACCAGGTCTAATCTTCATGCCAAAATGTATCTCGTTCCGAATCAGAGCTGTGGTATCTCGTACCAAGTCTGATCTTCGTGCTAAAAGGTATCTCGTACCGGCACGGGCAGTGGATTTATTTGTAGAACTATTTCTGGGTATCTCGTACCGAATTTGGAGCTGTGGTATCTCGTACCAGGTCTAATCTTCATGCCAAAATGTATCTCGTTCCAAATCAGAGCTGTGGTATCTCGTACCAAGTCTGATCTTCGTGCTAAAAGGTATCTCGTACCGGCACGGGCAGTGGATTTATTTGTAGAAGTATTTCTGGGTATCTCGTACCGAATTGGAGCTGTGGTATCTCGTACCAGGTCTAATCTTCATGCCAAAATGTATCTCGTTTCGAATCAGAGCTGTGGTGATATCTCATACCAAGTCTGAACTTCATGCTAAAAGGTATCTCGTACCGGCATGGGCAGTGGATTTATTTATGGAAGTATTTCTGGGTATCTCTTGCCTAATCCGAGCTGTGGTATCTCGTATCAAGTCTGATTTTCATGCTAAAAGGTGTGTGTATTTTTGGGTATCTAGTTTCGAATCAGAGCTATGGTATCTCTTTACCAAGTCTGATCTTCGTGCTAAAAGGTCTCGTACCGGCACGGGTAAGTGAATTTGATGGGTACTGTATCTAATATGCCAGGAAGTTCGGAAAAACAAACGTGATAAGTACCTAATGTTATAATTGGAAATTTACCTGGAGCATCCGAAGGTGGGTCCGAAAAGGGGGAAGCATCGAGCCGTAGACGTGATCTAAAGCGGCTTATGCTTCAGCTTCGACTACGAGGGTTCCTTTGAGCCGGTAAAGACCAGCTCCAACTCCAACGAAAACAATGTTATGAATTTCATATTTCCCATCACTTTTACACAATTTTAATCACTGGCCATTTCTTCCGACAACCTATTATCACTTTTAATGTATAATATTAAAGGTTTTTAGAGTATTTGCAACAATTTTGCAAAAATTCACACGATGCCGTACAGAGCGCGAAAGAAAAGTGACATTTAGGGTGTTGCCATGCGTAACACAATATTATCCGAGTAATCTTTTTTGTTTTAAAGATACTCTGAATAAAACCGCGATGCCATTGAGTAGCGATAGGAATACTACACTGTAAATCAATTTATATTTCAGATCAACATGAAATAAAATTCATGTATAGCCATCCATTTTTGTATCTCTACCTTAAAATAATCGGAACCCTTTTGGTAGTGAATAATTGTAATAGCTACAGAAAGGTAGGCACAGTGTACAGGCCAAGACTTTCAACCATGTCATCCTGACATGTGGTCATGTAGCTGGATGGTCATGTCGCTGGATATATAATGTGCAAAGACCTTAAGCCAGTCTTAAGGTCTTTGCACATTACATCGACTCAACTCCAACTCAACTCCAACTCAACTTACAGTATGGCATTCAAATTAAAGCTTCATTTTATGTTTCTTAAGAGTGAATTTGTCATCTTGTAAGATAAAAGTATACGACGCGTGGACGACGCGTGGTCCACGCGTCATTCACCTATTGACGTCACCGACCCGTTTGCCACTCGTGGTTGACGAATTGGGCACAAGTCAACAATATGCGACGCGTTGCCAACTCGTCCTGGCCGGGCGTTGTCAACGCGCTTCCCACTCGTTGACGACGCATTGCCAACTCATTGACGCCAAGTTGTCCACTAGTGAGCGACGCGTTGATCGCCTAGTTGACGACTCGTTGATACCGGATCGATAGTTTCAGTTGGTAGGGTGTTGGATTAGCATCGAGTCGGTGTAATGTGATGTCCTACATGGAACACGCATGCAATTTTGATACAACTAATTATTTTTTAACCCTAACTAATTAATATTTTCCTGATTTGAAAAATTACACTTTTAAGTATGTTTATAAATATATTTTTTCATCTTTGCACAATTTTGTAAATTTTTTAGCAATAAAGAGCGGTCGCGAAGATCCTTTATATCAAGTGAAGTTAATACAGTTTCCATATTGCATGCATAAATCAATTTAAACACTGAACGGACAAAACACAACTTCCATATAATGTTATTCATTCAACGAATATACGTTACAGTTTATAAAAGTAATAGCTAGGCAAACCTATAATGTAATAATGTTTGTTTATTGAAAAAAAAAAACTCTAGACTCTACGAGTTCTGCAAGTTTTCCAAAACCAAGTCATTGATTTATTTCTGTTAGTCATAGAATTTGCAACATATTCGTTCTGATTATGGGTTCTGTTAATATAACTTTTTGAGTTACAAAGTTTTTCGTAAAAGTTTCATTTTGACTTATTCTAGCCTAAACCATTTATAATGTGCCGTGATCACTGTTTAAAACTTAAGGAACAATGATGACAATCATTATCATCCTGATCGAACCGGACCATATTTTATTCTTACTCTTACTACATCCTCATGACTGTGGTGGTAGAGTCACCTGCAATAAGTTTACATTTATAAAAAAACGGTTTAAAGTGTTCTTTGTGGTTCCAACGAAATAAATGTTTTTTTTTTACTTTTTATCACTTTCATATGTACAATTTCGTACTTAAGTGAAACTAATAAGCGCAACAACGCGTGGGAATTTCACAGCGACATGATACCTACGAGTACATAAATGCACGTGAATGTACACTGTAGCTGACTAAAACACAAAAGATACGAGCTCGATTCCCACTGCAAAACAAAAATTTGCATGAATTGTAGATGAGATTTTTGTGGGTAATGAATGATAGTTCCTGATACCCTCGATACAGAAGAAAACCCTGGTCAAAATTATGTATGACCGGGTGTAATGGAAAATTAAAATGTTAATACTGATGCATCTCTCTCTAAAGCAGAGACTTTCAGTATATCAAGAGAATGAACCAACTGAATCATCTTGTAGCTGTGTTTATACTTCGGAAGCTCACTGAGCTATAAATATTAACTTGCTGTTTGTTTCCACCTCTTAGGCCTCATAAAATTAATGCCTTTGTATTAATATTTATTAATATATAGACTACTTTCTTTACTCGACTTTGCTTGTAAAGGATTATTATATGTTTTTTTTTTATAAAAACAATTGGTTACAGAAGTCTCACACTAGATAGAAATAGGTAAAATTCTGACTAAAATAGTCAAAATTTTTGTTTGTTGCTGGCAAAATTTTTATAACTTGGATCACGAAAAATTATTTGCCGATCATGGAAATATTTATCAGTACTCCCAGTCTATTAAATAGCTCACCGGAGATGTTAAATAGTTCATTATATTGACTTAATTTGTTTAAAAAGTCCATACACTCATATATACATACATCCATACTTATATCCATACATACATTCTCACAAACTTTCACGTTTATAATATTAGTAAGAAGTAGATTATATTTGTATGCAAGTCTAGCCCTTTGTAAACTGTAAATGGACTTTACGATGCAATAACGACCGCATATTGTTGTAATGAATTTGTATTACCTCCAATGGTATCGCTTCGTATTACGGAAATAACTGACGGAAAGTATTACTCATTACTAACATCTTTATAATTCCGTTCTAAAATATTTTCAGCAATATAAATATTGCAATATAATCATAATATTTGCAGAACATGCAAACATTTGTCTTGCGGTGGGAATTGAACCCGCAACCTTCTGCATCTCAGGTGGGTCTTCACGCGGGTGTCCACTGCGCCATAGGGGATGCAATTTCTTATATTATACTTTAAATAACATTCCGGAAAATGATGCTGTCACTTATTTGATAGAGGTATATGACAAGTATTGCTGTAGCTAGAGCAAGGCTAGAGCTGTACAATTACCTTTTTTATGTAAACTCAAACTTTTTAAGGGACGGGAAAGAAAAAAAAACAAAGGTTTCCTTTTTTATTTTGACCCAAACAGTTTTAAGGGACGGGAAATAAATCTAGATCAAAAGATTTCACATCCAAGAATTTTAAGTATGAAAAAAATAATGCATGTAATTGCATGCATATAATTTTTGATAGAAAAAAATAGTTACCTAATTTAGATTAATGCTATGTATGGGTTAGCGATTTTGTTATTTACATGTAGTACGCCAAATACGAGGATTTACGGTTATTATTTCTCAAAACATCGACCCTGTATGTTAATCATGGTTTCTAAACATAATAAGCAAAACTTCACAACTCTACTAAAATATGACTCTATTATTTTAGTAGAGTTGTGCAAAATAATCACACCAAAACAAAGTGAAATATATTAATCTATTCCGCGTAAGTACTGCTACCAGGCATGGTTAAGTAATGGTTACCACTTAACATCAGGTACTTCTTGTCCTAGTTCCATCTTCACAACCTCTTTGACAACCTCTGTGGCGCAGTGGGCGAAGGTCCGCCTGTGATGCAGAAGGTTGCGGGTTCGATTCCCGCCGCGGGACAAATGTTTGCATGTTCTGCAGATATTTGTCTCGGGTCTGGGTGTTTTCTATGTATGATATGTATGTATTTACAAAAAAAAAGTATATATGTAATATATCAATCATGTGGTTCCCATAACACAAGCTCTGCTTAGCTTGGGGCTACATGATGCTGTGTGATAGTCCAGCATTATTATTATCTTTGGGTATGTTTAGATTTGCTCAACTTTTTCTGAAAAGTTGGTACTAACTGCAATTACGGGCTTACAGCCAAGTAAATTACAGTGTGTGGTGTGTATTTGTAATTGATGCAGGATTTTGAATTGGTGCATCCTCCAACAGCAAGAACTTTCTCACTATCCTACAAGTATTTAATATTGCAGCTTTTTGCAGGACTATATAAGTGTTTTCTTTTAAATCAATAAGTTTGAGGTTATTGTGAATTTGATTTGGGACGACTCCAGTGGTAATTATTATTATTATGACACTTTATTTAATTGTAAACTCGTCTAAAATACATTTTTTACTATTATACTTAATACTACTTATGTACATAAATAAATATCAAAAACATTATAGTAAAAAATGTATCAAAACGGGAGACCATCGACCGCGGGGCAGGGCTCAAACGGTCGGTGGCTAGGGCTGCAGAGAGAAGAACCTCCGCACAATGCGTGCCGAGTCCAGGAGAGCCGCCTTCTGTATCTGACCCTTGATCCAGCTGCCTAGCGAGAGCCTCTTAAGATATTGGTCAAGGCTCTTCGCTATCAGACCGTTCACTGAAACGACTATCGGAACGATAATTGTTGAGTCGACATCCCACATAGCGGTAATCTCGTGTGCCAAGTCAAGGTACTTGCTAAGCTTGTCCTTCTCGGCCTTCACGAGATTAGCGTCATGCGGGATGGTGATGTCAACAAGTATCGCCCGGCGTTCCGACCGGTCTACCAAGACGATATCAGGTTTATTCGCAAGAATAGTCCTGTCCGTGATGATAGAGCGGTCCCAGTAGAGCGTAGCACGACCATTTTCGAGAACCGGTACCGGTGCGTACTTATAGTACGGAACCTCTGAACCGACAAGGTCGTATTGGAGAGCAAGCTGCTGATGGATGATCTTTGCTACTTGGTTATGTCTGTGCAAGTATTCAGTGTTAGCGAGGTGCGAACAACCCGAAAGTATATGTCTGAGGGATTCACCGGGACGATGACAAGCTCTGCAAATGTCAACGGTTCCATCCTTCATGATATACTTTCGGTAGTTGTTCGTCTTTATTACCTCATCCATAATCGCACAGACAAAACCTTCAGTTTCCCCAAAGAGGTCACCGAAACGTAGCCAGTTCACGGATGCGAGTAGGTCTACATCAGGCCCTGTAAGGGCTTTATAGAACCGTCCGTGCAGCTCCTTACTCTCCCATACCACCTTGCGGTCGAGGGCACTCAGCACCGTAGGTTTGTGCCAGTTCTCCTTAGCCAGTGAGAGCGGGGTAAGGTTCTTGTCAACTGCTACGACATCACGATGCATCTCAATGTCGGCATGGAGGAAGTATTCTCTGAGCTTGCACACCTCGTGGTTATGGAGGGTCTTGGCATTTAAAAAGCCGCGGCCCCCACATTTCCGCGGGATGTACATCCTCATTACCGACGAGCGTGGATGTCGCATTCTGTGTGTCGTAAGAAGTTGACGAACCTTACAGTCAAGGGCGTCAAGTTCAGTCTGAGTCCATCTCAATATGCCAAAAGTATAGATGAGCAGAGGCATAACCCAGCCGTTGAAGGCTCGAACCTTGTTACCACCCGACAAAAGACTATTGAGTACTTTAGTAAGGCGGCAAAAGAATCGCTTCTTCACCGACTGTTTTATGTCTCTGTCTACTATACCTAACGCTTCTGACATACCGAGATATTTGTAGGTTTCGATATCGGAAAGAGATCTGAGGGATATCGTATCGGAAAGCTGTAAGTTTGTAGTATTTACAACTTTCCCCCGCCGTACTTGCATGACCGCACACTTCTCGACACCGAACTCCATGCTGATGGCACTGCTGAATATCTGTGTGATATTCAACAGAGTCAGCAGTTCTGGTTTTCTTGGCGCAAAAAGTTTGAGGTCATCCATGTACAGCAGGTGAGAAACGATATCACCCTCTCTCCGAAGTCGATAGCCTAGCCCTGAATCCTTTAGCAGAGTACTAAGAGGATTCAGTGCCAGGCAGAACCATAGGGGACTCAGACTGTCGCCCTGGAAAATACCCCGCTCTATGCGAATCAGATCTTGCGGAGCAGAGGGATCCCGTCCGCTACCTGGATGACGAAGAACTGTGATCCACTGTCTCATGCATGTACCTAAGAAGGATCTCAATGTTGCATCAATTTTATACAACTCTAAGATCCTCCCCAGCCATGTATGAGGCACTGAATCATACGCCTTCTTGTAGTCTATCCATGCAGCAGAGAGGTTCCCCTTGCTGCGCCTGATCTGCTGGCTAATGGTCATGTCAATGAGGAGGAGCTCCTTAGTACCGCGGGACCCAACCCTACATCCATTCTGAGCCGGAGCCAAAATATTATTTGCAACTATGTGCGCATTAATTTTTATGCTCAGAATGGACGTAAGGAGCTTGTAAATGGTAGGTAAGCACGTGATGGGTCTGTAGTTCTTTGCTTCCGCGGTACTACCAGATTTGTGGAGCAGGAAGGTGACTCCTGTCGTCATGAAACTTGGGAGAGACCCAAGCTCGAGGGCTTCTTGAAATTGTGTGGCGAATACAGAGTGTGAACACCGGAACCACTTCAGCCAGAAGTTATGCAACCCGTCCGGTCCAGGACTTTTCCAGTTATGGGCCGAACGGATTGCAAATCTGACATCTATGGGGCTAATCTCTACAGGTCCCATGGTTTCGATAGATTCACACTCTCTACTCACCACATCTATCCAATCTCCCTCCGTGTGTTGGATGGGCACAGACCAGATGCTGCGCCAGAAATTATTCATGGCATCCGCATCCGGTACACGCCCGTCCATCACACATTGGTCAGGTTTCTCCCAGTTTCGGTACACCTTCCTCTGGTCACTTTGGAAGTTTCGATTCTGCCAATATCGGTCCACAAGTTCTCGATACCGACGAATGCGGCTTGCCCATGCAGAGATTTTCTGCTTCAGAAAGTCAATGCGTTCTGTGACACAGGCCATATAATCGTGAGGCCGAATATCGGTCCCAGAAAAGGCCTGTGTCACAAAACGCATCACTCGAGGGCGGGTATTGCCCCCTCTGAAGCAACTTAGCTTTGCAATGAGGGTCCTGAATTTACCGATCCGCCGTTCGATCCGTACTTGCCAAGCTGGAGTTTGGTTGACAGGTCGTGGTGCTTGCGTGGAGTTGGGGAACTTGACACGAGCAACACGACACGCAACCACGGCTCCGCAGTAAAGGATCGAATGGGTATCGGCTAGACCTTCGCTAGTCTCTAGATAAGGAACCAGCAAAGGATTCAAGGCCTCCATTAGAGCCAAGTTTCGTCTGTGAGTGGGCAAGCGTGGCAAACGCGGTCTTTCATCGAGAGGTGCGGACCGGTACGATAAAATCGTATCCTCCAAAGTCCTCCTCAACTGCTCATTTACCTGGTTTGTCACGCTGGTGTTCTCGTTGTTGACGTCGTCAGCAGCGGGGTCCGGCTGCGTCGTCACAGGTATCGAAGTTGTCGTAACCGTCGACGTGGCAGCCGGGACCCGCTGCGAGTGGTCAGCTACTTGAGCACTTTCAGCGCGAAGCCGGTCAAGTACCGAATCATCCAACAATTTTAATCGTTGGATGGCTCGTACCTGATCCGATAGCCGTTGTGCAGTAACAGTTACAGCTGGTTCAAGTACCTGAAACAGAGGCAGCATCCGGGCAATGTACGCGGTACGGTTAGTTCCTCCGTCTGTAGCCCTATAATATGCGCGCATGACGTTTCTATTTATTTCTTCTGTCCACTTCATGCGAATGCGCACATTGCTGGTGGTGGCGGGGGTCGGACGCGGGGCAGACTGTCCCGCAGACCCCAAGCCGGCTGACAGCGGGGGCCGCCCACGCCGCACAGGCGGTCGCGGCGGCGGAGGCGACGGCGGCCTGCTCTCGTCGCTCGACGCGCTGGTGTCCGGGGGGGTGGCGAATACCTCATCCCCGGACGACGATGTGGAGCTTGACGGAACAGGCGCAGATGTTTGGTGTGCTTCATATGTAGCCGCTCGTGCTTTTCCTCTGGTCAACATGTTATGATGGTTTTTTCATTGTGGCATTTGTGCCTTTATGTCAAAAATAAAATGAAAATAGGTTGTATTACTGGTTTAAAACTGTTGAGGATACGGTATGAATCGGGAAAAGCAATATAAAATAAATTTTGGTAAAATATTAGAGAAAAAACGTGTCAGCGGTGAAGTTTTTTTTTTTTTTTTTTTTTTTTTTTTATTATATTATTATTATTATTATCTTCAGGTATCATAAAAAATATTAACCTTTTAATAGATAAAAGTAAAATATATAGCTACCTAAAAATCAATTCCTTTGCATATACCTATTTAATTACTTTTAGTATGTATCTAGCTGTTAGTTTTCCCAAAATTGAATAAATGATAAATATTTTTAGAATATGTGTTTTTAAGCTAGGCGCAATGACGCTCATTAATATGAACATAGGCATCGAGATATTTATACTGTAGAGTGGAAAACGTGGAAAAATAATATCTGCACCAAAACTTTGCACACGCTGTCAATTGCGCAGACTTTGAATACTTTTCAAGCGACGTAAGGTCTAAATTAGTGCAAATTTGGTATTTTGAAGTTTATTTATGTCAAACGCGCTTGGATTTTTTTTGTTAAATTTCACTTGAACTATATATATATTTATCTTGATGAACCTATGTTCTTTTTTGATAGTGTAAATTATTATAACACCATCAGATGATTATAATAATACTATTATTTAAGTATATTAAAGACTTGAAACTGGCACCAGTCATCACTTTCAGTCAACAATATTATTTTTTCCATGAAAAAATACATTAATTCATAACTTTTCTGATGAATTTTTGTGCATTTGCATAAAAATAACGACTTTCGGTAAGGTCGTTTACATGCAACGCCCGCACTACGAAGCGGCATGGCTTCATAATATTCTACAGAAGACGACACGCAAAAGAAACTAAGCGTCCATTTATTTTCTTCGACCTTTGCTCTTAGCAGTGCGTGTTGAGTTTTCTAAGATTTGTATGATAATATTTTGCTGACCATAGGGCGGGAAGAAGGGCAAACGTCATCTTTTCATTATAATAAAAAAAATGTTAATTACACCATCTCCATATTTTTGCATACATCAGCTTTTCGCAGACGAAAATTAAGTGTAATTGTACTAGAGACGGGAGACATTTTACATGAGATTGTATTTTGTTTGTATATTTATTAACAAAATGTATATAATTGATTAAAAACATAAATGTATGTTTTTTAATTAAAATAATATAGTTATAAATTAAAGAGTTCTCTCTTCTTTTTTTGGCTTCATTCCATTTTAATTTGATCTGCTCCTAATCTGTTGTCTCCAAAGGTGTCTTTGCTGGATCGTCGTTGGGTCTTTATTGATATACTCAAGATCTTTCTTACTTGTGGACATTCATATGAGTTGATCTTCCGCGCATTTTTGGTCCCGTCTTATGATTTTCTAACCACATTTTTCTATGAAAATAACTTTTAAATAACCTTTTCACCACTTAGTGTCACTGCTATGTGCATTTGCTTGCATCATAATTATAATATTTTTAGATTTGTATCTAGTTTGTTATGGATACTACATCCTTGATAAAGGATCGGTTTTCCGGAAGAGATCGCTGTTAGCAATAAGACCTCTAATTGCGTGACCAAATTATTAAGTAAAATGTGTTTCCTTGGTCCTAAATAACCTTATTTTGTAAAAAAAAATTGTGTCCACAATTTTTTCCGGTACTGAAGCCAAATCCCTAGGTTAATAATGTAGTACATAAAATATGTATATTAGCCTGTCTTGTACCGTTGTCACGGCCATCAAATAGCCAACAACATTTATGCCCATTAGAAAAAAAATTGTGTTTATTGCTTGAAATAAATATATTCATATTCGGTCTCTAGTGCATATTCTGACGCTGTCTTGGAATAATTACTGACACATGGATGGAGATGTAAATGCTCTGTTTTATGTTTATTTTTTATGACAAGCTGGCTTTCAGTATAATTATTCAGTCTTTACTTTGTTATAAACTTAATTATGATGTTCAAAATACAGCAAAACAACCCTTGCCACGTTTTAACGTATCCATTTTTATGGTGACCCAAAGTAATTTTTACTTGGTGCCCACATCAAGGACACTGAAAATGTAAGTGTGAGCTTTCATCTATTATCTTACACACGCTTGTATGTATAAAGAACCAGCCAATTGCAAGTTGGACTCGCGCAGGAAGGGTTCCGTGCCGTTTTATGGGAGCCCTATATTATTTATTTTGTGTTTTTTTAGTATTTGTTGATAAAGCAGCAACAGAAATACATAATCTGTGAAGTTTTCAACTGTCTATATATAACGGTTCATGAGATACAGCCAGATGACAGAGAGACAGAGAGACAAACAAAGAGACAGACGGACAGTGGAGTCTTAGTAATAGGGTCCCGTTTTTACCCTTTGAGTACGGAACCCTTAAAAGGCCAAATAGTAACTTTTACTGGATTATACAGTCTTTACTTTGTATTAAACTTAATTATGATGGTCAAAATACAGTAAAAAACCCTTGCCACGTTTTAACGTTATTTTTATGGTGGCCCATGGGATCGTATAGCGTAAAGTTAACTATTACTCAGGGCACTGCAAAAAAAAAAATATTACCATTTACACGCTTGCTTACCAACGTATATAAAAAGAACCAAATGGTAACTTTTACCTTCAGTAACGCTGTAAAAGGTGTATTATTTTCATTTTATACATTTTCACACTTGCATCTACTCCAAAAAAACCAATACCAGTAATAACGGAATAACGGAGTTGTTGTACCGAAACGGATCCGCAAACGAATCGTGATAAATAAAATCACACAGAATCCGATGTGCAATTAATAAAATCATCCGATATGAAACCGGGAAACGAAATTCAAAAGGAAAGTTACAATTTATACGAAATTGGTATTACGTAGAACTCTGTGATTCTACGACTGTGTGTTTTTATAACTGGTTTGAAAGGGAGTAGTGGATCGATCAGTGCGACAAAGTTCTAATAGGTACAGTTACTTTTAGGACGTGGATGATTTTGTTTACTTTTTGCATGCGCCCCCCAGCTTATGTTTACATCCAACATTTAAAGATCTCGTTTAGCGTAATAAAGTTCGCATCCCGATGATTATAGCTTTCGAAAGATAAACTTGGAAGTTTCGCGAACAACGTCTTCTACAGGGTGGTAAATTTGAGTATGCCTTGATGTATGTATGCTTTATAAATATACTTCTAAAATCTGTACTAATAATAAAAAGGCGAAAATTGGTTCCCACTCAACTCCTTAATAGCTGGACAGGTTTGGATGAAACTTTTATACATATTTTGTAACCTAGAACTTTTTTTTATACCGGTACCACGCGAACGAAGCCACGGGCGAAAGCTAATTGCAACTAAGTTTATATAATGTACCTATTTCACAATTAGGATAGTAATATTAAACTAGGTTATACAAATACCTACTTAAATAAAGTTCGTTACCAAATGAATGGGTGTCATTTTCACTCAGTCTTTATAGTTTCAAGTATGATTCAAGTTGAATGCAAATTTCAGGACCAAACAATGTAAACGGAATAATTTTGACATACATAAAATATTAAATTACATAAATACATAAATACATAATTCTATTTATATGACTCACAAAAGTTGGAATTTTATTTTTATTTTTAAAGTTATAAATTCGAAAATTTCGCATTTAAAGTTACGTTTTATTTTTAGATCAGTAATCACAATATAAAAAATATTTAGGTTTCTATTATTATTCTAATTATTCAAGGCCTCATTGTACTTACATCTTGACCTCTTTATGATCCTGTTCATAAACTGTATTTTTCAAAATTCATATGAGCTAGTAGCCAACCCCGATGTCGGAGTTTTTAGGCCGCCTGAAGACGGCTTCTGTCATGACTAAAAAGCCGGGACCAACATCTTAACGTACCGAAGCACAAAAGCATTCAAATTTAAATGCTACTAAACGGTCGCCTATCGAAGTAGTAACCGTGATGAGTATTGCTTAAAAAAGATGATCTGCTAAGAACAGCGACTAGCGCAAAGACAGTTAAATTTCAGAATCTTATTTTTTAATCACCTTGTATATTTTGTTTAGTTTATTCCTCTGTCAAGTTATGGATACCAATGTTCTACAGCAAAAGTTTCTTCCCCTTTTATGGTACATTAAAATTATTTTTGCACGTTATTTCATCGAGAGATTGACTTTGTAATTTCTGTTTTGCTTTGCTTCGAATGTCAATGTTGTTTTTTTCCTCTCGCTCGGGAGTTTTATTGTTTGACTGCGTATAGCTGTATTTTTTCGACGAGTATAAATTAGTTATTTTTTATTCTTTACGATTCCGTTGTTATCTGAAAATGCAATATCTAGCAATTACTGTTTAACCTTCAGGTGTATTCAACTAGGTTGAGTAGCATTTGGAAAACTGCGTCGAGTTTTTTCATCACCCATACCGCAATGTTTAAAAACGAAAGTTAAACTTCTTTTTAGTGTTTTAAGTATGTTTATAAACTATAATTATATAATAATTAAAAAAACTATAATATAAGCTATGTTTACTTTAGAATAAGATGATTTTAGTAAAGTTTAGTTAGTTATTAAACGTTTTGGCTTATGCTGTTAGTTTTGCATCTGATATAAAAAAAAATACGTTAAGATTTTGGTCCTGGCTCTTTTAGTTGGTTCTATTTTGGACTTTGAAGGCGAAAAACCTTCCGACACCTGAGTTAGCCACTAGAAACCTGAATTTCTATATTCATAATCAGTATTATTAAATGTTAAATTTATTGAATTTCAGTTTAGCAAGAACCCCCGTGACTCCTTGAAGAGCTTTTTTTCCGAATGCTCCTCTTCGAGCTCTGCATTTCAGAAAATCATTTTTTCTACAACCATAAACTAACCATGGAACATAACCTCCAAATTTTAAGGCCTGCCCGCCCATGACCGATAATCGGTGACCGATTTTAAAAAAATGAAACATTCTGATTGCAATAGTGCAACGTACACGTCCTACATATGTCTAACGTGGGCGGGCAGCCTAAGTCTTTAGGACATACCTCATACATTTAGACTAGTTTTCAGTTAGTTATGCTAGTTAAAAATTTATTGAATTTCGGTTCATACTGAATATACTAGCGATTACACTTATTTTGAACCTTTAGTCTAACAAAAGGAGGATGTTTATGCAATATTTCTGAGTTATGAATCTGTTAGTCACATCCCGAGTAATGTTGACGATATCCATCTCTTTCTGAATTAGGACAGCTCAATGCTCTTTATAAATCGATGAGATTATCCACTGACGAGTGGTATGTCTTTTGTAGACGCGCAACTTCTCCACAACAAAATGTTGACAAAATTAATTATTCTTAGTAACTTTTTATAGTAGAAAATATATTTGGTCATCCTTCCAAAAATCTTATAGCTTTAATTAATACCTGAAAACAATCAAAGTGATATAACGCGCTTCCCTGCACATAAATTCATCAGTCAAAATATTAACGCACAACAACTGACTTATCGATCAAGATATTTTAACTTTAAGGCAGAAGTGTTTGTATTTCTATATTTTTGGCCGAGAGGATGTGGTTCGAGAGGTGTGGTGTGGAGGTGGTGGTGTGGATGGTTCCAACCTAATTTGGGTTTTGAATACCCAAGATAATCAAACCGTGTTACCGCACGTTATGATCAAGAAGAAGCTTCTCTTACGTACTTCACTGGACTCCTACTACTCTTGGTCATCATTGCCTCAATTAATATGGGGAACTTAGCTACTTCGCTAAATAAAAATATGAAATAGCTGGAAACAGATAAGGGCGTAAGACCCACAACCTACATACATTATAGAGTGCACCTTAGTTTAGTATATGTAGTCATTTCTACAAAAAGTCGCGCGACTTGTTGCTCGTGCACACTGTGCTAACCAGACCCCGCGAGTGTTTATTCAGATGCAGTTCGTCGAGAGTAGCGGCGATTTACTGAAAATTAAGAGGACGCCATCGGGGATGCTACAATAACATTCCGCCAAAAATACAACAACGACCGCACTGTTATATTTAACTACCTTCCGTCAGCGGTTTCACTTGAATTATTTCCTCTAGTATTACAAAACTGTAAAATGACTAAGGCAAACATTTTTTTTAAATCACACTACGCAATTAATTTTGGTGAGAAATTTTTAGTTAATATTTTATCATTTAAACTTGGCTTTGAATTTTGGTGAGAAATTTATAGTTAATATTTTATAATTTAAACCATCACATCATACCAATATTATAAATGCGAAAGTTTGTATGTTTGTGGGTGTATAATGCGTTCTTACTCAGCACCGCAACGGCTGAACGGATTCGCATGAAACTCAGAGCATACACAGTTTGTGACCTAGATTAACACATAGGCAACTTAAATCTCAGTTTATAGGGCGATTGTAGTCGCGGGCGGAAACTGGTAGCAACTTAATTTTTTTTAGTTCTCAGATCTAAGTTGTTTGTTCTTGGTTTCTTGTTCCTAATTAATAATAATTTCCTATATACACATATATTAATTATATGTATATATTTTAAAATCATGCACCCTTACTACAGAGGAGGGCGTTGATATCCGCGACATAGTATTATTTTACTCATGCAGATAGTATCATTTTTAATTATTTTTTTTGTAAATTAAATTCCAGTTTCCAAATAAAGATTATTTATTTAAGTATTAATAATACCAGTAGTTCAAGTCCAGCTAACCGCTACATCTGGTAAATACCTCAATATCAACTGCGAGAAACATAAACCTACATAAACAATAAAAACGTACAAACTTTCTCATTTTTAATATAAATGTGGTCTATTTTTTAGAGCACAAAAAATATCTACACTGTGTGAGAAAATTATGACATTGTTGATTTTGTTTGTGGATGATATTATATTGTTTTAGCTTGAATCAACTTTAGAAGCACTTAATTTCCACACTTTCATTTCCACATGAATGCAATTAAATTGCATTCATGTGGAAATGTATTCATTTTCTGAATAAAGTGTGAAACAGTAAGTATATATATTTGAACTTATCTATATTATTTAATTATTGAATACTAGCTTCCGCCCGCGGCTTCGCTCACGTGGTACCGGGATAAAAAGTAGCCTATGTATTAATCCAGGTCACAAACTATGTATATTCCAAGTTCCATCCAAATCCGATCAGTAGTTTTTGCGTGAAAGTAACAAAATTTCATCAATACATCCATACTCACTAACTTTCGCATTTATAATAATAGTAGGATAGGATAGCATAGGAAGTAGGATTCATCTATATCATGAACGCATTGCTGTGTTTTGGTTTGAAGGCTGTGGTACGTGGGGTGCTGGTGAAATTACAAGCACATTAGGCTTATCACCATCATATCATGCTTCAAGTTGGTTGCAGAGCTATGCATCTTAGGGTACGTTCCAAACTGCATGCCCTTAGAAGCAATACTACGTTGTAATGATGATGAAAGACCATGAGCTAGTTCTATCTTCAGGTAGGCATCATAAAAACAGTATTGCAGTGAAGCGCTCGTGGCGTGGCTTCATTCGGTATTCTCACCTTGGTTAAGCAACACTCCGCCCGGTCACTACTTGGATGGGTGACCGTTTAGTGGTATTAAAGCTCAACGCCCACGACTGATTTTTTCACCGATTTTTTGTAGGATAGTTAGGGAGGAGCACTTCATGCCAACCTCATGCTCGGAGCGTTTACCAACCAGATTGGATCGACGAATGAAGTAACGCCTTAAGAGCTAAAATGCTTGTAATTAGATTGTACGTAATTATATAAGTATTTTATGTTCTATTACTTTTTTCGTAAAGTTCATAGTTTAGGAGTTAGGGCACTTTCAAATATCTATGAAAATTTATTTTTCTGGATTCAGAAAGTAAGGCCTTAAGAGCAAAAAAGAGGAATTGGATTCTACGTATAGAAATAATATAATTTTTATATTTGAAAGTGTCCTAACTCCTAAACTATGGACTTTACGAAAAAAGTATTAGAAAATAAAATACTTATATCATTACGTATAATCCAATTCCAACCATTTTAGCCCTAAAGGCCTTACTTTCTGAATCCAGAAAAATATTTTTTCATACAAATTTCAAAGTGTCCTAACTCCTAAACTATGAACTTTACGAACAAAAGTAATAGAACATAAATATCAATACATAGAATCTAATTCCGTACAATCCATTTTAGCTCTTATGGTGTTACTTCATGCGTCGATCCAACCTGGTTGGTATATACTCTGTGCATGAGGTTGGCATGAGTTTCCCCTCCCTAACTGTCCTACAAAAAATCAGAGGAAAAATCGGTCGTGGGCGGAGACGCTTAGATTTGAGTTGAGCGCTTCTGTGCTTCTAAAGGTACGTTAAGATGTTAGTCCCGGGTTTTTTCAATCGTCAAGCCATGCCGGACGCCTTCGGGTGGCCTGCAAACTCCGATACCTAGCTGATACGAAGAAGAAGAAAGTCTCCTAACTTGTAATGAGTAATACTCATAGCATTGTAATTGTTCCAAATATTTACAGTTTCACCCTGATAGCTTAATGACTAAACCAATGTTCTAATCTAGCTGCGTAGGTACTTCGAAGCGTTAGTCATAGCTGTGATAGCTCGTCAGAGCTCGATATTTTATCTAATAGGGATGTCAGTGTCACTGTTTATTATTAATAATTTTTACTAGCTTTAGCCCAGCTTGACTCACGTGGTATCGGATAAAAAGCTTGTTTAGTGTCAATCCAGGTTACAAACTATGTAATATTCCAAGTTTCATCCAACCTTTGCGTAAATCCATCATATATAATATATTTTTAAGCTATTGCATAGCTTCTATCGAGGGCCTTGAGCGCGGGGACCGAATCCTGAAATTCCGTAGCGAAAAAAAACCTCACGCTCCCCACTCCGACGGGCACGGAGGTGTGGCTTGAAGGCCGTGCATTGTCTAACATCGTTTCTTTTCGGCAGTCTTCGACACGGTGTTTGTGTGCGTGCAACTAGACGTATTGTACGACTCTACGAAGCTCGCACGAATCGAGACGATCACCACGCTCAAAAAGTGTAACTTGAATTAATATCAAAGAAAAAGAAATACTGCATAAATAAAATAAATAAATAATTATAATTGCATAAGTTGATACAAAATGCTAGCTTTACCGCGGCCGTCCCCGAGTGCCACACGTCTTTTTTAATTTAGTATGGGGCCAGCTCTTGACCTCGAGTTTTTATGTTGTTGAGTAAAAACAAACGTACTTACATACAAAGTGATAAAAAAATATGTGATCATAGTTTTATATATATTCTCGCAAGATGAGAAGTAAAAGACAGGACTTTTAGTATGAAGAAAAGTTTTGATAATTTTAAAACTTTAAAAGTTGCAATTGCTTTTAGTATGTAATAATCGGAAAAGTTCTCGAATAGACTATGATCTAGAAAATAATAAGATAAGAAATTACCGTCAATACTGTGGGAAGTCTGTAGTTATAACAGGCTTAAGGTACATCATGAGATGTTTTGGGGGAGATTTAATGTTCAGCGTTGTACTTCTTGCGGTTGCTGATGATGATTGATCTCTGAAGATCTGTATATTTATCAAACTACGAAAGATCCATCACTATGTCTAAACTCAATCATTTCAGTAAAAACAGTAACCTTGATCATTGTTTACTGTAGCGATTGAGAAATGGAAGTCTGAACTTTATTTTGTTGATATTTGAATCGATTTGTTTTATTGATACGATTGCGTTATTCTTTAAAGTGTATCTATTTTTGAAAAGTTTATTCTATCGAAAAATAATTTTAAAAGCTGGTGGTAAAATATCACTAGGAATCATGCGTAGGCACATATTAGATCAGAAAAATAATAAAATATTACTAGATCCAGTGGTTTGCTTTTAATAACTTTTTAATCTTTATACTATTATTATTTATCTATTAAGATTTACAAGAGATTGCAGGTATTAATAATAAATAATAATAATCCACCAGTTTGGATATATTTTTACTATTATGTTTTTTTATATTATTTTTGTATAGTAGACTAATCATGTTTTAAATTTTATAGTAAATAATGTATTTTTGATGAGTTTTAAAATGAATAAAGCGTCATAATAATAAATAATGCAGCATCATGTAGCCCCAAACTAAGCAGAGCTTGTGTTATGGGAACTACATGATTGATATATAACATATATACATTTTATTTGTAAATACAACATATATCATTCATTTTTTATTATTGGTGGATGTAGAGAGCTCAAGACCGTTCTTCGTGAAAACTCTTGAGGGATCTGCTTGGTGTTGTAACCCCCCCCCCCCCCCCCTAATAATATAATTCCCATAAAAACTTTCTTTTTATAATCATTTGGCCATATGATGTCTAGTTTGGTTAGAACCCTACGCATATACCGTACATAACCCGCGATTCTTTTGAGGTATTTTAAAACGATTTCTCTAGCCTATCCTAAGTTTATCTACCTACCTGTAAATTAAACGATTTCTCTAGCCTACCCTTAGTTTTTCTACCTACCTGTAAATTATCTATTCTAATACAATTTTGATCGGAAACACTTTCTGAACTTACTTTCTACGATTCCTACACATAACCTAATAACTTATTTGGAGTTTCATTCTCTACTCTTGAATCTAGTGGTTTACAGCCTATAGTTATTAAATAGTGTATTAGATATGCTAAAACGTAATACATTATATTGATATGAATCTTTCATTCTGACTCTCTGAAATCAGTAAAGGATAAATGGATCTAATTCTCTTTCATACTGGCTTTAGTGATCGACGTAAAACTTGTGAATATAATTATCTTTCATACTGGCTCTGTTGATCGGCATGTGATCATGAATAGTTTTGTCTCTCACATTCTGACTCTAAATTGGCATAGGGACGCGCTCCGCCCCGCGCGTCCTGTGGGTTTCGTCTCCTTACTTGGGTACCCCCCACCAAGATTTCATTTTGGGGGTTGAGAACATGCCTCATTACTGTCTGTAATTGTATGGTCAGTCTTTTGACAAGCAAAGGAGTAAGAGGGAGTGATTTTTCAGCTAAGGTGCATCAAATCACTGATATTGATAATACCTATAACTTAGGTAAAATGAAGCAGTTATTTGTCTGCTAATACAATACGAAATGTCCAAGGAATTAGATTCCTAAAATGTTAGCTTAGCTATACACTTGAATATGAAATCAATGATATATTTCACCATGATTACTGATAGTATCAAAGACTTACATTTGCCTGTCTTTGTAGCGTGAACCTTATTGGTTGTACCTCATCTATTGCGAGGATTTATTGTGTAGATAAGAACTGCATCTGCTTGTCTTAGTAGCTTCAATAGCTTGATAAAATATATCAACACCTTTATTAGGCAATCACCTCATCTTGTGCGAGGATTTTAATATGAAAACAAAGGATTCCATTCCTGGACAATTTTATATTGAATCATAGAACTTAACTGCTCATTCTCTCCAGTTAATAGGTAGATAGATAATTATATATAATATACCTTTACAGGCTAGATAGATTTTAAAACAATATATTATTGAATCTAAAAATAGAACGGCTTGGCCTGCTGGACTTAGCTAGGACGCTGCCACCATAATGATCTAGATTTTACCAATAGGCTAAATAAATTCCTGCCTGCCTACTTTGCTAGGCTTATTCAGGCAGGTTTGACTTTATAACGTAATATATATTATAGAATCTACAAAAAGGACGGCTTGGCCCGCCGGATTTAACGTGAAGAAAATACAGGACCTAGATTTAACAAATATACTAAATAAATTCCTGCCTACCTACTTTTCCTAGCCTACCATTGAACCTGAACCTACGTAGGCCCTAAAATAGCTAAGTGTGTGATTCTTTCAAAACTAGAAGTACAACCTTCTCATTTACATGTAAACGTGCGTGTCTCTCATCGGGGTGTAATGATGAGATACCTGGCTAACTGCTAGACCTAACGTCCCTATAAATTTGTACGTGTACCTACCACCCTAGCCCTAAACATATAAGTGTGATAGATAAATATATAGATAAGTACGGGAAGTCTGTTACCAAGCGACCTAAGGCAACAGATGGAAAGTGGGTAGGAAGTAAGGATGAGGGAAAGATTTTCTCACTGCCGGTCAAGCAGGCTCACAAGACCGATCATGGTGCTGACGGCTAAAGGTGTCTTGGCCGCAGTGAGAGGATGATGGAACCCCACAAAGCTAAGGGCAAGGAACGTAGCCCTTGGGTATAACACCGCAAGGTTTCCGGACTACGTTTGAAGTGATCATTCAAACAAGCCTTCTACCCTTCTCATTTACTTGCTCAATACGCATGGTCAGCAGGCTCACCAACCAATTGAAGGACGTGAAGGAGTCTTAGCCACGTATTGAGAAGCAAAGAAAGAGCAGATCATCTCTGAACTCGCTATACTCTCGTCTATTATCTGTCTTGAATTACGCATGGTCAGCAGGCTCACTAGACCAATTTAAGGGCGTGAAGGTGTCTTAGCCACGTAATAGATAATAGTCGAAAGTTCACTTTAAATTACGCTTAGTCAGCAGGCTCACTAGACCAATTTAAGGGCATGAAGGTGTCTTAGCCACGTAATATCACTTGATAATTTACACTGAATTTACTTTACGAATTATAATCGTATAAAAATGGCGATAAGGCTTGGATGAACGATAACTTCTTGGGAACCGTGGACCGTCCGTCCGTAATTTCGCCTCGACTTATTCTTGCTCCTCCCCGTACCGATAATTGTGGAATGATAACGCCGTACCGATTATTGTGGAATGATCCCGAATGTACCTAAATTCCCCTTTTTAAAACCTTTTTCGTTCCGCCTCATCGCATTCGAAACGCAATAACAAGTTCCGGAAGTTACGCTCAATCTAAACCTACCTCAGTCAATATTTTGATAGAAAAGTGATACATTATATAAAGTATTTCTATCAAAAGTTTATCCTTTTAATCAGTTATGAATAGTAATAATTATCTTACAGGATTTCCATTAATTTAGCGATAATAAATACCTTTCGTATTACGTTGCTTGAACTGATGGATTATTCTAAAACAGGCCAATCTGAACATTATATCTCTTGCGTTAAGAGTTCATTTCATTATCTAAATTTGAGTGAACCTCCATATAGTCCCGCTTGGCAGCTCTGCTAACTCAATGATCAGACCCATCCAGTCCAATATGGTCTTTATGTTTATAAAGTTAAGGTTTAAATTATGCTTTAAAGTGTGTTTTCAACCTAAAACTTTCCACTCATTATTGTTTACGCTGCATTTTTCACAAAATGCAATAACAAAATCCGGATGTTAGCTCATTTATAATCTACCCTCATTTATATTAAATGTAGCATTTCTGTAGTTAAATTATTACAATAAAATAGTTATTGTTATGCTAACTTTATGATTATATTCATTCGTGAAATTCAAGATGTTTTATAAAGCTTTATGAATTCAATTAATCTAGCAATAATTAAATAACTTTTCTTCAGTTTGTTGATTGACCTACCCAACTATTTAGAACTAGTAATTATGGTTCTTATACTTGATACGTTAGAGTTCATATTATATTTTCAATAAATGGTTGAATCTCCTATAATTCGTTGTTTGACGTCGCTAGTGTTTTTAAATAAAGCAAGCGGTGATGCCATCTTTTTTATTTATTATGCAATATTATGTCTAAGCTTCTATAATGCATTGATTGATGTCGCTAGTGTTTTCACTCGCGTATTTTCAAATAACGCAAGTAGTGATGCCATCTATTTAATTTATTAAGCAATATTATGTCTAAGCTTCTTTAATGCATTAGTTCTTGTCGCTAATGTTTTTGCCCGCGTATTTTCAAATAAAACGAGGTTTATTTATTTACCATCGAGTTAAGAGTTAATTTTACGTTCAAAGAGACTGGTCTACCAAAAGGTTTATTTAGATTTTATATTTTCCTATATTTGTGAGTGACGGAACACACCATAGGGTTCTGTTCCGTTACAGCCAACCCCCAATTTTTACGCAGGTGAGTAAATATTTAACCGAAGGAAAAATTTTAACCCATTAATTTCACAAATATATAATATTATTTCATTGATAAGTCATTTCACTATGTACAATTTCTAATTTGCTAACATTTGAATCCAAATATTTCAATCTGCATCTGTATGTAAATATGTTGTGTGTTCTTACAATATGTTAATGTGTTTAAACTGAAATATAAACAAGCATCAATGAGCATTTAATTTTTTTATAGAATAATACTCAGTCTATATCTCTTGTTGAATTCAGATTCTTCGAAAAAGGAACTTGGTTGTGAAGCAAATCAATCCTAATGATTTGATGTAAGAGCATCCCATGAACCTCTTTTCCTCAGTAATACGAACACTTACACCACCTTCTCTCAAACCCAACTTCATCAAGAGCATTTAAGCTCTTTAACTAAATTAAAACTTGTTTAATATCACAGAGCATGTATAGTGTGCGTAAATTTCTTTCGTGCGTGTAGAGTAGGACTCTTTATGAGATCAGCTATATTAGAATATGCTGATGAATGTCTTCCGACTTAACCTAACACCAAACTTCCCCATAAAAGGTCCTTGTATGTATTCTTAAATGTTATTTGCATTCAAAGTCAACAAACCGTTTCTAGTCATGTTATTGATTAATCATCTAGGCCCTCCATAATTTTTTTTTTTCTATAAACACTACACTTGCATTGCATTAACTTTCATTGCCATTCACGCCACCTTAAACAACTAATCAACGCATTGAAACCAGAAACTACGAAAAAAATTGTACTGTTTCTCTAACAGCCAAAACCTTGTTGAATGTAACGAAACAACCCCCCAGTTGGGTAATCCCACTCACGTTTCACCGCATTTTATTTTTAAATTTAATTAATTTTGGTTTAATGTTTGTATTTGACAAACGTCAAACCCAAATCAATCAAATTCAAACTGAAAACTAGCAATTTATTTGATTTTTGCAGTTCACTAAATTGTTTATCTTAAAATATTTCCTTTCCCTTTTTGAAATGTATGCTATATTTTATTTAAATTATTTTATTTACTTACTTGATATGGTTTAACTTATCCACTATCTATAAATTAAGCTCAGGTAGTCATCTAATCTGATTTTCTATCTATTTGACAGACTGAATGACGTTTATAGCGACGTTTTTTTTTCTATGTATAATTGTCAGTTTTTCTTAGAAAGAATACTCACTTATTTTAAAACTTCTAGGTGTTAACTAACAATAATTTGTTAATAACTCTTTTACTACTATAATCTAAGAGTACTAACTTATAATTAACTTTAAATTAGATTTCCGGTAATTTTGTCTTAAATTAGATTATAATTAATTTTCTAGATTTTTATGTTACTTTTTGAAAATAAGTTTTGATATAACTTTCAATTACTTCAGTTCTTTTCCCAAAACAAAAGAACTGAAGAAATTGCTAACAACGAATACTTCCTAATCTCTACTTTAATTATTTTCTATGTAAATAGTACCATACAATGTAAGTAGATCCTATTAGATATGGCTTAAATGAGCTATACCTACCTTCTTTATTTCGACCTACGAGTATGTGCTGAACCCAAACTAATAACCAAATAGAGGCGTTCAAGTTAATTTTAGATTCATATAATGTAATCTTATCCCATGTCAATATTTAATCCCCATAATCCGCCTGATCCAAAAAATCGAAATAAAATATTCTAAATTATTTGAATTGTTTTTCATTTATCTTCAATCTATTTTAATTTAATTATTTTATTTTGCTTGATAACCGTTTATTTTGAATTATTTGTTATTATTTTATTAGGTATAATGGAATATTAAAAGAATATATATTTATTTTGTAAAAAGGCTTCAATTATTTCCGATATTTTTAACGAATCCGACTATTTTTACAATATTATCAGTTCCGCCGATTAATTAATTATATTTTTGTTTTCAAAGAAATTAATAAAAATGAACTTAATATAAAGTATTACGATAAAACTTTAAATACCAACCCCCCATTTTTTTAAACTAAACCGTATTTATGATTTGTTTCTGTTTGTAAATACCAAGCCCCCATGAATTAAACTAAACCGCAACCATGATTTGTTTCTGTTTTTAAATTCCAACCCCCCATTAATTAAACTAAACCGTAACAATGTTTTGTTTCTGTTTTTATACTTAAAAAGTAAACTATTCTAACTAAACTGCTATTATAAATTAATGAAACCAAAATATTTAACAAAAGACAAATGATGGCTCTAAACTATAAAACCAAAAACCTAGTTTTATTCCGATCTATCTATCTGAATTTTATCTTTACTGTAAAATAACTATCTGACTATACGTATATAAGTTATAACTAAATTGAATTTTTAAATTTACGACACCATAATATTTAACAAAACGACCTTAGTTTTAAACTTAAAACCCTCAATTTAGTTTTCTTCTATTCTTAATTCCGTTCTATCTATATAAATCATACCTATGCAAACGGTGAAATAAGAATCCGCCTAAAAGTAGTTGTAAGTTATAAGGTTCCTATTAAAAAAACAATGTTGAGGAAGGCGGTATACCGATAACAACTTTCATTAGTAGTATCAGTAGTTATGAGAGTTAATGGTTAAATTTAGACTACCTTAAAACAAGCCACTACCTACCCTAGAATGAACGCTTGGAAATTTTAATAAAAGTATTGTACGAACCTACCTTCCTATCACGTTATGCAAGTAAATTAAGTGTAACTTAGCTACCTTCCTATCACGTTATGCAAGTAAATTAAGTGTAACTTATCTCAATTATCTACCTGCCTCAGTATTTTATCTTACCTAGTTATGTTGTGTTACATTAACATAATATTTATCGTACATAACTTACAAACCAAACCTATCACCAATGAGTAAGTAAGTAGCTCAAGCTAGCCGAAAATCGAAATGAAGGAGAGGGCGTGATTCTACGACTACCTACTACTTCAAGTAGATACTATACTTATTTCAGTATCTAGTTGTCTCCCAAACTCGAGAAGTCCTAATGCATGAATACTACCTACTTACTAAATTTTACGAAAACAACTGTTTCTATTTTTATTTTATGTGAAATCTTACGAATACAGAAATTAAGGTTATGAATTTTAATATGTAAACACGTCTATCTCTTTCTTAAACTAAAAATAAAGTGCTGAACAAATTTAGGTGAAACTCCGCACTTGGCCAGTTCCAATTTAGGAATCCACACAAGCGAATCCGCAGACGTTTACCAGTAATAATCTAAACTAACTCACTTCCTATCGCAACACAAAATAAACTATGTGCTGAACTAATTTAGGTGAAACTCTGCATGTGGGCAGTTCCAATTTAGGAATCCACACGATAACTACTAAGTCGCATTTACCTAACTCTTTCCCAAGAGTCAGAAATCAACAACCTACAGAGAGAAAGAGAGAGAGAGAGAGAACCTACATCCCTACGCGTCATCAAACGGCCCCCCCTCCAAACTGTGTCTGAACGAAAAGTTGCTGAACTATTTATGACTCCGAAAACTTTCTACAAATTTTATTTTCACCGAAATATAAAACTAAGTAATCTACGAAACAACATTTTCTAGACTTATTTTTACAGAACTAAACGACGCCACGAGCGTTTTTGCAAACTTTTTTTTTTAAATAAACTACGCCTCGATCGTTTTTACAGACTTTAATTTTTTTAACTGAAGCTACGCCACGAGCACTTGTTTTGTTTATTTTATTTTCGTGTAATGAGCTACCCCACGAGTAAGTTTCCGATTTTATTTTTACGCCACGAGCACCTTTATCCAACTACTAGACGATCACGGCCTATGTGCACTAACACTGTCGGACGTAAAATGGCAATCTAGCCTAACCCACGTTCTTGCTAAATTTCAGTCTATTATATGTTAAATTATCACCTTTACTATTAGTTATTCTGCGTATAAACTTAAGAATATACGTATCTATTTATTACTTTATCTCATTATCCTATTATTATCAATCAAGTTTTGGAATAAGAATCTGAACCCTACGAATAATCTGCGACTAAAAGTAACACCATCAGTTCGAAGAAGTGCACTGCTTGAATTTTAAATAAATATACCGACACTGAGCTACCTACTTTAAACTATTTTTTTGCTACTTATTTTATACTACCTACTTACTTAATCGTTTTAAAACCTCTCCTCTATACGCGGCAACAAATTGTGCGAAATAATTCCGCACTGTACACTACTTATAACTATACCTAAGCAAATCTTCAAACCTACATAATTTCTCAAATATGTACATACTTCTTACATTTTATGTAGAATCTTAACAGATAATAATACTAAATTATGTTAAATCAATAATCTATACTGCTAAAATAAACCGCATTACTTGTATTAATACCAAATCCTGTTCACGGCACGCTAAATTGTAACCCCCCCCCCCCCCCTAATAATATATTTCCCATAAAATCTTTCCTTTTATATATTTTCATTTGGCCATATGATGTCTAGTTTGGTTAGAACCCTACGCATATACCGTACATAACCCGCGATTCTTTTGAGGTATTTTAAAACGATTTCTCTAGCCTATCCTAAGTTTATCTACCTACCTGTAAATTAAACGATTTCTCTAGCCTACCCTTAGTTTTTCTACCTACCTGTAAATTATCTATTCTAATACAATTTTGATCGGAAACACTTTCTGAACTTACTTTCTACGATTCCTACACATAACCTAATAACTTATTTGGAGTTTCATTCTCTACTCTTGAATCTAGTGGTTTACAGCCTATAGTTATTAAATAGTGTATTAGATATGCTAAAACGTAATACATTATATTGATATGAATCTTTCATTCTGACTCTCTGAAATCAGTAAAGGATAAATGGATCTAATTCTCTTTCATACTGGCTTTAGTGATCGACGTAAAACTTGTGAATATAATTATCTTTCATACTGGCTCTGTTGATCGGCATGTGATCATGAATAGTTTTGTCTCTCACATTCTGACTCTAAATTGGCATAGGGACGCGCTCCGCCCCGCGCGTCCTGTGGGTTTCGTCTCCTTACTTGGGTACCCCCCACCAAGATTTCATTTTGGGGGTTGAGAACATGCCTCATTACTGTCTGTAATTGTATGGTCAGTCTTTTGACAAGCAAAGGAGTAAGAGGGAGTGATTTTTCAGCTAAGGTGCATCAAATCACTGATATTGATAATACCTATAACTTAGGTAAAATGAAGCAGTTATTTGTCTGCTAATACAATACGAAATGTCCAAGGAATTAGATTCCTAAAATGTTAGCTTAGCTATACACTTGAATATGAAATCAATGATATATTTCACCATGATTACTGATAGTATCAAAGACTTACATTTGCCTGTCTTTGTAGCGTGAACCTTATTGGTTGTACCTCATCTATTGCGAGGATTTATTGTGTAGATAAGAACTGCATCTGCTTGTCTTAGTAGCTTCAATAGCTTGATAAAATATATCAACACCTTTATTAGGCAATCACCTCATCTTGTGCGAGGATTTTAATATGAAAACAAAGGATTCCATTCCTGGACAATTTTATATTGAATCATAGAACTTAACTGCTCATTCTCTCCAGTTAATAGGTAGATAGATAATTATATATAATATACCTTTACAGGCTAGATAGATTTTAAAACAATATATTATTGAATCTAAAAATAGAACGGCTTGGCCTGCTGGACTTAGCTAGGACGCTGCCACCATAATGATCTAGATTTTACCAATAGGCTAAATAAATTCCTGCCTGCCTACTTTGCTAGGCTTATTCAGGCAGGTTTGACTTTATAACGTAATATATATTATAGAATCTACAAAAAGGACGGCTTGGCCCGCCGGATTTAACGTGAAGAAAATACAGGACCTAGATTTAACAAATATACTAAATAAATTCCTGCCTACCTACTTTTCCTAGCCTACCATTGAACCTGAACCTACGTAGGCCCTAAAATAGCTAAGTGTGTGATTCTTTCAAAACTAGAAGTACAACCTTCTCATTTACATGTAAACGTGCGTGTCTCTCATCGGGGTGTAATGATGAGATACCTGGCTAACTGCTAGACCTAACGTCCCTATAAATATGTACGTGTACCTACCACCCTAGCCCTAAACATATAAGTGTGATAGATAAATATATAGATAAGTACGGGAAGTCTGTTACCAAGCGACCTAAGGCAACAGATGGAAAGTGGGTAGGAAGTAAGGATGAGGGAAAGATTTTCTCACTGCCGGTCAAGCAGGCTCACAAGACCGATCATGGTGCTGACGGCTAAAGGTGTCTTGGCCGCAGTGAGAGGATGATGGAACCCCACAAAGCTAAGGGCAAGGAACGTAGCCCTTGGGTATAACACCGCAAGGTTTCCGGACTACGTTTGAAGTGATCATTCAAACAAGCCTTCTACCCTTCTCATTTACTTGCTCAATACGCATGGTCAGCAGGCTCACCAACCAATTGAAGGACGTGAAGGAGTCTTAGCCACGTATTGAGAAGCAAAGAAAGAGCAGATCATCTCTGAACTCGCTATACTCTCGTCTATTATCTGTCTTGAATTACGCATGGTCAGCAGGCTCACTAGACCAATTTAAGGGCGTGAAGGTGTCTTAGCCACGTAATAGATAATAGTCGAAAGTTCACTTTAAATTACGCTTAGTCAGCAGGCTCACTAGACCAATTTAAGGGCATGAAGGTGTCTTAGCCACGTAATATCACTTGATAATTTACACTGAATTTACTTTACGAATTATAATCGTATAAAAATGGCGATAAGGCTTGGATGAACGATAACTTCTTGGGAACCGTGGACCGTCCGTCCGTAATTTCGCCTCGACTTATTCTTGCTCCTCCCCGTACCGATAATTGTGGAATGATAACGCCGTACCGATTATTGTGGAATGATCCCGAATGTACCTAAATTCCCCTTTTTAAAACCTTTTTCGTTCCGCCTCATCGCATTCGAAACGCAATAACAAGTTCCGGAAGTTACGCTCAATCTAAACCTACCTCAGTCAATATTTTGATAGAAAAGTGATACATTATATAAAGTATTTCTATCAAAAGTTTATCCTTTTAATCAGTTAGGAATAGTAATAATTATCTTACAGGATTTCCATTAATTTAGCGATAATAAATACCTTTCGTATTACGTTGCTTGAACTGATGGATTATTCTAAAACAGGCCAATCTGAACATTATATCTCTTGCGTTAAGAGTTCATTTCATTATCTAAATTTGAGTGAACCTCCATATAGTCCCGCTTGGCAGCTCTGCTAACTCAATGATCAGACCCATCCAGTCCAATATGGTCTTTATGTTTATAAAGTTAAGGTTTAAATTATGCTTTAAAGTGTGTTTTCAACCTAAAACTTTCCACTCATTATTGTTTACGCTGCATTTTTCACAAAATGCAATAACAAAATCCGGATGTTAGCTCATTTATAATCTACCCTCATTTATATTAAATGTAGCATTTCTGTAGTTAAATTATTACAATAAAATAGTTATTGTTATGCTAACTTTATGATTATATTCATTCGTGAAATTCAAGATGTTTTATAAAGCTTTATGAATTCAATTAATCTAGCAATAATTAAATAACTTTTCTTCAGTTTGTTGATTGACCTACCCAACTATTTAGAACTAGTAATTATGGTTCTTATACTTGATACGTTAGAGTTCATATTATATTTTCAATAAATGGTTGAATCTCCTATAATTCGTTGTTTGACGTCGCTAGTGTTTTTAAATAAAGCAAGCGGTGATGCCATCTTTTTTATTTATTATGCAATATTATGTCTAAGCTTCTATAATGCATTGATTGATGTCGCTAGTGTTTTCACTCGCGTATTTTCAAATAACGCAAGTAGTGATGCCATCTATTTAATTTATTAAGCAATATTATGTCTAAGCTTCTTTAATGCATTAGTTCTTGTCGCTAATGTTTTTGCCCGCGTATTTTCAAATAAAACGAGGTTTATTTATTTACCATCGAGTTAAGAGTTAATTTTACGTTCAAAGAGACTGGTCTACCAAAAGGTTTATTTAGATTTTATATTTTCCTATATTTGTGAGTGACGGAACACACCATAGGGTTCTGTTCCGTTACAGCGTTGGTAACATTTGTTTCCAACGGCCAGCGCGCGTAATCAGTAATCACCAAATCCGCGGTGCTCGGCGGGCCTGAACGACCCATACAAGTATTTTCAAAAATGACTAAGTAACGGTTCCTAGTAATTTTTGTAATTGGTTAATATCAGGTCGGAATATTATTAGCTAAAAATGCTGTAAAATATCCAGCTTATTGAAGGGGTATTGAAAAACACTCGAAAAGTTTCCGAATTGAATTCGTAACTTTTTCTTATTTGTATTCAATTACTTACTACGGATTTTTTGAATTTTAAAAGCTGCTGAATGTTTTATGTTTTAAGGCTCTTTACTATTCGTGCTTGGTGTGGAGCTTACTTTTTGTTACGTTACGTTACTTTTGTACGTGCATGGCTCAACGCTCGTAGTCAAAATGTTTAACAATCTAGCATCGTACCTACAGGACTCTTTAGATATTCATGGTAGCTTTGTTTGGGCAGATGTTCACTGCTTTAATATAGGTAATATCAGTATATTAGGCCTGTTGAATGTGTAAATGTTTACTGTTGTAAAAGGTGACAGCCCTTTGAAAGGAAATTCACTTTCTTATCCACACATGATATGGTTAGAGGCACTCTAAATAATGACCGATTTCATTAAACGGAACGGAATAGCTTTGACGAGTGCATCGATAACGCTTGGTTAGAAATTGCGTTGTTTGCTGCAATGGAAGCAATTGCGATAAGCAGTAGCGATAAGCGGTAGCGATATTACGTAGTACAAAGTTACATAGTAGGAACAATAAAGATGTTTATATGAATACTCCTTTTTGATTTGGGGCTTACATATGAGTAGGTATTATTCTCATGAGATGTAAGATACAAGATGACCATGCACACCGTAATCGAATGCGGGATTGTTGCGTTATTTATTTTTAATAAGATAAATACTAGCTGGGTAGGAAGGTACTGCAAATATCCTACTACAGGACAAAGACCTCCTTTCTTTCCTTGAGTGCTATGGTTTGCTAACTTACCATTAAGGAGTCAAGTTCGTCTTTCCATTTTTTTCGCGATCTGCCGCGTGGTTTCTTGATACCCTGCGGTATCTACTGTAGGGCAGCTTCAGCCCAGAACCCTCCAGCTTGCGGCATACGCGGCTTGCCCACTCCCATTCTATTTTTCCTTTAATAAGAAACTTGACGCGTGGTCTCCTTATTACCCTGCAGTGTCCACTGTGGGGCAGTTTTAGCCCAGAATCCGTCCGGTATGTGGCAAATGTGACAGCCCATTCTCATTCCAATTTTCAGTTTTAAGAAACAACATTTTGAAAACTTGTTTCAGATAGAAAAATCACGCAAAACTCACCCTTATTATCTAGACCACTAGAATGAACATCAGTAACCAACGGGATACTCATAATGCTTTGGCAAAATGCATTTGGATCGCACTCGGGTATATTGTTGTTTGTATGGAGATTTGATGGACTTTGTGTTAGTTCTGATAGTTTTAGTTTACGTATGCCCTCAATATGAATAATTTTAGTGAAATGCTATACTTGAAGTTATGGCGTTGGTATTCGATTGGTAATTCAGGCGTATTTTTTAGATTTTGGTGAATTATTTTGAAACTTAGTAATGAAATAATGGTAGACACTCGCTTACAGTATCTAAGTAGGTTATCAGTGGTAATAAAAGCTCTGCTTAGTTTGGGGCTACACGATAATGTGTGATAGTTTCCAAATTCATCATCATAATCATCATAATCCACAGCCGTACTTCACCCACTGCTGGGTATAGGCCTCCCTTTGTATGTGCAATCCTCACGGTTCAAAGCTCGTCTCATCCAGTTTCGGCCCATGATTGATGCAATATCGTCAGCCCATACTGGACGACGATGATTCTGTTTACGGTTCTTGGACGCCATTCAGTTATCGCTTTACTCCACCTGTCATCACCTCGCGCTGCCCTGCCCAAATGTCCAAATAGTTATTATTTATTTTTTTATTTATTTATCTTTTATTGCCAAACCAAACAGAGTAAACAGATGTTATGGGAATCACATTACTAATATGATAGTAGGTACTTATTTTTTCTTGTAAATACATACATACGACGTATTGTTTTTAGGAAAAATCTACACTTGAGACAAATATTTGCAGAACATAAGTACAAACATTTTGCTATTTTTGTTTTATTTTTATTTACAAAAAAAATGCATTCAAGTAATATTATCAGTCATTTGATCCCTCTCAGCTCTGCTTATTTTGGGGCTAGATGCAATGTGATAGTGCCCATCAATAAATGAAATAAATAAATAAATAAATAATGCGGGACGTAATCACACAGCATCATGTAGCCCCAAACTAAGCAGAGCTTGTATTATGGGAACCACATGATTGATATACTACACGTTTTTTTTGTAAATACATACTTATCATACATAGAAAACACCCAGACCCGAGACAAATATCTAAAGAACATGCAAACATTTGTCCCGCAGCGGGAATCGGACTCGCAACCTTCTGCGTCTCAGGCAGACTTTCGCCCACTGCGCCACAGAGGTCGTCAAATCAATATTATTATTCATTTATTAAATTCATGAATTGCGTGTAGTCTTTTTCACTGAAGCCAACATTACCTGTTCCACTCAAATCAAACTAAGCTCTCCATAGAAATTTTATCCCTGCTATTTCTATAGTCTGTGTTTTTTCAAAGCGTCGTCGGACGAATTGAGAGCCAGACAGATTCGTAATGAACAATTCGCACGTAGGACAAAACAAACGTTCGCGTCTATTGAAATAACATTCGTCTTGTCCACTCATATCGGATTTCTGATTGGTCTTCATTTCGTTCCATTAACGCGTGAAGGACATTTTCGTTCTGTTTTCTTAGTGAGTTTAGTCAGAGTCAGAGGTATTGTTCCATGTAAGCTTTTCATGTTTTGGTATGTTAGAATAATCAGTTGTCCCTACTAGAAATCAAAAACATTCCATCTTCAGAATATTTAACATACCTACCATACTGTAACACAAATATGGGTCTCCGTGCTCCTGAAATACAACTTTGTAACCAATATAATTTTAATAATAAACAAATACCAGATATTGACATCTTCAATGACAAATTTAAAATATACAAAAATAAAGTGCTGGAATATTTCAGGCAAAAAACCCCTACTTAAGATTGTAAAGCCAACCTTAAAATATATAAACAATTATGTTCTGTTTAAGCATGCTAAATTTGTTACTAAATAACAACTGTTACATTTATTGGTTAAAGTTTATTAAATATTCGTTTAAGTTTTTAGTTTTAAATATTTTAAGTTCTAATAATACAGCATACCTATTGATCTCTTAGTTACCATAAATACCTACTACTTAGTTATTATGAATGCCGCCTGTAATTGTTGTCTATATCAGAATGAGAACTTTGTCAGTGTAACCCTACAATGTATTGATATTTAAGCTGTTGGCGTTCCTACAAAATAAATAAATAAGTACTAAAATGAGCAGTTATGTAGATAGTCTATAGTAAGAATTAGAATACGTCTCTTGTGGACTACTTATTGCGCATTAGGTACCTATGAGTTTCTATTTAAAATTTTCTGATTAGAATGGATGGTTTGCTAATAAAAATACAATAATAATTTAATAAAAATTATTCAGTCCATTCCAGTCTGGAAGAGATCGCTTCCAAGCGATAAGACCGCCCATTGTACCTTTTATTAATGTTAAGTTTCTGTCTGTTGTTTCTAAATTAAGGTGTACAATAAAGAATATTCATTCATTCATTCAGTCTAATACTAGAAATTGGCTTCCCCTATAAGAAGGGGGTTAAGCCCATAATTCCCACGCCATGTGGATTGGGGATTGCAGGGCGCAGCTTCTTCCACCATCTAGGCTGCTGAACCGTCAACGGCCAGGGCGTTTAACTGTGCTAGAGTTAGACTGCACTATGCCGCAATCAGCCGGCCGCCATAGCCCCGTTTGTTATACAGCATTACGGGTAGGTGAGGTTGACTTGGGTTCCAAAGATGGAGGTTGAAACAGACGTGTAATCACAAAAATAAAATTGTGATTTCAAAGGAGAATGCCGATAACCCGTACCAATTGCGTCAAAACCAAACGTATCCCATAAAATTGCCTTTATTTTATAAATAACATTAACATTTTTTTTAGTCTTACACACCGACTCGATTAATAATCACGTAAAAAATTCTTTCGTTTATTTGGTTTCCGGCGCACGGCGCCATGACATTGCAACCACCCTCACTTTTAATTTTAGACAGTAGAATTTACTGAAAACATTGGAGGTTTTTTCACTTTGTATAATCAAAGTGGTTGGATCAGAAACTTTTTTGTGGTACTACTAAACTATCTCCTATCTTTATGTATTACTAGAGTGTTCTGTGGCATTGTGTAGTAGTGTTTATTCTGTAAATAGATATTTTATTAGACATCATCACAATAATGTACGATAAACAATCGTGGCATCAACTGTTTGCTAATAACCGGTGACGCGAAACCAGCATAGTTTGGAAGAGGCATCCATGGCCTTGGCCATGGCCCCGTGGTTGTGATGAATGTGTTAAGATTTTGGATCTTAGCTTGGATTTCACCTTCACCAGTACGTACTAATACATATTATAATGATGTAAATGCCTATCTACTTTCTTGTCTCTGTCATTATTTGAAAATAATATAAAGTAGAACACAGTAGTAATGTATGTAATGTCCTACCAACGAAGTAGAAGTTAAAACACCCTTTTACCTATCTGTGTGAGGTATATAAATCTTTTCTTATAGATATAGGTATCATAGTTAAATGTTTATAGTGTAATACTTATAATTATTTAGACAAAACTGAACACACAAGGTCTCGGGAAAGCATTTTTTAAAAAACAAACTCTAAAACTAATATCAAATAAAAACAATTTGTTTACGTTTATCTTAAAAAAGACTTAGTATTTTATGAATAACAGTATAATATCTTTCAAAAAATTAGGTTTCATTTTGACGCAATCACTTTCGCATTGGTACCGAGCGCCATACATCAGACGGCATTGTCCTTTGGAGCACATAGTATCCGTCAAAATACTGACGCGGAAACTGGAATTTTCAGTTTATCGAATATCAAACAAAAAAATGGTATTCATCACAAAGTAGGTCACAGTCCGTTTGGTAGTTTTGCATGAAAAGCAAACAGAGTCAGACAAAAATGCAAATCTATTTAGGTTAGTCGGTTTTCCAATACGAACGTTGGAATGAAAATATGAGGAACTCGTAACGTTGCTTGCTTACCACGGATGTTTGACCATTAGTGATTTACAACATAGCATAAAAATGTTTTCACTTCTCTTGCTCAAAAAGTGTATCATAATAGTGTAGCTTAGCGGGCCTAAAACTCGAGTTTAATACCTCGGGCTAAAAAGTATTTTTTCTTTTTAATTTTTGTCTAAAATCGTCAGCCCCTACAAAGCATTCGTTCTCTTACATAAAAACTCGACTTCTTGGTGCTCCGTAAATCTTTTTTTTTTTAAATAGAACCTTCTTGGTGATGTTTTATGAAGGTTGATTATTTTTTAATAAAATTTCTGAAAATTGTCTAATTTTGAATTATTTTATTTTCTCGCAATCGAAGTGAAAAGTAGAGTGAGTGAGAGAAGTTTACTCGGGCCAAAACCCCTTTAGTCCCTTGTAAAACAATCTACTATTTATGCTGTGAAGGCACAAAGCAATACCTATATCCCATGTGTACCTATGAGGGGAATAAGTAGGTTTAGTTGTAATAGTTGCCTTCGAGAGAGTATGGTGGGTTATCTCGAAGGATAGGGAATTTAGGGTAGACATTCTGCTCAGTAGTGGGACGATGCAGGTTTTTTTTTTTTTTATTAAGTTGTAATAATAATGGGATTGGGCTAGACACGCCAGCCGGATGCCTTCAATAGGTGGGCGACCATCACCACAGCCTGGACAGCGGCGCGTCGGGTTAGGCCGAAGATATTCAGCATTGGCAGGGCAAGTTCAACATACAAGTATGTCTTAAAATAAACCAAGATTTATACAGGTTTTTATAAATAAACCAGTTTTCGTTAACCAAATTGCCTATCTTATATTAATGGCTCTAGATTAATATGTTAGTTCGAGTTATCTCCTAAACCTTTAACAAGGGAATTATGGGTCATTTCAAACGAAGTTCACAAGCCCACCAACATCCACAGAATAGCTCATTTTAAGTAACTGGCCAAGTTGACCAATTTTAAACGAAGACGGCTGCCATTAAAATATCTCTTAGCTCTTGAGCTTAAAGTACCTATTATGGTTTAAGTGATAAGTGGCCTATCATTTATATCGAATGAATTTGTCATGTGGTTATGATACTAAAAATTTACTTTGCCCACAGATACTTGGTATGTTTTTTAATACTCAATACATTTATTGGTTTTACATAGTGTTGTGAAAGTCAAGGTGAGTACCTTAAGTATGAGTACACATAAAAAAAGCGCACCATTTGCGTTATTTGTACATTAGGGGTCCGACGGCAAAGGGGTTGGTTTCTAAATATTTTTGAAATAGGGTTTAAAATGAATATTAACTATCTATAATAATATTAGTGTAATAGTTACCTACTTTTACTGCAGTTTCTTGCCATTTTTTCTCTGTTTGTTTGACTTAAAAATAAGAATAAATTAAAAAAAATTACGAATCTAAGTCAAAATTTGTGGTTTCTATTGATTATAGAGATTTTTATTATACTTTACTTTAATTTTATTAAGTCAACACAGCACCTTTATGCTATTAGTTAATAATAAGTAGTGTTGAGTTAGTATAGGAGAATGCCGAGAACCCGTACCGATTGCGTCAAAGCCGAACGTATCCCATAAAATGTATTATATTTTATAAATGACATTAACATTTTCTTTAGTTTTACACACCGACGGGATTATTATTCCAGTAAAAAAAATATTTTGTTGATTCGGTTTCCGCCGCACGCCACCATTAGACTGCAACAACCAATGATTATATACGTTACTATGGCAACAAACATTGATGAAAAGTGCTACTATGGCAATAACCCTCATTTTTAATCATTTTGACAGTAAAATCGACTAAAAACTTATTGGAAATCTTTTTGACGCTAACGTGAGTGCGTCAAAAAGATGTACCGCCATACATCTGACGGCATTCTCCTTTAAAGTAAAGTAAAGTAAAAATCTCTTTATTGCTAAGTGCAAGCAAGTCCTTTCTGTATTCTGTGGTGCAAGTGGAGTAGGTGATTAATGCGGACTGTGTAGAAAATGAGTCAAATTGTCGGCCACCCGTGCTTAAAAAGTTCACGTAGTGACTGATACATTTTTAATGGTCTATAGAATAATTTCCCAATCCGTGTCGGATTACATTATTAAGATAGAATATATTTATTTCCTCTGAGAATTATTACGGTTTTTGTTTTACCAGCAATAGTTTAGTTTTAGTTAGTTTTCAGTGGGAAAAGAACGGGTTTTTTATATTATTCGCTACAGTTTCAGCCAAAGTACCAATAAGTTTCAACCACGAGCATTCAAATGTATGTACAGATTACCATTTTTATTTTGAAGGATGTTGAGCAATAGTTTTGTGAATGATAATAAAAAGGTCGTACCTAAAAATAACAGTGAACAATTTGTTATCAAATAATGGCAAACTGCGTTCCGCTTCTTATCAACACTGATTGTGGAAGAACGCAGTGGCCTGATAGCCGCAACCTTTGCCTACAATACGAAGGATAACACTGACCATGGTCTGACCTACTTTGACTATCTATCTATCGGGGTTTTGACTATCTTTGAAACAATACTGTAGTTTTTAGTGGAATAATTTACGAGCACGAACACTGACGTAAAGTGCCAACTTAGCACTTTAAGCCAGTCAGTCAGTTCAGTTCGCGATCGGAAATATATCGAACCGCGCGTCTCAATATCATTTGTATCATAACATGAAAATTATCCACCACACCACCACAACAGCCTATATCAGTCCACTATTGGCTATAGGCCTCTCCTAATAAAGGGGGATATGCCCATAAACCCCACGCTGGGCATGCGGGTTGGGGTTCGCAGGACACAGCTTCTCTCACCACCGACGCTGCTGACCGTCGGTGGCCAGGGGATTTAGTTGTGCTGTTATAAGGCTGCGCTATGCCGCATTCAGCCGGCCCCCAGAGCCCCGTTTGTTAGTTAGCAGGGGGCACGCGAAGCGAAAATGGGGGTTGGGACCCCTAACACCCCAAAATTATCATTGTTTATCAATTAAAAGATCAGTTAAAATGTATTTTATAGTTTTACTGATTTTATCATTCTACATCCCAGGTTAGAGAGTTATGAATATAGAGGAGGGAAAAAGAGGGTGTTAACGACCACCAACGACCTGGCTACCAGCAATAAAGAATGACATACTAGCAAGCAACACAACAACAGAGACAACCCACAACCGAACGGTGTGGCGCAGAAGTACTAGGAGAGCTGACCCCAAATAACAATAAAACCAGGAGAAAGAGGAAGATCACTCTACATCCCAGGATGTGCAGACCGTATAAATTCTTAATCTTCCAAGAAGAGAAGAACCGTACAAATAATCTATTTGGACTTAATCTTCCAAGAAGAGAAGAACCGTACAAATAATCTATTTAGTATTTATGGTAAGAACTTTTATATTTTATATGATATACCTACCTAAAATGGTCAAGTAATATAAAGTAAATGATAGGATCGTGTGGGAAAGTTTGGAGGAGGCCTTTGCCTAGTAGCGGGAAGAAATGAATAGTTAAAAAGACACCTCAGAACGGAATCCCCAACTGCTTTATATACCTACGTTTGCTTTTGCCAGCTTCGTCTGTCCTGTGCTTCTCTCATCTAGGTATGCCCAGCAGCTTTTATAGTGTCATCAACTTAACGCAATTACGGACGATCACATTTATTCTTATTTCTTTGAAGGTAGTAGTCGAGTTTTTTGTGAAGGGCGCGTCCGGGGAAGTGCTGCCTTGTCTATTTCTGCCGTAAAGCAGATTTGCTGTGTTTCAGTTTGAAGGGTGTGGGTGCCGGTGAAATTACAGGTACAAGAGGCTTATCACCTTCATTCTTCAAGTTGATGGACGCAGGGCAATGCATCGTAGGGCACGTTTCAAAAAGCGTTAGGTAATGGTAACCATTATTTACATGGCACCATATTTACTTAACATCAGGTGGGCCATGTGCTTGTTCCATCTTTAGGTACCATAAAAAAAAGGTAATAATATATTGGTCATTTCTGGCCCAATACAGACTGACTTATCGATGAAGTGCTGCAATATGTATGTTCTCCATTTTAGAGTCTAATCGCTATTTGAGAACCTTCGCCTTAGTTTACATAGAGCCGATTGTGTCATTAAATTAGCATAAAATATCCAGCATAAACCTAACTTTGATGTATTTACAATCACCACTGGCTTCCGCAATAAACCATGATCTGATTTACCCCAGGTAACCTTAGACACGTGACCCGATATATTGGCATCGGTGTGCAACAATATTGAAGGCATGAAGCTACTAAAATTTATGATATGCTTAGAATTTTAAAAAGTTCCTTGATTTATTTTGATCAAGATGAACCGAAAATAAACCGAAGATCATAATAAAAGTTACCGAAAGTTTCGTTTTTCAAATAGTATAAAAAAAAATTACCAAGGCTTTCGTTTGCCGAAGATTATAGTAAAAAAATACCAAAACTTTCGTTTTACGAAGAGCTTTCGTTTTCAGGAGAGCTTTCGTTTTCCGAAGAACATATTCAAAAATTACAGAAGCTTTCACTTCGAAGCGCTCGTGGTATTGGTTACTTTGGTGTTCTTAGCAAATCACCTTGGTTAAGCAACACTCTGCCGAGTCATTACATGGATGGGTGACCGTTTAGTTGTATTTAGATCTGAGTGCTTTCGTTCTTCAGAAGGCACGTTTAGATGTTGGTCCCGGCTTTTTTAGTCATCAAGCCATATCGGAGGCCTACAGGTGGCCTAAAAGCGCTCACACCAAAGTTGAACTAACTCAAACGAAGGAAGGTAGACCAATTCTTTATATATTTGTTTGTTTTATAATTCCTTGAATAAACTAAATAAACTGCAGCAGGATAAGTCTTTCTGTTCCTCTCTAAAAACCCTTATTCTCCACATCAACAGTCAAAAATCAAAATTTCTTTATTAAGTCATATAAAGTACTCTTTGAATCGTAATTTTTTTTATTTACATCAAACGCGACCAAACAGTTAATAATTGGCAAGAAACTCTGCTTGGCTTATATTTTTCATCAGTTTAGATTTCTAAAGAACTATCTGGAATAACACATAATGTTCTCCAAATTATGTCAGATAACGCTCGTCTCCAAGTGGTCCCGTAGTTTTTTCACTCCTGGATCAAAATCTACTTGACTTGAACGAGTCAGCGATGCTTGGCAAATTTTCCCTTTATCCCTACGTGAAAAGGCACACAATTACGCGAAACAAAGGTTGGGTTATAAGCTGTTATATAATGTGGTAAACACTTCGTGACGTAAGTAATATCGGCTTGGAAGGCTTGGAAGTTTCGATATGGCGTATTAGCTTGCAAATATAGAACCCATACAAAACACTTATTGATCGAATGTTACGCGGTGCAAGTTGCAAACTGAAATTTATGAGCTGACTGCTAGTTGGCAGTAAAGATAGGGTTTCTAGGACTGGTTTTGTTGAAGCCCTTAGTAAAAGGAAAATATCGATACCAAAATATATATTTAATGAGATAATCAACGTTGACGACTTCTGTGGCTAAAGGTACACCGACGCAGAAGGTTGCGGATTCGATTTCCGCCACGAGACAAATATTTGTAAGTTCTAGAATATTTGGCTCGGGTCGCTTCCAGTTTGGGGCTAAATGATGTTTGGGGCTACTATAATATCAGAGGGCACTATTATCATCTCAGTTCTATATTTGGAACCCAAGCCAACCTCACCGGCCCGTGTCACACCCCGCTAGCTTACAAATGGGGCTCTGACAGTCAACTGATTGTAGAAAAGCACAGCTTGACACAAGCACAGCTAAATTCCCTGACCACCAACAAGAAGCAGCATCGGTGTAGCCGGAATTGATGCCCTCCAACCCGCATGCCCAGTGCTGTAGCGTGGGGATAATGGGCATATCCCCCTCCTTATTAGGGGAGGCCTATGTCCAGCAGTGGAATTTCTGGTTGGTAATTGATAGTTTATTATTCCAGGTAGGTGTTTCTAGTGTTGTTATTGTTCATGTTTATCTAAGAGATAGGCGTCAACGGTCGTGATATTGATAAAACGGGTAAATATTTTTTTTATGAATATGTCCCGAATTTTGTGATAGTTTTGTGCAAGGTTTTGCACAACTTGTTTCCGCTGGCTATCTAATTGATAATTTAGTTTTGGGTTAACTCTTACAAGGAAACTTTACGCTTTATCGCCACCTGCATTCCATCTTTCAATATGATAATAACAACTTTTGCTGGACATGTCTACGCTTATGTGACGACCGCTATATAACAAACATCACAACTTCACCGCTGTCTTAGAAAATCCTATCTACGACTTCGAGATCAGATACTTTGCTTCACTAGACTAGTAGCTGGCTTTGTTTATAGCACACTTCAGATACACCATCTTGGGTTTATGAATATTGATGGCAGACTAGCTTTCAGTTCAAACTTTTTAAAACGGCGCGATATTAATATTGGATAGCGGTTCGCTTTCGAAGATCCATTTTTGCGCGAAGAAATTGCAGCAAGAATATAGTTTTCTTTTAAAAGCAATGTTTTTATTCTGTTAAGTTTGGTTTTGTTGGTTGCAACAGATATTGTATTGAGACGTGCAGTTGAAACATTTGGAAGAAACAAATACGTGCATGGAATCAGTCAGTTGTATCCATTTATCAAAAGGATTCTGCTACCTTCAAGTACTTACATGACTCGTAAGTGTGAGAAATATACTCTGTATATCACACCCAGTAATAAAGCATTTCGTGCCGTAAAACCGAAATCTGTAAGGATTAATGAATCTTTATGGTGATAATCATCATCAGCCTGTAGTAGTCCACTGCTGTACATAGGCCTCTTTTATCTAGTGCTATTGCACTTTGAACATTTTGTAATATTTCTTCATCGTGAAACTTGAAAAATCTAAAGAATTTCTTGATCAAGGCTTGTATCATAAACATAAATAAGTACACTAAAAATATCGTTCTCACAGAACCCAATATGGGTCACCTCGACCTAACATATACAATGCAGCCTAAAAAATCTGGCTCGTGAGAAAATTCATATAATTTACAAGTACTGCCAAATACCTTGTATAATTATTTAGCGCAGTACTTTGTCTTGTTTTTCCATAGAGCTCGCGTCCAATTAGCGAAACTCTGTAAAATTTTTAACGAACCGAAACAGTTCCCAAGTTAACAAGTACCACCTGAAGGCAAAGGCATTCTCAGTGAATCATGCAAACGATATTGACGAATTTAATACCAGTAGTTTCTAAACTTACTCAAAGGTTGATTATGTGCCTTAAGTCTGAAAGTCAAATACATTTTTTGTTGAATTTAATATCCGTTTGGATTGAACATTCTTTGAAATGGTGAAACGCACAAATTTTAAATACTTACATTACTAATGACGACCTCTGTGACGCAGTGGGTAAGACCCGCCTGAGACACAGAAGATTACGGGTTCTATTCTCACTGCAAGACTAATGTTTGCATGATCTGCAAATATGTGTCTCGGGACTGGGTGTTTTCTCTGTATAATTTTGTAAATGTATGTAAAAAATATCTACACCCATAACACAAGCTCTGCTTTCTTTGGGGCAAGTTTTTGTGTAAAAGTGTCCAACTTTAGTTACTTATTATTTATTTTCTTAGCTACTGAAATAATATTGACTCTTAATAAGCCATGGTTGCCTTTTGGGAGGTTATCTGACTTCTAATCTATGAGTTCAAATCCTGCCTGCGCATCAATAAACTTTAGACGCGCTCACAGTGAAGAAAAACTTTGTAAGGAAACTGGCAAACTCTAGAACTAAAATTTGAAAAGCATGTGTAGGTGCTAGGTATTTAATTAAAAAGTGGGGATGCGCTTGTAACCTCTCCAATAGTAGTAGGCATATTTTTTTATGCCAAAACTGGCAACGATCATGGACAATTGCATCACCACAGGCAATACTGAAGCGCTGCCGACCCATGAGGTAATGAATTACCCGCCTTTTGAAGGACCCGATGTTGTAGCTCTGAGGGAAACACCAAAGAAGGGGGTTTGTAATATTTGGACTTGTATATGACTACTCCTTATAATTTGATATCTCCAATAGATTTGTGTATCAATAATAATAAGCAATATCTAAAGATATCTGTTTGATTTTTAATCTAAGAAAGTTATATTTCAATAATACTGGCTAAGTTCTATAAAAATATTATTTTCTAAAATATAGACCACACAACAAAGTACCTACTACATCTTTGAAACAAACGACATTGGTACATAATCGTTTTCCAAAAATACTGAAGTGGATCTAGGCAATACAAGTTGGAAAACTTTTTTGAGTGGCAACCAAACATTCTCATTACATAATCTCAACCTGGAAGATGAAATCGTCGACTTATTTAGGATAGGATCAGAGATATTGGCTTACTATTGATCGTGTAATCATATATTCTGCTTCGAGCACCCTTGTTAAACTCAATGGATATGAAACTCCTTCTCTAGTACCTCCTTCAACAGGCATCAACAAAAGTAGATGAACAACTTGAGCGTCTCCAAATAAACGACTTCCTGATATCATTAACTTCTTGACAGTATTTTATGATTTGGAGAGTACATAATTAAAATAGGTGCATTTGAAGATATTGATCTGTATATTCTGTTAGTTATTATTTATGTTTGGGTGTTCAAATAACTATTACATCTCGTGAAAGAAAACTGACACAACAAGCTCCTGATGTATCTACCTAAATATTTTACTATGTAAGTATAAGTTATTATATAGCCTCAACCACACTGGTTAGGTTAGGTTAGGTTAGGTTAGTAAACATATCATCACACTGTAAGAATAAATTACAGTACACGGTACTTTTTTGTCCAAGTGAGTTTGACTTTCTACATTATATGAGCACTGTTCAGCTGGTTTTGACTGATTAACTGTTAATCTTTTTTTGACTGTTTTATTGTCAAGTTGCTCAGCCGATTTCGTACCCACCATAGAACCCTGCTATTTCATTTGATCCAGTTACCCTCATCAAATATTTAGCCGGTTTAAACTTGACTGAAAGATGTGGCGTTGCGCCTAGGAAGTTGAATGTGCAATGAGTTAAGTGTTTCTTGTTTATTTATCAGGGCTTTCAAATTTTAAACCAAAAGTTTATGTTTCTTCATCGGAAAAGTTAAAATATTTTATTTGAAAATATTTTCTACTAAACGACAAGCTCTCCATCTTTGGAACCAAAGCCAACATCACCTGCCCGTGGTGCACCATGCTGGGTAACAAACGGAGCTCTGGCTGCCAGCAGATTGCGGCATACCGCAGCCTAACACTGGCACAGCTAAATCCCCTAGCCACCGACGGGCAGCAGCGTCGGCAGTGCGAGAAGTGTGCTATGAGATCCCCATCCCAATCCGCATGCGAGAGGGTTACGGGCATATCATATAAAAAGAAGAGGCCTGTGTCCAGCGGTGGACTAAATAGGCTGAAGGTGTTATTGTCGTTGTTTGTTGTTGATATTATAAACTTTCTTTTGTGCTTCTGGTCGTTGATAGACTGGCTTAGTCTTTAGCTAGATCTCTCTCCACCCGCACAATGAACCAACAGGAGTCCAATTGTGGGAGAGGAAGTCTACCTTACTTACTTACCTATTCACAAAATTAAAATGCAATAAGACGTCTATTAATACTGAATGAAAATTTAATTGTTAGTGATAATAATATTAAAATTCAAAGATTTAATTATTATAGCGTGATGCCATAGTATTCCATATAAATGGAAGAAGAAGATAACTAATGTTTTTAACGCTCATTAGGGGAGACCTATGTTCAGCATCGGACTGCTGTAAGCTGATGATGTCAGAATATGCCAAATGTATCTTTTATTCCTTCCTACTGAATATAACTTTTGAAGTATTCCATGTAAATGGTAGCATTTTTTTCACCAACTAATGTTTTTGGGCGCAATTGTGCTCATTAGAGGAGCCCTATGTTCAGCAGTAGACTGATATTAATAGGGCTGATGATGATGTCAGAAAATTCCATTTTTTTATTTTTTTTATTTTATTCATTTTCAATTGTTTACTGCACTTACAGTGGTGACCAACACGTGCAGTGAACCATTTTAATACGTATAAAATATTTTCACAATCTTACTATAACATCAACAAAAAAAAATTATAAGTGAACTAAGAATTACATTAGTTTTTGAAAAAAAGATGTCAATTTCTGGCGACTGGGCAAGCCAAGAGTTGAGCAAATTAAGAGCCTGAGCTGTGGGTGCATAGTGAGCAGTTAGCTTTCGCACTGACGCAGAGCCGCGAATAGGTGCGGGGCGCGCAGCCGTCGGTCGGTCTGGCGAATGCAGCGAGCAGCAATAGAATAGAATAGAATGTATCTTTTAGACCTTCCTACTGAATAATACTTTTAAAAATAACATTAGATTATTATCTTTAACCTTATCTGAACCCTTTATATTTTTATTACCTATAATTTACATAAAATATGTGGGGTCCAATTATGGGCTCATCTTTGGCTCAATTACTTCTAAGCAAATAAAGGGTTGTTCGAGTTCTAAAGGCGTGTGTTTAAAATACTGGTTGGAACACACACTTGTAAAACCTTAAATGGGATATCGACCATACTTCCTTATACTTATTATATTTTCCTTGTTGCTTTGATTGGTACACATAATAGTCGGTTTCTTTGAATTGAATAATGACATTGGGTAGGTACTCATCTGAGTCACTGTGAGTAGTTTTGGTGGTCAGAATTTTCGTGGGTTTGTTAAGGTTAGTAATTTTGCACAAAATCATTTTTCAACTATTTTGAAAACCCATATGAAAATTTAATTTTCCTTTTAATTGATTTTCTGTCTTGTTTAGATCAGAATCTTGTCGTTATGTTCTTTAAAATGACGAGTGAAATATTTTTTCATACAATGACCCCAGTGTTAGCTAAAATAATAGTGATAAATATTCGCATATTTTTATAACATAACACGTGAAGGTTAGTGAGTATGAATGTTTGTTACTCTTTCACGCAAAAAATACTAAACGGATTTGGATAAAACTTGTTATTTACATAGTTTATGACCTGGATTAACACATAAGCTTATTTTTTATCGGGATACCCCGTAAGCGGAAGCTAGTTATTTTATAATTAGTCGAATTATTTTAGTCATGACCAAAAAATAAGACAACATCTAACAAAATAGATTCAATTCAGGAACTCCCTTGCGAATCTAAACGATCCGGGTTTAATGTTTATAAAAGTTAATATAGGTGCAATGTTCGTTGCCTCATTAAAAATATCACATAGGAATAAAAATAGGCAAGTGGGTATAAATAACCACCGGTCTCGGAATAAATCTTGGTTTGAGCTTCAGGGTTGTCGAAATGCCAGGTATTGGTACATTTTTTTAGAATTAATACTATATTTGTTTATAATTCTAAAGAGTAAAAGACGTTCTAAAAAGGGTAAAAACTCCATTCAATATAGAAGTCACGTAAATTTTCTCAAGCACATTTCTGATGATGAGAAAAGTAGAAAAAATATCAAGTCAGTAGGCTTTTTTGTATTTTTATAACTTGCTGACCCGCACGCAACTTCGTTTCGTTTGTCTTTATAATTGTATATCACATTCTGATCAATGGTTACGGAACGCATGGAGACACAAACAAAAATTGGTTTTTAATTAAATTTTTTTTTCTAGTTTTTCTATTAAATAAGATTTTGGTGCAACCCCAACCAAAACTTACAAAATCACACAACTCATGCATTGGTCAAAATTTACTTCAAACTTTGTGGTTACGACAACTGCTAAATTCACACTTCAACTTGGAAATTTCCCTACTCTACCAAAATTCACAAGCCAACAAATTTATAACTCAAGTGAAATTCACAAACGAATATTCGTAAATGTTCGTCAACCCTCACGAGCTCGGCTACCCGCAATGAATACTCGAGTTTTCCTCAACTGTGGGGTGGAAACAGCAATATGGGAATAAAATCCGGGATTTAATCTTCGCGCAAGTCGCCGTTTAATCTTGTAGCGGATATGGCACGGGTAAATAATAAATGGATAACGCAATCGCGGTGGATTGCATTGTGGGTACTTTTGACCGGACTGTGTGGCGGCGTTCAAGTGGCAATGAATACTTAATATTTTAAGATGTTTATGAAGACTAAAAGATTGTATCAGACGGGAAAAATTCGAAATCACAGTACAAGTACCTATATCATCATCATCATCATCATCAGCATCATCATCATTAACAACATCATCAATGAGCGCCATTGCGCCGGTTGCGCCCTCTCCTGAGCTCAACGCAACGCTAGATAACGATTAAATTTTATAATTCCTAAATTTTAAATGTTATTCTACTATTTATATACTTCACGCCATAGTTTTGCACATACCTAATTATTTAGTTCTAGACCTGAAATAATATGAAGGTTACTTTTTATTCCAGTACCACGCGGTATGAATACGAAAAACTTATGAAAGCTAGTTACAAATTCGAATGTATATATAACGAGCTTTTTTATGTTACGTTTTCAAGTATTAACTACTCAACTGATCATCATGAAATTTCGCGTACACGTTTTTTGTAGAAAAGGACATAGGGAAATTTTATACGGAAAAAAAACTACTGTTCTTGAGGGATAGGAAAAATAACCTAGGGCGGATTGACAAATCCAAAAGTAATACGAGTGATGCCATCACCACCACCACCATCATCATCATCATTATCTACGTCATCATCAGTCTATAGCAGTCCGCTGCTGGAAATAGCCCTTCCCTAACGAGCGCCATTTCGCCCTGTCCTCATTTAAAAGGCGTTTTCGACACATAGGGCATAGGCTTTTTTTTGATTATGCCACTAACCTCGATCCTGCGCTAGTCTGAACCAGTGCCACCCACGGTACCTATTTCTAATATCGTCGAAAAAGTTAGTTCTAATTGTTTTAAAATGAAATTGTATTATGATACAGCATCAGTAGCAATCTTAGTATTTATAATTAAATAAATAAATAATGCGGGACGTAATCACTAATCATGTAGTGTAAAGATCACCTCTTACTGTATTGATTGGAATTACAGACTGTATTATTATTTAATGAATAAAACCACAATTTTTGGGATATTGCTTGTATTCAGTCACCACAGAACAGGTAGAATGTTGCCAACATGGCACTAAAAGGTAATTACTAAATAATCTAAATTATGTCATAGACATAAGTGGGGGGAGAGACAGAAAAACTTACAAAATTCTACTACCTACACCCTATTATATAAATCTATAAAATATTTATAAGCACTTCTTATTAATAAAAGTTTTAAGAACTAATGATAATGGACATTTAAATTAGCTTGAATACATACTTAATTATTTATGAAATGTCTTTTACTCATTTCATTACCTATGTTAATATACATCTAGTTAGGAACTTAATTTTAACTTTAATCTATAGGCAACAATACAATTTTTGACACAGCTCTGGTGTGTAATTTTTTGTTAGCAGTTTGCACTTCTACTACTCTTACATGGTTGTCCTTGCCGTGAACAACCTTAGTTATTTTACCTAAAGGCCAATGAAGGGGAGGGGTGTTAGAATCTAATAATAGAACCATATTTCCTACTTTGAGATTGGGTAACACCTTTCTCCATTTGGTCCTTTCATTAAGTGAAGACAGGTAGTCCTTTGACCAAACCTTCCAAAAATGTTGCCTCACCTGCTCGCAACTCCTCCAAAACCGAAGACGGTTGGTTGGATAATCAGTTAAATCGGGCTGAGGTATGGCTGTTAGAGGGCAGCCTATTATGAAATGGCCCGGAGTAATACATGAAAAATCTGATAGATCTTGCGAGGTCTTAGCTAGCAGTGGGCGTGAATTTAAAATGCTTTCTATTTCAGCCATGATTGTATTAAATTGTTCATATGTAAATATCTTAGTTGATGAAATTCTCTTTAGATGAAACTTTACTGATTTCACTGCTGCCTCCCACAAGCCGCCATGATTGGGGCTATAAGCTGGGATGAAATGAAATTTAATTTCCCTTTGCAGTGAATATGTATGGACCCTATCTTGAAACTCTTTATCATTATGTAATTTATATAAATCTTTAAGCTGGTTATTAGCGCCTTTAAAAGTGCTTGCATTATCGCAATAGACATCTGAAGGTATACCCCTACGAGCAACAAATCTTTTGAATGCAGCTAGAAATGCGTCAGTTGTCATGTCTGATACCACTTCTATATGTATGGCCTTAGAGGCGAAGCAAATAATCACAGCTACATAACCTTTACTAATAACACTGCTTCTTTTAGATGATTGTTTTATATCAAAGGGGCCGCAGTAGTCAATGCCCACCCGTTCAAATACCCGAGCAGGGTTTACACGGTCTTTGGGTAGAGAACCCATAAGCTGTTTAGCAGTTTCTGCTTTATGCCTACAACAAGTTATGCATTTATATATTACACTTTTAACTTCTCTAACAACATTGAGTATATAATATTTTTGCGCTAAACTACTTAGAACAAGTTTTAGTCCAGCATGCATTAAAGTCAAATGTTCTTGTCTTATAATCAACTTAGTAATGTGACAATGTTTTGGCAAAATTATGGGAAACTTCTTTGTATAATCTACATTGGCATTATGTAGTCTGCCCCCCACACGCAAAATACCATTATTATCTAGAAAAGGATGCAGAGACTTCAGAGAGGTTTTGATGGGTTTTTCTTCAGCAATGCATTTTAGCTCTTCAGCAAAGTAGTGCTGTTGGGTCAATCTTTGAACATAGCACAAAGCCTTTCTGAACTCTACTACATTTATACTTGTAGAACTTATATTATTTTGTTTTCTACATTTATTAATAAATCGTAAGATATATGCCATAATTAGCACTGTTTTGTATTAACTAGAATATTTTTCAAGAAATGGATCAATATTTCCATTTTCCGAATTTGCAACAATCGTACAGCATGTACTTTTGTAAGAAATCTTGACAGTTCGAAATGGCCTTTCAATATTAGCTAAATAAAGGTTGTAATTATTACATTCCACTAGATAGTCAGGACCATGCCTCCATAATGAATTATCAAAAATATCCATTGGTTCGCAACCTCTGGATAAAATGTCAGCTGGGTTGAGAACCCCTGGTGTGAAATGCCAAAATGAACTTTGTGTTAATTTTTTAATTTCTCTAATGCGATTTCCTATGTAGGCGGGGACCTTAACAGGCGACAAATCTAACCATCCAAGAACAATTTTTGAATCACAAAAAAGATTAATATTTTCAATTTTTAAAAGCTGAGCTACATGTGAAGCAAGCTTAGCTAACAATAATGCTCCGTTGAGCTCTAATTTTGGTATAGTTAGTTTAGAATTAACACCATTAAGTCTTGATTTGGAGCAAAGCAAATGAGTGCTGCACTCACCGCTATTTATAACCTTTAAATAAATGCAACAGCCATAGGCCCTTGCAGATGCATCACAATAGCCAACAATTTCAAGTTCACTGTTAGGTTTAGTTTGAACATAGCGTGGAATGACTATTTCTGGCATACCTACCAGACTTGCATAAAAACTTTTCCAAAATGTTTCTAATTCAATTGGTAATGGGGTGTCCCAGTCTAAATCATACTGCCATAATTCCTGCATAAAAAGCTTGGCTTTCATAGTGACTGGCCCAGCAAATCCCATTGGATCGAAGAGTCTACTTATTGAGCTAAGTACACACCTTTTGGTTGGGACATCGGTGGGGACTACATCCTTACCATTCATTAAAAATGCATCACTAACAGAATTATATGTAATGCCTAATATTTTGATAATTGACTTATCCTGATCTAAATTTTTATTATAAGTACCTAATTTCTGCTGAGGAATGTTTTGAAGCAGCTCAGAAGAGTTAGATACCCATTTGTGTAATTCAAAATTCCCATAGCTAAGGAGTGAAGTAAGCTCCTTTTTTAACTGCATTGCTTCTTGAATTGTATTACAACCAGCCTGAATGTCATCAATGTATGAACTATTTATGACTGCTGTGCTTGCTAGTGGATATTCATCCTTAAATTGGTTTGCCAAAGTAATGAGGCATTTGGTGGCCAAATAAGCTGAACTAGTCAGTCCATAAGTCACTGTTTGTAGCTGTAGGACATTCATTACCCCGTTTTCACGCCAAAGAATATTTTGTAGACATCGGTGATCAGGATGGACTCTGATCATTCGATACATGTGGCGAATATCGCATTGAATTGTGTATTTGTATGTTCTGAACAGTAACAGTATATCAAACAGCGAATTTTGAACTACTGGGCCGTTACACATCAAGTCATTGAGACTTAGGCCACTTTTGTTCTTAGCACTGGCATCAAAAACCACCCTCAATTTATTTGTTTGCTTGTCTAGTCTAAGCACCCCATGATGAGGTAAAATAAATAGAGGCTCATCTTTTTTGTTGCAATTTTTTGTATCAATTATTTTTGCATGCCCTAAATCTATGTACTCATGTATAAATTTTTTGTAAAGTTCATAGTAGGCTGGATCCTTTGTAAATCTTTTTTCTAAATTGTATAATCTTTGCAAAGCTATTGCAAATGAATTGGATGGGTCAATATCCTGCAATTCAAGCTTGAGCGGATACTTAACCTCAAATGTATTATTTTGTAGTGAGACTGACTCATGAAATACCTTTTCGCTATACTCGTGCTCAGGCAGAGACTCTTGATAAATATCAGGTATTTTTTCTGCCTGCCAGAACTGACTAATGCATTGGTCAAGCGCTGGAGTGATGACTGTATGCATAGCTATGGCTGTATTATTTGTGGAAAATCCTGGGGAAGAGATGACATATCCTAGCTGTGTGTTCAATAAGATGGGATCTGCTGGGCCACCCTCTATCTTCCCATCAATAACGATTTTGAAAAATACATCACAGGCCAATAATATTGATATTTCACCTGGAGTGTGGAAATCGTTGTCCGCCAAATCAATATTTTTTGGTATTATGAAGCTATTCAAATCTATTTTCCTGTGCGGGACTTTGGATGTAATTTTATCAATCACAGAACAGGTTACCTTGAAACTAAAGTTGTTTTTCAATGATTCACATTGCAGTTGTATGCCTTTGTTCATGGAATTACTACAAACGTCACCGAGAGTGGAAATGTTTTTATGCAAATCAATGAGAGGCAACCCTAAATGTTCAGCCAGATTGGTGGTGCAAAATGAAGACTGGCTACCGCTGTCCAAAAGAGCCCTAACAATGAACTTTTCATTGTTAGCTCCAGTCACCAAGACTTTGGCTGTAGGAAGTAATGCACTTGCATTAAGGGAGTGAGAAATATGCAAACTCACCGGTGCTGCAGGTTTACCATCATTTATCTTTGCTCCAGATCTGTCAATTATATTCTCAGCATCATGTAGTAACGAGTTGTGCGAGCTGGAAACACAAACAGAGCATTTGAATTTGTACCTACATTTTTGTGGATGAGATGCCAAACATATTTGACATAAATTGTTCTTTTTCACCAAGTCCAATCTTTTTTGTATGGAATCTGAAAGAAAGGTGGGGCATTTGTATAGCTTATGCACTTGGGAACACCTGATACACTTTACTGCTAGGCTTTCACTTTTGTTTACTACTGACAAGATCACTGATGACTTAGCTTTATACTGTGACCTTTCACTCACGGAGGGGCTGGCCTCCAAGGAAGCTGCACGTTTGTCCAAAAAACTAAGTAGCTCATCAGTCGTTACCACCTGCATTGTGTCCCTATCTGAGTGGAACAGCCTCACCGTCAAAGAGTCAATCTTGCGCAGGACGATGCATGATAATATGGCATTCCACTGTGTAACGGGCTGATCAAGGTTCTTCAGCGCTGTAATATGTTGCCTGATCCTGGCCACCAAATCACGCAGTTGTTGAGCAGTTCCTCTCTGTATACCTGGCATATCCAGTAAGCTGCTCACATGGCTGTGTATTAATAATCCGGGGTTTTCATATCGTTTTTGCAGTAATTCCAATGCATCTTTGTAAGATTTACCAATGATTGGCAAATTGTCAATGATCTGTAGCGGCTCCCCTTTTAAATATTTTTTCAAAAAGCAGAGTCTTTGTATGTCTGTAATTCTGTCATCGTTGTGCACCACTGCTTGGAACATTTCCATGAAAGGTTTGTAAGTAGATATATCTTTTCCCTCAAATATTGGTATGTCCAGTGTAGGCAGTTTAGCTGCATGATAGTGATGATTGTCTTTGGAGCAGTCTGATGGAGGCTTTTGTAATTTTATATGCCGCTCTAACGTAGCTAACAATGTCAGGTACTGATCTTCCGCATCATCGTCGTCAAGTCCCTTCTCACCAAGAAGCTCCAAATTTATTAATATATCTGTGTATTTCTTGTAGATTTCGATCAAATTCTGTTTGCGAACCTGGAGATCCTCTAGCACGAAAGCCTTTGTTTCACCCAAAAATTTATTTAGGCGTGATAATGAAGCCTTGCAGTGGCCTCTTGCGGCGATGAATTTCTTTCGTTCCACCTCCGACATAATGTATTATTGTAATTTAGTACTTTTTCTTGAAAGCCGCGTGTGCGCAGAAAAGTGAAGAGCAAGATGGGGTTCTCAAATTTCACGAAGCGAAAAAAGTCGGTTCTCGATGTACGGTTCCAAGATCGCGTGCTGTTTATTGACCGGATTCGCCTTGCTATTGGCTTATACTCGTGCCAAACCTCGCGCGCTCGGTTGATTTTATTAGAGCGCGCAACGAGAACAAACTTAGCTTGTTTCTTGTCGTGTACTTTGTCGAAACGCGTGGAAAAAATATGGCGACCTCCGGCCGGCGAAATCTCCAAAACTTTACAACGCAATTTTAACACTGAATTTATCGCTCTTTGTTTGAGCTTATAGACTGAATGTTTTCGGCACCATGTAAAGATCACCTCTTACTGTATTGATTGGAATTACAGACTGTATTATTATTTAATGAATAAAACCACAATTTTTGGGATATTGCTTGTATTCAGTCACCACAGAACAGGTAGAATGTTGCCAACATGGCACTAAAAGGTAATTACTAAATAATCTAAATTATGTCATAGACAGTAGCCCCAAACTAAGCAGAGACATATAATGTTTTTTGTAAATACGTACATATCATACATAGAAAACACCCAGACCCGAGACAAATATCTACAGAACATGCAAACATTTGTCCCGCAGCGGGATTCGAACCCGCAACCTTCTGGGGCGGATCTTCGCCCACTGCGCCACAGAGGCCGTCCTCAATAATGATCTCAAACAAGTTCGAAGATATATATAATTAAAACTTGAGCCCTTATAAACTAAATTTCACAATTAAAAACCTAATAAACATAGTGAGTTCATTCATCCCTTGTCTTTGTTTGTGCTAGTGTAGATAAGGGTATAGTCTATTTATTTAGAAGTTAATAAGAATTCGTAAGTCGCATTTACGTCAGTATTCAAAGACGTTAAGCTGCAAAGAAGATTAAAATGGTACATCCGATTAAATACAAACAATCCGTACAAATCAAAGTCCCAATTTGTAGACATTTTTTGAATCTGGCTCATTTATTTATCAAACAAGTTTAAAAATATTAAGAAATATTTACGCTATAAAACTTAAGCTAGCTTAAACTTTATCAAATAAATTTATAAATTATTAAGAAATTTTTCATTAAAAAACACTAGATAATCTGGTTGCAACTTTGTTTGCGTGATCTTTCTCTCCTGTGAATTCAAAGATAAATATTTTTTTTTATATAGACCAACTCAGGTGCTGTACGTTAGTGTTAAAAATTTTAGATTAAACTTCTTTTAAACAATGAAATAACTTGGCTTAAAAATATAATTCAACGAATCAAAATTGAAATAGTCTTCAATTTAAATTCACTGAGAATAAATATTCAAATTGAAGTCAAATTAAAGCTATGCTTGATATTTCATAGTGTTTACAAAGATAGATTACAAAAATCAAGCAACAAAACCAAACAATTTATCTCTATCAGTAAACACATTAATAATACAAAAGACTACATTAAAAAGTAACATCAAAATGAATACAAGTAAATATAAACAAACATTTGTTTGTTTGTTTTTTACATAGTTTTAAAATTAAAATGACTACATGTCACAAAATATTCACATCTGCTAAAATTATGGTTCATTTTTTTTATTGTTAGAACTTGAAAGGCGTAATTTGAAAAAAAAAATGTCTTCTAAAATATATTTAGACAACCACAAAAATAATCAGTTAGAATAAAGTATATGTAATTATAGATACTGCAACATCATCATCATTAGTCTATATTAGTCCACTTCTGGACATAGGCCTCCCCTAATGAGCGCCATTGCGCTCTGTCCTGAGCTCGACGCAGCTTCTACCAGTAGCCTTTCGCAGATCGTCACTCCACTTTGCCGAAGAGTCAGGTCAGGTACTCTATACCTTTAAAAAAATCTGGCTAAAATGCCCGATCTCTAAGCATCTCCCATCATCTAACCTTTTGTTAATAAGACAAAATAAATAAAATAAACAGTTTTTTCCTGATTTCAATCCTGAAAATAAAAACGATATAAAAGCCTCCAATAATTTTACAAGAATATTATTCAGCTGATGCTTCATGCACCTGGAGTCTACAGAATACCTAACTTCACACAAACTTACAGCAGAGGTAGGAAGCGGGGGTTTGGGCTTATTGTAATAGTCTCATTGAATAATAGGTTTTAGATAAAAGGTTATCAGGATCTGCGGGGTGATCGGCTAACTCTGTTGCAAACAAAAATGATTGACACCGATCCTGTTTTAACAAACTGTGACAGTTTGTCAATTGACGTTCATTGAATTTCGACGGATGAAATGTCAAAGTTGGCAAAAACAGGATCGGTGTCAATCATTTCTCCGATCACCCCGCTGATATCAAAGTAGAAAAAATAAATATTATTAATTTTGCACGAAGTTATGTAGGTAGGTAACACTTGCGGTAAATTTTATTTTATATGTAATTTATAATATTAATAAGCTTTATTTTAACTATATTATTCTTTATCCTTAGACCCATTTCAGTTTTCGGTTACCACTTTTTTGTAAGATAATTAAAAAAATTAACAAAAATCGTAATCCATTATTTTTTCGAAATTATTCAATAGTGTATCAGACAGTTGAAAATTATGTTACTTTCGTCAAGTTAGACCCGTTTCAGTTATCGGCTTTTGCTATTTTGTAATATAATTTTAAAAAATAACGAAATTCTTAATTACAGACATTTTGGAAAATAATTCAATGGTTTATCTGACAGTTGGAAAATGTCTACTTTCGTCGAGTTTTTCAGAGGTAAGTGCAGCAGCTGGCAACAGCCAGTCAAGAATTTTTAGTAGTCACAACGCCCACGTAAGTAAAGACAATACTCTATTACAACGACGCCTACTGTTACGTCGAAAATATAAGAAATGATGAGGTACAAGGTGTCTTAGACATCTGTCGAAAATAACAAGTCAAAGCACATCAATTGTCAAACTGTTAAAGTGTGTAAAAACAGGACCGGTGGTTATAATTTCGGTGTGCAACTGAGGGACCGGTATTTATCATTTCGGTGTGCAACTGAGTTAGCTGATCAGGAAGCTGGCCTCCTCGCCATCACCTTAATCCATTTTACTACTACTAAAACTATACCCAAGAATCACCACCATGAATTATCAGTCCAGTGCTGGATATAGCTCCCTTAATGGAAGGGGATATGCCCATAATCCCCACGGGCATGCGGGTTGGGGATCGCAGGGCATAGCTTGTCGCACCACTGACTCAGCCGGCTGCCAGAGCCCCGTTTGTTATTTAGCAGGGTGCATCACGTGCAGGTGAGGTTGGCTTGGGCACCAAAGACAGATCTTGGAACCCCTTACACCCAAGAATAATAATAATATTGTATAATAATAAAAAATATTATAATTCAAAATTTCAGCATGCTATTAGTAAATAAATAAATTTTGCATTTTATCCCACAGTTGTAGTGGTGGCAACTGATAATTGAAAAATCGAGCATAAATTGTATTTAAATCATAACTTTGGAATAACGTTCTTACTTCTAGGATACCCTGTACACATATGGAAGTTCATTTATCACTCAATCCAAAATACATTAGGAAGTCGCTTATTGCATTCACAAATAGGAATAGAAGCGTGTTGATGGTAATATTCAAATTTGTATGATAATGTTTAGTATGATAACTTTAATTCTTAATTTAACAGACATTACGTATGGTGATGTTGTAGGTATAAATGAAATATATTTTAGGAGATAGAGCCATGTGTATTTCTAAGAAATTATTTTAGAATCATTATTGATTACCTTCTAGTTTCTGTCCACTGCTATTGTCGTGTGGTACTCGGATAAACTTCTTCTTCTTCTTCTCCTTCGTATGGGCTAGTGATCCACTCTGATGTCTTAGTTTTTAGGCCGCCCAAAGGCCTCCGACATGGCATATTGACTGAAAAGCCGGGACCGACATCTTAACGTAACCTCCGAAGCACGGATGCGCTCAAATCTAAATGTCACAAAACGGTCACCCATCCAGGTAATGACCGGTCGGAGTGTTGCTTAACCAAGGTGATCTGCTAAGATCACTGAATTTAACCACGTCACGAGCGCTTCATGTATAGGTATTCCAAGTCTCATCTAAGTCCGTTCAATCATTATGCAGTTGACACAAAACATGCTCACATGCACACACATACACAAATTTTCACATTTGAAATATTAGTGTGAAGTGTGTTATGATGTGATTTAATAAACTGTTAATACCTTAAGTATTTTATAAAGTAATCACTTTATTTCAATAATTAATAAAACTATCTTTGATTCTGTGATAATTATGAACAAAAACAAAATATAGACATTCATTTTAATAAAATTAAGTTGTAAATAGTTAGTTTTAGTAAATTAAATACAAATCAAATGCAGCCAATTCACTGACGATAAGATTTAATTATCTCCCTACGAAAAAGTTTAGGTGAACTGCGTTATAATTAAAAAAAAATCTGGTAAAAATAATTTACAATGCATTAGAAATACAATAAAATAATGACGTTTTTCATTGTAAAAAATTATATTACATGGTAAAATATTAAATGTAAACAATAATTATAGTGACAAACATATTGAACATTTAAAAACTGTATTATTAACATTATGTACTTTACAAATAACAAAAAGCGAAAGATTAACTACAGCTGCCTCAGTCTAAGTAACTACAAGAGATTTTTTTACTAACAACACCGTAAAAGTTTTAGAGCACGTGTAAAAAAGGAAAACCAAAATCAAGGATCAAATTACAAAAATCCATTAGAGCACGCAATAAAAATAGATCGGGATATGTAAAGCGACCTTTAATTCAGTCATTCGGGATGAAACGTTGATACGAATAAATTGAACAACATGATGGCGGCCGATAACATTTAAAAAAAGTTTTATTTAAGATAACATATAGGCTCAAATGTTTATTAAACATCACCATCATCATCATCCACAGCCTGACTTCACTCACTGCTGGGTATAGACCTCCCTTTGTATGTGCTAATCCTCACGGTTCAAAGCTCGTCTCAATCGGCCCACGATTGATACAATATCGTCAGCCCATCTAGCTGCTGGACGACCGACGTTTCTGTATTCCATTCTTGGACGCCTTCAATTCAGTTATCGCCTTACTCTACTTATCATCAACTCGCCTTGCCAGGTGTCCTGCCCAAGTCCATTTTAGTTCCGTGATTCGGTCCCCAACGTCCGTCCAACGTCGAGATCCGAAGTCGAATAAAGATCAAAGACGTTTATTAAACAAATATAATCAATTCTTAACAGGTTTGGCTAGCGTCATACCGGGATGATAAGTAGCGTTTGTTTTAATCCACAAACTATGAATATTTTAAGTTTCATCAAAATCCGTTCAGTACTTTTTGCGTGAAAGAGTTACAAACATCCATCCATTTTTCCATCCATTATAATAAATAAATAAATAAAGAAAATATTGCTGGACACTATCACATATCATATAGCCCCAAACTTAAGCAGAGCTTGTATTATGAAAACCAATATGAACTTCAACTATTAAGGTCACTTTATAGAACGGAATAGACCGAAGCAAATCTTAAACATAGACTCATCTTGCAATGTTTGGGATATCTTCAGAAATTAATCTGCTGGTTCTGGATTCTGAAAAACCAGTATTGGTAAACAAATAAATAAAAATAGCAGCATCCAGACCACACGTCAACACCAGCCTGTAATTAGTCCCCAGCTGGATTTATATCCAGCTTATGCCTCCTCTAATAAAGAGGGAATAAACCCATGATCCCCACTCACACAGGATCGCATGGCACAGCTTCTCGCACCAACAACAATAGTGTTAGTTAGTGGCTATGAAATTTAGTCTTGCCATTACTAGTCTGTACTCTGCCGCTTGCAGCCGGCTGCTAGATCCCTGTTGAGCATCAGGTTTGCTCAAATTCCAAGGAAAAAGGTTGGTACCAACCACACACCGACCCCACAATAGCATCAGTGTGCTTGCTTAAATTTTTAAAAGGGGGTTAGAAGCTTATTTTCTTCTTGAAAACATTACATTGCTACACGGTCAAAAAACAATAGATTCATATACTCTAGAATTTCAAAATTAGATAAGTAACTATCAGATTCTGTATCGAGTTAATAGCTATCTTTACAACATCTTAGCAAAGTCATTAAATTACCATAAAACGAATACGGGAACAAAGATAAGATAAGAAAAGAATTGGATGCCAATAAAATAACCATAGAAGCGTTTCTATGAACCACAGATTGTTTGTAGCTCCGTGCTTTATATGGAAACCACGGACTTATTTCTTTAGTTCTTAAAACCTTATTTAGATTTTGTTTCGTAATCAAAGATGATTTTTAATCCAAACAAATACATAATAAATATTCTGTACCGTATATTCCTGAACTGAGGACAAGGCGCAATGACGCTCATTAGGGGGCGCCTATGTCAAGCTTAGGTCGTAAGACTTAAGCATATTAATATTTTTTGGAATTATGAAAATCAAGGATTTTATGCTCAAAGGTATTGAAGATCAACTTGATTTCGAGTCAAAACTCCTACGTCACTTAGTTAGTTTCAAGATATTTGTGTCTAAGAAGAAAATGAACGCCTACGCCTAGATTTTGTAGATTTGTGATGAGGATGACCTCTGTGGCGCAGTAAGCTAAGGCTTGCCTGAGACACAGAAGTTTGGTAGTTCGATTTCTGCTACGGGACAAATACGTTTTATTTGTTTACTATAAAAATAGCACCGTGGGCTGCCGTATTATTTTATTACAAATAATTTTTTTTTTTAAGATCAAGTTTCTGCCTAATGTAAATATTATCATAAATATTGTAGCTGTTTGTTATTCCTTAATAAATAAATGTATATAAGTAGAATATCAGTCATGTAGTTCCCATAAGTTCTGCTTAGTTTGGGGCTAGTTGATGTGTGATTATGTATTGCATTATTTATTTATTTGTCATCTTATTAAGAAATAGAGAAGAAATGTTTTAAATTTAAGACTAATATAGCGCTGACTCTTTAAGAATACGGACCTCAAGCAAATAATCGTCGATATCTTTAGAATCAACACTGCACCGCCCACAGACGCAATGTCCAAACAAGATCCAAGAACAAGATCCAAGAGTGTGATGGGGCTCTAAATTAGCCCCTTCGACTTTTACGGCGGTCTTTGACAGCAATGTTGAAACCAGCGAGAGGTTAGACGTGTCAAAATGTGAATGGGTTTGATTGCGGCGACAAAGGTAGATTGTATTGAGTGAGAATTGAGCGTGATTTGTTCGTTTTTGGTAACGAGATTTTGTCAATTTTTTTATACAATTACAGCAACCTATTTAGTCCACTGCTGGACATAGGTCTCCCCTATAAAAAGGGGGATATACCCATAATACCCACGCTGGGCATGCGCCGCACAGCACAGCTTCTCGCACCGCCAACGCGGCTGCCCATCAGCGGCCAGAGGATTCAGCTATGCCAGTTTTAGGCTGCGCTATGCCGCAATCAGCCGGCCTCCAGAACTACGTTTGTTATTTAGCAGGGTGCACCACAAGCAGATGAGGTTAGCTTGGGTTCCGAAGCTGGAGGTTAGAAACTTTAAACCCCACGTTTTGTACGCGGATTTAATATAATTAGATCTAATAACACTTTTAAATTATTTTGTCCCACTGCTGGGCAAAGGTCTCCCCCATAGATTTCCAAACATCTCTCAAATCGTCCCAAGCTACCTCCCACCACTCTATTATGAAGGCATCGAGCTCGTCCCGCCAAGTAAGGGTACTATAAGTAAGAGGTGCCAGTTAACATCTCTCGGCACCCAAGCCAACCTCACCAGCCCGTGGTGCTCCCTGCTGACCAACGAAACCTCGTCTTCGTCCTCGTCCTTGTCTTAGACAAAACCTCCCACCAACCCGCACTGGACCAGCGTGGTGGGATAAGGTCCAAACCCCCCAAACATAGACAGACACAATAAATTATATTAATTAATTTTTATTTTATATACAAAAACTGGATACAGGTGCTATGCTAGACTAGAAGTAGCTTATAAAGAAAGATAGTTTAGAGAATAAGGATACAATATACTAGTGTTACTATTATCTTATACCTAGAGTTGACATACTTTCAAACAAACATGATTAGTTGACAAACAAGTTACATAGATAAAACTGAATAGGTAGTTTATATCAGTTTTGGAAAGGTAGAAGCTCAACTAACAACGGAAACTAAACTAAATACCTAAATAAGTACTACTTTACTAATATATTGATGTCGATTCTGTTGTGCGTTTTCCTAAACTAAACTTAATTTAACATTCCTAAAAGTGATACTATCCCATTCTGTTAGGTTTAAATGACAAGAATTGCTATCACTTTAAAGCTGCTAAAGGAGAATGCCGTCTGATGTATGGCGCTCGGTACCAGGACTAAAGTGAGTGCGTCAAAAAATATCCATTAAGTTTTTAGTCGATTCTACTGTCAAAATAATTAAAAATGAAGGCAATTGCCATAGTTACACTTTACATCAATGTTTATTGCCATAGCAACGTATATATCATTGGTTGTTGTAGTCTAATGGCGGCGTGCAACGGAAACCAAATCAACAAAATATTTTTTACTTGATTATTAATCGAGTCGGTGTGTAAAACTAAACAAAATGTTAATGTCATTTATAAAATATAATAAATTTTATGGGATACGTTCGGTTTTGACGCAATTGGTACGGGTTCTCGGCATTCTCCTTTAGTAAAGTTTAGAAAAGTGAACAACAGAATCGACACTACTGTACATTTAAAACCATTTAACCAACTCCAGACTTTAACAATAAAAAATATGGTTGTTATTTTTGCAAATTATGTTCCTGATGTTATTTTTTATGTTTTGCGACACAAATACCTTGGTTATAAAACAGCTTTGCATACTTCAGCGACTAGTGTCAAACTTCCCAAAACAAGTGGGTCATGGCGTATTTCCTGAACTTGCGTGTCATAGTAAAATTGCCATAGATCTTCCCTTAACAACCATCTGTTTTGTACGTGGCACTTTTGTCAGAACTAGCTGAGCAACTCAGGTTCACCGTCTGAAGAGTTCTATATGATATGTTATAGATGACCGATTCTACAATAGTGTTCCATAGTCAATCAATAATTGCCATACATCATATCAACCATCTGTTTTGTATGTAGCACTTTTGTCAGAAATAGCTGAGCATCTCAGGTTGACTGACTATCTGAAGTGTTCTCTATTACATGTTATAAATTATGGATTTTTCAATAGTCAATAATTAATTGCTATAGATCTACGCTTAACAACCATATAATTTGTACGTGGCCCCTTCATCATAAATAACTTAGCATCTCTGGTCACTGTCCTAAGATCACTTTTATATTTTCTACATAACCGAATGAATGGTACAAACCAATAGCCTTTTATTGTTTGTTTGGTAAGTTTAAAAAGAGAACACGTGAATTACCATTGATTTTTAATGATACAATTCAAATTAATTTATTTTGTTGATTTATTTAAATCTTCAATAAAATGATGAGATGATAATATATTATTTAAATATATTCATCATTTCACCGCTGGTGGAAAGTTTCATTAAGCTTAGTTTTTTTTTAAGTTCCAGTGAGTTATTTTCTAATTATAGAAAAGAAGTAGAATTGTTAGAAGTTTATCGGAATTTAATCTCAAAAACAAGCTTATTCTGATTATTTGCGTTGTTAAGCTACTTTTGATTGCAGCTACAGATTTTGTTTCTTTTGTTTTGTGACTCCGTGAACTTATTTTGTTACGTCACTTCCTAGGATTGCTATCTTGAAAAAGGTCCACTGAATATTTTAGGTTCCCTGTCTTTCTTTCTGTTCGTTGCTTATCCTTTTTTAACAGCTTACACAATTGGGCTAAAATATTTTTATCAAAAAGGTACCTTGTTGCGTATGAAATTTAAATAAAGTAATCTGAAATGTATTATGATTTGTTTTATGACTGATGATTACGACGATGATGATCAAGATTTAGTTACCAATCGACAAAGGAAATTTTAAATTTTTAACCTGGATAATTCGCGATTTTTTAGTTAAAATCCTTCTGACGCTTTGAGCTCTAATTATCGGTAGCGCTATCTTGGCTGTTGCTGCACCAAGGCCTGCAGTCAACGTTTTAAAGTAAAATATCTACGTAAAATAACTTTAAAAATACCTAATCAGTGGTATTTATTGCTAAACATAACTAATTAGCTAAATATTATGTGATTTATTAAGCACTTGATATTCAGCTGACGAAACAACATTAAAATTTTAAACCTGTATAATTTGCGATTTTTTAGTTAAAATCCTTCTAACGCCTCGAGCTCTAATTATCAGTTGCGCTAGCTTGGCTGTTGCTGCTCCGAGGCCTGCAGTCAACGTTTTAAAGTAAAATATCTACGTAAAATAACTTTAAAAATGCCTAATCAGTGGTATTTATTACTAAACATAACTAATTAGCTAAATATCATGTGATTTATTAAGCACTTGATATTCAGCTGACGAAACAACATTAAAAGCAGGTGTACGAAAATTGTTTATTGTATAATAAGCAATAATTGGAGAAAATAATGATACCCACCCTACCACGTTGATGTTTGCTCATTCAACCGTCAAAAGGGATGTATATTTTATTTAAGCCTAATGAGGCCGCCAGCATATACAAAAGCATCGTATGTTTGTAACCAATTATTTTTGTTTTACGAAACGCGAACGAAATCATGAACAAAAAATATAAATTGGATAAACAAAAATAAAATCAAGTAATATTATAAATGCGAACGTTTTTGAGATATGAAATAATAAAAAAAAAAAAAAAAAATGTTTGTTACGCCTTCATGTAAAAACTTCTAAACAGATTCAGCTGACATTTTTCATTAGGTACGTACTAGGCCAGGAATAACATAATTATTAGGCTAATTTTGCGGACGGAAGCTATCAATTTAGTCCATAGATAAAAAAATACTTTACACAATGACATTTAAAAATGGTACAATGGGCTAAATAAAATAAAATAAAAATAATAAAATAATGGCTAAAATACTTTCAGTTATTTCTTCCAAGCAATCTTTGCATAAGTGATAAAAGTTAATTCACATCTTTATGTTAATTAGATTATTCCATCCCTTGATGACATCACAGCTCACAATCAAATTAGTACATACCCAACCCATGCAGAATTAATATAGCAAACTTTAACTCAATACCTACAGTACACATGCATTAAAATAATGCCAATGATAATAATTGAAAGCATAGTTTTAAGAATTGGCGAGTAGAAGGTAAACAAATAAACATAATATTTAATCATTCCTATAAAACCATAATAAAATTAAAGATGGTGTTAGCGTCAATGTAAGCTTACATGATTAAGTTTGCAAACAATAATGAATAAAAACACGTTAATGACGTATTATTATGCTCACGCGCACCTAAGATGGCGGCAGTAGGAGTGGTGAACGCCGCCTCTATCTGATTGGTCCACTTCATCCAATTAATTTATCACTTGATTATAATTTATAAGCCGAGTGTGCTACTGAAACTGTGGTCAATTGGGTCTAATGTATTTAGTTCTCAGAACAATAGTATTGAATTTGTTTATTCGCGTATCAAGTGCTCTCTTAAAATTTAAGTTTATGATGTACATATTTGCACAATTTTATTATATATACCTTCATAAAAATATCATAGAAATAAAGTGATAGTAACAGTTTTAATCGATGATAGAACATTAATCTCCTTACTTATAAACGCTAATTAAAGTTAATCAATGCTCAAAGTTAGCCCTGTCACTGTTTGTCGTTATCCAACGGATAAAGATGACAATAGTTTAAGTTTCGTTTATCTTTTGTTCATAAGTAAGGCCTTAGTTGTTTTGATGTCATTTTTGTACATTTATTTCCAAAAAACCGTATTCAGATACCTTTCGTGGTTTCCGTTAACACAGCGTCCTATCGCGGGAAAGATGTTTCCTGGCGGTTTTTCTCTTCGCGGTGATTTTCAGTGAAATAACAACGAACAATTTTTTTTTATTGGATGTACCATTACGTAAATTTTTCCATACTAGTGTTACACCGTGGCACCCGCGACGAAGTATCACACCAAAATATGGCAAAGAATGACGCAAGTCCTACTGCGTTTTTTACCTGTTCACTGCTGTAGTTTATTGCATTAAAAATGCAACAATTACAACCATTAGAATAGCAAAATAATTATATAATTTACGAGTATGTTTCAATTCTGCAAAACTAGCATGTTGGCATCTGAACCTACTCCAATTATGTTAAACAGCTTATGAAAACTGCCATTAAGTTCAGTAACAAGTAAATCATGAGGGGGTCAATTACCTAGTTTCCAACTATGTCACAGAAAGAGCAATAGTTTGTTTATAAGTATGTTCGCTTTCGTGCAAACGTCAACGTTTTAACAGGCTCCGAAGTTCGGCATTACATTTCTGAAGTTATTTTCCGCATCGTTTCTTCAGTTAACAATTTTTAAAGATATTTAAAGTATTTTTGTTGATGCAAAAATAAACGCTCTACTTATATACTTACTTTATACGATATATTACTGCACCTCTACGTAAAGTTAAAATCAAGAAGGACTGAAATCCTAAAATCTTCTTGTTTTTTAGGCCATGCAATGGCGCAGGATGCAGGAAATGTGAGTGATGTATGAAGACAAAGGTCAGTGGTATTGTCATCACTTGATCAAATTGATAAAACCCGTCGTTTTCCTAATATCTTTACAATATTTGAATGAGTCATTGAATGAATAAAATAAAGAAACAACAAACAAAGAAATGAACAAAATGGACACATTAAAGTACAAATAAATGAAATAAACTAATGAGTGTATGAAAAAACACTACCGACGGGCAGCAGCGTCAGTGGTGCGAGAAGTTGTGCCCTGTGATCCCCAACCCACATGCCCAGCGTGTTGATTATGGGCATATCCCCCTTTACTAGGGGAGGCCTATTTCCAGCAGTGGACTGATATAGGCTGGTGTGGTGGTGGTATGAAAATATAATGATTGAGGACATAATGAAACAACGAAATAATGACTGATGTGTTGGCAGGTCTTATATGCCTATTACATCCATAATCTTATTAGTGAATGAATGAATGAATGAAATTAATTATTTAATTAACTTATTTAATTATTATTTGACGATGTATCCATAATCAGATTTTGCTATGTTTTTGTATTAACATACGGCATTTTGACTTTATTTGTAACGCGTTGGTATATAATGTATACTGTTATGTTATAAATTGTGAATTAATAAATAATAACAATAATAATAATGCTGCAGCTACCTGTGTTTGTGTTCAGCATTGATAGAGAACAATAAATCTTCATTTATACACTGCCGTATGTGTTGTACTTGCAAATCAACGGCTAAACTTTAAAACAACAAACAAACTGAATCGCATTTGTGAATTTTCAGTAGACTAAAACTACTATAGTACTAAAGTATTTTGTGAAGAAACTATTGAAATTTCAAACCCAATCATATAATAATTGCATGGCCAATTAGAATGCGACAGTGGAAGTTTGTTCTTCATGGAAATACTTATTCGGTTCTTTGTATATTGTTAGCTATAATGGCAATGCTTATTGTGAACATGCGATTTTTTGCTGCACATAATATATGGATACCTACTTCATCACTACTGCATCATTAATACGTACCTGCGTATGATTTTGAAAGGTTTCTAATAAAATACCAATCATAATTTGAATCTTTTTTACATTTACAGCAATGAATTTGATAAAAGACTTTTAACATTCAAAAAGTAAAGTATTTTGGTTTCATTGCTGTCATACATTTGTAAAATTAAATAGGTCTCAGAGACAAAAACAGGTGCTAAAAAGTAAATTTAACATAAAACATATTTACAAAGCAAACATTGGCTAACTTTGTAAAACCAACCAACTTTTTCAAGGTCAAGGAATTTTTCAATCAAAATAATTGGCTTTAGGAAAAAATCGACGCTTGAATCTAAATGAATTTTAACTTTAACCTTCGAAGATAAGCTACAATTTTGGATATCACCTTTGACTCAGAGGGGGGCTTGTTAAATCCAAAAACAAGTCCGAAACCCTTGGGGCGGAATTGATAATTTACTCATCCGAAGGGCTATCATTAACCTCGTTGGGTATACAATGATTGTCGGTTACGTACATACTGCATGTCTAGACAATGCCGGCGTCTTGGTAGAAGAACAAATAATGTTTCGGGTCGTTAACAGCGAATTACACTGACAAGGGTGTTATTATAGCAACGAGGCTAAAATTGAGATCGTTCGATGGCTCTGCAGGTACTGTTGAGGCATGTGAGAGAAATTTGGAGTTTGTGCGACAGGTTGAGGTTGCTAAGATAAACTTTTTAGGTGTTATTGAATCAAAAACATACAAATGAGATTGTGGATTTTGTATAAACATTTAAGAAAACTTAGGTAAGAAAACTTCTTTCAAGACATGGCTGTAGCCTGTATTCATTTCTGAACGTCTAAATGGATCGAAAGTGCAGGTGACAAAAACTAACGCAAAGGTGCGATATTCTTAGCAGACCATCTTGGTTAAGCAACTCTGCTGGATGGGTGACAGTTTTGTGGCATTAAAATCTGAGCGCTTTCGTGCTTCGGATGGCACTTTAAGATGTTGGTCCTGGCCTTTTCAGTCGCCAAGCCATGTTGAAAACCACTAGGTGGCCTAAAAACTCCGACACCAGAGTTGGCCACTAGTTCATACTAAGAAGGAAGAAGAAACTAACCTTTTTGTTTTCTTGTACAGATATGAGTTTTCATTAATTCAAATTACCCTCGAGAGCAATGAATCCGGGTCACTCAAAGAATCCAAAAAATCTCGGAAAGTAAGAATGCTAGGTTAATGCAATAAATTGTATTTAATAGACAAAATTTATGCTCTACAAGCACGATGGAAGACACAGAGTGTATAGAAGACCAGGGGAAAGATTCAAGCAAGCATGCATCGAAGAAAAAGTAGCCTACGGTGGTGGGTCTGTACTTGTGTGGGCCGGAATTTCCTCTGAAAGTCGCACAGAGCTGGTGATCATAGTGGAAGAAATCCTCAACGAACACGTTGGTCCATTTATGGTCAATTTGGGTGAGGATGCTATATTTATGCATGACAATGCCCGACCTCATACAGGTAGGATTGTGAATGACTACCTTCAAGAGATGAACATTACTTGTATGGAGTGGCCAGCGCGCAGCCCGGATATCAACCCGATCGAGCATGCTTGGGACGAGCTAGGGAGATGCGTAAAACAACGAAACCCTCCCCCAATCACGCTTCCTGAGCTCAAAATTGCTCTCACAGAGGAATGGGAGAATATTCCCCAAAATCGTATAAGGAACTTGGTGTACAGCATGCCAAACCGCGTAAACGCAGTAATGGAAGCACGAGGAGGTAATACGAAGTATTGAAATTCAAGAAAATCGTCATAAAGTTCAAAAATTTCATGTTTCCTATTTTTGTTTTAAGGAGAGATCAGCAGTTTTTTTTCTTTATGTAATTTTGTGTAAATAAAATGTATGGTGACTCATATTTTTTTAACTTTCATTTAAGGAGTATTAAATTGTCTATTAAATACAATTTATTGCATTAACCTAGCATTCTTACTTTCCGAGATTTTTTGGATTCTTTGAGTGACACGGATTCATTGCTCTCGAGTGTATTTTCAAATGATTAAAAGAAATACATAGTGAGTTTGAATTCGTATGGTATCCCGAAGTATTTGTGATTTGGACCACAAATTGTGAAAACCTCAGTTAAAAAAATACGTGATACAAAACTTTGAGCTTCTGTTTTTTGGTAAAATCAACGCAGAGACTAATTGATGATGTTAATTGCCATACAAAGGCAAAGTTTAGCAAAATAACTTAATCAATAATAATAATCAATAATTTTTTTGTGTAAAATAAAGGCGTAACTTTATAAGCCATTTTTCAATGAAAAATTCAAAAATTTTCAAAATTCAAAAAGTCCTTAAACTAATTAATGTTGTAAACCTTTGAGGGTAGATTAACCCTCTTATGGTATTTCATACGAGTTAAAACTCACCTTGTATATTAATAATTAACCGACGATTCTTAAAAATTAACAATATCAACGATCGCTATGAAGGATAGAAGTACATTGAATTAGTCAACACATTTTATAGAATTCATATTTCTCTCGTAATTGTTTTGAATTGCGGATGTTAGCAAATTTTATTCAATCTCCATTCTGAAATATAACATTTCTAAGCTTCAACAAAAGCGCAACAATACAATGTTACATGCAACAATGCATTGATCTATTGTCATTCACCACAAACATTTTTTTGATTGACATCCGTTGCTGCTTTTACCTTTTTCTTCCGGGCAACTACTGTTTTAAAATGGTTTATAAAGGTATTGTGATAGGATTCAAATTGTATTCCAACACCTTTTTTCATTTTTATACTTAAATCGTTGCTATCTATTGTCATATCCTGTTATAATACGATACCTTTGATCAATTGGGTCCCTTCAGTTGTGGGCGGTGAACCATGACCAACCAACCACTCTTATTTTTCACCACCTGCAAAATGCTTCAAATAAAATAAAATTGGTAAATGTAATTATCTTGTTCTTCTTCTTCTTCGTTTCAGCTAGTGACCAACTCTAGTGTCGGAGTTTTTAGGCCTTAATTATCTAGTAAGTAAATCAAGTTTTTAGCTTTTGATACTATACCTTTTTGATAATACGAGTATGGTCTAGATATTTATCGAAACAAATTGAAGGCTTGAGGACGAAGCTGAAGATAAAACAAAATTGAAATTGATTACAGTCACGTGCCTGACCAAATTTTGATTTGGTCCGTGAAATCGATCAATCTATTAACCAAATTGTACCTACATCAGTGTTTGATCTTATCACTTTACCATGTTAAGTATCATGACTTTCATAATACAAACTTTAGGCACACAATCCCCTATATGCTGCCAATTTTAATCGGATGACGTCCGATGCATTGAAACGCATAATTACGAATCGACATCTCTCACGGGACCCGATTCCGTATTAGTTTTGACATTCGGCTTGATTGATGGACTACAATCTCTGGACAAATCTCGTGAATGAACGCCCGTATATGGCAGTCCGCCCCAAGCTATCCATGCACTTGAGTCATACTTTATCTTGATAACATAGGGTTTAATTTTGAGTGGGAAACTACTATTGAAGTGTTGGTAGATGACACAGATACCTAGGTGTGTCAAATTGGAAGCGTCGGGGTTGGCGTCAGTTTGACAGAAAATGGACGGATAGTTGAATTTTAGATGAATTGCTAAAGTTGATTTTTTCGATGCTCTGTAAACGTTGCTACTAACCATTTTGTTTGAGTGCCCTTTGAATGATTAAAAATTACGTCGGAAAACTTTAAGACCTACTATTTTTATTTTAAAAATGTGACCTAATAGTAGAAATCAGAGCTTGAAAACGGTTTATTTGCTTAACAAGATTTTCAAGTATATTAACGAAAGAGACTATCTACTGGATTCTTCGATAATAATTGCAAAATCGGACGGTTGAAAATTGATGTGATAGGTGGAATTTTAAAGTTTTAATTCTAGCGTCTGTTATTGAAAATTTTTGTATAGTCAATTTTTCATCATTCATTCTAAATGAAAGGTTAAAGTACTTCTATTGAAAACAACACCTTTCAAAATTAGCATACACTTTCGTAGCTATTTCCAAGCTAATAAGTCAAAATAACAAAGACATTGCGGTGACTTTGCACTAAAACATCGAACGCAAATTAGTTTGGGAAAAGTGTAGCTTGCAAAAGGTTTTGTCGCACTAATCTATTAACAAGTTCAATTTATGGTATACGGGTCACAGCATAGTGAAACTTCGATGACTTTGTGCTAGCAGTTTTGAAAGTGCTAAGTTTTTCAACGTCAACCTGAGTTAGGTCAACTAAATTCTAGAGAGTTTTGAAATGTGAAGGTCTAGGTATAAGTGTTTAATCATTGTTATTTAATGTACTATTCTAAACATTTCATATCCCAAAGCACTAGATGTTTATTAGTCATAAAATAAAATAAATAAGTTAGTTACTTAGTCTCTTTTTATAATATTAAACCATTAAAATATATAATACCAATACCGACTTGTTAGTTACATAGTTATAGTTATATAGACTTATCTAGTTAATTGTAATTTTGTTTTTTCTGCCTTCTTTTTTATTGAATTATTGTTGTTTTTAGAGTTTTGGTCTAATTTTAATTAAGTCTTTTGTAAAGTTTGTATAGTTTGCTTGATGATTTACCTTTTAATTTTATATTTTTCTGTATGCACATATTTTTATGTTACTACCTAGTTCTAATCTGTGTTTTTATATAATTTTGTTTTAAAATAGTTGTAATGTGTTTGTGCATCTAAATAAATAAAATAAAATTTAAAATTACATAATTATACTCAATAAGGAATATATCCGGCTTTATGGCTGATTTTCAGCAAAATGATTATGAAATTTGCGCGAAATCGGCCTTAGGTACTTACTTATAAAAATCGGGACTATTGCCATCTTTACAGTCGTATAATGACAAACAATGACGAGGTTAACTTTAAGCAATTAATAACTATGAGTAGTGTTTATAAATAAAACAGTTATTATTGCATTATATATTGTAAAAATAGTGGAAGGTACCTGACGATTCGATAAGGGGCCTCAATAAATTAAAGTACTTTTGTGTAATGTAACAAAATACGTAAGACGCTAAATAATACCTCTACATAACTGATTACTATCCTGATAAATTCATGACAAGTGCTTTACATCTAAAGGCCAGTTCACAACACAGCGTTTCGACGAAGCAAAAACCATGTCGCATCAAAATGTAACGCGCAAAAACTTCAACGGCATCGTGCGATTATTTCTGTCTGTGGTGACCATAGAATTACTAACTTACAAGGGAATGTGCGTCTTAATCAAAATTCTGTGCCTTATGTTATCTCTTAAAATGAGGTTGCGTCTTGTTTCCTCTTTAGTGTTACACAAAACAAGAAACGAGACACACCCCCTTCTTGGTCATTTTTATTAAAAATCAGGGACAGATTTTTGTTCAAAACGCGCTATCCTTTATAAAAACTCCTTAGGGGCAACGCATCGAAAATTTTCCACGATGCGTTGTGCGACATCACAGATATTTTTGCGATGCATCGTCGCATAGCAGTGTTGTAGCCTCACCGTAACGCCTGCTTTATTCATAAACAAGTCCTTCTTGTATGTAAAAGCGGAAGTTGACATTGTGATCTGCCAACACAGAACTAAATAGGCTTTGTTCCTTTGTAAAGGATAGATAATAGTTAATAAATAGCTCCGAGCTGTTACAGTTTAAACTTCCGATCGTCGGAAGGTTAAGGAAAGCTTAGACAAAAAAATTGGACAGTGTACAAAAGTTCTATCATGTACTCTTTTGTAAGCTTAAGTTAAAAAGAACGTGACAGACCGACAATTCAACAATAAAATTGTATGGGTTTTTATGGGATAACTTCTCAAATGCTGAGACATGAGTTATTTTGTTCCATTCTATAGCTTCCGTCTGCGGCTTCGCTTGCGTGGTACCTAGATAAAATGTAGATGTTATTCCTGGTCTAGGTTTAAAAATATCTGGCATAGGTACATTTCAAATTGGTCTTATTACGTTTTACTTATCGAATATTCTGTAACAAGGACTTTGTTCTCTGAAAACTAATGTACGATTCAAACCTACCGGCGCGCATTGGGGAGCAACGGAGAGCATTTTATAACATGCTAAAGGAAATTGATACATCCACAAAGCAGTTACGTTCCTTATTTGCATGCAATTTACGCAAAAATTAAATTAAATTTACTCTAGCATGTTTTAAAATGCGCTTGAATGCTCTCCAACGCGCGCCGGTAGGTGTGAATCGGACATCACAGTCATTTCAAATTGAGGACGTTTACTCTCCGAACTTTTTAAATTACAGTCGACGTGCACCCAAGAACATCTAGCTTCCAAAACCTCCTGATCCGAAATTAACTACATAATGTGCAAGTGTGTCAATGTCAGCTCAATCCATTCAGTAGTTTTGGCGTGAAGTAGTGAACATTTTAAAGTAATTTAAAGTAAAAATCTCTTTATTCAGTAAACTTTGTAGTTTATGTAAGTAGTAAGTTTATTGGGCGTGTGGTTCCCATAATACGAGCTCCTTATAGTGTGTAGCTCTAAGATGATGTATGGAAAGTGTCCAGCAATTGGGGTATATGTATCTACTGAGGTTGCTAAAAGAATCAGTAAATGTCAAAATCTTATTGGCTGCTTCTGCAAGCAGCCAATAAGATTATTTTATACAATATATCCCTGCCATTGTGTCGGACAAAAATGTTTTTTTTTTCAATTCTATTACATTCTACTATAAAATAAATAGTAGTATATTAGCCTTGTGGTTACTACATGATGCTGTGTGAGAGTGTCCAACATTATTTATTATTATTTATTTGTTTTTTTAGCAAATCGATGGGCTCAAATCTAGGTATCTGAAATAAAATTAGGTATAATGGAATATTCCAATCCTATGATGATAATAAAGTCACGAGTAAAATTATCATAATAAGGACTATGAACAATAGCATCATCAGTAAACAGTGTCACAATAATATTATGATTAACGTATGCAAATATTAATACATTATAGACATTGTTGATAGGATAGCTGGATCATGTTTGTGGTTAAACGATTATGAAGTCAAAACTGGTATTTGGACTATTGAACTCATGAAAGCATAATTATAGGATAAATGGATTTATTTACTTCTTCAATCTTTTTTTTTTTAATGGGCCAGCTCTTGACTTCAAGGCTTGCATAGGCAAGGATGAGGTCGACGATGGGGCGAGCTTTCCCAGAAGATCACACGTACATTAATGTAGGTATGTAGTGCAGACCTTAGGCTTACAATTTTTTTTGACATTGTTTAATTATTTTGGCTGGAAAATATTAGATAGCGATAATTTATTCATTTAATTCTCCTTAAATTTTTCGTTTAGCCGCAAGATTATGAGTTATTCTTGTTTTGTATGCCATGTAATATTTTAATTAAGTAGGTAAAATAATTTTTATATTTGCATGCCTTTAGTTGGTAAGACATTGTATGGGACTTCTACAAACAACCTTATACCACTGTAACCCATGTTTGCAAATAAATATTTTGATTTTGATTTTGATAGGTAGGTACTTAGTAGGTAGGATGTACTCCATAACACAAAAAAGTAATAATCCTATCTTACTAGTTTCTATATGGATGGATGGATGTAACTCTTTCACGCAAAAAGTACTGAATGGATTTGGATGAAACTTGGAATAAAACACTATGTGACCTAGATTAATACCTAGGCTACTTTTTATCCGAGTACCACGCGAGCGTAGCCACGGGCGAGTAATATAGCCTAGTGTAGGTGAGGAAGACATAACATTATTACCTACTTGCAGCTAAAACGAACTTGTGTTGAGACTCGTGTGCTGCAGCATCTGCATCATCATCAGCAAGTCATAATTAAGCATTCATAATCATAATCATAATCATTTATTTATGTATGTATTTACAAAAAAAATATGTATAAATTATATCAATTATGTGGTTCGGGGTTCCAACCTCCATCTTCGGAACCCAAGCCATCCTCACCTGCACGTGGTGCACCCTGCTAAACAACGAACGGGGCTCTGGCGGCCGGCTGATTGCGGCATAGCACAGCCTTCATCGGCACAGCTAAATCCCCTGGCCACCGACGGGCAGCAGCGTCGGTGGTGCGAGAAGCTGTGCCCTGCGATCTCCAACCCGCATGCCCAGCGTGGGGTTTATGGGTATATCCCCCTTTATTAGGGGAGGCCTATGTCCAGCAGTGGACTGATATAGGCTGGTGTGTGTGTGTGTGTGTATGTGGTTCTCGTAACACAAGCTCTGCTTAGTTTAGGGCTGTAGCCCTAAACTAAGCAATCATGTATGATGCGGTGTGATTACGTCTCACATTATTATTTAATTGCTTTAAATGTAGGTACTTATGTCTCTCACATTCGTAAGTGCCGAACCTGATAGGACGATGCTTAAATCATCTTTATAGATGTTAAGGGCCTATGATGATTATGATGTCAATTAAAAATAAAGTATCCTATACATTTTGCCTTATTAAAGCGAAAAAAAATATAAACAAATGTCAAAGAAGTAGTTTAAATAAATGCATATTCTAGAGTACATGAAATATATACTAGGGTGGTTGAATGACAATGAACAATTTGATATCGCTGTAGCACGTCCGCTTGCCTCGACTGCCGGGTGCAGAGTGAGTCAAGCGGGTCGACCAACTTTATTATTTATCAGTACACTACAAATATCAAAAATAATAATATCTCATAGATACTCAAAATGTCAAAATTTACAATCCATGTATTCCTTAGTTTCATTTAAGCATTATCCATTTTCTTTATCTCAATTTTAAAATATTCACAGATAGGCTTTTTAAGTCTTCCGGTAATTTATATATCATCATCATCATCATCATTTACCTTTATCGACACAGTGCTGGGCATAAGCCTTCCTTTGATTATGCCACTTGCCTCGATCCTGCGCTATTCTGAACCAGGTGCCGCCCACTGTCTTTCTAATATCGTCAACCCATCTCGCTGGAGGACGGCCTCTATTCTTGTAACCAACTCTCGGCCACCACTCGGTCAGCGCTCTGGTCCAACTTTTGTCACTCCATCAAGCCAAGTGTCCTACCCTACTCCACTTGAGCCCCAATATCCGCTCGCTGACATCCTGGACCTTAGTCTGCTTGCTGATTTCGGTATTGGGGACTCAGTCTAAAAGTGTAATGCCAAGCATGGCGCGCTCCATGGCTCTATGTGTAACACTGATTTTGTGAACAGCCTCTTTGAGTGCCACTCCTCGTAAGCCGCCATATTTCAGTACCGTAAGTCATAGTTGACAGGACACATTGGTTAAAGAGACGTGTTTTCAGACATTGTGGAATGTGGGTGTCTTTAAAAAATTGTCTAACTTCCCGAAGGCTGCCCATCCTACTTGTACCTTTCTAGAGACCTCTTTTATCTGATATTTTCTGCCAAAAGAGATTTATATATTAAAATTTATAAATCAATATCTCGTTAATCAATTCTTTGAACCGAAGATAAAGCAAGTGTTGTTGTTTCTTGCTGCTGAATTTAACAACGTTTCCGTTGCGACTAAACTCAAGAATAAACGACAACAAAAAAGACTTGGTTTTTTTCGAGTGAACCTTTAACAATCCTAATTTATGCATAACTAAATACATAAATATATGAAGCTAGATGCGTCAAGCTGAGGCCTATCTCCAGCCGAGAAATGCTACAGGCTGATGAAAAGATGTGACACTGATATATAATGTAGTACTTCATTTTCAGGCCAAGAACTCGCAGGATAAAGCTAGAAGTATGAGAAACAGTAGCTAATATTGACTGAAACGACTAAATATATATTTATGCAAAATATATGAAGCTAGATGCGTCAAACCGAGGTCAGGACGCAATGGCGCTCGTTAAGGTAGGCCTATGTGCAGCCAAGGACTGTTACAGGCTGATAAAATTATGTGACACTGGTATTTAATGTAATACTTCATCTTTAAGCCAAGAACTCGCTGGATAATGCTAAAAGTACGAGAAGCAGCTACTATTGACTGAACCAAGTTATTTGAAACTTTAACTCGCTTTATCGAAAAGTAACTAAATAACTATTTTACTTTTATCTCATAAAAACGGTCCCTAGTATTTCTAATTATTAAACTGACTTCTTAATTCTTTATAGCATTTTTTTTTAAAACTAAACCAAGACTATCAAGCTTTTTTTTTTTAAAAGTGCTGTAAATTGTGATTATAAATAGAGGCATTTACAATCTCAGTTCACTTTTTAAAAAAAATCCTTGACAGTCTTGGCTTAGTTTAAAAAAAATATCCTAAAAATAATTAAATAAGGAAACTTCTTCAGTTTTAAGAGTCCAACTTACGTTCCTATTAGAATCTGCTGTATAGCACCAAAAATTCCATCCTTTTAGATTTCATAATCATAAGCTTAGTAGTTCACTGCTAGAAAGAAGCTTATTAGATAATACTATTAGATTTAAACCCGTTACTATTTGTTTAAACAAGTACAAGTTCTGAGTATTGACAATCCATTTCCTGAAATAAACATAAAGACAACGAAAACAAAATTTGCGTCACAAGATATACAAAATAAACATTAGTAAGTAGGTACTTAAATCTAATCAGAGAAGTAGTGACACCAAAAGGTCGCCACTCAGCATATGCTGCAGAAGCATGGAAGCTACTGCAGCGCTGGTTTTCAGTGGCACCACTTTGCAGAGCGCAGCAGCAATTTTGAAACGCATACGTTCTTACTAATATAATTTAAAAAAAATACTTATAAAATATGAAAATTAAAAGCAACCATGGCAATGAATGAACCTTACTATGTAAAATTAAGTTAAATGTAAAATAAATAAAAAGAGATTTATTCACTTACTTACAATACCCCAGACAAAATACAAATCGTTTACACAATGATATCTGCTTCATACAATATGAACCCCCTTACAAACACTACTTAAAATTTGCCATTGCTTATACCTGTCACTGTTTGTCAATATCCAATGGTAAGAGACGGCAATAGTTTAAGTATCGTTTATCTTTTGACAGATTTATTATAAGTAAGGCCCTCAATTAACAATAAGATTTGAAAATTTATTAAGAAAATGTGTACAGAATTAAATTATAAAAATTACCGATGATAAAGAAAGTCTATATTATGGAACAGATATTTGTAAGTTCAACAGGTAGGTATTTTCTAAGGGATTTTTTAAAAGAGTAATTAAAGAGGTATTATTTTTTCAGAGATATTTGTAAGAGTTAGAATTTCTTATAGGTGGAGGTAGGTTGTTCCAGCATTTCGCAGCAGCATAACGAAAGCTGCCACGAAATGCGACCGTTCTGTGTCGTGGACAGGTTAAACGGGTAACCATGCGTAGGTACATGGCGACTAGAAAAATCAAGTTTTCAAAGAAATTGTTTCTGCTTCTTCATGATACCAAAAAGTAGCGTTGCAAAATGTAAGGTCTGACTGGAAGACATACTTAAAAGACGAAAAAAGTGATTATTGACATATCAATAATCACGGTCTTATAAGTCCATATATGGAGAAATGTGAGATCTGTGAGGAATAGGAAAACGGAAACGGATGCAAGCATTTTTCACACGCTGAATAAGTTTCTTTTTTATGGTTTTTGAAGATGGAACAAGCACATGGTCCACCTGATCTTAAGTGGTCACCATTAAAAGCATCGTAGATCACATTTTTGGAACGTGCTCTAAGATGTAAGGCCCTGCGTCCATCAACTTGAGCCATGTATAATTGTATATACCTCTTGTGCCTGTAATTTTCTGTAGAAACCCCCTTCAAACCAAAAAGCACCGCTGCTTCACGGCAGAAATAGGCATGGTTGCAGTACTTCCCCGGACGAGCCCTCCACAAAGAACTCTACTAATATTAAAATGGGCATTCTTTGAATGAGCGAGACAAAACGAAAAGCTAAATGAAAAAATGATACAGAGTTTAAGATCAGTGTAAAATAGAACCAAAACTATTTCTTCAAGTTTATTTTGAACATTATTCTTAAGATCCGTTCCACCCTCACCCATAAAAATTACAAATGTATTCAAAACATTCCGAGCCTAAACCGCGAGCTACTTCGCCTTTCTTGCGTCGTTGATTGTTTCTGACGACAATAATAGTAAACCTGATAATTTTATGTCGCCACAAATGTAATGGTGACTTTAAGCGTTTGAGTATGTTTATTTGTTTAGAGGTGATAAAAGCTGAACTGTGAATGTTTGAGTTTGGTTGAAAAGATTTGACTACGCTGTACGTTGAGACAGGAATGTAACTAATGTTTTGTTTTCTGTATACATTTTGGAAAAACACACTAATATTATAAATGCGAAGGTTTTGGTGTAGTGTGGGTATATTTGTCCGCAGTTTCGCACTTGAGTGCGGAAGAAATTCATGAAACTTGGACGCTTTTTATCTCTGTATCACGCAAGCAAAGCCGTTAGCAAAAACTAGTTATAATGTAATTTTGTAAGAAATGCAATATTATTATATCCAAATTAAGTTTAGTAAAACATATTATACTTACTTCTCAAGTAACGATCTCCCAGGAAACTCGGCGATGTCTCCACGAGCCAGTCAGGTAAACACAATGCCATAGGGACTTACACAATCATTATCTAAAGTTAAAAATATTCATGTTTTATTAAGTAGATATAGTTATTTTATGCCCATAGAATAATTTATGATAAAATTAACCCTTTTTTTGCTATTTAACCTACTTTTTAAAAAGTCTTTTTTTTTATTCTTATATTTGACAAAGGACTTAAAAAGTCTTACAAGGAACTGTTGAGTCATCGATAACGTGGTCCCTCCTGTTACTTTTCTTCCAATCTACTATTTTTGGGTCCCATTTTTATTGTTCAGTTAACACTATCTGTCAGTTAATTTGAAAATAGAACGCAACTTCATACATTGTTTTCATTTAATCCATCAGCGCAAAAACTATGAGTAGGTAGGCATTGAATTTTTAGTGAGACATGAAACACAAGAAATATTGTATAAATAAATCTAATAAGAAAAAACAATATCAAAGAATCAATTATTTTCTACAATAGTTTTTTGGAAATTTAAAAAATAAATTCAAACTTTAATAAATATAACATTCACTTTAATAAAAACTTTTGGTCACAAAAAGAAGACAAGGTATTTTTGCTAATTTAATTATAATACAACAATAACATAGTACTTTCCTTGAATCCACAAAGAAAATAAAAAGCGATGATTAAAAACCTTAATGAAACGATGAGTATTTATTTTAAATTAATTATTTTCCAAAGACATTGTAAATGAAAGACAAGCAGTAAGTATCAAAACGTCGTATATTTTATTACGTTCCAAGATTTTCTTTGTACATTTTTATACAAAACAATAATTTTTCATTACGACTAATAATTACATTCGAAAAATTACAATATTTTTCAAGTTTATCGATAAATCTAATATCACGATTTAGCTTAATTACTTTTAAAATAGGTACTCAAGCGATACATCTATGCCAATTAACTTTAACAGAGCAAACATATATTAGATACATTCTATTTCGACGTATATATACACATCTATTACATTAAGCACATTGATTTTACAATTATTCAAAAAGAGCATACAAAATGTCGTTTTACACCAATTACAATTAAGCAACAAAAATCGATTTAAAAAAAAAATATAATTATATATATATATTACAATAATATATATTAAAAATATAATTATATATATATTTTTTTTAATAAAAGTATACAATCATAAAAAAAAACAAATTACCAATGATAAGATAAATTAAAATTCTTATTTATGTAGTATGATAACAACTGTTATTAGTTAAACATCCTAACCTATTTGGTGTTGCTTTACAGTGACTGTTTTTCATTCTGAATATACACAGTTTCAATAAAATAACTATTTAATTTGATTTATATACGATTATAATTTAAATATTGAAAAATGTCACCACGATCAGACTCAACATTTTCACACGAAATTTGTACAAGTTACAATACATTCAAACTGTCTTATTACGTATGTGACCAATTGACAAAAAAGTATATAGTATGTATTTTTATTTACAGGAGAATAAATATAATATAAAATTGTGCGAGATATATATGAGTGCACAAGACAAAATGAGGAAGTGAAAAGTACACAAAAAAAATGTTCAAACAAAGTACGTACGACCCTTATTAGATATACTCCCGGTTAAAGAACGGGGTGCATTGGGTGATATATCTTCTACCCTAGAATATACGTGACCGTTGCTTGGGGACAGCCTCAGGTCATAATTAAACCGAGGACAAGTTCTGTTGTCGATCGACATGTAGCTATTGTTTGAATTGTTCCCTTCGCCGTATGTATTGTTGTCCGACGAAGGAGAGCTTTCGTTCTGAGACGATTCCCCATCGCTCCTTTTACAATACCGTAAGGAATTTGAGAAATTTTGCTTTGAGCAAATATCGTCTGTAACAGGCATTGTTGTATATCTCAAAGTCGGAGTCTGACGTAATGACTTCTTAAAGACGCTCTTCTCAGAGCCCTTCAACGTGATAATAGTGTCAGTTGAATTCAAAAGAGCTACGAATTTATCCCAAAAACGCAGATCGCTCCATGAAATATTTTTACATTTATCCAACGCAAAACATAGCTCATCATTTATTTGTTCGTTATCTACAACCTTAACAAATATTACCTTGTTCAAGTCGCTTCGATTGAGTGACTTTAAATAACTATAAAATATATTTTTAAAATGAATGTCGTATAAATCGTTGCATATGAAGTTGGTTGTAAGCACTATAAGTAAGCGTTTCGTAAGTTTTGACGACTTTGAAAAACTATCTAGAGTAAGAATATTTAATGTAGATTCAGTTGCTGAAAACTTTTTAGAGGTCATTTTTCTGAACTCAATCTCGGCCATTATGTTATGGTAAACGAAATTGGTGTCTTTGGTATTGCATATCACGTAATAATCATACATGTGGTTAGGGTTTCCGTCCAAAACATGGTCGACATTAGGACAGGCTTGTTCTTTGAACAGAGGCACACCATATTTTGTATAGAACCAATCACTCACTTCATATCGGAAAGCATAAAAAATAGCACCTATCAAACAGATTACCACAACAATAATAATGACGCCACAAATTATAGCGAAATAATTATCTGGAAGAAAAATGGATTTGGATACAATTTCATCCCTGGAAATTGTAGGATCACTTATTGATCCCATATATTCCTTACAGTGACTTAGTACAGACGCAATAGTTATTTTTGTTGGTTTTCCTTCTGAATCTGTACAAAGCATTTTCTCCGGATCTCCTGGGTCCCTCCGTAACCATGAATCTAATTCAGCAACGCTTTTGCAGTCACAGGAATATTGATTTCCTTCTATGGATACGTGAGCAAGACTTTTGGAAGCTGAAGCTAATAATTTCCATGGATAAAAGTTGACAAGTTTGTTATCATCAATTCTGAGAACAGACAGTGATTTCAACGAGGAAAATGTATTATTTGCAACGTGGACGATGGCATTGTGGTCCAAATACAATTCGTTCAAATTATTCAAATGTAAAAATTCATCGCCTTTCAACTCCACAAGTTTGTTATTTTCTAAATGCAATACCCTAAGCGAATCAACTCCTTTAAAAGTTTGGTTGTTAACTTCTTTTAACTTTGTATTGTTCAGATATAAAACTTGGAGCTTCTTTTTGCCTATAAAAACGTGATTTCCCAAGTGGCTAATGTGGTTCCCATCTAAGTATATTTCTGTCGCGTCCATAGGAATACGGTCAGGCACTTCTGTATAGCCTGCGTTAGAGCAGTCAACAACGTTTGCATTCCAAGTAATATCGTGATAACATCTACAATTATTAGGGCAAATCATTTCACAGTCACAGGCGACGAAGTCACAACAATGACACAGCGCGAAACAATGGCTCTCGTACGGACAGAGAAAGTCGGAAGGTGACATGTCTATAATCATCTTTCTCTCTTTAGCGCGCGAGTGGACCAGTGTACACAAAGCTTTATCTAAATCTAGCACGCGCGGGTATTGTCGACTATGGCTCAAATAATTAATGCGCTGAATCCATTCCATTGAGCAGTCACAAACAAACGGGTTTCCGCTTATAAAGAACTCTGGTAAATCACTATCTTCATCTATTTGATCTAACCTAAACGCGTTCATGTCAAGCTGTACGAGTTTGTTATTATTTAGCGTCACAGTCGATAGCCTTTGTAGTTTGGAGAAAGAACCGACCTGAATATTTTCTATTTTGTTGTCGTTCAAATAAAGTTTTTCGACTGACTTTGGTATTGAAGTAACAGTAATTTCATTTACATTGTTGAAACTAAGGTCCAACAATTTAATGTTGATATTCGAATACATGTCGTCGTTTATAAAATTTTCAATAAAATTTTGGTGCAAATCTAACCATTCCAGACTGCTAGGAAATGTCCGAAAGTCAAAAAACGTAATTTTGTTTGCCGACATGTTCAACCAAACTAAACTATTTAGTGTGTTGAATATACCGTCAAACTTTGTAATTTCATTACCATCCATACGCAGTAGTTTCAAATTTACATTTTTCCTGAAACACCCGGGAGCTGTGTGTTTTATTTTATTTGAGGCCAAATTCAGTACTTGCAATTGGGGTAAATGTTCGAAAGTATCTTCATTTAAATAGGGAACTTTATTATCAACTAAGCGTAAACCGAAAAGTTCGGATAGGCCGCGAAAGTTATCCCGGCTCAGGTGGGTTATATTGTTGTTGCCGATGTCCAATGACCTCAGGGACCGGAGTTTGTGAATCGCTCCGGGTATAGATGATAAAAAGTTGTCGCTTAACACCAAGTCCTCGATAGCCGTCATGTTATCAAAAGCATTATCATCAATATGCTTAATTTTATTGTGATCGATAAACAACTCATGCAATACATGTAAGTCTGTAAACAAATGGGGATGAATATGAACAAGATTATTGCCAGAAAGTGAGAGAGAATGCAGATTTCTTAATTCTTCAAACGCATGTTCATCAATAGAAGATATTTCATTATGCTCTAGATTTAACTTTTGTAGGCTATATAAATCTTGTAACATGAAACGGTCTATTCTAGAAAGCTTATTGTATGACAAGTTAAGGATAACCATTCGCAATAATCCTATAAACGTACCTTTATTAATCCACTGACTAGTGAGTTCATTGTATGAAAGATCTAAAGTTTGGAGTTGCTCTAAGCCTTGGAAAAGCCCAGGAGGCAGATTGTTTATCGTGTTGTTGCTTACGTTTATCTCTTTCAAAAACTTCGCGTCTGAGAAGAGATCCGGTGGGAGCGTATTCATAAAGTTACTAGATAAATTAAAAACCTGTAGACTGAGCAATCCCTCAAAGGCACCATCTTCAATAGTGGATATCGCATTGTTTTGCAAAAACAACTTAGACAACGATCGCAACTTTGACAAACTGTTATCATTTACAACAATTAAATCATTATACGATAAATCTAAAGTCTCTATAACTAAATTACAACTTCTTACACTCAAGTTTTGTTCCTGCATGGATTCTGAAAATCCAATAGTTTTTATATTTTGCAAGTGATTGTTAGACAAGTTCAAAGTTTTCAAACTGTACAAGGGACAAAACGTTTCCATTTTTGTGCTCCAGATATTGTTATAACTCAGGTTGAGCTCAATTAACTCGTTCAAGCCGGTGAAAGCTCGCTCATTTATTTCCATTGTCATCGCGGACCATTCGCTGTTGTGAGTCGTCACGTGGAGACGCTTCAGGTCCTTGAAGTTTTCAAAAGCGCGCGCTGGAACCTGACGTATTTTACATTTGTCAATCACAAAGTCTCTCATTTTTCCTAAGTTTGTCTGCTTTCCGGAAGTTTTCCCGGTTTGAGCGGTCAGTATACTCTCGAAGAACAAAATCTCACTACACTGGACGTGCAATGATATCACGTCATCAAAATGAGTCCTACTGATATTTTGTAACAGGTGGTCTAAGTTGCTTATGGTCCGAATTTTGCAGAAGAGAACCGCATTTTCCGACGCTTCCGTCTCGGAGCTGCGGTAGGCGCACTCGTGCGGCATATCGGCCGCGGCGCCTTCGACGGCATAGCAATAGAACAACACGTACACTATGATTCGATTAAAAGTTCGGTAGAGTCTTTTCGCGGCTGCTTTTATTGGCATTTTACGTTCATATGCGAACTACGATGATGCATCGAGGTCGGCAGTGCCATTTATGAGGGGGCGAATTGGTCGATCGCGTCATAAATATTTACGCGGTTGGTACGACATCGCGACTCGCGTGGCATAACTCGTGTTCGCGGAAGTGGTGAGCGTGTGGCTCGAACGGCGGCTGCCCACCGACTGAGCGACGCTCAGTAACTCCGCCCCACGGCGTCACAACGCCCCGCGCCGCCAACCGCCCCGGCGCCTCTGAAGAAACTTCATCTCGTATTATCAAGGGTGCATATAAACCGTAGAATTATTCCCAATACACTCGTATCAGGCATTAATTATAAATAAACTTAGATCGGGTTTTGCAGTTATTTATATTATTAACATAGATCATTATAGCATTGGTTAGTCAGTTAAAAGTACTTTTTCATAACACAAACGACATTATTGACAAATGGCGTCTTATAGTTTGGTTTTCTTTAACATTAAAAAAAATTTAGCCTTTTCTTCCCAGCCTTCATCACCTAAAACACTCCTTTGAAATTTAAAACTTTCTTGGTATAAAGCTGAATTGCTTTTTTTGTAGAAGGTTTTAAAAATGTGACTTACACTTACTTTTTCCAAGCACCTGTTGTTTTTGAAAAGAAACTGGTGCAAACTTTTTACTCAGGATCTCACGAAAATGGGATAAGAGACTTGCAAAATAGTTTTCTGGGACACCACATGCTTACGAAGTAAACGCATATCACTTATATCATTATAGCTGAAGAAAGCTCTTAAGTCGAAGTAACTTCAGTGTTAGAATTTTTTGCAGCTTTTAGGAAGTCAAAGTTTCATGAGGCAACTTGGTTAGCAAGTTTCTACATAGATACAGTTAAGAGAATTTTTTGCCAAACAAAGTCTTAAATTCAAATAGCGGTTGGGAAATTTTTACTCCATAGAAATAAGACTATAAACGTTTCATGATATAATAGTGATAAAAATATTCAAACCACTCAAAGTTTTCCGGCCATAAATCAATCTGCTCTTTCATAAAAAGCCCACCATTCTTAAAACACTTTTCGTTCATATTCGCTGTAACAACAGCATTAAACATGAATCATGTTCCTAGTTCCCAAGAAACAACAATAAAAATCCCTCGCAAACAGATCATTATAAAATAGCTGCTAACTATCTTTATCATGATCTCAAACCGGATCTTCGAATTTATTCATAACGACCATCATTTTACCGAATAAATAATGCAATAGCTTAGAAAAAAATGTAATTCAAAACACACATAATTATGGTCTTGTGTACGTTCGACGGGTCCTACTTTACCTATAACTAGGTGCCTCAATCTCCGCATGACCACTTCCTAATTCATGAGGTTCACAAAACTACACTAATGTTACAGTCAACGGATCGTTTGGTTCACAGATTGTTTTTCTCATTGGTGATTCGGCGATGAAGGCTATTGAACGAATGCCCACGGGTAGGTTCATATAATAATTGACCAGCCAGTAATTGAGCTATGTGGGCATCGTATGCACAAATGAGCGAGGCAATTTGTAGACTGATCGTGTCGTTAGACCACCCAGTTAGTAGTGTAAGATGATTTCTTACTGGGAAGGATTTCTTTTACTGAAAACTTGAAAAATCTTTCAAAATTATCAGGTCATTCATTAGTTGGAAAATAATCTTGATTTTATACTTTCTTTTTAACAGAAAAAACTCTCAAAACCGTCCTTAACATCTCAACTAAACCCCGAGGCAGAGGTAGACCGCTGTCTACATGGTGGAGGTGGTACAAAGTCGAGAAACACTTAAAAGCCCTTAAAGTTACATCTACGACAACCCAGGACAGAGCGTCCTGGCACCGAAGTACTAGGAGGCCGACCCAATTGAAATGGGAAGAGAACCAGGAAGAAAAAGAAGACATTCAACATTTGCTTTTTTTCAAACCTTTTGAGACTCTATTTTATAATTCATTTCTTAAAGCAATGGTCAATTACAAATCAAATTATGTCATCAATTGAAATTAATATAACGTTTGCAACATAAACTTTTTTATTTTTCCTTTATTTTGTTCCGTGATATTTATGAGAATTGTTATATTTGTTGGTTTATTCAAAACATGTGTGTAGTTCCTTTACAAATCACATTCAAGACAATATTCAAATGCGTTTCCGTGCAGTACATTTACATTTAACGTCGTCTTTTATATACGGTCGAATGTTTTATTGTAAACTGTATGACTAATAGGTTATATTTGAAATTCTATATTACTAACTGCCTTTTAGCATACGACAGTAACCATAACTAGCATGAGAATATTATTTCTGGATATATAAAGTTTGATGTAAAGATTTACCGCAGTATATAATCGGTTCTTTGTTCATCATTTACATACAATTATTCTTCTACAAAATCTTATTATTTTTTTCAGTGCAGTACATTGTATAAATAGTAAAAAATCTAATTTTGATATTATTTAGCTGAATGGACATTACGATTACGATTACCATAATATAACCCACTGCACTGCAGAAGCCTTCAGGCGGTCTAAAACCTTTGGATTTGTCTTCGTATGACCGAGCACTAGCTTAAAAGAAGACATATCCAAAATTGTGAAGAAAAGAGAACAGAAGAAGGCCCACTGCTGGACAAAGACCTGAATACTCTTACAGTTGAAAAATACGGGAAAAACTCTTCAACATACTTTCCCGGGCAAAGTGTATCTCAATCAGTTCCAAGGCCAAGAGCCTCAACGAAACCAACTTTTTCCTACAAGTCAATGATTTATTTTCCCATGAGTTGGTTTAGTTAATAACGTTCAACGCGGCAATTGAGTGGGCTTGCCACGCCCCTGCCAATAATCACCTCGTTACAATAACGATAATATCGGTATCGGTATGAGATATCAATTTTGTGTTGCGAGAGGAATTTGAAAGATATACCTAAACAAAGTTTAAGCTTAATACGTTTACTCGTTTACTGATAACCGTTTGGGTAAACAAGTTCTTGAGTGGAGACCGCGGCTCAGTAAAGTTATTGTAGGCCCGCTCCGGTCAGCTGGAGTGGCGATTTGCGAAAGGCTGCTAGTAGAAGCTGAATATGGCGAATAGGCTAGATGCCTAAATAATTCTGAGTAGTCCGTCATTTAAATTATCAAAAAATATTGGACATGTATTTTCTATTTTGTCAATTAAACTAAAAATGACAAAGATAAAGCGTGTTGAAGTCCAGCGTGACGTCACGGGTAAGTACACTTTATACATACAAGTGACGTCACGAGCCCCCACTCCCGAACTTTGACGCTTTATATCTTTGTTAATTTCTATTGATGAAATAAATAAAAAATACGTGTCCAATATTTTTTGTTAATCAAACTGACGGTCTAATTAGTTTTATTATTTGTTTACCCAGTCATCATCCCTATTGAATACAGGGTGCAATGGCGCTTATTAGGGGAGGCCTATTTATTTTATTATTATTTTATTTTTATTTTACTTTAACTACAGCGGTGACAAACCAATTACAGTAATTAAAGATACACATTAGAAAAGACATATCCCAAAGTTAGTTAACAAAAAAAAAAAATATAATACATGTCCAATATAATAATATTTTTTTTAATCAAAATTACAAATACAAGGTAGAAATTGATAAATACTCGTAATGTCAAAACACACTCACTCAAACATCCTCACAGAACTTCAGACATACTATTAAATAAAATATTATATTACATAAAATCTTCTTCCATGCATCCTCAAACGAATCCTATGTCCAGCAGTGGACTGCTATAGGCTGATTATAAATAAAGACGTTCACTATGTATCTAAGATTAAAGTGACGACTCCTTGTACAAACGCTAATAGTGGAAAGTCATAAATGAAATATGATCTTTAATCATTTGTACCTTTTAGGCAAAAATTTTTTAATTCGAAAAGGACCCATTTTTTTGTTTAATCTTACTTAAATAATAATTGGGTTTGTTGGTGTGTGTGTGTATGTTTGTTCCTTTAGCTCCATAACGGCTGAACAGATTTGAATGAAACTTGAAATATTTAAAGTTGTTGATCTGTGACACATAGCGATACCACGCGACCGAAACCGTTTGCGGGAGCTAGTAAAAGTTAATCTTTTATAGTGTAACACGGTAAAAATAATTAGTAGATAATATGAAATTCCATGCGTTTGTGATAGCAAACTCTATTCGTACTTAGGAAACTTTTGTGTTCGAAAGTTGCTAGATAGTACAAGAGGTAGGTAAGTACGTATGTCAACTAAACGTGTACATAAAACATGAAGTCTCTCAAGGTGTACGCATTATATTATGTTGTTTCATACTTGCTAAGTAAAAAAACAATTTAAACTTTTTGACAAATTGTACACTCATAATATTTTCTTAAAAGCTTATGCGTGACGCATTTTCTTTTATATAAACTTCTGTGTATAGCAAAGGAGTTTTACAGACCTTGCAAACACGACGCTTTGTCGTCGCGCTTAGTCGCGAGCCTCTGTCATATCTTGCTGTCGCGATTGTCGCTGTGTGTGCAGAGCTTTGAACAAAATGTATGGAAATAGTCCCCCGTAGCTTGTCGTAGCGTCTAATCGCTGACGATTGTCGTCCAATGTGCGCAGGCTGTTAGGCTTCGTCCTGTAAATACCGTATTAGAGATTACAGCTCTTAAAATAAGACAGCTACAATTAAATCATTAAGTCAAGGACAAAGTTTAACAAAAAGCTGTTCTTCAATGAAAAACTACAAAAATCTTTTATTTTTTACTTTTTATTCCAGTACCACGTGAGCAAAACCGCCAGCGAAAGGTAGTAAACTATAAAGATAAATAAAATATACATTGGGTTCGGTTCTCTATTTAACTTTTAAAATAAACCGCTCTAGTAAAACGTCATTTCCACAAAACTTTCAATCGCACAGAAATATTTTATTTCGACGAAGTCCGGTCTTGTTTTCGATTCACGGACAGTCGCACAGAGGAAGTTTCTTCAACTGGCTAACTCGCTTCACGTTTTATTTAACACCCGCCGTACAAAAACAATCTTTACGAAAATGGAAACTTTCTCCTCTGTATACTGTTTACACTAGCATGGATGACAAATTGAATTACTTTTTCTTATGAGCCAACTCTGGTGTTGGAGTTTTTAGGCCACATCTTCATCATCAACCTATAGCAGTCCTCTACTAGACATAGGCTTCCTGCCTGAGCGCCATTGGCGCCCTGTCCTCAGCTCAACGCATACAGCTTCTACCAGCAGTCTTTTTCAGATCGTCACTCTCCGCCTGGCTGGAGGGCGTTTGCCAAGCCGCGGTCTCCACTCAAGAACTCGTTTACCCTAACGGATTTTAATCGGTTCTTTGGCAGATATGGCTAGCCCACAGCCACTTCAGCCACAGCTCTTAGGCCGCATACTCTTGCAATTTAAAATATTCGAAAAGTTTCTGAATCGAGTCCGTAATTTTTTGTTCGATTGTATTTTTATTTCGATGGATATTATTTGATGGTGATTATGAAAAAGGTCTAGTGGCACAATGGGTTGTTGACACAGTCAGCGTCATGTGCCGCTAGTGGATCAGGCTAGCGCAGGACCATGGCAAGTGGCAAGAGCAAAGGAAGGCCTATACTCAGCATTGGGTGAAATCAGGCGCGGATGTTGTTGATGAAGAAAAACCATGATGTTGAATTAAATTACAACACACCTCGACATAATAATGTAATTCCGGCTTGATCATCACTGTCAGATTTGACTCGGAAAGATTTAGATCGTTTTAAAATACTACCGAAAAGACCTCCGCAAATGCTGCAGATTAACATGTGTTCCAAAGCACGGAAGCGCTCAGATCTAAATGCCATTAACACGTGCTGAAAATACACTTGGTCAACAGGTTGCTGCTCTGGCCGGACTCCTGCTGCATCAACGTGTTAAACGGTTACAAGAAGTGATCGGGAGAAGAGTTGCTTTACGATGCTCTGCTGAGAACATCGAAATAATCCACGCCACGAGTGCTTGAATTACTTAAGGCGACGATACATGTCAAACCTCCCTCTCGCTCGCACTATTCAACATTTTTGAAGACATAAAATCACTGAATGTAGTTATGCAAAATAGCAAACCTTCACGGCCTAGAAAATAACAATACAAAGGTTCAGCAAGAATACCATGTGGAACACGTTTTCCTACCAAAAAAATTGCACCAAAATTGATCACATTGGTGCAAGTTTTTTGGTAAGAAAACGTGATAGAATCAAAATTATATTATTGCTGAACATTTATGAGTCTCTGGTACCTATAGTACAGGCTCTGCCTAGTTTAGGAACAGTTGACCGTATATGAGATATCCCGTATTTATTTATTTTTTATTATTCCTTTGGCGCAGTGGGCAAAAAGCTGGTTGAGTTGCAAGAGATTACAGGTTCGATTTCCACTGCGGGACATTGTTTGCTCATCTGCCATGTGGATGCTATGGTGTTTATGATACTTGAAGATGGAACTAGCACATGGTTAATCTGATATTTAGTGGTAACCATTACTTATAACAAAATAATGCTTCGTAAGTCATACATGTTAGACGTGCCCTAAGATGCAATACCTAGCGTTCAACTTGAGGCATGCCGGTGGTAAGCCTCACGTGTCTGTAATTTCACGGGTATCCACACACCCTTCAAACTAATGCAGTGCTTTTTCACAGAAATAGGCATTCCCCGAATGAGCCCCCAAAGAAATCCTACTTCTTCACTTCTACTATTTCTTCGCGTTGAAGCGCTCGTGGCGTCTTCTGTGTTCTTAGTAGATCACCTTGGTTAAGCAACACTCCACCCGGTCATTACTAGCACGGGTGACCGTTTAGTGACATTTAGATTTAAGCGCTTCTGTGCTTCGGAAGGGACGTTAAGATGTTGGTCCCGGCATTCAGTCGTTAAGCCATGTCGGAGGCCTTCGGGCGGCCTAAAAACTCCGACACCAGAGTTGGTCACTAGCTCATACGAAGAAGAAGAAGACTATTACTTCTCCTTGTGAAGTGATTATTGTGGGTTCAGGGTAGGTGTTCTGAAAGATAATGTATTTATGATACATTTATATTCATGACAGAATGAAAATACACTCTATATACAAAGTAGATATATTTGAAGACTACGATCTAGTGATAAATTATATTTCACTTAAAACATACTGCAAAATAAACCTTAAACTGATTAATTTAAGATACTTTATTCTATCAAAACAGAGCCAATGTTCAAGTTTAAAAAATAAATGTATTGTAAAGTTCTGGAACATTTTGACAATTAACACGTAGGGAGACGTGTAGAATTCAAAGTCATTAGTCATGATCAGAACTTTAATCTTTGAATAACACCCTTTGTCATTTGGGATTTGTACATCTGTTTTCAAGATGACTACTATTTGAGGTGTGACAGTAGGGGAAATTGGAACTTGGGAGTTAGGAGTTATTAATCAAGTAAGACATAGACATAAACAAAATATTCTTTTTCTTATTCTTTTTCATTCAAACCATAGAAAAGGCGTAGTCGGGTTAAAATACGCATTCAACGTTTAAATAATTCACATCAGGCTGAAAATTGGTACGAATGCCAGGAACACCACTATAAATTAAATTTTAAAAAGTCCTTGTCGATCCCACATCTACAAAAAAATATAAAAAAAAACACTAGCATTTTCCAGCTAAGTAAACGGTAAGTTATAATAAAATAGGTTACAGAAAATTGTACATAATCTATTAAAATAGCTTACTCTTTTTTCCCTTAGAATCACCATTTCTGAGATAGCTCGATATTCTGAGATATTAAGATACTCCGAGGTAGCGATTCAAATAGCTGAAAATGTTGTGTTCTTAATAATATGCATGTCGTTTGCCTTTATTATTCTTATTATTATTAAAAGCCAAGGCTGGGCCACTGCTGAGCAATGGCCTCCCCCGCCATCCTACACTCTTGCCGGTCTTGTGCAAGTTCTTGCCAATTAGTCTTTGAGCGCAGGCTGGTGTTGGTGTTGCGAACCCTATCCATTCTAATTGTCTTTACATAATTATTAATTACTTATGCTAATATATTTAAAATTACGCATTCTATTGTCAATTTATTTAACACAGTGAACTGATCATAAAAAACCGGCCAAGTGCGAGTCGGTCTTGCGCACGAAGGGTTCCGTACCGTTGTATGCGAGCCCCACTTAAATATTTATTTTATTCTGTTTTAGTATTTGTTGTTAAAGCGACAACAGAAATACATCATCTGTGAAAATTTCAATTGTCTAGCTAACATTGTTCATGCGATACATCCTGGTGGCAGACAGACAGACAGTGGAGTCTCAATAACAGGGTCTTGTTTTTACCCTTTGGATACGGAACTCTAAAAAAAAGACCTTACAAAAGTGTAGATACTTAAATACAAAAGGCACATAAAAACTACAACACAACTAGTCAAATTGCCACAAACAAAATACAAACTTCCATAATGGAATGAACACACATTGCAATTCAAATTTGCCACATAGTACGATAAAGTCAGATTATTGTTGGCTTATCGTATCGACAGCATATTCGAATACATGTTACATATTAGGAAAAAAGGCTTTGTGTTCATTTGAGAATGATACAACATAATAATGCTGGAAAGTTTCACACAGCATCATGTAGCTCCAAGGTAAATAGAGTTTGTGTTATGGAAACCACATGACTGATATACTTTAACAAATATTTTTTTGTAAAACATATGAATGTATATCGAACATAGGCCTTTTTTTAAGTTACTTGAAGATGGAACACGCACATGGCCTACCTGATGTTAAGTGGTAATCATTACCTATCATAAAGCAATGCATCGTAGATCCCATTTTTTGGAACTCTACGATGCAATGCCCTGCATCCATCAACTTGAGGTATGAAGATGATAAGCCTCGTGTGCCTGTAATTTCACCGGCGCCCAATACCCTTCAAACCGAAGCACAACAAAGCTGCTTCACGGCAGAAATAGGCATGGTGGCAGTACGAGCCCTCCACAAAGACCTCTACTACTACTACTACTGCCCCCCCCCCCTTAAGGCCTCCCCAAATAAAGGGGGATATTCAATTATTCTCACGCATGCCAGTTGGGGATTGCAAGACAAACCTTCTTGCACCACCAACGCTGCTACTTGTCTTGGGGTTTTTGCCGTGTCGCATTCAGGCCACCAGAGCACCGTTTGTGAAACAGTAGGGTGCACCACGGACAGGTGAGGTTGGCGTTGGTTCCTAAGATGGAGTTAATTATTAAAAAAAATTAAGTACCTAGTGATGATATTCTATTGTGTATTATGATTGTCGAGAGCAGGGATTATTCAATTAAAAAAACAAAAAGAGTAGCCAGAATTAACATTAATTTCTAAAACAAGTCAATAAAAACTGTGAATTTATTATCAAAGCCAACCTATTGTTATCAGTGGTATATCTATCAGCTTAATTTTTATGGGCCGTAAAACTCAATTCAATAACGTTGTAAAATGCTTTTTTAACGCAGTAAACTCAATCAGATCTCTAAATATTATCCTGAATAATAAAATAATACAATTTTATGAATGGATTAAAATGTTTCTTGATAATAATAGGATGACCTCTATGACGTATTGGGCGAAGGTCCGCCTGAGACGTAAAAGATGGGGTTCGATGCGGGTTCGATTCTCGCCTACAGGCATATAAGATAAGATAAGATAAGATAATTTATTTCACTCAAAAATTTAATATAGTTACACAGTACCTTACTTATGTGCTATTTCTAGACGCAACATTATCTATAGAAAGACAAAAATAGCGCAGGCACTATGTGGCTCAGAGTTCATACCTCCCGTACTAGTTGATAACTGTGTTACGGCGAGGAATATGTTTAATATGTTTGTGCTCTACAAATATTTGTCTCGGATCTATGTAGTGATCTATTTTATATGTAGGTTTAATATGTAATGTATTACAATACATATTAAACCATTATTTCAAATACAAAAAAAGTATTAAGTTAAATTAGTTTATTGTGGTTTCTATTATTAAAAGCTCTACTCAGTTAGGGGCTACATGATGCTGTGTGATAGTTTCCAGCATTATTTATTTATTTATTTATTTATTTAATTACGTCATCCAGTGGGGTGATCGGCTAACTCTGTTGCAAACAGAAATGATTGACACCGATCCTGTTTTAACAAACTGTGACAGTCTATCAATTGACGTTCATTGAATTTCGACGGATGAAATGTCAAATTTTGTAAAAACAGGATCGGTGTCAGTAATTTCTGTTTGCAACAGAGTTAGCCGATCACCCCCCTGGTCATTAATAAACGGTAGTTTAATATTAAAACGATGATGATCAAGTTTAATAAAGCTCGTTATGGGATGATTTTTCAAAAACAGATTGAAGTAAAGAGCAGAAGCTACTTCGAGCGCACATTGGACGACACGCAACAGCAATAGCTTGGCGACTAGACGCGACCACAGACTGCGGCCGACAATTTTCATATATTTTTCAAAAGCTCCGTACACTCGGCGTCAGAGTCGTGGAGTCGCGATGACAAGCTATGGCCTATGGCAGTCGCGCGCGCTCGCTACTTATCGCGCGAGTCCGCTGTGCACGGGCACACACGAAGTTAGTTGCACTACAGGGCAGCGTCAGTCTCTACTCTGTTTGTATTGATCGCTTCACGCACAACTTCTGTTCTTCTTCTTCTTCTTTAGAAGAAGAAGAAGAAGACATCTTCTGTTGTAACGACTAGTCGCATACGCGTCTAGTCGCGGCGACAAGATGCCAGATGCAAACGACAGCTCCGCGTCTTGTCGCGGCGACAAGTCACCCAGTTTGTAAGGTTTCGTTCAACCTTCCATAGGTATAACACAAAATGTGCTGCCAAAAAAAGTAGTTTTCCGAAAGTGTGTACGGAATATTTTATTTCTTTACGATGAAGATCGCACTATCAGTGGTCGGAATCGAATTGCTTTTATTGGTAGCAATAATGCCGGTGTTAGTAAAACGATCGCTAGACATAACTATTGAGTATTTGCAGAGAACACCTAATCGAAGTAATGTAGGATGTGATATATTTGTCATCTATATGACAATATAAATTGACCTAACTGTAAACTGTAAAATAATAATAACAATAAAAACACAAAACTAAATCATAGTATTTAAAAAAACCGTCAACACAATTAGTGGTGATAATCATATTAATAGATCTAGATTAATGATCGATAACAAGTGAGTGGACGGGGGGTGTACGGGGTTCCAACCCCCATCTTCGGAACCCAAGCCAACCTCACCTGCACGTGGTGCACCCTGCTAAACAACGAACGGGGCTCTGGCGGCCGGCTGATTGCGGCATAGCACAGCCTACATTGACACAGCTAAATCCCCTGGCCACAACGGGCAGCAGCGTCGTTGGTGCGAGAAGCTGTGCCCTGCGATCCACAAAACGCATGCCTAACGTGGGGATTATGGGCATATCCCCCTATATTAGGGGAGGCCTATGTCCAGCAGTGGACTTATATAGGCTGGTGTGGTGTGGTGGAAGAAGTGAGTACAGAGTTGACAGTCGATAGGAGTGAATGGAGAAATGATAAATCATATTATGTTCAGCGTGTCCAGAACGCTATCTGTCTGTCTCTGAAAGACTTTTGGAAGTGCTTCGGAAGGCAAGCTAAGATGTTGGTCTCGGCTTTTTCAGTCGCTAAGCCATGTAGGACGCCTTTGGGCAGCCTAGAAACTCCGACACCATGGTTGGCCACTAGCTCATCCGAAGAAGAAGGAATCTGACAGATAAAAATATTGCCCTAGATAATTAGGCCAAAGATTTGATAAGACAATATTATTTTGTAAAATATATCGCGAAACAAGCTAACAAGATAATATAAACGTAAGTTTAGTCGATAAATCTTAAAACTAGCATATTTCAAGACAATAATATTGTAACCATCTCCAGTGTCTTAAATTAACGACATTAAAACAAGCCTCTCTCATTCAAGATAAGACCTTTGTAAGGGGGAATAAATTGGATGATAGTATGCAGGAGTACAGACAATGTAATTAGTGATCAATTACAATAATTACTGGGTGAAAATATGATTAGTGAAGCTTTCTGAATAATAACGACGATAGGTCGTTGCTTGCTGTATTCGAATGAAAAACATGTTACGTAAAATTTTGCGAATATTATCAAGTTTGAAAACAAGATAAACTTTCGTCTATGTTATCTAGGTTTGTAGTTTGACACAGATCTGCCTATCATTTGTAATTAGCTAGACCGTAAATCGTGAATTCACTTGACATTTGGAGGTCTGAGAATGAATATATTAATGATATTTCAGTATCAATTCTTTAGTTTTCATGATGCTTGAATTTGAATCAACACTGTGCGATAAACAACAACAAAACCAGCTTTCATCAGCTGTGGCATCACTCCACTGCTGAATATAGGCCTACCCTAATAAGAAGGAGGATTATGTAAATTGTCCCGTATCCCCAGACTGGACATGCGGGTTGCTGCTGTCCGTCGTCGGCCAGTGTATGTAGCAATCAGTTAGTGAGCAGAGTGCACCACGGGCAGGATTCTAAAGATGTATGCATCCCTTTGCGGTCGTTCTTACCTACACCAATTTCCACATTATTGTAAAGATTCTAATATCTAACATTTAAATATACTGAGTCGGAATCTGTTGCGTACCTTGGGAGAGACATTCGTCCAGCAGTGGACTGCTATGATATTAAATAACTAACAATGAATGTAAATTGTCGGATTTCTTAAACATTCCAAACATAATAATATAACAGCCATATACTAGGCTAAAAATACTTTACAAAAATGAAGACCGTTACTACAAGTCAAGGTACAACTTTTCAAAATTTCAACGAATATTCATTCCCCTGAAGTAACTCAACAAAACAACCTACCAATCCTAGTACAATAATCAAAAATAGAAATACGTCGCTTCCTGCGTCAAACTTAAGGAGTATAAAGATACGTGGAGAGTAGTGAAGCCTATACAGAATCTTGGCCGCATTACCAGGCTGATCAAAATTTTCCTTCAAACAGTGAATTAGAGATTTTTTTCTCTAGGTGCGAGAGGTACAAACCCATCCGCGTTGTTGGTGTATGATATTCTTAAAGTCTCCCGCGAAATTGCCCCCTAACTCGAGTCACGTTCCGGCTATTAGTCCGAGTACTTATACTAAAGTTTCATCGCAAAACGATCAATGAACCATTTTCAGGAATATTTTATGGAGCGCGGCCAATGAACCGGCCTAGACAGGTGGTCGAAATATGGTTAATATTGAGGAGTAATTAGATTATAGATTGTGGTAGAGATTGGAAAACTTTTCTATTTTGCAAGAACGGAATTGCCATTTCATTTAAGCATGAAATCATTTTGTTTATGAACCTGGAGTTTATTGCATTATGTTTAATTAGTTTCTTCAATATTTTGTCACGTGTTAACATATTAATTTTCTTTTCCGTAACGGACGGTGAACAAACAAAATGTAATATGTTTGTCCCTCCTTCACGCCATGACGACCTCTATTGCGAAGTGGGCTAAGGTAAGACGCAGAAAGTTGTGAATTCAATTCCTGCCGCGAGACAAAGGTTTATATGCTCTGCATATATTTGTCTCGGGTTTGGGTGTTTTTTATTTATGTACAGAAAAAACTATGTAGTATATCAATAAATGTAGTTCCCATAATATTGTACGAATATGATCGGGCGGGACGTACAAAGACTTTTTAATGAAGTGGGCCGAAAACTAGGGACGAATATGGCACAAATCACACAATCTATGCTTAGTGTACAGGCTACATGAGGCTACATGATAGAGATTGGTAGTCTGGTATTATTTATTTATTTATTAAGACTTCCAAATGGTATTGAACTTGATCTGACATTTTGGATATTAATATGTAGTTCTAGACCTGGAATAATGAGCGAGCGAAGCTCCGGCCAGGTGGAATGACGATCTGCGAAAGGCTGCTGATAGAAGCTGGATGCGTCGAGCTCTGGACAGGGCGTATTGGCGCTCATTAGGGGAGGCCTATGTTCAGCAGTGGACTGTATAGGCTGATGATGATAATGATGATGATGATGAGCGAAGCTACTATCGGGAGCTGGGTATTCGAATATAACTTAATATATAAACTGGAATAATATGCAACTTTTCATCTGAGTACCACCACACAAAGCTGCGGGAAGATTATTGTGATTAGATATTTCCAAAAAACTAATTATTTATTAATTAAAATTACATAAGTATAAGTTAATATAGGTTAAAGTTAAGGTTCTCGAATGGCGACCGCGAACTGGAAGACGAAGTTTGGGGAGACGCCCCACCAGATGGACCGATGACATCGTCAAGATTGCAGGTAATCGGTGGATGGAGAGGGCTCAAGACCGTTTTTCTAAACTAAAAAAACATGGACTAAAAAAATATAAGTACCTGGAATTAATATAGCATTGATTTAAATTTATTACATCACTATGACATATAGTATTGCATTGTCGATTATGTATGCAATGTAGCAATGTAAGTTACTGATTCATACAACATTATCAGCCTATTCAGTCTGCTTACATAAGTCTTTCCCATAAAAATGAGGATATTGCAATTTAGTAGTAGTAGAGTTCTTTGTGGAGGGCTCGTCCGGGGAAGTACTGCCACCATGCCTATTTCTTCCGTAAAGCAGCTGTGCTGTGTTTCGGTTTGAAGGGTGTGGGTGCCGGTGAAATTACAGGCACAAGAGGCTTATCATCATCATGTCTCAAGTTGATGGACGCAGGGCGTTGCATCATAGAGCACGTTGCAAAATAGTGATCTATGTTGCAATGCTTTGTGATAGGTAATGGTTACCACTAAACATCAGGCGGGCCATGTGCTTGTTCCATCTTTAAGTACAATAAAAAAAAAAATTATCCCCACGCTGGGCATGCGGCTTGCGGATTGCAGTGCAAAGCTTTTCGCACCACTGACGCTGCTGCCCGTCTGTGGCCAGGGGATATAACTGTGTCGGTATTAAGGCTGCGCTATGCCGGCTATGCTAGCTAGCCGCCAAAGCAAGCAGCATTAAACAGCAGGGCGCACCATGAGCAGGTGAGGTTGGCTTGGATTCAATTACCAACCCTATACACGACATATCTGTCGCAGCAGCGTCGTATATAGGGGCAGTCCCGCGATCATTGCCAGGACGACGTAGCCCGTGGCGTAGACGTGGACGCTGGCCCGTGTCCTTCACACGAGGGATGCATATCTCTTCCGCATAGTGGCGTAAAACAATCGGTATGTGCTTGCTAGAACATGACGGAGGCGCTGCAGTAGCGGGTCAGCCCCAGCACCGTTTTGAACTCGTTATTAAACTGGACGGGGAGGGCGCCATACGCCAGATTTCATTAGGTACTAAAACGTTTTTTTTAGTTACATTTAAATTTAATTATTTAAAGTACTAAATGAAGTGAAGAATGAATGTGAAAAGTACTCAATACGATACAAAAAGTGATTTAAAAAATTTAAAGTTTAAAGACAAGATAAACATAATCAAACTTTAGTAATATAAAGTTACAAACTGATCTGAATAATTGTTTTAAAAGAAAAATATTTCTAGAAGACTAATAACGTTCCGTTCTCAAAGTCAAGATGACCTAAACAAACATTTTGATCAACTTCCAAACATAATCTTTCAATTTCACCAATTACTCGTAAACTTCGAACTTTGGTTATTTAGACACGTAAATTATCATCAAACGGGTCTACCCACCCTCAAATAAAACTTTTAACTATAGAGAAGTTATCATATAACGAACCTGAAAGGCTTTTATCTCAGAAGTTGCCAATCTCTGGGTTATATTCGTCCCAATTAGCGTTTGGCTCATCTCATGTTCTGCGTAACGAAGACACAATTTCATAAGTTCATGATATAGGGCGATATCGATTGAAAAGTTTTGCCACATTCATAAGCCCTGCCGTTATCATATACAATTTTCGTAAATTATAAAGGGTCCGATATGTCTGTAGGGGTGTACGGGATTCCTACCCCTATCTTCGGAACCCAAGCCAACCTCACCTGCACATGGTGCACCCTGCTAAACAACGAACGGGGCTTTGGCGGCATGCTGATTGCGGCATAGCACAGCCTACATCGGCACAGCTAAATCCCCTGGCCGCCGACGGGCAGCAGCGTCGGCGGTGCGAGAAGCTGTGCCCTGCGATCCCCAACCCGCATACCCAGCGTGGGGATTATGGGCATATCCCCCTTTATTAAGGGAGGTATATGTCCAGCAGTGGACTGATATAGGCTGGTTGTGTGTTGTGTGTTGTGATATATCTGTAAAATAAAAGAGCCATGTGTCTTTTTTAGGGTCACCTGAAGGATAGACCAACGGGATCCTATTACTAAGACTTTGCTGTCCGTCCGTCTGTCTGTCAGCGGGCTGTATCTCATGAACCATAATATATAGTGAATTTAATTGTCTATCTATCTATCTTTTCTATATTTTTAATTGTTTATTATAAGTAAAAAATAATTACAATGATTATGAAACTTTTTAAGTTAACCATATATATGACACAAGACATGGAAATAGACTTCGAACCCAGAAATGTAGATTAGAAAAAACCTCAAATAGTTTCCTAGGAAATGGTGTTCGATTATTTAATAAGCTCCCAGAAGGAAAAAAAGACCTAAGCTGTTATCTTTTCAAAAAAAAGCTTAAAAAAATGCTTACCCTGAAAAGCGTTTATAGTTTTAAAGAAGCGTTAGATGATGACAATTTTATAAGCTAAAATTAAGACTAGGATTATTATTAATCAATTATTATTTTTAGACGTATCATTTATTTATTAATATTATTATTTTTTAATGACAAGGCCCCTTTACAGCCGCTATAAATAGTAACTAAGATTTAACTTGGTGACACTATGAGCTGTATTATCATTAAACAGCCAAGCCCAAGACAGAAATAATTTAGTTCTGTAGTATTTTTCTGTGTAAGCACAATGAAGTGTTTTGTTTATATTTTGTGAAATTTTATTTATTGACGTAAATATGTGTTCTCCTATGTTGCTACTGTTAAAAATAAATGAAATGAAAAAAATTCTGCCGGTTACACCCGCTGCTGAGTAAAGGCCTCTTCTCTATCACGCCACTCCTGGTGATCTTGTGTCAGCCGAATCCACTGCTCTCCTACTGCCTTCACAATATCCTCTGACCATCTGGCTGGTGCCTATGCCTCGAAGCCGCCACACATATCTTGGTAATTGCTTTAGACTATCGTTGGTCATGCCGTAGAGCCATATGTCCAGTCCACATCCCCTTAAATTTCGCTATAACAACAAATAATATCCACACCACCACACACCACACCAGCCTATATCAGTCCAATGCTGGACATAGGCCTCCCCTAATAAAGGGGGATATACCCATAATCCCAACGCTGGGCATGCGGGTTGGGGATCGCAGGGCACAGGTTCTCGCACCACCGACGCTGCTGCCCGTTGGTGGCCAGGGGATTTAGATGTGCCGATGTAGGCTGTGCTATGCCGCAATCAGCCGGCCGCCAGAGACCCAGTTCGTTGTTTAGCATGGTGCACCACGTGCAGGTGAGGTTGGCTTGGGTTCCAAAGATGGGGGTTGGAACCCCGTGCACCCCAAATAATATCAATAATATATAATAACTATGAAACATCTCACTCAGGGTCGATGATCCCAAACTAGGTTCAATCTACTAATGGTAAATGAGACTGTTAAACAAACGCTACTTATCACCCAGACATAGAACAAAAATATTTGTTCGCCACACAAATGTTTTCTTCAGTGGGAATCGAACCCACAGCTTACATCACAGAAGATACTACCAACCAAATGAGCTATGTCACTGAGCTTACTTTTGCTCTACTTTTTGCTGAAATCAGGACTGTTTCTTAAAATATACAATTATCAATGCTACCCAAAAATGACAATTCAAATGACGATTCAATTTCGCTTTTTTAGACTTGATCAAGATTATGACAGAACAATAATAGTAGATTGTTTTACAAGGGACTAAACCATCCCATTATATACGAGGTTGTTATACTCCCGAGCGTAGCGAGGGAGGATGACAAGACCGAGTTATAATGGGTGGTTTTGGCCCGAGTAAAACACTCTACTTTTCACTTCGATTGCGAGAAAATAAAACAATTCAAAATTAGACTATTTTCAGAAATTTTATTAAAAACTAATCAACCTTCATAAAACATCACCAAGACGGTTCTATTTTCAAAAAAAATAGATTGACGGAGCACCAAGAAGTCGAGTTTTTATGTAAGAGAACAAATGCTTTGTACGGGCTGATGATTTTAGACAAAAATTAAAAAGAAAAAATACTTTTTAGCCCTAGGGATTAAACTCGAGTTTTAGGCCCGCTAAGCTACACTATTATGATACACTTTTTGAGCAAGAGAAGTGAAAAATAAATTTACGCAAAAATCAACTCAAGCTCTTGTACAAGTATAAATAATTTGTGTTGCAAGTATAAGACAGAATAATTAAATACCCACACTTGTGTACCTACTTGTGAAAGTCTTTTGTGCAAGTAAATCGTGACGTGTATGACTAGCATAAGTTTCATAACAATGCGGTAAGCAGGTGCCATCAAAAACTAATAAGATAAGATAAAAGGACAAAGGATATGTTTATAGCCTGTTTTCTGAAACTCAACAAAATAATATTATTGAGTTTCAAAAAACAGGGTCGGAAAAACATAACAACGAATTCATGTTACGTCATGCGGCGATTTTAAATAAACGAAATCCCTATGCAATTCTACGATGTGAGCAGACTAAATACAGGGGTGAAGACAGCTCGAGGCCCCCATTTTACGCTATACCTCCAAATGGGAAGACTTTATGAACATTGCGCATTCATAAAGGGGGCAAATGGAGCAATCGTGGGGTTAATTTTTGCTGTAGGCGCTTATGGTTATTGCTGATTGCATTAATGCAAGTGTCTTTTGTGCTGTCATTGGCAGGTTTATTTAAGAATATTTTTCTAATGGAACAAATGGGAATAAAGCATTTTTGTTGTATGTGAACTTCTCTGTTATGTAATCTGCGGCCAACAATTGGTGATCATCGATGATGTTAACGTCGGGGTGTAAGCAGTTCCAGTCCCCAACTTCGGAACCCAAGCCAACCTCACCTTCACGTGGTGCAACCCTGCTAAATAACGTTCGTAGCGCAGCCTGATACAGCTAAATCCCATGGCAGCCGACGGGCTTCGAGCGTCGGCCTTGCCCCATGCGAACCCCAACCCACATGCCCAGTATGATGGAGTTGATGAGCATATCTTCCTTTATTAGGAGAGAGGTCTATGTCCAGTAGTGGACTAATAGGCTGTTTAGGGGTTGATATTATTATATATGCTTTAGTGAATATTATAGTTATAACATGAAGGCCTACGATGCTCTAGAAGAATTTTTGTTTTTCGTCTCGTAGAATATTAATTTTAAGAATATAAAATTTCAAAGCTAAAATAATTGTATGAATATAAAATCTTATTGGATTTTCGCAAATAAGGGCTATTATTGTCTTGCTTCTGAGATTTGATGTCTTCATGTAAACAAGATACAATACTACTCTCCATTCAAGTTTGCTAATAACACCTTCTTGCATTGGGAGTATGGGTATATCCCCTTTTATTAGAGGTATATGTCCAGCAGTTGACTAATTTAGGCTGATGTGGTGGTGGTGGTGGTGGAATATGGATTTGCCTTTATTTTTGTGGTTTGCTTATATATAAACACATAAGTGCAAGAATCGCCTAATGATTCTCACGCAAATGTGTGCCCCAAATAGTACGAGAAACTCTCCATCTAAATGGTCCAGCCTATTAACCGTCTATGCATATTTGTGGAACAAGTCTTGCGAATGCAAGAGGCCAACACGTGTGGGATAACAAACCCTCAAGTGGTCCTCATCCAACTATGCCTTTCATTCAACAAACAAACGGAATATTACGAGCCATAGACGAACACTGCCTTATGCAGATTTATGCAGTCTCAAGCTTATCTCACGGACCGTTTGCTCAGTTCAGTCACAGGATAAAACAGGCGAAGCTTGGTCAGTGTATAAAATCATTTTATAATTAAAATGTAGATATACTAAATGCTTGTACATATTCATAATCATCATAAGGAAGGTACATAACCCCCACGCTACTGGGTAGGGGATCGTACCAACTAAAGATAAATGTAAAAGTTATTTTTATTTAGATGACAAACAAAGCTTCAGATGATACTCTTTTGTGTGTGGAAATTAATAAAAATAAATTTTGTAAATAAATGTAGTATCTTTGTATTTTTTTAACACCACCTTAACCAAATGCAATACAAAAAAAATACCTAATTATTAAATTGCGTATTGGTTTCTATCTATGTTTAAATTAAATTTACAGTGCTATATAAAAAAACAATAAACATTGACTTGGTCATTCAGTTAAAATTAGTAATTAGCGTAAAAAGGTTTAGAATTATTTCAAATTTTATTCTTCAAGACTTCTACCCTACAGGTTTGCATACTCAAGGGCACCTTTTTACTGATAAGCAATCGGCCCGTATTCTCTTACTTTGTGACAGGTTAACTGTCAACATATTAAACAGAGACCCAGTATTTTCGCTGACAAGAGAGGACTGTACACCGGCTGTGACCATTTTTCCTGTGCGCCAGTTGCGCTCCATATCTCCGATGTCGATAACCGTTCGGTTTTGATGTGAATATTGTGATCATGCATGAGGGAGAGTCAGATTGGCATGGATCCACATTGTGTACTCGTGCAGTCGTTTGAATAATTTGGGAGAAAGTTATTTGAACGAAAATACCAGAGACATATTTATTATATTGCATAATAGTTGCGTGACAAAGCCATTCAATTGCAATGGGGTGTAAGGGGTTCCAACATCGATCTTCGGAATCCAAGCCAACCTCACCTGCCCGCGATGCAATTTGCTGTGTAACAAGCGAACCTCTGGCAGCCAGCTGACAGCGGCATCGGCACAGCTAAATTCCCTGCCCGCCTACGGGCAGCAGCGTACGAGAACCTGTGCCCTGCGATCCCCAACCCGAATTCCTTTACTAGGGTAGGTCTATGTCCAACAGTGAACTGCTATTGGCTGGTGTGGTGTGGTGGAAGCCATTCAATTACTATAATATTATGATAGATAGGTAGGATAATGGTCATATCCCTTTTTATTAGGCCTATGTCCAGCAGTGGACTAGTGTGACTGAGAGAGTGGTGTGGTGTGGTGAGGTATACTTATTAATAGTAGTAGTACTAGTATTTTACTGTCCTCCTCTTTCTCTGGCTCTCCGGCCAGGTGGGGTGACGATCTGCGAAAGGCTGCTGGTAGAAGCTGGATGCGTCGAGCTCAGGACAGGGTACAATGGCGCTCATTAGGGGAGGCCTATGTCCAGCAGTGGACTGCTATAGGCTGATGATGATGATGATGATGATGATGATGATGACTAGTATTTTGAAACGTTGAAACAATAGCACCTACGTGCACTCTCAACCAAGAAAGTACTTATTTATTATTTTCTCCGTTATCTCTATCTCTTCATAGCAAAAGGAATTTAAATAAAATCAATCCAACACCATCATTTCACCGTAGTTGGCCTGGCCTTACCCACTTTAAAAAATGGTCAATACAATGATGCTATATTTTTCTACAGCAAGCACGTGCTGCGCACTTATATATTTTGCAACAAAAACTTCATTGTTGCAAGGCCAAGATTCGAACCTCAGGATCGGAACACCGGGTAAATTCCTCTAGGCCACCGTCTACCACAGCAATCATAGGCTCTCAGCTGTATAATAGTGCTTATGATCACTCGTTATGCATGTGCATAAACTTGGGTTTAGTTTAGAATGCTATTTCATTCATCAACACGTTTCATTGCGATTACCATGCTAGACAGTGGTTTACACTAATCGTATGCTAAAAGCGCTTAAAAACTGGTTATATATATGTTAAATTGACTTGAATGAAGAAGATAACAAGGTTAAAATATCACACTTTTATGTACGTAGCATAAAAGCGTTCACATTATTCTAGTTTTCATTTCATATCGATCGGTGCAATATTACCGAAGTTATAAGCATGGGAAGTTTACGTAGGTTTTTTAAATCTCGTCAGTTATCGCGAGTAGCGCGTGACGTCATCGCTCCTATACGGCGCCGCGCGGTGGGCGTCCGCAGTACATTTTGCTGCCAAGTTGTTTGCTCTCGTGCGCTCTAGTTATTTATATTAATTTAAAATAATGTTGATTGAGTGAGTGTATCGTGTAAATTATTGTTTTAGAACTAAAATGGAAGAAGGATTTCAAAAAGACCAACCTAACAACATTCCCATAGTTCACGATATGATGGTGGCAGAATATTTTATAAAAAATAAAGAAATCAGTAACCTTGGTATGGTTCAATAATCTGCGAGTCGCGTACATTACATACCTACTAATATACATGTGTCGGGGAGCCCCCCTAAATTGATTTTAATTTAATTTAATTATTTATTTTTTAAGTACATATATAAACAAAATATTCTGTGAATATTTCAAGCGTTTACCTGTTGCCGTAATTAATATCGAGCAAAAAAAACGGCAAAAAAGTGGCAACAGAAATACATCATCGGTGAACATTTCAACGGTCTAACTATAACGGTTCATGAGAGCTTGGTGACAGATAGACAGACAGACAGACATACAGACGGACAGCGAAGTCTTAGTAATAGGGTTTTCGTTTTTACCCTTTGGGTACGGAACCCTAAAAATAGTAGGAAGACTAGATAGGTACTTGGTTTTTGCTAGTAATATGATGTATGATGTATGATAGTAACCTTGCCATGTGAAATAGGTATTAACTACGTAGTTAATACCTATTTCACATGGCAACTACTACCTATTATTTCACATGGTATTTGAACAATTGACATCGAAATGATCCTCACAACAATATATATGCTGTTGTTTTTGGCCCTAATGGATGTGCTCTTCTCATAGCATTTGTCCATTTTTTCTGATTTTCAGATCCTTGGGAATGTAAAAAAACAACTTTTCGGGTGTTTTTGTGGTCCTATTTTTACATTGAGACTCAATACAACATTTATTAGATGTACTCATGTAGTTTTTATTGATTCTTAATTAAAAAAAACAAAGTAGTTCCGTGCGCGACGGGTACATTCGGGTAAATGCTTCGAATCCCCGAGTCGCTCGCCCGGAGGCAGGAGCGGTGACGTCATCAACGATATCACGCTCGGTCCGCGGCTTAGACCGAAAATGTTAACTTTGCACTTTAATATCTCGGTCAGTTTAAGAGATAGAAAAATAATAAAAACACAATTGTTCTTGTAATTTTTTGTAGAATATTTTGGCATATAAAACAAAAATTGGTTTTCTTCTTCATTGCCGGTGTACATACCTACTCCTTAAGGTATCTGAGTCAGTTGATCCTAAATATATTAAATTTCAAGATCTAAATATCATCATCATCATCATCGCCATCATCCATAGCCTGACTTCATCCACTGCTGGGTATAGGTCTCCCTTTGTAAGTGCCAATCCCCACGGTTCATAGCTCGTCTCATCCAGTTTCGGCCCACGATTGAGCAATATCGTTCGCCGAACTAACTGCTGGATGACCAATGTTTCTGTATCCGCTTCGTGGATGCCATTCAGTTATCGCCTTACTCCACCTATGCTCAACTTGCGAGGTGTCCTGCCCAACTCCATTTTAGTTCCATCATGCGGTTCCCAACGTGTGTGATCATGGCTCTCTGTGCAACTCTCATCTGGTACTAGATCTCAATAAATGTTGATAAAATATTATAACTAATAAGGTATCAAGTTGTTACCAAAAATATTATAAAATTTATAAATCCCTAATCTACTGAAAACAGAATTCAAATATATTTATCCAATTACGTATACATAATTTAATTTTTCTAGATCCCTAACAAATGATTATTTATAAAATGGAGTGTAACAGATAAAGTAAGGTAAGGTAGGTAACTATTTTTATTCTTCCAAACGAGTTTTTTCTCCATAAATATACAAAAATGGACTGGGTATCACAACGCACAGCCCAAACCGCTGGACCCAGAGATTTGAAATTTTGCACATAGATATGAGTAACTTATATATGTAGCACAAATAGGCATTCACTAAGAAAGGATTTTTTTTTAAATGAAAAGCCTATAAAAATAGCGGATGATTGTTTGTATGAAGTCCTTCAGTTAGGATCTTCATGTAGGCTAACAATTGAAAATAATTTATACGTGTCAACTTTTAGTTAATTCTACCGAAGGAGTGAACATTGGTGATGAAATTGTGTATGGAAAGTCCTTAATTTTCAATGTAAAAATCATTAAATAGAAAGAAATACTCTATGCGGACGGATTGCGGTCATAAGTTACATGAAAAAATTCACTATAATATTTATCGTTTGTAGGTACTCGTAACTCACTTGGATTGGAAATACAATATTTAATTTGATTTCTTTTTTACATTACCAAGTTTTCGCAAAAATATTATTCATAAGCCTTTCTTCAAAAACAAACCCAATTAATCACGCTCGATTGTTTTTCTAACCAAACCTTATTACAAAAACAAAATCATACTAGAAAAACATGAATGTTATCATAAATTTCTACGGTACACGAGCAGTAGGTATACCTCATACCCATGTATGTATTGTAATTTGAATATTGGTCCTATAATTACAATTGATTTACATACGTAGAGATTTGCTTGGAGTGAATTCTCAGTAGGCTTGTTAATTTGCCTATAGGGATGATAATGTACGTACAAAAGGATAGTAAAATAACATTTAGCAGTAAGAAACTGAAAGGCTGGTTTATCGAGTAAACTTTTTATACCTAGGTATAAGCTTATGGAATGTTAATGAAAATGTCAATACTGGCAACATTATTATAGTGATTTACTGTAATTTTTATTTGAGTTTTATATTATTTTTTACTGTGACGTATAATCTTCTTCTTATTCGTATGAGTTTGTGTCCAGAACTGACGAACAGCACCGTGTGTAATATTACACGAACCATTTGGATCTAGTTTTGACCTCCTCATAACTCAAAAACTATTTCACATAAACATGTCGAATTTGGCTAATTTCTTGAAACTTACAAGTTATATTATGTGCTCCAAATTTCATAAACACATCTCAAACGGTTATTTAGATATTATTCTACACTAAGGATTCCACTTAAATTAGATCCCGTCACTTTACCATAACATAACAGAGATGATGACTGAGTAAACAAATAATAAAACTAATTAGTCCGTCAGTTTGATTAACAAAAAATATTGGACACGTATTTTTTTATTTATTTAATCAATAGAAATTAACAAAGTTATAGAGCGTCCAAGTTCGTGAGTCTGGGCTCGTGACGTCACTTGTATGTATAAAAAGTGTACTTACCCGTGACGTCACGCGGAACTTCAACACGCTATATCTTTGACATTTTTAGTTTAATTGACAAAATAAAAAATACGTGTCCAATATTTTTTGATAATTTAAATGACGGACTAATTAGAATTTTTTAGTCATCTAGCCTAGTCACTCGCAAAATCCAGTTTATATAACTTTTCTGCATTGAAAATAAAGCCCGCTCTTTTTGTCATCAATACCCAGGTATCTACTTGGATTACGTTCTGCGATTTTCGTTTTCATTTTTTTTTCTATCCCATCTATCACAACCAGCATTCTTCAATGCTCTAGTTCAGCTAAACAATTTCAAATTATGACTCAAATGGTCCATCAAATTGCTCCAACTATTGTCGGTAATAGATGTTTCTCTAGCTCCATCACAAAGAAAATTATATTACAATCCTCTCACTTCTATAAACATGATACGAACTAAACATTGAGCAATAGCTTTATGAAAACTTTATTTTAATTTAAATAATTCTTTATTAATACCTAAGTAACTAAAAACTAATTTACAGAATTTATTTTTAACATTTTTAACGTATATATTTTGCATTTTCTGCAATAATTTTTCATTATTTTAATTATATATTTTACTTGCGATTTTAAATTAAGTTTCAATGTCTAAAAATTACATCGTGAATTGTTTTTTATTGTTTCATGTATTTTGAAACTTAATATTTGTGTTCATGACTTTGACTATCCTCAATAATTTTAAGAAATGTATGAAATGAACTCAACAGTTTTAGCATTTGCTACGATTTCCTGAACTCTATGAACTTTGTTGTTCAAAATTCAAAATCGACGGTCTTTCTACCAAATTAAAATAACAATTTGAAGTGGTATAGGCTCTGGCTGGTATAGCTAGTAATATTTTTATTCTTCATGATTGCGTTCGAGTGAATAGATAAATTCTCTTTTTGCCCTTCGCTTCCATCAAATAATTGTAACTATTCAAGAATGGCGCGTGGCGGTCTGAGTGTTTTGTTAGAAAAGTGCATTGCTAGCAGTTATGTCGCCACTATTTTCGAGGGCAATCACTTCTAAATTTAACTACCCAAAGTTGGATAAGTGGCATTTTTGATGCTTAAAGCACAACATATTTTAAAGAGGAAAAAATCGTATTTTTGTTTGTGTGTATGTTTGTCTTGAATAAACTCAAAGACTACTGTGCCGATTTCAACCATTCTTTCACCATTAGAAAGCTACATTCACCTTGAGTAACAAAAGCTTAAGCTAAAATATTTATTGCAAAGATTAAGGATCCTTACTGAAACCCGTGCGAAGCCGGGACGGGCCACTAGTAAAGTATAAACGTATTTATTAAGAACACAAACAAGGTAAAGATACAGAAAAACAGCAGATACGTTAATACCTACTACAAAAGTCTAAAAACTGCGTTGCAGTGCCAGAACCCTCCTCTAAAAACAAACAGAATCCATGTTCCTATAGTATAATATTAACTACCTTCAGAAATTCACACTAATATTCTAAATGCATAAGTGTGTATGAGCGTGAGTATGTTTGTTCCAACTTAACTCCGTAACGGCTAGATTTGGTTAAAACTGGAAATAATAATACATAATTATTGACTTGAATGATCACAAGCTACTTTACTCCAGGTGCTACGCAAACGAGGCTAAGGGCGGAAACTAGTCCTAAATATACACGATATCAGTGCATGAAAAGTGCTCAAGACTACTCTTCCTTGAAATATTTGAAGGAGGAATTTTGCAGCTGTGGACTTCTACAGGCTGTTGTTGTTGATGGTAATGGAGATTAATAATTGAGTGGAAATGTCTGCTTGACAAAGTAAATAAAGGTTCTGATATACATTAATATGTTAGAAGCATTTAGTTATAACAATGAATATCTGCTTAGATGTTCATTTTTTCTGAAAATCTAATAAAATTATGCGATGAATTCAATTACTTTGAATTCCAGTAATAAAAACCATAGCAGCTATCATCCAAGGCGTCTGCACAATGTCATATTTTCTCGTCCCCCTGGTTTTTAGACAAGTGTGAGGCTAGAAGAAATTTATTTTGTAAATTTACCATGTGGCCTCATCCCTTTGCTGTAATGGGACTATATGTGCCCAAATTTAATGCATTTTAAAGGGTGCATAACTTACTTTAAGCTAATTATTTTGTAATAGGCCTGTCCCAGATGGTACAGTTTAAAATTGGGGTCTAAGTTAGGCAAAGAAAATTTTGTGACAAACTTTGTTGGAAAATTTTAATTAAATTGCCTCATCATGTGAATAAAATATCGATGGGGCGTCTTGATAGGAAAGGGAGATGAATATTTAGCCGCCTGTTTCGGATTTTTTAAATTAGGACCTACCTTAAAGATGGATGGTTTTTTTATGTTTTTTTGTTTTATTACAGTCTGATTAATAATGAAAAGTAAGTAGCTGTACTTACAAAGATTATTAATATTCTCATTTTTAAATCATAAAAGTTTACTTTATGTAACATTCAATCAATAAATAAAAGTTTTAAATTCTTTTAACCGACTCCATAACTATTTTTTATCAACTTTTTTTATATATGTTCTTATAACTCCGTCAATTGTGGACCGATTTTCAATTTTTGTTTTGATTATGAGGGTATATACTTCACAAGTGGTCCCATATATATTTTATTCCTGAGGGATTGGTACTTCTCCCGGAAAACTCAAAAAACCTCACCCTCACTTGTAATTTTCGCCCTATGATCACCAATATATCCGTCAATTGTGAACCGATTTTCAAAATTCTTTAGGGCAAGAAGTAAGAAGCGATTTATTTAAGTCGATTCTTTTTTAAAGTCCTACTTGTTATTGTTTGTAATCACTAATCAGTTGCACCAAACACCTATAAAATTTAATAAATCCAATATAATTATTATTATTTTTTTAAAACCTTCGAAGATTTACTAAAGTTGTAGTGTAAGTAGCATTAAATCAATTGAGAAAAGTTTTTAAATACTTTACTTGCCTGTAATAAGTTGCCAGACATATAAAAAGTTCAAGTATCCGAACTGTTCACCAAAATTCGTACGCAGCGGCCAGTTAAAAAAACCCGACAATTCGGCAAAATGAGTTTCCGTGATAGGAAAAACCGGTAGTCCTGATCCCACACTCAGTCCAGTTTTCCAATTTTCTATACGTGACCTTTTTCACATGTTCAACAAACTAGGTGTCTTTGAACACGTAATTAGAAAATTCCCAAACGTCGGTCTGTCCCCTGACTTCGTGGGATGGGAGTCGCAAATTAGTTTTGTTCTTTTATAGTTCCTTGATTATGTTGCGTTTCTAAACTTTATATGTTAGTCTGGACTTCGAGTTGGGTACCATTGGTATTAGAATGGTACGTATGAAACTAGTTGGTACTGTCTACCTAGTTTTATTAATACTGTGGGTTAACAAAAAAAATTTATGTCCCTGGATAAATTGAAAGTGCACCCAGAAAGGGGGTGAAACTACAAAACAGAAAAAAATATTGAATATATGATAGACTATAACGAAAATACCCAGCAGTGGTTTGAAATCAGGCTGTGGGTGATGATGATGATGTAACGGTTTTTATTACTTACAATGGACTCTATGAACATAAGAATAAAGATTTATTACCCGACTAATAGTTGCAAAAGTTAGTGAAACGTGAAATATTTGTAAGTACCTCTTTTAATTCAAAACTACTGAATGGTAGGAGCTGAAATTTTTCACAATGTAGTTCTAGACTTGGAAAAACAGAAAAGCTACTTTTTATCTGAGTTCCACGCGAGCACATCCGGGAGCAGAATCTAGTAGGTAATTAATAAACTCACTTTCGAAAGAAATTACGTTTCGGAAAACAACCTTAAGCTAATAATTTAAGGCTCTCGTTATTGAGGTTTGTATTTGTAAGTTTTCAATTAAATGGAAAATAGAACTGCTATTCACGAGGGCTTAGCACATTTATGTAATTGGTTCGGATAAATTAACAAAGTGGTTTAAAAGAGTTATATCCCCAAGGCTTTGGGTAATTGCACGTCCGCCCATTGCGTTTTGCATGATTTTTTGTTACATTTACTTGTATTGATTACTAACTATTCTATTACTTTTCTCGCATTATGCAAGGATAAAAAGTAGCATAAATGTCCAGGCCAAGAACTTTAGAAATAGTACAATTCTTTGTAAAGGGCTCATCCCGGGACGTACTGCCACCATGCCTATTTCTACCGTGAAGTAGCATTGCTGCGTTTCGGTTTTAAGGGCATGAGTGCCGGTGAAATTACGTTCTCATTTCACAAACTTTCGTCTTTATATTAATGGTAGGAAGTAGGATCAGAGTCGTGTTGGCCTAGTGAGATGTACTCCAACTTCTGATCCTGATGTTGTGAGTTTTTTTTCCAATGGATTTTTCGTTTCATATACCATGTTACCATGTGTTAACTGTGGGTTAGGCCGACAAAGCTGGGAGGAGGGGATAGTTGCTTTGCAAGCCTACTCATCTATGTCACAGGTTTAAACTACAGCGTCCCGGCCACTGAGTAAAACCAACTACTTTCACTAACACGCTAACCACATCTTGTCTAAATACTAACCACCGCCTACTTATGCACTAATGCATATTTGTTTTATGTTACTTGAACATGGACCAAGCACATGGCTCACCTGATGTTAAGTGGTAACTATTACCTATCACAAAGCATTGCATCGTGAATCACATTTTTTCTGGAACGTGCTCTACGATGCAACGCCCTGCGTCCATCAAATTGAAGCATGAAGACGATAAGCCTCGTGTGCCTGTAATTTCACCGGCACCCACACCCTTCAAACCGAAACGCAGCAATGCTACTTCACGGTAGGCATCAAATAGGCATTCAAATAGGCATGGTGGCAGTACTTCCCCGGACAAGCCCTCCACAAAGAACTCTACTACTGCTAAAATCTGCAGAAGCCTAAAACAATTAAACGGGTCAAAGTGAAGTGAGTGATGAGTGATCTTTGGTACCTGAGCCAACGTCACCTGCCCGTGGTGCACTCTGCTTACTAACAAAAAGGGCTCTGGCGGCCGGCTGGTTGCGGCTTAGCGCAGCCTTCATCAGCACCGCTAAATCTCCTGGCCTAGTCGGTGGTGCGAGAAGCTGTGCCTTGTGATCCCGAACCTGCATGCCCAGTATGGGGATTATGTGAATATCGCCCTTTATTAGGGGAGGCCTATGTTTAGCCGTTGACTGATTTAGGCTGGTGCGTAGCCTATCACCGGCACAGCTACATCCTCTAGATCTCACTGACGGGCAGCAGCGTCAGCGGTGCGAGAAACTGTGCCGAGACTGTCATAGGCTGATGTTGATGGTGTTGTTGAAGGCGGAAGAGGAATGACTGGGTACCAACGAAATATGAAAATAGTCACCTATGCAAGTAGTGAATGGGCAAAGTGTTGCTTATCTATGACTAGCAGCAAGTCCAGGCTTCGCACGGGTTAGGGCACTTTTTTTAAACCTTGGGTTATGTAACTTAAGTTTTAGTCTACCCTAATCTTTTCTAGCAATAAATATACCCTATGTTACTCAGGGTGAATGTAGTTTTCCAATGGTGAAAGAATTTTGAAATCGGCTCAGTTGTTTTTGAGTTTATTCATTACAAACATACACACACAAAAATAATAAAAAAAATCCTCTTTATAATATAAGTGTAGATGATAATGATAAGAGTCGTAAAATAAGATGTCGCTAAATTATACTACAGCTAGGCTCAACAGAACTAGCTGTTCCAAAAAGGTAGAATTTCAGAAAAATACCAATTTTGATTCCATTTTTTCTTTATTTTCAGCGTCCAGTTAAAACTATCACAGGATGGTACAAATAAAGCCGCGGTCCCACCACAGCAGATGACGCTGCCCATGTCCGTATGTAGGTGAGTGTAAACATTGCATCTTTATGCATTTAATTTGAACGCCAATGGACGCACGCAATCGCGGCAGCGTGTCGCAGTGGTTTGGCGGATGCATGCCTGTGAACGTAGATCTAGTGATTTTGGATGAGATAAGGCATGGTGTCATGCCAGGTAGAGTGACTATTTGCGAAAGGCTGGTGCTAGAAGCTGGATGCATCGAGCTGAGGATAGGGCGCAATGGCGTTCATTAGGGGAGGCCTATGTCCAGCAGTGAATTGCTATAGGCTGATGATGATGATGATGATGAAGCATGGTGTCTAGGAACTCACAGCTAGCTTTATTATTGAATTAAACGTTTAAATTAGATAGGTAGCCGCATTGATTTTCGCATTCCGATTCATATACTCAATTCCACTTGCTCATGTCCTTATTCTTGGTCTTCCTCTTCCACGCTTTCCTTCTACTAAGCCTTCGATGAGGTTTCTAATAAGTCTTCTTTCTTTGTAGTTGGTAGGGGGAGGTGGGGTGCATTGATACAAGGGGCACATTGATACACCAGCCTTATCTAATAATTGAGTGAATGGATTTGAGTGGCGCAATCTCTAGAACGTTCAGAAAAACTTCCGAACGAATCCATCGTAACCGCACCGACCGTCTGTCAACGGGCAGCATTGGGCATTTCGAGACGTGTTTTAGGCACTCCTAAGTAAATTCTGACGCGATATGTGAGTGTGTTTAGACGCTTTTTAATAACATCTAACAAGGATCTTTTCATACTAAAGGTAAGTTAAACTATCAATTATTATGATTTTCATTAATATTACTTAAAATCAAACTTAGTTTTACTATGATAATTTTAATTTTGAAAACTCATTGTTTGGGGCACTTTGATGCAACAAAGTGAGGGGCACATTGATGTGTATCATTGTGCCCCGTCTCTTTATTAAGGTACCGCATTTCTAGCCCAGAAAGAAGACAGTCTGTCCTCGTTTGCTAGAATCTGATTCATGTAAGACTGAATTATTGAAATTAAGTGGTAAAGATTATTATAAAGGATCAGACGTACAAAGTGGACCTGATTTCAACATTCATGACCCTGATAAATGTTGGGGATATCCTTCACATTATTTTGAAAAAAGTGCGCCATTAAGTGTCCAAAGTCATTTTTAAATACAACTTGATTGAGTATGAACTTATGAAAAAAGTGCCATATTTTGTTTTTCCAGATGTCAAAAACAACGCAAGTGTTGATTTCAGAGATGTTGTTTTACACCTGCCTACACCAAATTTTACGAAAAGCACAACTCGAACCTCATCTATGTATTCTTTTTCTATTAATTGAGTGTATATAATGTGCAACAACAGAAGAAAAATATTTATATTGCTTATTCTAATAATATTAAGTTTGATAGTTTGATTTATTGATTGCTTGCGAACTTGCGATTGACTGTGATTAAGATTTGTTATAATAATTACAAAAGTATCTTAATATAATAGAAGGCTGATTATGATCTCATCACAATAAACAAGTGGAATCAATGTAAAAGTGTTTAAATTTGACCATTTTCATAGATTTTCCACCCTGTATGAAAGTGTCCCACGTGGTGTATCAAAGTACCCCGCTAGTGGGGCAGATTGATACAAAAGCCATTTTTTACTAAACGTCAATTATTTCTTTTCTTTGATAACTTAAACAATTTTAAACTATGACATTATAATATTTAATTATTTAGGTAAACATATAATGCAAAACTACTGAGAAATATATGTTTATACACATTTTATAGAATTTTAAATTTTTCTGTATCAATCTGCCCCACTTCCCCCTACTTACTTCATTTGTGAAGATCGTGATCACTATGCGATGTCCTGCTGGCGTGGATGGTGTCTCCAGCGACTACGATTTTTGGCCATCTGCACCACACTGTGAAACGATCCCTTGTCTCTGAGCTGGTGAAACCATTGAGCTGGGGATCTTCGTCTGGAACGTTTTCCCTCATGGCCGACGATAGCCAGCTTTTAATGTAAGTAATAATAACGAAAATTCCAATAATTGGTAGAAGGAGTTCTGAAAATCTTGCCTCTTCCAGCGGTTTTAGAATGCCAAGTTGCACCATGTGTATTTTGTAGGTTAACTATAAATTTTGTGTGGTGTGTTGGTATTCACTGTGCTTTATCACATTCTATGGCCCATAATCGATATTACTAAAACTGCAAGCTGAAACAGCGCTGATAGATGAAATTGCTTATTAGAAATTTAAAATTTAGACATTTTGCGAAAAAAAATATTAAATTTTTTGTCCAAAATTCATACCACTAAGTACTGAATATGCCTACGGTATTAAGGGTACCTTTTGTAACCTATTTTAAGTATGTGCAATTAAATTTTCAGAGAAACAGACAAACTACTAATTGATTTATCAAAAGATTAATTGTAATACTAGCTTCCGCCTGCGTCTTTGCTCGCGTAGTACCCGGATAAAAAGTATCCATTCAGCCGTTACGCAGTAGAGTAACCAAATACATACTCACACACATACAAACTTTCGTATTTTCCGCCCGCAATTTTTGTTTCGTGTATAGTTATGTTTTTACATAAAATATTGCCTGAAAGTGGTTATTTTACGCGCCACCTACCTACGAAATTACGACTTCTATGACTGTGCCTACGAAACTTTGTTCAAAAGGGTCAGACTTGCCTGTACTATTTTGTATACAAAAATAATGAGTATCTTAATTAATTATCTCTCCCATAAAATCAACGCAAAGTATATATTTTACTTCCCAATAGCAAATACAACGGCAATATAAAAGCTCAACGCGAACAAATTACTCTTTCCAATGAAATTGCGAATGCACTTTTCGACTCGCCGTACCTCGAGGGCAAACAAACCATTTTGATTAACAACTTGGGTTAAATCAATCAATTTAATTGCTGGCAAGTATCAAGGCTTTAAGAGCATTTAAAAATAGTGGCAAAAGTAAAATACATGCAATTTTGAAATAAAAAATTGCAGAGCAATACAGTATCACTTACTCCTATAATCTTTTTGTTATATAGATTATCTAGATCTACAAAAGATAGGTGCCGTGGCCATATCTAATACAAAAATAGCTATACTATGCTTTAAAAAAACTCGTAAGTACTATGCATACATACATACATCATTTCTACGCCTATTACCTAGAGAGGTAGGCAAAGACCACGGATCTCCACTTGTAATAATCCTGGCACACCTCTTTTGCTTCTTTCACTCTCTTCATATACTTCATACAAGCTATTCGATTTAGGGTACTTTTGACCAGCCCCCTAAGCATGCCGTTTTTATGTCTATTCTACGATAGAGAGGACAACGTATTTTTCCTGATTGTGGATCTCCCTGCATCCCAAACATGCCTATTTTTTCCCAAACGCTTATTTGTATCTATTCTTTGGATAACCGTATTTAGAACATTTAAAATATTGCTACATCTACAACCAAAAATAAGATTTCTCTATTCTTTCGTCGACAAAACCCTGTCTACGGTTGCTGTGAAGCCGGCTAGCCTTTTTCCAAGCCTTCAATTTGATTGGAGAACTTACGTCGAGGTCTTCCCCTTTTAACTATCCCATTTACACTAGCCTGATCCTACAATTCAGAATAATAATATAACTTACCCCATAGAATCCAATAACCGCAAACATTGCTGACTCAACTCAATGAAAATAAAAGGCACTAGGTCGTTACCGATTAACCCAGATCGGGATATTTCTGAGTCGATTCCAAACAGGAATACCTACCTTTAGTTGTAATACAATTTAATAATATAGAAATGGGACGCAATATACTTACGTGTTTTTTATTTGAGCTTTCAAATTTTAGTTAAGGGTAACCTCTACATTTTGAGAGCTGGAAACACACTTGATTTAGGATGGGCATGGCATGGAACGTCATTAGCGAGACCCGCAGTCAACGTGTTACAGGTTTGTTTCATCAACATTATCATCATCAGCCTATAGCAATCCACTGCTGGACATAGGCCTCCCCTAATGAGTGCAATTACGCCCTGTCCTGAGCTTGACGCATTCAGCTTACCAACAGCCTTTCGCCGATCGTCACTCCACCTGGCTGGAGGGCGTCCTACACTACGTTTGTCGAGCCGCAGTCTCCACTCAAGAACTCGTTTGGTTTGTTTGAGAAGTGACGAAGAAAGAATGACCCACTAAGGGGTCATTCTTTCTTCGTATGAGCTAGTGGTCATCTCTGACATCGGAGTTTTTGGGCCCTCCCAATACGTTTGTCGAGCCGCGGTCTCCACTCAAGAACTCGTTTGGTTTGTTTGAGAAGTGACGAAGAAAGAATGACCCACTAAGGGGTCGTTATTATGATATATTCGTATGAGCTAGTGGTCATCTCTGACATCGGAGTTTTTGGGCCCTCCCAATATGGGTTAACGACTAAGAACAAGGGGATTCACATCTTATTGTATCGTCCAAAATACGGAAGCGATTAGATCTAAATACAAACTCAATAATCACCCATCAAAAAGCTGTGGATCGGCAAAGGTGGTGTAGAATGCCCTCCGGCCAGGTAGAGTGATGATCTGCAAAAGGTAGAAGCTGGATGCGTCGAGTGAGGACAGGACGCAATGGCACTCATTAGGGGAGGCCTGTCCAACAGTGGACTGCAATGCAAGCAGTAACTGAGTGGATTTTTGTTTAACAAGATTATTACTAAGTAGAGTAGAGCTTGAGGTAAATTAAGGGCTCAACTTTTTCTCCCGCGGATGACATCAGAATCCACAAAATAACATAAAACAAACTTAGGTCCTTGCAAAATGTATTTTAGCTGATTAATTATCATCATCATCATCTCCGACCGTTGTATGTCCATTTTTGGACGTAACCCTCTCCCACCTTCCATGCACAGCGGTCAGAACCCAATCAAATCTACGAAACGTTTAGTGTCCCCTGACCAACCTATAGGTTATGAAGCAGACGATTAAACTGGCAAACACCAGGACCTGCGAACAGTATGTCTTGCTGCCAAGATGCGAAGTGCACACCGGTACTCAGGTGAGGTGCACAACGGTCAGTCGCGCGGTTGCTGTCCAGTGCAGCCTGCGTATTATTTTTAGTTGTCCACCCATATTTTGTTTATGGGTCCACTGAAACGATGAGCCGATTCATATACAGTTACGTACATACATTACGTCATATAATGTTTTTAGTTTTGCGTACGGAGCACTTTAGTGCCCGAGACACGATTTTATATAGAGGAAGTATATAAAATGGAAAAGAAAAGGTAGGACGCAGTAGTATCACTAGCAACTAACATAATCTGTCACAGAGCAGTGCCAAGTCTACTCATTCAATGCATCTGTGGCATAGTGGGCGAAGGCTCGTATGAGACTCTGAAGGTTGCGGGTCTTATTCCCGCAGCGAGACAAATTTTTCATCTGAACTATTAATTAAATAATAAAAATCTGCAAATATTTGTCCAGACAGACCCCAGGGTCTTGGTGTTTTATATAAATAGTATGTATGAATTTACAAAAAAATATACACAATGAGTTGTATTTAAGTAAAGTGGTCATAATACAAGCCCTGCTTAGTTTGAAGCGAGACACCAATATCAATCTGGGCTATATGATGCTGTGTGATAATGTCCAACATTATTTATTATGTTTATCAAACCAGAAAGGCCTATTTACCCCAGTGGACCCCCAATTAAGGAATAAGATCGAATATAGGAATCATTACAAAAAATAAGACCAGTGTGCTATCCCCGTTCTTACCTGAACAACACCATTTATTTCAATAAACGCTAGATTCGCATCGAACGATACAAACAGGCGTAACCATTCCACGTATCGTCATAAAGGCTATTTTTATTGCTCACAGTTAACATAAAGTTTATCCTGTTTCATGCCGTTTCATCCCCTAACGTCCCTGAATGCAATCCAAACGCACTAGAAGCACTAAGCATGAAATAAAAATATCGCATAGATGTGACACTAAACCTCTTCGATCGCACAAGGCTAAAAACTTTACAAATATTTATTTCCACGACTCAACGTACTATACAATTACAATAAATAAAAAGGTTAAATGTCCATTATAGATCGCACTGTGGAGGGGAATGAGCGCAAGTAAGATTGAAAAAAAGGTACAGAATAAAAAAACTTGATTACCAAGAAAATATTTCATTTTGCATTTTTTTTGCCTTGAAGTAGCATTGTTGTATTTCAGTTTTAAAGGTAGGTGCTGGTGAAGTTACAGGCTCATGGCCTCATAACCTTGTAGGTAATGCAGGTTTTGAACGTGCCCTACGATACAACGCCCTGCGTCCATCAACTTGAAGCATGAAGGTCTAAAACCGTTAGTAAATAACTCTTCCTACTTAAATTACCAATGTTATTATAATATGATGCACTACAGAGAATGTTGTTCTCTATAAACCACTAAGTAAATAGTAATAGTACCTAATGAAAATAAAAAAAGTAGTAATACCACGAACTAAAGGAATAAGAGTGATTAAAATTTGCCATTTGACTTGGTGGGGATTATTGGATTTTTTTTCCAGAAATGCCCACCACTACGTCGTAGCTGACTATGGCGTAGCTGGTGGGGATTATAGGTTTTTTTCCCAATAATCCCCACGTGGGGTGGCTTGGTGGGGACTTCCGGAATAATTCCTTAATTTCACCAGCATCCACACCCACACCAACACAGCAATACTGCTTCAAGGCAGAAATAGTCATGGTAGTAGTACTTCCTATGAGCATTCCCTTTTCAGGAGCCCGTCACAAAGAACTTTACTACTTCAAAAAGTCAAAATGTTTCTTCTACACACAACATTTTCTATTCTAGACTAAAAGCAGGAATTATATCAGCATTTACTTTCAACGATGCAGTCGAGATATCTTGAGGCGGTGTGGGGGTTAAGCGAGGAATTATTTTTATTTCAATTTATATCTGTATCTAGGTCGAGAATGGGAAATTGCAATGGTTTTCTGTATCTAGAAAACGTGTTTTCACTTTGATTATGTTTTACTGTACTGCGCTTAAAAATAAAGTGTATTCTTAGAATGGAGTCTTTATTGCTATTTTATTTAGATACAGCATGTATCTATTGGTTTATCGTCTTAACTCTTCTTCTTCTTTTTCTCTCGTGTTAACGTTCTTTGAAAGAAATTGGTGAGATTTGTTTCAGGCAAAAGGTTGGCACCACTATAGCTGCGTCCGAAGCGATATTGAGGTCGGCTCTCATATAGGTACCTATGTACATGGCATCATGTGGGGCAATCTAGTAGATGGGACTTAGTTTGAGGACGAAGCACCACAGCCACATTGCGCATGTTTTGAGTTGTAGTTATGAAGAAGTTCAACGATGTCTTTAAACAAAATATATTTTATTTAATTATTTAAAAAAACCATATCACAACTGGGATTATATTTCTTGGCTACAGGGTATTTATAAAGAAATCATAATTATATATAAAGAGGATCTCAATATAAAAGCTTTATCAGCTATAAAAACTCTTCCGGAAGAAACTCTAAGAGCAAACGAGCAAGTTAAGTTAAAATTTCTTGAAATGGATACTTTATATGCCGACCCCGTAGCTTTGGCCGTCTGTTCGTTTCACTTATTTCGATATTGGACCCCCACTAATTTTGTTTACTTATTCATTAAAATGGAGAGAAATGGGGGCTTCTGTAATGTGCCCTCTATTACCTTTTATGGAAAACTGAAACGTAAAAAGGATGTTCCAAATTAACATTTTGAAGTGAGTTTATGTAAAAGCTTTTTGGGATCGCATGATTTCATTTTATTATTTGGATGCAAGACCGAAGTAGGGAACTCAAAGGTTCTAAAAAAAATATTCGGGAAGAGTGCATTATGTTGCTTTGACACCTAACTGGATTACCTACCTTGGTACCTGTCGACAAAATAGAAGAATTTCAACGTTAGGTAAAGAAAGCACCTCATATTATCATACAAGTCGTAACTTTCCATCTATAATACTGGTGCAAACAAACAAATACATCCACCTTTGCATAATCCCACACTCACAGAAAATATACGAAATGTAATATTTTCCACATCGGAAACACGATTCGAACACCTCCAGACAAATCTCAGGAGTGAAAAATCTTGGCCGTGAACACTGCATACGATATTCTTATAACAAATCAGATTTACAAAATGCATTGGGCGAGGGCCAATCCTGACGGACTGCCGAACCGTACACTGAATTATTCATTCACCACCCGAAACTTTACCGCAAAACTATCGAACATTGCTTTGTTTTACAGTTTATGAAATGCTGTTATATTTGAGTTTGGAGTTGTTGATGTCACTGTCTCGCAATTGTAATAGTCCAAAGGATAGACGGTGACAGATAGCATTACAATCATTTGTTTTCAATATAATTACCGTATCTGTTTTCAGATATCCACAAAGTTTTAGGTTGTTTAACATTTCAATAGAAATGATCAAATATTGAGCTCGCATTCCGTAGTTTCAAAACTATATAACATCGAGTTTATTTAATCTGCCATAAATCAGCATCAAGTTAGTTTACAGCTCAATTCACACGAAATTGGAAAACATCGATCAATTAATGTTATAAATTCATCAGTTCAGGTTAAATCAGCATAAAAGGTTTCGACCGAAGCTCTTAAATTTCAAACGGGCGATTCATTTTCAATTCACTAATAGACTTCAATGAGCAACCCAATAATTCTGGCAGAGTTGGACTGGACACATGCCTTCATGCAACATCCATTACCCATTCGCAGACGCACAAATCGCTTCGTTTGCGAAGACAAATGACTCCTGTCTGCGCCCCGACGTACGAAGGCGTTTCCAAAAACTGCTGCAAAAAGAGTTGGTAATCCAATAAACCTAAGTTTGTATTAATTTGTTTGTTTACCAAATACTAAACAAAGTTTGTCAAAATAAATCATTGGCACACAATATCTATATACCTATATCTATCTATCTCCACACTACACAAAGGGTATCTGGAAGAAAATACTAATTAGCATTAAGTTTGCTTCTTTACACCTTGTTTTATCTTGTGCAATAAAGAATGTTTTATCTGTCTATTGGCTTTAACTATCTTTATTAAATTACTAAATAGGTATAATAATATCATCCATTATAGGTGAAATTTCGATAAATTGGTTTAGTCTTCAATGTATGCGATATTTTTGCAAATATCGCATAAATATCGCATACATTGAAGACTATCGCATATTTGCAAATATCGCATACATTGAATGAAGACATTGTTGTGTTCATTCACACTATATTGTTTCAGCTTTGCACTTTTATAGACAGTTTCAAAGCATTTATAAGTATTCAATCGATTATTAAAATATTGCTACCTTATTTGGGAACAAATGACTCTGAGTAAAATCCGTTTAGCGTTTTTTATAATCAACAATAGAATGTATCGTCAAGCTTTATTGCCATGCCATTGTTTGATTTACCATCTTCAAACTGTTTTGTTGGCACTGTGTGGTATTTGACGCCAATGGTGGCAATGCAAGGCGTATTGTAAGGGCCCCGTCCAGCATCTAAATTGCAGCATTAAATCTGTAATTAAGATAAATTAGGAGAGATAAAAGCTCGGAACAGCATACCAAACGTGCAACATCATCAAAAACTAATATTTCAGCTTCGAAATCTAAGGCAGTTGAGGAATGTTAGTCTGCCGCGGATGGTGCTTTTGTTAGAACCTTAGGTGTTTTTAGGTTTTCACTGAGAATGCTATTCGAAGCTGAAGTTATGGATTCCATTTATAAAGCCCCTTTTTTGGCTTCAAGTATGCAATGATTGAAATGCAGTCATTTGATCATGCCGAACACTTTTGCTTGTTTCATTACATGTTTTTTATTAAGATTTGTAGTATCATTTAGTTTAAAAAGATCTTATGAACATTGTTCATTTTCATACTATATTTAATGGTAATGATTAAGCGATCAAATACAATATTCGCTATTTTTGAACCCGTCAACATTGAAAGAGTTCGCTGACCTCAAGTATATAAATATTAATTATCATCATTATTAATAACACATGGAAGCATAGAAAAAAAAAACAAATAAGTACATAATAAGATTAATAAGTGTGTCAAAAGTCAAATTAAATAATGTCATTGATTAAATTTATCATTTACAAATTCGTCTTTAATTTAATAAGCTTTTATCCGCCTACAATTTGGTCAGAGAACTTTTAAATATATTAGTTAGGCATCGAATGTGTTGAGGAATATGGTTATAGACAATTGGCGCCATACAGAACACACTTCGACGTAGTAATGCAGTCTTGGAAGACAAATGGTGTAGGGTTCCATCCCGACGACTACCAATTTAATAGCAATTAAAAAGGTAAGGATTCTATACAAATATAGCAATTTCAAGAATATACAGCGATAGGAGGGTTTTTATTTGCCACTATTTGAAAATGTCTTTGCAGGTGTCGGTCTGCTTCAGTCCAAACATCGAACGAATGCACCGCTTTTGTGCTCTAAATATCTTAAACTTGTCTGATTAGTTACCCCAGAATATAATTCCATATCTAAGCACTGATGCAGCATGGCCGTAATAATGCTACAAGAACAACCTCAGTATTTACTACTTTACTCAATTTGCAGAGGGCATATGAGTACAAATGCAAACGTTTGCTTAGAGTATCAATGTGTGTTTTCCAATTTAATTTACTGTCGATTTGTACACCGAAAAATCGAGTGTGCACCGTTTCATATATTTTGGTATTTAAATGATGTATGTTTAGTTCAGTCCATGCTTTGGATCTTTGGATCTTTGTTTAAAATGCATTAGATAAGTTTTAGTAAAATTTATATTATGTTGATTTTTAAGCAAGCATTAATTTATTCAAAATCTTATTTGTCATCAAAAAAGTTAGAGGGGCACCAAATCCAATTTAGCCGTCAACATTGAAACACCAAATGAAAGAGTTTTTAAAGTGCCAAGTAAAAGCAAAATCGAGGATATAGCGGATAATCCCGGTGATGTAAAAGGACGATGCGCTTAGATGTAGCTTTGGAGTTTGGAGTTCATTTTCAGATGTCAAAGCACACCACAAACTCCTCGAGAAGAAGAATAATATAAGGCTTCGAAACTTCATTTATAATGCGTACTGCTAAAATATGGAATCAGCTGCCAGCGTCTGTTTTTCTATTGTCTTATGACCCTAACAGCTTCAAAAAGACAGTTAATAGGCATTTTCTGGGAAAGCTCGAACCATCGTCGACCTCATCCTTGCCCACGCAAGCCTCGAGGTCAAGAGCTGGCTTGAACTAAAAAAAATGGTAGATACAGAGCACTTAAATAGGGTACAACTTTAGTTAGAAGAAGCTACTACTTGGATGTGTTACTATGTAGTGGCATTTAGATCACAGCGTTTCTATAGTTCAGAAAAAAAATGCTGTTCCTTTTCAGTCGTAATACCATCATTGGAGACCTTTTCGCGGGCTGAGCACTTGGACACATAGCTGACCAACTCAAGGAATGAAGGAAGGGTCCTTAAAGAGTGCTGTAAGAAAACTTCAGTCGATAAGCCATATCGGAGACCTCCACACGTAAGCTTAAAAACTCGAACAATTAACTTGGCCACCCAAGAAAGGAAGAAAGGGTGGTGCTTTATGAGTTTTGCAAGTCATTCAAGCCATATCTGAGACCTTCAGGTGGCCTAAAAACTAGGACGCTCAAATTGGTTACTAGCTCAAGAGGGTTGTAAGAAAACTTCAATCCATAAGCTATATCGGAGACCTACGTGTGGCTTAAAATCTCGGACAATTAATTTGACCAATTAGCTCAAGGAAGGAAGAAAGGGTGGTGCTTTAAGAGTGTTGTAAGAAAACTTCCAACACCTCCTAGGATAGTATAGGAGAGGGAATTTAAATTGAGCATCCTCCAGCCGTCTCAATAAGCGGCTTGGCTCTCATCGCGACTCGTATATTCCACGCCAATTGTTTGTATTTCTCGCAATACTTTTGCCATGGTGAATTTTTTCAAGGTTATCAAAAGTGTGGATATAAAAAATACGGGACATAAAAATTATTTTGATTAATATTTTGTTCATTTGGCTTATCAGTTGTAAATAATTAAAAATCAATCATAAACAATGAATCATAAACAATATGATAATGTATATAGGCTGTTTTGAAAATAATTAGGAACCTTTAGCCTCAGTAGTAGTAGAGTTCTTTGTGAAGGGCTCGTCCGGGGAAGTACTGTCACCATGCTTATTTCTGTCATGAAGCAGGTTTGCTGTGTTTCGGAGTGTGGGTGCCGGTGACATAACAGGCACAAGAGGCTTATCATCTTCATGCCTCAAGTTGATAATAGGGCACGTTCCAAAAACCATGATCTACGATGGAATGCTTTGTGATAGGTAATGGTTACCACTTAACATCAGGTGGACCATACGCTTGTTCCATCTTCAAGTACCATAAAAAAAAGAATACGGAACGTTACTCAATTATTTTTCGTTTTCGTACAAATTCAAATGGTTGAGAGGTTGAGACGATATCAAATGTTGGAGTAGTGTTTTAGTATTTAGGCAGAGACATAATTGTAATCGGATGTATGTATGCACTAGCCTTCTTTACATCAGACGCATATATTTTAAAAACAGTACCTACTAAAGTAGTTTGAGTCAATACTGTGATACTGTTTATGTACGGGTTAGGTTAGAGACTAGGTTGAAATAATTTATTTAAGAACTTGTGAGACCAAATAAAATAAACTTAAATATAAGATACCTCTCACATGGTCAACTGCTCCCAAACTAGGCAAAGGTAAACATAGAGATACTCTTAGAAATGTGGTCCTGAGCGGAAATCGAGCCCATCACCGCAGAAGGCAGAGGTGCTGCTAACTATGACTAGATTATTTAAATGGAAAAAGTATCTAATAAGTTATGTATTCCCCAGAATAAGTTTGAGAATGTAAAAAAGTCGAATAAGTCAAGGTATTCCCCATTTCCGTCAAAACTAGACATTATCTACACTAGTCTCAACGAGTCACTTGCAAAGCAAGCGTCAGTAAATCTTAACTTTTGTCGGCAATCTCCACGTATAAAATTGTTTCAGTGTTTGGAACAACATACCGATACTGGTCTCTAAATGTACCTATCTGAACAGTGAGTAGTGATTTGGTAAACGCACCGTTCTGATTTATACGTCCGAAATACTCCAATACGTGTGCGATAAACGACTTTATTGCTTTGCAGGAAGGTTGAAAGAGTCAAAATTTGAAGTGTAAAGTTTTTCAGCACTCAATTTTGTGTAGTTTTCCGGGTATGGTTGAGCAGATTTAATATCCGATTCTTTTTTGTTTATTTTCTTGGCACGATATAACTTCTCTGGATAAGGGAGTTTTGCTATCATGACGCATATTTACACGCAGAATAATAAAAAATGAGTGTAAAAATACCTACTTATCACACTAAATATTATAAATGCGAAAGTTTGTGTGTGTGTATGTTGTTAGCCATTAACGAAGCTGGGTAGCTTCGTAACGGCTGGACCTTGATGAAACTTGAATTATACATAATTTGTTATCTGGATTCACACGTAGGCTACATTTTATTTGATACCACGCGAGTGAAGCTGCGGGTGAGTTACTTATAAACATACTAATATCATAATCTGAAAACATATATAATCTGAATCAAGAAATTGAATCACAAGATTTTTTCTGATTTCTTTTGGAAAACCCATTAATTAACACGTAAATGTTTTAATAAACCACTAAGGTAGGCAAACAGGCATATGGTTCTCCTGATGGTAAAACGTTTCAGTAGCCTATGATCGCCTATAATACAAATGTTTCCACTTGGATAAAAATCTTATGACACTAATTCCTATTATTGAAGAGAAAAAAATCGAATGACATTAGTCTATAATAAACCTATGATATTACCTTCAACAAAATGAAAAAATCACGTCAAAATATGTTATACGTAAAATAAATACAGTTCAAGACATAAAATACTTTACTCTGTATAGTTTTCGTTATGTAAATTGCCATGGACATTGATTGCACATCGAATAAATTGAACCGATTGATTTATTTCCATTCTAAACTTCTGATGCGGGTTGAAATTTATTGACTTTTAATACAATTTGAATAACATTAAACTATCTATTTAATATACATTTTTAGCGACCCGGCTTCGCACGGTAGTCGGTAGTAAAGTATTTTATGCTTACATGTTTTTTTCAGTCGAATAGGATCGCACGTAGCGTGACATCATTTTCAATATATTTTCATTGTATTTCAACCAATTTACACAAAACTTTAACAAATTTTATACTTAAGCCTTCCTTCACTCTGTCTATGTCGAAGCGCTCGTGGCGTAGCTTACTTCAATGTTCTTAGCAGATCGCCTTGGTTAAGCAACACTCTCCGCGGTCACTACTTGGATGGGTGACCGTTTATTGGCATTTAGATCTGAGCGCTTCCGTGCTTCGAAAGGCATATTAAGATGTTGGACCCGGCTTTTTCAGTCGATAAGCCATGTCGGAGGCCTTGCGCGGCCTAAAAACTCCGACTCTAGAGTTGGCTACTAACCCATACGAAGAAGAAGAAGACTCGGTATATTGATGAAAATTGCATGAAAATCCATTCAATAGTTTTTGAGTGAATCGCGAACAGACAGACAAGTAGACAGACGTTGCAGGTCACTTTTTTGATAGTTATGTATAGTGATACTGAAGTGAAGTATGAGGCAAAGGTGCTTGTAAGAGTTGTAAGTTATTGATACTTAGTACTATTGATATTATAAAGTTGAAAGTTTATGAAATGTGAAGAGGTTTTTCCCTCCTTCACGCCAAAAGTACCTACTGTGCTAGAACTAAAATAACATACCTTATAGGCTACTTTTTAATCGGGTAACGCGTGAGCAAAGCCTCGGGCAAAAGCTTGTATTGAATGAAATTGGTTCTTACTTAATTATAAAGCAACTACTATCCACCCGCGGCTCCGTTCGCGAAGTACCTACACGTACAAAAAGATGTGTTATTTTTAGTTTCTGAACAAGAACTACATACAACTCTATATAACTGCTAATGTCTCAGCCGACTATTTGCTTATAATGCCAATGAGGTCATCAACAAATAAAATAAATCTGTCTGCAATAAATTGTGGAAACTAGGTCTATCAGAGTTTGTTTAGTGTTTCTTCACTGGTATAATAGAGTTCAATCTATGAAATGCTTACATCACCATCCTATGACCCTTGGACCTATCCCGTCATATTTCAGTGAACCCGATCTCGAAAGAATCCGTCACGGTACTAGAATGAATCTGTCTGTTTCATTCCAGTGTAGTGATGGGAAATGATAACAGTTTATTTATCGATAAACTTATCTATTAGGTAATCGTACTATGAGTTGTAAACATTAATTTTATTTATTGAGTAATGTTCTATGCACTTCTATATATAAAAATTTCAAAAAGTTGTGGTATATTCGTCATGTGGTTCCCATTACTATGGCTATATACATGTGGCTACAGCTCGATATTATTACTATAAGGCTAAATAATGTTGTGTAAAATGCCAGCAGAGGACTGATTATATGCTGTTGTTGTTTTTTGTTTCGCTTACTGCGCGACTGAAGTCGTCGTTAAAGAAGTGAATGTTAAGTCTCATATTTGCCCAGCAACGTTTACAAAAGAACGCCCGAATACTGAATCCTTACTCAAATACCTGAGCTTTTAAATGGTTTTCAAATTGATGTTTCAGTACAGATTCTGTAGCATAGCAGTGCAACTCAAATATTTGAGACGATCTCAAATGGTTGAGTTGGCGAATGAGTTGCCCCTTCACCTGCAAGGAGAGTGTAGACCATTAATACACAAACGAAGCTTGAATCTGGCTAAATTATCTTCAAGCCCAAAGAAGCTACAAGAATTTTCACACCCAAAAAGGTCCTACAGTTTCTGTCAGCAATAGGGCTTAGTGGTGAAGTATGAACACCCCGCTTTAGAGGGCGACGTAAAACATCCCCATTTGTAAGAAATAGGTCGCAGTGATATGAAAGTCGTCTAATCAAATACCATTAATATGGTTGAGTAGAGTTTTAGTATTCGATCGTAAGACACAATCGATAGATATCCCATCCCTAAACAAAGTGATCGTTCACCATCAACTGGTTTAATTCGATCAGCTGCCTCTATCAACTACGAATGATGTAAGCGATGAGGTCAAACAGTACTTGAAAATTTTAAATTTACGACTTCTAAATTTGAACAGTTTGAGTTTAAAATTAAATTAACTACCTCCCTTCAGTTTTAAAAGTCCAAGTTTTTATTGCCTTATCTACTTTTAGTTTAACTTTCCACTTTTAGTTTAATTTTTTCAAGCTACTGATTTTTAATAACTTCGTCTTTGAGTAAGTTTTAAGAGGCTCTAATGACTATAGAATACTTAGGTTATACTATTATTCCAACTTATAATAAGGAGGTGTTGGGTTCGAATCTCGGCCACGTACCAATGGATTTATAGTTACGAAAAATGTATGTGTTACAGTTGTCACTACCCACGTGACAACTGTAAAAAAAAAACATCGTCAGAAACTGGCAAGCCCCTGAATTAAAAATTCGAAGGGCATGTCTTTAGGTTACAAACCCATCGCCTATCACATGGAATGCTATGTTTGCAAATGGTTAGCGTTTACCGAATGTACGGACTAGCCCCTGACTACCATCTATAATATATATGTATCCTAGATATATTTTCGTATTGATGAATATCTGAAGATATCCATAATGAGGAACAAGTTGTAAAAATGATAGGCTTGTTTTTTTTTTAAATCAACTTAAAATTTACCTTCTATTTATTGAAATTTCTTAGGTAGGTAAATATATACATTTATTGTATTGTCAAACATTATCAAAACTTATCAAAACAAAAACGTATTGTAAGTTTTATTTTGTTGATTATTGATGAATTTATTGTTTTGTTAGAAATTATTAAAATAAAACTAAGTAAAATAAACCGAAAACAGTGTAAATGATAGCTAAAATATCTAGGTGAGTATTAACATTATGATAAGATTGAAATTCAGCCGAATTAGAGCTCGTATAGAATTCGAGCAAACTTAAATTCAATGAACGACCAACTCATACTTTTCCAAAAGATTTAACAAGACAAACACTTCAAGTACCGTGAAATATGTGTATCGTATTAATATATTTATGGCGTCTGCCACGCAGGTAATGGCATGAAAACACCACAAAGCATTACTTTGAGCAATAACTGTGGGGATGTAAAAATAGAAATAACACAATTCTAGCCCCTCTCACTTGCATAAATAATGGCACATTCACATCATGCCAGTTGCAGGAGCTAGTAGCTGGAGCTATAGTTAAGATAAGTTAAGATGAGAAAAAAATATTTTAGTCACACAATCAGTTCACAAAAAAACAAAGTTACAAGAAACAGTGACACAAAAAGGTCACCGTAGGTACGAAAAAGAAGATAGTAACTAGAGAGGATAGTAGAGTTAAAAAGGCAAATTCACATCTGCCAGTTTCTGGAGCTAGTAGCTGGAGCTATAGGTACCTTGAAAATATAAAAAAGGGATAGTTACTACATAGAATCATCATCATCATCATCATTATCATTATCATCAGCCTATAGCAGTCCACTGCTGGACATAGGCCTCCCCTAATGAGCGCCATTGCGCCCTTTCCTGAGCTTGATGCATCCAGCTTCTACCAGCAGCCTTTCGCAGATCTTCGTCTCCTTGCGGCTCGGCAAACGTAGTGTTGGAGTTTTCTCTACACAGAATGAAAGAGTTGAAATGGCAAATTCACATCATGCTAGTTTCTGGAGCTAGTAGCTAGAGCTTTACCTTGAAAGTAGAGAATAAGTATAGGATGGCAGAGTTAAAATGAGACTTTCACATCACGCTAGTTCTGGAGCCAGTAGCTTAAGCTATACCTTGAAAGTAGAAATAAGTAAGTAAGTAGATAGTAGTATATAGGATGGTAGAGTCAAAATAGCAAATGGCCATCATGCTAGTTTCTAGAGCGAGTATAAGTATAAAAAAAGAGTAAGTTGCTAGTAAAAGTAGATGGTAAGTATATTGTAGTAGTTAGGATGGTAGAGATAATGTGTCAATTGACATATTAAAACGTAGTAAGTATGTATAGCAGTGTTATTTTTGAGCTAAGTAATTGAGTTAAAATCTTTTTTTACTATAAAAGTAAAAAGCCATTTTTAACGCTTTTTGCCGAATAACCCTACCTGCTGCAAGACGTGCTTTTATTTTACACATTTTGGAATTTGATGTATAAAGATCACACTAATATTAGTGCCAAACGCCAAAGTGAGTGAATGGAGAAAGAAAACATGTTGTGCCGACCTAGAGTTGTATAAGGGCAAATGATGAAATGCCAAAGTTTGTATCTACGTTACTTACTGGATTAACACATAGGCTTTTTATCCCGGTACCACTCGAGCGAAGCCACGAGCGGAAGCTAGTATTTTAATATAGTACATCACACTGGCAGGCTGTCTTAAATCCTTGTGTAATGAAAATAACTATTTTAGTAACTTGATCAAACTAAATGCTCCACAGCCATGTATGAAAAGATGCATTTCATCAATATAATGCTACTAATAAATTAGATTTGTTACTTATTTACTGCCATTACGTACCTTTGAGAAGCTTTTGTGTGAGATCAAGGAAATAAGATCTTTTGACTTGAGGATTTCTTTGCTCAAAATAAAAATAGTCTCTTATTTATCAAATAGGCAAGTGGGATTCACACTGACTGATCTGGTGGTCTTTGGTTTGAACCTCAGCCAATGAACTTTTTCTTTAGATATATGTCTTTGAGGATTACAACGTGCTCCAAATAGTGAAGAAAAACATCGAGAAGAAACCGGTCTATACGAAGTGAGCTCCTGAATATGTAGCTACTCTTCTCTTACTTTCTCTTTCTTCGTTAGTGGCTAACTCTGGTGTCGGAGTTTTTAGACCGCCCGAAGGCCTCCGACATGGCTTAACGACTGAAAAAGCCGGAACCAACATCGCGCTTAAATCTGAAATTGCCTGCCACAAACTGGTCACCTATCGATGTATTAACCGGGCGGAGTGTTGCTTAACCCAGGTGATCTTATAGGAACAACGAAGTGAACCACGCCACGAGCAACGAGCGAGCTATGTAGGTAGTCTAAATATTATATAGGTATTCTTTGGACCAGGCTTAGGGGAGGTCTATGAGCTGAGCATGGCTGCTCCATATAATAATTATTTATAATTTATTTTAATTATTAATTATATTTTTAAATTACCAGTTCATCTATACAATTATAAATATATTTAAATATATGTAATATATCAATCATGTGGTTCCCATATCACAAGTTCTGCTTAGTTTAGGGCTAGATGATGCTGTGTGATAGTCCAGCATTATTTATATCATAATGTTTAACTCTAAATGTGACATACAATGACAGTTGGGTCTTATTTTTAACCGACTTCAAAAAGGAGGTTCTCAATTCAACAGATTTTTGTTTGTTGAGTGAGATTAAAAATGTGAATGTTTGTGTGTGTGCCTGAGTATGTTTCATCATCATCAATATCATCAGCCTATAACGGTCCACTGCTGAAACTAAGGCCCCCTTATTGAGCGCCATCGCGCCCTGAGATTGTTCGTTTCCACTCAACTCCGTAAATGTTGAGTGGATTTGGAACTTGAAATATAAATATGTAGTATATGACCTCTAGACTACTTTTTATCCAGCACCAAACGAGCGTAACCGCGAACGGAACAGAATCAAAAATATCACAATAAAATTAAAAATTCTGACGAATTCCTTTCGCTAAAATTATCTCTCCACATTTGGTATTCCAAACACAATCTATAAGTTCTTCATTACTTATCTTCAAACGCATCGATACGCAACATTTATTACGCTACCAATCGCAAATTTATTTTTGCTTCTTCGGAATAACAATGTATCCTTAAGTTCATGACTATAGAGTTAAGATTCGTTTGAATTTTTTGATATCTGAGGGTAGTAATAAATTAGTCTGCGAATGTCTAGAGCCGTTCTATCACGTCAAAACAAGGAGCTAGGGGACAATGTATTGCAGTTGGCAATCTTAGCGCCCTTTCCACAATATCTTTAGTAGACGCCCTTAGACGCCCTCATATATATGAATAATGTGTCATACGATTCGTGCCCTTTTATCTACATGAGGGAAACTTGTAGATTTGAGGAAATTTTTGGGGTGGAAAAAGTCTGAAATGTTTTGATTTCTATTAGATTAAACGAGAATCAGGCTCGATATATTATCGTTATGATTTATTTCCTTTCATGGCAAAACTTAATATACCTAGTAAAAATTTTGAAAAAAATAAAAATCAAGCACAACCAAGTACATAATTTTAGAGAGTAGTCCTAAAAGTGGCATTTTCTCACCCATACAGATATCCAACGACGCAGCTATACCTGGAATGCAAAATCCTAACCTGCAGACAACTTTTTATCCACCAAATAATATTAAAACAACACTTGAAACCTACTACTGAAAGTTCAGGTAGGCGTAGAGATAAAGTCTTTAAAACAAATCGCTGCAGGACCACTTTTGCACATAAACATAGTTCTTTCTTAGCTCCATTCATTTATAACAAAATAAACAAAGTTATCAACATAAATAAACTCTCGGTGAATGAATGTAAATTAAAAGTTAGTAATTTTCTTCAAACACTAACCTACGCCCAGACTGAAGATCTGTTCCACATAGTATCATAAGCCTATTTCTTATTATTATAAACACGGAATCACATACATCATCTTCGTTGGTACCTATAATTGTACCTATTTGGTACTTTTTACCCAGCCTTCATCCTTCATCAACCAGCTTTGTTCCTTATTCCTGATTTATAAAATTATTATATAAAGTTTTCATTTATAATATAAAGTTTTCATTTACTTAAGTATGTTAGAAGCTAACGTTTTGTTTTTCTTTTGTTACTTAATGCATTTTAAATAATATTTTATATATATTTAGACGGTTACTGTAATTTATTTAGTTACTACTTTAGTTACTGTAATTAATTTATAATGGTATTTCAACTCATCTGTCTGTGTAAGTAATTCGCTAGTAACTAGTAACTACTAGTTAGTAATGACGTAGCTTACTACCAACGTCATCGCACTGTGTAAAATTCCTTGAGTTAGCCAGAGCAAGAGCCCTCGCTTCTACATACAAGTTTCTACTTAGTTAGAGCGAGGAACTCAAAGCACTGTCAAACCTTAGGGTCTTGTTCACACAACTTTTACTAACTCGTACCTAGTATACTTTGATTAATGCTGCTACAGAAAAAGTTGTTTATCACACAAGACCAATGCAATAAACATTTTTTATCTTTATCTTTTTTTAATTTTATTTATAATTTTTTACAGGCTTTTTTGTTCCAACTAAAGCCAAACTTGACTTTAAAGTCTATGATCTATGATATTGATAATGCAAGTCTTGGAATATTGAAATTATTCTCAAAAAACAGCATCTAACTAAAGCTAAGGGAAAGATGATAAGACCTCGACGAAGTTGCGGGAAGTTCCACTAGTATAGCAAAAACGAATGCAGCTACGTAAAAGCATCAATCACTTCTGATCAAGAACATTAACTACAAAACAAATAACCGAATAAAAACCATAAATAAAGATCATGATCATCATCATCATCCGCAGCCCGACCCAACCCACTGCTTGGAGGCCTCACTTTTTGTATGCTTATCTCTCATACAGATTCTGAAAGAGTTTTTAGTGGACTGGAGGCCACTATGGATGCAATATCGCACGGAAATAATAGAGTAGTAAAGAAGAGCATGATGACTTCTCACTACGGCAACCAGCTGTGATCGCCCGCTCATCTTGCTGCTGGACGACCGAGTTTTATGTAATAGGATCTTGGACGAATAAGATGCAAATAAATGATTGATTAATTGTTTGATTGTTAAAATAAAGATAATACAAGAATATGATGGAAAAACCGGTTATCTACACTATTTATTATTAATATTATAAAGAGGATTTATTTTTATTTTTGTGTGTTTTGATGTGTGAATGTTTGTAATGAATAAACTCAAAAACTGCGGTGCCAATTTAAAAATTCTTACACCATTGGAAAGCTAAATTCACCTTGAGTAACATAGGTTATATTTATTGCTAGAAAAGATTAGGGATCCTTACTAAAATCTGTGCGAAGCCGTGACGCTAGTAATGTATATTTAATAAAATGATGTGATAATAGAAATATTTTTTCCAATTTTTTTCAGTTAAATGGATACATACTGTCGGTATTTAATTATGAACTTATGGTTTTTGTAAGTAAACCATGTGGAATTAATTATCCTGTGTCAATAGTAACGGGGACAGGGGGACAATCAGCTAATGGTAGGGTTTGACTTTATAACGCGGGATGTAATTTCGTTCCACGAATAAACAAATAAACACAACGGTTTAATTGTTACCCTGTGGAATTCCTTGAAGGGGGAATTATGACCGGGGTATTGAGGAATTTCAGATTTAACTAAAATAACTTTCGGTGTATCATTCTTAAACGTTTGTCAGCATACATATAAACATTATAAAAATTCATACATATTGATACTAAATGTATATTGTACACCATGTTAACGTTTTAGAAATTCTTATGAGTGCCTACTTATTTTTATCTAAATTTTTAAACTGTATCTATTTTAGAACTTCTTCAGCGTCATAAAATATAAATAACTAAAACTTATAAATTTACGTTTTGCCGATTTTAAAATAAACCTACTATTTAACTTTACTATGAATGAAATACTGTTTAATATTTTTTTTAATTTAGTAATTTTAATTATCATCAAAAGTTTTGGCTTTTTGAGTAAAAAAATAATAATACCCAACTTTAAAGATAGTTAGATAGTCAGGTAGGTAAGATTATTAGTTATTTTGTCTCTGTCTGTTTTGTGTATGTCTTGTCGATTGGTAAATCGACTAGTTTAAAATGCTCTTGGTGCACCAATGTAACCCCAGTAAATAAATTAATATATCAGCTGTTTGGACAGTGGTCAATCTGCCAATCTGAGGCAATACTGTTTGGAGCTCGTGTGCACACAGCTGTTAAAAAACAACACAGTAAACCAATTTTAAATTCAACCGATTGTACCGTCATTTCAAATGAAAATAATGCTACAAAAGGCTTGCAAAGTTGAGGTTCATAGTTTTTGGTATCATTTCGGATCCAACTCGTGAATTTACGACTAACAGCTTAACGTGACTTCAGAAGCACGGAAGTACATATATCTTTTCAGTAAACGGTTACCCATCCAAGTAGAGACCGGGACGAGCGTTGCTGGGATTTTTGATGCGTTTGTGGCGCAGCTTACTTCGGTTTTCTTAGCAGATACTTACATAATCTTGGATCAGCAATATTCCGCCCGGTCACTACTAGGATGGGTCACCTTTTTACATTTTTGCAGCAACTCTGTTGCAAACAGAATTGATTGACACCGATCCTGTTTTTACAAACATTGAGATTTCATCCAATGAAATTCAATGAATGACAAACTGTCACTTTGTTAAAACAGGATCGGTGTCAATTATTTATGTTTGCAATAGAGTTAGCCAAACACCCCGCTGGTCTTTTCGTGCCAAAATGCTTGAACTGACTTTGACAAAATGCATATTAGGTTTCAATGGACTGATGGCGTTAGATATTTCATACCCATTTATATAAAATGGATTAAAAGCTTATTTATAAATATTATTAATGCTCTGACATTAAAATAAGTAATACTCGTAAATTATTTTTTTTTCTAAGAAAATATCTGGGGATCGTTACCAATAAAGTGTCGTAAATAAACGAGGAAAAGTTTTAACAAAATTAATCATTGGGGAGCTGCTTCGTTGACAGAGAATGTTAGGATCTATAAATATATACAAATAGCCCTTGGTTTTTAATAATGCTGGGGTAAGCCGAATATTAGTCTAATATCAGGGAGTGCAAACCGATGTTGCCCGTTAAAATCGTGGGGTACGTTTTTTACTCAGTACCTTTATATGAACAAAAGGTTAGTGGGGATTTCTCTTGGTGGCTTGAAAGTGAATTGAGTGGCCTGATTTTGTGACTGCTAAACTAATTTTCATATCTCTCATTTACAAATATTTATAAAATAATATAATGTTTAATTTTTTTTTTTAAATAAGAAGTGTTGAGCATAACTGAAGTGGCCGTCCTCGCCTTAATTTGTTGAAACAAGTTTTTTGTTTTGGGTGTTTTTATGTAAAGCAAAACAACATGACTTAAAATATCAATGATTTTGTATTAATCAGTTAGGATTTACGAATTAGGTACCTTATGCCTATGAAATATTTTAAAACATCCTAAAAATTACGAGCAGGTAGAATTTGTTTTTTTCCTTGATTCAGGGAATCATAGGTGTGGCCCACGAGTGGCCTATCACTGCAACCTAGCGTTTCAAAAGAAGCAAAAAAAAGTGTTTATGCAGTATTTCTACCCAGATATTGGTTATTGCTCAATTTTACGACAAAACAAATGATGAGTAAAATTTATGACGGACTCTGTAGCGCAGTGGTATTTATAATGGCCCTTTTAAGTGCGTATCCATATTATTCTTACATTGTTTATACCCTGAAAATGCACCCTGCACGCCATAAAACAGTTAATATTAAAATATTGCATTGAACCCATGCATTTTTTTATGCACGAGCAAAACATTGGCTTTCTTACCCCACACAATCACCCCCACAAAAATAAAACAAGTATTTGTACTTACATTTTTGCCTTAGGGAGAGGATGTTCATATAAATTACTCCGTAATACGACCGAGCTCGAAATATCTCATCTCTTCAATATCATAATAATATCATAAAAATACTAATGTCATAAAAATGTACCCATTTTTATTCATCTACTTTCTGTAATATGGTAATATGTTCTTGATTATTCCTATACATTTATTAAATATACCTATAACAACACAATAAACTAATAGGTTAGAGTTCCTCAGGTTGGTAGATAATATACGATTCAAACTCGAACGTCGAAGAGCATCGGAGAGGATTTTATAACATGCTGAAGGAAGGATTCAGCTGGGTTGGGCAGCATTTGGAAAACTACGTCGAGTCTTCTCGTCGACCATACCGCAATGTTTGAAAACGAAAATTTTCAATCAGTGCGTCCTACCCGTCATGACATACGGAGAAACGTGGACACTCACAGTACGGCTAGTCCACCAGTTTAAAGTCGCTCAGCGAGCTATGGAACGAGCCATGCTTCGAGTTTCTCTGAAGGAGACATAGTACTAAAGTTGTCGACGTAGCTCAGAGAATTAGCAAGCTTAAGTGGCAGTGGGCTGGCCATATCTGCCGAAGAACCGATAACCGTTGGGGTCAACGAGTTCTTGAGTGGAGACCGCGGCTCGGCAAACGTAGTGTAGGACGCCCTCCGGCCAGGTGGAGTGACGATCTGCGAAAGGCTGCTGGTAGAAGCTGGATGCGTCGAGCTCAGGACAGAGCGCCATGGCGCTCATTAGGGGAGGCCTACGTCCAGCAGTGGACTGCTATAGGCTGATGATGATGATGATGATGAAGAAAATTGAAACATCCACAAAGCAGTTAAATTCCTTATTTGCATGCAATTTACGCAGCTTTGAGCTTTGTCAAACATTGACATAAATAGATCCGTAAGTATATATTGCATGCAATTAAGGAACTTTGCTCGGTAACTGCATTGTGGATGTTTCAATTTTCTATAGCATGTTTTAAAATGCTCTCCGATGCTCTCCGACGCGCGCCGGTAGACGTGAATCGTACAAAAGCATTCATAATTTCCAATCAAAATCGCGCTTCCTTCCTTCTTCGTTTGAGCTATTGGCCGATTCTGTTGTCGGAGTTTTTAGACGCCCGAAGGCCTCACATGGCTTAGCGACTGAAAAAGCTAACTAACAGCCGGAAGCACTCAGATCTGTATACCACTAAAAGGTTACCCATCCAAGTAGTGACCGGGTGGACCTTTCCAATATTATCCCTAAACAGATACAATGGAATCTCATTACAAAAGAAATAATTAGTTTTAAATCTGTAACCTCGAATTTGTTTGTGAATTATGCCACTACACATTTTCGAGCACGTGGTGTGAAAAGTGTTAAAAAACTGCTTTTAAACACAATCAGGGAAGAAAATTTAAATTTTTTTAACATACCATAAAATCAAATCCCGTCTAAGCCAAAATTGTTGAGATATTATAAAATCCTGGTTTGCGGAAATACAATTCTTATAGTCTCACTTTCGCGTAAACAACAAAACATTTATAGCACGTGTTACTATACACAACCATGTTATTTTCTCTAACTGCTATTACTATCAGTCACGGCCGCCACATATAAAACACAGTTCTACCCCGAATGCAATAAAAGATAAAAAATAAGAAAACATAAAATGTCTCCTCTTTATTGCAATAACATTTGCGGTAGATAGCGCTATCTGAGCTCAATAAATATTGTTTAAACAGTTTATGCATTGGTTTAGGAAGTGTTTTATTTTATAGTTTGTAGATGCAGCTTTGGTTCTAAATTAACGAAACTGTAAACTCACGTCGGTACTTATTGGTTTGTAAATAGTCATAAAGCCAAATTATCGTTTAGAATTTCTAATTAATGTAGATCTTGATTGGACTCGGGAACCGTAGTTTTTGGTTAAAATGTACCGTTTTTAGGGTTCCGTACCGGGAAAAAAGATACCCATTATAGATCACTTCGTTGTCTGCTTGACAAGACTGTCTTTTTAGACATAGAGGTACCGAGTTGAAATTCATATCAAATACTTGTCAACGCAATCAAATGATTCGATCTTATATGCAGCAATTTTTTTTTATGATGGCAAAGGAATCAAAACCCAACGGGTATTTCCTGTCGACTTCGAATAGATAAATTTAGCAAGAAGCAATGTTGACACGAAGTAATGTCCAGTAAGAAAAAAATCTGAAAATCGCAAATTTTTACGTACATCACAAAATTTTTTTTACATATCAACGTTTGCATGGAAATGTCGGTGCCTAACTCATGTCTCATATAAAATGAATTTTTGAGACCGTTGACCTATCCTACTAATTCTACTAATATTATAAATGCGAAAGTTTGTGAGTATGGATTATGGATGTATTGGGTGGATGAATGGGTGAATATTTGTTACTCTTTCACGCAAAAACTACAGATTTGGATGAAAATTGGAATATACATAGTTTGTAACCTGAATTAACACATAGGCTATATGTACTTATATCCCGGTACCACGCGAGCGAAGCCGCGGGCAGAAGCTAGTAATAATATAAATGCGAAAGTTTGTGAATATGGATGTATGGATGGATGTTTGTTACTCTTTTATGCAAAAACCACTGAAAGGATTTCGGACTGAAAGGAGTTTACAGATAGTTTATAAGCTGTAACACATTAGGCTACTTTGTATCCGGGTACCACGCGAGTGAACCGTAAAGTATGTAGTTATAAGCACATCACAAAAAAATCATACCAAATAAGTACGGAAACCTTAGTGCACGAGTCCAACTCACACTTGACCATATTTTAAAAAAAACTTAAAATAAATTCGATTCTCGGGGGTGATTTTTACCAACATAAAATGAATGAACTGTTGAATGATTTCCCTTTGAGCTTAGTCTTTGTGATGCCATTCCGACACTTGATGCGGTGACAAAGCTCACGAAAGTTAATGAACCATTTAAACCATTCTCAATCCAAAATCTCATCTTGACGAAAACAAACGAATTCAGAATTGAAGAGCTCCCTCACAATTTTAATAACGCCGAAAAAATATTTGTTATAAAAGGTGTGAGACAATGAAATCGCACTTAGCAACCCGGGTTTAACAGTTGACAAATAGGCCAATTCTTTCCGCTCACACCCCAAGATAAAGGCGTTTCATAACAGTCGAGAGGGAGGCAGCTTATTACTGAGAGTCCGACTCTTATTGACTTTAATTTTCTACTTTGTTGACGTTCCCAATGATATATACCTCACTTCAACGGCGAAAATGGCCTTTCGCTTTTTCAAATAACAAGCGGTGCCTCATCAATCGTCGTTCTGAAATTTCGGCGAAATCACGAGCTGAGTGGCGGCAGTCCAAAAATAATATTTTCAGTTTGATTATTTTTCTATTGTAAATAATGGGAGAGTCACGTGGCTAGCTTGAGGGTTTCGGAATATTTTTTTTGCTCGAGGAAATTGTTTTATCAAAATGAAGGATGGTCTTTATTAGTTTCTATTGTTTGTTTTGCTCTCGTTTCAGCTTTGAGTGGTGACTCAATCGCTGCTGACCATTCCTCCTTGGTTTATATTGTCAATATGATTTTATTTTTAGCCTAGTTTTGTATGAAAGTTTTTTCTATTTTACAAATGGTTTAAGTATTCCAATATATTTAATAGGGTCATTGCCTTCTTTTTTTTTTCTCGTATTCTTCACTGCCGAAGGTCGAGCCCATTCTTTAAGACAAAAAAAAATTATGTGTTACAATACAAAGTGTAATTAGGTGTAGATCCAACGATAAGCATACAATCTTAGATAAAATGTAAAAACATAGTTTTTTTGCTAAGTACCTTCCAATTCAGTCTAACTCACAAATCATTGGTAAAATTTTGAAAATATTTAGTTTTAAAATGTTAAAGTTGCCCGAAGAATTACATAAGACTATAACCTTAAACTTAGCAGTTAAACAATTTAACTTGTTTTTTTTTTTCTCTGCTAGTTTTTAATAAGTACTGTTTGGTACATATTTATTGCCATTTGGTAATCATTTCTTGATCTGAGAGTATTTTCAGCTATTGTTCGTTTGCCACTTTAGTGCTGTTTATACCAAAATACAATTAGAAGGAAGATAGAGTTACAAGAGTGACTAAATCGATCTAAATTCCTTGCACCTAATATTGATAGCACCACAAAGAGACCCTCACATAGGCATGTTGTAAGTGGTATTGATGCTAGCTACACATTCTGCATCCACCCTTTAACTAATGTAATAAGATTACAAAGGGATAGACGCCAGACAAAACAGTAGTGGATTAAGGGACTTTGATATCACCTTCTTACTAAAATACAACAATAAAAGAGTAGATGTTTGTTTATTTGGCCAAATGAACTTGCACAGAATCTGATGCTCAAATCCACCACCTTTCAAAAACTAAAAAGAAGAACCCCTCAAGATCTTACAACCCACGACAAAAGTGGATAATACTGATATGGTATACCATTGGGCATATTCTATGCATGCCCATGACAGATAAATATCATGCCTCTAACAAAGAGTCTCGAATATGGCGACCATGCTACATTTTGTTACACAGTCCATATCGACTACGATATGGTTCGATGAGGTCGTATAAAGGTGCATGTGGTAAGAAACTAGTCTTACCATCTGCACCTTTATACGACCTCAGGGCAGAAGATCATCACGAACGTAGGGAAGTCTACTGGTGTACATCGTCCATTCTACCGCTGCGTCACAGAGGTGGTCATAATAAATTAATCTGATGAATACCACAATATAAATAACTTAGCTTTAGCCCGCGTTGTACCGTTTGTTTGGTAGGTTAGTTGTTTGTTTTTGTATGTATACATTTCTCGTTTTTGTTTTGTTGTTCTTTTTGGTTATGTTCATGCACGCCAACCACAATTTTTTTAACCTATCATGGTTGACTGGCAGAAAATGCTTCCTAGCATTAAGTCCACCATTTGTACAATGCTCTGTAAAAGTGCAATAAAGAATTAAATAAATAAATAAATAAATACCGGGATAACCAGGTCATAAACTATATAAATATTCCAAGTTTTATCTAAATCCGTTCAACCGTTAAGGAGTGAAGCGATCACTAACTTTTGCATTTATGTTATGTACCTAGCAGCCCGTCCCGGCTTCGCACGGGTTAGGGAATTTTTTTTACACCTTGGGTTACGTTACTTAAGTTTTAGTAAGGACCCCTTATCTTTTCTAGCACTAAATATAGCCTATTTTACTCAGGATGAATGTAGCTTTCTAGTGAGTAAATAATTTTTGAAATTGGCACAGTAGTTTTTGAGTTTATTTATTACAAACATACACACGCACAAAAATACAAAGTTTTCGTCTTTATAATATTAGTGTAGAAGTGTAGATGTAGATAATCACCACTTTTATATTTTTTTGAATAGTTCTCATTAATTTAATGAAGCAAATATCAATCATACCACGGAAGCCATACCTAGAATAAAATACTTAAACTTGATCCTCTTATTTAATCCCTATAAAATGAAACTTAAGCATTTTTCTGAATGCCACCCTGCGCTACCGAAACGAATCGCCACTGACGTTTTGGCGGAACATTAACTTCCCTTAAAGGGGTAGGGGCCATTCTATACATATTACGGACAATCGTTAGTAAAATAAAACAACTTCAGGGTAAAACCGGATCCACAAACGGGGTGTTTGTAGGTACCTATGCTGGTTTGATAAGGGATTTGTTATACCTAATTTAGATTTTTTTCACATTACCTGCATTAGGTAGGTATACCATATGTAACTCATAATTCAATTTTAATTTATTCATATTACATATAACATTACTGAAAAATATCCAATAGTGTTTCAGTCATACACCTATTTGTGTTACAGTAATGTAAACTAAGTAGGTACCTAGGTAGGTATAGGTACCTACATATCTTCCTGACATTTTTGTGACCTGTTTAGGTACTAATGAGAGAGGTGGTTTAAGTAAAACATACTTTTCTAACTGAAGGTGTGGGGATGTGAAATATTTGTCATTTCTTCACACCAAAATGAAAACTTGTTGAATTCAAATTTTGCACTAATTATACGGCTAGAATCGCAAGCAAATCCGCGTGCGGAAGCCTAATTAAAATACTTATCTATTTGGGTAGTAAGCTAAGCAGTTGATATACGATAGCCTTGTTACTGTTTGTCATTATCCAATCGTCAGAGATGACAATAACGTAGGTACCGTTTATTTGTTGACTTAGTTTTATAAGTCCTAAGGCCATTATTTCTAAAGGAATGTTTTTTTAGAAAATACTACTCTAATCAATTTATTTCATCTTTTTTTTATATCAGCGCACTCTGTCAAAAGTTTAAAGAACTATAAACTACTTGCTCCGTGCTAGACTGGGTTTAATATTTTGTTCTCACTTTTATCAACTTGTAAAAGTTCAATAGTATGCCAATAGATGCCATTGTGTTCACTTTTGTATATAGCGCCATCTATAAAATTACAGCTGCACTACATTGATATGTTTTGTATTCACGTTCAAACGTTACAAGCTAGTTTTATATGTCTTTGATAGATGATGCTGTTTTAGGCTCATACACGGAAAATAAGTTTGAAACATTTTTAATAGATGGCGCTTAGAAAAATCTTTTTAAAAAGCATTTTAAAGGGAAGCACACAATATTTTAAATATCTGCTACCTAACTAGTTTGTGCCGAAGTGTGGTGTAATTTTTTAAGCTTAAGCTTTAATTTTTTATTGCATAGCTTCTATCGAGGGCCTTGAGCGCGGGGACCGAATCCAGAAATTCCGTAACGAAAAAAAACCTCACGCTCCCCACTCCGACGGGCACGGAGGTGTGGCTTGAAGGCCGTGCATTGTCTAACGTAGTTTCTTTTCGGCAGTCTTCGACATGGTGTTTGTGTGCGTGAATGCATTGCATAGCATTTTGTACAAAATGCTACAATAGCTTTACCGCGGCAGTCCCCGAGTGCCACACGTCTTTTAAGCTATTGCATAGCTTCTATCGAGGGCCTTGAGCGCGGGGACCGAATCCAGAAATTCCGTAACGAAAAAAAACCTCACGCTCCCCACTCCGACGGGCACGGAGGTGTGGCTTGAAGGCCGTGCATGTCTAACGTCGTTTCTTTTCGGCAGTCTTCGACACGGTGTTTGTGTGCGTGCAACTAGACGTATTTTTATTTAATAAAAGAAAAACATTTGTTTTCTTATCGGTCACCACGCTCAAAAAGTGTAATTTGAATTAATATCAAAGAAAAATAAATACTGCATAAATAAAATAAATAAATAATTGTAATTGCATAAGTTGATACAAAATGCTATGCAATAGCTTTACCGCGGCAGTCCCCAAGTGCCACACGTCTTTTTTTTTTTATGAGAAATACTTACTACTTTACATAATACTTGACATCTGTGGCGCAGTGGGTGAAGGTTCATCTGACACGCAGAAGATTGAGGGGTTGATTCACACTGAAAAAAAAATTATTATTGTTAGTATTCTGTAAATATTTGTCTTGAGTCTGAGTTTTTTCTTTTTATTGTATGTTTGTAGGTATTATCATGGACCAGGTAAGCTGGTCCGTGGTATTATATAGGTATGTATTTACAAAATAAATAGGTATTTATTTAGAAAGCAATAATCAGTCATGTGGTTAGTTTGTGGCCATAATTATGGTGTACTAGCTTCCGCCTGCGGCTTCGCACGCGTGGTACCGAAATAAAAAGTAGCCTATATGTTAAACAAGGTCACTAACTATGTATATTCCAAGTTTCATACAAATCCGTTCAGTAGTTTTTGCGTGTGAAAGAGTAACAAGCATTCATCCATTCATCCATACATCCATCCATACTCACAAACTTTGGCATTTATAATATTAGTAGGAAGTAGGATAGTAGGAAGTAGGATGATCGTTGGTCCAGCATTAGCTTTGAATTCACTCCCTGAATGAAGGCCGGTGCCTTAGAGACTGGTTCAAGTTCATTTCGCTAATTTCAAGTCTTAATTTTCCTCCCAAGATTTCAAAATAACGGCAGTTTACCCAGCTAATTCACATGCTTCTGCCGACTTCGTAAACAACATTAGCAGCGACCGCAAGGACCTCAAACTTTGCAAGGCTTGATTAATTAATAGTTTAGTAGCCACAATGAGGATTAGTGCAAGTTGCTAAGATGCCTCTTGAGGTTGTGGGTTGCTTAAATGGCGTGGACTTTGGGATGTTTAGCAGTTCTTTGTGAAGGACTCATCCGGGGAAGTACCTACTACCTACCACCATGCCCATTTCTGAAGCATTCGCATCTTCATTCGTGAAGCAGCATTACTGTGTTTCGGTCTGAAGGGTGTGGGTGCCGGTGAAATTACAGGCACCTTCATGCTTCAAGTTGATGGACGCAGGGTGTTGCACGCTCCAAACATCAGTGACCTACGAACAATACTTTGTTATAGGTAATGGTTATCACTTCATGTGGGACATGTGCCAGTTCCATCAAAAGGTTCCTATCATAAAGAAAGAAAATATGTTCTCCCTAATACTAGCTTCCGCTCATAGCTTTGTGCTCATCGCCAACGTAGAACAACACTGCATTGTTCTTATCGTAATAAGGCTGAAGGTATGTAAGTTAGGACCCAAATTTTAAAGTATCTTTCGAAGTGCAAAAGTGCTCAGTGATGCGAAAAACATAATTTATCGTACTACTAAGTTTATGTTAGCTATTTTGTATGTAGAATGTCAAATTTTTACAAACCGCCCGCTAGCGGCACTGAATACATTTTTATACAAAAATAGCCTTTTTATATAACCTTTCTAGCAAGGTATGGTTTTTGCATTCAAGCCGCAAAAATGTCGTCGAATTACAAAGCATTATTTTGAATCCACGCTTTCTCATTGGTACATTTAATTTGTCTTACGAACACTTTTTGCTTTAAAAAGATGAATGAAAACATTGAAGTAAGCCAATGCCATAAGCTCTTCAATCCACTGGATGATCATCACAAACTCATACCACGATCTCGATCTTAGATATCACCGAGCTTAGAGAGGAAAGAGAAGATAGATATGCTATTCGGGGTTCCCTGCGCCGAAGCGTAGGGAACCCCAAAGGGAGGCCTTCGGGGACCGAACATAAATTCTAAGAAATGTTCTGCACAAAATACAACAGACGATAAGGTGTTGAATAATTTTTACGGGAACGTTTTGCCGTAATAATAACAACTGCAACTAATTAAAGAGGGACACGGGGGTGCTTCCTTACCTTGATAACGTAGGGTTGGCAAATAAAGCATAAAATAGCGGCCGTTATTTTATTTTGTCAGTGAATTAATCCTGGCAGGATTAATTCACTTTGGTGGATTCTGAGTAATTCAATTTAACGGTAAAAGTAGTTATAACTAACTCAAAGTAATTTCGGCTCGTATTATTACCTACCATCTACAAGAAAGTGACAGCTCCTTTAAGTTTTACGATAAGTTTAGTGAAAATCTTTCAGAATCATTATCAATGAATGGGATATTTCTACATGACATGCTCGTATTGTAACTCTTACGTAAAAACTTTTGCCAGTTACAGAGCGTAGTTTTGAACTAGCTTCCGCCCGCGGCTTTGCCGTGGTACCTGGCAAAAAATGTTAATCCAGGTCCCAACCTAAGTATGTATATTTCTAGTTTCATTCACATGAGCCGTGGTGGCCTAGTGGGATGTACCCCAACTTAAGATCCGGAGGTCGTGGGTTCGAATCCCAGCCGTGCACCATTGGATTTTTCGTTTCGAAACATTTGTGCGCATTACCACGAGCTCAAGACGGTGAAGGAAAATATCGTGAGTAAACCGGCATGCCCTCGAACTAAAAAGTTTGAAAGGTATGTGCTAGGTTAGTGTTCCAATAAAAAGCGGCGACGGGCTTGCAACCTGTCACGTGGAATGCTAGCTGCTTACAAAAAGTGGGCATGTATCGAACGTAATGTTTGGAATTGCCTCTGACTACCCCCAGCAAGAGCAATATCTGAAGATATGCTTTATGGCGAAAAAGTCGTGAAGATGTTTGTTTTTGTTTTGTCATGCACATCCTCACACACGCACTATCAAATTTACTAATTAATACTGGTGTAATGTGATGTAATTAACGCTTTCACATTGTCCAAAGCTAATACTAATAATACGACTAATACTATTATTTATATACAATATAATAACATGATATATTTTATATACTCGTAATATACAAATATGTTTTACTAGTTATCGTAACTCAAACTTCTTATTACAACCAACCAACTTACCTTTGAATATCCCAATAGATTTTTGTACTGAGTAATACAATACAAAGAGGATAACCTTCATTCAACCTGCGAAATAAGTCGTGATGATGTTTTAGATATGTGTTTAGTGTTAAGACGTATGCTGCTTTGACCAACCTACCTTCCGAGCGTGATGTAGGTATATCGCAAACTCACCGAAGATGAAAAATCTAGGAAATGTTAGGAAAAAGTAAAAAGGTAAAACCATTAATTAAATATTAATTAAAGTACCCAAATGAATTTTCCTTGGTAGGTTATGATAAACTATAAAGGTTAAAAAATAAATTTTAGAGGCTTTATAATTAAATTGCGAAAAGTAACATTTTACAGCAACATTTTTTGGCGTAAAAAAATACAAAAACTGAAGAAAGTAGTAAATTTAAAAGGCTAGTAGGCTACTAGCCTTTTAAATTTAGTTACGTACTTTTATACACAAAAAAATAATCACTTTCATCGTGTTTTGAGCTTGAAATAAGTAAATTTATTATTAAAGCTGTAATGAGAAAAATGAAACATACCTACTTTAATAAATTTACTTCTAAGACGAAAATTCATTTAGAATTTTATTACCGGACTAAATTACAGCCTTCAAATTAATTTTACAAGACATGATTCAGTCTAGAAATAGCCTGTCTGCAAAATTTACATATTCTTACCCTGTTTTGCTGACGTTACTATAAGACGGCTTCTAATTAGCAAGTTGAGAGCTAAATATTACATTTATGATATGCAAATTTTGTTCAGCACAATACCCAAGCTTGTAAAATGAGCTTTACCGCTATGTAGATAAGGAGGAAAATTAATATCTTGAGCTGTAAAGTTTTCTTTTTTAGAAGAAGACGGACTCATTCCGTGTTATCTCATTTATTTTATTATATTTAACTGTCGACTGTTATTATTAAAGTAATTTAAAGGTAATATTCAAGGTAAGGGAATTTTCTTTTCGGTGCTTTGGAACGAAGCATTTTCTTGGACAAGCTAAATAAGCAGTTGTTTTACAGGTACAGTGTTTCTTTGTGTAACATTTTGTTTATTTTGAGATATTCATTTCTTACAATAGCTTTTTCTCTAGTAAAGAAAAAAAAATATTTCGGTATTAAGTAATTATAAAATATTTAGCTAAGCATTCTCTTAATTTTCAGCAAGATGAACAAAAATGTATGCAAAATATACGCATCGTTTTTTTATTGCTAGTTAATTCTAAATGGTAGCCGTTGGTAATGATATATGAATCTATTGTTTTTTTAACTAGGTGATAACATTACATTGGTCTTAAATCATAATTATTTTTATCTCGAGTCTGCCATGGTCAGGCTTATAACGTTGCTAAGAAGAAAATAATTAATAAATACATAATAAATCTACTCAATTAAAAATGTTTAAAAAAGTTTGTTGTAAACCATTTATATTCATATAATATACAGAATGTCCGGTAAGTAATGGTAAATAGCCGTGCAGGTGAGTCGTTAGGAGCTTGTCACAGTTATCTATTGCTCACAGGACATGTTGAAAATAAATAAAAAAAATCTGTTCAAAAGTTCCGTTACTTAAACCTTTTTATTCTTCAAACGAGATATAAAAATCACAAAGACAAAGCTAGTGAACGAATGAAAGAACACAATCATAACTGATTACCTCTACAAATAAACAAAAATAAGGAAACTCATAAACCAGAGCAGACCAACTGTAACAATTTGTGTCCCTTATCAACGAATGAAACATTTTGTTGTTTGTACGAACAATATTTATATCTGACTGTGTATGGGAAAAGTAAAATATTTTATTGTACTAGTTTTGTGATATGGACAAATTATCTATGTAAACTAGCGCACGAGTTGTAGAGCATATAACCTATCCCACCATCCATAGATTGTTGTATCTCATAAGGACTCGGCAGCGTTCTCGATTTTAGCTTCAACAATTATCGTCATATTTCAACCAAATTATACCATACACATTACAATAACAATTTGTCATGCATCACTCTGCTTATTGGTCAAAACCCCATAAAAATCTGATCTGTAGTTTTTCAGTTCATCGCGAACAGTCAGATAACAGTCAGACGCGGGGACTTTATTTTATATTATAAAGTGAGTGGGGTTTCTGAGGTTCCAAACTCAATTTGAGAATCAAAACTAACCTTACCTGACCGTGGTTGCACCGTGCTGAATAACCAACGGGGCCCTGGCGACCGGCTGATTGCCACGCGGCGTAGCTCACCCTAACATCGGCACAGCTAATTCCCCTGGCTGTTGACGGGCAGCAGCATCAGCGGTACGAGCTGTGTCCTGCGATCCCCAACCCGCATGCCCAGAGTGGAGATTATGAGTATCCCCCTTTTTATAAGAGAGGCCTATATCCAGCAGTGGACTGATAAAGGCTGGTGTGGTCCTTATATTTTTTGATATTTTTTTACTAAACGGGACATCTCACTCAAAGTCAACTGATCCTAAACTAGGCAGAGCCTGTTGTATTATGGGTACCAGAGACTGATAAACATACACAAATACTGATAAAGCCAGACAGAACAAACATCCATGTTCTTCACAAATGTTTGTCCTGGGTCGGAGTCCCACCCGCGACCTGCAGCTCAGAAGGCAGAGAATACCAACTCAGCTACGAGGCCAGTCTGAGACAGTCATCCATCTTTAGTGTAGGACACTGAAGATGGATGACTCTCTCAAAGAGTCTTCTTCACCGATTTACCGGTATAACTGTACGTAAATCGAATAATAATAAATCATTTAATAAGATTCGTTTTATCATAATCATCGGCCTATAGCAGTCCACTGCTGGATATAGGCCTTCCCAAATGAGCGCCATTGCGCCCTGTCCTGAGCTCGCCGCATCCAGCTTCTACCTGTTCTTGTGTCGAGGCAGCGGCTCGGCAAACGTAGTGCAGGACGCCCTCCGGCCAAGTGAAGTGACGATTTGCGAAAGGCTGTAGGAATATGATAGTTTACATTAGAATAATTGACGTTAGTTTCACGTGTAAAATCTTATAACAGTCATGTTGAATCACTACATTCCCAAACACCCATTCATTTGCAAATTCTTGGTCCTGGGAATCGATGGCTTCGATTTTTGATCATGTTTACTTTAAATGATGACCATTAATGGGCATTTGGTCCAATTAGCCAGTGTTCGACCACATTAAGAACGTTTATAAAACTGCGGTGTATGAGTCATAAAATTACGCGACAGTCGATAAGATTGAGGACTGGGCATAGTGTAAAAGTACGAGCGATTTTGATTCAATATAGCGTCCAGTGGTGAAGTTTTTAAGGGTTACTAAAAGCCAACCTCACTTGCACATGGTGCATCTTGCTAGGGGGCTCTGGCGGCCAGTTGATTGCGGCATATCGTAGCCTAACACCGGCATAGCTAAATCTCCTGGCCGCAGACGAGCAGCAGCGTGGGCGATGCGAGAAGTTGTGCTCTGCGATCCCTAGCCCGCATGCAAAGCGTGTGGATTATGGGCATATCACCTTTATTAGGGCAGGCCTATGTCCAGCAGTAGACTGCTATAGGCTGTTGTAGTGTGGTGATGTTACGAAGTTTTAGCCTTAATACATGAGGCGCTATATTGCCTGTTTAGGTCATGGCTACAAAGCTTATCTAGCATACAACAAACTTTTGATATGCTGAGTTAATTTGGTTGTTCAAATAACCGCGCTTGCTCGCTCCCTTTACAAAGAATGATAAATTCCAATGATCATATCAAGTTGGTATTTTAACAATACTTCCGTCGCCATTAACAAAACCACTGAACTAAAAATTTCTGGAAAACCAAACGATCATTCATACATTTTTGTTTTTTTAACACATTAGCATTTAAAACCTTCGTTAAAATATCTTGTCTATTACGCACGTGGCATTTCTGGCGTGGTTTCCGATTACTTTTTACGGTGAATGAGTTCTCACGAAATTGATGTACTCGTACCTACCTAATTCCAGCGTATTTTTTACTAATTTTTGATAAATTTGTGTAGATATTTGGTTATTTTCATCATCATTATCCACAGTCCAAATTCATCCTCTGATTGGTATAGGCCTCCATATTTATGGGTTGGTATCAGAGTGATTTCAAATTGACTACGTCGCTCTTAGTCCAAATTTCAAAATTACTAGATATCTAAATACTTAAGTCCTAAAATGACTACATCGATTTTAGCCCACATTTTTAGTTCCATCATCATCTTAATGCTAATTTAATTTCTTGTGTATTGGCGCTTGTGATCCACATACCGAAGAATTATAAAATATTAATGCTTACAAATGCTGGGTAAGCATTTGTTGTCTTTTCTGAGAGCGTGCGATTTTGTACTTCGTTGAATTATACCCACTACCTACTTGGTATTTAGGCTGCTTACGTCACCAGAAAACATAGCTCGTGGTACCAAAATCTGACGGCTTAGAGATTTTAAAAGCCACACAAAAGACCACAAATACGCTGGTACAATATCAATAACAGCTGAGTTAAATGGATGGAGATCACTTAAGACTGAAAGAACCGGCTTAATCTGAAAGAGGCCTACGGTTGGGGTTGAATGTGGCTAAGAATAAGAAAGAACATTTTTTCTTCTTGCCAGATCATGCAACAAACACGGACGTAATGACAACATTCAAAAGAACTAAGCTTTTTTAACTAGTTATAGATTAGTAAAAATTCTTGCAATACAGTGCTTTATAAAAAACACAAGAAATCACCAAATGTCAATAGAGACAATGAAAGTGTTGATGGTCACGTTCTTTGTAATATTATATTCTTGAAAACTAGGTTCATGTTAAGTTACTTATTAGCATACCTTCATGGCTAGATTGTAAAATGCATGATAGGTATTATTTTATTAAAGTGCGCTAGATAAAAAAAAGATCTTGCAAAAACATACATTTGTCCTAAAGAAGAATGAACCAAAAAATAATGCTTTAGTACAAAAAATTTAGCCGGCCATTGATCTCGAATACCTTCGTGTTGACTTTATGTCTAAAACTTTCACTTTATTTAAAATAACCATCAACAATTAAAACAATTATGCTTATCATCGCAGGAGCTATTCATTAATAACGTTTTGGGACAAAAAATGATGTTTTGTTTACATTTATTAGGAAAGTGGCGACCTCATCCATCACGTGAACGAAGATGAATGGGAAGGTTGCTTCTGTATTTTGATGTCCGTTTATTTTTGGCAAATCGTCGATACTAATAAATTAACCTACCTTTTCGTTTTATCGATAAAGGAAGTAGGCGGGTGCTAAGATATAAAAATAATCACTATCACTAATCATGTTATTGTGATAGTTTAGGTATAAATAGAACTTTAGGTAGGTGGCAGCAGTGTTCTAGATAATAGAATCAAGGTACAATCAGCATCATTATCATCATTACCGTAATCGACACTACTGGGCCTACCTAAAAAAAAAATCCTCTTTTGATTATGCCACTTTCCTCGATCCTGCGCTAGTATGTACAAGTACAATACAACATTTAAAATATTGTCAAAAAAAATTTGATCGAAGATATTATGCAGGGGGTAGGCAGAGGCAAGTCCGAACATTACAATAAAAGTGAAGTAAGTGTATATTGTGCAATTCTTTTAATATTTTTTGTCTTAAAACATTCAAGTATTTATTAATTTTGTTTATCGTTACAAATAGAAAATGCTATTGAAATGGTGTATATCAAAAAGTAACTTATAGCTATATTTATGTAGGAACATTTTCTTGTGTCATTCAAACCCAGTACTATTGGCGACTTTCGCTTATAAAAAAAGTAAATGAAAGTAATTATGTTACAAAATTCAAAACAGCTCTCAACTATAATTGGAGGCTTTAGCATTCATGCCTTGAAAGAATTAAAATTAATTATGTTAAAAAACATGCTTATTCATAATTCTTTTGAAATGATTCGGAATGAAAATACTTTTACGGTTTTAATTAGGGTAATGACTCTTCTTTTAATAGGTTAATCTAAAGATCAGACTAATGCATGCTTCTAAAGTTATTTTAATATTTTATACATTTGTTTATTTCTGTCAGCAAATTAAGATAAACCATTAAGGAGGCAACTTACAACACCTGTGCTGCCACTAAGACATGGAGTTGGCAAAGAAACAATATTTTTACCACCAAAAATCTATATCTCAGAGGCTTGAACGTATTTACAAAGACTAATGAAAAACTATTCGTATCGTAGATGTTTAATTTTGGCCAATGATAAAGCGTAGATTCTAATTAACCCTTCGTCACTGGCCAAAGGTTTACGTTACGCTTACGATACCCCAGGCTCAAATATTCGTGATCGCCATACTAAAAGGTACAATATTAGTAACTAATATAATAATGTTGGTTTGGTACATAATAAAAAAAATGCTGGACGTTATCACAAAGCATAATATATTCAACATAATTGCATATTTCATACATCAATACTTTAACGCTTCGAGTGCTAAAACACATCTGTCGATATTGACCAGCAAGCCCTACTCGGGCATGGCATGGATGGATCGTCATGTACGAGGTCTGTAGTAAACGTGTTAACTGCGGGCCTAGTACTACATGGTGTCCCGTATAATGGGAAGAGCAGTCCAAAGATCGACGTGTTTTCAACATTAATCATTATCAAAAGTTTTCTCAAGAACGATAGCGTTTACAAGTTTCTCAATCTCTCCCTCCCCTCTAGATATCCACTACAGGACATAAGTACTTACCTCGGATTTTCCTATTGGAAGAGAGTCATGTCAATTCTCCTTTATCATCGTTTTATTGCCATAACAAACAAGCTATTTTTCTTTATCTCTTAGGAAAGAAAACCTATCGACATGTATTGCGATCTCTATTGCTTTAAAATATTTCACTACAAAAACCCCTCTTTAGGAAAATAGGAGTCACATTTCTAACGCGCCACGCTAACGTTCATTAAAGGGCACATGCTTCCTAACGACTTCGTAAAAAAGTGCCACTTTTTGTGTGTCTGACTCATTGAGATAGTATGCTAGAGCAACGAACATGGAAAAATGTCCGCACCAAAACTCGGCGCATGCTGCCTATTGCACCAAACGTCTAAATTAGTGCAAATGTGGCACTGTGAACTATTTACTTGATGTTTGTATGATAACGACGCTCGCAATATTTTTAACAGTTTTCACTTGGAGACAGTGATGTGATTTTATTGAGGAGGACCATTATTACATCTTGAACGACAACAGACCTGACTGAAGACTGGACAACTGGATTTATAAGCCGTATTACGTTGCCTCATATTATTATGAACAATAGGTAGGTACTTGATACTGGCGAAATTGTGGAAAATTAACCCAGAAGCCATTGACTAAAGAAGTGAAGTGAAGTTATTCTATTGAGTAATCTTTTTTTATGATTTCTATTGATTGAACTAGTAAATAAATGTCTAATTTTACCGGCACCCAAACCCTTCAGACCGAAACAAAACAATGCTGTTTCATAGCAGAAATATAAATGTTGGAGTACTTCTCCGGATGAGCCCTTCACAAAGATGTCTACTACTGCTAAAACTATCTCGATGGTCTCACTACAAAAAGCTGCATATTAACTTTTTTAGAGGAAACGATCTGTTTTGGAATGCCACGTGTGACATTGGTATCTATTTCGGAAGATGCCACATGGTGATGTTGATACTTACTTTGTCGTCAAAATAATCCCTCATCATTGGGGAAACTATTTTTAGTAGATTGATGACTCCATGTAGGATGGCTCAACTTGACTTTAATATGCCATTGATATATTGAACATCGTTACAGAACTGACATACTGAAACGATATGAATCGTTGGAAACTTCCCTTGATTTTTTTTGTATAACAATCACACTAATAATTAAATGCGAAAGTTTGTATGTGGGTGAGTAGTTATGTTTGTTCCCATACAACTTCGTAGGGACTCAACTAATTTAAATGAAACTTGGAACTATATATAGTATTATATTAGAGTATTCATTAGGTACAATTATTTCATATATTTTCTTACTTTCTTTAACCCACTGCTGTGCAAAGGTCTCTATATGAAAAAAATATATTCAAAAGGATTTAGATGCTAGTTTAAGAATAGTAAAATAAGTATAATAATAATAATAATAATAATCATTTTACTATCAAAAGTCACATATTTGATTTCTTGGCTAAATAATAAACAATAGATGACTTGACTATGATTGTATTTACGAAGCTTATTTTTTACCTCTTACGTCCTAGATTTTATTTACCTAATTCAAACTACTTTTTCCAAACTATATCATCCCACTGCTTATCACCTAGCATACTTGTAAAAATACTTCTGCAAACTCTTCCAATACTTATTATACTTCTACTCCCACCACCAAATTAATCAAATAAATAACCAGCTTATTACCAAAAATCCAAATCCCATCCAAGAAACCCTTTCTCAATATTTTTCAAAATATTACTATTTTTCTCCAACAAAGAGAGAAGTCTAGTTTTGAATAACACGCAAATCTATATTACATTTCTCAAACGTATCCAATAGAAATAGGAAAAAGACAAAACAGTTTTATTTCGTTTCGAAAACCCTCAAGGAATATGTGAGGAGTAAAAATGCGAGTGTAGAGTTAGATAAGGGAAAGGAAACGTTCTTAACAGGTTCCGACATTATATTCGCATTTGTGAAGATCAAAGACTATGTTGTGACACGGGGAAAAAGTTCCTTAGGTGGTGAGGTGAACGTGGCCTAAGGGCTCTTGTACACACTTGAGGGAGCCAGGCTTTGAAACAAAATGCGTTTGCATACATTAAACTGTAAGAATGTTGAGATAGGGAGGGTATGGTCCCTAGGGAACTCTGTTTCGGCGATTACGCGGACAGAATTTCTTGTAAGTTCACCTTCTTGAGATAGTTTGCACGTTACACTAGCCTCTTTGAGTATTTTCACAGTCAAAGCGCCTCAACAGAATACTTCTGTGTTTCGAAGTATTTGAAAGGCAAATTAGGAACACATCTTGAGTTCCTCAAAGCTTCCCTGGCGCTTGGTTTTGAACACGTAAATATTTGAACATAATGAAATTATAGTCAAGAATTTACGGTGACACAGATAGATGTTTGTTTGTACATTTGCTTCTAAGTTTAACTCATCCAGGTTAGACTCGATTCTGTGAACTCCTACTATTTTTGTTTTGACTACACTCGAGAGCAATGAATCCGGGTCACTCAAAGAATCCAAAAAATCTCGGAAAGTAAGAATGCTAGGTTAATGCAATAAATTGTATTTAATAGACAATTTAATACTCCTTAAATGAAAGTTAAAAAAATATGAGTCACCATACATTTTATTTACACAAAATTACATAAAGAAAAAAAACTGCTGATCTCTCCTTAAAACAAAAATAGGAAACATGAAATTTTTGAACTTTATGACGATTTTCTTGAATTTCAATACTTCGTATTACCTCCTCGTGCTTCCATTACTGCGTTTACGCGGTTTGGCATGCTGTACACCAAGTTCCTTATACGATTTTGGGGAATATTCTCCCATTCCTCTGTGAGAGCAATTTTGAGCTCAGGAAGCGTGATTGGGGGAGGGTTTCGTTGTTTTACGCATCTCCCTAGCTCGTCCCAAGCATGCTCGATCGGGTTGATATCCGGGCTGCGCGCTGGCCACTCCATACAAGTAATGTTCATCTCTTGAAGGTAGTCATTCACAATCCTACCTGTATGAGGTCGGGCATTGTCATGCATAAATATAGCATCCTCACCCAAATTGACCATAAATGGACCAACGTGTTCGTTGAGGATTTCTTCCACATATCTTACGCTAGTTAAAGAGCCGTTTTCTATGATCACCAGCTCTGTGCGACTTTCAGAGGAAATTCCGGCCCACACAAGTACAGACCCACCACCGTAGGCTACTTTTTCTTCGATGCATGCTTGCTTGAATCTTTCCCCTGGTCTTCTATACACTCTGTGTCTTCCATCGTGCTTGTAGAGCATAAATTTTGTCTATTAAATACAATTTATTGCATTAACCTAGCATTCTTACTTTCCGAGATTTTTAGGATTCTTTGAGTGACCCGGATTCATTGCTCTCGAGGGTAGTTTTGCAAACAAACGTAAAACAACATAACGACAAAATACATTTCGTTGTTCTAAAAAATATTTGTCCCTAGATCCCTTTTTATTACAATGGGACCAATATAGTTTTCTATGACAAATAAATAATAAATAAATAATGCTGAACTATCACACAACATCATGTAGCCCCAAGCTAAGCAGAGCTTGTGTTATGGGAACCACATGATTGATATATTACATAATATACTTTTTTTTTGTAAATACATACATATCATACATAGAAAACACCCAGACCCGAGACAAATATCTGCAGAACATGCAAACATTTGTCCCGCGGCGGGAATCGAACCCGCAACCTTCTGCGTCACAGGCGGACCTTCGCCCACTGCGTCACAGAGGTTGTCAAAATATATAGTATACAAATAAAAAAAACTTTATTTAGAAACAAATATAACAAACAACCATAGAACAATAAAAATACTTGTGTCTGTAATTTTTTCTCCCTAGATCCATATATATTTGTATGTAATAGAGACTATCAAGATGTCGCTACAATCAAACTTCACTGCTGGGCATAGAAGTCTCCTTGTTTTATAGGCTTAATATACTTGTATATCATTTTAATTTTAGTACTAAATCGTAGAGCTCTTTGTGAAGGGCTTGTTCGGGGAAGTAAGTACTGCCACCATGCCTATTCTTATGCTGCTTATGGGGCATGGGTGCCAGTGAAATACATGTACTCATACAAGAGGCTTATCATCTTCATGTCTCAATTTAATGGACGCAGGGCGCTGCAACGTGGAGCACGTTCCACGTGATCTACGATGCAATGCTTTGTGATAGGTAATGGTTACCACTTAACATCAAGTGAGCCATGTGCTTGTTCAATTTTCAAGTACCGTAAAAAATATATAAATAAATTACTACACTCAATAGAGCTCATCATTGCATCATCATCAGCCTGTAGCAGTCCACTGCTGGGCATAGGCCTCCTCTAATGAGCTCCAATGCACCATGTGTTCTCAGTTCAACACAACCAGTTTCTACTAGCCTTTCGCAGATTGTTACTTCACTTAACCTACTTTACTTTTTTTTCCTTAAAAAAAGGAAAAAGATCATACTAGGTATACCTAGTATGTATATTAACGATAATGTGTAAGTCCAAAATCATCATAATCATCATCATTTCACTACTGGACATAGGCCATGGCATATGTCCTCGACTCGACGCATTTGCTTCTACCAGCAGCCTGTCGCAGATCGTCACTCCACCTGGCCGGGGGCGTCATTCGATCCGCGGTCTCCACTCAAGAACTCGTTTACCTCAAAAGTTCCCGGGTTTTTTGGCATAAATGGCCAAGCCCACAGTATCAAAAATAAATGTATCTATTTACCTAGCGGAAGAAGCGCGTCCTACACTAAGTTTGAGCAGTGGACTGCGCTCAAAAATTCGTTTACCCAACAGATGTCAAACTCCAGATTTGTGTTAAGTATGCTGTTTGATGCTGCCTATCTCTGTATTATCACTCGCTTACGCCATCTACGATAGGAAATTGAGGGGCTTAAAATCTTCGCAAAACTGCTGTATTAATTTTCAAGCTTCGCTAACTCTTCCGTTGTCTGCAGCAAATTAAACAGCCGTGCAAATAAAATTACCGTTACACCCTGTATTAACCCCGTTTACAAACAAATGGGAGCATGGGGTTTAGGGGCAGGTAGGGTAGGCTGGGTTTTAGCGTTGATCCTTTGTTTTGATTTAAAAGATGCGTTTGGTTAAGCTGAATCATGACGTATGGTTTGCAGTAAAATTATAAACAGGTTTATTTTGATAAAATAATGATTCTCTAGAATAGTTTTATACTTTAGGATATTGCGAAACAATGCATGCAAAGCATGGCTTAGAAAAATCATATTTTTCTAAATAACACCAAATGCTCGTGTGAGGATCACGTTTACTATTTACTAGCGGCCCGTCCCGGCTTCGCACGGGTTAGGGCACTGTTTTTACACCTTGGGTTACGTTACTTAAGTTTTAGTAAGGATCCTTAATCTTTTCTAGCAATAAATATAGTTTATGTTACTCAAGGTGAAATACTTTTCAATGGTGAAATAATTTTTGAAATCGGTACAGTAGTTTTTGAGTTTATTTATTACAAACATACACACAAAAATACATATATACAAAATTTTCGCTCTTTATAATATTAGTGTAGATATAATAAAATACTTATTACATTATTCATATTTTTGCGATATTTTCATATTTATCCCATGCGCTCAAAAAATTAAAAATATTTACTAAAAATACTTAAAATTATGTTTATTTATTTGTGTAGAGCATCTACGCCGTAGACTATTTACGTTCGTAATTCTAATAGATAATAATTTCTTAATAATTTTGGAGAACTTTGTTTTAAGCTTAGGTAAGTTTTACAATCTCAGCAGTATGTGGGTCCACTGGGATGCTGCACGTGTCTTGAAATGAGAAACTTTGACGAGTGTCTAGAAAATCTCTGAAAGGGTGAACTTGTATGTGTTATTATTTGAATCTAAGCTCACGGGTAGAAAATTGGAAAAGTTTAAATTATAATTATGACTTATGAGATTTATAAAAAGTAATTTGTTGTATTTTGGAAGTTTGAGTTCATATTAAAACAATACGTACTAAAAGTATTGAGATCGTACTCTATTACCTATTCAAAATTTTCTTTTGTAAGGTTTCAAAAATCGACTGAGTATCGTTGACATAGGTACTTAAATGAATAAATAGTTCGCAATGCCTCATTTGCAATAAGTTGCTTGAATAGTGTTCAATATCGAAAAATCAATGGGCAGCATGCGCTGAGTTTTGGTGATGACATGTTTTTCCACGTTCGTGATGTCATGACATGATAAATAAAACGTAAAAAAATTAATGAAAATTTCTTTTAGTAAAATGAAAATGCAAGTATCAAACATCATAGGTAACTCAAGAAATTTTAGTCAAAAAGTATATATATTTTGATATTCATTTAATAAAAACCTACCCTTCTGTGTATAAACTCACCATCCCCCAAATAATTTCATATCTCAGTAAAGATCAACAAAGTAAAATTAATGTAGCATTTTAAAAGTTACTTATTAACTTTATACTGCACTCATAAATTATTTTGGTACGATTCGCCATTTCATCTCGAATGTACAGATATGACAAAAGATATTATAAACAGCTGTATTCTGTTGGTGTTACAGTTGAAAATATTGTGAACTTATTTTCTAGATTGTTCCACAATGTCCTTTATTACTAAGGGTGCGTTTATGTTGCTTTGTGCAATGCAATAACTGAAGAAAGTTTACTATGGCATGACAATGTAGATTTGGTAAACAGTACCGCAACTTGAACCTCTTGTGAAACCACAATGTTTTAGATAGAGTAGTATAGATAAAGATGAGTAAATACACACGAATTTGGGTTGAAATACATTATGGCTGGTTTACAGTGGTTAGTTAAGGCAATGCAGTGGTATAAAAGATAACTAGCCAAATTGCATGCTGTGACATATAAAGGTTAGGGTTGGCTTATACGAGTATTACACAAAAACTTGCGCGCGAGGAATAATAAAATGGCGATTTTTCTTGAATTTTCAACAAATAATAAAATGTATATTAACAGAAAAATGCTAAAGAATGATCTGCCTATGTGCGAGTTTAACGAGGGTAAGGAAATGTCAATTAAATATTTTATATTAAAAAAACATGCTTTTTACTACGACGACCTCTGTGGCGCAGTGGGCGAAGGTCCGCCTGGGACGCAGAAGGTTGCGGGTTCGATTCCCGCCGCGGGAGAAATGTTTGCATGTTCTACAGATATTGGTCTCGGGTCTGGGTGTTTTCTATGTATGATATGTATATATTTACAAAAAAAGTATATTATGTAATATATTAATCACGTGGTTCCCATAAAAAAGCTCTGCTTACTTTGGGGCTACATGATGCTGTGTGGTGGTCCAGCATTATTTATTTATTTACTGACACTTAGATATTTATGTTAGAGTTGGGTTTTTTAAAACGGAATGTTTAAAAAAAAAAAAAACTTTTAAAATATTATGTAGGTACAATTGTCGTTTTCTACGAATAAACTCAGTATTTATTTAACTTATGCGACTTGTAAAAAAAATCGCATTGCACAAACACAAAAATTTTTCAGACCCTGCAGTAGATACTAATCAAAAATAGGATATCTAAAATAGATACGTATTAAAAATAAACAGTAAAGGTTTTCAACAGCGTTCAGGGTATTTTTATTTTTTAAAAGCCTTCCAGCAGGCTAATAATCCCCGATACTGGGTTTTGCATTATTTTCCTTGGTTCAAAGTAAATACAAACTTCTCAGTTACTATAAAAGTTGGCACTCAGCGCTAATGCGAAGGACTTAAAAACTTTTAGCGAGGTTGACAGCCCTGCCTCAGCCAATTTAATACTGCAAATCCACCGGGTACACTTACCTCTACCATAGAAAAATAGGACCAACAAATAGAAAATTCACTCAAAATACAGGAAATCTAGTAGATAGTCGGTATAAGTGGAAAAGTGGGAATTACTGGAATAGTACCTAGTAGTAGGTCAAAATGGATAATGTCTACCTGTTCCTAATAGTAGAGTCGGTCTAAGAAAGAAACAAGTCAAAGTATCTTCATAAAAATTATAAGTAGGTTTAAGTACTGAAATAAAAAATATCAATCTGACTTATAAAATTTCTTGTAGGGCCGAACTGTCACTTCATAAAAATAATGCGTGTTTTATTGAAATAAAAAATAAATAAGATACTTTTTCACCCAAATGGACGTAATACGATATAAGGTGAGGTATTTTGGCTGCCACAATTTGAATTTAAAATGAAAAACACTGGTTTAGAAAAAGTTTTGAAAACTCTTCTGGGAAAGCTCGCCTCATCGTCGACCTCATCCATGCCTATGCAAGCCTCGAGGTCAAGAGCTGGCCCATATTAACTAATAAAAAAAAGCTTATAAGAACACTGATTCGAAATTCAAAATTTCTTTTTACCATTTTAAATCGCAATTAAAGTATTTAATGGTGAAAACTCCATTTTAAACTCATTTTGTCCAGAGAGTAAATTGAATCCAATTATGAGCATAATAGAGCTCATTACAAAAATAAACCTTTTAGAAGTGACATAGGGTTGCCTAACTGGGGTGAGTGTACCACGTACCCTTCGAATACATGCAATATTGCGTTTTTTAAGCCACATCTTAGGGGCCGAGACTTTATTGCCTTCATACCGTCACGGAAATATTTTTAGTGTAAATAAGTTTCTTTGTCATGGGAAAACAATTCGATTGAGTGCTTTCTTCAAAATATTAATAAGAAAGACCATGATAGTCTTTTCTCAATATATTAGGATTTTGACTGAGTATTAACTACACACAAAAATACAACAAATTTTATAAAATTTATAAAGAAAGAAAGAAAATTCTTTTATTGCATTTATTATAATATAAACACTGTTGAATACATTTTTTCTATAAAAAAAAAGCTTTATATGTATCATTTATTTTTTTATGTACTAGCTATTTAGCTAATCGCAATAAGTATGACACGAAAGTAATCCTTAGCAACTGCGTCACTTTTTTGGGTTAATTTTAAATTATTAAGAGCTCCACTCTTATAAAAAAAAATTATAGACCTCTGATATTAGATTTTAATAAGCGTCGCAGCGAGAAAAACAATAATATTTTGATAAGTTTTATGAAAAAATGAGTATCATATCTCAAACTAGACAAGTGCAATTCCAAAAACGCATCACTATAATAAAAAACCACCACGCACCCACAATTAATTGGCATCTGCAAACAAGCGAAACTGCATCGCTCTCGTGGGATTTCCCATAGTTTTCTTACCATAACAAATTCCCAGATTACTTACGTAGGCCCCTCACTGTCTTTTTTCTGTATTTATTGCTCTCAGCCCCACGCCAAGTTATCGAAAATACCTCAATAATCCCTCTTACGCAACGAAACTTCCACAGCTGATTACTACTTCACCATGATAAGACTAGGCTAGCGAAGTATGGGTAACAAACTAAAGTTAAGTAAGTTGAAAGCTCAGTTTTTTTTAATGTTTCTACATAAATAAATAAAAATGCTTGAAATTGGCCTCCCCTAATAAAGCTGCTGCCCGTCTGAGGCAGGCTGCGCAATGCCGCAATCAGCTGGCGGCCAGAACCCCGTTTGTTGGTTAGCAGGGTGCATCACATCCAGGTGGGGTTGGCTCGGGTTCGGAAGATGAGTTTTGGAACCCCTGACACCCCATGCACAGCATCATATAGCCTCAAACTAAGCAGAACTAGTATAAGGGGAACCCCATGACGTTTATACTAGTTATATAAATTTTATAGTAAATACATAAAAATTATACATAGGAAATAGCCAAGAAAAATATGTCCAGAATATATAAAACATTTGTCTCGCAGTGGGAATCAAACCTTCAACCTTCTGCGTCTTAGGCGGGCCTTTGCCCACTGTGCCACAGATTACTAGTGTTAATTATTTTAAAATAGAACATGTAGTTCATACATTTTTAGAATTTAGTAACTGACAAATCAGAAAAGTCAGCCCTTAGTATAAAAATACTGATAATTGACGGCCTCTATGGCGCAGTGGGCGAAGGTCCGCCTGAGACGCAAAGGTTGCGGGTTCGATATTTGTGGGTGTTTTCTATGTATGATATGTATGTATTTACAAAAAAAAATTATCTGTGTAGTATATCAATCATGTGGTTCCCATAATACAAGCTCTGCTTAGTTTGGGGCTACATGATGCTGTGTGATTACGTCCCGCATTATCATATCATTATCAATTGATCCCCATGTGTAATTTGAGCTTAACCAGGGGAAAAAACGAAAGCACTTACTTTTTTAAATAAAGCATTATTGCCGACAGAACGCCATCCATGGCTAATCAATAATCATTGATTTTGAAATGAGCTAGTACGTGACATGCTTGTAAAATTATTTAACTTAATTGTCTAGCGAGCTAAATAAATGTAATTTAGGTTCAATTCACCTAGTAATACCATTTTTTATTTTAAAGAACGGATCTCGGTGATCCGAACCTTTCGAAACCCAATAAGACATTATAATAAAAGAAAGTCGCACGCAAAATTTTAAAACTCCCTCAAAACGTGAGGGCAAGCCGAAATCGCTTTATACCTAATTTTCTTTAGCACCAAATTCGAGGACACGTTTTATCGAAATTCAAAAACTTCGAATCATAAAAATCGTTAACCACTTCTTACTACGTATATTTTAATGGGACGTCCATGTTATTCTTACGCTGAACAATTTGGGGGTTATTCTCAAAGTTGCGCGGATATAAGAATAAAATCTAGCGAAATCCCCGCGAGATTAATATTATTTTATCGCTAACAATAAATAACGAGTGAATTCAATAGTCGGGCAGCCGGCGGAGTTATAAGTTTTTTGACGAAGTAGTAGAAAAGTTCGCCGATTCAATCTTGTGGGGATTTGGTGCGGTCGCTCTGTATTCTGGCTGAGGTAAGGAAGGGATTGGGGTGAGTTTGCGAGCTACCTTCATTAGGGTTCAGCAGGGTTCCTCTTCAAAATATCGCAATGGTTTGTTTTGTCTAAACAGTTTGTAGGTACTGGTCAAACGAGACCTTAATCTTCCCTGACGGTAAATAGGGATTATAATAGAGGAAGAAGATGAATTACTTGGAGGTAGCGTTTATCTTATAAGTAGGTCCAATTTGGACTAATTAGTTGGGCTTGTAACGTAATAAAAATAAAAAAGAAAAAAAACTGTTTTTCTAATAAAAGGTTGGAGGTAACCCCAAAGACAAAATTATAATAAGTTGGGTTACGCTCCAAAGTTGATGGTAATTGTACGTTACACTGTATTTGTCTAGGTTAGATGAAGCGATGAAGCAAGCCTACACAAGAAACTGAACTGGTAACCCAGCAGACTCATTTCATGCTTCACACAAAATAATTAAATTACCTGGATAAGCAAAGTCTTCAGAACAGTGAACCTTTAGATCAAGGACCGTTCCAGCAGCCTAGCTGTCCGTGAAGGAATGTGCGGTGGTAAAATTAAACAAAGTTAGTTATATGAAAATTAGACTTATATTGGAAACAAAAAGAACCCTCCGACCCTGTAGAAAACACTTCTTAAAAGCTATTTGGAGTAACACTGACATTTAAGTCGTACACTTTAACTTAAAACTTATATTAATTTTGCAGTAATATAATATAGCGAAAAGACGGGACGATTGTTTGACTAAATAGTCCGGGGTAGTACGTTGTTAGCTAGGCAACGACTCCCTTACTCTAACTATCTATCAATTCAAACAATAATTTATCAATTTAAATAGTATACAAATTCCTTGTGTAAACTGGCGGAGGTTATCACTTGCACCAAATCATGTACTTTGCGTTTACCGTCCTCAGGACAAACTTCTCCAAATGTAGTGGAAATACTAGGTTCAATTTACCGTCGTGACAATAGACAAAATAAAGTTTTTTGTGTGTGACCGAAGCACGTTCAGTTTACCGTCTTAGGAGGACAAGCATTCGGGTCACATTTGAAGTAAATGAGATTGTAATCACGATACCGTGGAGTCCCGAGCGAGGATACTCAAATGGAAGCTGGTCCAGGTGTGCTTGGCTGGTGTTGCGTTACATACGCTCCGCGCGTCAAGGTCAGGTTGGGGTCGGGTTGTACGCCGCTAAGTTCTCACCAATTCTTATTGAACCATCCGTAACCAAAAAAGCCCGCTGTAAAGATACAACGGTGACTTTAGAAAATGAAACAAATGAGGTTACGATCGCGTGCCGCCAACACGACAACGCGCTCGTTCGAAATCATATAAAATATAAATGCCGCTAAGCAGCCACAATTATCAGGAAGATAATCCCTGCGAACTAACCTTTTTTACGGGTTTTAAAATATCCTGCCACGGAATATGGACGAGGATAGGAGATGCTCCGCCTTGCAAATTTTCTCCAAAAAGAACTCCACCTTCACATCGATCACCATCGGAAGGAAGAACGTCAAAAATGACCGAATCAATCACAGAGAAAGCATTGCGTTTCGTTATCACCAAGTTTCACAAATACGTATTCCTTGAACTTGACTTTTCAAACAAAATAAACAGAAAAATCACAAAGCTAATAAAAATTACGTTTCGTTCTTGTCAAACCAGAGAACAAACTTTTAAAGAAAAATCGATCCATCGATCTAGCAAACGACTGATGACAGTACAGCGTATCTGTCAACGTCAACCTCAAACATGAAATACCGTCAAGCATGAAGTTATGTCAAACAATTGCAAAAGTTTCGAAACAAATGTAAACAAAACAAAACAATGAATGGATTTCAGTTTAGTGAAGTAAATAATCATCAAAAATGCTGAAAAACCAGTGCGAAAGTGAAAAAGTTGTGCTAAAAATGTAGCTACGCTACAGGCTTTAAATAATAAAAAGGAACTAGAAAATAAAGCTAAAGGAAAACACATTAAAACTAATAAATTTACTAATAAACCATTTGAACAATAATATTTTTTAAGGAAACCCTTTAACATGAACTAAGATTTCAAAAGGAATGTAATAAATAAAAAATAAATAAATAAATAATGCTGGACGTAATCACACAGAATCATGTAGCCCCAAACTAAGCAGAGCTTGTATTATGGGAACCACATGATTGATATACTACATATACATTTTTTTTTGTAAATACATACGTATCATACTTAGAAAACACCCAGACCCGAGACAAATATCTACAGATCATGCAAACATTTGTCCCGCAGCGGGAATTTAACCCGCAACCTTCTGCGTCTCAGGCGGACCTTCGCCCACTGCGCCACAGAGGCCGTCAAAATGATAAATAATGTTATTATAGTAATGTCAACTAATGGCCAAATTCTATAAATAGCGAAACCGAAAAAGTCTCAATTTTTTTTGACAATTTTTCAAGGGCAAGCGAAGCGTTTTCGGTTACAGTATATTATAGAAATCGGCCATAAATCGATGAAAAAATGAAATCGACGGCTCATCCTGTCACGTGGAATCCTAACTACTTGCAAAAAATGTAATGTTTGGACTTGCATCTGACTATTCCCAAATATTTATTCTTAATAGACTTGATACTTTGACATAAGAGAAAAAAAATCATGTATTTGTTTTTTTTCTAATTGCAGTGTGATTATTGTGATAATTTCAGTACAATGAGTATTGAACTACAAGCTTAGCACACATCACCTAGTTCTAAAACAAAATTGTGCAGGTAATGGCCATTCTGTGCATAAAAATACATGTATTTATAAAAAAATATAGGTACAACGTGAGTTTAAATTCGCATGTTATCCCGGAAGGGTGTGGTTATTATGGTTGTCCACAGGTTCGGAAATCCATGCCTATAAAACAGTAATTCCAAATTACTTATCAAACTTTACACTTAGCCTTGTGAAGTGAAGTGCATGGCAACCTAAACTGTAAGGTGGCGCTCTAATCATCATCATCATTATGTCAAAAACAAAGTTCAACAAAATCAGGTGAGCTAGGGCTGCCTCACCAGGGTTTAAAAAAAATGGCGTAACTTTGCAAGTCATTTCTTCAATGAAAAAGAATCAATTTTGAATAGTCGTAATACAAATGTTGTTGACTTCCGAAAGTAAATTTACCCCCTTTCGGGATAGCATACGAATTCAAACTCACCCTGTATAAGTAGTATCAGTCATTTGGTTCCCTTATCACAAGGTCTGCTTAGTTTGGAGCTAGCTATAATATGATGCTTTGTGATAGTGTCCAAAAAGCTTGGGACGAAACTGTCTCCAACTCCCTCAAAACCAATGTAATAGTTAAGAAAAAATATTGTAAAACTGACATTTAAAAAAATATAAGCCTAGCAGAGTTTCTTGCTAATTCTTCTCTGTTTGGTCGCGTTACGAATTGGTGTAAATTTAAAAAAATGAAGTTTTTAAGTGTGCTGTTATGTGCTTGCTGAATAAAAAAAAATCACTTTCACTATCACTTCACTATCATATTTTTGTATTTTTACAGGAACAGAACCAACACTTCTCACCGCAACCACAGCGCAATCGTCGTCGTCCAATAACTTCACCGCGACACAACTTCATGAATAAATCTCGAACGTCTCACCTCGAAAAATATAATTTTCCATCTCACACCGAATAAACATCATAATATTCCGGCTCTTTGTTAAAGTATTTGCCATTTCCAGGCGTACTTATTAAGAAAAATTGGCAATTTTTACTTGTGTGTCCCACTTTATGTCGCCAAGATTGAGTTATAAATCAAGGCCTGAGTTTTGTTCGTATCATCTAAGGGAAGGATGGCTCCGTTTTTTTCTCTTAAGCAACTCTTCCACTATAGATGCGCTAAGCTACTTAGCGAGAATTAAAGTATATCACTAATAGGATTGTTAGATTTTCATACTTTAACATAGCGTTGGCCGACGCACTCTGTTGCTCAGTGGGCGAAAGACCGGAGCCACAGAAAGTTACGTGTTTGAATCCCGCCGCGAGACAAATGCTTGCATGTTCTCCAAATATTTGTCTCTGGTCTAGGTGTTTTTTATGTATAATATGTATGTATTTATTAAAAAATGTATATGACTAGTACATATATCAGTCATGTGGTTCCTATAATACAAGCTTTGCTTAGTTTGGAGCTACATGATGAAGTGTGATAGTGTCCAGTATTATTTTTATTTTATTAAGAGTTCGACAAAGCTAAGATTTTTACATAAACCAACTTTTGAATTCAAAGATGCAAGCTTATGTACGATTCCCACCTACTGGCGCGACGGAGAGCATCGAAGCGCTTTTTAAAACAAGCTAAAGGAAATTGAAACATCTACAAAGCAGTTAAGTTCCTTAATTGCATGCAATATCTACTCACGGATCTATTTATGTCAGTGTTAGAAGCTCAAAGCTACGTAAGTTGCATGCAAATAAAGAACTTAACTGCTTTGTGGATGTTTCCATTTCAGTGTTTGGTAGTGTGAATCGTACATTAGTGCGCGAGTGATATAGCTATGTGACATGGGGGAAAGAGTTAAGTAGTCATCACTATTTACACAGCTACCTCACACCTCGCTACTAACCCACCACCACACACCACTTAGTCAGTGCACTGCTGCACATAAACCTCCACTATTAAAGGGGGATATTCCTATGATATTATTGCAGAGCACAACTTCTCATACCGCCGAAGTTGCTGCTCATCGGCCGTCAGGGAAAATATTTTTTTTTATACTACTTGAAGATGGAATAAGCACCTGGCCCACCTGCTAAACTGTGCTAAATAAAATAATAATTATAATAGATAATTTATCTATGCCGTATTAAGGCCCCCAGAGCCCCGTTTGTTGGCTGTTAGTAGGGTGCACCACGGGCAGTTGAGGTTGGGTTGGATTCCGAAGTTAAAGGTTGAAACCCTTTACACCCCCCATCTTACCCGCTCTACTGGTAATAGACATTAGATTACAAATATTAAAATTAACTTACTAAACTATAAAACTAATCCGCGGTTGTACAATGGGCGGCCTTATCGCTAAAAGCGATATTTTCCAGGCAACTTTTGGATGGACTGGATTGTACAGAATGAGATGGGAAGCGGTGTTACAATATCATAATAAATTACATTTGTATATAAATAAAATAAAAAATAAATAAATTATACGTACATAAATACTATATGTTATAATGATAAACTATATATATTAAAACAATAGTAAAATTATACTTACATAAACTACTCTGTAGATAAATAAATAAAATTAGCGTTAGCTTCGCACATCACTGGTGGAATAGCAGCCTTAATGTCAGTTTTTGAAATATCGCGCCAATCATTCGGGACTTCAATAAGATGACGGGATTTTGTGATCAATCAGTTTCTCATCTGGGATTTCTAATGCTTTTTTTTCTTTATTTTTGATATAGGATAGGATATAATATAATTTCTCATTTGTTTGAAGAACCGACGACGTCTATAGACTGGACTGAATAACTTCTATAGTATCTATATAGTATAGTATCTATAGTATAGAAGTTATTCCAGTGATAGACTATAACATGTTTAATCTTGTATTAGTGCACCGTGCACCGCCATTTTCTAAAGCCTTGGTTTTCCTAACCGTATTATGGTTGCCTGGAAGTGATCGCTTTCAACGATATGGACGCTGATTGTGTTACCTTTATAAATATGTTACTTTTACTTATCCATGAATGAATGTGGTTATGAATAAAGTGTTATCTATCTATCTATACAAATTACTCTCTCTAACTCCAATCTTTGAAGCGGTAATTCCCAAATCAGATTTTACCCTCAGAGCTTTCCAAAATCCAGGACTTGTCAACAATCTGTAAGCAAGAACCAAGGCATTATTGGAGAACTCTGATACATATAGCACCAGTGAAATCCCCCTAACTTCGACAGCGCTGTGATTTTTCTACTCCCTACTTACACACCTAAGAGGCAACATATCCGAGTATGAGTACCTACATATAACACTCAAGTATGCAAGCAAGCTTAAGTATTTTTCAAATTTAAGGTATCTGTACACTCGCAATCTGAAATAATTACCACCTTAAGGTTGGTAATTGCATGTACAAATCTATGCCACTAGGTCGATGATATTATGGGATTTGATTAGGCATAGAGCATAGAGATAAACATAGTAATAAACATTACACTGGCCTACACCAAATCCATCATTGGCCATCATCGGCCGAAGTATGATTGGACGTCAACGGCCTTGGCAGATGGTTCGAGAATGTCGGTAGATTATTACACATACTTTTATAGACCTCACAACGCTTCGCTATCCCACTGAACATAGGTCAGCAAAAGATTCGATTTCCACGGACGCTGCCCGAGCATACTTCTGACGATGATAGATTTGATGTAACCGAGCATAGGACAAGGACAAAGGAATGGACAAAGGCCTCCCCCAATGAGCGTCATTGCACGCTCATTGGGGAACACCTTAGTCCAGTGGACGGGCATAGGCTGATGTTGATGATGAGCCACAGGACTTACAATTTTGGCCGTGGATAGATTGGCCGTCAGGCAACAAATAAATATATTTAGAAATAAATATATTTATAAATAAATATATTTATAAATAAATATATTTAGAAATAAATATATTTAGAAATAAATATATTTAGATTTCCCTAGGAAAGGCGACATCAAACAAAATTAATCACAGGGACCAAACCACGCATATCATTTGACTGTGCCTGCTCGTAATAAAATCACTAGACCATAAAAATTTCCGACAATGGCCCTGACCGCTGCTTTTCCACAAATCGTATTACGTTTCCGAACGTGTGAAATACGTTTGAACCAATTTAGATTTTATTTCAATGTTTATAGAGATCATGTGGTGACAATTCAATATCGACACCCCATCACGAATTGTTGAAGTTCCGTCATGTTGAATGGAACGATGAATGCTTTACCCCTTACTTGCTCCGACATTTGTATGTTACTATTAATCTACATGTCCCTACATACCTCTGCGTGATTCAACCTTTATATATCTCGAGTGTATATAATCTACTTATAAAATACTAGCTTCCCCCTACGGCTCCACTCGCGTGCTACCTGGGTAAAAAGCTTATGCAAGTCACCAAGTATATGTATTCGAAGATTCAAGTTCCAGAGATACTCGACGGCCAAGAGGCTGAATACCCACCCAATACTTGAACGACACCATGGACGTAGCTGAGAATCTGTGATGAGGCTCGCTAGCGACGGAGTGAGGACATAAACAGGAGGCATATACCCAACAGTGGGTATTTTATGGGCTTAATGACCTATATACTCCGAGGGTATTTAATCTACTTATAACGGTATTTAATGTACCTAGATAAAGCATAATGTGTCAATCCAGGTCACAAAGTAGGTATAAATATTCAAAGTTTCAAGTTCTAGAGGTGCTCTTCGGCCAAGAGGCCGACCACCCGGCCAATGATTGAATGACATCGTGGACGTGATAAAGAGGAGCTCTATACCCAATGGTAGGTGTTTTACTGGCTAAATGATGATGATAAATATAGCCAAGAATGGCTTTCAGACCACTCATTTAACTACGCTGCCCCAGTCATAATATTAATCAATGTGATGAGAATTTTCTTCCTATACTCCAGCCATATTGGATGAAGAATGTTTGTAAACAAAAATTTCAACTTTTTTTGCAATTATTTGGTTTTTACGTAATATTTCAGTTAACTAATGAATAAATGAAACTTTTACTATATAAGTAAGATATTAATGAAGTGAACATATTTATAAAACAAATAATAAAAAAGTACTTTTGAGGTTAAGTATGGGTGGTTTGTTTATATTTATTCTTCATCGAATTTGACTGAAGTATAGGTACGCCTTGGTAAAAAGCCTTGGTCTGCCTACACTATACTACTACTACTACTGTACCTACCCATAGACAGAGATAAAGTGTATACTTAGAACCTGTAACAAGCATTTAGTACCACGTGAAAGCAATACCTGTTTTGTATTGCTTTATCCCTGCATTCCAAGATTAAAAACAATAAAATGGTGATCATCGTACCTCATTATCATCGATCTAAAGCAGTAGATCAGTACCAGCAGCAGACATAGGCCTCCCCTAATGACTGCCATTGCGCCCTGTCCTGAGCTCGACGCATCCAGCTTCAAAATGGTAAGCAGAAAGGTAAACTAATTATTACTTCAAGAGCAAAAAGTGTAGAATAAAAAAGTAAAAACAATCTACGCTACAAACACATTTCGCATTACTTACCATCAAAGATTTTTATTTATTTTATTTTATTTATTTAAAAACATGTACATCTATTATTACGGGCATACCCAATTCAATAGAGTACCTTAGTCGTACAGTAATATCTTAAGTCTATGGTTATTTATTATTAATATTATAAAATAGCAAAACAAACCAAAACAATCAAGATAACTTACCTAAATAATAATTAGTCACATAATTTGTCATGAATGAGGTAGATTGAAATTATGTGTTTGAGACCGAATTGAAAAACTAAGCAAAATCCAGTTCAATAAATCCACAACGACGAGGTGATCTGTTCAGACAGATTATTCAATGCTATTTCTTTTCAACCGACTTTTATAAAATGGAGGTTTAATTCTGAGCAGAGTCTTATGAAATTGTTTTTCCGGGACATTAGCCAGTCCTAATTATGTCTGAACCGGGAACAATTTCCCTGGACGTTTTCACGATGATGGTGACAAAGTGCGGAGTCGGGAAGGAAGCATTTACTCGTAAAACAGAACACGAATAAAACACGGTAGAGCGGATTAAAAGCCTTCTAACTAACAATGGTTAAAACAAAATTAATAAACAAATGGCTTTGATGTCTGCAATGGATTTTTTTGGGTTAGTGTACGGGTAAGTGAACGTACAAGAAAACATTACAAATCATAAGGAATACTTCAATTTTATGAATTTACACCAATTCGTAACGCGACCTCACAGAAGATTATTGGCAAGAAACTAAAGGTAATCAAACAAACCACTCCTAAACTAATTTGTATACGCTATCACTATCTCAAAACAGACGTTATTTCTTATTATTTCACTATAGACGAGTCAAGCTAGAACGAGTAGATTTTCACATGCATTTTAATTTGCCACCAATAAAACTCTAATAAAAACCATCACACGTGATCTACCTTTACAATTATAATCCACCTATATCAGTGCACCGTTGGAAAATGGCCTCCCTTTAAGAGCGCAATGGAGCCCTGTCCTGAGCTCGATGCATTCAACTTCTACTAGCCGGAGTGCGTTTTAATGTCTAAACACACTATAGCCGAAATTACGCGACGTAAGTTCGGCATGATTACGCCTACAATGCTATTTGAATTACAGATGACACATTATGCTGAAATTACATTGTGTTTTGGCATACATCCGAACTTGTCAAAATCGTTACGCAGCTGATTTTGACTTACGTCGCGTAATTTCGGCTATAGTGTGTTTAGACATTAAGACGCACTTACGTCGCGTAATTTCCGGCATATGTGTTTAGACGCTTACACTACGTTTGCCGAGCCGCCGTCGGGATATTTTTTCACTTCTTTAATGAGCAACAAAGAACATTGTGTTGACACTGATAGTTAAAAAAATAGACGAGGTTCATCGCCAATACAAACACAAATAACTTAGGTGTGCTATTGCATGCCTTCACTTACAATACAACCAGAAAGCCGGTAAACCAGCGTACCTGTTTTCAATGTATATACAGCTAGAGGAAATAATTTTGCGATGCCCGCTTGTTAGCTGACTGGAAGCAATGTTAATTTAGGAGGGTAAGTTATTGCATGTGTTTTATGTGAATGTTACAACGGCACAACAAAAATTAAGAATGACAGTATTTTTTTATGGTACTTAACGAACGTTTCTCTTCTGGTATTCTTAGTTTCTTTTCATAAAGAAAAGTACGTTCTATAACCTACTAAAAAAATACACACAGGAGCAAAAAGCTATCTTTTTGCTCCTGTGTGTATATTTTTAAAACTACTATGAAACTGTGTATTCAATATAGTATTCATTACTTACAAGAGCCAATTATTTTAATATAATAAAATTTGCTCTTTTTAAGTACATGGCTCACTAGGTGTTAATTGGCAACCATTACCTTTTACAAAGCATTGCATTGTGCCGTACGATGTAACGCATTAGTTACCCTAGTTGATAGTAACTTGAGGTATATAGGCGATAAGCCTCTTGTGCCTGTAATTTCAAACTAAAACACAGCAATGCTGCTTCACCGCAGAAATAGGCAAGGTGGGGCTCCCGAACGAGCCTTTCAAGAAGTGCTCTACGGTCTGTATACTGCTAACTGCATACTTATTATGGAATGACATCGTATTTTTAGTGATTGATAGTTAAACTATAATATCAGTTTGATATTATTATTATTATATTTTTTTTTACGTAAATTCAAAATTATGACATATTTTCAAGATTTGGTGTGTCTGGTTCTTATTTCAAAACCAAATGCAAACGAAAACTTCAGAATGTTATTTCACATTTATTTTCTTTTACCCCCTAAAGTTAGTATGTAAATTCCCAAGTGCAAAAGACCCTTTTTATTGACTGACAAAACGTTACAAGGTACATAATCGCATAAAAAAACATACTTCAGGGACTCTGTATAAACTTACCCCCTTATTTATAGAAACGTAGTTTACACACGATTTTGGAATAAGAGAAACGTGTGTATAGTTCCAGCTGAAACTTGATATTTTTTAACCTGTGTTTGTCTGTGGTATTGAAGCTCCTAAATGATGAACCGATTTTGATCTAGTTGTTTTTGATGAAAAGATCTGAAAGTTATACTGGCACATCCGTTACACTTATTGCAAGAACATGTTACTTGAACATGATCCTAACTTGATGCTGCAGCATGAACTGGAATCTGCAGGATATGGTGGTGCGGGATGCTGTACCCTCCTATCCCCAACCCGTTTGCCTAGCGTAAGAATTATGAATCATCCCCCTTCGTATTAGGGGAGACCAGTCCAACAGTGGACCTATAGGTTGGTGTTGAGGAGCTAATAAATATGGGAGCTAACGCTACTGAATCTGTGGAAGAATCTCCAAGAGCACCCATGGTTTTGGATGGTACCATGATGGAACACCGTGTTTGTTTTAGCCGTTGGGAGTCTGGAATAGTCATTCTGTTGCCCCGTGCTGGAGTGATATCCATGAAATCCTCACGTAAAAAAGAGGATTATTTCTTCTTCATCTTCTTGCCCCTCTTCCCATTTCTTCTGGAGTCGGATCTCCTAGTACTTACCTACTTCGGTGAGAGGACAATCTGTCCTGGGTTGTTGTAGATGCAATGATTTGGGTTTTTAAATCTATCTCGACATTAGACTACCACGTAGACTATGGTCTACCTCTGTTTTGAGGTTTTGTTGGAATGTTCAGAACGTTTTATTCATAAGCAGTCTTCTTCTTTTTGCATTATTTATATATACTATTGGAGCCTATTTAAGGTTAATTTTTCTATCACTGGGGCGGGCTACATTTGAACCGACTTCAAAAAGGAGGTTCTCAATTCGTCGGAATCTTTTTTGTAAGTAGTTATGTCGACTTTAAGCAAATGAGAAGTTAGTAATGGTATAATATTTTCTTCTTTAAATTAAATATCCAGTAAAGTATATTTTTAGCTTTTTAAGGCAGTAAGAAGTGTTTTTTTAATCGGTTAATGTTAAAGTTTTTTATAATGTGAGTACATTCCGAACTCTGTCTAGCCGTGTTAGCCTACCGGCCCAGCGTACCAAAAAAAATGATTATTTATCTTTAATAATAATAATATAATTTATAATTAAATAATTAAAATAATGTAATAATCTTTATTTATTGATAGCTTTTTATAATCTCTATCGATTTTTTATTTATTATCAACCTTTTCAGCCTTAGAAGTTACATTATAAACGTAGGCAGGTATTTACCGCTCCAGCCTGATTATCACAATCGTTACATCAAATCGTCATATTACAGTCATACATTTACAGTTACATTTGATGGGTCTCCATAGTCACGTACGATCCCTTTAGTAGGGGAAATGAAATAATTTGTCTCAGTAAGGGTGCATTTCATATTTATACGCAGTGGGGTGAACGAACTTTATGGCGCGTACCCGGCACCACGTGGAGTAAGGATTATAGTGTAAACAAAGGCAAAACCACTGAAATATATCGAAATATATTCCTGTGGTATTTCATACTTGAAACTGAACTTGGCTTAACAGGCCATAAACCTACTTTTTTGTCCACAGAAATATATCGGGATACATTTAGTAACAATACACAAAAATATATTGGCTTGTTAGGCTCAGTTAAGTTCCAAGTAATTCGCTGGTTAAGTGAGAAAACTTTTTGTGTATTTTTTCTGTATATACGTAAAATATATACAGAAAAAAATACAGAAAGAATTAAAGAATAACTAACAAGTTATTCTTTAATTCTTTCTTTATTATAATTCAGGTCGGGTTAAACATAACCCGACCTGAATTATAATAGAAGCTAAATCTTATCTTAGTCATCAAGTTAATAAAAATATAGGCCACTTATTGTAAAACCGCGGGAAGCTCGAACAAAAAATACTTCGTTTCACCCATTTCACAGCAGTTTTAAAACAGTTATGCCAAATAACTACAAACCATTTCTCTTGTGTAATTGCTCATTCATGAGATACCATCAGACGTACTATCTCCGGAAGCGTATTAAGATAAGCTAGTCTGGATAAGAGCATTCTTATTGGGCGGAACAGAGCGTAGCTTAGTTGTGAACAGCTAAAAAACTTTGCCTTTGCATGAGGCTAAGTCTTGTGTTAGAATTTTAGTCACATCTAGTTCATTTTATCTAAAATACTTGAAGATGTAACAAGTTTCACTATATATAATTAGTTTCACTCGGCTGTTATTGAGCTTGTTGTAGCTACGGGTTATGAAAGTTGCATCAACTGAAGTTGCGTGTGTACAAAGCCCCTAAAGATAATTATAGTAAAAAATTACCTACAACGTGCTCAACGACGGTTTGCGTATTGACACTCCATCATCAGTTTTTTTTGAGCATTTTACCAAGCGTTCATTAATATAAAACGTACACAAAATCAGTCGAGTGATAATTTATAGTGCATGTTCTTTACATAACTTTTGCCAGTCTAAAAACTTTTTTTATAGATTACTTATTTATCATAGACTAGCGTCCCGTCTGGGCTTCGCACAGGTTTCAGTAAGGATCCCTAATCTTTTCTAGCAATATATATAGCCTATGTTACTCAGGGTGAATGTAGCTTTCCAATGGTGAAATAATTTTTTAAATCAGCACAGTACATACACACAAAAATACAAAATTTTCCTCCATAAAATATTAGTGTAAAATGTTAAATAGTTACGATTTTATTGATCACCACATTTAAACAAGGAAAAGTAGTTTTTATGAAGGTAATGTAATTGTATTAACATTGCATGATTTATTTATGACATAAAAATTAGCTTCGAGTGCAGAAAACACAACTGTGCAGAAGGCGCGGGACTTGCTCGCAGTCAACGTGATAAAGCTATTTTTTCGCAATTACCTGCCTGATTAAGTGAAAAAAAATTGCAACCTGCATTACATTATATCAGTTGTTCGATTAGATTATTTTTGAAACCAGTTTAGCAATAACCAAAAATACTTGAAGATGTAACAAGCACATAACCCACCTGATGTTAAGTTGCAACCGTGACCTTTATCAAGGTATTGTATAGTAGGTAACGCATGTTTGGTATATGTCCTACGACAGAAGGCTCTGCGTCACTTCGTTATCGTCTCACCCCTGTAGGAGGGTGGAGAGAGGGTTTCAGGGATATGCCTTTTATCCCTAGCTTTTCTATACCCATTACTATGGGAGTGTATCGGTTGATAGGTGTCAAAGCCGGTGCGATCAGGCCCTGCCGGGTGAGATCCCTGGTTACCCTGGGAAGGCCAAGCCAACCGATCAGTGACCGTGGCAGTGGTCACCTTGGGCGTCCCCGTTGCAATGGTGTCTTCGGCATTTATTATGTCTCTCGAGTAGGCCTTCATTTTTCCTGGCTCGTCGGGTGGTCTGGCGTGCAGGGGAGTAGACTCTGCGTCCATCAACTTGAGGCATGTTTCTAGATCTTTTTTAACATAGGTAACACTGAATAGTAACATACATAGTTTTGAACTTACATAAAGAAGGAAGTATTGCTTTAAGGAATATTGCTGTGCCATGTTTGTAACCCACTATCCAGACACAATAGAAATATCTGTAGATCGCGGAAACATTATTCCCGTAGCGGAACCCGCAACATCTAGTTTCTCTGCCCGGTTGCACAAAATGATTCTACGAGAATTCCGAAAAAAATCCTTTCATAATTCAATGCATGAAATTTTTTGTATCAACGCGTAATCATTATACAGTTACCATTTTTGCTTGACCAGCTGCATGTTTTATGGGCTGTGGAAGATATATTGCTCAACGTTATCGACATGCGATGGACAGCCCTAGATTATGAGTAATCCTGTTAACGAAATTAGGCTCTTTGTTTATCTTTATGTGCTTGCGTATGGTAGGGTTGCACGTTTGATAGTTGCTTTATTGCTGAATCCATCTGTGTTGATCTAGCTTTTAATTGTATGAGCTAGAATCCAAGGGTATCGTTTCAACTTACTGATTTATGTTATACTGTGATTTTCATTTTTAGAAATGTGAATTAACAGTTTTCAAGAATTTTGATAATCTTATATGTCGTTATCATCATCATCAACCTAGAGCATTCCACTGCTGGACATAGGCCTCCCCGAATGAGCACCATGAGACGTTATCTTCAGCTCGACGCATCCAGCTTCAACCAGCCTTTGTAGATCATCAGTGTACATTTGGGTCGTAAAATATTATAATATTCAAAAATATCAGAATTATATTCTATTTTCCATTAGACTTATTGTCCTACTTTATAAGCCATTTATATAACTATTGAAACTATCATGGTTGTGAACATAATTATTAATATCAACGGGATATTTACCATGATTTGTGAGTTCTATTGTTTCCCGATATTTCGACGCAGTTGCATGCGCTATGATCACGGGAGAACTGAAGTCTGTGCGAGTGGGTAGTTACTGGCAGACGAATCTATCTAACCACTTTCTCAGTCTTTTATTGCGAAAGACACCATTACCACTGGTCTCAATGTCATTTTTAACTCGATCACGGCAAACAACACTTACTGTATCAGGACACACTTCTGAAACATCACTTTTACGGTTCCTACACAATCTAACAACAGAATTCCAGACTCCAGATAATTGAAAACCATCCTCTCTATTGAAATTCCTGTGTTTGGTAATCTCAATCGCCTCTTGAACCAGTCTTGGTATATAGTGGCGTTCTGTTGAGATTACTTGCGGATTGTGTAGTTCGATCCAACTGCGTCGAAATATCGGGAAACAATAGAACTCATAAATCATGGTAAATATTCCGTTGATATTAATAATTAAGCTATTTATTCTTATAGAAATATATAAATAGCTATTTAACCTCACCAGCCTATATAATAAAAAAATAAAAAAATCTTTTATTTCAGATAAAAAAATCCATATACACACATTATTGCTTAAAAATTTAAAATAAAACACTAGAAGCAAAAGTCTATAAGTTTACTGCTGGAAATGTGCCGCCCACTAACGGGGGATATGCCGATAATCCCCACTTTGAGCATGCGATGTTGGGGATCGCAGTTCTTAGCTTCTTGCACCGCCGACGCTGCTGCCCGTCAGGGTGGTCAGGGAACTTAGCTGTGCCGGTGTTAGGCTGCGCTGTGCCGCATTCAGCCGGCCGCCAAAGACTTGGATTCCGAAGATAGAGATTGGAACACCTTACACACCTAACCAAATAACTATACAAATATAGTTTATCTGAATAAACGATTTAATCGTTCACGGATTAAAAGCTTTGAGCCAAAATTCAATGTTCCAAACTATTCATCCATATTGCTTAGTTTTTTTTCGAAAAAGTGCTGTTTTTCATGTTCGGTTAACAGTTCGTTTGACTAGGAAATGTTTCGAAAACATTTTTCAATCAAAATAGTTGAAAACTAATGGCCGTGCGTGACTAAAACTGAAATATGCAAGGGCTTTCATTGCGATGTGCAAATTGCTGCATTTAGTTCCGCGTGCTGCCCTCTGGTTGTGATATTTTGATGATGGGTAACTGTTCAGTTTGGGAGACTTGAAAAATTTTAGGTCTCAGTGCAATTATTTCGGTGGCCAGTTGGCCATACGCGAGCCAAATTATTGTAACAATGAACGGCATTTTTTTTTCATTTCGTGTTATATTGCATGCTAAATTCTAAACCCGCCATGCGCATTTTGCCCATCATTAAGATTCCTAGTTGGTGAGCGTTCATATTGCAAGATGTGTCCCATGCCATTTCCTTAGGACACTATCCTTTGTTCAATAGATCTTAAAAGGCTAGGTCTTGATACCCATTTTCTTTAGGACTCCAATGTGATGACTGTAAATTACACCGGAATAATTTTTCATCTTTTACAAAAGCTTCCTATTCTGAACGTGGACCACTCTCTTTTGGAGAAATAAATTACGCAAACAATTAAATATCGGTAATAATGCGAACAAGGGGTGCGACAATTTGTCTGGACCGGACGGCTTGGGGTGACTTTACCTAACTTTTATACAGGGTGTCGTATGTATTCTCAACACTCCATGTTCTGCACCTCCAACTGTATTCAAATATAAATATCAAAATAGACTGTACAGTCAGCATCAAAAGTAGATGATAAGTTTCAGAATGTCAATACAGCTGATAGAAATTTGCGTCAGAATTAGATAGCACTAAAGTGTTCCATAAATAGGTGATTGAAAAATATGCCAACAATAAGCTGATGACACTAACCACCACATGTACCTGATGACTTTAAGGTTCAAAAGTATCTGATGTAAAATAGTTTTATAAATATACTAGCAGCACCCCGCGGCTTCGCCCGCGTGGAAATGTATGTGTCAAAATCTGTTTCATTATTTACATAACGGTTTATTTTTACCACGTTTTGCGCGGAATAAAAAGTACTAACATATTATTAATGCATTACCTAGCATACCCATACACGTTCCGTTCTCGTTTCCACTCTCACTCCCTTTTTCGTTCCCGTTCACGCTCCTGTTCACGTTGATCACCAATTCAACAGCCGGTTAAGTATGATAAATTTTAATAAACTTACCTAACTTGAGAAATGATTGGTTCCCCGTACAAACTTTCTTCCCCTATCATACCCTGTTCAAGTTTTATTTTCTTAATGTACTTTTTAGGAATCAATTTTAATCAAAGTTCATTAATAAAAAATGATTACCTTTAACCGCCTTAGGGGTTGAAATGCGAAAAATCCTAAAACAGGTCATTTATTTCTAGAGCGATTCTGTGCAATATTTCAAGTCGATTGGTAAAGATTTTTTTGTTCCCCATACAAACTTTGCCACCCCGTTTACAATTTTAGAGATAAATTTTTCAAAATTAGATAAGCCTTTGTATTGTTCACTAAGCTAAACTAACAAACATTCACACAGACTTTTGTACCCCGTAAAAACTTTGCCACTCCCGTTAAAAGTCTTAGGGGTTGAATTGCGAAAAATCCTGAAACACGTATTCGTTAATTTTCAATAGAAAGTCTCTGTGCAAAATTTTAAGTAGATTGTTAAACATTTTTTTTGTTCCCCATACAAAATTCGCCATCCCCGTTTACCACTTTTGAGGCTGTTTTTTTCAAAATTTGATTATTCTATGTGTTATTCTGGCACCGAAACTATTTACGTACTAAATTTCATCGAAATTTGTTTAGTGGTTACGCAGATACGTGGTGACAAACATTCACACAGACTTTCACATTTATAATATTAAATAATAATAATAATAATAATAATAAAGTGTGATGTGATGTGATAGTGTGATATTAGGATAGGATAGGATTAAGATTATTAGGATTAGGAATTAGGAATTAGAATGAATTGTATTACTTTGCAATATTTTGGAAATAAAGACAGGTTCAAAAATATCTTGACTATCTATCATAGCAAAAATAACTGATTATCTATTTTAACTGGCCTCTTAGCTCAGTTGATAGTTATTCTTATTTATTTTTAGAATATAAAAAAAAAATAAGAATTACTATCAACTGAGCTAAAAGGCCAGTTAAAATAGATAATCTGTTATTTTGCTATGATTGATAGTCAGTTATTTTTGAACCTATATCTTTATTGCCAAAATATTGCAAAGTACATAATTCATATATTTATAAAACTATTTTACATCAGATACTTTTGAACCTTAAAGTCATCAGGTACATGTGGTGGTTAGTGTCATCAGCTTATTGTTGGCATATTTTTCAATCACCTATTTATGGAACATTTTAGTGCTATCTAATTCTGACGCAAATTTCTATCAGCTGTATTGAAATTCTGAAACTCATCATCTACTTTTGATGCTGACTGTACAAGTTACAAAACTTTGCACGTTATTTCTCATCATCATCACCATCAGCCTAGAGCAGTCCACGGCTGGACATACGCCTTGTCTTCAACACGCATCAGCTTTTACCAGCAGACTTTAGTTTTTACTCACAATCCATAAAACATTATATTCGTTACATTAAATTACAACATTAAAATTACTATAATTGTATTTAAAATTGTAATTTTGTTGTTGTTGTAATTGTATTACCTTAACCTAACTATATATTTTATGATTTAAAAAAACTTTCTTTCTAAATTATAAAAAACAAGTTTCTTTTTGATTAAAATGACCCAGATAATTAATTATTATTCATGTTACATACCTAAACTTGAATTCATTTTATTTCACCACAAATATTAATAACTTTCTTTAACCCACGGCTTTGCACCCATAGTAGCAAGATAAAGTCTATATGTTATATATTATAAACTTAAAATAGTTTTCTGTTCTAAATTTCATTCAAATCCGTTCAGCCGTTACGAAATTGAGTGGAAAAAAACTTACTCTCTCTCTCTCTCTCTCTCAAAACACACACAAAACTTTCGCATTTTGAATATAAGTGTGAATAACAACACAATTTCAGCCTGAAGTACACTGCAAGACACAATTACGTTGCGACTGCTACCCCTGCTGTTAACGGTACATCGTTCCTTTCAACATAAACACACCCTGTATATCTCATCTGGGTGTAACACATGCAATGCGTACTAAATGTAATTATGAGACCGTAACGTAAACGGGCCTGACTTGTCGCGATTAAAGAGTGTCTCTGTCAGGGATCAGAAACATTTCATGACAAAAAAATATATATTTTTGTTCGAAGAAAGACAATTATATTCATTCGATTATTAAATAAACCTTATTTAACCGGCTTGTTAAACTAATATTGTTCTTACTAATATGCTTGTTACTATTGTTTGTGTTGTACATAAAAGTTAGAAAAAACCATTTTAATCAAGCCAGCTCAATGATTAATTAGGCTTTAATTAGACAAATTCCTTCTCCGGTAGAGCGGTAAGTGCAAATGCACTGCCTGACAACCTGGCTGACATCTCTAAACTGGTCTTAATTAATTGTAAGGCAAAGGATATTAAATATATTCATAGGAATTGCTGGTTTATATCAGCCCTTTATTTTACGTTTCTGGTAGAAAAAAAACCAAAGCTATCAATTTTGAACATTGTATCTAGCTATCGTGGCGTGGTTAACTTCGGTGTGTTAACAGATCCCCTTGGCAACACTCCGCCCGGTCACTACTTGGATGGGTGACAATTTAGTGACATTTAGTTTTGAGCGCTTCCGTGCTTCGAAAGGCAAGTTAAGATGTTGAACCCGGCTTTTTAGTCGTTAAGCCATGTCGGAAGCCTTTGGGCTGCCTAAAAACTCCGACACCAGAGTTGGTCTCTAGCTCATACGAAGAAGAACAAGAAGAATTGTAAGCTATATATTATATCACTTAATTTTCTTCTTTTTAATAAAGTAGTAAAAGAACAATAAAAATTGGTTGTTGTAAGAAAAAAATTTTAAGCATCATTCAAAGCAAAAAACCTATAAAAATGTTGACCACCCATGTCGCCAATTGGAGGCAAATGCCTGTATTCATTGGAAAAGTTAATGAAACTTACCCCAAGTTGGACTCCCCTGATGCGTGATTGCGATTTGTACATCTGTAAGTTTTGTTTAGTGATTTTCTTTCGGGATTATTTTATAAATTAACTTGACTTCAACTTACTCTTGTCCTTTTATTTTATTTTTAAATGAAAATGGAACAAGCACATGGCCGGCCCACCTAATGATGGGTTTAGTAAAATATTGTATCAATGTCACGCAACTTTGGAACTTTTTTTTGTTTTTGGCCCTAAGATGCAGCGCCGTGTCCCATCTTGAGGTATGAAAGTGATAAGCCTGATGTGCCTATAATTTTACCGGCTTTCACACCCTTCCAACTGAATACAGCACTAAAGTCTGCGTCGTTTTCACATAAACCAAGGTATATAAGATACTAGCTTCCGCCAGCGGCTTCACTCACGTGGTACTTACTGGCATAAAAAGTAGCTTATGTGTTAATCCAGGTCACTTTAACTGTGTATATTCCTAGCTTCATCCAAATCCGTTCAGTAGTTTTTGCATGAAAGAGTAAGCAACATTCATCCATTCATCCTACCATCCATCCATACATCTCTACTATGAGTAAAACTTACCTTTCTACTTAACCTTTTTACTTAACTTTCGCATTTCTATTAATAGTAGGATTACACAGCAAACATGGTCGACTCAACAAAATACAAGCTCTTGATGGATACATCTACGGACCCCGATTTATAGACAAAATGCTCCAATATAAATGTACTTTTGGTTTTGTTTCCGCTATTAAACAAAATACTATGTCGAGACTAAATTAAAGGTTGATGTAATTCTAGAATTAATTTCTACTTAAATTTAATCAAAAATTCTATTATTTTCCCGTTAAATTTTGTTCTATTTATTTCAGTTTATAAATATACAATAACGATTAAAACTTATACGTATATACATGCCATACCCTATTTTCAGCAATGGTGAAGAGAAAAACAAATTCATTTGTGCTTATTTAATAATGCAAGAAGTCCTCAATACTCCTTGGTTAAAACTTGCGCAAGCTGCATAGACCTTATTCATGGTAATGTCCCCAACTGGTCCATTGTGGGCAATTACTTACAGCAATAGACCAATTAGTAAAGGTCTTTGCCTAGACCATTACAAATGCGATACTTAGTTATTACTTGCTGAAGTTTCGGTGTATCTTGGTAATTAAAGCCATGCAGTTGGTGCAATGAAGTAATTTCTAGTTAAAGTTTATTTCCCCAAAACGGAACCTATGTATACTTCATCATCATGATTGTCTCGGACCGGAATCACCATCTGCTGTGGATACAGTGTTTATAGCCGATGAGCATCAGCGTCAGTGGTACGAGAATTTGCGTCCTGCCCAGCGTGGGGATTACGGATATCATCATCATCATCCACAGCCCGACTTTATCCACTGCTGGATATAGGCCTCCCGCAGTTTGTGCCACGGTCTTGTGCGAGATGTCAAGATTACGGGTATATTCTCCTTTATTAGGAGAGTCCTATGTCCAGCAGTGGATTGATATAGGTTTATGTGGAGTGGTGTGTATATAGGCCTCCCAGTCTCCTCTGTCTTGTATTTCTCTCATCCAGGTATACCCAGCGACTTTGTCGTGACCCAACGCGCTGGCACTCTCTTATCTCTCATTAGAGACCAAGGCTACTTTTTACCTCGGTACCACGTACCGAAGAGAAAATGGTTTAAAATTCATGTATCTATCGAAAAAATATCTTTCTAAGCATAGCACAAAATCGTGTCCAAAAAGACAGTCTTTGCTACTTTAATCATCAGGAAAACCATATAGACTACTGAATAGTTTCCTTTTTTTTTCAATAAAGCTTTTGATTATAATTTAGCACTTATTCGATTTAAGGTCGTACATAACGGAGGTTCAGCACACGCTCATCAAAAATCATTAGGCACTGCCCGAAGCACTGTCCCGTCCAAAACACATTTCAATTTTAGTTTAATTTGTGACATCACCACCGCCGTAGGGCAACACGTGGCGTTTGAATGTGACATGCATTTGCCCTTTCCCTGCTTTTGTTGGATTGTTGAATTGGTTCAGGTTCATGCTATGTTTTACTTTGATGTGAAACCCAAAATAGCTTCTAAGTAGTTTGGCTAGTGAAATAAATAAAAAGGATTTGGTGTGGTCGAAGATAACTTTTAAAAACTAAACGGATAACAACACAACATATTTTTAGCGTGCTTTTCTAGAGTATTTTAAATATTGATCAAAACAAGTCATGGCAAAATATGACGCTTATTGGCGATACTTAAAACCTAAGGTATAATTATAAAAAATACCTACTTACTCATAATAAATTCACTTACCTAAATTCGAATGAGAGCCTTGGTATGCCTTCTACATAATGCCTAAGGGGTCCGCCTGTGATACTATCGCACTATACTGTGCGAACTCTGCTACCTTTAAACCATTTTAATGACAATAAATAAATATATTGAGTATGAGACACATAAATTAAATTATTATAAAAAAAACAACTTAATTGAGAACCTACTCCTTTTTTAAAGCCTTAGCAATCTTTGAAAGACATTGAGTTGACCAATAAAAATAAAATAACATTTTCGAACCGACCATCTTGGCAGCACAAATTTACCTCTCTTGCCTTTATTTTATACAGTGAACGATGGAAAGAAAATGAAATACCCCAAACTTGTAATGAAACGACACAAGAACAAAACAAAATGGACATTTGAAATAAGATGCGCAGACCCCAACCGTCGAGCGGCACATTCGTAAGAGAAATGAGAATTTTATGCAATTCTGATCTTAGATAAGACAAGAGGGTGCCGAACTGCCGAGCCTAGATAACCGTTTTATTTTAATGCAAATCGACAACAAATAACGAATAAATATTCCCCTTTTTATGAACGCTTTGATTTAGGGGGATGAAGGGTGCGACGAATTGTGGTTAACGTTGAACGGGGATATTAGACCTGTCAGGATTCAGAAAGAAGACTGTATTACTTTTAAATATTACTTATTTTTTAAAGCTTTAGGAATTACTGTAAGATCATGCATCAATATGCAAAAATTTGTACCAGCTGAACTGGTTTAGAAGAAACTTGGAATATTAATATTTTTAAGAACTCGGTTTTCGAGATTAATCTAGCAGTTTTTCTTTCAATTTCATCTAGCTTTCAACTAGCTAAATCAAAGAGTGTTGTCAGTATTTGGGTTCTAACATTTCTCAGACCTATCTTCAGCGTTTTAAAAAGCACAATGACCTCAAAAGTATATTTGGATGAATTTACGGCAAATTGTTGTAAATCCAATTGATCTTATCTAAAAAGCTAGCCATTTGGAATGGCATTCTGAATTGATAGTCAAATTGATGGTAGGAGCTGCGTGGGTGGACTATTAATGTAAATAAGAAATAGAATAAGCTTTAGGCTATTCGTCAGTGATAGAAAACATCGAGTCTGATGTCTGTAAACACACTACTTCAATTTATTGCGTCAAGTGTCTGGTATTTCTTTTTTTAATTAATTTTACTGTAGATCGATCTATGAACACTTCGGAGAACTTCAGACGTTTAAGTTACTTTTCGAGTTTTTTTATTCAATTCAATAAGTAAGATAACATTACAGCTTTGATTTGTTTTAGCTTACGGATAACAATAAGTATTTTATTATTTATTTTTTATTTTATTCATTTTCAATTGTTTACCGCACTTACAGTGGTAACCAACACGTGCAGTGAACTATTTTAATACATATAAAATATTTACACAATCTTATTATATTATCAACTAAAAAAACGTATAAGCGAACTAAGAATTACATTAGTTTTTGAAAAAAAGATGTCAATTTCTGGCGACTGGGCAAGCCAAATATAAATGTGTGATAACAATGTCCAAACTATAAATAGATAATTAAAAAATTCAAAATTTTATCCACCCCCCATCGCACCCCCATGGCAATAAAAACAATCAGTTCCAATTCTTGAACGAACATTGGGAATATAAGAAACAGACTTGCCTATCCTGAAGGTAACTCGATGTAGGCAGGCTGTGTGGTCATTCAAAATAGAGCATTATTTAATAGTGGTTGAAATTTGTTTTTTTCTAAACTTGAAATAGTCATTTTCAAACCGTCTTATAAAGTTTATTTTACAATGTCAAGTTTTGTACTTACGTCTGAATAAATTTGTTTGATATTAAATATGCTTAACGAGATTATTTATGGAGATTTATATCCTCATATTTACGAAATTTTTATAATATTATTTTAAAGGCTAGATATTTTTACTATGAAATTTCAATGATGATACTATTTTTTTAACATCTTGAATAAACTAAGAAACTTTAGCACTATGCACACCGGCTTTGACAGAAGTCCTGAAACCATTTTCGATAAAATCATATTTCACACCCTCTAAAAAGCTAATTGCGCATAAAACAAAAGAGCAACACTGTAATAATCTTTATACTAACATTATACCTGGCATAAAAGTTTGATGGTGTGAATACACCCTAAACTGTATGAGGGATCCAGCTAAGTTCACTTTTTATAGGGGACCAGAAATTATGTTCCGGTGAAATATTGCGACACTTCTGCACTCAGAATTTAAACGTTCCGTTTAGAACAGTAACTTAAAGCCGAGAGGTAGGGCGTGAGTGTGACCCTTAATAAATTCAACATGAAAGATACGAATACCTGAAAAATTGTTTCTTGAGATCAAATCTTATGAAACCATTTTTCATATAGAGAGTAGTTATGAAGTATTTAATAGCTTAAAAACAGCCTGAAGAAGCATTTCTAGTCTTGGGAATTCAGTATAATGGATAGTTAAATTAGTGCTAATGGAAGTGAGGGTACTGATGAAAAGGAAGAAAATATTTTATTGTGTTAAAGAGGTTTTATTTTTCTTAGTGATAATGATATCGTGTAACTTCGAAAATGTTTTGCAATAATGACGTCAATTATTTTATAATACAAACAACACAAAAAGTACTATCCAGATATTAAACGGTATATTAACGGTGGATAGCCACTCTAATATAAATAATATCATACTTCACACTCATGGTACTAAAAAATGTGAAAGTTTGTATCTATACTGCACACATGATCCCACTCTACTCCGTAACGACAAAAAGGATTTGGATGAAACTTGGAGTATAGTTTGTGATTGCTACTTTTTATCCGGGTACCAAGCGAGGGAAGCCGCAGGTGAAACTTAGTATAACTATAAAATAACAAACATTTTCTCGACATACAAGTTACTGACCTGGAAGAGACAAAGATTATCTGGATTCTGTAGAATAACTGATATAAGAGATAAAATAAACAAGACCTGTTCTGACCCCAACCTTATAAGCTGTTGTTCATAGAACTTATAGTTCCACAGTAGTTTTTAAACTTTCGACATAAACGCCGAAAAATTTTAAAGGTAAAATGCGAGGAAGACCCATTTAAACTATTATTAATAATTATGGTCCCATATTCAAGACTAGACACAAATGAGGATGCATTGCCAGAGCTGAAGCCCTCGGAAAGAAAACGACGACCCCAATGTGGACATCATCAGCACAGCCACTCCAAGAGAAGAAACTGAGAAGAAGTGATTCAAGACGAACCAAAACGGAAAAAAATACAGACAAAGACGCTTCGTTGGGGGTCTTGCTAACTTACATATTGGTAAAAAATTCAGCGCTTTAAAAGGGTCTGTAAGGGCGATGGGCTCCTGTAGCTCAGCTGTGTTTTCAGCACACAAAGCTTTATAAGGCACGAAAAATACTATGGTCATTAAATTGTATATTTTTTAACAAAAACCCAATAGCAGTTTGGCAACAGGACCTTAGGACGCACGTCATGAGGGAGAATATGCCTATTATCCTCATGCTGGGTATGTTTGTTAGGGAACATTGAACACAGCTTCGCGTCCCGACGTTGCTGGCAATTAGCGATGAGGAAATTTACAATAAGCCATAGCCGGCAGAGCCCTGTTTGTTAACCCTTTGACTCTGCGAGCCTCAAACATGACGCGACAGGAGAGTTTTCTGCTCGATATCGACACTTGTGTTATTCAGCACCCAAAGCGTTAACAGAGATATACCAGCACCACAGACTAGAGAGGTTGGCTTAGTTTCCGAGGACTTATAGAAGTTTTGGAAGTGGAACCTCCCTCTGTGATTAGAACCACTCTCAAATTGCTATGCCTCAGGCATTTACAAAGGTCGAACTGATGTTTTATGTCATTATTTTTATATCGACGTACAATACCATCCGTCGACACGTTCAGTGCTGCCCTGCGGCGTTCCGAGTGCTTAAATGTAACTACATTTGTCCATTTACTAAATTCCGAATAGCAAAAGCAGGTTTGAATTCGAGGGGTGTTCTCTAACTTTTAATGGTGGGGGGCTTAAATTCGTTAGTAGGATCTTTACTGCCCTACAACACTGCTATTTATATGGTATGGTAAATGCTTATTTTCATATAGCTCTGAAAGTACGCTTTTTTAAATTAAGTAGGTATGTACGCACCTAACCGGACAAAGCTTAGAGCTGGCGAATACATTGCATAGGCGTAATATTAATATCTGTTGTGTACAAGAACTTGCATGCTAGCGGGCAACACATGGGATAAGGCCAGGAGAAAGAAGAAAGAAAGAAAGAAGAGTACGAATTTTTAACCCGAATTTAGAAAAAAAATTCAATGAAGTCTGTTAAGGCGACTATAAGGGTCAAACCTCCCTCTCGCTCGCACTATTCAATATTTTTGAAGATATAAAATCACTGAATCCCGTTATGCAAAATAGCAAACCTTCACGGCCTAGAAAATAACCACGTCTTACTTCTTGACCTAAAGAATTTTGAAAATCGGTTCTCAATTGACGGAGATAATTGGTGATCATAGAGCAAAAATTACAAGTGAGGATGAGGTTTTTTGAGTTTTCCGGCAGAAATACCAATCCCAAACGAATACTTAATAAACTTTAACCAATAAATGTAACAGTTATAATATATTAACATATACATATATTAACATATGTATTTGTTGTTATTATATATTAAAATATGAATAATAAACAAATACCAGATATTGACATCTTCGATGACAGCTTTAAAAATATACAAAAATAAAGTGCTGGAATATTTCCGGCAAGAACCCCCTACTTAAGTTAGTTATTTTAAGGTTTTTTTAAATTATTTTAAGGTTGGCTTTACTAAAGCTGTCATTGAAGATGTCAATATCTGGTATTTGTTTATTATTAAAATTATATTGGTTACAAAGTTGTGCTACAGGAGCACGGAGGCCCATATTTGTGTTACAGTATGGTATGTTAAATATTCTGAAGATGGGATGTCTGGGATTTCTAGTAGGTAAATATTATATTTAGTATTTAAATATTACTTGGATGTGTGACCGTTTAGTGAAATAAAACAGATTTGAGCGCTTCCGTGCTTCTGAAGGCAGGTTAAGATGTTGGTCCCGGCTTTTCAGTCGTTAAACCATGTTGGAGGCCTTCGGGCGGCCTAAAAACTCCGACACCAGAGTTGGTCACTAGCTCATACGAAGAAGAAGAAGACCAAAATCTTTCCTATAATAAAGCAAAGTTTCTCAACCTTTCAGCATTCCACCCCTCTGAACATGCCACTAACAACGTTTAACTCCAACATGTCATGTCGAGTAGAAAGTGTATGTAAATTGGTAAATGTAATAAATTGCATATATTTATCTAGTAATGGGGTCTTAACGTGTAGGGTGGGGCTAGGGAGCGATTGCGAAGATGTTTTGTTGGTATAAATAGGGTATCTATAAGGTTAGTAGCTGAGGATAGCAGCCAATGTCCTCTTTTGTCCATTTCGAAACTAAAGGCTCAAAATATAACAGCTATGTGGTCAGTAGCCTTACCAGATATCAGCCAGTTTCACCTTTGACCAAGTTAAAATGAAACATGAATTAAAATGACGTAATTTTGCAGCGTCCCATTACCAAGAGACAAAACGAAAGTTAGAGCCTATGAAATAAATGGTGTACATAAAAATCCCTATTTACAATTGACATTGGTTTTATTGTAAGAAGTAACATAATCAGGAAGGCCGGAGCGGAGGTTGCACTCCGCTCAGAGGTCCTAGTACGAGTTACACAATTCAAAAACTTTTATAGTATACTACATCGAGCTCAATTTTAATGTCCGACGATAAACCCTCTCGCTCGCACTATTCAACATTTTTGAAGATATAAAATCACTGAATATAGTTAAGCAAAATAGCAAACCTTCACGGCCTAGAAAATAACATTACAAATGTTCAGCAAGAATATCATGTTGAACGCAATACGTTTACCTACCAAAAAATTTGCAGCAAAATTGATCACAATGGAACAAGTCTTTTGGTAAGAAAACGTGATAGAATCAAAATGATATTATACATGTATCGTCGCGAAAATGCAGCGTCTTTCAAGGCACATTCACTAAATGTAACTTGCTAGGCCGATACGGAAGCGATAGCTTTGACGACACGAGATTTGAGTAGAATCAAACAACTCACACAAACTCACATACACAAATTCTCACATTTATAAAATGAGGAGGATTTCTAGAATAATTGGGGAATGGGGAATTGGATGGTATTACAAATGACGAGAATATTATCAAAAGGGATGATGATTCTTTGTTGAAATAGGGTACGCGGGATATTGTCCTAGTTTGGTTGTTTTGTCGGTGATCTTTTGTTTATGAGTTTGGAAATATCTTTGTGGTCAATACACTATTAGTAAGTGAAATATTATCTGAGTTCAATGAACCACATGAGGTATCTGAACTAAATAAAGTTCATATTCTAGGTACATAATTGATGTAAATGCCCTCCGGTCAGTTGGAATGACGATGAGCGAAAGGTTGCTCGCAGCTGGATGCATCTAGCTAAGGACAGGGCTCAATAGCGCTCATAAAGAGAGGAACACAGTAAACTTATGTCCCACTAGCTTTCGTCTGCGGCTTCGCTCGCGTATTATCGGGATAAAAAGTACCTTATGTGTTAATCCATGACAAAAACTATGTATATTCATTATTGTTATTGTATATTGTTCTATTTGTTTTTGTTGGTGTGAGTACAATAAAGAGTTTTCTATCTATCTATCTATATTCCAAGTTTCATCCAAATCCGTTCTGTAGTTTTTGCGTGAAAGAGTAACAAGTATTCATTCACCCACAAACTTTCTCATTTATAATATTAAGTAGGATGTTAGTGTTTTGAGGTTTTTCTAAAATATTTACGATTGTCAAATAAAAATCACTCTATTATAAATGTGAAAGTTTGTGTGTAACTCCGTTACGGCTGAACGGTATGGATGAAACTTGGAATATACATAGTTTGTGACCTGGATTAATAAATAAGCTACTTGTTAACCTGGGTTCCACGCAAGTGTAGCCGCGGACTGAAGCTTGTAATTTATATTTTTTATTTTTTTCCCTTTTCATCCTACCACCCATTGAGCTCCTCCTGCTAACGAATCCTCGGCAGACCCCGACGCCGACCCTTAGTTGTACCTCCAGGCTATAAAAAAAATATAAAAATGAATATTTTTTTAACACGAAAATGGAACAAGCACATTGCCCACCTCATGTTGAGTGGTATCCTTACACAGTATTGAATTGTACTTCATCAATCTGAGGCATGATGCTGATAAGCTTCATGTGTCTGTAATTTCACCGGCAATGCTGCTTTACGGTAAAAGCACGATGATAGTACTTCAGCAGACGAGCACTTCACAAAGATCTCTACTCATCATCATCATCATCATCAGCCTATATAGCAGTCCACTGCTGGACATAGGCCATAAGGGGAGCCTAATGAGCGCCATTGCGCCCTGTTCTGAGCTCGACGCATCCAGCTTCTATCAGCAGCCTTATGCAAATCGTCACTCCACCTGGACGGAGGACATCCTATAACTTTTATTCTTCGCTAACCACAAGGTGAAAAACAGCAAAATCTCAAATACCTTACTCAACTACTTACTCAACTATCGTATGATTATATATAATATCATCCCATTCTATTGTTACTTAACTCCCTAGTAAAACTCATTTATCCGCTCGCAAAATACTTACTCAAATGTATCCGTCACAACAAAGTTATCGGCCATTTTATCGGATGCTGTGATATACGTACTAAATTAACTCACTTCACTATGCGGGTGCACTCAAATCTATCTGCAGACATTATCAAAAATTCAGGAGGGGACGGGACTCAAGGCCCTATTATGTATGATGAAAGCAATAGAAATTAAATAAGATGGGGACAATGTAATCTAAAAAAATCCAAATCAAAGGAAAAAGTTTAGCGTTTGCACAAACGGTGTATATGTTTATTGAAGACAATAACAATTGATTATGAAAAGTAAGATTCAAATTTGAAGTAAAATATACTTAAATTTTGAACAAAATAGTTATAGTGACGAAAATTGTAATTAAAAAGTATACTGAAGTCACTGAAATAGAAACTCTCCAACTTGATTACCTCTGTGGCGCAGTGGGCAAATGCCTGCCTGAGATGCAGATGGTTGCGGGTTCAATCCTCACTACGAGACTAATGGTTGTATGATTTGAAAATATAAATCTGTAAAGAGAAATCAGACCCGAGGATTTGGAGGTTTACAATGTATATAATATGTATTTGTTTTTAACGTAAATGAGTATAAGTAGTACCTATATCAGTCATGTGTGGTAGCCATAACACGCCCAATCCCAGTGATTTGAGAAAAGAAAAGTTTGATAAAAAAGATTGTTTTTCGTGTAGGATTCTTTGGGTTTATAATGATAATTATATTTATTTTTGTAGGTAATATTTTGTCTATAAATTGTATACTTAATATGTTTTTAGCTTTTGCTTAATAGGTATACCAGTTTATGAACGTTTGCTTATTATCAAGCGATGGCCATAACCACACGTAATCTATCGTATTGACCAGTCCACAATTACTGTAGTTATCTGGACTCCATACGATTTGCAGGGGCTATTATTACTAATTTCCAAATTGGACTCACGTGGAACGAGCTGAATCGAAAGTATCTAAGTAATGGCCCTTAGTATTATTTCAATTGTCTGCAAATTCAATTTGTAATCAAAGTAAAGTATGTGACTGGAATAGTATGAAGTAAATTATTTGAAAATATTTTGGGTTTTGCTTTTTTCTTCGTATGAGATAACAGCCAACTCTGCTATCGGAGTTTTGAGATCGTCTGAAGGCCTCCTTGACGACTTAAAAAGCCAGGACCAACTGCTTAACGTGCCTTCCAAAGAACGGAGTATTGTGACAGAGTATTTATTATGAAAACTGTTTTAAAATATTTTGGGTACGTTAATCCTTATAATATTATAAATGCGAAAGTGTGTATGTATGTTTCTTCCGTTTTCACGTAAAAACGGCTGAACCGATTTTAACGAATTTTGGTGAAACGTAGATGGGACCTTCGGAAAAGAAAAAAATAAAGCACGTGGTGATACCCATATTTTTTTTAGAAACAACAAATTCATTGTTGCACGGCCAGGATTAAAACCTTCTAGTTTGCAAGTCGGGACCATAGCTCCAGTTTTATCAAATAACCTTTTCAGATAACCATTTGCTCAATCTGTCTTCAAATGTTGAATGATTGTTGTTGAACAATATAATTAACTCGTAGACGTCCTGCGAGTTCGTCCGCAAAAGAGGTGAATTCGTAGGCGGCTGAAATGGCGTACCCTGTTCACAATAACTTAAAATAAACCTCATCTCGTCATTTATCATACAAAAAATATTGTGATAGTCTTTTTACTATCAATAATATAAACCAAGCCCCCTTTTCAGAAGATATACTACACCACCTGTCTCCACCTTTATAAAATCGAACCCCAGAACAGAATGCACCTAATGTGTCAAATAAAACAAGATTTTCTTCCCCTTGTACCAATTTATTTTGCGACACGTCAATAATAAAAAGAGGGTCTGATCTTTACTTCCCCTAGAAAGCTGTTTCGAGGAATTCAGTTACGGTAAGGATGAGATAGTAAATGAAAGAGGAACTGGGTGTTTGATTAGCTGGTATTGGACTCTCCTGCTGTTTTGTAGCTATATCATGGTTCTAAAATTAAAAGAACTTTCTAATGGTATATATATATATATAGTTTTTGGTACATTCCTATAACGCGCTCTGCACGGGGTGGTGCCACTGACAACCAGCGCTGCAGTTCCTTCCATGCTTTTACAGCATAATGCTGAGTGGCGACCTTTTTGTGTCACTATTTCTCTTATTAGTTTTAAGCGCTTACTTATTGTTTATTTTTGTATATTTTGTGACTCCAATAAATGTTTTTTATCTTTATCTTTTATTTTTGTGGAGCTAAGAATCTAAGTTATGTAGAAACATAATTATTTAAGAAGACGTATCCTGTAACTTATATTATATTATTTAGGTACTTGATTTGTTTGATTTGACTCCAAAATGGGTACAAAAAATATTACTTTTATATCTTGTATTCGGTTTAAAAAGGAAGAAAAGAAGCCTGGTACAAGCTGAATGCATCAAACTTATACCTTGATGCTATGGAAAGCTGAGATGCTGAGGAGGACTGCTATATCCAGTAGTATGGTAACATGCAGTAGCAACTGCATGAGGACCAATTCACCACCACACAGGGCACTTTTACAAACTGTTGTTTTTGTTTAGTTTTAGTCCCAATTTAGTTATGGTAAATTGTGGTGGTACGAATAAAAGTTTTCTATTATTTTCTATTCAATTCTATTCTAGTAGACTGCCAAAGACTGAATGAATTTCCAGCTGTCGATTGCTATTTGCATAATGACGATGGTTAGGTTTTGTTACCATTTAAGTAAAAACCAGGCTGTATCCATCATCATCATCCACAGCCCGACTATATCCACCGAGTGGTTTGAAAAAAATTCGGCCTGTCCAGCAGTAGAATTTTTTTTACTAATTGTCTCAATAACCCGATGTATGGCTTTGACAGAAAATAGTAACACAATAATCACATCATAACATTCCCTTCAACAATGAAATTAGGGCGGTAGCAGGCTGACGAGAAAATAACAGCTTTAATAATGTCGTCATTCCAAAAAGGTTTCCAAAAACCGGTCGGCACGCTCCTATTCAGCCGTGGACAGTAATAATAATGATCGGTCTTCCTGTCGCCGCTCCGACTGCCATCGGAAGCATTTCACCATTGATTTTTCCGCAAATAATACGATGTCTCCAAAATTCGTTTGGTTTTCTCATTGTTTCGATAGCCGCCCCCATCCTCATAGCCCTCACTGCGATGTCACATGGTTCTGAGTGCATTAGTTTCGCTCAAACACATCCGACGGTTTCCTGAACGGTGGTGGAGCACGTGACCTCCAAATATAAAAGACTTCACGCCTGATCGCAACTCTGATATAGATGTGAATAGAATTGCCCGTATTGTGTAACATTATATTGGGGCGATTCTGTATTAGGTCTATGATGTGTGTCGATAACACCTTTTTAATATTGAAATCTCATTTTAAATTCGATACTGCACTGTCTATTTTTTACTTTAGCGTCAATCATAATTTATTCAGCTACCTTCAATTAAATTTGTATAAAGAGCATCCCTTATAATGAAATGCCCTTCACTTTATATGTCGATTATGATTTATTTGAATTTGCATGTTTTAATGTTAGACGAAAACTCGTAATCAACTTTGACATTTCATGCAAATCTGTTTCTGTCCTTTTTTATATGAAGCTCTTTCACTAGTAATAAGATTATGTAGGGTCCCAATCGGGGTCTTTTTAGGGCGCTAAATAAGATACGACGTTTTCCGCCTCGGGCACCTTTGATAGTACTTTTTAAAGCTGTGTCACGAATTGGGAACCTCTCCTTTATTGGTCGCCATTATGATAATTACATTAAGGGCCGTTGGTAGCCGATACTTCGTCTTTCGAATTTGTTCTGTTGTTACGGTAAGGCGTTTGCCTCTTGAATATTGAGGGGCTCATTTGGGGAAATCGCACCTATTCTCTACGTGACACTTTTATTCCACGAACCCTTCGACATTAACTCTCCTAAGAATTAAATTAATCGAAATTAAAAATGTTTTCGCGTCGTTGAGTAATTTCAAAATGTCAAGATATTAGTTTGTATAATTGAAAATGCCTTCAAATTGCTAATTAAAGCGCCCAAGAACCGAGCTAAATTATTATAGAGATCGTTTTGTTAGGACTTGCTTAATATTTTATTATTCAACACTAATTAGCCGTGTAAATAAATCTTCTAAGCTCTAAAATGTTATGGAGCATTAAGTAAATTTTAATAGAGACTGTCTCAGCAGTTAAGACCTAAATTTTAATGATAAATTAGTTTCTTTAGGGCAAATTTACGAAAAAAAAAATATAAAGTAAAATATTCTTTTATTTTAGTAAGCTTAACACTCATGATAAGGTAAACCTAATTAGTTTGAGAATCTTAGAGTGGTTGCTTCAGTGACAATTCTAGTTTCACAAAAAAGTATAGAAAAAAATTGTATAAAAACTTAATTTAGACCGTTTTGCACCATTCCTTGGAATAGAGTGCTAACGGGTGATATCAATCGTCCCGAGGGATAGTCCGTTTTTGCAAAATCACTGCTTGATGTGCTCTGTCACGCAATTTCATTTATTTTCTCGCGATAAAAAGACTAGATTTTTGTGCAGAAAATTTTCTCGTAGCAAAGATTTATATGTTAGTAAATTTCTATAGATGCGGGTGTATGATATCAAATTGTTTTATTTAACGATTAGACAAAATTATTATTATTCATCAAGACAAGTTTAGATAAAAATATGTTAGTTTTATTTTGCCAAATGATTATTTGTGAACAATTTGTTTTTACTAAATTGATGAATCAAGCCGGAATCTGCATATAAACTTATTACTAAGAAATATACTACCAAAAATAGATGTTTATAGTTTAAAGTTCATAAGAACATAATTATGCTACCTTCAAATTCGCATTACAAATTAAATACTTTTATTCAACATTTGCTATGAACAGGTAGCTTGTATCTGAAATTTAATTACGAACCCTCGTTTGATAAGTTTATGGTATTGATAAATTTGAAAGAGCTGGTTTACTTACGTCCACTAAAGAAAATTACGAATTGTAGAAAATATTATTTGAATAAGTTTAAGGTTTAAGAAATAAAAAGGATAGCATAATACCTGCTTTGATAGACTCTATAATTAACCTTATCATCATCATCATCGGTCTAGCAGTCTACCGCTGGACGTCTGCTGGACAAAGGCCTCCCGCAACGAACGCCATTGCGCCCTGTCCTGAGCTCAACGCTTCCAGCTTCTACCAGCAGCCTTTCGCAAATCGTCACTCCACCTGGCGGGAGGCTGTCCTACAGTACGTTTACCAAGCCTCGATAATTTACCTACCCTCGATGAATAATGAGATTATAATAATACAATTTTCATTAAACCAGTTAATGGAATTATAGCACTTTGTTTCTTGTATGCAAAAACATTACACATGCAATGTTCCAAAAGCTTCCTGCAGTAGAAAGTAATATTTTACATTTTGATAACCTCTATGACATAGTGGGCGAAGGCCCATCTGAGATGCAGAAGATTGTGAGTAGGTATTCCCGCAGCGAAGCAAATGCTTGTATGAACTCTGAATCAAATACTGGTCTCGAGTCTGAGTGTTTTCTATGTATAATATGTATGTATTTACATAAAATAAGTATATAAGTAGTACCTAGTATCAGTCATGTGGTTCAAGCTCGGCTAAGTTTGGGCTTAGTTTTGCTACAAATGATGATGTGTGATTGTGTCCAGCATAATCGACGATATTTGTTCTTTAGATATTTGTCTCGGGTCTGGGTGTTTTCTATGTATGATAAGTATATATTTACTAAAAAAATAATTATATGTGTAGTATATCAGTCATGTGGTTCCCATAAAACAAGCTCTGCTTAGTTTGGGGCTACATTATGCTGTGTGATTACGTCCCGCATTATTTATTTAATTATTGATTTATTTATTTATCTATTAAATAAATCGCAGTAGGTAAAAGTAGTTAAATGTTTATTTTGTGCCTATGTAAGTTAGCTATTTTATTAATTTATGTATGTGAGACTGATATGGGCATATGTAACTTAGTGTGCTTGTTGCCTGAAATAAAGTTATTAGTGTATTTACATTATTATACCACTTTATTCATCTAAGAACTCATCAAAAATACATTTTTACTACAAAGTTAAAACATTATTAATCTACTATGTACAAAACTAATATACAAAACATTATAGTGAAAAATATCTCCAAAATGGTGGAACCTCAGCACAATGCATCCAAGTCCAGGAGAGCCGCCTTCTGTGTCTGAGATTTTTAGGTATTATTATTATTTTTGTTTCAAATTAACCAGCTATCTAAATTTTATGACAAATGGAAATGTGAAAATTCCTTTTTCATTCGAAACTTTAATTTAAAGTTTGTTGCAAGCCGGTATTTCTAGGCAGCGTTCGTGCGAGCAACTGCACTGCCTTATAAGCTTATTTTCCTCAGAGAGACACGAAAATTTTCTTTAGATTAGTTTCTCTTGTTGAGAAAAATAGGACGGAATAAGGAATAATAAGTTCCCGTCTAGTCTTAAATTGGACTTCGTTTCTTTTGTACGACATTTTTTTTTGTTGGTGCCCGGAACCCGGGAAATAGCATTGCTTTATTTATTAAGAACTTATTTGTGTAGTTAAAACTTTGTATTATATTTTCAGTGTTAAAACAAGGCTCTTTTCTGGGAATTATCATTTGCTTTGCAAATGGTAAGGCGAGATACTAAAACTTTTCAAAAGAAAAATGTGGTAGGATAAGTGAATAGTATTTTTTAACGTAAAAATAATCTGAATTTGAAAGCAAATGACATAAACGGTCCCATTAAAATTTGAAAATAATACTAAGTATTATATTTTTGCAGTCGATTTTGCTTATATTAAATATTATTTATATGTTTACCATTTCGGTTTCATAGTGCATTATTATTAATATTTATACTTATGCTTCATGGCATTAATTTTATTATATTAGGTACAATTAAATGTTGAAAAAGTAATGATAAACTGCTCCTTTTTGTGAAAACATATCATAATAATTAATATGCGAAAGTTTGTGTGTTTTTTTCCACTCAACTCCGTAACTGAAGAACCGATTTGGATAAAACTTGGAATATATAGGAATATATTGACATAAAGGCCTTTTTATCCCAATACCACGCAAGTTGGGTCGTAGGGGAAAGCTAGTTTACCAGAAGTTTAATATACAAATTTAAGTTGATTTAGGCGGTAATGCATCGTCTATATTTCAGAAGTTTTATCTAGTATCTCTGTTAAACATTGAAAACCGAGCATGTTTTTATTTTGACGTTTAGTTTTCACGTTGTTCGAAATTCGACAGATGAAATGTAATGTCAGTCTGCAAATACGGATCCGGCGTTAATTAATCAATTCAGTGACTACTACTGCTAAATAGGCCATCGGAGGGTCAACTGAGATATTAAATAGAGCCTGTCCATGGGAACCACTTTCTATAGCTTCAGTACTAATAGCGCCCTGCACACGTAAAGATCGGATCGCGCATTGGGACTGCGTTCCAAACCGCAGTCCGATCTGTACGGTTTGGACTGCGGATCAAAATGTAGTGCTAATGGCGCGTAAAGATCGGACCACGCATGATTGCTGACGTGATGCGAGGTTAAAACTGTGAGATTTGCCTTCGCATTGACATGCCAGATCGGACTGTCAGTTCCGCGCATCTACACGTACGTTTCGGAGTGCGGGTTGGATTGGCGCGTGCTGTTTCCCGCGGTCCGAACTTTAAGTGTGCAGGGCGATATTAACTAGACTCTCAGGTGTCCATGAGAATCACTTTATAGCCCTTCAGTACTAATGGTGGCACTTATTCGGTTTTTGTTTTTTTTTACCAAATAGATGTCTTCGACCTGCATGTTTATAATTTTAGCTACGCAAAAATTAATATTTTTTTAAGGATCACTATAAAAACAAACCAAGCCTTGTTTGTTGCCGTTTCTCCTTGAACTTGGTCGTGTTAGAAACGGTGTAAATTAATTCACAAAACAACAACAGCTCTTGCTTTACCAATGACTCAGTGATGTCTTAGTGTCTGATCTTAATTATTTTGACTTTCGACTTTTGAACTTAACTTATACAAACACATTTTCAGCTATCAAAGGACTTTAATCAGTTGATTTAAAGTAGATATGTATTAATGCATCTTTTTAACTTGCAAGAGATTTCTTAAGTCCAAATACTATTTGCATCTTTAAACCACTTCAAGAAATGAAGTCTGGCTTTTGAGAAATCTGTCCCTCTTTCGTTTCGTCAGACCGCTCTTATAAGTTTTAAAATTAAACAGTATTCAACGAAACGTAGCTTTAAGGGAATAATAAAATTATTTTCCGTCTGGCTTCACAAAATACTGTTGAGTTTGATGAAAACTTTACTAAGACGAGTGGAAAGTTGAGCATTTAAGTTGGATTGGTATATTCTAGCTACTGCTAAGATCAACATGAGTTATTACGAATGCTTCTTCTTTGAATTTTGGTAAAGAACTGGAAGGGTAAGGGTATACTTTGCCACGATATTAGCAATGCCAATTTGGTTAGATCTTATACTGATCATTATCATTATCATCATCACCAACATCAGCCACTGTGCTGTACATAGGCCTCCCCTAATCAGCGCCATTGCGCCCTGTCCTCAGCAAGACGCAACCAGCTTCTAATAAAAACAAATTCAAAAAGAATTATTTATTAAAAAAAGTTAAGTTATTAGTGGGAGAGCCGTGGTGGCCTATAGAGGGATGTACCCCGACTTAAGAACTGGAGTTCTGGATCTGGGTTCGAATCCCAGCCGTGCACCAATGGATTTTTAATTTCGAAAAATCTATGTACGCATTACCACGAGCTCAAAACGGTGAAGGAAAACATTGTGAGGAAACCGGCATGCCCTCGAACTAAAAAGTTCGAAAGGTATATGCTAGCCTGTCACGTGGAATGCTAGCTGCTTGCAAAAAGTGGGCATGAATCGAACGTAATCTTTGGACTTGCCTCTGACTACCCCCGTTAAGGTATCCTCAATAGATTTGCGAACTGAGTAATATCTTAAGATATTCATAATGGGGAAAAAGACGTGAAGATGTTTTTATTTAAAAAAAAAAACGAAATACCCGACTGCATAGAAATGAAATTTTTAATACTTTTTAGTTCATCGTAAATAGAAAATGGCTTCTAACAGTCACCATATTGGATTTTTTGACATTTCATAAAGCCTTTATCCCCCTCATGACTAGACAAATCCAACGACACCTCATTAGTCAAAATCCGTCGAGCCGTTTGGGCTACAGTGACCAACAAATAATATTACAAACATACATACATCCTAAAAACATAACCTGGCTGAAGAGAACTTCAGTCGGGTAAAAGTAGTCAAAAAGCTTATGAATACATACTTGCGAGTTTGATCTTTTTTAGTCTTCTGTGGACTCATCTCCTTATTTCTGAAGATAGTGATCACAATATGGAGAAGTAACTTCTTGAAAAATTCCATAATATCTGTATGATACATTTATGAGACAAAATGATTATGCTATTTTTTTATATTTATCATTATCATTATAATCATCATCAGCCCATGACCAACGTTATGTCAGTACAACATGTTTTCCCTTGAGTTTTCTTCCTTTTCCATCCAACAGACCTTTTCTATTTCCTTTTAACAGAGTTTATGATACCCGAAGATGGAACTAGCACGTGGTCCGCGTTATGTTATGTGGTAACCATTACTTATAACAAAGTATTGCTTTTTAGGTCACGCTTGCTTAGAAACGTATCCTATGATGCAATGCCCTGCGTCGGAAGGTCATTGCATCATAGGATATGGCCTATTGTGCATGTAATTTCACCGGCACCACACCTTTCAAACCAAAACACAGCAATGCTGCTGTAGAAATAGTCATAATGATAGTTTTTCCCCAGATGAGCACACCACAAAGGACTGTACTACTTCTATATGATACAGTATGTTGTGTGTTAAAAGATAAACACAAACTTTACTGCATTTAAAATATTAGTATTGTAATTATTATCAAGGTCTTTTAATGGGAATATGAAGCAAATACAGCAATGAACATCATCGTAACAGTAGTAAGGCTTCTTTACGTTATTTCTTGTTCATAACAAGGCCAATGTTCTACGGTTCTCGCGGTAAGTTAATTTTCTTCAACTTCTGGCCCCTTGCAAACTTTCCTTTGTTTAATGAACTGCAGGTAGTACAAAGTTTCCGTGCGCCACGCTACCTTCAGCCTTCCAACATCGGATATTGTTGTCGGCACAGATATAATTATCATCCAAAATTTCTGAACAGGTGTGACTAGAACCCGTATCTTTCTCTAAGGTGCTTATAAAATCATTGGTCAAACTATCCCTTATTAGTAATTCGCACTATGCTTACAAAACATTATTTCTTACTAGCCTTTTCGCGCTGCTTCGCTCACATCAGAAGTTGTATTTCTATCCCTCGGAAGTACTTATTTTGCTTCTGGATGAACAGTACATTAGGTTCTTTTCAGATTCTGTATCCCTGACAACGTATGTTATTCTTTTGAGTAGCTAAATAATTAAGGCTTGAAAGTGTTGAAAACAAACAAACTTTGACATTCGATCTTTTTCGACGTTTTTTTATTGGCTAAATATAAACTTTTTGTACGCTTATGATACGGAAGGTTAAAATATTTATACTCTCTGGTGAGTACGGGTAAACAAAATTTAAAATGCACTCCAATTTCCCAAACTTTTTCAAAGCAACATTTGGTTTGGCAAGTAATATACAAAATGCACAAATCTTCATGCACCGTTGAATACCACAGGCCGAATGAACTTCCCCTTCAGCTATAGGTACCAAAAATATCAAGCATTAACTAAATGGATTGGCCATTTCGTTATTAGTTGCAGTTTTCAATTATTGATTGCATAGACTTGTTTTTGATCAACCTGTGCAACTTTAGTTTTCTAAAATGGTTTATGGAATAGATAAGTAAATTTATAAACGGAGTTTTTACCCAAAACATGATTTCAAACCATAAAAATAAGATCTAAAAAAATGATAAACAAAAACTTTATTTAAATAATGCACAAATAATAAATAATGTGGGTCGTAATCACACAGCATCATGTAGCCCCAAACTAAGCAGAGCTTGTATTATGGGAACCACATGATTGAAATACTATATATTTTTTTAAATACATACATATCATACATAGAAACCACCCAGACCCGAGACAAATATCTACAGAACATGCAAACATTTGTCCCGCAGAGGGAATCGAACCCGCAACCTTCTGCGTCTCAGGCGGACCTTCGCCCACTGCGCCACAGAGGCCGTCAATAATTCAACCAATGTTTATTTTTTATTTATGAAAATATGTTAACTTACGTACACTGTTACTATCTGATCTACCGCATCATCATCATCATCTCTGTCAATGGCAGTCCACTGCTGAACAGGGCGCATTGAAGGAAGGCCCTTCAATGAGGTAACCGCATCCAGCTTCTACCAGCAGCCTTTCGCAGATCGTCACTCCATCTAGCCGGAGGGTGTCCTACACTATCAAACGCAAAGTCATTTGAATAAGTCCTCGAAATTGAATCAAATAAAATTACGAATGATGCTCTGGACTATGCGTCCATGTTTTAGTAAGCGAGCCCACATCGCACCATACAACGATGAACGCTGTTGGAAGGTGCATTCTGAGTGCTAGCTATCGCTCGGTGCGCTGGTCCACGTCGCGCTGATTGACATCGCGTCGCTAGGGCGTACTGTCGCCTGTCATACTAAAAATGGAGGTTTAGGTAATCCATTTCCAAATCCCAAAATGCTAATATTATACTCAACAGAAGCTCACAACATACTTTTATAATAAAATGAAAATCCATTTTCGAGTACGCATTTCATATTTAACTCTAAACAAGATTACTTCTAACAAATCAGATTCAACTTGAACGCATGAGCGTTTCTCAAAACAGAAACTTTGAGTTTGTAACTCAATGAGATATGAAGACAAACATCTCTGAATTTACGTAAAATATTTTGAATTTACTTCAGATAATTCAAATGCATTAGTGAAAACTCTTTAGTAAAAAGCATTTTCGATATTTCTTTTTAACTCAAGTAGAGTTCACACATATCTTGCGTGAATGGGGTTATATTTGTAAAAAGTGAAGGTAAGATTTTCCGCTTGAATTTTATTATGTTTTCTAAGTACCTTACTTACTTACTACTTACTCCATCGGCACAGGGACCCAAAGTCTTGGCCTCCAACACGAGAACTTTCCACTTTCATCTATCCTTTGCGATCTCTTGCCAGTTGTCGGCTCCAAGTTCGCGCAGATCAGCTTCCACCCTGTCGATCCAGCGATATTTAAGGCGACCAACCGGTCTGCGCCCGAGTGGTTGACCCAAATATGCTCTCTTCACGCTTCTATTTCTATCCTCACCCATTCGCTGTACATGACCAAGCCACCGGAGGCGGTGGGCTTTGGATTCTCCAATAATGTTAGGCTCAGCCACTTTTCTATGTAAGATATTTCTAAATTCAACAAAAACTACCTTTCTAGATGATTTATACAGCGCCAAGTGATAACTATTCACTCACTTACCGCGATTGCTATAGTTCCTTAGACATGGTTAGATGGAGTAAGCTTGCCCAGTACCTATACCATCCTCTCAGCCTAGCGAACCTTACCTTCAAGGAGTACCTACATAATATTTTCGTAATAAAAAAATCCATTGACACTGCTAAGATTTGAACCCACAACCTCCGGATTGGAAGTCGGGGTATATTCCACTATGCTATTCATGGTTATATTTCTAAATTATGTCCGATAAATCCTTTAATTTTTATTGCCTACACACAAAACACCATTGTGCTTATAGATGTTTCTCAGAACAGACTACACTCCCTAAGCGCGCAACTTAATGCTTCTATCTCATATATTTTTGAATACAGCATTTTCAAAGAGAATTTGCCTTCAATATTTTCCCCCTCGTGGGAAATTCGAGATACCTAATAGTTTTTGTACCATCGATACGTTCCCAGAACGATCACAAAACAAACAGTAGACATGGGTAATGCCATTAATAGAAACAATGTTTTTGAATGGACCTCAGGAGACTAGCTTTATGAGGGTTTCAAAATGTTAGTAGCTAATGTACCTAAGTTGGTACGTAGGTACTGTAAAACGACTTTATCTGTACTAGTGAATTTGATGGTCTCATAACCTTTAATGTGCAATTATATTTTGAGGAATCAATTTCAGTTTATGTGAATACTCCGGATAAAATTCTGGAAATCAAGACCACGCTTTACAAGATATATTGGACTGATAAGTAATTCATCATCATCATTATCATAAACCTATAGCAGTCCACGGATGCACGTAGGTCTTTCTGAAGGTACGCTAGCCAAGCTGCCGCCATAATCGTATGCGAGTTGACGATCGCAGGGGTACAGTTTGTCGCAATGCTGACGCTATTGACATATCTATCGACCTCACTATTTAACTGCATCGGTAGGAAGGGCTATGTCACCATCTATAAGTTCGTTAAAGCAAATCGGTTTCGTTAGTTAAAGCAAGATGTACCGCGTGTAGGTGAGGTTGACGTTAAGAGCAAAGGTGGTAGTTACTCTCTTACACCCTTGCTCCTTAGTGATTAGTAGTACCACGTGTCTAATCAATTTTAGGTCTTTTTATATTTCTTATCCGTCTTGTGTGAGCTAGTAACCAAGTGTCGGAATTTTGGTATGAACTTGGCTCTCCTCCAACAACAACACCATCCTATTTAGTCCTCTACTGGACATAGGACTCCCCTATAAGAAGATATGCCCACAATACCCACGTTGGGCATGCTGGTTGGGGATTGCAGGGCACAGCTTCTCGCATCACCGACGGCTGGCTACCGATAGCCAGGGTATATAGCTGTTCCGGTGTTAGGCTGCTCTCTGCCACATTCTGCCTGAGCTTGAACCTTTGCGTAGGCATTATAAATTTATGCTGCATAATATGAAAACAATAATCTAGTGTTCATTTGCTAATATTTATAACTTATATTTGTTACTCTGAATCAAATTATTCAGTCTTATTTTTAAATCGTTTAGTAAAAGAAACAGTGTGTCATGAAAAACCCAGAAGATATTTAAATAGACTATTTTCAAGACCAACTGCTGTATCTTGTAACGATTTTGCATTGCAACACTGCGGTTACTTTTATCACGTCATCCGCGTATCGGAGCACGTTCTAACAGTAAATTCTAGAGCGGCCATTTAGCGGATTCTGCCGAACCGAAACAGAAGAAAATGTAGTACCCACTTTTTTAAGTTTCACTTCCGTCATAATTTATCCATCCTTGTCTCCAGGGGAATGAGAACGTAAAACATGGCAGGGAAGTCTAGACATGTTATTGGAAACAATATTTTGATAATCGCATGGAAAGCAAATACATTATTCTGTAAATAATTAGTTACCTTTTTGTGTATTGAAAATGATGGACAAGTATTTTCTGGGTGTATATGAATAAAAATGTGTTAATAAATTGAAATGGACTGGATTTCTTTAAGTCAACGAGGTAATTGACTAGTAACAGTATATATTGTCAGTTTATAACAAATTTTCGCCTTCCGTTGGATTTCGATCTGTGCAACGACATGCTTTTACAGACATATTTTATATAATATAAAGCATATTATAAGCAATGTTTAATATGATAACTGGAAAGGATCTTGCAAAATAACAAATTTTCGCCTTCCGTTGGATTTCGATCTGTGCGATTTTCGAAATAATTAGCCAAAAAATGAGAGTAAAGAAAATACTTTAGTGTAAAATATTATCTTGTTTTTTTTTAATTGACGTGAATTTGCAGTTAAATAAGGGCTGTCCAAAGGTCTTAAGGTCTGTCTGGTTCCAAAAACGAGCTATTCATTCAACCTTATATACTTGGAATAGAGTTAATTTTATGTACTAGGCATTTTATAGTGAGTTGCTCGGTTCACAAGTTTGCATTATTTAAGCTCTGTGAACTGAATGGAATCTTAACATACGGAAAATTATTTATGAAGTGAAGCTTATAAAGTGCACACTTTTGAGTCTTGATGCTCTGAAAGGTATCTCGAAATGTCTTTTATATTTGTAAAAAGAAAAGAAATAATCCTTTTATTTTCTTAGAAACTGTCTGCTCTTTTCAAAGCGAAATACATTGTATTAAACATGTGTGTTTAATATACCTTTTTATTACAAAAACAATTTAAGGCAAATCTTCAAATTGAGGGTAAAAGTTTAGTAGGAAGTCTAATTGTTAAGAAATAGAATCATAGGATTGAAAATTCTAAAGTGTTAATCTAGTTTTGCCCCGACTGTACTAAATAAATAAAATAAAAATTTATCAACATCGTTATCATCATTAGCATATCTAAAGTAGTTCACTGCTGAACATAGGACTCCCCTAATAAGCGCCATTGCGCCCAGTCCTCAGCTCGACATAATCAGCTTCTTCCAACAGCCTTTCGCAGATCGTTACTCCACCTGGCCGGAGGGCGTTCTACACAACAAATTATAATTCTAACTAAAAAATAAGTAAGCTAACCAAGGCTAAACCCACCATTAACATTACTACCCTAAATGTTTATTGAAAAAAAACCCATTTCACAATCAGCGGCTATAATTCACAAGTCATAACATTTTTAACAATATGACTTACAACTTACTTTATTTATCGACTTTATTTATTTTTAACGACTTTTTTTATTTTTAACAACGTGACTTTACACATAATTTAGGTCTACATACAAGTTTCAGGTATTATTTTACCTAATAATACAAACCACAAACACGCAACATTGCGGTCAGCAATGTCAATAACGATTCAGATCTATTAGCTGTTTTCACGTAAGCAAAATTTAGGGTTCAGTTGGTGAGAGTCTGACGGTTCTAGCATTATAGGCTCTTCCATAGAGTGGATAATACCGGTAGAGTACTAAAGGAATCTCAAAAATAAAACCACTTTTGTTCAATTCAGCACCTACTCCACCACACCACAGCCTATATCAATCCACTGCTGGACATTGGCCTCCCCTAATAAAGGGGGATATGCCCATAATCCCCACGCTGGGCATGCGGGTTGGGGATCGCAGGGTACAGCTTCTCGCACCACCGATGCTGCTCCCCGTCGTTCGCCAGGGGATTTAGCTGTGCCAATGTAGGCTGTGCTATGCCGCAATCAGCTGGCTGCCAGAGCCCCGTTCGTTGTTTAGCAGGGTGCACCACGGGCAGGTTTGGTTGGCTTGGGTTCCGAAGATAGGGGTTGGAACCCCGTACACCCCAGCACTAATAGCACTACTAAGTTAGCAAACAGGCATACGGTCCTCCTAATGGAGGACCGTATGCCTCCATTAGGAGGCATACGGTACGGCTTTTTCCGTTAGCTAAGCTAAGCTAATTCTGGGCCTTAAGCCTGTTAGCTAAGTTTCCGTCTTTGGAGCCCAAGCCAAGTTCCCATGCCCGAGGTCCAACCTGATGAATACCAAAGATGGTTCGGCTAGCTGATTGCGGCATAGCACAGCCTATATAATTCCCTGGCCACCGATGGGCAATAGTGTCGGTGGTGTGAGAAACAGTGCCCTGTGATACCGCATAACTAGCGTGGGATTATGGGCACACCCTTTCTTATTAGAAAAAGCCTATGTTCAGCAGTGGACCAATCGTACATGTTGTTTTTGTTGAGAAGTCCAAGGGGACTACGCGTTACATCACACGTAGGCGTTCGTTTCCAGAGTAATTTTTGCTTGCAATGGGCAAGAAGACCTAGAAGGAAAGTACTGCTCAAATCTCAGGGTATGGCATTGTACTGCTGCTAACAAAACGCAATATTTATTATGATTACACGTAGGAAAAATAAAATAATATAGAACAAATGGGACAAAAAATTTTTCTGTACGGAACCATCAACATATTCTAATAACAACTTCATTAAAACATTTCTTGCACGGAATCCTTTCATTTACGAAAATTGATAAGCGGCAAACTTTTCCGATACAAAAGGCATAGAGATTTCCTTTCCTGTAACTTTACTTACCTGAGTAATAGGAATAACTTTGGCTAACTTTTTCGGGCTCGCAACTTTTCGGGTGTATTCTGCAAAAATAGAACTAAATCACATTTCTATACGGTGCTTGTTTGTTTCTTTAATTTGAATATTGGATCCTCAGGCGCTCGCTCTAGTGAATTAAAATTTCAGAAGATGCATTTGTGTTTCAACTGTTCACTGGGTGTTATGACGTTCTTAGCAACGTTATGAATAGTGATGATGCTCGCTTGAAGTCTGAGACGAAAATGTTTTCACGATAGCACGTATCTTAACTTGAAATAGTAAGTAAAAAGAGGAGTCGAGTAGATGGATTCAAAAGACTCATAAATTTAATACTTAAAACCAGACGAATAAAATAATTTACATACACATTGAATCTAAATTTTCACACACAATCATAGGTCCAAAGTAAGCAGAGCTTGTGTTGTGGTACAGCTGTGCTGATATGGACATTATTAGGAAAAACTCAGACCCGAGACAAATATTTGTAAATCTCACAAACATTTGTTATGCGGCGGGAATCGAACCTGCAACCTTCTGCCTCTCAGACGGGTTTTTGCCCACCACCGCCATTGGATGTAGCGTGGTTCTGACGAAGTTAATAGGCTTCTGTAATTCCTCCCGTGGATTTAGATAATAAAAAAGGTATGAGCATTAGAGTGTTTATTTATGATTAATAATGAATTATAATTATTTTTAGTGTATAAGATTTTTTCTTCTGTTTGTTTCCCAAATAAATGAAAATAAATAAATAATGTCTGTTTAATCACCAACATGCTTTCTAAGCGTAGTTATTTAAAAAAACCTTCTTAATTACACCTTAATACTTATGGAGTTTCTCTAAAGGATAAAATCCGCAAAGAGACAGAAAACTAAAAATGGCGATATTACTCGGAGAATTAGCAAGCTGAAGTGGCAGTGCACTGGCCATATCTGCCGAAGAACCGACAACGGTTGAGGTGAACAAGATTTTGAGTGCAGAGCGCAATAGCACTCATTGGGGGAGGCCTTTGTTCAGCAGTGGATTGCTATAGACTTATTTATTTAGTATAGGTATTTATATTAATTATTTAATTAATTAGTAAGATCGCTAAACAAGCACTTTCACTATTAAAAATACTATTATTGAACAAAAAAAATATATCTGATGATGATAATAATGAAATTATGTGTCATAGGCCAGTGGACTTATAAATATTTAATTCTAACAAGAAAAAAACCTTGTCCGATGACAAACAAATTCTACAAAGCTTTCATCCATTGAGTGTTGGCTGATAATAGAATGTCCATTAGATTTCCATCAAACGCAGAAGTATCGATCAGCTCGAATTAGAATCGTTGAATAGGAAGTTATTTCCCGACCGGGTCAACGCTTTGCGTTGGACATAATGAGATAAGGTATACGGATATTTGGGTCAACTTGACAGGTGAAAATGGAACGGCTTTTATTGGACTTACAGAATTGTTTGCATTGTTACTTATTTTAAATGAACTGATTGTTTGATTTTTTATTTTATTTTTGTTTACAAAAAAAAGTCTTCAATCTTTAAGGGCAATACAATAGAGTACTTTATTATAACTTAGTCTAATCATAAGTATTATTAAGACTAGACAATAAAAAAACAAAAATATAGATTACTTATATAAGTAACCATTTTTCCGCTAACAATGTCGAAGATAGATAATATTGTATTATTATTAATTCGTATTGTCGACAATCCTAAGCTCACAGACGATCTAGACCCGTTAAGTTTGCGGAGAGACGTACGATCTCTCTTTGTGTTCTACCATCTGTATTTTGGGGAGTGTTCTGAGGGTTTAATCTGGTGCTTGTGGTCGCTTTCCACCATCGCACCACACGCCACAAATCCAAACTTCATCCGCGCCACCTGGATGGTTGATTCTCTACAACCGTTCGCTTTGCATGATCTTTCCTGCCACGTACGTGCAAGTTGTTGAACGAACTCCTTCCTGCGGTTTTCCCTCAGAGCTACGACATGGGGTCCTTCAAAAGGCGGGTATTTCATTCCCTCAAGGGCCGGCAGCGCATCAGTATTGCTTCTGGTGATGCAGGTGTCCATGGGCGACGGTGACTACTTTCCATCAGGTGCCCCGTCTGTTCGTCTGTCAGCTTTGACGTAGTTATAATGTATGTCAAGGCAAATTTATTTAAAAAATAATAATTTTTGTGCGTTACTTATAGGCAATTATGCCCAAAGAACCATTTTATGTATACCTGCCATCTAATTTTATCGTAGTGTAAGGGTACGGTTAATTTATAAGAGATATTTATTCATACGAATTACTTTTTATGTTTTACTTAAATTATGGTGTCCAATTAATGATTTTGTAAACACATTAACGTTAGAAAAGTTACATATATCCCGGTATTGCTAATCAGTTACACCTAAACATAAAATTAACAATAATTGTAAAATTACTTGATATATATTTAAAATTATTTCAAATATTATTAATTAATCATTTATAATTTTTTTAATGACTGCCAATTGTATTTCTGCCAAGACTGCCGCCATGTTGTTTTTGTAAAATGTCGACTGGGCGCTACAAATGGCAGTCTCGTTCTAATATTCGTACCGACAAGACGTGGAGTGAGAGTTGTTTTGATAAGCGAGGCTGATCCTGCTGGTAGTTAGTTATTATACTATTATTAAGAGAAATGTTTAATATTACCTGATTATATTCGTATTAAATGCCCTTTTTGACTGAGAGAGAATCAAAGTTATGTTGAGCTGTTTTAAGTATTTCTTTTCTGTAAAACTAAGTAGGTACACCAGAAAGCAATGGAATATATTGGAATCTGTACAGATAATATACATTTTCAAGTATAAACATGAAGTCATGTAGATATTTTAGGGATGAATATGTATACGTTTTCGTATACCTATAAAATCAGCCCAGGCAAGGAGGAGTACAGGAGATACGGGAAAAGGAAATATTGCGATTATTGTAGGAAACTGAGAAGAGAAGAATCGAGTAGAATTTATTTTTCTCTAAATTGATTATTATGGACACGAAGAATTCATTATAGCTATAGATATATCGAGTACTCTAAGTTTATCACGCCAACATCTTATTTGAACCAGTTTCCGGTTGACAGGTACAAAAAGCCTTTAATATAATAAACGTACATAAATCACACCTTTGGAATATACGAAAAGTATGTGCTATGAAGTCTTTAAACATACAAACAAACAAGAAAAGTCAACGTAGGCTGTGATTAGCAGTAGAATTTTAAGCTGACGATGTTGTTAAAGTTATATTATGTCTTTGAACAGTTTGAGTGCTGAAAACATACTTGTCTTAATGCACGTGTCCCTTCTCCTACATGACACTTTGGACAAGGTCCGCAGTCAACGTGCTATTGTTTAAGAAAAAGAAACATTTGTTTGAAACAAAAGTTATTTTTTTTAACCACTTTAGCCACTCGCTTTTCTATTCTACTGAACCAGTAATATTCAAGCTGGGTATAAGTCTCGCAGCTCAATTTTTATGGTTGTTCCTTTCAAGAGGTTATTTTCCAGTACAATGCAAGAGCATCCTTTGCTTCTTCGTTCCTTGAAAAATAAACAAGGAAATCCCAATAAAAACCTACAGTAAAGAAAGTCTTAGTTATTATTTTTAAGTCAGTTTTATACAATTGACATATTTTTATGATATTGAATACCTAAGTTCCTGTTAATTTCAGTAACATGAAACTAATGAGCAAAAACTTGAAAAGAGAAATTTTCAATTTTATTTTATTTAGGAACAGATTTTCCAATATTTTTCCAATGAAACTGAATGTGTTTTCATAAAAAAATAAATTGGTTTCTTTTTACTGCTCATTCATTCAAACATTGATTCATTCATATTAGAAATGCTAAAGTGAGTTTGTTTGTTACACTTTCTTCACGCTTGATCTTCTGAACCGATCATTAATACATTTCGCAAACACGTCACAGGGGTAGAAAAGTTAAAATGCACCAAATCCTGTTTCATTTGTGTACTTAAAAGACTGTTTTTCTAAAAAGAACATTTCTGGAAGACCATATATATTATTAACAAGTAAATGCATTGTGTAAAGATTATTGGGTAATTTTAAAGTTGAAAGAACAATCTTCTCTTATGAGTTTCACAAACAAATATCGTATATTCTTCTTACCAAACTTCATAAGGATACAATCTGAAAATTGCCCGCATACTTCCCCCCTTCCCCTTGTGGATTAACTCGGGGCTTATGTGTGTCACTTTGAAGATCGTGCAATGGAAAATAAACTCTAATGCGGTTGCGAACGGTACAGTATAGCGATGGGTTAGCCTATGGGTAAATTGGACATAAGCTCGCGCTATCTATATATTTGTTTTTGTTTTATTTGTTTTAATTTTCATCACAAATAGGTAAAATATATTTCGCTATTCGAATTAATGTCAAAATGTCTGCAGGCAGTATCTCCATGAAATTTTTATGGTACCTGAAGATGGATCAAGTACTTGGCCGATGCAATCCCCTGCGTCCATCAACTTGAGAACTGAAAATGATAAAAACCTCGTGTGCTTGTAATTTCAACGGCGACCTTTAAATCGAAACACAGCAAGGCTGCTTCACGGCAGAAATAGGCATGGTGGAAGTACTTCCCCGGACGAATTCTTTACAAAGAGGTCTCCTACCACTTCACAAACAACTCGTGACCGTCGTTAATAAAAGTATTTTTTTAGTAAAAGTGAGCATTTAAAAAGCACTGGATGTTTATATTCTATAGCAGGGGCTCATCAGCTGAACAAATAGGGTGTGTCTAGATACAAAGTCAGCACATATGTACCGACACTCTTGGGAAATAAATTGTTCACGGCACGTCCGATTGCAGCCTTATAAGATTTTTTCGTGAACTCTCCCCAGCGGTAAAAAATGTAGCAAGTTTGCAAATAGAATTACAAGCTTGGGATTTTAGATCGGATATTAAATGCTTGCAAAGTATGCAGTAGAAGTACTGTTTTTATTTCTGAGTTTGCAAACAGTGAGCACAAACTTATTTTTATTTAATAGCAGTTCGATTTTTTTAATAACTTAGCTATATTAGAAGCTGCTTGAATCCCAGAAGAGTTAACGAATCTACATACTACTCAAAAGAGCGTCGCGAAACGTCGCCACCAAGTATGAGCATTCGCTCACAATTTCATAGTGAGTGAACGTTGTCTAGAATCTCTGTACCTATTTATGTGCCACGGCAATGCGCGTTTTGCGCTAGAAAAAACCTAAATGTAATTATTTGTGGAATGTATCAGTGAGAAAAAGTGGAAAAAAATGGTCAAGAGTGATTCTGATACAAATCCTCACGAAACGGTCGAGAGTGATTCTGATACAAATTTTCACGAAACGGTCAAGAGTGATTTTGATACAAATTCTCACGAAACGGTCAAGATTGATTCTGATACAAATTCTCACGAAACGGTCGAGATTGATTCTGATACAAATTCTCACGAAACGGTCGAGATTGATTCTGATACAAATTATCACGAAACGGTCGAAAGTGATTCTGATACAAATTCTTATGTAAATGTCGAGAGTGATTCTGATACAAATTTTCACGAAACGGTCGAGAGTGATTCTGATACAAATTCTCACGAAACGGTCGAGAGTGATTCTGATACAAATTCTCACGAACCGGTCAAGAGTGATTCCGATACAAATTCTCACGAAACGGTAGAGAGTGATTTTGATACAAATTCTCACGAAACGGTCGAGATTGATTCTGATACAAATTCTCACGAAACGGTCGAGATTGATTCTGATACTAATTCTCATGTAAATGTCGAGAGTGATTCTGATACAAATTTTCACGAAACGGTCGAGAGTGATTCTGATACAAATTCTCACGAAACGGTCGAGAGTGATTCTGATACAAATTATCACGAAACGGTCGAAAGTGATTCTGATACAAATTCTCATGTAAATGTCGAGAGTGATTCTGATACAAATTCTCACGAAACGGTCGAGAGTGATTCTGACAAATTCTCACGAAACGGTCGAGAGTGATTCTGATACAAATTCTTACGAAACGGTCGAGAGTAATTCTGATACAAATTCTCACGAAACGGTCGTAACTGATTCTGATACAAATTCTCACGTATGCCCTTCTATTGGGTAGTAGGTTTACTATTTTGTAACTTGAACTGTGACTGTGGCATATCCTTTAATGCGGGGATTCCCTACTAGGTACCTTTATGTATTTTACTATCCGAATGCGTGTAGCAAACAAGCGAGCGCATGGACTAAGCTTCTTATTATGAAAACAAAGTTATAGCCTCAAAGTTTATTATAAAATACCTTCAATAGAAACCTATAAATATCGAAATTCTGAAACAGTATACGAGAAAATTGAGAATACCGCAAATGTACTGAAACGGTACAATTGAACGTACGCCAATTCCAAAAACAGAAGGAATTGAATTTATTACGCGCCAGTAACGTAGCTCTACTTTACCTGAGCGCCTTAAAGTTCTGCAAGACACTTTAATTTCCCTCGGGTACGAGTGTAGCTCATAATTCATGCCAAGTTAACATTTTGTCAGTTTGTTGTTGAGCAACACCGACGTATGGTTTGAAGTTTGAACTTTCATTCTGTTCTTGTAATCAGACTTGAGTTTTGTGTTGTGTGTTGCGTGTGATTTGAACTTGTGTTAAATAAAAAATATAAATAAAATGTTTTGTTGAGTACTTTTATTTTTTTTGCACAAGAAAACTTCTAGGAATATGTTTTTCACAAAATGAAATAACGCTTTGAGTGCTAAAAACACAACGGTGCACCGGCCCGGACACAGAACAGGCTTGCAGTCAACGTGTTAAAGGTACTATGACATTAAGCCGGGTCCGCAGTTGTCTGGTAATGCTCTATTAAACCAATCAACAGCTCATATTATGAGCAATTTTGGCGATGGGACTATGTTTGCGTAGAAAAGAGCATATCTCGGTCTGCATTTTAACGATCAGATATTATCGATGACGCTGACAGGCGTTAAGTGTCTTCGTCTTCATCATCATTCTCATCTTTTCAAAACCTACTGCTGGACATAAAGGCCTCCTCCTTCTAACGCCATTGCATACGGTTTTGTGCTTTTTGCATCCAGGTCTTTCCCTGTATTGTAACGATGTCGTCCATCCACCTGGATGTTGGTCTGCCAAGCCCTCTTTTGAATCCTCTAGGGCATCACTCCATCACCAAACCTAGCCAAGTGCCTTGCCCAATTCCATTTGAGTTTCATAATAATAAGTGTTACTTAGCCAAGATTAACTCCTAGGAACACGGAAGTAGCACTTCACTTGCCCACTGTTGGATATATAGGCCCCCCCCCTCACCGTATACCCTTCACAAAAAAAAAACAGAAAAAATAATGCAATTGCCTTTTTCCGTTAGGCCCGCGAGTTTTCCGGTGCTTCCGCTGCACAATCAAAATACATTTAATTATTACCGACTGTTGACTTGTAGTATAAAATTTGCATAGCTAAACAATGTTTATGAATGTGTACCCAGGTTAATTAGTGTACAGAGCCAGTTACAAGCAGAATACTATTTGCTTCGCCCCCTAAAGTTTAATGAATCAATGATTTGGTTCGACCCTATAATTGTACAGTTGGGGTGAGAATTAAATTATAAATACTGAATTCATCGCTGCCAGATATATGTTTTTTTTATGCCAAAGCTGACAGACGAACAGACGGGCCACCTGATGGAAAGTAGTGACAGTCGCCCATGGACACCAGAGGCGATACTGATGCGCTAGTAATATTTCATCTGGTTACTACATAATATTGTTTGTATTTAAACTTCTGGCAACAACAGCAACAAAAACAACACCAGCCTTTATCCACTGCTGGACATAGGCTTCCCTAATAGGAAGGGGGATATGCCCATTATCCCCACGCGGGCATGGGGGTCGCAGGCCACAGCTTCTCGCACGACCCATGCTTCGCACCATCGACGGTCAGGGAATTTAGCTGTGGCGGTGTTAAGCAGTGCTATACCCGTAATAACCCATCAGAGCCCCGTTTGCTAGTTAATAACCACAAGCAGGGGAGGTTGGCTTGAGTTTCAAAAGTGACGGTTGGAACCCCTTACACAACCAACTACTAGTTAATTAGGAATAAAAAAATAAGCTCTAACATATGTAAGTACTAATTGCTCCTATTTTTACATTTCTAAATTCTTCTTAGGTACCATTTTTTTTTTTTGGGCGGTAGGTGTGAAAAAAGATACACCTAAAAAATTTCATCTCCTTTACTTTTTTAAATTAATATTCTAACTCTTTGCAAAAAGTATTTATTTATGTTTGAAAATAAAGTTTAAGACACTGTACCTGCCATAAAGTGTTATATCCTACATCAATTCACTATAAACCCAGAAAAACTACACACTAAAGTTGCCACATCACTTCAACATCAAGATGGAGGAATTGCAAGTAATCAAAGGTTCTATGGCACAAATGCAGGCAGCATTCACTGAACAGATGGCTGTTTATGAAGGTAAACTGAAGCAGTCTGGAGTCCCGGAATCCACCACTGGGCTGGCCGCAGAGTTTGCTGCCTTCAAGTCATTCGTACTGGTTGCCTTGCGAACATTACAGGACCAGATACAGGCAATAGTACAAGCCGTTGACAATCTTGAGATGAAGAGTCGTCGCAAGCATCTGCTTCTTCATGGAGTACCCGAGGAGAAGAAGGAGGATGCAGCTGCCACTGTAGCCAAGGTTGTTGTAGGACAGATTAAAGTGCCTGGTTTCACTGCTGGTGATATTAATCGCTGTCATAGGATGGGCCGACTGACATCTGACCGGCCCCGACCCATACTGGTCAAGCTTCGGGATGTGGCAGTCCGTGATAGAATTTGGTTTGCAAAAACCAATCTCAAAGATACTGGCATCACCCTCTCAGAGTTCTTAACGAAAACACGTCACGAAGTTTTCATGCAGGCAAGGCAACGTTTCGGCATCGACAAATGTTGGACTAAAGAAGGTTACGTCTTCGTGCTCGGGCCGGATGACACCAGGCGTCGTGTTAGTTGCATGGCGGAGCTCGATAAAATACAAGGCTCAAAGACGGCAGAGCTGTCTGCTCCGGCCGCACCGGTGGCTAAGCCTGCGGCTGTGGTCAAAGAGTCAGCAGCCCCGAAGACGAGGCGTGTGGCGGCGGTCAAGAAGTAGCTAGCCATGGGCGTCATGGGTGTACCACAATCCCAAACCCGTCCGATGACCAGTTTATTTAAGCACCCACTTATATAATTTTAAAATTTGTCGCTACCCGATCACAAACTACTTTTTTTCACTTCACTTTTTCATTAGCATTGTTGTCATATTGAGATCTACCAATTGCTTTCTCTGTCTAGGTACCAATCAATCAAATGTCAATACTAAATGTCACTGTCACTGCACGAATGTTCCAGTTTTCTTGACCACTTTTTGAGCATAGCATTTGTGTTACCAGCTTTTTGGATCGGCCGACAATTTTATATTTATTTATTTTTATTTTGTTTGTTTTTTACTTATTATTTTTCTTCCTTGTAATTTGTATTGTTTCATCTTTTAACTTGTGAAAAATGTTTTTCTTTGATCTTTTTCTGTGACACAACTGGCAGGTGGGCAGGCTAGAAGAAACGTATAGAATAGAATAATAAGCTTAGTAGGTATTTAACGTTTAAGTAGTTTAATTTATATATTTTTATTTAAGTAAAGTATTTATTTTATGTATTATGTCTGATATTAGCAGTAGTTGTAGTGATAATATTTTTTTATCTTTTTCATCCCACAGTAACGATGACCTAAGCAGTGACGATAGTTTTTGTAGCATTCCAACACTTTCCCAGACTCTTGAGACGCATTTCTCTGATGTCTCAAAAAATTTTAATGTTATTCACATTAATGCGCAAAGCATTCCGGCTCATTATCCTGATATGCTGGCGTCCTTTTGTCATAAAAATATTCATGCTATATTAGTTTCCGAGTCTTGGTTAAAACCGTGTTTACCCACTACCTCTTACTCTTTACCAGGTTTTATACTGATTAGAAACGACCGCATCGATGGACGTGGTGGTGGTGTTGCCATATACTTACGTGCTCACATTCCTTACACTTTGGTAAGTTTGTCTCCACAACCGCCACCTTCAGGTGCGGGCGAACACATATTTATTGAAGTTACCCTCTCTCACACCAAGGTCTTACTCGGAGTCTACTATAGCAACCATCTCCGTAATAACTTTTTTCCCTCTTTCGAAAGACTTCTCGAGGAACTTACTCCATCGTACAGTCACACCATCATTATGGGTGACTTCAACACGTGTCTTCTCAAACAAGATTCGCGCTCCACTTCTCTAGAAACTCTCACCAAGGCTAGTAATATGACTATCCTTCCATTATCTGCTACTCATTTTTTTCCAAATTGCACACCATCTCTTCTCGATCTGATATTTGTATCTTCTCCTAACAATGTAACCAAACATGGCCAAACCTCGGCGGATGCCTTTTCTTATCATGATTTAATATTTTTGTCTTACAAACTTCGTCCACCAAAGGCTAAACCGCAAATTGTCCTGCAGCGTAACTTTAGTGGTATGGTTTCAGAAAGCCTACGTGAAGATGCTAAGCATATTGACTGGACTGACGTCATCAATGCGCGCAGTGTTGATGAAATGGTGAGCGTGTTCAACGAGATTTTAATCAAACTGTATGACAAACATGCTCCTATTCGCGCTATCAAGTTAAAACAACTCCCAGCACCTTGGCTTACAGATGAAATCCGCTCGGCGATGCATAAAAAAGCCGTGGCTAAAGTCAGGATGAAACTTAAGCCAACAGATAGCAATAAAACTAAATATCTGAATCGTCGAAATCATTGCAACAGGTTGTGTAGAGACGCACAACGCCGATTTATCCATGACTCAGTTGATAATAATGACCCATCTAAAGTATGGCGTTTTCTCAGAACCCTGGGAATTGGCAAATCTAAACAAGAAAACATTCCAAAAAACTTAGATATCAATCTTCTTAATCAACACTTTGCAGCTTCTTCCAATATTGATGGATCAAAGAAAAATAGAACTCTTAATTATCTTACTTCACAGCCAACCCCAGACATTCCTCCCTTTTTTTTAAGTCATGTTGCCGATTGTGATGTTAAGAAGAGTATCACATCCATCACCTCAAACGCTGTTGGCACTGATAGTGTAAGTCGTAACATGATCATGCCAATAGTTGACGAAATTGTGCCTATCATCGGGTATATTTTTAATGCTTCGATAGATTCTAGTTCCTTTCCTGATATCTGGAAAGAAGCTCAAATCATCCCACTACCTAAAAAGTCCAATCCATCTTCCTTTTCCGAATACCGACCTATATCTATCCTACCTTTTCTCTCAAAAGTACTTGAACGTCTTATCCATAAACAATTACATTCATTCCTTTCCCAAAATGTGCTTTTAAACCCTAACCAATCCGGTTTCCGCCCAGGTCATAGCACAGTGACAGCACTAGTTAAAATCACTGACGACATAAGACTCGGAATGGACAATGGAAAGGTAACAGTGCTATCACTCCTTGATTTTAGTAACGCCTTCAATAACGTGGATTTTGAAATACTTCTGGGTGTGTTACGCTCTCTTAACATATCTCCAGCGGCAATAGACTGGTTTCGTAGTTACTTGTTCGGGCGTCGGCAGCGCATCCGTATTGAAGATACTTTCTCTTCATGGTGTAGCTTATCTGCTGGCGTCCCTCAAGGCGGCGTTTTATCTCCTCTTCTATTTGCTACTTTTATTCATTCTATCTCTCAAAACCTTTCTTCTTCCTACCACCTGTATGCTGATGATTTACAAATTTACACACAATCCACGGTTGATAATATAAGTGGAGCTATAAGTTTGCTGAACTCAGATTTAGACCGTATTTGTGAGTGGAGTAAATCCTATGGTCTTACTGTAAACCCTAAAAAGACACAAGTGATCATAGCAGGTAGCCACAAATTGATTCCTAAGATAGATTTCGCACAATTGCCGCCTATACTTTTTGATGGAATTCCTATACCGATTAGCAAATTTGTAAAAAACTTGGGGATTATTGTGGACTCCAAATTATGCTGGGATAACCATATTGCCGAGATCAGTCGTAAGATGTTTGCCTCCTCTGCCTCGTTGCGTAGACTGCGCAACTTTCTGCCAACCGCTACTAAAGTTACGCTTGCACAATCTCTTTTACTCCCTCTTTTAGATTATGCTGACGCCAGCTACCCTGACCTTACTGAAGTCCAGTTAAATAAACTTGAGCGCCTTCAAAACCTTTGTATTCGGTTCATATTTGGCTTACGCAAGTATGACCATATTTCAGAATTCCGCGCAAGGCTCAAGTGGCTCCCTATTCGTCTTCGCCGGAATGCTCACATACTGCATCTTCTTTATAGTATTTTATTTAATCCTCTTTCACCCCATTACCTCAAGGAGCGTTTCGAATTCTTGCACCAGGCACACGATCGAAACTTACGCTCTTCAGAAACGTTGCAGCTTAGTACACCTGTCCATAGCTCAAAATTTTACAGCGACTCTTTTACTGTACAAGCTATACGACTCTGGAACGCCTTACCTCTCTCAATAAGATCATCTAAATCCCTGCCCATTTTTAAGGATAAATTATTTAAGCATTTCCTTTCTCTTGACTGCTAGGTTTTATTGCTAAGGGATACTATTAATGTTATATTTTGCAAATAGGTATTTATGTAGTTTATGTATTATAATTATGTAGTCTATAGTTTCATATTTATTTTATTAATATTTTATGTAGTAGGTTTATTTTATAAGGTATATTTTGTAGTAAGTTAGGTAAGTGTATGATATTATTTATCCAGCTACTTTCGTATGTATGTACACCACCGTCTTTTGTTTTTCGTGCTATCCTGTCCATCCAAAGGTTGTCTGGAAGAGATCGCTATTAGCGATAAGACCGCCCATTGTACCTTTTCGTTTTAATTGTAATGTTTCTGCAAATTGTATTTTTTAATTTGGTGTACAATAAAGAATTTATCTATCTATCTATCTATCATTACATAATTCATGTGATAGAAATAAATGTCTCACATTTCTAGTTCAAATTAAAAATCTGTTAGTTAACACCTTTTGACACAATGTAATTCCTCATTTTACGAAGCGCAATACAATATTGGCAAAAAAAACTGTCACATATTATAAGCAAACCCTGTGCGGGGAAATTTGTGTTCTCACTGAAATGTAGTTATGTAAATTTAAGTAAAAAATTAACAGGAGGAAGGAAGAATTAATATTTTTCTTTTTTCAGTCTTGTTATAAGTAGTTATGTAAATTGTTGTTATTATTATGTATGTGTGTGTTTGTTGTTGCAATTAAAAATGTACCTATCTATCTATCTATAAGAAGAGATGGTGAGGTGATATAACCAAACCCACTTCCAACCAAACTTCACACACTTCTAGTTAGCAAGTGATCATTTATAATAAATGTACGTAACCGTAAACTATACAGTAGGAAATAACTACAAGATTTTAAGGAAATATTACAGAATACGTAAGTGTTGCCTATCCTCTGGCCAGATGGAGTGACGATCTGCGAAAGGCTGCTGGTAGAAGCTGGATGCGTCGAGCTCAGGACAGGGCGCAATTTCGCTCATTAGGGGAGGCCTATGTCCAGCAGTGGACTGCTATAGGCTGATGATGATGATGATGATGACTTAAGTATTTGGAGAGCCTTCTCCAGAAATCTGACAAACACGTAAATAAGTTTCTAGATTTACAAATTTTAAAAGCCGTATAACTGGACGTACTGAACACATGAATATTGTGGTATAGTATTACTTAAGTTGGTAAGTATCTTTTTAGCCCTATAGTAACATAATTGCTAATTTGTAGTATGTGGACACTCCAAATCTTTTCGCCCTACCAGTACCACCGTGTTCGTTATTTATTGATGTTACTAATCAGACAAATGGTTAATCCATTAGGTATACAGTCCACTAAAACCGCAATGTGATGAGAGTGCGGGATTAGATCGTAAATAGACGCGTCAAGAGTTTCGATGGATACGACATATGATGTGACAAGTGACAGTTGCCATTAATAAAACATTTTTTAATAATATAAAAATCAATTGATGTGTGTGTGTGTGTATGTGTGTGTGTGGTTGTGTGTGTGTGTGTGGGTGTGTGTGGGTGTGTGGGTGGGTGTGTGTGTGTTTGTTTATGTTAATATTCAGTTTCATCATCATCATGATAAGTCTACAGTCTTAAATAATTATAAATTATTCTGTTTTTATTGTTTCTTGTTATAGCGGCAACAGAAATACGTCACCACAAAGTTTCAACGCTACGGAACCGGTTCAAAGAGATATGCTACGTCAAATACATTTCCGTTTGATATTCCAGCCACCGATTATTAAAGACGATTTTCATTCGTCTGCGACTCCACTCACGTGGTACTAGGATAAAAAGTAGCCAAAGACTTTGTAGGTATATTTAAAGTTACATCTAAATCTGATCAGACATTGCAGAGTAACATAAAAACACATAAGCACACCCCAACACAAACTTACGCATTTATAATAATAATAAAATATTATAAAGAGGTAAAAAAATATTTTTGTGTGTGTATGCTTGTAATCAATAAACTCAAAAACTACTGTGCCGATTTTAAAAATTCTTTCACCATTGGAAAGTTAAATTCACCCTGAGTAACATAAGCTATATTTTTTACTAGAAAAGATAAGGGATCCTTACTAAAACTAAAGTAACGTAACCCAAGGTGTAAAAAAATGCCCTCACCCGTGCGAAGCCGGGACGGGCTAGTTTATAAAATTGTGATTTTAAGTGTATGGATTGGTATTCCCACTTTGAAAATATGATTATTATTCTAATTTGAGAGCCTAGCTTTTCTCAATGTAGTGATGATACAAGGCTGTATAAGGCCTCTACTGGACATAGGCTTCCCCTAATAAGGGGGGATATGTCCATAATCCTCATCATGCGGGTTGGGGATCACAGAGCACAACTTCTCGCACCGTAGTGATACAATTCTCATCATTTTGCTCTGTATATTGCGGTCTCTTTCACTTCCTTATATGATATGACAGCGACCTCTTCTTTTATCTCGTTCATGTAGCTTATTCTTGGTCTCCCTCTTCCGAACTTTGATTCTATTTTTCACCCGATGATGTTTATAATGAAGCCGACATGTCTTTTAAGGTGTCTTATTATTTTCTGTTCTGTTTTCTGTTCCTCTTCTGTTTTGTATGGTTTCCAACAAGACCCTTTTCTCATCCACTTGCTTATAATTCTTTAACTCGTTTTATGGTACCTACTAAAAATAATCTTTATGCTAAATAATTAACTACTTGTTTTATATAAGTTATATTTTCGGTCAATTTCATCGCCCAATATCAATTAAAAGCTGTTTGTACGAGACAAGGGGTAAAATTGCCGATCGCACTAATTAATAAATCAAGAACTGTCTGCGCAAACAGTTGCCGCTGATACGATGGGGCTTCGGTCCATGAAACTTATTATTACCTGCCTCTGTATAAATAATAAGCTTTTCCACACTGTGACTTGACAACAGCATAGCCTGTCAAATTTCTTAACGTGACGCCATGGCGTATTTTTAAAACGCGTTTATGTTTGAAACATGTTATGACGTCACACGTTCACGTCAAGGAATCTTTTGTGTCATAAATAATAATGGCCCAGGGCTCTTCATCCCTATGACAAAACGTAAACAGAACGCGCTTTGTTACGATATCTGCGTGTAATTGTGTTCTCTATGCCACAGATATAGAAGAGAACTAGATGAAGTCTTCATTAATCCACTAAATTAATTTAATAAAACTCACTATGCTCTGAACATCAACTCATACGGCTGATCTCTACTTCCTTACGTCCAATATCATCAGTTAGAAAGGGACGCATACATAATATCAATGCGACTTCAAATGAGATCAAAAAGTTAATCGTACCAGGGCGCTCGAACAAAGTTCTATGCAGTTACATTAAAATGCCCTGGTACGAAGTCGCAGTAATCACATTGAGATAAAATATGCATCCCTTATTAGCAAAAATATATGGACATAAGAAAGTAGAGATCAGACGTATGAGTTGACGTTCAGAACATAGTGAATTTTGAGACTTCATCTAGTTTTCTTTATATCTGTGCTCTATGCCAATGTCAAATGTCAAACGCCACGCCCCAATGGCGTGTTTTGGAAACGCGTTTTTGTTTGAAGCTTGTTATGACGTCGCACGTTATCGGCAAGGATTTTTTTCGCGTTCACGTTCTTGGGGTCCATTCTAACTATGGTAATCATCAGTCATGTAAAAATAGCGCTGGTAGAAGTGGATGGCGTGAGTTTGCGCACGGGTAAATACCGATAAAACGCCTAATGTACAGCTTATTGCCAGACGCGACCTGAATTAGCTTCCGCCCGCGGCGTTGCTCGCGTACCTGGTACCTGGATAAAAAGCCAGCCAATAGGAGTAGCCAATGTGTTAATTTAGGCCACAATTTATGTAGGTATATTTCAAGTTTCCTCCAACCACACTTTCGTATTTTTAATATTAAAGTGTTCCCGCTGCGTTACTATAGCGGCCCGTCCCGCACACGCTCCGCGCATGCCCCGATTTTTCTATTATATGCTATCTTTTTATCTAATTAAATGTTAGAATTTTTTAAAAATAGAGTGTGTTACGAATGTTAAGAATTTTATGTTATAAATAAATGAAAACCTTTTGACAAGTTTTTAATTTAAGAAAAACTATTCACATCAAAAATGTTTACGTTTACTTGAAACAATTTTGAATTATAATTTTATATTTACAAAAAACAAAAAAATATTAAAAAGCTTAATTTATGTAAAGAAAATATTCTTATAAAGCTAAATTTTTATATTTTTTCGAAACCATAAAATATTTAAAGCTTTCAAAGTGTACGCAAACTTTTTTTGGTGTGTGACAATAAAAATTACAAGATTTATCAACTCATCTAATTAATGCCTTGATAAATTATAAATGGCTGCTATTTAAGGATGACATTGACAGCTAGGTGTCCCGGATTTTTTGTGGAAAAAATACGTCACCCTGCTATCAGCCATCATTCAAATTAACGTCAGAACCGGGAGGTCTAGAGGGGTATTTAATTGTATTTAGAGCGTATTGAATAATAATAACGCTTTAATAGAACTTAAAATTAAAGGTTTTCAAATTGAGGTTCACTTTTACGCATTTCAACAACTTATTGGTATCATTCCAATTTTTAGGATATTTCCTAGCCACCAGTCTTCTTTTTATTCCTCAACTAGTGGCCAAACCTAGTGTTGAAGTTTTTGTGTCGCCCAAAAGGCCCCCTACATGGCTTAATGACTATAAAACCTGGAACCAACAAGTTTCTCCCAAAGCACCGAAGCGTTTGGATCAAAACCGCTACTTACTGCTGGACATTTTAATCTGATTTTCCCTAATAAGTAGGGGGATTTGCCCAACGCTGGGCATGAGGGTTGAGTATGGATTAAACGGTCACTTATCCTTAATTAATGGTTCGTATGGTTTGGTCCATATTTGGACAAAATAAATGGCTCTTATGTAGGACGCTGTTGCATAACACACAGGATATTCCAATAACTTAGTTTAGATATCAGTTGTCACTTATTTAGAACTATGAAACTACCTAAGCTTATTTTACTTTAAGATTTTGTTTTTTTGGTCATTTATAAGGTGCAAATGGAAGATCGCTGGTTGTCTCAACCAGCATTACGCTGAGTTACGGACCTTTTGCAACTTCAGTACTGTCTAAAATGTTAATTATACCACCAATATTATACTATATACAATAGTTTTAAGACCGTTTTCTGTGGTTGCAAATAAATACCTATTCTTCTTTCTATTCAAATATATGTTTGAATGAAGTACACAAATCGTGGATGTTGGGTAACAAGTCGGGAAATTGTAATGGGATTGGGTGGGCCATGTCTTCTGCATGCCGGATGGGTTCTGGGCAAAAGCTGCCACGCAGTGGACACCACAAGGTTTCAGGAGACCACGCGGCAGACCGCGCCGAAGATGGAAAGACGAACTTAACTCCTTTATCATGTGTTGGCAGGCAATAGCGCTCAATAGAGAGGAGTGGAAAGGAGGAAGAGAGGCCTTTGTCCTGCAGTGGGATAATTCAGGCTCATTATGATAATAATAATTTAAATGAAGTAAGTCACGCCACAAACGTTTCATAGTTATATTTCTTACTCTACGAGCAGACCCTTTCAAATATCAATTATGTCCCCCAAGTCACAGACAATGGTGATTAATTAATTAGGGGCTCACTGCAATTATGTCTGGAGACTTTGTGTCGCTTCGAGAAAGGATGGAATTATTTGAATAGGGTGTCGCTCAAAGTAGACGGTATTTATTGTTCAGATTCAAGGATCAATCTTTGATTGAAACAGAATTTATGTTTGGCAAAATTAATTAAGGCAACAAGCTTATTATTGAACATCTAAATATACAAAGTTATTCTGTTACTGACTCTCAATCAACGGATAGCTAAACTACTTCACTCCCAAGCCTCAGACACTTTAAATTAGAAGGTTTTCAATCATACCTATTTTAATTTAAAATAAAACGTAGGCTACCTATACGAGTATTAATTAAAATCGAGTATGTAGGACCTGCGATACTCTCCGATTTATCCGCAATCATACTTAGTAGAGTTATGCTTCGCAGGCATGTTAAGATGTTGGTCCCGTCGTTAAGCCATGTCAGAGGCCTTTGGGCGGCCTAAAAACTCCGCCACCAGAGTTGGCCACTAACTCCCACGAAGAAGAAGAAGAGGTCTATGTCAATGTAGGTACTTTGACAGACGGCAAGAAATCTTGCAAACGCTGTTTGCTCGAGACAAACTAGTCAATCCTACTAACTCTCTAATATTTTTAAGGTTTGTGATATGTATGTGTAACAAGCACATGTCGCACAAGATGTTAGTGGCAACACCCACCCTCATAGTATTATATCGTAGGACACGTACTTTTTGAACGTGCCCTACAATGCAAAGCTCTGAGTCCATTAACTTCAGGCATTTTGTTTAATTACTAGCGGCCCGTCCCGGCTTTAGGTTTAGGGCACCTTTTTATCTTTTTTTTTAACCTTTACCTACTTTTTTACCTTGGGTTACGTTACTGAAGTTTTAGTAAGGATCCCTAATCTTTTCTACCAATAAATAAAACCTATGTTACTCAGGGTGAATGTAGCTTTACAATGGTGAAAGAATTTTTGAAATCGGCACAGTAGTTTTTGAGTTTATTCATTACAAACATACACCAACTCAAAAATAAAAAATAAATTCTCTTTCTAATATTAGTGTAGATGTCGATATTTTATTCTCAAAGAAAAGCTTTACAGCTAGTTACATACGCTTACGAATGTATGAGTTTAGACAGCCAATTAAAAGTTTTCACAAATAGAAAAATGATAAGCTTCATGCATAAAGGTGATAAACATTAATGTGCCTGTTATTTTCACTTCCACCCACATCTTTCAAACTGAAACACAGCAATGCTGCTTCGCGACAGGAATATTCATGCTGGTAGTACTTCTCCGAACGAGCCCTTCATATTGAGTTCTACTGGGTACTACTAAAACTACTACTGAACGAAGCATATAATGTTGTTCTAGTCCTGGAAAAAAACAGGTTACTTTTTTATTTCCGTCCCCGCAAGCAACGCCACGGGCAGAAACTTGTAGTTTCATTTATGTATCTTATAAATATATAAAAATCTCGAGTCACGGTATTTATAGTCATACTCCTCCGACATATTTTTATGTAGTATAATTGGTAGGTATGAGAATAGGTCGTAAAATATATTTCAAACCGCTTTCGTTATCCAGAAAACGTTTTTCATATTATGTAGTTCTGAACCTAGAAAAACACATACTTTTATCCGGGTAGTACGCGATTGAATCCTCGTACTCTAGTATAAATATTATTTTGAAAATATTAGGTACTTTGAGTTCGAAATTCTATACCAAAATATTTTGCGGGATCGCGACAGTGACAGCTCCCTATTCGCACTGACATTAAAATTGCACACAATCCCTTTACACTGCTTTACCCCATAGAAGGTTTCATATTTTGTATTCTTGTAGCTATTTTGCAAACAGCTGGTTAACTAAAAAAAAAAGACATGTGACTTTAGTGACAACTTTGTCCAAATTTGTCAATTAACTAAAATGAAAATGCTTCTAAAACATCACTTTCTTTAAAAATGCGGTGAGAGAATACAATATTCAAATATACGTTCATCGACTAGGGACAATAATGACTATGCCATTGTATGGCATAGGCGACTGACCGTTGCTTATATACAGAAATGACAATGCCTATGTTCAGAAATTAACGGCCTCTGTAGTGCAGGCCATGTCGAAGGCCATCAAGTGGCCTTAAAACTCCGACACCTGAGTTGGTCACTAGCTCATCATACAAAGAAGAAGGCGCAGTGAGCGGAGGCCCGCCTAAGATGCAGAAGCGCAACCTTCTGAGGTTAGATTCTTACCGCGAAACAAATGTTTTTATGATCAGCAAATATTTTTCTCGGATCTGGATATTATCTATGTTCGAGTATAACATGTAACAAAAAAAGTAGTTTAACAGTCAAGTCGAGTCCATTTCCCATAATACAAGCACTGCTCGGTTTGGGGCAATAATGATGCTGTGTGACAGTGTCCAATATTAGGTATAATTAAAAAAAAATCTAACTCAATAGGAAATGCAAATTATGATATAGCATGGAAATTACTTAGCTTTTCTATAACAACTGTGTCTTTATCCTGTGCAATGTGTCGTTTCGAGTGCGGCTGACAGGATAATAAGCCCACACCCTCACTGCATTGAAATTGGTATTATCAGTGTTATTGTAGCAATAAGTATAATCTTTTACTTTATTTCGTTGATAATCAGAAAGCTGCAGATGAAAATAATATTGGCTTGGTTTTGTGGTTGAACTTTTTTCACACTTAAAATACCAAATCCTTTATTCAAACTTAGAAGGCACATAGTTGGGATATATTTTATTATGTTAAGGCGACGATAGATGTCAAACCACCCTCTCGCTCGCACTATTCAACAATTTTGAAGTTACTGTTTTATAAAATCACTGAATATAGTTATGCAAAATAGCAAACCTTCACGGCCTAGAAAATAGCAATACAAAGGTTCATCAAGAATATCATGTTGAACCCAACACATTTTCCTACTAAAAAAATTGCACCAAAATCGATCACATTGGTACAAGTTTTTTGGTAAGATAACGTGATAGAATCAAAATGATATTATTGCTGAACCTTTGTATTGTTATTTTCTAGGCCGTGAAGGTTTGTTTTTATGCATAACTTCATTCAGTGATTTTATATCTTCAAAAATCTTGACTAGTGCGAGCGAGAGTGAGGTTTGACCTGTCGCCTTCAGAAAAACCTGTATTACCTGAGTCTGTCGTTTTGCGTTCTAAAAACAGACTTTCTGTGGCCAGGCTGCTGCTGCTCGGTATGGTGTGCAGCATCTTTTCCGAGGCCAGCAGTCAACGTGTTAATTGTGGTTTGTCAAAAATTACGTCTTCGAATCGATATTTGATCCCCAACCCGCATCAGGTATTATTCTTTATTATATGGCTCAGGGTGGAGATTATAGAGCCGCCTGCCTTATGAAGAGAGGCTTATGGTCAGCAGTGGACTGATAAAAGCTGATGTTGATGTAGTTTGTTGTGTTGTAGTTATTACCTATTTATTTTAATCATGTCTACATGATTACCCACCAAAATAAACAAGACAGGATTGTTGTATAGTCTGGTTATACCTACCATTGCTGTGCCCAAAAATTGGGCTCATAGTGATAAGAAATGATGATTAATATAAACTAATCATCCATGTTTTGTACCTACAACATTATGACTGCAATAAATAAATGAATAGGTTCCTGTCTAAATAAAGAAGTCAAAGTGATGAAAAATTAAAAGAAAGTAGCTCATTGAGAGAGCTATCGCTTGGAGTTTCTCTTAAATATAGAATAAGAAATCAAGTTATTCGACAGAGAACGAAAGTCGCCGACATAGCTCATGGAATTGTCAGGCTGAAGTGGCAGTAGGCCGGCCATAGAGGTATGCCGAAGAACAGAAACCCTATCTGACTGAACGTGTGTTAAAATGGAGACCGCGCTTAGGTAAGCGTAAGCAGGGAATTCACTAGACGGACATGACCGCGGGCAAGTCTGCAGACATGTCCGGCGGATCTCGCTACTATAGGTCTGTGCAATTATATTCCCCGCTTAAACTGCATAGATCTATAGTAGCAAGGTCCGGCAGGTATGTCTGCAGACTTGCCCGCGGGCATGTCCGTCTAGTGAATTCCCCGCTGTAGCGTAGGACGCCCTCTGGCCAGATGAAGATCTGCGTAGTGTAGCTGGCAGAATTGGATGAGATCAATGTTCAGCATCGGACTGCTATAGGTTGATGATGACGATGATGAAATAAAGTAGTTAGTATAATAATAATTGTTCATACCTAAAATACCCAACATGACTATCAATGACTACTATCTATTTTTATTTTTATAGTATTTTTATCATCATCATCATAATCATCATCATCATCAGCCTATAACAGTCCACTGCTAGACATAGGCCTCCTCTAATGAGCGCCATGTATTTGTATTTTTATACTAGATACTTATTTTTAAACTAAAATGTCACATTACTCATTGTCACAAGCACAACCAAGCATTTGCAAATGAATACCGATTGGCAGATTACATTGACAGGTTCCGAATTTCATCAAAAAACCTAAAAGGGTCTTGTTAAAGCCATCACAAGAATCAAAGGAAACGTTTGATTTTTATCACGAAGTTGTTTTATTAAAACTCTCTTCTATAGCTCAGCATGGAAACATCTAGTTTTCTTTATTTCAAGCATATATTGTCTTCTTCTCTTCTAATTCGTTTACTCAGAGGCAGAGTAGTCATGGTTGTACTGATGGTTTCCACATTCGGGTCGTCGTCTTCAGTTTTGCTTCCAAGAGCAGCAACTCCAGCGATGCATCTCATTTTGTGTTGGTTAGTTACACTGCGAGAACACTGCAACGTGGTGGTCTGGGTTAGCTTTATCATTTTGTCTAAGCAAATATTAGATAGTTCGAGTTCTTAAGTGGAGACCATCATCATTGTCCTGGCACATTCCCTATTTGGGGTCGGCCCTCCTGATACTTGACCGCCACTTGTTGCGCTTTGAGTCATTGCTGGCGTTAGGCCGTCATATCCTTGGAGATGGTTCTGGTCCAGGTAGTTGGCGGGCGACCTCTACCTCTCTTGCCCTCGTTTATATGCATGACTTGTTTCGTCATGCGGTGTGGCGGCTTGGAAAATGTAGTAGTATAGGACGCCCTCTGGTCAGGTGGAGTGAGAATCTGCGAAAGACTGCTGGTAGAAACTGGATGCTTCAAGTTGCGGACAGGGCACAGTGGCGCTCATTAGGGTAGGCCTATGTCCAGTAGTGGACTGCTGTAGGTTGATGATGATGATGAATATTGATCATTGATGGGTATTTCATATAACTAAGCACTGCTTGTTTTATACCAATGTATATTTTTTTGTAAATACGTGCCATATTGCGGCCAGAATTTTAAGCGCAACCTTCTGCGTCTCAGGCGAGCCATGGAACAATTATTAATTTGTACAAATAGGCAAAGATTACAGTCAATAAGTTCTTCATAAAAGTAACCTAATTGATTTCTTACTGAGCTGCGTTCCCGCCGTTTCTCTTAAGAAATATTCCGATAAGTTTCGATAAAGGCAGCGAAGGCGTGGGTCCTGATTTCCTTTCATTTCCTTTAAGGAAACTTAAATAGAACTGAGACTTCCTTGACGACGGGGCACCGAATCAATTATTTATGTTCAGAAACTTTTTCACGATTTGCTCTGTCTAAGAGTGTTTAGTATTTGTTTTGTTATTGTTATTGAGTCTTTTTGATATATTTGACAAAATAGTTTTTTTTTTACAGTATATAGGCTTACGTTTGACCGCCATCTCACCTGTTGGTAAGTGAAGATGCGGTTGAAGATGTAGCATGCTTGCCTAGAATGTACCTATTTACTCTTCGCTTGAAGACCGTAAGTTGTAGTGATCAGGAAACACTGATACCGAAGAGCATTCCATTCTTCAGTTTATAGATTTTCTAGTCAATAGGCATGAGGATTTTGATAACCGTATGTGTGTAAAGTGATTTGTATCTTGCTTTTATTTTGGTGTTTTTAGAAAATACTGATTTAATTTTTATAGGGGCACGGAATCACATCAATTCACATCACATTAATAATATGAATGGAAAAGTGTGTGTGTGTATGCATGTGTTTGTTCCCACTCAATGTTCAAGGACTACTTCCCACTACATCTAAACCCATTATTATTGGAAAATAAAACTTTCATACATTAGTTCCCAACCACATACACATTCGTTCTTATATTAGTTTCCACTCACATCCATGCATATGCTGAGGTAGGATGAGTTAAGAAGAAGCCCGTTCAAGTTGGGGAACTTTCTTTGGGGAACCCAAGTTTCAACCAATGTCTTAGAAGAAGCTGAAACTGTGAGTATACTCGTACATAGGTTGATAGCTGGATTGATAAATAGGCATAGGTACTACTCGCGTGGTACCGGGATAAAAAGTATGTCTTTGTGTTTATATAGGTCACTAACTATGTATATATACTCCGGCCTGGTGCAGTGACGATTTGCGAAAGCCTGCTTGTAGAAGCTGGATGAGTCGAGCTCAGAACTGGGCGCCTATGTCCAGCGATGAGAAGCTGTGTGGACTGCTATAGACTGATGATGATCATAAGTTACAGAGTAGAGTGGGGACAAATATACTTTCGCATTTATACTATTAATGTGATTATTCTTGTTATTGAATCAATTCGGATTTTTATTTTACTACAAAAAGCTTCAAACTACAGATATTATTTACATTACACTATCTTTTTAAGATTCACAGTAAGCCCCTTTAGGGTTTGATTCGCACGCGTTCAGCCGTAGTCACGAACAACAAACAGACGTTTGTTTACAAATTTTATTTGTATTTCACTGTTAACAGTTCACAGATAGAAATAATATTCTTTGATGGATTATTGCTATCATCCACATTCAGTGATTCAGTGAATCAGTGAGCCTGGAGATTAAGTAAAGCGAAATGAAAAAATGCTTATTTTGATTCGTTTTTCCTTCTCTTTGGGCAAAGGCCCGCCTGTGAGTCAGAGGTTTGCGGCTTTGATTCCCGCTGAGAGACTTGTTGCGATCTGGAAATATTTGTTACGGTTCTGTGTGTTCAATTCGGTTGTATTTTTTTTATGTTTGTTACCTCGTAACTCTGTCATTTATGAACCGATTTGGAAAATTATTTTGTCACATTGTTGGGTATATACTTTCCAATTGGTCTCATATAAATTTGAATTGAAGTAAAACTACCAACCCTAAGGGTAAAAAAATAGGAAATGAAAATGATATGGGCCAAGGCACGCCAAGGCACGCTAACTTTTGCGTAGACGGCGGCGCGTCGAACAGAGGGCATGTCCGAGGTGGGAGGGGTATTATAGTTGCTTCTTCTTCTTCTTCTTTTGTATAAGCTAGTGACCAACTCTGGTGTCGGAGTTTTTAGGCCGCCCGAAGGCCTCCGACATGGCTTAACGACTGAAAAGCCGTTGCTATAATATCGTGTTTCCTTAGCTGACTCCGAATCTAAAAATAACAGGTAGGTATCTAGAACTACCTATGTGGTAAACGCATAGATCGTACGGGATAAATTGATAGAAAAAAGGTTGATTGTTAGTTGTATGAACAAAAAACAAGCAATTATATTTAACTTATTAGTTTTGCATTTTTTGTTTTTGGAGTCGGTTTTTTATATGATTTTGAATTATTATTTATCTATGTAGTATATCAGTCATGTGGTTCCCATAATACAGGATTTGCTTAGTTTGGGACTACGTGAAGCTGTGTAAGAGTCTGTGTGTGATAATGCTAGACTAGTGACTAATAGAAACTTAAGTAATAAGTGTAGCATAATAAACATAAAATCTACAATTTCATCTACACCAGCCTATATCAGTCCACTGCTGAACATTGGCTTTCCCTAATAAGAAGGGGAATATGCTCATCCAAACACTGGGGTTGCGGCTTGGGGATCGAAGGGCACAGCTTCTCGCACCGCCGACGCTGCTGCCCGTCTGCGGTCAGGGGATGTAACTGTGCCGGTGTTAGGCTGCACTCTGCCATAATCAGCCAGCCGCCAGAGTTCCGTTGGTAAGTTAGGGTGCACCACGAGCAGATTAAGTTGGTTTAGTATCTAAATATTCTAAAAATGCCTACAGAGGCAACATTATTCTCAGTGGTTTCTACTGCAATCGGTCAAGAGCTCTTCCGATACATCAACTACCTACAATTTTGATATCATCAGGTTCATCTTAGAAACACTCTAGCGAGTAAAAACAACAAATTAGAATAAAGCTTGCAAGAAACACGTCAACAAATTATAGTTCTAACTCGCGCAAAGACAACTATATCTAACTTCGCGATGTAAACTTTAGATTTTCATTAAACCGCCTTGCCTCATGGCTTTTTCACTGGATATGAAAGCATTATGAATAATGATTTGTACTTAAATCTTTGTTATGAAAAAATTTTAGGCAGGAGTAGAAAAATAACGATCATACTTTGGTTTTCCGAATTACAAACTGAAAAACTAACTGCAACAAGGAATGTTAAAAATTGTAAGGTTGACTTGGTGACAAAGGACAGAAAATATGTCCACTATATTTTAAGCGCATAAGTACTTGGGGGAATTTAAGCGAGCACTCTGGTAAACTAGTTAAAGATCGATAAAAACCCTCGCGTGATATCCAAAACAAAAATGGGTCTAGTATTGAACATTGAAGCACCCTCATGTTAGTATCTTGAACTTTTTCTTGGATGTAAAGGTCCACGAGCCAGTATCAAAAGCACAATGCCATACTCAAGTAAATAATGATATTTTGCATACTTATAAGCAAGAAATAAATTCCTTATATTGTTATCTAGACTAGTCAAGTGGCACCCATTCCAGAGTTCCACAAACTCGAATATCTTATGGCTACATACGAGCCTAACTAACTGTATAAAGGAGCGTCTCCGAAACTCCGCGATACAAACTTTCAACTTGCTAGATTTGCGAAAACGCTAGCGGCTTCAGTAAGGATACAGTCACACTAGCAAAACTTAGAGCATTTAGCAGGAGAATGCAAGGTTTCTGATATAAATGTTGTATTGCATTGAATGTTTTGTTAACGAAACTAATGTAAGACATAATCTTATCCTAACTTATCTTATGAGCCTGTCTGATCCCACTGCAGAGCAAAGGTCTCCCTTCCTTCTTTACAAATTTCCCAATTCGGGAATCCGATACCGAAAAAAGCATGCAGTTTGTCACGCCACCTCCGCCTGGGATACACTAATTATAGATTTTTATAAAAAAAAAAAACTAAAATGAAATTTCACATCTAACTTCATCAACATCATCTGCTTATAACAGTCCATTGATAGACATAAGCCTCTCCTAATGAGCACCATTGCGCCCTGTTTTTAGCTCAGCACATTAATCGACATCTAACATAACTTAACTAAAATAACTTTAAAAATTCTCATACGGACTCTCTTAAATAGAATTTGTAATAAGTTTTAAAACTAAATTATATAACAGCTTATAACTAAAACACAGAGCTAGTAGACAATTTACTTGTTGACGAAAAGTAAAAGCCTATGACTGAAAATTATAGTCTTGCTGATGTTATAATTGAGCATGCGCCTTACCTAAGTTCTTGACTTCCCGCCAACACACCACTATTTAACCGACTTCAAAAAAAGGAGGAAGTTCTCAATTCAGTTGTAATTTTTTTCTTCGACTGATTCTGATTCTTCTTCAACGTATTTGAGCTATTTGGTCAACTCTGATGTCGAAGATTAAAAAAGTTAATAATTTTTATTATTTATTTCATTTAATTTTAATATTTATTTATTTTTAGTTTTTTTGTTTAGGTCAGGAAACGAAAGATACTTTTCGTCTGTTGTTTGATTTCTCACTATTTTCAATCTGCATACAACCTTATAAGCGACACCTTCGGATGGTAAAGTGGATTTAGAACACGTTCGTTTCATTTCAACTTGCTGTACGCTTAGGAATAGTGATTCAAGTTTTAGGCTGCATACTACTAAACTAAGTATCTAGATAATTTGTTCTTTATTAATAAATTAATTTATTCATCGTTTAAATCAAGCTAGCTGGAACAGTAACTACTGGGGTCGCATAAGGACCAAGCTGCCCGACAAAACCACTGAACTAATAGCACGCGCAATATGTATGATGCCTGGGTAAAGAAAAAACCAGTTGGTCCGCCAGTTAGATCAATATAAATGACGGTAAGTAACTGGCTTTTAAGATTTTTTCAGGCATCTTTTTAAGGGTAACCCTTGAATTGCGCGTGCAATTTGTTGAAATCTTGATAAACTAGCTTCAAGCCAAGGCTAAACTTACGTGGTACGAAGAACCTATGTGTTAATCCAGGTTTTGAAAGTAGTAGAGCTCTTTGTTAAGGACTCGGTCCGGGCAAGTGCTGCCACCATGCCTTGAAGCAGTTTTGCTGTGTTTCAGTTTGAAGGGTATGGATACCGGTGACATTGCAGGCACAAGGGGCTCATCACCGTTGCATCGTAGGGCACGTTCAAAACAAGTGTGGTTTACGATGCAATACTTTATAATATGTAATCGTTACTAATTAACATCAGGTGGGCCATGTACTTGTTCCATCTTCAGGTAACATACAAAAAGGTCACAAAGAAGGCATATTCCAAGTTTATGTTTAGATAGCATATGCAAAATTGTCTCGATTATTGGTCCTAAAAAAAGTCTTGGACAGGCAACCTCATTCAGTGAGTTCAGGGAGGAGAGACACACAAATACACTCACAAACTTGCACCTTTATAATATGAGTGTGAATAAATTTAAAAGAAGATCTAATCTAGTGTAGATGACCAGACCAGTAGAACAAAAGTTTATTTTTTATATTTCTTTTAATATGGGCCAGCTCTTGACCTCGAGGCTTACGTGGGCAAGGATAAGGTCGACGGTGCCTATTATCTGTCTTTTTGAAAAGAGTTCTTCTTTAAAAACAGACGCTGGCAGCTGATTTCATATTTTAGCAGTGCGCATTATAAATGATGTTTGGAAGCGCTTAGTTCTGTTAAATGGAATATTAACTTGAAGCGGATGGTAGTTAGCAGTGCGTCTGAATTTCCTAATGAAGAAAAGTGAAAGCGGAATAAGGTCATGTAGCTTTTGCGAACAGACCGACCAACCAATAAAAGACCGACCAACACCCAACCTCACGTTCACCTGATTTTTTTCTGAATTTTACTTTGTATGGCGACCACGACCCTCATCACGAAGTAGAAGACTCTCGAGTTTTCGAAAGTCTTCTGCTTCACAAATTTCATCAGACAACGTCAACTACAAAAATGCAGGTAGGTACTTTTACATACTGATGATGATTTTGCCATAATTCGTTCAACTTTATCACACAATACAATTTTTAATGTTTAAAAACATTATCTAACAGAAGATAGCGATCAATTCTGAAGTAGGGAAACTGGCACGAGAGTGTTTGGCACAGTTGGCACTTGGCAACTGTGGGTTTTCAGAACCTAGTATCATTATGAATTGGAAAGTTCGTATGTTAGTTTCATAAATTTTGAAACACTTATCAGTTAGTAAGAACTCTTATAGTACACATGCGATGGTAAATGGTCACTAATAACTATCTTGAAGCTCTAATTCGACTAATCTAACTTTTCTTAAAAAGTCGTTTGTTATGGCGTCGCATTAAAAAATAACTCTCCAATATTTATTTAAAATGTTGACTCTCACGCCTTAACAACACTACAACGACAGTGTTTATTAGTCCACTGCTGGATATAGGCCTCCCATATAAAAAGGATATAATCTCCACGCGATATGACGGTTGGGAAATGCAGGGCACACCTCGCACCGCCGACGCTGCTGCCTGTCGGTGGCCATGGGATGTAGCTGTGCCAGTTTAAAGCTGTGCTATACCGCAATCAGTCGGTCACCAGAGCGCCGTTTGTTATTTTACATACCTTTGCTTCGAACGCCTTACGGCGCTTATACTTCGGCTGATAACGGATTTGGTTTACGCATACTTTATGTCATCTGTGTTTACTTATATAATGTATTTATATATTATAGTTATGTTTATGTTCATAAACATATTTTATATAGTATTAGTAAAATATTATAAATTAAGTATAGTAAGTAGGTATAAGTACGTTTTTATTATAGCATGTACAAGTGTACCTATATAAAACTAAGTTTAAAACTTACAAGTCATCTTTGATGTAAGCATTTCAAAAACACTCCAATGTATTTATTGCCACCACATATTAATGTAAATCCACATTACACAAAGGTTAGCTGGTAGAAAATGCTTTTTAGCATTAAGTTCGCCTATGTACATGTAAATTTAGTGCAATAAAGAATATTAATTACTATCTATCTATCTATCACCTAGTAAGTGAAACCAGAGGAAAATACTAGTATTGATATATAAAAAAGAATAACTGTTCCGTTTATTGCGGAAGTCATTTTGAACAACATATCATTATGTTTACGTTTGTTTTATGCCAGAGAATGCTGGTTTATGATAGCTATTTTATTATTTGTGAAATTATAATAGCGAATCTTTTGAGATTAAAATCTGTGTTAGGGCACGTTAGGGTGACATTTTCGTATCCATAGTACACCTACCGACATATTTGTTATAAGCTTCTGCCCTCGGCTTCGCTCACCTGGTAGCCGGATACGAAGTGGATTATTTGAGGTTCATCAAAATCCGTTCAGTAAGAGTAAAATAACTGAAGATATTTAAAAGATAAAATATTTAGTACAAATTCCGCCAACTGTAAAGTTCTACTCTAACTCTAAGTCTGACTCTAGATTTGGTGAAATTTGTACTAAATATTTTATCTTTTAAATATCTTGTAATGGATTTCCGCAAAGTCACGCCTGATTCAATTCATTAAAATAACTGAAGTAAATTCAGTAGTTTTAGTGCAAGAAAAGTAACAAACATCCATCCATCTACTGTCACAAACTGACGCATTAATAATGTTTAAAGGATTTTATTTTTTTATTCATATAGAGTAGAAACCATTTAACATTATTAACAATTTAACTTTGATGCCCGCCCAGCAGTGGGACAGGTGAAGCAAGTGCGTAATTTTTCTATAAAAAGTTTAAAAAAATGCCTTTGTCATTAAATGTTATAGAAACAGAGATGTCATAAACCATATTCTTATATGAGCATCAATTTAAATGGAGTATTTTTTATAGTGCTTTTACAAAAATATCTGTTACCTTATTACTTTAAACGAGAGAAGTGAGTATGTGCTGTGTAATTCCATCCTTTAAAGTTTAAAAAGGTTTCCTTTTATATTTTATAATGGTCAATGAATCTGTTGTCAAAAGAAAGATTCAAAATAATAACAAACACAAAAACGTCAAGAAACAAAACGTAAATTCTGTTTTTTATATCAGTGACAACAAAAATCATTACAGTTGTTCAACAATCTGAACACGGTGTTTTCTGTTCACCAAACAAACTTCATTACACTCCGATTAAAAGAGATAAATTGCCAAATTTAACCTACATCGGGCACCGTACTCATAAAGGTCCCAGAATATGCTCTACATACGGGTTGAAGGGACAAATTTATGTTGTAGGGACACAAAAACCAACCGCCACCGTCCAATGAGCGACATACTTGCGGCACATGGAGTTTGACGTCGGAGCAAATAAGGTTTATTTATTAGGAAAGTTGGAAGGCTACAGTAAATCAGCAACGTCCAGAGACAACTAATACAGTATGTCTCAGAATTGGTGGACTATATCCATAATGAGTTTTTTGTGGTATGAAGAATGAATTCTGTCAAGGGGTACTTTAATTTTGTTTCCGATATATACCTTTCTATTAGTTTTCGCGAAATCCCTTATTTACAGACAGATAATGATTCTAAGAGAGTAGTTTTTAATGATCATCTTGATTACTTGAGGCACGATGTCTATCAAAGCTCAAAAGAGAGTTTCAAAATTTGGAGCAAAGACAAGAAGATAACACATTTTGTGATTTTGATTGTATCACTAACATCACCTATTAAGGAATTAAACTAAAAATGACGCATGAGATATTTAGGTTACGTGTTAACAAAGTGATGACTTCTGTGGCGCACTAGGTGAGGGCCGTCTGAGATGCAGAAGGTTGGGTTCGATTCCACCCAGAAGACAAGTGTTTGTATGATTTGCAAAAATTTATCTCGGGTCTTGGTGTTTTTTTTGTATAATGATTAATGAAAGTATTTATGCAACAAATGTCTACCTATATCTGAGTAGTATATCAGTCATGTGGTTCTTATAATATGGACTCTGTTTAGTTTGGGACTATTGATGCTGTGTGCCAATAACCGTTGGGGAAAATAGATTCTCGAATCGCGACCGTAATCTGGAATACGAAGTGTAGGGAGACCCCCCCACCAGATGGACCAACGACATCGTCAAGATTGCAGGTAATCGGTGGATGGAGAGGGCTCAAGACCGTTCCTCGTGGAGTTCCTTATGTTAGGTTATGTTCAGCAGTGGACTTCTATAGGTTGTTGATGATGATGATGATGATGATGATGATGATGATGATGATGATGCTGTGTGATACCGTCTAGAAATATTTTAATATTTTATTTTATTCTTCTATCAACATCATTGCCTTCTAATTATCAAACTTTGCTTAACTTATTCAGAAAAAACGGCAATTCTGGAACACCTTATACTAGTAGAATTGTGAATAGGGATAGTGACAGGGGCATGATAATATTTGTGTTCAACGCTTGATACTAATATGACGAATTCGAGTTGGGAAAGAGCAACGGACTGTGAAAGTAGTTACTGTTTTTGTTGGCTTATTAATGTTGTTTTGTACTTTGAATTATTAATAAACTACTGAACAACAATATACATAGAAGTTTGTACATTTATTGTTTATAGTATCATTTATTTATTAATTTGTGAATATTATTTATCCTAATCTAATCTATTAAACGAGATTTAACGATTAAATAAAACCATTAAACGAGCAATTCTTGCATTTTTATAAAGTAATCTGAATCTCGGAAACGGCTCCAACGATTTTCATGAAATTTAATATGCAGGGTCATCCAGGTACTTAATATTATTGATGCCAAAGTGAGTATATTTCTTTGTTATCGATTCACGCTTTAACTTTTCAACCAATCATGAAATTTCGCATACACTTTGTAGGTATGGGGTACAGAAAAAGTCAGAGGGTACTTTTAATCCACTAAAAGTGCTTCCGCCCGCCTTTGACGGCACACCACAGAGTGCAGGGCGAAGACCCCTCTGAGATGTAGAAGGTTGCTGGTTCGATTCCCGTCACAAGACAAATGTTTGTGTGATTTGCAAATATTGGTTTTGGTTTTGAGTGCATAATGTATATAAAAAAATTTTTTTTAGGTAGTATATCAATCATGTGGTTTCCATAAAACAAGCTCTGCTTAGTTTGGGCTACATGATGCTGTGTGATAGTGTCCAGCATTATTTATTCATTATTTTTCAAGAATTTTTAAAGTTATATTTATAATAATTATTATTTATTTTGGCTAATAATATAGGCCCTTACGTTACCTTTACACTTTTGATACATGATCGCCTAATGATTTGTCACACAAGTATCAATTCTAAAAACCTCGTTGTCTTCTTGTTCTCATAATCGAAAATTCTAAAGACCTTAGTAAAATTATGCTAATCTGTCCGGACATGTAGGCGTGTAAGGTATCATTACTAGAAGAAATTGCACCATTCCCAATAAACAACCACCAATGGATATTATACTGTTACAGCCAAGTATTTACACACTAATAGTAATTCAAAGTGACAAACTTCATACTAAACGCAATATAATCATTCCTATGTACAGTTACGCAGCGGGGGTTTTGAGGTTAAAATTCAATATCGATCAGTTATCGTAACTGATGGGCGGTTTAAAGAATTTACTGCGTTTTTAATAGCTCAAAACAATGACTGTTTTATACCTCGTATTATTTTATTGGTAGTTTTACCATTGACTGTGGAATAAAGGCTTTAGAAGGAGTGCCATACCAAAACAATAAGTATTTTATTCTTGGTTTATTCTTGCACTAACAAAATATTATAGCAGTATTTTTTAAAATAGTTTACTAGTCATACAATGTCACAACGTTTCTATAGCCCTATGAAGTTGCAAGTAGCGACGTTGTCCCTATATTTGGGTCGACTTGCATTAAGTTTGGTCAAATCGTTAGCTGAACCTAACTTTCTTCTTCTTCGTTTTACTCTTGACAGAGCGGTGGTGGTCATCATGTATTATTATTATTAGAGGCTTATGTGGCTCCCATCATAATATAATCATGCATCACCTTCTATTCAATCCTCACAATATCTCGCCACTCGATTAAATCTGAAATATTTGTTCCTAGCTTACGCCAGAACTACTAAAATGGATCGAGCTGAAATTTTGCACATATAGACCAGGAATAACATATACTAGGTGAGTTATAATTCGCATGTTATCCCGAAAGGGTGGGAAAAGTGATTCGGACCATGTGAAAACATCAGTTAAAAATACCTGATTCAAAACTTTGTGTATGGGAAAAAAATTAAGACAAAGCTACAATTATAATCATCATTAAGTCAAGGACAAAGTTAAACAAAATCAGCTGTGTGCCTTTCAAGTTTTTGAGATAAATTTTTGCGTAAATTTAAAAACCTGTTCTTCTATGAAAACCTAAAACAAAATGCGGAAAGTTTTTGAAGAAATGTCGTTGACTTTCGGGAGAAGATTTACCCCTTTTCCGGATAATATACTTACCATAGTCTACGTTTTATTCGTGTTCACGCGTAGAAAATATGGTCAGAACATAGTATTTAAAATAATGTTTATTAACTAAAGTATCTAAGTAACTAAACAACCCGTTTATTAAAACGCTAGTGACAGACTAATAGACAATGTAGGATTGTACTGTTTCGCTTTCATTAAAAAGTTTCACCAGTCAATGCACTGCAAATTGGTCACAACTGAAAATGTTTTAGTTTTCCGAATTAAACGTTTTAGTTTAGTTTCAAATACAAAATACCTAAACAATAAGAATTAACTTCAATTTGTATGTAAACTATCGAGCTCGCTGAATGCAGTATATTTTTTATTTTTTAAATAGTGACAATCGTAATCGTATACCGTGTTTAATCATAATCAAATAACAAAATTATTTTACTTTTTATTTATTTATTCCGATACAACATTACACATGGCGAATACAAAGTAATAAATATACATTTAATATGGATAACTTTAGATTATGCACATTAAAAGGTACTCAACATGTTTATAACTAGGTAGCTACTATTATTTACACATGTTTTCCAAAACAACCTGTGCCATTTCTATGACGTTTGGCAGGGTGTGGTAAAAAAACCTCTATATTTTTCTGCGAGAAGACCATTCGCTTACTTACCTTCTTACTTATGAACACTTCACAAAGTTAACTTTTGCTTAAAATTTGCTGGTTGTTACTATCCACCTCTTACGAGTGAGAATAGTCGAAGCATCGTTAATGTTTTCAAATATTTTTGTGAGTACCTACTTACCTACATGTTCATTTCTAAAACTTCAACTTTGAATTCCCTATAAACAGACAAAATTAACAACTAGCAAGAACAAACATAAATTCAACTTAAAATAGCTAAAGCAACATCATTCAATTACTACATCTAAATTTATTTAATCTTGTGAGAACAATAGCTTTCCAACTCGGGTCTGTTGCACTTGTATGCTTCAATTACTTTTAACTAGATACAACCATTTGTATCAATTACGACCAACGTTTAATTTAGGTAAATACCAATTTTATGGGCATAGAGGATTATTGTGGTTGGTAAAGGTTCAAAGGGTTTTATGGAATTTAATAGCAAGACCTTCGCTGAGTATGAACTTTTGATGAAAATTTATTGATTATTTTAACATTGGATTTTAATTTCAAAGTCTAGACTGGCTTAAAGATTTACAAACAGACCAAATAACTTGCATAAATTTTGATTCGAAAAGGGTTTCAAACCGTTACATATTAGAATTCTTAAGGCCTTCATTTATTTTGCTTGACAATTTAAAGTCTTGGCAATTGACAATATAAATTAACATACAATGTACATGGTTCAGCAGTGAACTTTTACAGGGCAATAATGATGATGATATACCAAAAGATATTTCAGTTGGTGAGTATCATAACATCATACAAAATGACACAGCAGTATCTACTGTCCCATCCAGAGAATAAATTGCCTTTTAAAACCAGGTCCACCCTATAACATTAACAATAACATCGATTGTATATCAATGGAGTTTCGCCCACCTCATCGACATAAGTACACAAAGGTACGGAATGTCGGTACATTACCATATCGATGGTATAGAGATTCGATAGTATTGTCGCTGCGAGCCATCGATGCCTGAGTCTGATACTGATCACCGAGAAAAAGGTCGCTCGACCCTCCACTAAACAAACTTATCGGGTATTGGACTCCAATGGATTTCAAACTCTATGCTTTGGACTTACAGACTTCTAACATTTGTCTATTAGCAAGTAAGTTTGCAGTCCTATCTTATTCCATTTCAAATGGTTGGTGAATCATTCCATCTTTGGTTTTTTATGCGAAGAACTACTTATGCAGTTCAATCCTTTCTTACAACCCTATCCTTAAATGTCACATCGCTATTTAATCATCAGCATCAAATATTTATCTAAATTCAAACGTTGATTTTTGTGTTTGAAATGTCTACCGACTTGCAAAAGATAATTAAAAAATTCTTCTTTGAATTAAATAATACTAAAGTTTTTGTCTGCGGCGCTCTTGGTGGAGAAAACAAAATATCGTATACTCCCTTAAAGGGTGCTATTCTAAACATGATGAGAAACAAAATGTCCTTCCAATCCGTGGCTGTTGAATACTACTTATACCTGTTTACAAGAAAAGGCATCAGTTAATATAAACGTATTAAATGAGGCAAAACTTTCTATAAAAGGAAAAATCCTATTTTTTGCTTAAGATTATACAATTATCTGATAGACATTTACAGAGCACAGAAGCTAGAGTTGACCTAAAAGATTCTACAACACAAAAGACGTCAACAAACAAATGTACTTTCAAATACGTAACGGTATCCGTAATTGGTTTTATTTAAGTAGGTATTGAATTTGAACAATGGATGTCATAAGTAATCATAACTGGTAACCAATAAGATTTTGCATACAAAAACCAATTCATTTATACATAACAAAGGAGTATAAGCACGTGACTACCTACATTGCAAGCCGCCCACTTAGAATGTATGGACCAATGAAGGTAATAAGCATCTTTCTTAAATTTATATTAGGCAAAACTCGAGATTTCTTTCAACTTTCTAGGTTAACTCGCATATTCAATTAAAATGACAGACACCGGATAGAAAAATCTGTCAAAAGTTAAAGAGTATCCAACCATTATCCTGCTGGTAGATTTAAGGTCTAAGGTTGTTTAATTTTTGACATATTAATTTAATCAACATAATCATAATCTTGTTTCATGTGGTACGTACATTTAGATCTTAAGATGAATGAGATTTATTCATCGAGATAATAAGAACACTATAGTGACAGTCTTCAAGTGAAAATTAACAATCGTCCAAGCGCGTTTGATACAAATAAACTTGCAAAATGCCAAATTTGCACTAATTTAGACCTTATGTCACTTGAAAAGTGTTCAAAAACCGCGCAATTGACAGCGTGTGCGGAGTTTTGGCGCAGACACTTTTTTTTCACGTTTACCACTCTAGAGTATAAATATCTCGAGAGGTTTATTTAACAATTTATTGCATTAAAAACAAATAAAAATGTACTTGGAGGACTTAATGCTAAAACATTTTCTGACAGTGAACCTTTCCTTGTAGAAAACAAGGTATACTTAATACTTTTATTCAAAATAATCGCAAAAATATTGTTTTAAACAAATCGAAAATGACTTTTGTCTCAAAACTATTAAAAGAATATTTAAAAAAAACTTTTATTAGTATTAACTAGCTAATCCCCTTGTTATGATAAGGTATAAAGTTGTTGTACTGCTTAGTTAAGGTGGTTTAGTATTCAGACAACATCAGTGAAATTAAGGGAACAGACTATCAAGTACTTAGTTACCTAATGTCAGCCAGTAACCGTTATCGTCTGGCTAAAGTGCTTGCCTTTACGAAATGTCAGCAATTACCTTAGATACGCAGGGATTTATTTGAAGCTAGCTAGGTCTAGGTTGGCTGTTAAAACTGTTTGGCAGATGGAGAGCCAAACTCTATTTTTGATACCCTTTTTTATGGTCGTCGGCGTGAAAATGCAATACGCATGTCCTCAAACTCGGGAAAAGTTAGAGGGGTCTGTCGGGCTCTCTATTGCTAGCTCAGCGATCTGCCGAATAAAATCACAACGTTTTCTTTCACTCACCGTAGTGCTAGTGCGTCATCGAACCATTCATCGGCTGAAGAAGGGCTCAACGCTGCAGAAGCACTTGACGGGGTCATGGGGTCCAGGTAGGATTCTACCACGGCTATTTTTGGTACCCGAGTCAACCTCACTTGCCAGTGTGGCCCTTTTAACTAAGAAACTGTGCTCTGGCGGTCGGCTGACTACGGCGCAGCCTTCACCGGCATAGCTACATCCCCTGGCCGCTGTTGGCAGCGGTGGTTCCAAAACCCGCAAGCCCAGCGTGGGAATTATAGGCATATTCCCGTATACTCAGCAAGGGGATTATAGGTATATGTTTCCTCACATAATATATTCTGTGGGTTATCCCTGTGATACCCAGACTCATAAGAGACTGGATCAGGATAACCCACTTACTCTCTCTCACACACCTACCTACCTTATATTTATCTGATTTTTATAGTAGTGTTCTAAATTCATCTGATTTTTATTTCGGTCTCCCGCGACACAGGCTAGCCCCCTCCAATTTTTCTGGTAATAAAAATATTTGTATTTCTATTTGTATAGGTACTTATTCCTATTCTTATAGGGGAGACCTGTGTCCAGCTGTGGACTGATTAGCAATGGCTGGTGGTGGTTCCTCTTTCACGGTGCAACTTAAAAATAGATTGACCTATTGAATGCACATACCTACCTACGTAGTTACCAGGAATCAAACATTATAGGTTACTTTTTATCCGGATACCACGCAAAGCCGCAGTCAGAATGTAGTATAAATGCGAAAGTTTGATTTATATAACGATCAAACAGATACGGGATGTCCTCAATTCCTTTCTTCGTAATTATAAATCAAAGCGAAACATCTGTTTTGTGTTTGCATTTGTGTTCACTATATAAACAGTTTCACAATACTAAAATAATACACGATGTCCCAACAATTTTATGGATGTGGCTTACATGAAATAAATAGGTTCTTTTTTCGAAATAAATGACAATTGTTTTTACATTTCTACCTGTAGAAATACACTTGTTCCTGCATATTTTATATATTTTCATAAAAAGGGTATTTTAATTTAAAGAATAGTGGTATTTTATTCCTTGTTTTGTAGTACCTACTCTATAAAACTTTTATAGGTACCCGCCGATCTCCGATAATTACACTTTAGTGTTTAGTATTTTTGATTGCGATGACTTAAAAATTTGATTTCTTTACAGTTCCAATGGATTACAGACTTGAGTATTTATTATTTATTATACCTTGATACCTCCACGCGTTCCTGAGAAAAGGAGCCATGACATACAGACAGACAACGAAGTTCTATAAGGCCGAAGATAATCGTATTAGGGTTACTTTTTTCTATTTTAGGCGCGAAACCCTACAAATATAATTAAAATGCATTTTTTTTATTTATAGCGCCGAAAAATAAAAATACAAACAATAAGATACGAGTTATAGTTATTATTTAAATGATGAAAGGAACATTCTTTCGAGATAATTTGCATCTAGGACGCCTCGTATATCAATTTCACAATACCAGACAAATTATTGAACAAGTTGTTTGTCAGTTTTTTTTAATAAAACTTTTATGCTTCCTTCCCTAAAATGGGTCGCATCAAATTAATTCAAATTAGTTTCTATCATGGTCCACATCGTATAATATCGTTACGCTTTGAATAATTTATAACGAATAATGAATAAAAGGTGTGGTTATTTCGACTCCACCTGTAGGACAAATAGTTACGCCCATTATAATAAATTCTACATTTATTAAGCTTTATTGTTTCTGGCAATTTTCGTAAGTACGCTCTTCTAATCAGTATTAAATGGAGACATTAGCATTACCAATAAGTTTTTTTTTAGTTTTTTTATACTATTTGAAGATGAAACAAGCACATGGCTTACCTGATGTTAAGTGGTAACCATTACCTATCACAAAGCATTGCATCGTAGATCAAATTTTTCCGGAACGTGCTCTACGATGCAACGATCTACGTCCATCAACTTGAGGCATGAAGATGATAAGCCTCTTGTGCCTGTAATTTCACCGGCACCCATACCCTTCAAACCGAAACACAGCTCAGCTGCTTCACAGCAGAAATAGGCATGTAAGTTGCCTAGATATTAAATAAATATCGATAAGATGTAAAATTTTAATGTTCAAATCGAGGTGTACGGGTTTCAGGGGTGTACGGGGTTCCAACATCCATCTTCAGTGCCTAATCCAACCTCACCTGCGCGTGATGCAACTGGCGAAATAACGAACGGCGTTCTGACGGCAAGGCAGCAGCTTGGGTGTTGCGAGAAGCTGTTCCCTGCGATCTCCAACCCGCATGCCCAGTGAGAAATATGGGAATTTCCCCCGGTATAAGGAAGGCTTATATCCAGCAATGGACTGCTATAGGCTGGTGTGGTGGTTTGGTAAAATTTAAGAGTTTGTCCACTTTCATCTGAAGTGTGTAAGTGTGGAAACGTTATTGGATTACGTATTATTTTCAATTATTTTAAATATACGTGTGATAATTCTGTTTGTGTCCCAATTAAAATCATTTAAAAAATCAGAAAAGCATTTTGTTTTTTTATTTTGTTTCATTAAGTATTTACTTAACAACTTACAAAAACATATTTTTTAATATCATCATCATTATCAGCCTATATCAGTCCACTGCTGGACATAGGCCTCCCCTAATGAGCGTGATTGAACCCTGTTCTGAGCTCGACGCATCCAGGTCCTACCAGCAGCTTTACGCAAATCGTCACTCCACCTGGCCGGTGGGCGTCCTACACTACGTTTGCCGAGCCGCGGTCTCCACTCAAAAACTCGTTTTTTTATAATATTGTTCTTAAAAACCTTATTAGGTTTGGAAATAAACTAGAAAGAAACAGTGCATATGTTTTTTTTAACGAACTCATAGAAATACACAACACTTTAAGTCAAATGCAGCAATTCGAATGCTAAACATCTACTTACACGAAAAAAAACATTTGAGACATGGTGTCCAAGATTTCGTCATGTGCCATGTAGAATACAAATTGGAAATTATGGTAGAAAATCGATTGAAAAGCATTTAAATGCAATAAAACGTCATGTATATACACGTTGACAGTATCTTGTGACCATCAGGCAACAATTTAAAACAATTATGACCAAAATTGGTCAGAGTTTGGGTGGTATTAGATATATGTTTATTTTAATAATTGAAGTAATTTAATTTCCGGAGGTGTAGGTTGAATAGGTTTTATTGCAGGCTATAGTCATACGTTATTTAGTTACCAGCATCTGCCTGTGACTTTTCTCGTATTTTTAATATAGACTTAAAAGACAAAGAGCCTTCCGAGATGGGCGTTGTGCTCGCGCTAGTTCAGGCTCAGAATCAGGCTTGCTAATAAATGAAGGCACGTTACATACCACGTGACATTCAGCAAGCCTTATTGGTTACGCATGTTAATCGCGCGAGCAAAAAGCCCGTCTGGGAAGGCTCGTATATTTTATTAGTGAATAGAATTACTACAATAAGGCTTGAAAATACATAAAATATTTAAGTGCCCATGACAACCTCTGTGGCGCAGTTGGCTAAGCCTGCATGAGACGCAAAAGGTTGCAGGTTTGATTCCCGAAGTTAGACAGATGTTTGTATGTTCAGCAAATGTTTGGATGTTTTCTAAAAATAAAGTGTATGTATTCAGAAAAAATATTTATAAGTGGTAGCAGTCATGTGGTTCCCATAATAATAATAATAATGGTTTAGGGCTACATGATGCTTTGTGATAGTGTCTAAAATTAACCTACGCGTGGTTCACAATTACTGATATACCTAGCTAAAATGGTAGAAAAACATCTGGACAAAAAAGTGAAACAAAAGACGTGAAAAGGATAGCCACCATCATTATGTCAAATTGAGTCATTTTACACCATAATGGATTTCGGTTTCTACCAAATGACAGTTTCCACGTCACTTAGCTCCACTTCCGTAATAGATATCGTTTCACCTAAAAATCAAGAGGTGACACTTTGTCATCCGACGCCGAAACCTTATGGCCCCCGTACCTTATTTGGTGACATTTATTAATTTATTATGACGATGAAAATGCTGTTAATAATGAGCGTTTCGGTTGCTGACCGATTATGCACTATCAAGGTAAATAACGCGATGCCCGTGGATTCCTATTTTTATAGGCTTTTTATCAGAAAGATTTCAGATAATTTTGTATAGATTGATTGAAATATAAAGGAGGGCTATATCCAGCAGCGAGACTGCTATAGGCTGGTGATGATGATGATGATGAAATAGTAATTAGGAAATTTTAATATTTAATATATATCTTTATTAAATTACTATTGTTGCTTTTTACTTATTAGTTTTTGTGATTAGTAACAGTACCTGGATGACTTGGTTTTAAAGACGTTTTCTAAAAATTTGGCCTAGCCGTGGTATCCCTACTCACTCACTCATACATACAATATCGCTCTCTTGCATTTTTGCCTCCATTGAAATCGTGAGTTCGTTGTTACAAATAAATACGTATTAATTAATTACGGGGTTTACAAATGATATTACACTAGCTAGATCGATTTAAAACCCCCAGCATACTAAATTTCATGAAAGTCGTTTTAGCCGTTTCCGAGATTCAGATTATATGTAAATACAAGAATTGCTCGTTTAGAGGTATTAGATACTCAGCTAGTCGTCTTAACACATATTACGAGCTGTTTACAGAACGTTTATTCAAATTCATTTATGTACAAAATATATTTAACTAGCCTATAATTTAACATTGTTAAACTGACCTTGTTAAATAAAGGAGAATGCCGAGAACCCGTACCAATTGCGTCAAAACCGAACTTATCCCATAAAATTTATTATATTTTATAAATGACATAAACATTTTCTTTAGTTTTACACACCGACGGAATTAATAATCAAGTAAATAAATATTTTGTTGATTTGGTTTCCGCCGCACGCCACCAATACAACAACCAATGATATATACGTTACTATGGCAATAAACATCGATGTAAAGTGTTACTATGGCAATAACCCTCTTATTTAATTATTTTGACAGTAGAATCGACTAAAAACTTATTGGAGATTTTTTTGACGCAATCACTTTAGTCTTGGTACCGAGCGCCATACATCAGACGACATTCTCCTTTAAAATGTTTATAATTTCTTAAAATGTACCTTCTAGTTTCAATTAGTTTACTCATTAATTCAATAAGCTATCAAAATAATGTTTTAATTCCCTTAACAAACGTATAGGGTGAATAATATTATGCAATATGACATAAATGAGGTTGTAAAATATAACAGTTTATGACAAGGAGTGCTTGCTTGTTACATTTTAATGGATACTACCTAATTTAATTTACAATTTTTTTAATTTGTGTCTTGTCGATTTTCATGAACACACAGGATGAATCTCAATTATGTTACAAATAATTTTTACCGTATATTATCAAGGCCTAGCTAGACTCACAATATGATAGCACAAGTACAAGTTTGAGTGGTTTATAGATGCTATTAGTACATTATAACTACTCACAGTACGGCTAGTCCACCAGTTTAAAGTCGCTCAGTGAGCTATGGAACGGGTTATGCTCGGAGTTTCTCTGAAGGATAAAATCCGTAATGAGTATATCTGACAAAGAACTAAAGTTGTCGACATAGCTCAGAGAATTAGCAAGCTGTTGTGGCAGTGGGCTGGCCATATCTGCCGAGGAACCGATAACCGTTGGGGTAAACGAGTTCTTGAGTGGAGACCTCGGCTCGGCAAACGTAGTGTAGGACGCCCTCCAGCCAGGTGGAGTCGCTCATTAGGGGAGGCCTATGTCCAGCAGTGGACTGCTATAGGCTGATGATGATCATAGCTTTCGCCCGCAGCTTCCCTCGTGTTAACGTAGACTTTGTCAAATGTTTTGTTTGTTGCCCTCAGGAACAGTAAGTGCAGTTGTCTGGATAAAAGGTACCTTATGTCCTTCTCTGTACCCCTGACGACGTGTATATGAACTTTCACTATGATCGATTGAATAGAAACAAACTCCTTTGCGATTATAATTTTAGTTTGGGTTAAACAATACAATATTATTACAGACAAAAAAATCTACGCTTGCAATAAATCTACTTGATTTAGACCTAATAAGAATATTCAAGATTTTTATGTAGTAGCCTTGTTTTATTGATGTATATAATTTATGGGATATATTGACATTTGCATCATCTCCAGATTTTCGGCCCACGCAAAATTCAAATCAACGCATAAAATAAGAATAAACAAGTTGTAAACATTTCTATAACGCTTTCTAATATTTATTGTGTATTTTCTTTTCGAAAAGATAATAAATGAAACTAGCGGGTGACTTATTACGACCTCGTCCATGTGGAAGATTTTCCCAGCTGCTTTCTTTCAGGGCCTGAGAATATCTTTGCTTAGCACACTCCTACACTATTAACATATTATAAGGAATAAATTAATATTTTGAACCAATCTCTTCTCTCTTCGGCCCTTGTAAAATTTAAATCAACGCAAAAAATAAGAATAAGCAATTTATAAACATTTCTATAACACTTTCCAATATTAATTGTAAGTATTATTATTACTTAACTTTCTTTTCTAAAATACATTACTATATAACAAACTAGTGGATGTCTTACGACTTCGTCCGCGCAGAAGATTTTCGTCCCTTCAGTGAGTGATAGATTTTATGGTAATATTTACTTTTACATAGTGCAGTAGTGCACTAAGCAAAGTGCACTACTGCACTATGTAAAAGCCCCCAAATTTCAAGTTTATAAGACCTACGGCGCGAGACCACACCTCTGCGGTGCAATGAACGCATCGCAAAAATCTACCACGACGACGGTGCAAATTTCGTAGTTTTCTCTTTGTTTTAGCGATGCGAC